>OU343162.1:48724127-49994028 GCA_910595825.1 Philhelius pedissequus
GGCTGATAATAGATGCCGTTATCGTCATACTTCAATGTTGATCCATTGCACTACCCATGAGTTTATTTAATCTTTTCCGATAAAAAACATAAATACGTGTTTTTTTTTAATCAGTTAAGCCATTGACGAAGTTCAATATATTAATCCCTGAAATATTGAGAGCTCATCTCAGTTATCAAAGAAGTAGCCGCCAAGCAGATTCCTTCACTAGTGGCATAGTTCATGGCAATAGCAGAGAAAGTGTGATGTGTCCCCAAGCACATTTTCGTCCAAACCATCCCCTGCATCGGTCGACTGTACTGAGTTTCATTTTGAATTTATGATATCCCAGTAAATTTTGTTTATACGAGAGCGAACACACAGAGACAAAACGACGTAAAATCAAAGAAAAGCACTTTGATTTAGGTATATTTAGGAATGATCCGGGGTTAAAGATGAACATTTTAGAATCAAAGTGGAATATCATTGATTCAACGTGTTTTCCTATATGAAAACGAATAGTTTTCATGCTCGATTTTACCTTTCATTTAAGGTGGAATCATAGTCAAATCAATATCATCCAACTTTAAAACAAAATGTAGCAACTTCGATTCCAGAATGGTGCATCGTTAAATTAAATGCATTCGAGCTTAAAAATATTACGAACCAACTTTGAAATCACTCAATTTTAATTTCAGTACGTTTCAATGTTGTTTTAAGTAAATTCTAATAGAAATTACTTTGAAATGTAAACGCTTTAGTTTTAATCTTACCAACCATGAAACGTTGTAGAATTTACTACTTTACGTTTTTAAGATAATAACTTGGATCCACCCATGATTTACGTCAATCTGAATTTAATAAAAGTTTTCCAATTTTTTTAAATAAGAAAACGATAATTTTGAAATATAAAAATTGTATATTTTTTTTTATTTTGTAATAAAAATTTTAATTTACTGGATATTAATGTAGGGGTACACTTGTGCTTTGCTTCAAATCGCATAACCCAAGAAAATGTTAACGGTCCACATTTCTTAATTGCTTCGGTATTCGGGATAAGGCACCAGAAAATGGTGTTTTGGCTTAAGACTTGCTCCAAATAATCTTATATATACAAAATAAACAAATTTCCATCAAACTATGATTAATTATCTTATGATTTCACTAAAACCAAGCGTACCTTTTAACGTAGGGAAAATGTATTCCATGTCAAATTTTCTTAATAGTCTCCGAAATACAAAACACGACTGACAATATGAAGCCAAAGCATCACGATCGACAACGACGACGCCGTTCCGACACTACGTTACAGGTAGTTTTTTCTTTGCTGTTTTCATGATTCTACATGGAATCCACTTAAGATCAACTATTAATCCTTTTAATATACTTCGATCGTAGTTTGAAAATGCAACATCAATGTGAAAATGAATACGTTTCACTTTGTTTCTACATAGCTTCCACTTTAAATTTTAAACCTTTCGGTTTTACATTGGGTGCACTTAAAAATGAGTAAATGAATTCACATTAAAGTTGATGTTATATTGAAAATCTTTCATCAATGTTTGTGGAAGAATAATTTAATGTGTAAGTGTTATTTGTAAGTGGCTGCAACTTCGAAATGATGTTGAACAAAGTAGAATCAACTCTGTTACACTTTGAAAGTTGTGCATAGAATTTTAAATGTTGGATACATTTTAGCATTTTCCACTTTAAAACAACTTTAAACGTACTTAATAATTTATGAACTGTTGAATCGACTACGGTTCACTTCAAAACAAGAACGACAATACTTAAAACAATGTTGCGTAGTTAAATCAATATATTTTCAACGTTAAATTAAATACGTTCATGATACTATTTTCCAACGTTAAATCAAATACTTTATTTTTTAGATTTTACGTTGCATTTTTTATCTCAGTGAAGGGTACTCTTATTGAGTTGTTTAATTTTATCTGTCCTCTGCTTTGTTAAAGCATGACCATATTTTCCTAGTTGTATCACAGGTGTTCAGTAAGCTCCACATTTCATTGGATTTCTTTAGAATTCTGTTAGAAATTTTCTGTTTAATGTTACAGGGTGGGATGTTGACCAGCTCTCATCGACTATCGTCAAACACTAATCCCTGTCTTGCCAACTCATCGGCCGGCGTTAATCTGTATGCCGCTGTATCACATAACGCAGCAGAGTCTACATTGTGCTGCGTGCCAAGAACCTTAAGCTCTTTTCTGCAGCCAGAAACAAGCTTCGATTTAATCACAGTGGCAGAAATCGCTTTTATTGCCGCTTGGTTATCAATGTAAAAGGTGCCAGATGGGTATATAGCACGATATGTATATATGTATGTATACAAGAACAAAAGATTCCCCGAAGAAGGCGGTAACCACAACTGCCGTAAACTGTTGTTTAATGTATATACCATTTTTCAAATATTTTTACACCTTTTGTTTTTAAATTGTGCCAATTTTTGAGCCCCTCCTCCCCCCAGCCAGATGAAGAATGTCTTCATCACCAGTCTCTATCGGTAAAGGTACATAACTTATGTCAGCAGAGGGTTTGTTTTACTTCTTTTTCGTTTGTAATGCAAATTTCACTACTAAAGGGGACAAAAATGCAAACAGACGAAAGCAAAAAAAGGCAATGAAAACTACTTTTCTTAAATCCAATTAAAATTTTAGGGGAAGTATTGATTTAAATAGTCACCCTGTTTTGTTTTGGTACTTGATATTCTAAAGGGTTTTCCAATAAGAGGTGTTATTTTGATATTCAAAGAAAAATGGCATTTTTGGAGATAAATGATCGGATGTTTATTTCATTATAAAGAGGAAGGTATGCCGTTAATAATGGAACACAACATTAGCCAAATGGCCGCCAAGACCACGCTTACAGGACCATATCCTTTTGATGAAATTTTCCATAACCAAATCGCAAAGTGGCTGCCCTATGTCCTCGATAGCCTCACGAATTTCATCTTTGAGGTCTTGAATCGACGCTGGGCTGTTGGCGTAGACCTTATCTTTCACGTGGCCCCAAAGGAAGAAGTCGCAAGGTGTTAAATCACAAGATCTCGGTGGCCAATTGTGATCACCTCTTCGAGAGATAACACGGTCCGGAAACTTTTCCCGTAAAAGATCGATGGTTTCATTGCTTGTGTGGCACGTAGCGCCGTCTTGTTGAAAGTAAACGTTGTCCAGATCAATACCATCCAATTCAGGCCATAAAAAATCATTAATCATCTCTCGATAGCGCAATCCATTGACCGTAACTGTTGCTCCAGCCTCATTTTGAAAAAGTAAGGTCCAATGACCCCGCGGGACCATAAACCGCACCAAACAGTCACGCGTTGAGGATGGAGAGGCTTTTCAACAATAACTCTTGGGTTTTCCGAGCCCCAGATGCGACAGTTTTGCTTGTTGACGTAGCCTCCGAGGTGGAAATGGGCCTCATCAGTCAAGATGATTTTTCGATGAAATTCCGGTTCATTTTCATGCATTTCAAGGACCCAATCAGCAAAGACACGACGTTGTTGATGATCAGCCGGCTTGAGTTCTTGTGTTAACTGAACTTTATAAGCCTTAAGACCCAAGTCTTTATGCAAAATACGGTGTAATGACGTTTGTGGAATGCCTAATTCCAAAGAACGACGAGGAATGGACAAACCTGGGTTTTCTTCAACACTTTGGGCTACAACAGCAATATTCTCAGTTGTTATTGAGCGACGTGCACTGGTTTTATTCTTCACATCACTAACTTGTCCCAACAGCTCGAATTTGTCCACCAATTTCTGTATTGCGGTCAGACAAGGTGCTTCACGACGACCCAAAAATGTTTTAGTTTTACGAACCGTCTCTGCCAAATTTTCACCATTTTTATAGTGAATTTTAATAATTTCAATGCGTTGTTGAAGCGTGTGTCGTTTCATTTTTATTAATAGCGTAGTTTCTACTTGTCAAAAGTCAAAAAATGACAGCTTCAAAAGTGACAGCTACCGAAATAGCGGACTATTCAAAATAACACCTCTTATTGGAAAACCCGTTAGGTGTAGAAATCTGGAATACTGGAATTTATTATTTTTTCAAATAATTGATTATAAAATTAACTAGTAGCACATACCTTTAATTTTAAAATTTAATGGCAACTGGTGTATAACATTCAATCAATACTATTAATCATCTATGTAAATTCACAGCCTTTGCTGTCACTGAATGGGTTTCCTCACCATCTATTTGTGAAGTCGCTCAACTGGATAATTTTCCTCATTAATTAATGTAAGGTTTCGATTTCTGCGAAATAGTTCTTCACCCCGACCGGTCGGTGGTGGTATAGTTGAATACGTTAAAATTCTTTTTGAAAAAAATAAATTTTATTTGAACCAGGATATATTCGGTAAGCTTCGTTCGACGTCCAATAAGCAAAGTGTATCGTAATGGCTAACCTGTGTGTCAGAACAATTATTGTTTGCCAGAATAAGCATCTACCGTACCTAACCATAGCCTAGACTAGAAGGTCCCCATGGTAAAAAGAAATATCATTATCATTTTTCCAGGATCCGGTCCATTTGAATAACGGCAACCAGTTTCGCGGGTAACAGTACTCAGTTTTGTTCCACTGGTCGGTAAGATCGTTTGATATGGTACATGCAGACTTGTTGTAAAAGTGATGTTCGACAACAGGCGATATCATCTGAAAGCTTTCAATGAGAAACTCCGACAAGAGTGCATTGCGAAAACTTATAGTCCAAAAATTTCTGTAAAATTATTGAAAATGGGAGTGGCCGGGGCGCGATAGTTGTGTGTTCGCTAACAACATGTGATTGAGTTAAACTAGTATACGGATAAAATATGCCAACAAATAAAAAATAATGCGAATTATAAGGGACATAGATAAATAAGACACGGAAATTTCTCCGCATTAGTTCAGCAGCCATCCCTGGAGATAAAATCTGAGACAATAACCACCTCTAGTCTCAGAACATCGCGCCACATATCTTTCCCATGAATAAAATAAAACAAGATTACGACACTTCTTAATTTTTCTTATTTTATTGACGTTATATGTGAAACAAAATCTGCAAATTGTTGTAGTTTGTTGTTTGTGGATTAATGGATTTTGTTTCAAATATGACGTCAATAAAATAAGAAAAACAAAGAAGTGTCGTAATCTTGTTTTCTTTGATTCATGCATCTTTCCTATCCTTCTTTCTCTTCCTTAACCTCACGACCGCGCTGTGTTGTAACATTTAAAGGGTAGTATAATCCCTTAAGCGCGTGTAGGTTATAAACAAACAAAAAAAAATCCACTTGCTGGATATCATTTTCTAAAAGTAAAGAAACAAATAATGTTTTGCTCAAAGTTAGTTTGAAAAATGGGTTATCTATAAGTGAACAAGTGTAAAATATATTTTAACATTCGATCGAACTTGAGATTTTGATCAAACTTGACATTATGATTTATTAGGGAACACCAAGTGATTAGGCCGATTTTCTCCTAAGCTCTTTGAACCTTGCGCCTCCATAAGCAATAATTTATTTCACTATCACAAATTTCATGAAATAATTGAGGTATTTTACGAAATCGAGTTTAGCATTTTTTACTTACCATCTCTGTAGAAATAAATGAAGAAATAATTTGACGTTTAATGTCAGTTCGACTGACATTTGTGTGCTTTTTACTTTTACATGTCTATATTGATGGGTTGAGTTGGAATTCCGGGACGAAAATGTAAATGGAATAGGTGTTGTTTGCTTGGCACTCTGATTGTCAATAAGATTTTATGTATTAATTTGCCCACTGAACGAAGAAATAAAAATTTCTGTAATAATTGCTAAAATAAAAACAAACAAAAAATTGCTTGTGGATGCGCAGGGTTAAACCTTCATACAACAGATCAGAAAACAACCAAAAATTAGAGAAAATATATGTTATTTTATCTCAATTCACATAATACCTACATATATATATACCTTTGAGATATAAAGTTTTATTTAGCTCTTTTAAACATAAATTTAAAAAATTTAGGTTACTTGTAAATAGCATGTGTTTTAATTTTTAATGTATATAATTTTGTTGTCGTAAATGAGAAATTAAATGAAATAACGATTTTGTTGAAAATAAATTAATTTATTTTGAGAGGAGGGATTTATTTTTTCTTAAGCTTGCACATACAGTGTGGCGCACGAATCGTGCTACAATAAGAATTTTAAATAACTTTTATTTTAATCGATATATTTCATTAATTTTTTTTATTGGATTAAAAATTAAATTTTATTTTAAATAACTAATGGTTTTTAAAGATGATAGGCCGCAAATAACCTCCACGCTCATCCACGCATATGCGGCACCTGCTCAGAAAATTGTTCATTGCGGCTTGAAGGGTTGAAATTGGAATCGCCTCAGTTATTATCCTAATGGACTGCTTCAATTCAGTCAAATTCCTGGGTTTCGTTTTGTACACTTCCTGCTTTACATAACACCATATAAAAAGCCTAGTGCAGTCAGGTCAGGTGCTTTTGGGGGCCAGCGGAAATGCCAGTTTCAGGATATCAATTTGTTTGGGAATTTTCGTTGGAGCTCTGCCATAACTTGTGTGGCTGCGTGTGCTCTTGCTCCATCTTGTTGAAACTAAATCCTGCTGAAAGTGGAACGCCTTCGACGAAGTTCTGTGTAAAAAAAATTCATTCAACATCTTTAAAAAACGGTCCCCATTGACAGTTTGTGTTACACCGTTTTCTTCAAAGAAGTATGGCCTGACAATACACCTTGATGAAACTGCGCACCACACAGTGACTCGTTCTGTGTGCAGTTCCGTCGCATGGAGCATTTCTGAATTAGATACACTCCATATATGGCAATTTTGCTTGTTAACATTGCCGTTTGTCAAAATGGACCTCATCAGACATGAACAAACAATTTATCAATATATTGTCTTCTTCGGTCATTGCAATCATTTTTCGCAAAACTCCAGGCGAACAGGCAAATCCTGGACTTTGCACGGAAACAAGTTTAAGTTATCATGTTCGTCATCCGTTGTAATGACCGTCTGCTATCAGCAATTTGGCCCGATAAGTTTCGAGTCAAAAAACTTGGATTTGCATTTATTGTCGATGCAACAGCCACGATTGTATCCTGAACTCGAACAATGGGATCTCGATGATACGGTCTTCGTTCGATGCTCCAGATTCGGCAAACATGTTCACCAGCCTCATCATGGTCCTTCTACTCTGGGGAGTACCGCCAAACTCCAGCCTAAGTTCCCTTTGGACGGAAATGACGGACTGCAAAGAATGGTATCGCTGCACTATCCAAATCCTTTTTTCAGTATCCCAAGCATTCATTTTAATAAATCTAAATAGTAGCCTAAAAAATAAAAAAAAATAAGCCGATTACTCACACTGAAAAAAAGTTATTACATTTTATTTTTGTAGCACGATTCATGTGTCACCCTGTATCTGTTTTAATTTACCCATTTTTATTAAATATAGAAGAAGTGAGGAACAACTCACCACTGAAACGTTGGGAAAACAATGGAATAAAATTGTTTTTATTCGCATTTTTTACAAATAGATCAAAATAGCCTAAATAAACACAGTGGTAAAATATATTTTGTTTGATAAGAACTAGCAGTTATTTCTATCTTTTTATATACATTTGATTTAGGATAATATATTGAGTTCATCAAAAAACGCTGCTGCAAGGAGTTTCTTTAAAAGTTGTAGTATATCTCCAAAACAGCTCTATTAATTATGAAAATTCATTTTGTAAACAATATATTTTTTTTTAAATCACGACTTTTTGGCTTATTCATTATAAGTGAAAGTACTTAGAATTTGTAATCCAACTTTATTTTATTTACACAATTTAAAAAAAAACAACAACTATTGTATTTTTTAAAGAAATTGTTATTAAAGAATTCCGACCAAGTTAATTTTTTAAAATCTATTTAAGTGTCTTATAACTAGTTTAAAGTGGTCTTGATAGCCATAAACCAACAACCCACAAACAAAAACAAACGAATATTGAAATTTTGCATTTTTTTTAATTAAAAATTATAGCAAACTAATAGCCAGGCTTTTCAGAATATGGTCTATTTTTAATTGAATTGAAAATGAAATTTCGCAAATTAGCAAATAATATGATATTTCAAAATCGCATTATTAGCAATTTCGCAGTTACTTCCCGTAGGAAAAATATCTTTTATTTTGTTTAGACACTGAAAAATATAATAAATCTCAAATAAATGATTGTACTTTGTCTTTCATAACTTCGCAATTATCAAATTATACGAAATCTGTCAATTATTTCTCGCACTGGAAAAGCATTTTTAATTTAACATTATAATATTTTGTACAACTTATTGTAATACAATTAAAGTGCGAGATTTGAGTTTGAAAATTTAATTTAAAAAGCAGGATCTTGTAATTGCAAATTATGAATAGATGTATTTTGCGAGTTTTCGTGATGTTATTACTTTGCGAATGCTAAATTTTAATTTGCAAAATTAAGCACATGGTCGTTGTATGAATGTTTTAGCAAAATATTTATATTTGCAAGGTTCTGAATCAAATTTAAACGCAGATCCGAAAATTTGTTTTATTCAGATATTGAGTCTTACGAAATTTTTGCGGTTAGCTCTTATCCCATGAGGAAATGAATAATGCTACTGCCACATAGAATCCCATTCCTTTATAAAATTGTTCCCTACCCACCAAAGGAAGCTTTTAAGATTCGGAACATAAAAGTAGAACATTTGGATATTTAAATTAAAATTGTTAAAATGCGTGATTTCCCTTCGGTGAGAATATATTTATTTTAAGAGACAAACTGATTTTTCTAACTGTATTCTTGCCTTAAAAATGTTTTTTTCATCTTAGCCATTTGGATTCGGAAAAGAGTGTTCGTACTACACGGTTCAATATCCTCAGATTCTCCTTTGAGCTATTGATCAACCAAAGTTAATGTATTCTACATAGGCGGAATGGCATAGTTTTTATTAAATGCCTGATATTAGGCGTGTTTTTTTCTATGCCCCGGGGAAATTGGACGAAAAAAGTATGAGTAGGATGAACAACTTGCATACTAAATCCAACAACAACTAACTCCCGGGGGTGCTTAGCTTAAACCCAGAGAATTCTCGGGCCTTAGCTATTGGAGAGGATAAAAACTCTGCTACCAAAAACTTTTTCACTAAGTTATCGATAAAATGTATAGAAACTTCTAAACTGACATTTTTGACATGTCAGATAATTATCAATTTTGTTTGGTTTGGTTGAGCATTTGGTCTAAGTGTGTCAGTTGTTTTCCTGGCGAACATGTCAACCTAACCTCACCTTTTAATATACATTCCGCAACACAACAACAAATCAATTTTAACATTTTCCGCTTTTGTATTGCCTCTATGGTGTCGTAGATTTTTTCCACCTCGCCATGAGCACAACCTTCTACAAAGATTTTCATTTTTGCGTTTATTTTTATTATATTTATATTAAAACTTGACTGTGAAATTATTATTAAATAAAAAAAGTATTTCCTGAAGTTGATATTCGTTCAATTAACAAGAATTGAATGAACTACAAAACAAAGGTTTCTTGCATTACAGCTGTTCTTCAAATGTCATCTTGCAAATTAATAGTGATGCCAAGTATTTCACTAAGCGCTTTGGTTGTTTTTTTTCAACCAATTCCCCCGGGGATTGCAACAAAAACGCACCTAATGTATGTAATTTGAAAAAGTTAAAGTTAAAGTTTACTTGGAGTAAGTAACATTTATTTGATAGCTCAATACTTTTATTTATATTTTATGATTCTTAAAATAAAGATATTTAGAAAATAACATGAGCAATTTAATTTAAAGAAAAAAAAAACATTTAACGGGGCAGAATATAAATTGTTTGTAAGACTCGCAAAGTATAGTGTTGCTTCGTCCCTTCATTCCCTTTCTTCCTTCACTTTAACTCCCGGAACTGGTAATATATCTCCAGGGCCAAGGTTCTTGTGTTTCCCTACCAGTTAAAATTTGTATTTGAAATTTTAAAGTTTTAACTTCAAAACAAAATAAAAAATCTATCAAATTCTAAATATTTTTGTTTACTAAGCTGCCCCTGCGTCATTATTCACTTTTAGGTATGTACACGTACAGCATGTACAATTATACGAAACCAGAAACTTAAACATAAAACTCATATATTCATAGCCAGTGTATAGAGCTATCAATTGATACACCTACGTTCGATAAATTGTCATTTAAATATAAATCTCTCTCGACCAATGTTTTTTTTTGTTAAATTAAACATAAATTATTATATATGAATTATACATTTATTAATTTATTTAAATTTTATTCGCAGGAAAATGGAACCTATCTTGCCGCCCTGTACTGCCGCGAACCAAATTGCAAAGGATGGACAATTCCGGTGCACACAACCGCCATGCAACCAGATTGGAAATGCGGCAAATGCGGAGTCGTATCGAGCCATGCGAAAATGGGAAAATACCAGGACTTTACCCTCAGTGCAATTCATAATAAAATAAACAGTTGCTCCGTCCGTGATATGATAAGTTTCATCAATAATATTTGTCCTAGATTCTGTCCCCCATCGAACTATGTCCTTGTCGAAGCAAAATTAAATGTCATCTGGCGCATGCAACGCATTAACGATGAATACACTGAGGATGAGTACCTGGCGAGAGATCAATATTGCAAGGACGTCATTGAAATCCTTGACAAATTAGAGGCCGGAGATTGTACTCTTCGAAAATTGATAACAAACGAAATCAAGTGAGCTTAATGCATCTTATATGCGATTGTTAATTTATTTAAGTTTTATTTGACAACAACAAAAAAAAATACATATTTCAATAATATACCTAATAATTGCACAGAGCTGTTTGTTTTTTTGTCTGATTGTACGTTTGATGTCTAACACTTAAATTTGTGCACCGAATTAATACGACGTCATTACAGCGACGAATTGTAATAAATTAATCGATTGCTTCCATATACACCAACACACAAATTGTAAACACTTATTGAGGGCACAGCCTACAAGCACCATCGACATCATTATTCTAATTTATTTTACAATTATTCACTTTATCTAATTAATTAGCCGAACATAAAAATCCACAATCAAACTATTTTTTGTTTGTAATCGTATAAACTACATATGTACGAGTATGTATGTATGATTAATTGGAAATGATGTTTCTATTATACTTTTTAATTAGATTTCCATATAATTTTGGTTAAGTGCTTTATCTACTAATTTTCGTGAAACTAACAAAATAAAGTTCTATTTCATTCTTATTTTTTTTTTACTCTCTGCTTCATTTGATTGAGAACAGAATTTCTTTACCACTATATATAGATTAGATTTTGGACCACAGTGATCCCGGATCAATTGCTCCGACTTTTAGACCAATTATTTTGCCAATTTTTTCATTGATAGCTAAAGGATATACCATTATTGATCGCTCACTTATGTAGAAAAGGACTTCAACAATAAGGGTATTCATGCAACGATAATATAATAATAATTAATAATTATTCCAAATAATTATAATTTTCCGCCTTGCAGAGATATAACTTTACACTAGACATTTGCATAAACACCCCCTAAAAATACTTGCGTAAATGTGGGAAATAATAAGCTATTCGTTAAACTAACTTTATGAGGTTTAATTCTTCTCTTTCTACATCAAATTCGTGAGATAAATTTATCAGTTTTGCATAATATTTTTCCCATACATACTTTGACAGTTCATTTCCTAATAATATTATTTGTTTTCTGAGTTTTGTCCCTTAATAAAAATGGAGAGTTCTGGAACCAACCTCTGTCAAAATCTGGACAACACAGGTAGCTGAAAGCGGAATCAGCGGACATTCTGGTTCTATATTCTGTATTCGTATAATTATGTCAACTCTTACAATGCTAATGGTGACCGCTAACAGCTCCCCATTGTCTTCAAGCAGTTCGGGAACACATAAACTAAAGACAGCTCTCATTTGCATGTAGTTATCGTTTTTGTGCAGTGCTGTCGATTTCACTACTAAAGCAGTGCTCCCGATTTAATATAATTTATTTTTAATTTACAAATTACGATCAATTAACCGAAACATTTTAATGCATTTTATTATAACTATCAATTTATATAATATATTTTTCAACTCCATTTTTTTGAGCGAAAATCAATTAAGTGAGTTAAAATTAATTTAATTCAAACCAAAAAATTAGGCCTATTCTGCCACATCTGTTATTCTGCTATGAATTTTCTGTTATGATGCATAACAGATATTCACCATAAAAGATATTTTATAATTGGTATTCAGGAGTTCGATCTTTTATAAAAGTCTGTTATATAACTTCGAAAAAGAAACATTTATACAAACAGACCTAAAATCTGCTATCAAATTATCAGCTGTAGTAGGTAAATAAAAACTCTCGGCAGTCGGCACTGACGAATGACAATATAAAATTAACCTGTCGAATTATCGTGTTTTGTGTCGCGTAGAAAAATAATAATCAATCTTTATAATTTGTCAATAACACTTCTTTAATTTAATATATACAATATAAAAAGTTGTATAAAAACGAACTGCGGCAAGATAAGCGACATTTTCTTCTACGTTTCATCCATCAAAATGTGTTCTGTGCTTTCGTGTATTGAATTAAATAGTTTGAAATTACTTTCATATTTGTGTTTGTTATTATGTATTTTAATAACATATTTTTATATCTGTCCTTTTAAGAACAATTGATTAACGAAATAAAAGTTTTTACTTCATATATTTGAAATCTTTTATGATAAAAGTAACAAAAATGTGTCTTTTATTCTTTTATGATTCATAAAAGATTCCATAACAGATTGTGGCATGCTGAATACCAAAAATGCGAATCGTAAAAGATTTTCTTCTGAGTTCAAATTTTTGACAGTCCATAACAGATAATTAACAGATTTCATAACAGTTTTGGCATGCCGAATACCAAAATTATTATTCATAAAAGATTTTGTGACAGCTCAAACTTTTGTATGGAAATTCATAACAGAATAAAAGATCTCGCTGAATAGGCCTAAATGTCTTTAGTTAGAGCTAGGATATTCAAAATATACCTAAGTACTAAATCATGTTACTCGAAATGTATTCAAAATGTGAAAGATGTCAAAAAATATGTCTAAAATATTGTTGCTCCAATCATGTATTTCTAAAAGAAAACCATTAGGTTTGCTCCCGAAGACTGAGTAAATCTACAAACTTCTACGAAAAGCTGTCAAATACAGTTCTTCTAGACCAAATATTCGTATTTTTTTCACAGAATAGAGCGCTCACGAGAGAATCGAATATTTCCCCAGGCTGAAAATTTTAAATCAAACAAATTTCTTCTGGCAAAATTGTCCTAATATGAAAAAAAAATACATAAGCTGTAATAGTTGCCAGGTCCAGGTGTGCGGTTTCAAAAATACTCTCTTGTGTTGACGTTTGAAAATTGGCTAGAATTTTCTGATCAAAGCGTTACCGTACTTTTGTGAAACTTTGTCGCTTTCTGATGGATATTTATTCCCGCTCTTGCAAAAATGACAGTCTTCACATTCTTATGTACAAAGTACGGAAACACTTTTATTATCTAATGAACGTCCAAAATTTAAATTTATGCACGTCAACATTTTTCTAATAGTAAGTAATAATTTTCAAAATCGTCACCTTATATTACATGGGAATAATGTCTGTTATTTATGAATAGACGATTCTCTGTTTTTTTTTTTTTAATAAATAATAAATAATAATGAAACAAAAATTGAAATACAATAAGTGGCGGATAATATGATCATTAATTTTTTTCTTAATTGGAAAGAATTTTAAGAATAGATGCGATTAAAATATGGAGGTTGCGGCATAAGATTGCCACACACAACTTACCTACGGCTTTTAGAAGCTCGAATATTTTTATTCCGTGTGAAACCGTATGATTTTTTTCATGCCAGTGAAAAATTGAGTGGTTGAAAGTCGCAGGTGTGTTCATGTGCATGGACCCGCATTTTGGTGACTTAACATTTTAGTAGCAATTGGGTGCATAAACAGGGAATTGTGTAAATTTTTGCTTGCGACAATCTCATCCCCAAAAAACTGTGTGAAAATCATATTTTTAAGGGATGCAATTTTTTGGTAGCATGCGTTTCCACTCACTGTAAAATGCTGATGTTCTATTTTTGCAACTGAACTAGCCTAAGTGCCGATAAATTTGCTGAATGGTGTTTAGTTAAATTAAGATTATTGGTAATAACTAAATGCGGTGCGATTTAAGGAAGTCATTCTCAAAGGAAAAAGTTTAAAGACTTTAAAGCGCACCATATTCAGTTTTGTATGATTTCATACTTGAACCGCTAGTATTTCAAAGAGACTATTTTATTCATGCTTTTTTGGAAAATACATTTTTTTGTAGCTATTTTATGTCAAGGAATTTTGGAAAAAGTTCTAACCGATAATTCTGTAATACTAAAATCCGCTAACTGACTTTCTCGCGGTTAACATAGGCTTGTCGATCTTGTTTGAATTGTTATCCTCAAAAATTTGATATCAAACCTAAATATGATTTTATCTGACGTAAATAACAGACATGGCTTAAAAACATGACAGTTAAAACCTAACACAAATTATAAGTGTCTCCATTGAAAGATCCTTTAAAACACCGACACGAGATCAAAATTTACAAAAGTCTCTCCTTGCCTTGTTTCTTCACTACCTAATTTTGAGCGGAATAATATTGACTACCTTATATTTTGGAGTCCTTAGAGATGAGTGTTAAAAATGTGGTAAATAATAATTTTTGAATGATAAGTTGTCCTTCAGATTCAAGTTTAATGTTCTGTCAATTTTCTACTTCACTTTTACTTTTTGACAAGGCAACTAAAGTCAGAACTATTGGTGAATAAATACGAATGAAGTTTGCACAAGCGCGTGGTGGGGTTTAATCTAAATAGGTACACGTTATTTTAAAACCATGAATGTCTTTTTGTAAAATAACGTAAATAAACGGGAACATTTGTTTTTAATTCAGATTGTTATGTTGTCAATAATATGAGTTACTAAATTACATACATAAGAGCACAATTTTCAGCATTATCTTAAATTAATAATAATTGTTATTCCACGTTTTCTGAGAAACACTATATTCAAAGCGAACTGCACATCACGTAATTTTTTCATTATGGCACTTATTGTATCCTATAAGTTATTACAAATTATATATTAATTGTTTTTAAATTTTATGTTCTCCTTTCTCAGTTTTAAGCATCAGCCAGCAAAGTAATGGCAATGTACATAAATACACCCAAGCAAGCAAGCAGACTATTGGAAATATTATTAAATAAAATAATTATTTTTATTTTAAATGTGTATTTCTCCAAATAAATTTTAAACTGAAGAAATTTTCGACATTGAAATAAAATAAAGCTGAACCCAAATTTTGAAAACAATATTTATTTTTAAATCATACCTCAAGAAATATTATAAGAAACAAAACTAGTGGTAAGTATTTATACTATATGCTCGACTAAATTATTGAAAGAAAATTCGCCTTACAAGACTCGGATTTATTTGCAGATCCTTGGACGTCACACTTTCAAAATATGTAGAACGTTATACCAAAAAAAAATCGGCTTTAAAAGAATATGGTTTTGAAAATAGAAGCAAAGATTAAAGCTGAATTTTTAAAGTAAGAGTTTCTAAAATTTTTTGGCTGACATGGTATTAAAAATCGTTGAAGTGTTTTTTTTTATTATTTTTTTTATGTACAAAATTAAAAAAAATACAATTTTAGGAAGAAAATTGGAAACCAAAAGTAATTATATTAATATTCTTAAATCGAAGTTTCTTTTTCTTTAAATTTGAATAAACAAATATTATTTATTCTTTTAATCAGCATCTGTGTACAAAAAGTTATTAGAAAAAATAAAATTATAATCGGTTCATCCAAAAATGAAAAGTGGTTATTTGGGAAGTACCGTTAATAGGACCGTGAAATAAAAAAATATTCAAAAATTTACTGTACTTGTTTAAGAACACACAACTTTTTTACTAAAATTCTTGCAAGCGCTTGAGAAAAATATTAGTTTCTTATCGAATTTTAGCATTTGCATGGTGCTGAAAAATGTTTTTTTTTTTCGAGTATTCAAGAAAATGTCAAAAACCTAGTAAAAAATATAGAGTTTCGAATAAATCGCAATAGCAAATATTTTTTATTTTATAGTTTGAATTACAGTACAGTTTAACTTTCTATAGGATTCTTTATAAAAAAAATCAAGAAAATAAAAACTTAAAAAAGAACTTTATTTGATTTTCTACAAACATTTTCCAGCTTTCGATTCGAGCAGAAAGTACTAATTTTTGAAAGACGAAAAAATGTGTAGTTTGAAGAAACTAATCTTCAATAACAATTATTATATTAATTACGTTTTCGTACGTACGGCATACATACATAAATGGAACAAACAAAATTGAAAAAGAGTTACAAATTCAATACTAAATAAAATGCACGACTGGATCGCACGTACTTGCTCCTATGTTCGATTACATTATATGCAAAATATTTTCAATAGAAATGGCTAAATTTATTTTTAAAGTTGTTTTTCACATTATTTTTTATATATAAAAATATTTAAATTTTTTCTAAAACAAAATTCGTATGAACATTTTAAGTATTTAATAATTTAAATTCAAAAATAAAATTTCAGAAAAAATCGTCCACCTGTTTTCGAAATATTGAATTTTCAAAAAAAATATTTTTTTTTTTAATCAAAAAAAAAAATATATTTCTAAAATTTTTAAATGCAGTAAGTAATGAATTTGAAGGAGCTCCTGTATTAAAATATTGATCGAAATCCGTTGAGCCGTTTATGAGAAAGTGATAATTAAGTTGGTATACTCTGTTCAATTTATCTCTATTTCTATAAAGCTTTTCCATTTCCTATGGTTGCCGTAGTGAGCATTTTAAATTGGCATATTTCTCTCACAAATGTCGGTATGGTTACCACTTGTTAATTTAGATTTCATGAACAGAAACATATACATCGTAAACCAAATCTAAAAAAAAAATAACTAATAAATCACAGAAGAAAACGTATAAATAAAGTATAATGAGCAACTTGTTACCTTCGAAGAACTTGGAGCCATTTTAAATGTAAATAAACACAGCATATATTATTATACGCACTATTTTAAATATTATATTTATATACACGAAACCATCTCCATTTAATTTTTATTTTCATGAACTAAAGAACTATTTGATAATTTAATGTTGCAATTAATTAATGAACCGAACTACACCAAAAACTTGGTCAAATAGTAATTTTTCCTTAAAAAAAAAATACCCAGCAAATAATATATAGCTGCATTTGATCCGTTTTCCAAAAAAAAAAACAACCAAAAGATGTAAGCAGAAAAAATGCAGCGACAACACCTTTTTCCTTAAATTTAAAATATATGCTCTCAAAAGCTTCGATTCTGAAAGCTTCATAGCGAAAACCAAAGAAAAAGGTATTAGAATTTCCATCAACGGACCAATGGTAACTCTTAATTAATTTGTGTATTTCTTCAATAAACACTATAAGCAGCGCTGCCGTTTTGAAAATTTGAATGGGAGTATATCAGAGAATTATAGGGGAGTATTTCGAATTCGTTGGGAGCTCGAAAAAATATAACTATATTAAAATATTTGTAAATGGGTTTAATAAAAGAAACCACTAAAAACAAAAGCATTAATAAGGAAAACAAACTTAAGAAACGAAAAATGATTTGTATCAAATACATTCAATGTGAAAAATCAAACAAAAAAATCAGACTTTATGGTTACGCAATCTGCAATATCAGATTATTTTAAAGATCACATATCTGTAAAAATTATACAGATGACCTTCTTTGCTGGGTACATATTGTGATGCATGTGCATTTTGAAGAAGAGATTTTGCCAATAAAATTGCATTTACTATGGTAATACTTAAGCACGTTCTATCTTTTGTTTTATTAAATACAACAGGGAAAAAATGCATTCAGCATTGGCGCTACTGTGAAATTTATAAATTAAAAAAACAATAATTATTGTCAATGCGCTACACATTTAATCACCAAAGAGCATTTTTAGTTGCGAACAGATTTTGCAAGAACTCTTCCTAACTCAATTGAAGAATTCGCATATGAATGAATACTTTCAGACTATTTCAGGGTTAAACGCATCCGATGAAATCGCAAAAATTTATTTACATAATGTGTGTGAAAATTTTGAATATTTTTGGGGGGAGTACAATTCCAGTGAGGGGAGTACAGGAGTACAGTGAATGGCAGGGGAGCACGAATACCCCCTTAGTACTCACTTCGGCAGCACTGACTATAAGCGAGGGTCAAATTGGCGATCAGTCTCTCTCCTCTCTGCCGGGGAGCACACTGGTCATGGTGGGATGTACGTGGGTCTATGTAATATTTCAGTACCAATTTCTTAAGTTGTGTGCCATGCAAACACTAGCCGGCACCAGTGTGTTTGAAAAAGCTCTCCCATAAGGCATGTACTGAAAATATAAATTGAACGGTGTATAGAAAAATTTGTATAGCAAGTACCGTTATTTTTGGGGCTAAAATAACGATTCAAAAATCTATTTTGGACAATCACCTAAAACGCTTAAATACTAAGTTTAAACCAAATCGCTTTAGCCGTTTAGGCTGTAGAGAGTTGTACAGACAAACAGACAGACGGAATTGCGGGACCCACTTTTTTGATGTTCTCTATCACCGTAATGTCAACTTTGATTAAAATCTCGAGTTCGATTTTTTTCCAAATGCAAAACTTGTCCTATAGTACCTATATCGCAAGTAAAAAAAATAAAGAATACGCTACAGTATACTCCTAATAATATTAAAATAATATTCCCTCATGGTAATAAATCATCTACTTATTTTTTAAGGAATATCTGGAAAGCATCCTGCACATATTTTTTAAGAAAAATGAGAAGCCTTATGTATCGCTAAATACCGCTAGTTGCCTGAAAAACAAATATAATTTGAGTTTAGTATTTACTTATAACGTTTTCGATTGGACCGTCTTTATGGTTCTATTCTTATATAAAATTGAAAATTCGGAGTAAAAGAGACCAGAATGTGCACTCGAAAATGACGTTACTCAAGGTTAGAAGAACCATTATAAAATGTAATAAAATTGAGGTGTATACAATTCGTAATGTGTGAAGAAGTTTTGAATCCAAATAAAGTTAAAAACTAAGAAAGCAAAAACTTCTATAGAATTTGAAAGACTTCTTCTGGAAAATGTTCTCTCTCCAAAAGAATCATTACTAAAAATTTGTAAACCATGTCGTGGCATCTTGCCAGAGAAAATCTAAGACATCTATTTTTGTTTTGTCTTCTACATTATCCAATCATTAACAGTAAAGTGACTGGAATATGCTCAAAATGAAAACGTATACTAGTTCGCCAGAAATTTTTCTCCTATCTGTGACATTTTCTTAGAAAAATGGGAAGAAGATACTCTAGTTATCTATATTCTTTTTATGAAATCAAGGACAAGTCTCTGCGACTACATATATTTTTATAAAACTTTGAACATCGAACAGAAATATCTTAAAAATTATTTTGTTCAAAAAATAATCTACCTAATTAAATAACAACCCAATTAAATACAAATTAAAACAATGTAATGAATTTTGTCATCAAAATTATTTCTTCGCTCCTCTATACCTACAATGTCATTGCTTGATTTTTAAACATTTATAAAATCTAAAAAAACACAATTCTTTAGACATTTTATTGTTTGTAAGCTGTGAAACAATATTTTTAAATATTAAAATAAACTCACATCACCATGCCAATTAGTGGCAACTGGCAAGTGTGGCACACAAATATTGTCCAATTATTATTATTATTAACCAATAGACGGAAAACTCAACCGTTTGTGTTTAAAAATTTCAACAAAAATCAAAATGCGTAAGGAAAAGATTATTCATTTATTGCTGCATGCAATTTAATGTTTATTTTTATAAAAAAAAAAAACACAAATGTCAAATTTTATCAGATTTTTGACATTGTAATTCAAACATGAGTTTGTTCTGTGCAATTTTAATTAATGTGTTAATTGGTGCAATGTCCGCAAGGGAATATGACGGGCACCAGGTACATAATAATGTATGTGAGGTATATTATGAATTTTAATGAGTAGCCTTGTTCTTCATATTGAACTTTGTTGTCATACATAAAACCTAGAACTTCAATTTGATCAAAACATACTGTTTATTTTTGTTTTTAAATGCATTCGTTCGCATTTTAAGTATTGCAATGAAAATACGCAAACAATTCCTCTCTGAATAAATTATTTAAATGCAAAATATTCAGAAAGTTTTAATTAGACTAGTTTTTTTTTCACTCGAATTAATAAGTCACTATTTTTTTGCAAGCTTGTAATAAACAGTTTTAGCATTCACAATTGAAAATCGAACTTCAGAGTTTTATCGAATAGGGTAGACTTATGATAGAACAACTGGTAAGGATACTTAAGGAGGCTATAGTAAAATCGATATGCATATTAGTCACTAAATTTAGACTAGCCCCCCTATTCGACTAGATTAATATGAGTTTATTATAATATTTTTTACTTCTCGTAAAAATGGTCCTACATCACAAACATATTTAATGTTACGAAACATTTTACCTCCCCACCATTTACACATCTCGACCAGAAATTCGAATTTGGAGTTACATTCCGTCCAGAAAGTACTTAAGCATAAAGCTTCACATTTTTGTCACTTCTACTTCGACTTCTTATCGAAGATGGCACGAATCCATTGTAGGCTATACCAAATACTTCAGACAAAGAATCATTGTTGTCATAGAGCAAGAAGAAGAAAAAAGATCGGAGAATCAACTATGACTTATTTCCAACACCTAATGTAGAAGATTATTTTAAATTATTAACAAACGGTATAGACCATAAGACTCATATGCAAAAATTACCGATGAACCAAACTAAATCACATTTTAAGAAAAAATGTTCACTATAAACGAACTAGGCAGGTACTGTTGATCACTGTTGTTCTTTTCCAATCCATTTTATAAGCATTAATCTCAAAGAACAATTCCATGAGTATATCTGCATGACAACATCACAATGCTAGCTTGAAGGACCTGTCATTTTATTTCATAAAGTTTTCTGGACTTATTCTTTAAATGAAAAATAAAAACTTCGGAAAACTCTTTAGAACAAATTAAACAAAAATGGAAAATATTGCCAATATTTCGTATTAAAAATACTGGCGTCTACCAGATACATATATGAATCTTTTAGCAAAGTTTTATATGTGAAAAAAAGTGACCTAAGGGTCACTCTAATGTTTGAGAAGAGTTGAAGATATTTATTTTATTTCTTTTAAATCAATTAGCTAATTATTGATTAATCGGCATTTCCTACAGATGTTTCTTTCGTTGCTATATTTTCAACTACTAATGCCATTCTGCATCTCTGCTATGCTTGGCGGCAGCACATCACCAGGTCTTGCTCATCCGTTTGTGGAAACTGGGTTCTTCGGTGAGAGGACCATTTCACCACTTCAAGATCCGTGATTAAATTTAAATATTCCGCGCTAAGTATAGACCTTGGTCTCTAATTCTTTCAATTTCTCGTATACTTCTAAAGGTGTATTCACACTAAAGAAACATTTCAGGAAAAATTGCTCAAAAAAGGTTTAAACAATTGGGAAACATTTCGGAAACATTTGGATGGACGCTTTGAGTATCAAGTTTTGTAAATGATAATCGATTTAAAAAAAGTAGCACAGATAGAGTTGTGTTTTATCATCATGGAAAAAATAAAAAAAAAACCAAGACAGTGCCAAATAAATATTTTAAAAGTAAGAAATTATTCTGGTCGTTTAAAATAACATAACATAACGCATAACATCGTCGTTGCTCCACACTTTTCGCGACATTTTTATATATATATGAAAACAATCATCTTTTTTTGTAAATGCCTTGGAAACAAAGAAAGTTTTCCACACGGAGTGGGAAGCAGAGAAACATTTCATAAATATTTCTGAAAATTTTCTCGAGCAAAGTAAACATTTCAGAAACTTTTGACAAATGTTTCTAACATTTCTCTGTTTCAAAAATGTTTTCTCGGTGTGGACACAAATTAATAAGCTATCCATTAAGTTTCATGATTTGGTTATACTATTTCCGAATAACAAAATGATAATGAAAAACATGATATGACCTAATAAGAAACTAAAACCAACTCTTATCGCATTTTTAACATCTGTGCGAATTTGTAAAAAAATAATCAGTGTATCCATTAAACATTTGTTTGTAAATAAAAATACATCAAATTGTACAAATTAATTATAGCTAATTATTTATCAGATTGAGAATTAAAAATATGCATTTTATTTTTAGTATTTACGCATACGTACAATAAACTTAAAAAAAAACTCAGCCCAATCTCCAACACATTGTAATAAAAACTAAAATTTTCAATTTCAAATCAAAAATACCTACGCAGCTTGCATGCCAATGAGTGCAGCGAAACGATTAGTTATTGACCCGGATTTAGCGAATGCAATTCCTTTGGTTAAATATGTATTTATTTAAACGTAGCAACGCAAAAAAAAACTTACAACAAACATTCATAAATTCAATTCTAAGTTTTAAGCCATTTATTTTCAAGGGAATTTAGTAGTTGTTGTGGTCTGTCATAGAAAAGTATTAAGGCTCTTAAAAAAAATTAATTATAAGACTTTTTCCAAGATGATAACCGATTTCTATAAGCAATCTGAAATTTTTATAACTGGTGGTTCTGGTAAGCCAGATAATAATAATAAAAAAAGAAACAAAATATTTTTTCGAAATAAATTCAATGCATATAATAATTAGGTGTTGTTGGAAAGGCTGCTATTGATAAGCTCCTGCGATCTTGTGATGTGAAATGTATTTATGTGTTGCTGAGATCCAAGAAAGGAAAAACTGCTGAAGAACGACTTGATGAATTGAAAAATTCTAGGGTAAGTGTGTGGTGGATGATGTGAATGGTTTGCTTTCTAAGCCCAACAATAAAGGTATGTCACACAACCGTTTTCAAAAAAAGCTTAATTATCTCTAAAACTCTCAAACGATTTTGATAAAAAAAAAATTGCCTTATAGAAGCAACATCCCATTTAAGAATTTCGTTTACTATTGCATTGCCATAACCACTCCTTCGATTTCAATCAACATTTTTATAAAAGAGATTCTTCAAATTATAATAAGGCGCGGCATATTGAAATTTCATGGTTTTAATTTGAATTTGAAAATTCAATTCTTTGGAAACGGATAAATGATTTTTTAAATTTTATTTCTATTAATTGATATTAGTTCGCAATTTCGAATGCAATTCTATTTGCTGCATGTAATAAGAATCTTGAGCTTATGATATGATAGAATATAAGAGCAAGTACGTTCGACCCAGCTGTGTATATTTTTCTATTCATTTTTGAATAAAATATTGATTTAATCATTTGAATTGATGAATTGAGTGCTGTTTTTTTTTAAGTGACAACATTTGAATAATGGAGATACCTACACCCATTCTATTGCTTTTATGAATACATATATACTTTAAAAAAACTTAATTAAAAAAATCGTCTACCCATTTTCAAAATATTGAATTTAAAAAAAAATGTTTTCTAAAGCCTGCTGAATATAGCGATTCAAATAATTTAAAAAATCTGTTAAAATAAAATGCACGACTGGATCGCACGTACTTGCTCTTATGTTCGATCATATTGCATACAGAATATTCTTAATAGAAATGGCTAAATATAATTTTAGAGTCGTTTTTCACTTAATTATCTGTTTAAAAAATCCTTAATTTTTTTCTAAAAAAAAAGTATGACAATTTTAAATATTTAAAAATATAAATTTAAAAACAAAATTTCAGAAAAATCCGTTCAAACGTTCTTAAAATATTGAATTAAAAAAAATATTTGTTTTCGAAAATCAAAAAGAAATCAGTTTTTCGAAAACATTGAAATGAAGTATTATTTAAAATTCGATGGAACTCCTGTATAAATATTGATCGAAATCCGTGGAGCCATTTATGAGAAAGTCGAAAATCGATAAAATGGTTGTATGGCAGTTACCGTTAATAACAAAATATTAAAAAAAATATTTGACCAAAATGTAGACCATACCTAAAGTAATGCACATACTTTTACTTGCGATTATATGTACTATAAGGCAAGTTATGATTCGTAAAAAAAAAAATCTAAAGGTAAACATGACACTACGATCATAGAGAAGCCTAAGAAAGTGATGGACAAAAAATGTCTGTCTGTCTGTCTGTCCGTCTGTATATGTATAACGAGCTGCAGCCTAAACGGCATAAGCGATTACCTTCAAATTTGGTATGTGTGGTTATTTTGGCATTCCTGAGGGGGAAAATTGAAATTTTATATTTAGGCCTAAAAATAAAGGTACCTGCCACATGATCTTGAAGGAAAATCTTATTTTCCTGGAAAACGGCTCCAACGATTTTGATAAAAATTTTTGAGAATTTTTGTGTTGGTCATAACTCTCATTTGGTATGAATCAAGTTTATGGGAAAAGTCTCTTAACGGTACCTTTCATATAACGTTTTTTTTTAATTTTTGGCTTTATCGGTAACTGTAAATTTGATATCTTTCAAATGTTATATCTGAGAAGATCTAGGTAGCCAAAATAATTCTGCTTATTAAAATTTTTATAATTAAAATTAATTTTTTAATTTTTTTTGAAAAATCAATATTTTTAAAAGTAATAAAAAAAATTATTTTAATGTCACATGTATATTAATAAACTCTAAAAAACTGCATACCAAAATTTCAAAAAGAATTTGTTTTCAAAAAACTAAAAATAAAAAACCGAATGTCATCAAAATCCGTCCGACAATTTTCGAGATACTTTTTTATAAAATTTTCATTGATCCGTTGCATCTAATGGTGTTCCTGTTTTTTTTTCGAGAAACCGACTAAAGTGATGGTTTTGAAAGTTTTTATAAGTTTAAAAAAGGATTACTAAAAAGTTTAAACACTATTGTAAGTCAAACATTTTCAAGAAAATTTTGTTTTGGAAATTAACCTCAAAATGTCGAAAACGACTTAATGGATTTTGTCGAAACTTCGGATTTGGTAGGTTTTTGACATTATCTTGAAAAGCCAAAAAAGCTATATTCCTAAAATAAAAAACAACGTCACCTTCCATACAAATGTTTAAAAAAAACGTTTAAAAAAACAATTCTCGAAAACGGCTCCAAGCATTTTTATAATTACATATTATTATATATTTCTTGAATTAGTACAGTCCCCTTTCAAGTATAAAAATATTTTTTTTTCGAACTTATTAACGGTACTTCTCATAGAACCATTTTTCATATTTTCGACTTTCTCAACATTGGATGAACCAATTAAAATATTTTTTTTTGTATACAAATGCTTCCTAAGGTTTCTAATAAGGCTGCATACCAAAATGTTCAAAAAAAAAGTTTTTCGATTTTTAAAAAATAAATAAAAATTTTTTTTTTGAAAAATCGATTTTTCAAAAACCAGTCACATAATTTTTTAAAAATTTGAATTTTATATGTACATATATTAATAATATCTTCAAAATGGCGTTTAAATTTTTTTTAAAACTGTTTTCAAAATTTTATAATACAAAATTTAATTTTTTAAAAACTGCTCCAACGAGTTTTAAATTTTCTAAATTATCTAGGAATTCAAATGGCATCTTTGTTTTCCCTCCAACTATAACGACTAAAAACATTTAATTATGTGTATTATCAATTTATTTCTACTTTATTATTATTCCCTATTTAAGAATTTTTGCGTACCTTCTAGAATACTAAATACAATGTAGGACCTCATACATTTATATATACATATGATGCATATCACAAAGTTTTATGCATAGCTACCTACCAACCTACATCCTTCATTTGCATTATTTTATTCACATGTTTATATACTTAGCTTCCATCTGTATGTTCATATATGTATGTAGATGCATTTTCGACAATTCATTATAATAAGAATCAAGGTAATCTTACCTACATAGGCTTTAAACCTGCATAGGATAACTACACTTAACTAAATCTCAATGGTTAGCTACATTAAAGTCATTAGCTACAAGGGCAAGTGCGTACGATCCAGTCGTGCATTTTATTTTATTAAAATCGCGAACCGTTTTCGAGATAATGAAGCTGCTAGAAAAATCTATATGCCAAGTACCGTTATTTTTGGTGCTAAGACAACGATTCAAAAAATATATTTTAGACAATCACCTAAAACTCCTAATCGGTTTAGCCTCTGAGGCCTATATCGCAAGTAAAATATAAGCCAATCATTTTCTACAACATTTCAAAATGTAAAAAGTTTCGATACGATCTTCCTAAAACTCCTAAGCACCAAAGTTTGAACAAAATCGGTTCAGCCACTGAGGCCTATATCGCAAGTAAAATATAAGCCAATCATTTTCTACAACATTTCAAAATGTAAAAAGTTTCGATACGATCTTATCGATTTTTAAATGACATAGGTATTTAAAACGTAGTTTCAGAGAGTTTTGTAGATAACGGATTCAAATAACTCTGCCGAATTTTATATTTATATAAATATTGTGAAAAAACTTAAAGGTATAAATCATTGTGCAATATCACGCCCAGGCAAGTTTTGACACTGCAGCATTTATTTACAGAAACACTCAGGAGAATTTCGACCCCACACTCTGTCGTCAGTACCAATGAAATCAGCAAAGCAAAATGTTAGGTTTTCCTTTCAGGGGGCTATGTATCCGCCCACTTCCTCAGAATTGGTGTTAATTGAATAGAGCACTTCCGATTACTGCAGAACGATGCAATTTGGTAGATAGAAGATTTTTCATTCGATTCCTTCGAATTCGACATTTTGAAATTTTAAACGCATTTTGAAAATTCATGACATTTATAAGAACTAAAGTGCTCGATATGGTATTTTTTGTTAGCATGGATGAAACAATAAAGCATTTGCATAGCTGAATAAATTTTGAGTTTACATAAACAAAAACTCACCCACTCTTAAATTTTTTCACAACATTATTATTGATAGTTTCATGAATATTTATTTCTCATTTTAAATGTCGTGAGAAATTTCAATCATTTTACTTAAAAAAACGAACTCAAATTTGATTCTTCCTCAAATATAGTAGACAAATGTCGCCTTAAGAATATATCCGCAATAGCTTAGAAATGTCAAACATCGTAATTGAACGCCCTTTTATCAAAATTAAAACTGAAACCTTATCAATAGTTTTTAAAGATATTTTTTTTTATTATCAGATTTTCAAAGTTTTAAAAGAACTCAAGCCAAATGAATTAGACAAACTTGTTGTTATACCCGGCGATACAACCCTAAATGGCCTTGGAATTTCTCCAGAAAATAAGATCCTAATGAAAAACGTTTCAATTGTTTTTCATTCAGCTGCAACAACTAGATTTGATGAACCATTGCGTACAGCAATTGCATTTAATCTTAAGTCAACTCTTGAGGCTTTAAAATTAGCTGAAACATTTAAAAATCTTAAAATATTCCTTCATATCTCAACGTTATATTGCAATCCTTTTGTAAAACATCTTCAAGATGAAGTAAGTTTTTTTTATTTTATTTTCAAAAAAAAATACATAATAATATTAAATTTGAATTGAGATTTATCCAGGGGTTTTTGATTGGAAGGCAGCCTTGAAACTTCTTGATTCATCTAATACTGAAATCGATGCAACATTAGCAACAATAACAGATAAGTAAGTAATGGGACAAACAAAACTAACATATAGAAAATTAAATAATATGCTAAATAAATAATAAAAATGTTTAACGCTATCCATAAAATTCAATCAGTGCTAACCCTAATCGGCAGCAAATACTTAAAATATCAATAGAAGGAGAGCATTATTACAACATGGTTTATATCGAGAATGAATAGAAATGGACCCAAATGACTTCCCTGAGGTACACAAGTAATCACTGAATGAGTTAAGAAGTTAAGATATGATTTTATCCAACATTTATGCAATTCCATTACTATATAATTGTCTCAAATTATGAATGTAGCCAAAAGCTTACATGAAAGCTCTTTTAGTAATTTACATTGTTTAAATAGTGTGTGAGTGAATTTGCTGTTCGGTAAACTGATTCAAAAAGTTACAAGCTGTGTACTAAACTGTCAGAAAGGCGCAACATTTTCCTAATGAGTAAGAAATTGAAAACCTTAAATATATCTCTTAGCTGTTTTGTTAGCAACAATTCAATTCGGCTAAGAACCTATAAGTACAATTCTCTAAAATTAGCTGCCCGGCGGACTTTGTTTCGTTCAATTTTTCCGAGCTGCTTCATGTAATCCGGTCACATGTAATTGACCATGTGAGAAACATGGAAATTCAAGATTGATGCAACAAACATCCAACGATTGTCTTTAAGACTTATTAATTGTCATAGTGAGAAGCCGAATACCAGCAAAAAATTACCTTGAAATTTTCCTTTAAATCGTCATTTAAATTACAAGTGATTGTTCACAATGAAACACGACCTGCTACAAAGTTACGGTGCATTGATGTTGTACAACAAAATTATGACTGAGCTGACTTTCAATTTTAAACTGAGTGGCAGAAAGTTTCAAATATCACCAGATGATAGCGATTTGATTCTGAATGTATGTATAAATCCAAATTAGCTGGTATTAAAAATACAATTGGCTTCTTTTAAATTACAAAAGACAGTACATTTTGCACTGATCCAAAAATTACTAATGCCGGATTTACACGACTACCAAGTTCGCAGTATTTACTGTCGAAAAACTGCTGTCATTAATTTAATTAACGACATTCGTTTACACGAAGCTAAAATAATGACAGATAAAAATACTGCCAACTCTGGCAGTAAAGAATGAGCAAGTCCATTCATCATTCCAAATTGGCATTATTTGAAAATTGTTGTCAATACTGAATTTACACGATGTCAGTAGCCACAACTTAACGAAAATTTTGGCTGGCAGTTTTTTAATGACAAATATATTCCCACATTTTCGAGCATTTACACGCTAAACAAAATCTTGACAGTAATACTGCAGTCGTGTAAATCCGGCATAAGATTCAATTGGAAGGACAAAATGTAAAGCCACCTGACGGTTTTTCGAATAATGAACAAATACCAAAGTGGATACGCAACGACAGATGCCGTACATATATGTACAAGAGCTTTCTCGAATCCGGAATTTTCCTTTATAGTGCCCTTCATTGCGTAAATACCATACATTCTCGAATTATGAGTGCACAGACGAATCGCAGAATCTCTTTTCTATAAACATATAAGGGGTATTCACGATCAGATGCAACTGGTCTAGTATTATTTTCAAAGTGCAAAAGTGCAACTTTTTTTGCACCACAACAAAAACTTACACCGCCTAAGACCTTACAACACTTTTGCACTTTTGCTATACCCTAACCCTATTTGCAAACATAAAAATACAATGGTGTAAAATTTGCCTGGTGTCGTTCACAGTTTAACGGCTGTTATTTTCTGTCAGCAATATTTGTGGATTTAATCAGAGTCAGAGAGATTGGTTACAGTCAAACTGATTTTGACGTTTTTACTCCAGTGATGCAATATAATATAAAAGGTGCGTTCACGACTTAAAAAAAAATTCCGCAGTTTTACACCTATTTGTTGCATCGGATAGTGAATACCCCTAAAATGTAATTTTTTGTTTTAAAATTAAAGCAACCAGAGGCAAATTTAAATGAGTGTTTTCAATGAAAATCACGAGTAAAGAAAATAGAATTTATACGACGCGTAATGGTGACTGGGTACGGTGTAAATGCAGTACACTTAATTTGATTTTTCAGAGGCATGCGAATATTGCATGAATAATATACCAAACTCAAGTAATGCGAACTAAGAATATGATAAAGTAGTCTGTTCAAAAAGTATTCAAATAATTCTGCAAACTTAGTATATTTTGCGAATCCTGGAGTCTGTGCGTCAATACTAACAAGACAAAAGTAATGATATTTGAACCACGTCAGGGAAGAAGGCTCCCAGAGGAAAATTGGTCCCTAAGCAACGAGCCTATCGAGCTCGTTCATGATTTCAAATATCTCGGAGTTTTGCTGACTTACAAGCTGAATATTTCGAAGCACGTGAAAGAGAAAAGCGAGGAAGCCAAATTAGCTTTAAATGTAATGTGGCCAATCTTTTTCTCTAACCAAAAAATTGATCATGCATCTAAATATCGTGTCTTTCAAGCCACATTCAACTGCTGTATGTGCTACGGTACCCACATTTTTGGATATTTGGAACTCGAGGATTTTGAAGCTGTATAAAGATATTTCTTCAAACGTTTGTTTAGATTGCCTTCCTCGACTCTCAATTATGCTATATATGTGGAGTCTGGTTTAACACCTCTTTACATAAAAAACCTAAAAACTAATTCAGACTACATATTGAAAGTTATGAAGAGGGGTGATAGAAGCCTTCACAAGTCCATTATGACAAGGTTCATTCAAGTAAATGCCTCCCCGTTTAAGGAATGGAACCAGCTAGCTCTTTCTAATGGTAGTAATGTATCTTTAATGGAGTCCAATTTGAGTGAATGGCACACTATGTTTTGTGATATTATCGCCAGAATTGATGAAAATATTTTCACTCATCATTTGTCAAGGGCCTCAACAACAGTATCAAGAAATGTGTATAAAAACCTTCAGCAACGAGTTTTATTCTGAAGAAATTATTTATATATTTAGAGCCCGAGTCGAAATCCTGAACCTTAACTCTATGTCGCATCGAACTGATCTCACACAAATCTGCAGTCTATGTAACCCACTTCTTTGCAACGTGTCCTCTACTTCAAGAGATTCGTCGGCTGCATTTTAAGAAAGCTATCTGGCCCCGACTCGGCTTTATGATATACTTAATGGAGCTCTCGGATGGTTAACAGTGTATAGATACTGCAAACATGCTCTAAATTACCGCAATAGTTTTTTATAGCCCTACATAAATTCAACTAGTTATTGCAGTTTAAGTTTCAAGCAATGTACTTACAACTTTTTGTGTTTCAAATCATTTTAAAATTGATACCTATTATAATTGTGTTTCAAATCATCTCAAAATTGTTGAAAACACACTTGTTGCCTTATTAAATTAAATGCTTAATAATTATTTAACTTATATATGTAATTCTTAAAATTTAAATTTAGCTTCTTTATCTATCTGTATTGTGTTATGAAATGTCGTTCAGGCAGACGGCAATTGCCATGGTCTTAATCTTAAAGAAACAAATATTGTAAATAATTTATTTTTTTTTTAAATAAAGAAATTATCTATCTATCTATCTAATTCTGCATTGAAATTTATATATTTCTTACAATTATTTATAAGATATATAAATTATTATAAATAAGAACTCCTAAAATTTTTAATGGCAAGTTCGCAAGCATCATTATAAGGTGAGGCAAAAGTAATGTTACAACATTAAAATGGTCTGCAGAAGTATGTCTGCTTACAACTAAAATGTCAAGCGCATTGACATTAGAAGCAGATACAATTTTTTTCGTGGCGCATTCACATTAAGCCTTGCGCAAACCGAAGGTGTAACGGAAGCGATCGCGATAGCTCTATTCTCGCAATATAAATACGATAATAAACCTGTTTACTGCAATGCGATATCGCGATATGGTGTCTTTGCGACGAGTGAGTTGTCAAAAAACAATAACAACCAAATTGAAACGAAAAAAATGTTAATACTTAAAATTGAAACTTAGTTTTAGTAGGCTTATTTCTTATCTTTTCAATTAGTAATACGTATTAAACACACTAGTTTTTTAAGACTAGATTTTTGAAGATAACTTTGCCGCTAAGTGGCATAAAACTTTATTGTTATTTAACTTATAAAATAATCCAAGGAAAATTAAATTTTACAAATATAAAATATTGAATTTACGCCAAAAAATATCGTTTGACAGTACATTAGTGCAATATGGCGGCCAAATGGTGTGTGCAGCGTTCAATAAAAGCTATGTGACTGAACGCATGAGTCGAATGTATGGGAGCATAGCGGACATGAATCAAAGAAAACAAGATTACGACACTTCACTGTTTTGTTTTTTGTTAATGACGTCATATGTGAAACAAAATACATTAATCCACAAACAACAAACAAAGATTTTGTTTCACATATTACGTCAATAAAATAAGAAAAAAATGAAGTGTCGTAATCTTGTTTTCTTTAATTCATGCGTTGCGGAATCCCACTTTTTAAAATCGCGTCTATTCCCGCTTAGCCCGTTTTGTATTTTGATAAATGTTAAACAGAAAACTTTGCATATATTGAGCTACGCAGGGGAGTTGCAGGCGGACTTAAGCCCCCCTTACGTGCTTTTTGCAATCTGCAATGTGTTGATTCCAAAAGCGGAAATTTAATAAATGGGATAATATAGTGCGGGAATATAAAAAATGGGGATTTTGAAAAACTAGATTATAAAAAGTGGTATAAAGAAAGCAGGATTTAAAAAAATGTGATTATAAAAGCAGGATATCAAATCCAGCCCGTAACGCAATCGCAGTCCACATATCGCGTTGATGTTTGCCCTTCTATTGATTTACATTGGCTGGATGCATATTGTTATCGCAATCATTAACGCCACCGCTTCGGTTTGAACGAGGCTTTATGACAGTAGCGCAAAATTTTAAACGATTTAGTAATATGTATTAATTTTTGTTTATTTTGTGACCTTTAGTAGAAATTATGCGTTTCGCCCAGGTACTACAGTTGGGCTCATCAGTTAGATTCTGTAGTACCCTTCTGAGACGTCTTAGAAGGGTACTACCGCATCTAACTGATGAGCCCAACTGTAGTACCTGGGAGAAACGCATGATTTGGACTAAATGTCACAAAATAAACAAAAATTAAAATTAAAAGCAGTGTCCACAAAAAAAGAACAAACGCAATACCTACGTACATGGGTTTGTATTGTTTTTACATTTCTTCTTAAAGATTTAGTAATATGTTAAATCATTTTTAGTAAGATACTAGGTAAAAAAGAGGATTTTGCTAATTTTAAACGAGTTTAATATAGTATTATCTTCTTAACATTTTACTAAAGTTAAAACCACCGAATGGCTAATTGTGTTCATCAAAATTCAAACCCTACAAATGCTTTGCTATCTGCTTAGTTAGCATTTTACTTGTTAACAAAAGGTTTAAAATTCATGAAAAGTTAGTAGACTACTATGTATATAGTAAATTGCTAACTAGTATCGTGTTAAGGCTTTAATAATAGGTTGTTTAAAATTTTGCGTCAATTGTTTCGAGTAAATAATTATTAACCAATTATTTGTTCACGTTTAAAAAAAGCATACAATGTTTACGAAGTTTCACTTTAAAATCTATGATTTGCAGAGTTATTACAGGCTTTCCGAATACCTATGTCTTCACCAAACATCTTTCAGAGCAATTGGTCAACGATTATAGATCAAAGTTACCAGTTGCAATTTTTAGACCTTCCATTAGTGAGTTCCTAAATCAAAATCAATTTCAACACAAATGAATTTTTTTTTGTTTCTCTTATTTTAGTCGTTGCAGCTCTTGAAGATCCTGAACCTGGATTCACAGAAACAATGACTGGAGTCATGGGTTTATTTGTCGTCTGGGGAACAGGTTATTTTATATTATATTGAACTTAAAATTCTTTATAATTTTGTTAAAAGTTTATTTTCGTTTTGGTAAATAGGTTTCATTCAAGTCTTATTGTGCCGGAAGAAGCTTGTATTAGACTTCACTCCTTTGGATATGAATAACAAATTTATGATTATGTTTACAGCGCGAACCGCACAAATGATGAAAGAAAGGTAAGTGATTTTAGTGTTTAATTTTTTATTGTGAAAAAAAAGTTACTTACGGTTTTAGTAAGAAAACATTAGGGTGGTGCTTATTTTGTAAGAAAGTTTGTTTTTTAATAATACAAATTCTATATACTAAATACTACTGATTTCCATCAGCCAAGTAGAAGACTTAGCACTGTTATATTTGGACTTGTTGAATTGTTGATTGGTGCTTATTTTGGAAATAGTAAAAATTAATTTATGTTATGTTTATTATTATTAAACTGGGGTTTCAGCGAAAACTGCCATCGAAAAAAAATTGTCTTCAATAATAATAATCAGAATTTGTTATTTAATCTTTTCTTGTTTATTTAATTTTTATTCACAAATTCATCAATGTACAATGTATATCTGCAGTTGATATAGAAACAAATTTTTTTTTTTCTTAAGAGTTGACGACAAGATTCCTGTTGGCATGGGTTCATCAAAAGGGTTACTTTTTCATACCTTAGGTCAGATTGGGAAAATGAATTCGGATTTAGTCAAGGAGAATGCCTACGAAAAGTCACTTTGGATACCGGATATAACATTGACCGAATGCCCATTTATCTATCGGATTTATGTCAGTATATAATATTAAATTTTCAAACAGAGGGTGGGATAATTTTACAAATATTAAATAAATTATTTTCAGCATTTCTTTCTTCAATTATTGCCAGCTATTATCTTAGATCTACTCATGATGATTTTTCGTCAGAAACCTATTTTTATGAAAATTCAAAGAAAAATCTATGTTACGACCAATGCATTGCGGTATTTCTTGTGCAATAATTTTAGTTGCGATGGCACAACGGAATTTTATGAATACTTGAACTTGAGTAAAGGGTATGAAATTAATGTTTACAGAAAAAAATATTATTTTTAATTTTTATTTAAAATAAAATTAATATTTCACAGAACTGAATTCGATTTAAGTACGGTTGAGACATGTTGTGCGACTGATGCAGGTATGAAATCTGTACTGAGAACGAATATTAAAGGATCACGAAAGTTTTTGCTCAAAGAAGATGAATCAACTTTGCCACGATGCCGAAAAATCCTTAGAGTGTAAGTTCATCTAATTGCAAAATTTATCACCATGAGATAATTAGATAAATATTTCATTTTAGAAAAATATGGGCCTATAATATTTTACGCGTTTTTCTAGTCTATAATGTGGGAAAATGCATCTATCGTAGAATGATTAGTTATGTGGAATCATGATTTTATTTATTTATAATGAAAACCTAATTGAAAAAAAATAATAATAAATATTTAATAATTTAAAACACTCTCTGTTTAAGATGTAAATGTGTTTTTTTTTCAACAGGATGTGTAAAAATACATTTTTGTTTTACATGAAAAAAATAATTCACTTACGATTTTTACAAATATGATATTTTTATCATTTTTATATTCAACGAAAAAATATATATTTCTTTTTAATTGAGTTACCAAAATTTAATATTTGGACCGCTTTTTTTTTTAGTAGTAATCACGTATACATTGGCGAACACACTTTTTAACTGCAACTAGTGCGACTTTTTTTCCATATTTTGCAGAAAATTTAGAAAATGTTTAAATAGTTAAGTTTTTTGAACATATACATTTCTACACGACTTGTTGTGGTGGAGTATATGTATGTCGCGTTTTCGAGCTCGATATTTTGCTGAAACTTAATATTTCTCATTACCGGTTGAACGGGTTTCCGTAAAAATGTGTATACGGATGTCTCTTCAAAATCTAAACAATACTGAATACCTGAATTTTCAATGTTTTTTTGTGGGACTTTTGAGAAAAAAAACATGTTTTTTTGGAATTCGAATATATACTATTTTATAAATTATGTTTTAAATATATATTGTAAATACCATACCAAAATTTTTGTTGAAAAAATAAAGAAGTTTTGTATATTTAAAATTAAATAAATAACGACTTTAAAATATAACAGGTATCGCAATATTTTAGAACCGATAGGGTTGCAAATGGCGTCATACGTTAATCATATTTGACATTTATAAACAAAACTAGCTGCTGTTCACAAACAGACAATGAAGGGCTATACTCCAAATAAAGGTAATCATCACTAAAAATCATTTTTACTTAGTACTATAGGGCAAGTTTTGCATTTGGAAAAAAATCGAACTCGAGAATTTAATCAAACTTGATATTACGATGATAGAGAACACCAAAAAAGTGGGTCTCGCAATCCCGTCTGTCTGTCTGTACAAAGTTCTACAGAATAAACGGCTGGGCCGATATAGATTAAAAATAGATTTTTGAATCGTTGTTTTAGCCCCAAAATAACGGTACTTGCCATACAATTTTTTCTACTATCTACATTAATGGCCAAACATTTTTTAAAAATATTTTGTTATTAACCGTACCTTCCATACAACCATTTTATTGATATCCGACTTTCTTATAAACGGCTCAAAGGATTTCGATTTCTTATACAGGAGCTCTTCGAATTATAAATATAACTTTTTTTCAAAAATTTTGAAAAATAATTTTTTGGATTTTTGAAAAAAAAATATTGCTTATTTTTTGAAAAATCAATATTTCGAAAACGGGTGGACGATTTCTTCTGAAATTTAGTTTTTTTTAAAGAATTTTTGTTTATAAAAAATTAAGTGAAAAACGACATTAAAAATACATTTAGCTGTTTCTAAGAATCTTTTGCATATAAAGTGATCGAACATAGGAGCTAGTGCGTGCGATCCAGTCGTGCATTTTATTTTATTTATTAAAAAGTAGTTTACAAAAAAATTTGATGATTAATTTTGCACCACCTTGTCATTTGCTATTTTTACTAACAATCTTCTGCTTACGATACGGCCGAACTTAAGAGCAAATACGTGCGGAGCAGTTGTGTATTTTATTATGTACTTTATCGAAATCGTTATAGACTTTTTAAGATAAATTTAGTTTCTTAACAGTTCTATGATAGGAATCACCTAAGACACGCACAAGTCAGTCAGACACCCAGATGCACATAATATTTTCTTACGGAATTTCCGGACCCAATTTTTTTTGTTCTCTATCATCGTAATGTTGTGTGTTGGCAATCAACGGCTAAGCCATTATAAAAGACATACGCTTGGAATTTATGTCAGTTCTCCAAAAGGAGCAATAACCGTTAAAATAGTGAACAGTCGAATGTTTTTTGGCATGTTCAGAGATAACGGAATCGTGCCATCCTCCATTATGTGCAGAATGCCACAGCCTTTTACCGGATTTACACAAGTGACAAATTGCCATTATTTCTTCCATTATATTGAAATTAATGACAAAATCTAGTAATGCCGTATCTACACTACTGCCATATTGGCAGTATTATTGTCAAAATCTTTGCATTATTTTTTTTTGTCGTGTAGCTAGATGGTCGAAAATCGTGTAAATTCAGTACTGACAACAATTTTCAAATAATGACAATTTGCAATAAATAATGTACTTGCTCATTTTTTACTGCCGGTTGGCAGTATTTTTAGCTGACATCTGTGTAAACGCACGTCGTTAATTAAATTAATGAAATCAGTATTTTGGCAGTAAATACTGCGAACTTGGCAGTCGTGTAAATCCGGCATAAATGGTTTGAAAATTTGTCATTATTTTCGTCAATAAAAAAATGGCAATGAAGACTGGCATTAAATATTGCCATTAAAATTGCATCAAGTACCTAAATGCATAGTGACTCCATTTTAAAAATAAAGGCACAATGCGAGAAAGAATGAACTTGGTCATTCTTTAGCGGAAGATTGCCATTATCAATCAAACAATCATTTATTTAGCCCCGCGTATCAAGGAAAAGTAAGCAGGGATCCAATTCCGCAAATTTGATAGAGTTTTCTCTATGTATATAGGTATGTAGATAATGTATATTTGCAATTCCAAGGGCAGTACAATTTTCTTCTGACAGATTACACAGATAGGAAAGAATTCTCAAAATAAAATCAAAATGGATAGATGGATTAGTTTATAATGAACCCAAATTCAGATAAGACCAGCGTTCTCATTTTCAAAAAAAAAAAAACAATTCACAATTAGTTATTTCGAACCAATTGTAGAATATAGACAAATTCACATTTGTCATGTGAATTCACAGTAAGTAGTAATTCAGAATATGGCTGATTAAATAAGTTTTAGTTCAAAAAAGTATTAAGACCCTTTTAGACGATCAGTTATCAGTTCAGTAGTCAGTTCAGTTAAAAAAGGCAGTGTATTTAGACATCTGTCTGGTGTTCAGTTGAACTTTCATTTTACTTGTGAGCAGTCGAAAGTCTGAAGATAAATTTCAATGAAATCGACCATAATATCATTCCTTTTCGACATAATCAGCCTTATCACGAATTTAATCGTAATCGGAAACTTGTTATGAATCTTGAAAACCTCTAAGAGAATCCATCGTAGTAGAAATGCTTATACAAATTGCCATTACGAACGGATTCTTCGAAAACTTTTTTCCGGATTCGTAAGACTTTTCATTTAAAATGGAACTCATGATAGGGCTGATTGAAAAAAGACAAGCCAAGAATCAAGAAATATCTTGAAGAACGAAAGCTCCTTAATGACCGGCAGTATGGCTTTCGTAGCAATAGGTCCACTGGTTATCTGATGGTACCTATATATCACCAAACAGTGGCACAAATCTATACATCGTTTTGTAGAAAGTAATATTATTGCGCTTGATATTTCGAAAGCATTTGATAGAGTTTGGCATCAAGCTCTCTTATCGAAAATGCGTGTATTTGGTATCGACGAATCTCTTATTCATTGGATTAGAAATTACCTTTCGGATCGTTCGATACAAGTTGTATTGAATGGTTTCAAGTCTGATATTCACAAAATAAATGCTGGTGTGCCCCAGGGCTCCGTATTGTCTCCGACCCTTTTTCTCATTTTTATTAATGATCTCTTATCTGGAACTTCTAATCCACTAAATTGTTTTGCTGACGATAGTACCCTCAGCTTTTCATATTCGTTTGAAGAATTACTTCCTTGTCCTTTGGAAGCGGAAGGGCAACGGCAGCCTACGATAAGCTCATTAAATTCTGATCTCGACAGCATTGTCCAATGGGAAATAAGAAAGCGTGTTGAATTTAATGCTTCAAAAACTCAGTGCTGTCTTCTGTCGTTAAAGCATAACCCAACCCCCATGCCGCTATCCATGAGCGGCACTTGCATTGAAGAAACCGATCAGCTGCCAGTGCTTGACATGTATATCACAGACCACCTTTTGTGGAATGCCCATATATTGGGCTTTCTTCGAAGACGCAAGAAATTCTTATCCCCGTCTGATCTGGCTGTAATCTATAAGGCCTTTATTACTTGAAGCTCGTAGATAGAATTCAAAACAGAGCTCTAAGAATGATAGGCGATAGAACTATAATTGAAATATTTTGATCTCTCGAACACCGACGAAATGTAGCATATCTTTCATTATTTTATCGCTATTTTTATAAACAATGTTCTAGCAAAATAGCCAGTTACATTCCTCCCCTCAAACTATTCAACCGTAATACTCGCGCTTCTAGGAATGGTCATCAGTTTACCCTTGATCCCAACTTCGGACGTACTGTCAAGTACGGAGATTCTTTCTCTAGCCGTACAATACGAATGTGGATGCATGGTCCACATGGTTGCATGGTTACCATGCTCCGTTTTTCCCACTCATTGATATTCTGAATTTTAAAACCAATGTACATCGGTATCTTCTTTTAAATTCTTCCCTATTTTTCTAACGATTGCACTATGCTTGAAAATATTAATGGTAGTCAAAATCCCTTTAGTGCGCGCACAATTACTGAAACGCATTTACATATTAGTTTAACTGATGACTGAACGGCCATCTTATGGGAATTCCATCAGTTTCAGTTTCAGTTAAACGCTGCAGTTCTTGCGTTTAGACATCAGTTTAACTGAAAGCTTAACTGATAGCTCAACTGAAACTGAAATGGTCGTCTAAATGGGCCTTAAGGGCCCATTTTATTTTAATTGTGACATTTTATACATCAAGCTCATAATTTCGAAAATTAGGAAAAAAGTGTTTTCATCACGTTTATATTTTTAGCTATATAGCAACTCGTTTTATCTTTATCTTTCTGTTTGTTCTTATGCATATTTATTTGAAGTTTTCATACAAAAGCTTGTAATAAAATAAAGGCATTACAAGAAAGTACATGTCTTAAAAAATATCATATTTTATTATTAATCAATTATCATTGTCACTTCCTTTTCAAATTTATAGTTAGAACTCTATAAATTATACAAAACTCATTGTATTCAAAATATATGTTTTTTATTGTCTATTCCTTAAGCAATGTTATATAAAAAATAAATTTACAAAACAACTTACATAGGTAAGAAAGTATTTAACTTATAGAGTATCTCAAATTTTTAACAAAAATTTCATATTTTTAACACAAACCTTCTTATAATTAAGAAAAAAAAATATAGAAACGACACAAAAATATCAATATATACAATTAAAAATTATACATATACACATGTTCAATAATTGTTAAACTGAGTTCTTATATTTAACAAGGTACATACAGACTAATTATCCCTATTTTGCAAATATCTCAGTTAATATGAAATTAAGGTATGCATCAATCATTTTGATATGTCAGGTGCTGCATAATAAATCTCAAAAAATAAAAAAAATATATTTATGTTCAAATAACGTTATATAAAATGTGTGTAATATTTTTAATAATTGTACAGTACATATATTATTATCAGTTCATTTTGTCTTTTTGTAAATTTTAATCTAGTTTGTTCTTAATTTAAAAATAAAAAAGAATAATCAAATTAGAAAACAGATTAAATAACAAACAGATTTATGTTTACAATACTTCTAAGTTCGAATTCTTCAACAAGTTTTACAATTAAGTTAAATGAAATTGAGTTAATCCAGATCAAACATAAGTGGCACCAAATATACAAATATTTAAACCAGGGTTCAATAATTTAACCCACCACCGATAAGAAGACGTTCAACCATGGTTCAAGTACATAGTTAGTTCTTATAACATACTTGAACCATCTTAATCCTTCGTTAATCTTCTATGTAGCTAAAAGATTAAACCAACACTGAAACACGGTTTAAATTTTCGCAATTTATTCAAATGAAGTCTAGCTAGTTGCAGTATTGGTTTAAGAAGTTAACCCACCTATTTAGGTTGTTTATCGAAGTTTAACTAAGTGCACACATGTTAATTTGTGAACTGCAGTTAATCCGCCGAAATGGGGAGTTAAAATATCTGAACCAAGGATCAAATATTTAATCCATGTTTTTTCAACCAGCCCTAACCCAGGGATCTAAACATGTTTCAATAGTTAACTCGAACGCTGAGTTCGAAAAAGTATTTTCAATAGTCACGTTCATATAATAATTCTTAGCAACCTGCAATTCCTGCAAAAACACAGCTGAGGGAAAAACTGCTGTTTTCACGAAAGTTATCTTGAGTTGTGCCAAACATTTTAGAACAAATAGCTATCCGACGATAAATGTATAGAATTAGCTGACTGCAAATTTAATTTTTTGATGTGAGTTTTGTTATGACTTTTGACAGCTTTTAGAATTTAATTTATGTAATAAATGTGTGAACGTGGTCAATCATTAAATAATATTTAGAACTCATAAACTAGATCTTGGAAACATTATTTCAACCCAATATTTTATAATTGTGTATGTACAAAAAATTTGATGAAGAAATCGACTTTTAACAAACTTTTAACACGACCCTATTATTAATCCTCTATATAACTTTACAAAAAAGAAATTGTGAATTTCCCTACAACGCAGTGCCGTTGGTCAATTGATGATTTTGCTGATTTTTAGCATTGCGAGCACAATACCTTTGAGTTGGTGGAATGGTGAAAAGTATCAGTCCACTAATACAGATCATAACACCAGCGAAAAAAAATGTTGGCTTTAATGATTCTGTCTTATCAAATAAGTATCCTAAAAAAATTACAATTTTAATTAAGAAGGAAGACTTAAGTAGTTTGAAAGCTTACCTCCTATTGGTGGTCCCACGAATGAAGCTATCCCTTGGAAAAGCAGTAATAACCCAAAAGCATTTGTAAGCTTATCCAAGCCAAGAAGATCAACCAGAATGACAGATGTCAAACCGACATAGGCACCAACTGTGAAACCAAAAACAGATGCATATACAGCCAGCGTGAAGAAATCAGTGCAATAGATAGATAAGGCAGTGGCTGTAAAAATAAATTCCATTAATTTTATTTTAAAATTCAGAAAAATTAAATTACTTACCTATACCACATGAAGTAAGGCAAAGATTGTAGATTAACAATCGATTAATTCTGGGTTTGTCGGAAATGAAACCCAATACAATTCTTCCGATTGTGTTGGCAATTCCAATTATGGCAAGAATATGACTTGCATCAGTATCGTTTATGCCAAGTGCTTCAGCTTTCTTAGGTATGAAGACATAAGGCACATTGAAACCAATGCTTGTGCAAAAATTCGAGAATGTAAATATGATGAAGACGAACTCCTTGAATAGCGAGAAATTCATCATCTCCGAAAAGGTGTCGCGTGTTTCCTTCGAGCATGATACGCAGCCACAGAGTTTGACAACTTCCTAAAATTGGAGGATAAATAAGATTTAGTATTTTGTAAGCTGCAAGCAAAACACTTAAATTTGTAGATATTTTCAGGGGTATTTGCTTCTTGGAAGAAAGACATTCTCCAAAAGTATCTCTTGTCATGAATTCTTGATTTTGTGGAAAAAAATTACTCGTAAGCCCTATCTAAATGAATAGGTACAAATTGAATCTCATAAAATTCATGCTGATATTTTTGCTCACGAAATTTTACATTTTCATAGAAACTATCGATATCAGCAGAATTCGAAATACAGTTTTTAGAGTAGTGAGACTGTTTGACGGTGTTTCGGGTTTCTTCGACTTTAAGTAATGCAAGCATGGCACGGTTAAAGTGTGACAGTATAGCATTAATATATTACGACAGCATAATTGTATTTTGTGAAACATTTACATCCCTATTAATAAATAAAATGCACATCTCGATCGCACGTACTTGCTCCTATGTTCCATCACATTATATGCAAAAGTTTCTTAATGGAATTGGCTAAATATATTTATAAAGTCGTTTTTTTACTTAATTTTCTATATAAAAAATTCTGATAATTAAAAAAAAAATAAATTGGAATAACAATTTTACATATTCAATAATATAAACTTAAATACAAAATTTCAGAAAAAATCGTCCACCAGTTTTTGAAATATTGAGCTTTCAAAAAAAAAATAATATTTTTTTTCAAAAATCCAAAAAACTATTTTTCGAAAATTTTGAAGTGCAGTATTTTTTAGAATTCGAAGGAGCTCCTGTACAAAAAGTTTGATCGAAATCCGTTGCATGGCAGCATGGCAGGTACCGTTATTAACAAAATATAAAAATAAAATTAACAAAATGTAGACCATACCCAAAGTAGTACACACACCAAGTTTTATAAAAATAGTTAGAGTCGTTTTCGAGATAATTAAGGTAGAAAAATTTGTATGGCAAGTACTTTTTTTTGGGGGATAAAACAACGATTCAAAAATAAATTTTAGACAATCTTTTAAAACGCCTAAGCACCAAGTTTGAACAAATCGGTTCAGCGGTTTAGGCTGTAGATCGTTCTACAGACAGACAGACAGACGGAATTGCGGGACCCACTTTGTTTTTCTTCTCTATCATCGTAATGTCAACAATGGACTTACAAAACAATGGAATGAGAGGTCTAACTCTAACTAAAATTTCCTAATAATAAAAAATCGAACAAACTACTACAATAAGTATCAACTCTCCCTATTTTTATTCTATGTCCCTGTAATTTTTTTTCTTAAATGTCAATTCTTGGCCCATCAATCCGTCTTCGATGGTCTAGCAAGGACTAAGTTGGTAAACGTCAAATAGCAGAAATTGAGTTTTATTAATAGTATTTCGTACTTAGTCTACGGAATAAGTTCTAAACGTTAGCTAGTCCAAGTTTATTAATTTGGGTATTAGTTATTTGTTAGACAGTGTATGAGCTGGAAATTGTGGCAGAATTAAATTTTCTGTTTTTAGAGCTACGCCCCGTGTGGAAGTGTGAAGTGAACGTAATGCGATGAAAAGCCAAACAGGAAAGATATTGTTCCGAAGAGAGACAGTGTCGAATGATACAGAGTGTGAAAGTGTGACAGTGTGACAGTGTGTAAAGATATTGACCATTAAGGTAGAAGAGATATGCAGTGGGGAAATATAGAAGACAGACTTGTGAGAGTATGCAAATGTAACATATAGTGTAGAGCAAAAGTGTGATAGTGTAAAAGTGTTGCAATGAGAAAGTGTGAAAGTGTAATAACTCAAAAGTATGACAGTGTGAAATGTAGGAAGTGTGGAAAATGTGTTTTCATAATTTTGCTCTTAGTAATCAAAATTCTCAGAGAATTTTTTACTGCACAGTAAATGGTGATTTTCTAGATCATGGATAACATATGAATCGAAATTCTCTTCTTTGTACAAAATATAGTATGTCGCCATCTGTCATAAACTGCCATTAACTGTCAAATTCCATTAAAGGATGGATAAGATGCCGATGGATTAAGAAACATCTAAAAAATCAGAAAATTTCAGAAATCAAAAAAAATTATTACAGCTGATATACAGGTTTTGAGAAAATAAAGAGTTACACCAGATAGACAATGAATAGAGTCCGAATAGACTAATAATGAATTTAAATAAGACCTTCGAATGTAAAAATTCGTTCCTTATTTTTGACCATCGAAAACTGTTTTTGTCATTCAATAAAGGAATTCTGGAGCAAAAAATACATTCAATGGGTGACCTTCAACATGTATTCTCCGCTCAATCAGACGTTCCGTCAAATAATTTATTAATTCATATAAATGCAAAAATCGCATTTCTGCCAATTAAAATATAAAAATATTAATCTGGAAAAAAAATAGTATAATGAATTGTCGAATGGATGATTCAGGGAATAGTAACAAAGGTACCTACAAATTAATATTTAAATCTACTGTATGGATTTTAATTATGTAAGGTAGCAGAGAAATATATACCTACATACATGGATGAAACCTAGGTATGTACATTAATTATGTACATAATAATAATGAAATTGAAAGACTTAGGTAGCTAGGGTAGAAAGCTTATGCATATAGCCGTACAATTTAGGTGCAATATGCATACATAAAATTCATGTGATTTTTAAAGATATATATTATTTAAATGTATGACGGCCTACATTGTATGTATTATTCAGTGACACGCGCTAAAAAATTCGTAAAAAATGAATAATAATAAGGTAGAAATAAATGGATAATACACATAATTAAATGTTTTTATGTTACTTAGTGGCTATAGTTTGAGGGAAAACAAAGATGCAATTTGAATGCATGGATAAATAAGAATAAATCAAAAAAAAAATCCAAAATCGTTGGAGCGGTTTTTTAAACAAATTTTTTTATGTACAAAATTTTAAAAACATTTTTAGAAAACAAATTTGAGACACCATTTTGAAGCTACTATTAAAAGTCCAAAATAGCTTTTAACGGCCTTTAGTCCACAAAATTTTCGTTACGTCCCGGTGATCTCACTTGGAGTCATCAGTTAGTTAGTACGCACTTTTTGTTAAGTTCAGTTAAACTTACATGGCTTTTTGACAAAAAACAATGTCAACTACATATATCCAACAAGATTAAAATTTTAATCATAAAATTTTAAAATTTTGTCCTGTGCTACACATATTTAATAAGAAGGTGTTGTTTTTATAATGCTACTAAAATTATTCGGAAATTTTGCGGACTTAAGGCCGTTAAAAGCTATTTTGAATCAAAAATTCAACAAGTGCTTCTTCTTCTTCTGCTTGGCTGAATAATTTCAGTAATATAGAATTGTATTATAAAAAAAACACATTCTCGGTAATATTAATATACATATAAAATTCAAATTAAAAAAAATCAGTGACTGGTTTTTGAAAAATCGATTTTTAAAAATAGAAAAACTTTTTTTTTGGTAAATTTGAGTATGCAGTCTTATTAACAATTTTAGGGAACATTTGCATAAAAAAAATTATTTTAATCGGTTCATCAAATGCTGAGAAAGTCGAAATATGTAAAGTGGTTCTATGGGAAGTACCGGTAATAAGTACGCAAAATAAAATATTTTTATACTTGAAAGTGGACTGTACTAACTTAACTACTATAATTAAAACTACTAAGAGAATACATACATTTTTTTTTTATAAAAATTCTTGGAGCGTTTTTTGAGAAATACCGTTGCTTTTTATTTAGGAAAATAGTACTTCTAACTATTCAAGATAATGCCAAAAGACTATCAAATACGAAGAGTCAAAAAAATCTGTTCGAAATTTTGAGTTTTCAAAAAAATCAGTTTTTTTTTTCATTTCAAAAAAAAATTAATTTGAAAATTTTTGACTTACAACTTTCTAGGAGCTTCTGCTTAAAAAAATTCAAAAAATCAAATTAACCGTTTCCCATAAAATCAAGAACCAACATAATTATTCTACTAGAGGCTAGAAGTACAAAAATAACTAATTTGTTCAACAAAAAAAAACAGAAATTACTTTGAACTGATTTTTTTAATCATAGCAGCCGTTTTTGAGAAAAATAAGATTTTTGTTTTTGGCCAAAAATAAAATAAAATACACAACTGGATTGCACGAACTTGGTCTTATGTTCGATCACTTCGTGTGCAAAAGATTCTTGATAGAAACGGCTAAACATATTTTTAAAATCGTTTCTTACCTAAATTTTTCTATACAAAATGTTCTTATTTTTTTTTCAAAAAAAATTGTTATCTCAATTTTAAATATTCAATAAATAGCCGTGTTCTTTTCGTCACTATCAAATACAGCAAAGTAAAAATTTTACAAGGAAAACATAAATAAGAACATACTGGGAATTACTTTTCCCTTTCATCCGAAGAATAATTGAGTTCCGAAAATTAGTAAGTCTATTCAATCATAGAGGTCATTGAATTGATTTTTTTTGCACTTAATGTTTGTATTTCCTTTTCTCCTTATATTTGGCTTTTTGGCAGAAAAAAAAACACAGATGTGACAATCCCTCCATGTTAAAATAAATAAAATCAAGTTGGAGTGTGTATGTGTTTCGTGAAAATGTCTTACTTTGCTGTACTTGCTGGTCACGAAAACACGGCTAATATAAATTTAAAAAGAAAATTAAAAAAGAAAAAAAATCACCCACTCGTTTTCGATATATTGATCTTTCAAAAAAAAAAATATTTTTTTTTTTTTTCAAAAATCAAAAAAATATTTTTTCGAAAATGTTGGTATACAGTATTCTTTATAATTCGAAGGACCTCCTACATAAATTTTATTTTTATTGGAATCCGTCGAGCATAAAAGTCGATAATCTTATGGCAGGTACCGTTAATAACAAAATATGTAAAAAAAACCTGTTGATCAAAATGTAGACTCTACCAAAACGAGTGCACGCACTAATTTTTAGCAAAATCGTTAGATCCGTTCTTGAGATAATTAAGATAGTGGAAAAAATTGTATTACCGTTATTTTTGGGGCTAAAAAAATGATTCAAAATTGAGACAATCACCTAAAACGCTTAAGTACCAAGTTTGAAGAAAATCGCTTCAGCCGTTTAGGCTGTAGCTCGTTATACAGACAGACAGACGGAATTTCGGGACCCATTTTGTTGGTGTTCTCTATCATCGTAATGTCAAGTTTGATTAAAATCTCGAGATCGATATTTTTCCAAACGCAAAACTTGCCCTATAGTACCTACATATGTATATCGCAAGTAAAAATGTATACAAAACTGTTTCAACACATTTTATTCAATTAGCATCAGCATTAATGACAGCCAAGATACTTGGGTGTCTTTGGGACGCTGGGAGCAGCGCTGGCAATATCAGTGCTCCCAAATTACTATACGCAATTTAGATTTTATGATATTTTTTTTAAATTGTACATACCCAAGTTCAATTAACCAAAACATGTATAAACTTTTATGATAAATTAATATATTGTACTTATAAAACAAAAAAATATTCGTTTATATTCAGAATGTGTTATTTATATTAAAAAAAAAAAACGTTTGGATTCGTTAAAATATTCTTGATATGTTCCCTACGTTCTGTGAATATATTACTCCACTTCAAGAACACCCTGTTTGATACAAAAATCATTCTCTTTTCTTACATAATTCGGCAAAGAATTTGCAATTTGTAATTAACAGATTGGTAATGCTCAACATAGCTAATGCCATTCCATACCTACCTACGACTAAGTATTTGAATAATGACCCGACTGACACCTGGCGTAACCAATTTTTTATTGCGACTGTACACTTCCATGGTTCCAATTTCGATTAATCAAATCTACACAAATATACTGCAGATGCATAAGCCAAAGCTTAGCTGTTGAATTTGTAACATGTATCAAATGCAATCAGTTCAAATTCGAGCATTGTCGTGCGTGGTTGGTTTTGGGTTTGGTTAAGGAGTTTTGAAACAGCAAACAAAAATTATAAAATGATTACTGATATATATGAGAATTGTGAAATATTTATTACTGGAGGATCGGGTAATATGAATAATTGCGATATAATGGAACATATATATTTTTTTTCAACGGAATGTATAAAATAAACTTTATATAGGTGTGGTCGGAAAAGCAGCAATCGAAAAGCTGCTGCGATCATGCAATGTGAAAAGGATATACTTCCTGCTGAGATCGAAAAAAGGTGTATCACATGAGATTCGTCTGGAGGAAATAAAAAAATCAAAAGTAAGCGTTTTACTATGTACAAGAAAATCCACAAAGTTTTATTTTCATATATAGTGCAGTCAAAATAGGTTTTGACAGGACATTCTTTATTCTTTAACCGGTCTGGGGAATTTTTTGGCAGGCTTAAGATTGAGAGAATAAAACAATGCAAATCCCAAGTTTAAAAATGTTTGTACAGTTTGAATTTACTGGTAGAAAATCATTTGGAAATTTGTTGAGAATGATTAATGTACCAAAAGAAAGAAGAATCAAAAATGCAATTTAGTGGGACATTATCGTGTTTTAATTGGAAAAATTATAAATTTACAATATATGATTCAAAACTAAGAAACAGAAGGTTGTAACAAAATATCTAGTTATGGCAAAGGGTGTTTTTTTATGGAAGAAGGCAGAGAAAACCTATTGAAAATATATTTACTTAATGAGAAACCGTAAATATCGGCACAGGGTCATAATCCCAAACCTTAAAGTTTCACATTTGATCAATCTATGTTGATGGTAAGCCCACAAAAAAAAATTGAATTTTTATCTGTCATGCAATCAGAGTGAACTTCTGTCTGATCAATTGAGTTCTTATGAGATGATCAAGCTTTAAAATTATGGGCGCTTAAAAAAAATTAAAAAATCACTTTGAAAATTATATAAATAAACTATGTATGTGGTATATTTTATTTTAAGTGTATTCTATTTCATGTGATTTCTTAAAATTAGTTTATTTTCAAATATTCAACTGGTAATTTAAAAAAAATTATAAAAAAGTTTGGTTTAAAATCATTTTTCCAAAAATTTTAAGTTAAAAATTTAACAGTTCTGGCGGATTGTTAAACATTATTTTTAATACAAATTCAAAACATAACTTACTTTGTTAGAATGTTAATTTTACGAAACTTCCTTTTTACTTGTGATTATAGGTACTATAAGGCAAGTTATGGATTCTTGCTAAAAAAAATTCTAACAATCAAACATGACATTACGATCATAGAGAACACCAAAAAAGTGGGTCCCCAATTCTGTCTGTCTGTCTGACTGTATGTCTGTCCGCGAGCCTGCAGCCTAAACGGTTGGATGGATTTGCTTCAAACTTGGTATATAATATTTGTTCGGTAATATGCGCCTAAGTTTTTTTCATTTTTTTAAGACGACAAACAACAGTAGCTCCCATACATTGTTTTCTGGCCAAAAATGAAAAACTTATTTTTCTCGAAAACTGCTCCAACGATTCTTATAAAAAAATCAATTCATTAATGTAGTAAAAGGGAACATTTCAGTAATTTTTGTTTTGGAAAAAAATGTTACTTTTGGTACCTCTAGTAGTACCATTTTTGTGGTTTTCGATTTTCTGGAAAACGGTTAATTTGATTTTTTTGAATTTTTTTGCGCAGAAGCTCCTGAAAAGTTTAAATTCCAAAAAATTTTTTTTGGAAATAAAAAAAAAAACTTTTTTTTGTTGAAAACTCAAAATTTCGAAAACGAATTAATGGATTTTTGCGAAACGTCGAATTTGGTAGTTTTTTGATATTATCTTGAACATTAAAAAAAACTATATTCCTAAGATAAAAAATAACGGTACCTCCCATACAAATGTTAAAAAAAAACCGTTAAGAAAAAAATTTATTTCTCGAAAACGGCTCCAGTTATTTTTATAAAAATTGTGTTTGTTCTTAAATTAGTACAGTCCACTTTTAGGTATAAAAATATTTTTTTTGCGTACTTATTAACGGTACTTCCCATAGAACCACTTTTCATATTTTCGAGTTTCTCAACATTGGATGAACCGATTAAAATAATTTTGTTTTGTATAAATGGCGCCTTAAATTGTTAATAAAAGTGCATGCGAAAACTTTCAAAAAAAAGTTTTTCGATTTTTAAAAAAAAATAATAATTTTTTTTTTGAAAAATCGATTTTTCAAAAACCAGTCATTGAATTTTTCTTAAATTTTAATTTTATATGTATATTAATAATATCTCCAAAATGGCGTTTAAATTTTTGTTTCTGAAATTGTTTTAAAAATTTTATACATAAAAAATTATTTTTTAAAAAAACCGCTCCAACGATTTTTGATTTTTTTTTGATATATTCCTATTTGTCCAAGAGTTCAAAGTGCATCTTTGTTTTCCCTTAAACTATAACGAATAAGCAATATAAAAACATTTAATTATGTGTATTATCCATTTATTTCTACCTTATTATTATTCCATTTTTACGAAATTTTCCGTATGTCACTGAATACTAAACACAATTTAGGCCCTCATACATTTTTTTATTTCTTTAAAAATCACATGAATTTTATGTATGCAATTATTGTATATTGCACCTAAATTATTAAGTTATATGCATATTTTCATTATTATATGTACATGTTTGCATATTTAGTTTCCATCTATGTGTATATGTACTCGTATGTAGATAAATTTTACTCTCCTAACTTACATTATTAAAATCCATAAGTTAGATTTAAATATACATTTGTAGGTAGGTACATATGTAACTATTCCTTGAATCATTCATTCGACAAATCACTGAATGTACCAAGAATCAAGGTAATCTTACCTACTTTGGGCTTAAACCTGTATAGGAAAACTACACCTAACTAACTTAACCTCAATGGTTATAGCTATATTAAAGTTGTTAGCTACAAGAGCAAGTTCGTAGGATCTAGTCGTGCATTTTATTATTTAATGTTAATAACTGAAATTTGTATTTATTTTCTTATTCTTTATTGTCAATTAAATGAATTACAAATGACAATAATTTTGAATAAAGTCTAGCTACTGAAATTTTAGTTTAATATGCATGATTTATTTTTTTTGTTCAACTATTTTAAATCTAATAGAAGTAAGATAATATCTTTTTAAAAGAACGTGACATACATTATATTATTAGTTTAAATTGTTAAATACACAAATAAATACAAAAAAATTCACAAAAGATATTTTTAAAATTTAAGATGCATATTTCTAAAACGTTTGATAAAATAAATTTAAATTTTCCTTCTTCTTCAAAAAAAAAACAAACTCTTGCCATTAATGTTTTTGTCAATCCTGATTCCGAGCAGGATCATAAGTCCGCAAGTCAAAATAGCACACCAAAGGGATTTGGAACCATTTAGGTGGGTTTTTAATCCATAAATCACCCCGAAGGGCCAGAAGTTCACTTGAATTTTTTACAAAAATAATGAAATATGTTGAATTTGATATTTTGAATCCGGGATTTCGGATATTTAAGATTATAGATAATTTAAGTTCAAACAAAAATTTTTAAGCATTGCAGTTTACTTATAACCCAATTCTTTTCTCATATTAGAAAATGGAATTGCCTTTTTAGTTGTGCCAATTTGGCTGGGCACGGGGAAATTATAAGTTCGCATTCAAATTGGCTAGTGAGTCTAGAATTTTGTCTCTGTACCTCTGATTGTTGGTACAAAATTTAAATTAAAAATTTCCATTTTACACATATTGTCTTAGATTCATTTGGATTTTTGTTTGGGAAATAAAAAAATTGTTCAATTAAACTATTGTTAAAATATGAATATTTTTGTTGCTTTAAACGAATTGTGTGTCATATATTGGCATAATACTATTTTTCGATAAACAATTTGTCGAAAACAGCAAAAATACGAATGATCACGTATTCACTTTTCATAATCCAGTTTTTTTCTGGCAAACTTAATTTGTTGCTCAGATGGAAAAATATATACACCTGTCTGATGACAAAACAGTTCTGGTATTAAAACTTGATCTGAAAGGCTTCAAGTGTTTGATATTCTTAAGCAGATGGCACATCAGATTGGTGTCATAAGGAACGAGGCTTGGTGTTTATTCAAACGATTTTTGCGGAAGCTGCATGGACGAGGAGGAAATATAATCTATGGAGATAAGGACACTGAAGTCGTCCATCAAAAACATCAACCAATTGATCAAAGAAAATTATAGGTTGTCCATTAATTTGTTTTGGGACAACAAAATTCGGGCCGTGAACGCTACCGACCCGGGTATGTTCAGAAGAAAAGATCAAAACGACCTTCCGTGTCTTAAGCTCCAGAGGACGACACAAAACAGAGACGTACTTCTGACAGCAGGCATAGACCCAGATGACGGCGTCTTGGACGATGACCTCTTCATAATCGAAGATCCGCAGGTGAAGGTGGAGGCTGTGGGGGCTGCTTTCCAGCAAGTGTACAAGGTGAATGCTAGCATTCGCCCGAATCATGACCTGGAGAACAGAGCTCTGCTTCATCACTTATGGCTCCGAAACGATATAAGCGAATGGCGATCTGAGAACCTTGGTTTTACCGGGTTTAATGATGAAGATTTGGCAAATGCCATAATCGCCGACCGAAATGGGCCCAGTCCCCTGTTAATTTCGAAGAATGAGCTCCAGCTCATCTTCGATTCATTAAAGAAAAAGAAGTCTGCAGGAGTCGATGGTATATCCAACGTTGTACTACGACATTTGCCTCAAGAAGCAGTTGACATTTATACCACACTGTTTAACAACGCGCTGAATAATGCATATTATCCAGTGCGGTGGAAGACAGCTGTGGTGCACCCTCTCCCAAAAAAGGGAAAGGACAACTCCAATCCGGCGAATCTCCGGTCGATAAGTCTTCTTCCGAGTATCAGCAAAGTATTTGAAAAGGTTATTAATAGAGCCCTGTTCAAGTGGGCGGAGGACAAAAATATCATCCCGGATAATCAGTTCGGTTTTAAGGCGGGACATGACACAATTCATGCCGCGTATAAACTAGTTTCTGATATCCAATGGAACAAAACTAAAAAGCAGTGTACGGGTGCCTGTCTGGTTGATTTGGAGAAGGCCTTCGACACCGTATGGTTAGAAGGTCTCTATCTAAAGCTAACCAGACTAGGTATAAGTAAACCTCTATTGTATATGCTTTATGACATGCTAAATGGTAGAAAGTTTGTTGTCAAGAGTGGCAATGTAACTTCTACCGCAATTTTTAATATTAAAAATGGTCTTCAGCAGGGAGCGGTTAACACGTCGATTCTATTCAGCATTTACACCAGCGATCTGATAGGTAGTTTATCTCAGGCAATTGCGTACGCCGACGATCTAATTGCGTACAGAACAGCTCATACAGTTGAGGTCATCAAAAATCTCTTGCAGAGTGACTTCGACAAGATTCAGCGATATTGTGATGACTGGAAGTTGAAAATCAACTTCCAGAAATCAGAAACTATTTTGTTTAGGACCCCGTTGTCTAGCGCCTCAAGGGATACGAGAAAGAACTGGCGCAAGCTGGTGATCGTAGGGCCACATGGACATCCACTGGCGAGTAAAAGTATAGTAAAGTACCTTGGCATCTGGTTGGATCAGTACCTGTATTTCGACAGACATATAGGTGCTGCTTTAGCCAGGGCTAGGGGAGCCTTTGCCTTGACAAAACGACTGTTTTATAGCGGCTGTCTTGACAGCAGGGTGAAGGTGATTTGCTACATGGCCCTCATCAGGCCGATGATTGCCTACGGATGCCCGGTTCAACGTTGCCCCATCTCAAATGGAAAAGATTCGGGTGTTTGAGAGGCAATGTCTTAGACGTTGCCTTGGATTACACAGAACACCAGAGTCGGAGTACACAAGATATTATTCCAACCAGGTTCTATACAACGGAGCCAACATAAAAAGAATAGATAATTTTTTGTTCAAGCTGATTCGGGGTCACGTTGCAAGAGCGATGTCCTCAACTAACAGCTTAATTTTTGGGGCTTATTACCCCAATAACGAATATTTTGAGAGTGCGCGGTTAAGTGGTTACATCCCTTCCGAGACATTCCTCTATTTAGACAGTCGAGGGTTGATACAGGACGGAGGGGCGGTTCCGCTGATCTACCACGTCAGCCGGAAAACTGTGGATAGGCGACTCCTGTATGGTCGAGACGTCATCGCTCAAGGTGGAGAAGAGCGCCTTCGGTTCAGTAGGACTGTGTCCGATCGGGACCGGAGGGATAGGGCGAAACAGGAGAACCAGTTCTGGTGGCTCTCTGAACAGCATCGTGATATTTAAAGTCGATGAAGATGATATATCTTGGCCGACTTATATAGATTTAGGGCAATTAGGTATAGGGAACAGTCGGGGTGGCACCAAAAAAAAAAACATTAAAAATATATGTATGTATGCGGGAGCATACAAAAAAAAAAGATAAGATACCAAGTTTTTTGTTAATAAGTTTCCTTGAAAAATAAAATAAAATAAAATAATTAGATTTTATTAAAATAGTTTTTAGGTGGAAAGACATTAGTTTTAAGAATTATTGTTTAGTTTAGAGCGCCCGTTAAGGGCAGTAAATTAGTTGTAAATAATTGATAATTAGGCTAGTTTTAAACATTTTTGTCTAGCTTTAAAAATGAATTTAAAAAAAAAAAAAAAAAATATATAATCTATTCTTCATCTTCTGCTCTATCCGAAAGGCGTATGCTCCATCTGCAGACTTTTTCGTCGAGGACATCAGTGTTTTAAATAAAATAAACATCTATAGTTCCTTAAGCTTAATTAAAAGCTCCAAATGGTTCAAAGAACAGTGAAAATGTATCTAGATTCATGTGGTATCACAAGGGACCAACTCTGGTCTAAGTGTGTCAGCTGCAACGCTGACAACCACTTCAACCTTACTTAACCTAACTGGTTGTTCCTAACAAAAATTGTTACAATAGCATTTTATATTATATATAATGTATTGTTCTCAAGTTCTGCGTTTTCTAGTGGGATTTTTGCAAACAGAATTTAAAAACTAATCAGTATGTTTTGGACAAAGCGAAGAGATGTAAAAACTTTTTTTTGCGAATTTTGAAAGCGGCATTTTGAAAAGCGATTCCGATATTTATTTCCCTATTTGAATTTCGCCAGTGTTTTATAAATACGGAATAATTATTATCATTAAAACTTTTCTGTGCATGCACAAAAATATAATTTAAAATCGTAAAAATCACGAATTCGATATAATTTTTTTAAATAACAATTCAACACATAATTAAATTACTATTCATAAATGTGAAATAGACATAAAATATTAACAATACATACAGGCTCCCGGAAGTTACGCCAGATGAAATTGCGCCAGCATTTTTTGATGTAAAAAATGCCACAATTTTTTTGGCATAACATTGGAAAAAAGCATAGTATATTCTCCCCCAATTTCCAAATAACGTTTTGGAAGAAAGGCCATACAATGTTTTAATGTATTCTCAAACATGATGAAGGGGTTGGTTGCGCGTTTGGTCGGTGCGGGGTTGCATGACATATTGTGAAATCTTTATTCAAAACAGAAAATTGATTTCAAATGTAAACAATAAATTTTAAAAAGCTATAAAAAAAAATTCGGGCTTGTGTTAAGTGTTTTTTGCAATAAGGTCAACGGCTGCTTATTATAAAAATCGGTTATGCAATTTTTTTATTATTTAAGACGTTTAATTCTTTTGTAGAATCTGTTTTAAATTAATGACAACGCAATATTTTGTTAAGTTAAATCTACTTAGTTATTCTTATCTACATTAATATGCGACACTTTTTATTTTTGATACTTTTTTGTACGCCAACAAACAATTAAAAAAACACAGATTTTTGACGTAAAGAAGCGTGAAATGGTACCGGCGAAGCTTAGCGAGATGCATGTAGCTCCATCAAATTTATTTATTTTTTACAAGTCAAAATTTAGAATATTTATATTATAGAAATAAATAGGGCCATGCCTTACACATTCTCGGGGCTTTAAAAGAATTTCCGGCTTTAGTTTGAATAGTTTTAATGAAAGAATAGAAATTGACTATTCATCTAGAAAAAAAAATGTATTTGAGTGACATGTTACAATCAGTGTTGTCACTTTGATGAAAACTGGAAATACTACTTTTTAACAAAATCAAGTTAGGAGAGTAATATATACATGCAAAGATATAACCTTGTTATGTAAATATGTACGAGTACATATAATAACGAAAATGAAGGTTGTTGGTGGGTAGGTTGTTGTTGGTGGTATGCATATAAATTTTGTAATTTAGGTGCAATGTGCATGCATAAGATTCATGTGATTTTTAAACATGCACATTTATATATATAAATGTATGAGGACATACATTGTATGTAGTATTCAGCGCCGCATGTAAAAATTTGTAAGAAGGGAATAATAATAAGGTAGAAATAAATGGGAAATAAATGTAATACATTGTTTTATATTGCTTAGTTGTTAATGTTTGAGGGAAAACAAAGATGCAATTTGAATTTCTGGATAAATTCAAAAATCTTGTCTTTAAACAAATTATGTTATATGTATAAAATTTTAAAATTAAAAAAAATTGTAAACGCCATTTTGAAGATATAAAAATATGAAAAGTGGTTCTATGGGAAGTACAGATAATAAGTACGCAAAATAAAATATTTTTATACTGAAAAGTGTACTGTATAAATTTAAAAAGACATACATTTTGTATAAAAGATTTAGGAGCGGTTTTCGAGAAATACATTTTTTAACGGTTTTTTTTTAACATTTGTATGGGAGGTCAGGTTGTTTTTTATTTAAGGAATACAGTTTTTTTTAACTGTTTAAGATAATGTCAAAAAAACTAATAATTACGAAGTTTCAAAAAAATTAGGAAGTTTTAAGTTTTCAAAAAAAAAAGTTTTTTTTGTTTTAATTCCAAAAATATTGTTTTTTTTTCAGAAAATCGAAAACCAAAAAAATGATACTGTTAGTAGTACAAAAACTAACCAAATTATGTTTTTGAGAAAAATAAAATGTTTGTTTTTGACAAAAAAAAATATAAATATATATATGGGAGCTACTGTTATTCGTCGTCTTAAAAAAAAATGAAAGAAAGTGTGGGCATATTATCGGAAAAAACAGTATGTACCAAGTTTGAAGCAAATCCATCCGACAGCTTGGGCTGCAAACAAACAGACAGACGGAATTGCGGGACTCATTTTTTTAGTATTCTCTATGATCGTAATGTCATGTTTGAATGTTAATTTTGTTTTTTTACAAATGCATAGCGTTCTTTATAGTACCTATAATCACAAATAAAAGTAGGTACGTACGAGTATATACGTATTTAGATATTTTGCCCCTATTACTTTGAAAAAAAAAAACTTTTTTCTAAACACTATTCTAAAAATGATATATTACTAACGAAAATTAAAAATGTCTGCTTGCTATAAAATTCTATGAATTATAAGCAGTTACTCTCCATTTTATTTAAACCATCCTTTGAACTTACCTCAAATTATTTTACAGTTCAAATTCAAATAGATACATTTTTTACAAAACTGTTGCATACTCGTAATTATGAGAGCGTTTAAACATTATTTATATAATGTATTCACTTCAAAAATTCTAACCTATTTTGTCCATAAGAGTCTGCTGCACTTAAGTAATAAATAATAATAAATGCGAATACATAATTAATGTAATAATAATTTTTTAGTAATAGTTATTGTTTTTTGTTTCTAATTTTAAATTTAGATTTTTAGAGTTCTTAAAGAATGCAAGCCCAACGAATTGGACAAACTTATTGCGATACCAGGCGATATCGTAGAAGATGGTCTAGGGATCTCACCCGAGCACTTAGAACAGATAAAAAATGTGTCAATATTTATTCATTCAGCAGCTTCAACGCGTTTTAATGAACCACTAAAGTCCGCTATCCGTTTAAATCTAAAATCAACCTATGAGGCCCTAAAAATTGCTGAGCAGATGAAGTTTTTGAAAATTTTTCTTCATGTTTCAACATATTTTAGTAATCCACATCTGAAATTTGTGGAGGATAAGGTAAATGGAATAATATAATAAATTATGCCGAACCTTTACAGTTTATAAAAATATAATAATTATTTTATTTATTAAGGTTTATCCGGCGTTATTTGACTGGAGAACAGCATTAAAAATTCTGGATTTAGACGACAATGATTCAACATTGGATATAATTACAAATAAGTATATCATTAAATTATTTTAATGACGTGTATCGGGACATGCCAATAGTGTGACAGGGCATTCGATTTACGAAAAATAGTTGTTTGTTTCAGCAGCCCCGCCCCCGGAATGTTTAACACTTTTAAGGGAGAACAACTGTTATAAAACTATTATAACTGTTATAGATTTGATTTCTCTAGACTTGTTTTTATTTTAAATTTTCAAACAGCTTAAAGCTCTGAAAGCTCTCGCAAATTATTTCAAGCATGTTAAAACCATGCAGAGTTAGCCGTGTTTTGGTGAGAAATATGTAAGCCATAATAGAAACTTTAGAGCAAGCCGATGTAATACAAACTGAATAATAAACTTTGCCCCCCCCCTGCGAACCCCCTGCTTGAAACAATATAGGATTTGGGGTGAGTACAACTTTGGGTATATGCACATTTTTTTTGAATTTGAAGATTTCGTTTTATAAAGTTCCAACAAAAATGTGCATACACCCAACTAGTACCCACCTCAAATCCTATATTGGGCCAAGTAGGGTGGTTGCATTGCAGGGTGGCAGCATGGCCCCACTTACGAGCCGAGCTTTTAAAAATTTATTGCTTACATTTCAAATCTATTTTATGTTTTGAATCAAGATTTCACAATGTGTCATGTCGCCATACTTTTATCTTATAAAATTTAGGAGTTTTGTGCCTTCAACACCCAACAAAAGTTGGCGCTTTGGGGTGAGGCATAAGTCCCAAAACTTAATTTGGGACTTATGTCCCGGGAACTATTGTCCAAGGGACCAAGGTGTTAAAAGTACAGCGATAATATATTATGAATTTGGGTTTCTTGCAAAATATAAATAAATATATTTTTTTCAGAGTTATAAATGGATTCCCTAATACGTATATATTTACAAAACATCTAGGAGAAAAACTTGTCGACGATCATCGCACGAAAGTCCCCGTTGCTATCTATAAGCCATCAATTGGTAATTAAGTTTGAAAACGTTTTATACCAATTATATAGTCAATCAAAAATAAAGATGATAATATTTGTTTTATCTTAAGTTATTGGTGCTTCTGCAGAACCAGAAAAAGGCTTTACAGAATCCATGACTGGTATAATGGGTCTAATGACAATTTGGGGCACAGGTCTATTACAAACATTTTATATTAAAAATGGCAACGTCACATTGGATTACACTCCATTGGATCTGGGTACAAAAGCTCTTCTCTTATTTATTGCACTTAGAGCACGGTTACCAAGGCAAAAGTAAGTCTTTTAATTTAACATTTAACACAAAAAAAAGTAAAGTAAAATATTTTTCATCTCATTAAAGATTCATTGAAGCTACACCAGTTGGAAAATTTTCTTCGACTTCATTGGTTTATTTGCCAGTTAGGGAAAATCTTAAAGCCCTCGGAGAAGGTACTTATAAATATCCTCTAGAGAAGTCGTTTTGGATACCGAATGTCACTGTGACAACTTGCCCAATTGTTTACTGGTTCTTGGTAAGAATGAAAAAAGAAAATAGATACATATTTATTTTGTATGACAATATTACGTTAGGGTGTTTCAAAAAAAAAAGTACATTCCAAAACTACACAGAACAATAAGTCAACTAGTCAACAATTACTTGTTCAACTATGTTTGTTTAACAAGTAAAATCATTTATGTAACACAATAAAAACCGTAACAATTGTCAATAGAAAAAATTTCCCTTCACTTGTTGAATCAGTTGAACAAGTAAATACCAAGATCAGTGATAAAATTTCCGAAGAAAAAAAATAAGTATTTATTGTAAATGTGACTTCTTTGATACATCGACAAACTCTCTTTTTGTGAACACCATAAACATCTTCTATACATGACATTGAGATCCAGTTCCAAACCAATGTAAGATGACCAATATATTCTGCCTTGCACATAGTGCTTTACTTTTATTAGTCGGGGAACATAATTTGTGGGAGACTTTTGGTAAGATATTCAACAACTTTTATAGCAGACGAAATTTTTGTTATTCTGTATCAAAGTTTATTCTTTCCTTGAACACTTTTGCCTGTCCTTGGATCTTACTATCACTATCCGATTCAGAATAAAAAAAAAATGTTCACAAACCTCTAGGCCACTAAATAAATTCTCAAGGTCCGTCCGATGTAATCACTTAATTAACACTACTGCAAGTGTTTATTTCTAACTTTTGGACTTTGAACTTGTCTGAAATTTATCAACTATTCAACAAGCTTATTCTCTTTTTTTAACTCTTGTTGCGTTCAGTTACAAAAACGGTGAAATAGTGAAATTTTCCACTTGTTGAACGAAGCCAAAACAATTTAACAATTGTTCTCATAGACTTGTTGTTCCGTGTTACACAATTTTTAAACAGTTGTTGAATTTCACTTGTTTAACAAGCACTTTTTGTATTGTTTTATAGGCCCCAGGGTATTAATATCTGAAGCCAGACTCTTAGAAAGAGGAGTTATTACGGCGGATTTATTTAAGGGGAGACCTTCAGATGGCTCCATACCTGCGCTCACTAAAACTAGTACCGAATTTTCATTAATACCAACTTAATATAAGGCCAACTGCGGAAGCAATAGGGACGCGTAGACTCTAAAATTAAATAAATCAATTTATGTGTGAGATAAGAGGTGGCGCCCTGAGAGGTGGCGCACAAAGGAAATGTTCAATAAACATCTGAGTAATTGCATGAAGTATGTTGACCTCAAGGGCGCCCTCTTCTTGTCGCTAGAAAAACATCATGGCTCTCATAAATTGTCAGAATTGAAACTGACTATCCTTATTAGAGAATTCTTTACAGATTCTTCGTAGACACCGAACATTCTCCGAGAAGACTTTTTTCTTGAACGCGATTAATTAATTTAGGTGGAGTTCCTTAAGCACATTAAAGAGTACTGACAACATCATATACTTTATATTAGCTCAGTTGTTTGAAAATTATAAAAGAAATATTTGGTTCATTGCTTAATCTGTGTAGCAATCTAAACTCCCCTTTTTCGCTGATTAACTTAGGTTCAACGATGGATTACTTACGCATTTGGCTATTATAAAATGTATGAACTATATATCATTGTTGAACCTCAGTTAATCCGCCGAAATTGAGAGTTAAAATTGTTCAATAATGAGTCAAATAATTCAACTTCATTTGTACCAGTGGCCCTAAGGTTCCTAAATTTATCACAGCACTGACGAATCCGCAAGAAAAAAATAGTTGGATGTACTTCATTTTTTTTCGACAGTTTCTAGTTAGACAATGTCTAAATACCGGGTGTTTTTTCTAGACGTGTTGGTTTTCAATCTGGCAACACTTTTTGTCGGAGCTGGTCTTTGGACAACTGTCACTTGATTTATGCTCAGCTTGTTTTCCCATTTCAAGAATTGAAACCGAACGACCATCAAGTGCATCGTACGTTTTTCACAAGAAAATTTTGTTCAGCGATTGAGCTCACTTTTGGTTAAATCGGTACATTAATAAGCAAAATTGTAGTATTTGGAGTGATCATAAAATAATTCACAAGTCATTGTCGAAGCGACCCTCAAACGGTCACTGTTTGGTGTACTCTGTGGGCAGATGGAATCATTGATCCATATTTCGTCAAAAATGAAGCCGTCTATAATGAGTCAATGAGTAACGCTATAAAGCCATGATTAATGACTTTTTCATACCTCCTCAATTGGAGGATATTCATGTGCCATACAGCCAACTAAACAATCAATTAATTGAACGAAACTTTTGGTGAGCGCATTATCTCGCGTCGTGGGCCTGTGGCGTGGCCTCCAAGATCATGCGATTTAACAACGCTGGGCTATTTCTTGTGGATTTTTGTGAAGTCGCTTGTCTACGCAGATAAGCCCGAGACGATTGTCATTTTGAAATGGAGTATTTGGTGCGTTATTTCTGACATACGGCCTCAATCGCTGCTGTAGAAAATTTGGCCTCTAGGCTGGAAATTATTCCAGCCAGCTGCGGCGGTAACTTGCTGAAATCATTTTTAAAACATAATGGCAAACCCCTATCTTTATAATAAAGCTAAATTCTTGGCCATAACATTAAACTATATGCGTTTTATTTCTTCTTGAAAACCACACGTCTAAGAAAACACATTTTATTTGTTAATAGCTTAAAATTCTTGTATTCAATTAAATTATTAAACAATCAATCAATTTTTTTTTTATAATGTTGCAGGCGCTCAAAGGATTATGAATACCCTTTATATGTTTTTAACACAGCGCGGCATCAGCTGAAAGAAGAGAAAGAAGGATAGAAAGATGTGTGGCGCGACGTATTGAGAAGGTGGTTGTTGTCTCAGATTTTATCTTAAGGGATAGCGGCTGAACTAATGCGCAGAAAATTACCGTGTCTTATTTATTTATGTCTCTTATAATTCGCACTATTTTATTTTATTTGTTTGTCATATTTATGAGTAGTTTACTCAATCACATGTTGTTAGTGTTATGCCTGAACAGCATGTAATGAGTAAACCAGCAACTAATTTAATGACAATTTTTAGAATTGGTTTTTAATGGAATATAAGAAGACATAGACAACGGCAGGAATCGAACCTGTGACCACGAGGTTGACAGGCGAGCACACAACTATCGCGTCACGGCCACCCCAAATTGAGTTTTACAGCTCTATAATATTGTGTCTTAAAGTTGTAAACCGTTTAAGTTAAACAAGGTTTAATCTGTAATACCCAATTAATATTAAAAAACACGATTTAGTGACGGCTTATATTTAACACGTAGACTATAAGTGCATAATATCATTAATAAAACACAATTGATGCTATTTCATCCTCAAAAATGTATTCATGCGCTAATCCATTGAAGACGATAGTTTAGTGAAGGAATAAGAATTGACATTAAGAAAATAATTTATAGGGACCTAGAAAAAAAAAAAGATAGAGTTGATATTTATTGTAGTAGATTTTGTTCGTGGGTTTTCGATTTTTTAATAATTGAAAATTTCAATCCGCTGATTAAATTCTATTATAAGGCTTAGTAAAGTCATGAATTAGAGTTGGGGTCATTTTTTATTAATAGGGCTGGAAGTTATTAATAAGTATTCACAAAGTAATAGTGAAATAATAATCTACTTCTAATACAAGAACCACAACAAACTTTTTTTTGTATGTAATATATTAATCTTTAATTTATAGCTTATATTCGCCCAATTGCTCCCTGCAATTTTGACCGATTTGGGTTTGAAATTAGTTGGTAAAAAACCTATTATGATGGAAATTCAGAGAAAAATTTACATAACAAGAAATGCTCTATTATTTTTCATTTCAAATACAAGCGAAAGTGACGGAATCACAGATTGTAATGAAATGCATCAATTTGCTAAAGGGTATAATTATTAATTGTTAAAGAAATTGCTAAAGGGTTTAATTTATTATTTGATCGTTTTGTTGTTTTTCATAGAACGGACTTTGATATTGGAATGATGTATGAATATTCTGAATCCAAAGACAAAGTGAGAACCCTTGTTCATGACAATATGAAAGCAGTTAGAAAATTGGTGCTAGACGAACCGGATTCGAGTATTGAGCGATGTAGGAAAATTTTAAAAGCGTAAGTTTACAAGTAAATATATTTTCTTCGTTTTTATATTTTAGTAATGTTCACTTACAGGAAAATAATTGCTTACAATATTTTGAGAGGATTTGTTGGATATTTTATTGGTCGAGCAATAATTCAGCGGACAATAAATTACTTTGGCCAAGAAGTGTTATAGAATAAGTTCCTAAATATTATTTTTTTTTTGTAAATACATAAGTCTAAATAAAAAAACAAATATTAATTTGGTTAATTTCATATGATTGTTCTAAAGCGTATGCCAGCCTATAAATCCTCCTGAAAAATTTAATTTTAGACAAAAATCCTAAATTTAAAATTCCGAATCGAAATCTATCCTATCCAACTAATCGTACTAATTATTATAAATGTGAATTGAGTTTGAATGGTTGTTTGTTGTTCAATAACGCCAGAACGGCTAAACGGATCTATCACAGATAGATTATAGACAGGAATAGCACACAGGACTTTTTATCTCAATAAAATGTATTTTTCCCGTGGGATAGATTTGTTTTAATTTTCCATAGGGCTCATAATAATATATCTGCTCATTCTACAAATAGCCAACAAAGCTTTTGTTCACAAGAAGCCAAAAAGCACACACACATGCACACATAAAAATTCACATATCGGACAAAACATATGCAACTAGAACTGGAACCAAGCAGTTTCTTAAAATTTATAAAAGTTCTATTCAAAAATGAAATAATATTCATATATTATAGAAGCTGTGTATTTAAAGTAAACAAAAATATATAATTTTCAAAATCCTTATTAACTTTTAGTAATCAACGTTGAATTGTATCAACTAACTTCATATTTACACGCGACAAAACAATTGCAACTAAAAACACATCAATAAATAACAGCGTATTGACCGTTACTTCGCTCTTGTTATCCTATTTGTTAATTGTAGATAACATTGACCATATGTTTGAAGGTCGTGACCTGAAAGCTCAGTTGCATACATTTTTTTACTGAGAGAAGATCTCCGGTGATATCGATCCCCAATAAAAAAAATATAATAATTGTATCGTATTGTAGACGATTTTATTTCAGGGATGTTACAGAATCGAAACTAGTCCAAGAGTTCCAATTAACAGTAAGTGCTAGAACAGTATCTCGTCGGCTGGCTCTCGCTGATTTATGTTCTTATCGTCCTGCTAAAAAATACTTAATTCCGATTCGTAATCAGAAAAAGCGTATACAGTTTATAAAGGAACATCTCTCTTGGAACAAGCAGAAATGGAAAGGAGTCCTTTTTAGTGATGAATCCAAATTTAATATCATGGGTAGTGATGGAAAAGCTTACGTTAGAAGACCTCTTGGCAATCGACTTCAATCACGTTACTGCTCAAACACTGTTAAGTATGGCGGAGGCAGTGTGATGGTGTGTGGTTGTTTTTCTGCTGTTGGTTTGGGGCCATTGCATCGCATTAATGAAATAATGGACCAACACATATACAAAAGTATCTTCGTGGATGTTATGTTACCTTATGGAAAATGGGAAATGCCATTGCGTCGGGTCTTTCAGCAGGACAATGACCCAAAACACACATCGAGGCTAGTCAAAACGTAGTTCAATGAACATACGATCAAAGTTATGAATTGGCCGCCGCAATCATCAGATTTGAACTCCATAGAAAATCTTTGGGAAATCGTCAAACGCAAAATTAATCGAGAAAACGTAAGGAATGCGGAGGATTTTTATACAAGGATAGAGACAGCTTGGAATGAAATTCCTCTAAAAACAATCCAAAACTTAATTGAATCAATGCCAATAAGATGCCAGGCAGTCATTGAAAACAATATGGTTTTGCCACGAAATATTGATTATTTTTAAGTTTTTATATATTTGAATTCCAAGATGCAATTGTTTTGTTGCGTTTGATGGGGAGAGTACGATAACTATGGCGCCAAGATATAATAACGGTTTTTGGTAGAGGGGCTTAATACAAGCATTTTTTACTATGGTAGGGGGGGTCTATCTCCCCTCGTTTAGGCGGGAGGGGCAATTTTATAAAAATTTACTTAAAATCTTTAAAAAAATATTAAAAAAGAACGGCAACACTTACAGTTATAAATTATACCTTTTTCAAAAGTCCGAACTCTACAATTTATAATTAATTTTAAATAAAGTTGTTTTAGTCAATAGTTTTTTAAATAATTGACTTCAAAGTCAAAATTTATGAAAAAAAGTTACAAAAATCACTTTGAATATTATTTTTCTCATGATTATGGATATCGATAAAAAAATAATTGATGTAGTTAACTGCTCCAATTATTTTTTTATTAAACACAGAAAAATACTTCTTTTTATGTCTTCTAGTTTTTAAGATATGTAATTGAAAATTAGTAAAACTATACTTATTCTTTAAACCCAAAAGATTCTTTAATTTTAAAGAAACTTTGCATATATTAAAATTTTCACCCTCCCCAAAGCCTATAGTGAGCCCAAGCAGGGGGGTTGCAGGGTGGCAGCATGCCCCCCCTTAGGCATCTTACTGTTTGCATCGTAAATTTCATATATACCTTTGTGATTTTATTACAGTTAATGCGGTTATTTACCAACCGAACTTTGCACTTTCACAACACAGAGGTGGAGTAGACGTTTTTGAGGGAATTAACCCGATTTCTTCTAAAAACGGGATACTTTTTTCGTTTGTTGACACCAAATCGCCAAACGAACAAAAAATCGAAAAATTATTTAATTTTGGGTGAAGAAGTTAATGCTTAGCCGCCATTCTTAAAAAGGAAACACTACTCTTTCAAACGTTAAATGAAGAATGGCTTTGGTAAACAATAACCTGCACCAAACCTGTATAAAAATAACGGTACAAACATCGAATGCTTGGTCTTGTTTTTTATGATCTAACTATATACATACTTTTTACTGTGGCTGCATTATATGTGTGTACATAGTTATATGCATATCTATGTATGACACAAACATATGTGCATATTAAGAAACTATGAGAATTTGCTGCCGTTGTGTTGTCGTAAAGGTAATGCAAATTTTTTTATAATGCAATAAATTTTCATGCTCAAATATTTAGAAAAAAGAGATTGAAATGGACATGACATATGTACATACGTTTATGTATATAATATCAATTAATTTTTTTAATCCAGATTCTTTACATGCAAAAGACACTTTACATGCACCCATCTGATACAAAATTATTTTTTTTTGTTTTTCAATTTTCTCAAAAACTAGAAAACATAGAAACGAATAGTTTTCAGTGTTTGATTAAAAAATAATTATAACAGTTAACTGCATCAATTACTTCTTTATGGGTGTTTATAATCATGAGGAAAATAATACTCAAATTGATTTTTTTAACTTTTTTTTCATAAATTTTGAGTTTGAAGTCAATTATTTCAAAAACTATTGACTGAAACAACTTTACTTAAAATTTATTATAAATTGTAGAGTTCTGACTTTTGAAAAAGGTATAATTTATAACGGTATGTGTTGCCGTTCTTTTTTAATATTTTTTTTAAGATTTTAAGTAAATTTTTATAAAATTGCCCCTACCGCCTAAACGAGGGGAGATAGACCCCCCCTCCCATAGTAAAAAATGCTTGTATTAAGCCCCTCTACCAAAACCCGTTATTATATCTTGGCGCCAAAGTTATCGTACTCGTGCCCGTTTGATTTTTAATTGAATTGATATAATTAAATGTTAAATAATTAAAAGTTTATTTTGATTTTGAAAATTATATATTCTCATTTAGTCTAAATACAAAGCTTTCATATTGTATGAAGATTGTTATGTTTTTGATTAAATCCCTTATAAATTTGAAGAAAGTGCTTAATTTCATTTCTGGTCGCAAATGTTTTGTCCGATACTGTACATCTGAGTGTGTCATAAGATTTCTAGAACGTTTTAATGAGAGAGATTGTCACTTCTGAATTGCATTTTCTAATTATTGATGCGTTTTTCAAATTGCAATTGTAGATGTTTTCTACAAAACCAAAGTGTGTAAGCGTTACCATCTGTCATACTCTCCTGGTCTCTTCGTGAGTGGATGGAAGACAACATGCTGTCGTTAAAACGGAATACACCTCCAATGCCGTTATCCATGGGTGGCACTTCTATCGAGGAAACCGAATAACTTTAAAACCACTGACTACCTATACTCTGTAAGTCTTCAAGAGCTTAAGTACAGGTGTCATTATCGACGTATTGTCAAGGAAAGAGTTTCCTTCTTCAGCCGCACTATTCGAATGTGGAAACGCTTTACCCGGATCTTTTTTTCCCACCTATTATGAAACATTCAAAACTATGGTTGATATCTGCTATTAAATCCGTCGCTAATTTCCTAAGGTTCTCGATGTGTTTGATAATTTTAAGGGTAGTCACTACCCCTTGAGTGCGCGTAAAATATAAAATAAAATACATGACTGTATCGCACGTACTTGCTCCTATGTTCAATTGCATTGAATGCAAAAATTCTTAATTAAAACGGCTAAATATATTTCAAAGTCGTTTTTTACTTTATTTTTATATACACAATTTCTTTAACTTTTTTCGAAAAAAAATGGTATGACAGTTTTAAATATTTAGTAACATAAACGTAAAAACAAAATTTCAAAGATAATCACGAACCCGTTTTCGAAATATTGAATTTTGAAAAAAAAAAAATTTGTTCAAAAAAAAAATATTTTTCGAAAATTTTGGTATGCAGTATTCTTTTGATCGAAATCCGTATAGCCGTTTAACCTAAATTTTGATTTTACTAAAAGGAATTCACACACTAATTTTTATCAAAATCGTTAGAGTCGTTTTCGAGATAATTAAGATGGTAGACAAAATTGAATGGCAATACCGTTATTTTTGGGGCTAAAAAAAAAACGATTCAAAAATCTATTTGAGACAATCACCGAAAACGCTTAAGTACCAAGTTTGAAGAAAATCGTTTTAGCTGTTTAGGCTGTAGATCGTTCTACAGACTGACAGACAGACATTTTTTGGCGATCACTTTTTTAGGCTTCTCTATTATCATAATGTCATGTTTGATTGTTAGAATTATTTTTTTACGAATGCATAACTTGCCTTATAGTGTCGCAAGTAAAAAATAGCGAGCCATGTTAACATGAACACGATATCAATAGCTAAGCCCAGATCCGACGTCTGCCGGATTTTATTTACCAAATCTTGAGGCATATGATCAAAAACACAAAGTAAACAAATTCAGTTAAACAAATATCCCAGAAAAAAATCTTAGATTTTGGAGGTAGGATTATCTTACCTGACTGGAGTCTGCTTGATGTATGCTATGCTTCAGCGAGCCATATCGGTTCACGGTAAGGTCATTTTTTGAGCGGTATTCGGGGATGTTTAGTAGGGAACCCTGTAGGTGCAAAACAAAATTAATTACTCCATGCTTGCGAAAGCCCCATAATTGAATTCAATTCAAACCTGATACAGGATATCTTGCCGATACATGAGTCCACTGCCAGATATATCCTGGGACTCCTTCAGCTTGTTTTGATGAACCTCACCTGGGATGTGCGGTTGGCTAGTTGCAGACCGGATGTTCATGTTATTATTGCTGATACTGATCGTCGGAATGGATAATTTACCATTTTGATTAGTTGTCTATCGATAAGGATTTTCGGGGATTAATAAGGAACAAAAGGATTAAAATAGGAAAAAAGAAATAAATAAAGAAAAAACTTAAGCATTTGCACTTACATGGAATTCATAACCAAAATTATGGCCGACGCTATACGAACGCGAAAGATTTGTATCGCTTCGGGGCGTTGGTAGGAACTGATCTGTCTGCCTCGGCTTAAGAGGTGCGAGTTCTGCCATTTCAGTACTATCCTGTGCTGTGGCCTTCTTCGGTGATTTTAGTGGTCGAAACAATGCACCGAAAATTATACAAGTCAAAACTATACCCGATGTAATTAACATAGCATGTCGCCAGCCGACGGCTTTAATAACTTCATTGAAGAGGGGAGCAAATATTACGGTCCCAAATCCAGAGCCACATACAGCAATGCCCGTAGCCAGGGATCGGTATTTTTCAAAATACATTGTAACACTGACAATGGCTGGTAGATAGATTAGACCAAAGCCGAATCCGGTTCCGACACCGATGGTGAAAATCAAAGTTAGGACATTTTGAGCGAAGACACTTATGAATATAAAGATTGAAGCTATTATCGATCCGGCTATTGTCACCGGGCGACATCCATACTTGTTGACAAATGATGATGCTATGGGACCTAGTGCGGAAGGTTTAAAAAAAAACATATGTGAATATATAATTATTAAAGATTTTTTGCTGGGTCTTGGCACAACATATTGGTGACTCAAACATTAACAAATAAAATGCACGACTGGATCGCACGCTCTTGCTCTTATGTTCGATCACATCGTATGCCCAAGATTCTTAAAAAAGCTCAATATATTTTTAAAGTTGTTTTTAACTTAATTTTTCATAAACAAAAATTCTTTAATGTTTTTATTAAAACTATTTTTATGTCAAATATAAGTATTCGACAATATAAATTTAAAAACATAATTTAGAAAAAATCGTCCACTCATTTTCCAAGTATAGAATTACAAAAAAAAAAAGATTTTTTTTAATGCAAAAATTTATTTTTCGAAAATTTTGGCATGCAGTATTATTAAGAATTCAAAAGAAATCCAAAGTTAATTTTGATCAAAATCTATGAAGACGTACATTTGGCAAACTAAACGGTGATTTTTTAAGAGCTTGGTTTTTGAAAATTCAAAAAAACACAGAAACTTGTAAAAAGTGAATGAAATTTTTATTTGGATCGATTAATCAATTTCTGCCATTTACTTTTTAAGAATAATTTCACTTAAATGTTGCCCGCGGCTACGCTTCAGGTGGTCCATTCTGAAGGTCCAATTTTGGCAAACTTTTTCACACATTTCGGCCGGAATCTCACCAATGACGCGTTCAATGTTGGCTTCCAAGGCAGCAATCGTGTTTGGCTTGTCCCCATAGACAATAAAGTTAACATAGCCCCACAAAAAATAGTCTAACGGGGTCAAATCACATGATCTTGGTGGCCAATTGACTGCGCCAAAACGTGAGATCAACTGCTCACCAAATTCGCCTCTCAATTGATGCATGGTTTCGCGTGCAGTGTGGCATGTGGCACCGTCCTGTTGGAACCACATGTCGACCGAGTTCAATTCTTGCATTTTCGGCAAAAAAAATCTGTTATCATCGAACGGTACCTTTCTCCATTGACCGTAACCCTGCGGCCTTCATCGTCCTTGAAGAAGTACGGCCCAATGATGCCGCCTGCCCATAAACCGCACCAAACAGTGCATTTTTCGGGATGCATTGGTAGCTGCTGAATTGCCTCTGGCTGCTCTTCACTCCAAATACGGCAATTCTGCTTATTCACGTATCCATTTAGCCAAAAATGAGCCTCGTCGCTGAAACGGACGTAGCTTGCGAAACACATTTTTCACAGAGCACGAATTTTGATAATAAATTTCAATAATTTGCAAACGTTGTTCAGGCGTAAGTCTATTCATGATGAAATGGCAAACAATACTGAATCGAAATGTCAAATGTTCGTGGAATTTGTCATGTGTGATCTGTCAAAAATATAAACGTCAAAAGCCAAGTAGCAAAAAAATCACCCTATATAAGCTTAGTTTTAGGTTTTTCATAAGAATTTGGGGAACAAGCGAAAATGGAAAAAAAATCACTGCAAGTAGGTCAAAAGATCTTAGTTTTAACCCATTAAAAGTCTGAACCGTTCCTAAAGTTGTCTTAACAGTTTATGTGAGTGTGACTTAATATTGGATTTAAAATAAATATTCTTTGCAAAGAAAGATGCATTTATTCTCTTTGACATCATATCAATTCGCACGTTTGTATGACGTTATTTATTTTACAAGGACTTGTTTTGGAATTTAGGTCAAGAGTCTACTGTATGTTATGTTTATTTATTTTTAGTTTTAGGTGAAAACGAACAATAAAAGCGTAAAGCATAGGGAATGTCCTTTATGCTATCTGCACTTACCCGTTGATAATGTGACACCAACTAGAATTGAAACAATGAATGCAGTGTAGGCTTCTTCCGCTCCGAAGCATATTATGAATTGTTTATGGAACAAACCAAACGAATATGTTATCCCATCAGCTGAAGAAAAGAAGAGAATTAAATATTTGTGTTAATAGCTAATTCATGAACAAATGATTTGTATTCAAAATTTCAAAAAAAAAAATTGAAAAAAAAAATCACTTTGATATTCTAATTTTATGCATTTAATAATGTAAATTTAAGAACATATATTTTCAAAAAAATTATCCGCCCGTTTTTAATACATATTCTTTTTTTAAATGAAAATTTTGTTTTATCAAAATCATTGCAGACGTTTTCGCTTTTTTATTTATAAAAGTTGTATGGCAGATACCTACAACTTATTTTTGGGACGAAATAATAAATTCAATTTCTCCTCTGGAAAATCACCTAAGACGCTTAGTTATAACATTTGAAGAAAATCTATAATCCCGAATACTTTATTGCTCGTTTTTGTTTTAGACACCCCTAAAGAGAATTTTTCATTTCGATTTCAGAGTCTTGACCTCAAACATTTTTCTCTTCTAGATTTTTACTATTTAATGCAGGACAATAATACCTATGATTCAATAAATGATTTTTGATGTAGAATAAAAGACCACAACACTTAAATCTTTCATGATACAGGGTGTCCCCCGGGGAGGTATACTACTTTGCTTGCTTCTAATTTTTGATTAAATGAAAGAGAATGGATCTTACATTGATAAATATTTTATTTAATGTCGGCAATTATGTATGGAATACAATATCAGGTAAATGTCCGCCTCTATTAGTCTAACAAATGCGAGCCCATTTCTCATTACATTCTCACACATTTTACGCGGTATTTCATTAATTTCATAACGAATATATTTTGTTTGAGTTGCTCAAGTGTTTCTCTCTTTATTTGCATAAGACTTGCTTTTCAGATATCCCCAAAAAAAGAAGTGCGGAGCAGTCAAATCAGGCGACCGTGTAGGCCAATTCTTGAAATAACTTGTTGAATAAAGAGGTCTCGCTCTGATGTGACAACTCCTTGTTGGTACCACATGTTAATCAAGCCCAAAGCATGCAGTTGTGGCGTTAAAAAGTTTTCAATCATATCACGATATCGCTCCCCATTCTCAGTAACCGTTACGTCGTTTTCATTTTCAAAGAAGTTCACGTTGTTTCCCCGAAAATTTTCATGTAACTTTATCATCGTCACAGTAATCGATGATTGATTTTGATAAAATGTTTTAACGATTAAAACACTCTGGTTTATCGAATATTTTTCCATAATAAATTTGCTACGTGTCTACTTCACGACTGCCAAATATGAACTGTCAAGACAAATGTTTACCAAAATGGCGGCAAAACAAAGTAGTATACCTTCCCGGCGGATACCCTGTACAAAACATTTTTATTTATATTAAGGTGGCCCCTAAATCATTCTGAATATATTGAGGGGTGATTCTTGGGGCCGTTAGAAAAAAATTATAGGGAAGAATTTTTTCCGTGAAACTAATGATTTTTAGTTTCTAATTATTTTGAAATATATAATATTTAATGCTTAGTTTTTCAGAATTCATTACTTAATTATTGAAAATATTAAATAGCTGCCGCAAACGGTAAGTGGATTGTCCTAAGTTCTGAATACAAAAAAAAGAAGAACATACAGTCATGCGCTGTGTAATACCTGACTAACGCGCAAGTCTTGGTTATTTTCTTTTGAACTTCTATTCGGTAACGCGCGTGTTATTACACGAAAACTTTTTGTCATATTCAGTTTATTTGACAGCTATCTTTTATTTTGATTGTGTTTCTTTATTTATTCCGGATAAGGAATAGAATGGATGGAAAAGACGAGATGTTTATCTAGAATATCCAGAATGGAATGAATAAAGAAACAAAAATTCTCCTCGGAATAGAAAAGAAAAAAGATGACATCAATCAGCTCTTTTAAAATGTTGTGATGATGACAAGAAAACAGATATCTCTATGAAAAATAGTAAAAATAAATTATTATTAATTTATTAATTCATGAAAAGTCACATTTAATTGTTATTTATATATTTATTTCAATAATAAAAATATAAACAATGTTTGGTCATTCTTTTTGTTTACTTACTTGGTTTTCGTCTTTGGCTGCTGTCATTTGTTTTGCTTTCATATGAAAGGGTTATTCCGAGAATATTCTTTTTATTCCGTGTTTAACATGGAATAAAAAGAATGAATTCCAAGCGTTCCGGAATGAATAAAGAAACAACAAAATAGTTTATCCGGAATATTCCATGGAATGAAGAAACGGAAAACTGATATTCCGAATATTCTGGACATACCAGAATGAATAAGGAAACACACTTTTTATCTTCTTTGCCCAGTGCAGATATTGAACAAAAAATTATTTTTAAAAGAAAAATGGAAAGCAAAGTTATTAATATATGTATGTATTCCGGATGACAAAGACAAGGATTGTAGAGAATGGGCATTGTATATATATTTCATAGTACTATCATGAAGCGGAACGTCCGAGGCGCCCTCTGGTGAAATCGCTGAAAGTTACAACTCTGCTGATTGGGCAGACTCTCAGAGAGCGAGAATTTGAAGGATTGACAAATAAAAAATAAGGTAAGACAAATAGATAATGAGGGAGAAGAATGCAAAAAGCTAAAGCAGGGTAAAAGAAAATATATTTTTTGCATTTTTCTTTCACATTTATTATAAACTGGAGAAAATACCTATGTAGGAAGAATATCCCAATTTCAATTTGTAAGTATCCCGTTCGACCTACTTTTGTTTAGGATATACCTAGGTATATTTCGATTTGTTTTGGTTTTTTTAACCAAGATTTTGTGTAATTTTTCCTTGGCGATTGTAGTTACGTGTGTGAAATATATTTTTCCGTCGGTTGTGTGTAAAAAAAATGCAATTCGGTATTTATTTTTATTTTTGTGTGATAAAGTGTTTTTGTGAAGTTGAAGTTAATTAGTGATGTTGGGTGAAAAAATTGTGGTGTCTTTAAACCTATATAGTAGTTACCTACCTATAGGTAGGTAGGTACATAAAAATATTTTTTTCAGATCAAAATACCTAGGTATGTAGGTACCTTCCCGCAGTGAGTAAAAATGCATTCTTATAATAATAAAATGCGCCACTATTGGATCGTACAAACTTGATATTGTTGCTAACAACTTTAATATAGGTAAGAATTGAAGCTGAAAGTAGGTATTCTAGTTATCAATTGAATATGCAAAATTATTAAACATTTTTGGAAGCATTTCCATTTTAAAAAATTATTTCGATTGGTTCATTCAAAAATGATAAAGTATAAATATGAAAAATGGTTCTAAACCTACATATTTGAAATTTGAAGTGCACATATTACATTATATATCAAGCCTTGAAATTGCATTGAAATGTAATGTAAATAAATCCGAATGGAATACTTACATATAAAAATATTTTATGCATTCACAAACATTTAAAATTAAAATTAAAAAATGTTTGCAATATATATTAATAACAAACATTTAAAAGTAAACCATTTATCTCCTTTTCCAGTATGACAATTATATTTCACGTGCGCCTACTGCAACCAGGATTGGATTTGACTTTAAAAACTATTCGGAAGATTGCCTATGACTTAACTTGATCTATAACTTAAAAATAAATTTATTTAAGATATTGTATTTGCATTCGCCAAAAAGTTTTCTTTTGAAATCGCTCCTATTATGCATTAAGCTCATTGTTACATTTAACTTAAATGACTTAAGGTATAACAAATTTTGATACTAACTTATGCATTGAACGAAATAATTTCAAGTAAACTTCCGAAATTTAATTTTTTTATGACTAATTTTTCTTCGAAATTATTCACGCCTCGCCACTGATACATACCCACCTATATCTTTCACTTTCACTATTATATGTACATATTTACATACCAACGTCTTCGATTGTTTAGCGAAAGACTAAGTTTTTAAATGTGAAATATCAGAAATTCTGTTGTATTATTAGCATTTTGCACACACCATATGGAATAAGTCCTAAACCTTTATTAATTTAGGTGTATAAGTTCCTTATTCATTCCTGTTTTTTTTAATATAGGTACTGCATTTTAATAATATGTTTTTTTTTAATTTTTTCTTATTTTAAAGTTTTAATACCTATCTATACTTAACAACCTTAAATATGTTAAAGAAAACATAAAATAATTTAACATAACAGGAAAGCACCTATAGTAGATAATAGCTACATATAACATGATACGTGACCTAGTTTCTAGGACATACATCACCCACATGCAGCCTATTTAAATAAAAAATAAAATTCATTAAAAAATTCATTTTAATTAGAAAAAAAATTATTCAAATTTTGTTATGCAGAATTAGTTTAGCTACCAAGATCTTCTCAGATATAAAATTTGAGATAAATCCAATGATACCGTTACCGAAAAACCCAAAAAAATTAAAAAACCGTTTTATGAAAGGTGCCTTTAATAGACTTTTCCCGTAAACTTGGTTCTTACTAAATGATAGCTAACAAAAATATTCTCAAACATTTTTATCGGAATCGTTGGAGCCGTTTTCGAGAAAAATAAGCTTTTCCTTAACGGTTGTATGGCAGGTACCTTTATTTTTAGGCCTAAAAATAAAATTTCAATTTCCCCTCTGAGGAATGCCAAACAAATACCCAAGTACCAAATTTGAAAGTAATCGCTCAAGCCGTTTAGGCTGCAGCTAGTTATACATACAGACAGACATTTTTTGTCGAGGCTTCTCTATGATCGTAATGTCATGTTTGATTGTTAGAATTTTTTTCTTGTTTTTTAAGAATGGTTACTTAAAATTTTTTAGAATAATTTCTTCTTTTCACCAAATCCAAATCATAAAATAACTAAAATCCAAACAATTGTATGTAGCTACACATCCAAACTACCCCAACAATTCAGTACTAAACTTATAATACGTATGTATCATTGTAGGTACGTATTCACGTATAAAGAATCAATAAGCGATGGAAGTAACAAAATTACTTACTTTGCTACATTAAGGCAAAACGAAAAATAAAATCAATTCATAAATTCATTGTATTTATATTCCTCTTTGCCTTAAGCCTAGTACGCTGCTGATGCGAAACGAAAAATCCCATACAAAAATGACACGACGAAATCATGAACGAAAAATTTCGTTCTACTTTTCGTTTTCCAGTACGCTGCTGAACGACGAAATGTGTAATTTTAGTGGATAGCTGTACTAGATTTCTTAGTACAATTCTCCACTCTTTTCGTTCTGAATTTAATTGACCTGCACATTAATTGCTTGCGAAATTTTGACATTTCATTTTTTTTATAAAAAAAAAATTCAAGCTCTTGTATTGATTATTTGATTTTTCTTTGGGTTTTCTCTAGTGTCTGGTTTTTCTGTGCATTTTCTGTATTAAATTATTCGAAATAAGTTCAATTCTAATTTTTGTATCAAAACCAATTTCAAAATCGACTAAGCTAAATCTGCAAAATGGAAATGGGAAGTTGGAAAGAAGCACACCCTTCACATATCTTATTGGCGAACAAGATATAGCGGAGCTTTATTTGGAGTGCTGATTATAACTAACTATCGACTTTTCTCATACCTAGTGCTAGTGCTTTGATTGTCCTTTTAAAATTAATTTATTTTAAGTGACTACTAAATAAAAATATTATAATCAAGATTCAGTAGTTTGTTCTGCAATTAACTGTCCATGTCATGATTTTTAAAATACATTTGTTACTCCGACATTTAAATTCTATGCGACCTTTGACACCATATAAATATAAAAAAACACTCACCATTTCTAACTACATACTTTCAACACATAAATTAACTCAATTGCCACAAAGCAAAAATAAAATCGACCGCCCGCTACTGGCAGTACGAATATGAATTTCCGACCTGGTCGGGACAAGATGTATCCAGGCCGGAAGCCAAAGGTAAGCGGCCTTCCGCTGCACCGACGACAATTAAGGAAATCATCGTTACCACAATAATATTTGGTTGCAAAAAGGCCATCTTAAACGATACCCACCTCTATTTAAAAAGCCTGTTTCCGATCTCATTGATTGACGATTTTATACCCCAGAACTTATTTCTCAAGTTAAGATAATCTGTTTAATGTTTACTTCGTGAAAATCGGCACGGGATGGACATTGTTATTTAGTCTACAATTTCAGGTGATGACCTCGCTAGTCCTTTGTTGTGTTGATAGAAAGAAGATGATGACAAATCACTTACCTTGCATTGCCATCGCTACCTTCTTTTTCTTTTCTGGACGAAGTTTTTTAATGTAATTGAACCATCGTATGGCAGATGCCCTGCTCGTGGATTTGATAGCAAATCAAGCTGCTGGCAAGCTGGTCACTTGTCAATTGGATTTGACATATAAGGCCATGCATTTATATTATTCATTTTGGTATTAATTGAGGAAGCAAGACCTGTAGTTAAAATGGGAATCGATCAAAGAGCATTCGCAGCGTAGCAGAGCGGTCAAGTACAAACCCACTAAGAAAACTCACTGATGAACAAGTGAAAATGCAACCCGTTCCAAAGATATAGTTCAAAAGCTATTCACTGTTCACCTTGTAATACATAATCTGAAAATACTTTGAAGTGTATCTTTGGAACGGGTTATCCTAAAAATTTGGTTGATACCTTTTTGTAATTTACTCTTGATACTCTCAAATTCAGCATCAAAAGTTTATAGATGGAAGGATTGTTGCAAAAAATCACTCTTGAAATACGCATATTTAGAATGATGTATGCGTATTCCTGGAGCTATTTTTTTTAATACAACTTCTTTGCAAAAAATGTTGATGCTTCCTTTGAAAGTATGAAGTGCTGATTCTAAAAAGATATCGCTCACCTTTATTGGACAACCCATTCCGCATATATAGTCCATTATATTTATAGTCTGATTATATTTTTCAGATTATATATTTCAAAGTGAACAGTGAATAGTTTTTGGAGTATACCTTTGGAACGGGTTGTCCAATAAAGGTGAGCGATATCTTTTTAGAATCAAAACTTCATACTTTCAAAGGAAGCATTAACAAAACCAAAAGTAGTTTTGTCACCAAATTACTTTTAGATGTATTTTTTTTTGTCACCAAATTTCCTTTACATATATTTTTTCTTAAATAAATCTTGGACTTGAAAATGGTATCCGGAATTAGTAAGAAACCATAAATTAGAACCGTTTACACCATCCCAATGAAGCACGTAGTTTTCGAATCTTAGAGTGGTTTACCTCCCAACTTCATTGATTTTCTTAAAATTGATAGAAATCTTATCAAATTGGCAGATAAACCAGTTTATAAATTCAAAAATAATTGCTTAATTTAGATTATTTAAACGGTTCTGAGTTTTATTTTAAATCCTCTTTGTGTAACTAGAACCATTTTTATATCAAAGAATTATTTTATAAGAATTACATCTAAAAGTAATTTGGTGACAAAAAAATTCCATCTAAAAGTAATTTGGTGACAAAACTCCTTTTTTTACAACTTGTCAATTTTTTTGACAGCTTACACCACAACTCTCCGCAAATATTTTTCCGCTGTGATTTTTGTTAGCATTTCGCTCTCCTATTGGAGACCACCGAAAATGTTCGTTTCGCATCAGCAGCGTACTAGGTTTTATCCTCATATAAAATAGTAAACTACAAATGTGATGTCAAAAAAATATACCACATTTGGTTTTCTCGCTTTTATTCAATATTGGAATAAGAACAGAAATAAAACTACCTCATCTCTTCTTGTCCGTCTTTTATTTCTCTGCCCTGCTCTCAAACAATTAATTGCAAAGGCAAATTTCTCGACACAAGCGCCATCTGCACAGGGACGCTGATGAACAGATTTTCATGTTCCATGGTAGTACTATATAGATATAAATACAATGGAATTGGGTTCATTTGGTAATTTTAAATAAGCTTCTGTGCTCAATTTAAATTCGTCAGCCATTTGGATTAGTGTTCATTCATCTACAGCGAAAATTAAATGAAGCAAATCCGAAAAAGAAATAAAGAGTAGAAAGAGAAGGGGTAAACACGTGCTGTGTAATACCGGATTTAGCTATGAAAAACATGAGTTTATTTTATGATAGCTAGATATGATAAACTCAAGCTTGCATAACAACGGCATAAACAGTTACTATGAATATGCATGCCCATTGTAATTACAAGTTAACAAATAATATAGAATTAACATATCTGCATTCAACGCTGTGGCATCTCTGTGGATGTAAATGCTCTCAGACGCATCAAGTCTACGGTTCTCTTTTACATATTTCAAGAGTTTACCATTATTAATTATTGTTGTCGATATATTTACATATGTTGTCCTTGTAATGCGTGTAGTGCAAATGCAGACTTCTTTGTATTCTTGAACATTCGTGAACTACTTAAGTCAACTTACGAGTAGTTCAAGGTTTCTAGTTCAATAGTTTACTAGTTCACTTTATTTTTTTTGTAACGAATGAGTTGATCTCTTCTGTCTTGCTGTTATCATGATTATCTTCTTTACCAAACACAATGACGTTTATTGAAATTTCATTTTTTATGTTCGCCAAACTACCTAACTACCACAGAAAAAGAATATGAATGAAGAATATTTATATTTGTTTGGAATTTCAGTGAACTTAAGTAAATTGAACTAAAATGAACGAACTAGTTCAGTAAAACGATTTTAACAAAATCAATCTACTTCTTTGGTTCGTTATTCTTGAATTATTGCTGTGCTCTTTGAACCTCGTTTTGACAAAGTGCTTAGTTTGACCGCAATATTTTTTGTCCCATTCATTACAATAGACCTACGTATAAATGGGTTGGATTGGAATACACAAGCTGTATGTTATTCTTGTTATACCACGCTTCTAAGGTGTTAGTTATTTCTGGAGAGAATGTTACTCTTGTTTTTTCTCTTTTAAGTCTTTTGTTTTGTGTAAAAAACGTTGACAAGTTGCACCTTTCTCTCTCGGATGTCGGTGTATAATTTTGCCGATGATTACTTATTTGACTGTAACCATTCACTTTAACTGTGTTTTTCATGTAAATATTTTTAATTTACAATTTTTTTGTTCAAATTTTAATGTTAAACAAAAAGTTTTTTTTCTTTAATAAAGAAATTGGGCAAAAATGTGTATAATCTCAACATAAATTGTTTTAACATTTTCATGTCGAACTGAAAATTCAACAAATCCTGGCTTACCATTTATTATAGTTTGTTCTAAAATAAGTTTTTATTTTTTGACAATTCATATAATTATCAAACAACATCTATTTTCTAATTTCGATTAGAGTCTTGAAATGTTTTTGTCGAATGTTATAAAATTACAAAGAATTTAAATATTAATAGATTTTGTTTTTATTGATTCAAAATAACTTTTAACGGCCTTTAGTCCACAAAATTTGCGTTTAATCCCGGCAATTTCACTTGGACGCATCAGTTGGTTAGTGAGCGCCTTACCAATACCCAATTTTTGTTAAGTTCAGTTCAACTTACTTGCATTTTTTGACAAAAAAGCAATGTGAACTATATCGAACAAGATTAAAATTTTAGTCATTAAAACTGGAAGATTTTGTCCTTGGCCAGAGATAGTTAATAAGAAGGTGTTTTTTTTTATCATACAATTCTATATCTATTTTGGATCAATAATTCAACAAGTCCAATTAAATATACTATTGACGCCCCTCGTAATGCTAAGTCTTCTACTTGGCTGAGTAATTCCAGTAGTATATAGAATTATATTATTTAAAAAAAAAACACCTTCTGATTTTGTTTTTATCTCTGTGTTTTTATTGGTGTGGAGATAGGAATTATTTTAAATTTATTTTTCCAAAACAATGTAATAAAATTAATTAAATCAGGAAAGTACCCTAACAAATCAAATTATGTATGGTTGAAATATAAATAAAAACAAGTTTTTTCTCCACGCTCCCTTTTTTTATTCACCGAATATGACATATTGAGCAAGTTTGAGGACGATATATGAATATTTTGGAGAATAAAAACCTACAATGGTTCAAAATTTTGAGAATATTAAATCTTTCCATTATGTTTGTTAATCTTTATAAAAAGAATAGCTATTATTTAATTTATATTTTAAGTTTATTGTCACACAATTTTAACCAATTTAATGCACAATGGTACTTAAATATTTGTTAATTTTAAATGAGTTTAATTAATTTATTTGACTTTTAAACACTTTTTAAAAATTTAAAATAAAATCCCATCAGAATTAAAGACAGACAATAACATAACATAACGTCCACATATTAAAAATGGTTCTCATGTCGGTTTTTGATTATGTAATCAATTTTTGGTAAGTAATAGCTTAATTACGGTCAATTTATGTCTATAACCGAGTAGGAGAGAGATTAACCAGGCTTAATCTGTTGTATGAGTATTTTGTATCAAATTTTAATTACTTTAAGGTCAAGTTCAAAATTTTTGCCAAATTCAGAATAAAATAAATTATAAAGAATTTCATATATAAAATAATTTTAAACAAAAAATGATAATTTCTTCTTTATAATCTTAAAAAATGACCTGGAAAGGAATTTTTTGTTTACTTGAGCTATCAATCATTTTCATTATGCTGTTGAATTTAATTAATCACTCAAAGCTTATGATACCTATGCACACATACTTATATAAACGGTAAGCCTAGCAGCTTCTAGGTAGAAATTAATATTAATCACACCATCAGCTAGTATGTATAGTAGATGGACTTGAGATAATCAATAATGATAACCGCCCACTGGTACGTGCCTTACCGGCAATATACCTTATTATGCCAGCGTAGTGTCCTTGGAATTGAGGCTCTGTTGCTATAGTATTATGTAAACTCTTAAAGTACTGAATATTATTTGGTTAAACATACCTATGTATGTATGTCAACAACATTATTATCAACTTTGATTTTATTGATATTAAGGCAGGATAAATTGTGAAATTAATTTCTGCTGTGGTACTTGTGGGAGTTTTGTGAAAAAAACTATTAAATATTAAGTTCCTTTTGGTAAAAAAAAAAAACTGAATATGAAACAATAAAACTGAATAAAAAGGAAAATTCATCAGACAAATTATATTATTGTGTGAAAACTCATGGAGAGAGTAATAACTGTTAAATGGAGGTTTCTACCTGAAAGAATTCGCAAATAAACTTGTATGTCATTTTCCAATCGATTTCTTGACAGTTGTACTTCTTTTTTCTTGCAATACAATTTGAAAAGTCTTCTTCCTAAAATCAAGCAAACATTATCCTGAATTACGCCATTTAATAAATAAAATGAGCGACTGTATAGCACGAACTGGCTCTTGTAGCTAGAAATTTTAATTTAGCTAACCATTGAGGTTTAGTTAGTTAGGTGTAGTTATGAGTTATCCTATGCAGTCTTAAAGAGTATGTAGGTAAGATTAACTTGATTCTTAGTATAATGAATTGTGGAATGGATGATTCAAGGAATAGTTAAATAAGTACCTGCCTACAAATGTATATTTAAATCTAAGTTACGAATTTTAATTATGTTTTTTATGATTTAAAAATGTATCTACATATATATACAAATTGATGGGACCTAAGTATGTAAACATGTACTTGTAATAATGAAAATGAAGAATGTTGGTGGGTAGGTAGCTATATGCACATAACTTTATAATTTAGGTGCAATATGCATAAATAAGATTGATTTGATTTTTCGAGACAAATATTATGTATATATATATACATATGTATAGGGCCTACATTATATTTAGTATTGAGTGGCGTACGCAAAAATTCGTAATAATGGAATAATAATAAGTTAGTAATAAATGGATAATACACATAGTTAAATTTTTTATATTGCTTAGTCGTTATAGTTTGAAGGAAATTAAAGATGCCATTTGAATTCATGGATAAATAAGAATATATCAAAAACATTCAAAAATCGTTGGAGCGGTTTTTTAATAAATTATTGTTTATGTATTAAATCTTAAAAACATTTTTCGAAACAAAAATTTGAAACGCCATTTTGAAGATATTATTAATATACATATAAAATTCAAATTTAAAAAAAAATTCTGGGACTGGTTTTTGAAAAATCGATTTTTCAAAAAAAAAAATTGTATTTATTTTTTTAAAACTTGAGCATGCAGTCATATTAACAATTATAGGGAGCATTTGTATAAAAAAAATTATTTTAATCGGTTTATCAAATATTGAGAAAGTCGAAAATATGAAAAGTGGTTTTATGGGAAGTACCGTTAATAAGTACGCAAAAAAATTATTTTTATATTTAAAAGTGAACTGTACTAATATGAGAACACATACATTTTTTTATAAAAATTCTTGGAGCCGTTTTCGAGAAATAATTTTTTTTCTTAACGGTTTTTAAACATTTGTACGGGAGGTACCGTTGTTTCTTATTTTAGAAAAATATTTTTTTTTTAACTATTCAAGATAATGTCAAAAAATCACAAAATACGAAGTTTTGAAAAAAATCTATTTAGTCGTTTTCGAAATTTTGAATTTAAAAAAAATTAATTTCCAAAAATTTGGGTACACAGTAGTGTTTAGATTCTCTAGGAGCTTCTGCGTAAAAAATTTCAAAAAAAAATCAAATTAACCGTTTCCGAGAAAATCGAAAACCAAAATAATGTCTCTACTGATGGTACCTATAATAAAAGTTTTTTCACAAAAGAAAATTATCAAAAGGTACCCTTTCCATTCGTTAATGAACTGGTTTTTTTTAAGAAAATCGTTGGAGTCGTTTTTGAGAAAAAGAAGATTTTTGATTTTGGCCATTAATCAGCCTGATGCTAAGAGCTTAGCATGATACTACTTAACAGTTTGCTTATAATAAAGCACTTTAGTAATATTTTCCTAATTTTAAACACGTTTTAACTAGCACCATACTAAATCTATTTTCTTAATAAACTACAACTAAACACGCCTAAGATAGTGCAAAAAAGTAAGCGAACCTAACTTTTTGACGTTTGTAAATGTCAAAGTGGCATATGGATTTAGTACGATACTAAAAAAATAAAGTAGCCATTTTGTGACTTTAACTTTATATTCAGTTTTTGTATGATTACATACTTGCTTTCAAAGCACTTTGTGTATAATTTAATGACTTTGAATGACCAACAACAAATTGAGTGTGCTACCACCAAGTTTTTCTCAATTATTTTTGGCTGGAATTATAGCTATTTCACGACTTGCCAAGGTCGATCATCAGATTCCATTGCTCTAGATTTTAACTTTAGTAAAATGTTAAGAAAATTGTACGATACTATACTGGTTTAAGATTAGCAAAATCCAAAAAGCAAATTAACATATTAATAAATCGACTAAAATTTTGCGCCATTGTATTTTATAACGAATTCAATATTTCCGCTCGAAATATGTTATTCCGTCTACTGTATAGACGTTCGTGCTTACCTCCCGTATATAGTTTAAATTCACAGGCGAAGCCTAAAATGACGAACGTGGAATAACTGTATAAATGTAACTAAGTTCGCACGAACTTGCTCTTATGTTCGATCACATCGAATGCAAAAGATAACTGTTAAAAATCTAAATATATATTAAAAGCAGTTTTTCACTTCATTTTTTATATATACATAAATATCTTAAATTTTTTTCTAAACAAAATTGGTATGACAGTCTTAAATATTATAATATAAACTTAAAAAAAATATTAAATCGGCTAAATCAAAGAAAAATTAATTCAAAATTCTGAAATAAATACTTAAACTAATTTAAACTCAAAAAAAGTACGCCATTTTATTTGTTAGATAAGTTTGAACTTATGATAATTTGATAAAAAAAAACTTTTTGAAAACATTTTTCAAAAAAAAATTCAAAAACGCCAATTCATAGGTATTCAATAAATACATATAAATATAATTTTGGAAAAAAAATTAATGAGCAGTTTTCGAAATATAAATTTAAAATTTTTAAAAATTTTAAATGATTTTAAAAATACAAATTAAAAATATTGGTACGCGATATAATTTGGGCAACCTAAACCTATTTATGTGTGAAATTTCGAAAGAATCGGTTAAACCGTTTATGAGATAGTCGAAAGCAAAATAACGGTCCTATGGAAAGTACCGTTTTTAGACATTTTTATAATTTTTTTTTCCATAATCGGTCGTAGCTAAAAAACCGCACTGATTTTTTTAAATCAAAATCGTTAGATCCGTTTCCCAGAAAAATAGTTTTGAATGTAACAGTTATATGGCAGGTACCGTTATTTTTTGAGCTAAAAAAACATTTCAATTTTCCCTCTGTGCACCTAAAAAACTCTATATACCAAGTTTGAAGCAATTCGGCCCACCCGTTTGGGCTGTAGGTGCCTATACATACATACAGACAGACTGACAGACTGACAGACTGACAGACTGACAGACTGACAGACTGACAGACTGACATACTGACAGACTGACAGACTGACAGACTGACAGACTGACAGACTGACAGACTGACAGACTGACAGACTGACAGACTGACAGACTGACAGACTGACAGACTGACAGACTGACAGACTGACAGACTGACAGACTGACAGACTGACAGACTGACAGACTGACAGACTGACAGACTGACAGACTGACAGACTGACAGACTGACAGACTGACAGACTGACAGACTGACAGACTGACAGACTGACAGACTGACAGACTGACAGACTGACAGACTGACAGACTGACAGACTGACAGACTGACAGACTGACAGACTGACAGACTGACAGAGACAGACATACAGACGGACAGAATTTTTAGACCATCGTTTTTCGTCTTCGCTATCGTCGTTATGTCATGTTTGATTGTTATCTCAAAACTTTTTTTTTCGACGAATGCATAACTTGCCTTATATAGTAACTATAATCGCAAGTAAAAATAAGTGGAAATCACACCGCAACAGTTTGAACAGAAGTCCTTTATTCTATGAATCATTCGATATAAATTAAAGTTTTTCTTACAGGAAATGCAGACGCAGTACTGATCTACAAAAAAAAAACAAAGGAAACATCATGAATAATTCTTTTGTGTTTTTCATCCAAAAATAATATATATTTTCTTTTGTCGTTCACAAAAGAAAACTTTGTAGGTAAAATTTGTATGCACATGTGCATTTATGTATTTTTCCATAATGGACGATAATTTTTATAATTTCAGAGGATTTGCTATTATTAAGGAGTGACAAAATTTTTGTACAGTTTTTTTTAAATAAAAAAATACATGTACATTGAGATGAGACTCGATTATGAATTTGAACACGTCTATAGGAATACACCTGTGATGGTGCGAGTGTTTGGGCTGAGAACATTCATAAATTTGAATGACTAGAAGTAAAGTTAAAATTACACTGATGGATAAAACTTGTTTTGTTGTTAAAATTAATAATAAATAATTGTAGATCAGAAAAGAGTGTTTTTTATGTAAAACTTCTTCTTTTACGGCGTCGTGGAAATGGAAACGTTTTCTGTCAAAAACTGACAGAGTGTTTCGCGACAGATTTTGATTTAGCTCTCTTTAAAAAAAATTTAACCACTAAATAAATGTTAAAAACAAAATCTTTTTCCGACGAAACATTTTCATTTACATAAAAAAAAAATGCACGTTCGATCCATTATACGAGTATGCAAAGGATTCTTGATAGAAACGGCTAAATCCATTTTTAAAGTCGTTTTTCACTTGATTTTTTACATATAAAAATTCTTAAATTTTTTTCCAAAAAAAAAAAATTGGTATGAAAATTTTAAGTATTTAATAATATAAATTCAAAAACAAAATTTCAAAAAAAATCGTCCACCCGTTTTCGAAATTTAGAATTTTCAAAAAAGAAAAAAACAAATTTTTTTCAAAAATCGTAATAAACTATTTTTCAAAAATCTTGAAATTCAGTATTATTTAGAATTTGAAGTATAATTTTTTTTCCTGTATAATTTTTTTATCGAAATCCGTTCGGCCGTTTAAGAGAAATTCGAAAATCAATAAAATGGTTGTTTGTCATGTACCGTTGACAAAATTTTTGAACATTTTGCTGGCCAAAATATGTATCAAAAACGTTAGAGCCGTTTTCAAGATAATTAAGATGGTAGAATAATTTTATGGCAAGTACCGTTATTTTTGGGGCTAAGACAACGATTCAAAAATCTATTTTTAACAATGACCTAAAACTCCTAATCATCAAGTTTGAACAAAATCTGTTCAGCCGTTTAGGCTGTAGATCGTTCTACAGACAGACAGACGGAATTGCCGGACCCACTTTTTTGGTGTTCTCTATCATCGCTGTATCAACTTTGATTAAAATCTCGAGTTCGATTTTTTTTCCAAATGCAAAACTTGCCCTATAGTACCTATATCGCAAGTAAAAAAAACTCAAACAAAAGATATCTCGACAAAATTGGATCCAAAAAGATGGCGTTACTTGCCACTCACGACACACCCCTTGAAACAATGGACCCACAAGATATGCGATATCAAATCGTTGGACATTTTCTTAAATCCTAAGGTATTTGTGGATAAGCCAGCTGCAATTGAAGCATTGGAGGCCAAGAATAGCCGTGTTATTAACGAGTTACCGACGAAAATGCTCGAAGAAATCATCGCAAATTGGAAACTCTGCATGGACGAGCTATGGTGCAGTTGCAGCATTTAAATGGGATTATGTTTAAAAAGTGAATGTCAAGAATGGTTCTTTAAACTAATAATAAAAGTTTTAAAATATATTTCAATTGTTTGTGTTATTTTGCATTTAAAATAAAAATACCTCTTGATTGGTCACTAGTTACAATAACAGTTACACAATTTTTTAAAATAAAATTATACGAATTCTTGTAAGTGTTATAAAGGATTTTAAATCATTTTAAAACTATATTTACTTAATTTGCATTATTAAAACGGTTCGGAGCTTCAAATAAAGTGCTATAAGTGGTAGGACTCGAAAAATTAAAAGAAGTTTTATTTCGAGCGCGTTTACATAAGTAGGTACACACGTTCTTTTTTTTACAAAAGGCGACATTTAAATTGAAAGCTAATTATCAGATATGATTTGGGGCAAATGGCTGAAGCGTACATGACCCAGTCTGAAGATCCAACTTTCACAGGCCTTCAATCATGCTATATATCCGTAATAAAGCGCCAAATGTTGACTTCTAAGTGCTCAAATGTTTTTTAGGTGTAGGCGAGCGACTTTATAAATGCCATAAGAAATAAAAATGCACGACTGAATCGCACGTACTTGCTCTTTATATTCGATCACATCGTATGCACAAGATTCTTAGTAGAAACGACTAAATATATTTGTAATATAGTTTTTAACTTAACTTCTTAAAACAAAAATTCTTTAATTTTTTTTATAAAAAAATATATGTATTGCAATTATACATTTGCAACAATACAAATTTAAAAACAATATGTATTATTAAGAATTCAAAGAACCTCCTACATAAAAGTTCTGTTCGAAATCCCTGTAGCCTTTTACCAAACATGACATTATGATCATAGAGAAGCCTAAAAAAGTGATCGACAAAAAATGTCTGTCTGTTAGTCTGTCCGTCTGTATGTATAACGAGCTGCAGCCTAAACGGTGTAATCGATTGCCTTCAAATTTGGTGTGTGTGATTATTTTGGCATTCCTCAGAGGGGAAATTGAAATTTTATTTGTAGGCCTAAAAATAACGGTACCTGCCATTCGACCTTGAAGGAAAATCTTATTTTCCTCGAAAACGGCTCCAGTGATTTTGACAAAAAATTTTTTTTGTTGCTAATAGTTAGCTATCATTTGAAAAAATGAAAAATCTATTAACTGTACTTTTCATATAACGGTTTTTAAAATTTTCGGCTTTCTCGGTAACTGTACATTGGATTTCTGTCAAATTTTATATCTGAAAATACCTAGGTAGGCAAGCTAATTCTGCATATTAAAAATTAAAATAACTCTTTTTTTATAATTAAAATTAATTTTTGATTTTTTTGAAAAATCAATATTCTTAAAACTAATCAAAAAAAATAATTTTAAATTTTATGGTCACGTGTATATTAAACTCTAAAAACTGCATACCAAAATTAAAAAAAAAATATTTATTTTCAAAAAACTAAAAATAAAAAACCGGATGTCATCAAAATCCGTCGTACAATTTTCGAGATACTTTTTTATAAAATTTTCATTGATCGGTGGCATCTAATAGTTTTCTTGTTTTTTTTTTCGAGAAACCGATTATAGTGCAGGTCTTGGCAGTTTTTATAAGTTTAAAAAACGATTTTTACACAACTATACAGCATTTACTTTCATTTATACATATGTACTCGTATGTACGTATCTACATACCTAGGTTCTCTATATATAGGTAGGTACATAATACCCTCCTAATTTTCATAATTCAAATCCCTTTAAATATACAGTTTTAGGTAGGTACCTGTGTAACCATTCCTGGAATCATATGTATTCCACAATTCATTATATTAAAATTCAGGGTTATCTTACCTACATCGGCTTTAATCCTGGAAAGGATAACTAGACAACCTATACCTACTAACAGCGTCATTAGTTAGCTACACTAAAGGTGTTAGTTACAAGAGCAAGTTAGTACGATCCAGTCGTGCATTTTATTTTAAACATGGTATACAGAATATACATATAGTAGTGCAACATATTTTTTCTTTTATCAAAATTGTTAGAGTCGTTTTCAAGATAATAAAAATGTTAGACAAAAATTGTATGGCAAGTACCCTTATTTGTGGGTCTAAAAAAACGATTTTAAAATGGATTTAAGACACATAAATTGCTTCAACAATTTAGCCTGTATATCGATCTACAGACAGGCAGATAGACAATCAGAAGGATTAACAGGATTCAATTTTTTGGTGTTCGAGTTCGATTATTTTCCCAAAATATTCCTATACTAACTATATCGCAAGTAAAGAGTCTTATGAATAGAAATGTGGAAATAATCGCTCTAATCGACGAATAAGAGAACCACTAAGATACATAATTATCGATGAGTCTCTCGAATTGAACTATTTTTTTTTTAAATAAATTTGAACAATTTGCAAAATATTACTTTGACGTGAATTGCCTCCAAAGCCAAAAAAATTTAAAGTATTCCTGCTAAAAAAAACACCTTTTATCTATTTTTATACGTGCACATGGATTTGTTTAAGAATAGCCATTTTTTAAATGAAAGTCTAATATTACTTTGGTACTTTTGGTCTTTAAGTAAAGCAAAAATAAATCGATACTAATACATATATGTAAAGTCAACCCTTAACCACTGACAGATTTTTTCCCTTGATAAAGGTAGAAACCGCATTAAGAGTTGCGCATTGCGTTCATATATATATGTTGCTATGTACATGTAGACGATATAAAATATTAAGAATCGATAGCTCTTAAGGTGAACGTCATGTAAACACATTTAATGGGAATTAACAAAATTATTGTCCAACATTGATAAGAGCTAATCAGGTCGAATCGCATAGTATGACCAACTGCCATAGCAACAGCTTTTTAAAGCTTAAATTCCTACATAATTCGGATGTGTTCTACACACTTGCTTAAGCAATGGTTCAAATCCATAAAGGGTTGCTTTATTGAAGATATTATGTAAGTCAAGAAATGTGATAAAAATATATGTTTCTTAAATTAAACCCGTTTTTTTGTGAAATTTTTTAATTAAATAATACTTAAGCTGAAGCAAAACGCCAAAGTACATTAATTGATGACAATAACCTTTGGTTAAAATTTTCTATTTTTTTTTCATGAAACCAATACTTGATCGTTAATAGCAAGTAATACAAATTATTACAAATTGACAGTCTTTAAGATTTATTATATATCAGAATTTACTTAGCATTTTTTATTTATTAACAATGTGGCAATTAATCTATTGGCAGTTATTAAACCTTAATCATTTTGATTAATGCACGATTATTTTGGATTATTTATATAAAATGTCAAGATATGGAAGTGAATTCCATGTGAGTTAATTGATACAATAACACAGAAGTAGCTTACAATTTAATTCAAGCCAATGTATGTATTAAAAAAAAATATCATAATATGTATATGTACCTTGAGTTCGAATTTTTAATGACGAAATTGATTATGTAGGAATTACGTGTGCAGATACAGGTATTCAAGTTAGGAATTTGAAGAAAATTGGTAGCGAGAATTAAATCAAACTTGACATAATAAAAAAGTTATCGGAAATGAAAAAAATATGATTCTCGGTCTTTTTTGAAAAATTAATATTTCGAAAATGGGTGACGTTTGTTTTTGTTAAATTCATTTCATATATAGCTGTTTCTTCTATGCAATGAAGCAGATCGTAGGCGAATGTCCTTTTTGTGGGTATTATCAAAACAAATATAAATAAAGGCATTTTCATGATTCTCTTCTCAGAAAAGGGCATTTTAATTTTTCAATTTTTACTGTATTGTAAGTTTTGCATTTGGAAAAGAAATCGAACTCGATATTTTAATCAAAGTTGAAATTACGATGATAGAGAACACCAAAAAAGTGGGTTCCGCAATTCCGTCTGACTGTCTGTCTATCTGTCTGTAGAACGATCTAAAGCCTAAACGGTTGAACCGATTTTGTTCAAACTTGATGCTTAGGCGTTTTAGGTGATTGTCCAAAATAGATTTTTGAATCGTTGATTTAGCCCCAAAATAACGGTACTTGCCACACAAATTTTTCTACCATCTTAGTAATCTCGAAAACGGCTCCAACAATTTTGATACAAATCTGAGTACTACTTTGGATATGGTCTACATTTTGACAAAAAATGTTTTTCAAATATTTTGTTATTAACGGAACCATTTTATTTATTTTCGACTTTCTTATAAGCGGCTCCACAGATTTTGGTCAAAATTTGTAAAGAGGAGCTCCTTGGAATTATAAATAATAGTGGATGTCAAAATTTTCGAAAAATTGTTTTTCTTTTTGGATTTTTGAAAAAAAGTGTTTCTTTTTTTTTGAAAATTCAATATTTCGAAAACGGGTGGACGTTTTTTCTGAAATTTTTATTTTTAAATTAATATTATTAAATATTTATAATGTTTATACAATTTTTTTTTTTAAATAATGTAAGAACTTTCATATATAATAAGTTTATACAATTTTTTTTTTTAAATAATGTAAGAACTTTCATATATAAAAAAAATCAAGTTAAAAATAAATTTAGCCCTCTCTACATAATGAAGAATCTTTTGCATACAATGTGATCAAACATAGGAGCAAGTACGTGCGATCCAGTCGTACATTTTATTTTTGTTATGCTATAGACTTCAGTCATCTTGTATAAATGCATCAAAAGCTATATTCGAATACAGCCTTTGAATTTCATGCTTTGAATGGAATCATTTAAATCTGTGATTTTGTAATGATTTCATTTTCTTTTTTTTTCAAATGTCTTGGGATCGATTCTCGAAGCGCGCAGCTACACACGTAACCAAAAATCCAAAAAAAAATAAAAAATAAAAAAAAATAATTTTTCGAAAATTTTTGTAGGTATGCGGACTGAATTATAAGAAGAACAATTCATCGAAATCAGTTGAGCTGTTTATGAGAATGTCGGAACAAATGTTTGTATGGCTGTTACCGTTAATTACAAAATATGTAACCAAACATTTTGATCAAAATATAAACTATACCTTACCTAGACTATCTATTGAGTGCACTGCAAAATTAGTTATTCGCTTATTAATATACATAATCAAATTATTAACAAACATTTTTGAAAAGTTTTAAATAGTATTGTAAGAAATGATTTTCCTATTTGATTCTTGTTCGTATAAAACAAATTATTATACAATTTTGGAATGTAATATCATTTGGACTAGTATGAAGTACGTGTGCATACAATTTTATAATAATTTATAATTAAGCAATAATCCTTTTTTCACTAGCTTGATTTTTTTTGCTAAGGCCTGATATCCCCATTTCATTTAAATCGATGAAGCTGTTTTCAATAAAAAATTATTTAAAAAAGACCAAGTCTTCTAAATTATATAAAGTAAATATCCAAATTTCTCCTCCAGATAATCCCATACATAGAATAACATACAAGTACAAGGCAACATTGGTACAACATTTTCTACATGATTAACTATGCGTAGTTAATTGAATAAATTACATACGCCTAATTTACTTTAATTCGTTACTTATTCTGCTACGTGTGTAGAAAATGCAGAGAAATAATAAAATTTTAATAAGCAAGATTTTACAACTTTTAAAATGACTTTAACGTCCATATTCGACACACAGAATTGTCGAAAAAAATTGTTTCGATCTTCACTATTATCAAAATTCGCAATTTCTGGATTTAAAAATTTTAGTACAAAAACTCGACAGCTGACAGATCAGTTGACATTTGAAACTACACAACTATTACACTTTGTTTCATTAATGACGTTTTTATTTGGCAATCCGAAATTCTTCTCCGTTCCGGGGATCCCAACTGAACATTTTTTGATTCTGACGATTGGGAATTTTTATGTGATTGTATATATGAAAATAATTGTGTCACGTGAAAATAACCAGAATCAAAAATAATGTTTGCTGAATAATTATAATACAAAAAAAGCACGACTGGGTCGCACGAACTTTTTCTTATGTTCGATTACATCGCATGCAAAAGGTTTCTATTAAGAATATAAGATATATTTTCATAATAGTTTCTTAAATATTTTCTTCTCATATATTTATTTATTTATTTGATAGCTTATAATTTCACATTGAGATAGTATCTTATATTTTGTGATTGGCTTAAAATACTTTCTTATATAAAAAGTAAGTGTTTAATTATTTAAATGTGAAGTACATAACATTTTTGTTTTATTTATTATTTACAAAATTTGATAAATATACAGCATTTTTTTAAAAAATTTTCTAAAAAATTAATTGGTATGACAATTTTAAATATTTAATAATATAAACATAAAAAAAAATTTTCATTTACCCCTTTTCGAAATATTGAATTATTAAAAGAAAAATATTTTTTTTTAATCCAAAACAATATTTTTACTAAAAATTTGGTATGCAGTATTCTATATCATTTGAAGCACCTGCTATGCAAAAATTTAGATCGAAATCCGTCAAGTCGTTTATGAGAAAGTTCAAAATAAAAAAATGGTTGTATGGCAGGTACCGGTAATAACAAAATATAAAAAAATAAAATGCACGACTGGATCGCACGAACTTGCTCTTGTAGCTAACAACAAAATTTTCATTTATTTTTTAAAAATCGAAAAACGTTTTTTTTTTTTGAAAATTTTCGTATGCGGTTTTATTAACAATTTTAGGGAGCATTTTTCTAGAAAAAAATATTTTAATCGGTTCATCCAATATTGAGAAGATCGAAAATATGAAAAATGGTTCTATGGGAAGTACCGTTAATAAGTATGCAAAAAAAAAATATTTTTATACTTGAAAGTGAACTGTACTAATTTAAAAACACACAATTTTTTTTATAAAAATTCTTGGAGCCGTTTTCGAGAAATACACATTTTTCTAAACGGTTTTTTACATTTGTATGAGAGGTACCGTTGTTTTTTATTTAAAAAAATGTTTTTTTTAACTATTTAAGATAATGTCAAAAACCACCAAATACGAAGTATTGAAAAAATCTATTGAGTTGTTTTCGAAATTTTGAGTTTTCAAAAAATAAATTAATTTCCAAAAAAAAAAGTTTTTGAAAAATTTTGGTATACAATAGTGTTTAAACTTTTTAGGAGCTTCTGCGTAAAAAATTTCATAAAAATCAAATTAATCGTTTCCGATAAAATCGAAAACCTATAAAATGGTTGTACAAGAGTTAGCAAAAATAACAAATTTTTTCACAAAAAAAAAATTATCAAAAGGTGCCCTTTCCCTTCATTAATGAACAGATTTTTTTTTATAAAAATCGTTGGAGCCGTTTTTGAGAAAAATAAGATTTTTACGTTTGGCAAAAAATAATGTATGGGGGCTACTGTTATTTGTCGTCTTAAAAAAATGAAAAAAATGTGTGGGCATATTACCGAAAAAATAATATGTACCAAGTTTGAAGCAAATCCACCGAACCGTTTAGGCTGCAGACTCGAGGACAGACATATAAACAGACAGACAGACAGACGGAATTGCGGGACTCACTTTTTTGGTGTTCCCTATGATCTTAATGTCACATTTTTTTTTTTTAAATTGTTAAAGCCGTTCTCTAGATAATTGAGATGGTAGAAAAAATTGTATGGCAGATACCGTTAGTTTTTGACTTAAAAAATCGATTCAAAATTCTATTTTAGACAAGCACCAAGTATCTTGAAAATCGCCTTAGCAATTTAGGCTGTACAGCGCTGTATAGGCAGACAAACAGACTGCGGGACCCACTTTTTTTGTGGTCTCTATATCATCGTAATGTTATGTTTGATTATAATATCGAGTTCGATTTTTTTCCAAATGTAAAATGATAACAAGTAAAAATGACAACAGCTTAGTTTTACGATTAAGTATATGAATGTGTGAGTGTTTCTCGTATCGATTCTGATCTTAAATCCAGAAGCAAAATTCACTTCTTCTCGGAATCAGAACTGTCATTTTTTCCAAAGTGAACATTTTCAGAAGCTTTCCGGACTGCCAAATAAAAACAACATATGTAAGCATATCTTAGTACTTTAACTACCTGTAGCACACGTGACGAATATACCTATTTATTTTTTAGCAAAGTCAAACAATTCACTGAAAAAAATTGTAATCATAAAGTTTGTTAAATACTTCGTAGCTATTTTAACACTAACCAATAATTGCCCTTGAGAGCAATTAATAAAAGAATATAAGCAATCCGTGTTAGTGTTTGACAATAACATAATTTTTCTTGTCAATTTGCTTGCCTTTTTCTTGGAAAAGAATCCATTAAAATGGATTATAAAATTTTCACATTCACTGAGAATGCATATACTGGAAATGGATCTTTTTTTTCCATCCCCACTGTGTAGGTACTAGGGTTCACTAAAAAAAATTACTCGCGCGACAGTTGTTTCAACAAAAGCATTCATGTTCAAATTAATATTAAGTAATATACTCACCGACAATATGAATCATAAACGATCCAAAAACGACCACCCATCCCCATCCGCCATCAGGCGGAACTGGCAGTGACTCTGAGTCAACATCTTTATCACATTTCTTAACATTCCCATTACAATAACTCGAATCTCTTCGACGAGCAGCAGGAGCGTGCGCCATTATTATGATATCACGTTGTTTACTAATCTATTTACAACTATTGTGAGTTTGGTAAATTATGATTTAAATTTAATTAAAAAAAAAAAACTAACACAAGATTAATTATTAAATAAAAGCTAATGTTAAACAAAACATACGAAAAATAAACTCAGCAATGACTGGCGGCCGGGCGGTTACATTGATGTCTTTCTTTATGAATGCGACTTCTAAACAACTATGAACTTCCTCTTTATTATAGTCGTGTGTGTTGCGGTGGAAGTTCTAAAGGCTTTTTTCAATTCGATAATAGTGTGTACTTTTTTTTTTTTTTTAATTTTTAGTGACAGATATTGTATCTATATGGTTCTTGTATATCTGTCATTATTGCTGTTAATGTTGCTGTTGTTGATATATAAGTAAATTAAGGCTTGGGAATATCTTCTGGACCTTGGATATGTGGGTATCTGCAAATAAGAAAAAAATTGCAACTAAGTCATTGTTCTTATCGGAATGTGTTTATTATAATGATAACATTATTGTACTACATCAACCTTATGTATGTGTACTTGTTTTTGTATTGCAAACAATGCAATATGTTACAGATTCATTTTTCAATTAAACCTGCTATCAGTTGGGATTATCTTCTGCATTCAATTTTGTATAAAATCTTATCACTTAAGTGGCTGAGTGCAAAATCATTTTAAGGGTCTCTTGAACAACGCAAATACAATGATTAAATTTGGCGCCAATATGATGATATAGATATAGAGCATTAACCTTTATTGCCAAGGAACACAATACTCAATAAAATTTTAAATTATCAATTTATTGGTTATTTCATTTGAAAAATCAGAGTGCACACAATCAGCCTCTAACTGTTAAGAGAGTGAAAAGAATAGGAGCTTGTGAGGATAGTTGGTTCTTTGTATCTTCAAATAGTTATATCGGTTCCTAGAGCTAATGTTTTTTTAAAGTCAATTGTGGACAACTCACATCGAACTGAACATGAAGAAGTGGAAAAAGACTATACACTTACACTTAAGTAAGCGAGATGTGATTCTGAAACGTAAAAATAATTAGGCAGATGAGAAATTATGCAATCTCATATTCGAATAAAATTCATCAGCTGGTTTTCTGTCAAATTCTGATGAAATAAAATGCACGACTGGATCGTACAAACTTGCTCTTGTAGCTAACAACTTTAGTGTTACTCACTGACGCTGTTGACAGGGAGCCTCTAGTTATCCTATGCAGATTTAAAGCCGATGTAGGTTAGATTACCTTGATTCTTAGTATAATGAATTGTCGAATACATGATTCAAGGAATAGTTACTTGGGTATACCTACCTACAAATGTATATTTAAGTCGTTTTCTAAACTTATTAAAACTGCCAAAACCATCACTTTAATCGGTTTTTCGAAAAAAAAACGAAGTACACCATTAGATTCAACGGATCAATGAAAATTTTATAAAAAAAGTATCGCGAAAATTGTTGGACGGATTTTGATGAAATCCGATTTTTTATTTTTAGTTTTTTGAAAACTGAAATTTTGGTATGCAGTTTCTTAGAGTTGATTAATATACATGTGACTGTAAAATTTAAAATTATTTTTTTTGATTAGTTTTAAAAATATTGATTTTTCAAAAAAAAAATTCAAATATTCATTTTCATTATAAAAAAAATTATTTAAAATTTGAATATGCAGAATTTTTTTTTTTTTTTTTTTTTTTTATAATCTACACGCGCTCAAGGGATTATGAATACCCTTTAAATGTTTCAACACAGCGCGGGCGTGAGGGTGAGGTTAAGGAAGAGAAAGAATGATAGGAAAGATGTGTGGCGTGATATTCGGAGACTGTAGGTGGTTGTTGTGTCAGATTTTATCTCCAGGGATGGCGGCTGAACTAATGCGGAGAAATTTCCGTGTCTTATTTATCGATATCCCTTATAATTCGCATTAATTTTTTTATCCTTTTGTCATATTTTATCGGTATACTAGTTTTACTCAATCACATGTTGTTAGTGTTATGCCTAAACAGCATGTAATGAGTAAACCAGCAACTCATTGTATGACAATTATTTTTAGAATTGGTTTTAATGGAAAATAGGAAGACATAGACTATGGCAGGGATCGAACCTGTTGACAGGCGAACACACAACTATCGCGCCACGGCCACCCCCTGGTCTACCTAGGTCTTCTCAGATATAAAATTTGACAGAAATCCTAATACAGTTACCGAGAAAGCAAAAAATATTAAAAACCGTTATATGAAAAGTACGGCTAATAGATTTTTCATTTTTTCAAATAATAGCTATTACCTACAAAAAAAATCTCAAAAATTTGTAGAAAAATAAGATTTTCCTTTAAGGTCATATGACAGGTACCCTTATTTTTGGGCCTAAAAATAAAATTTCAGTTTCCCCCTAAGGAATGCCAAAATAATCACACATACCATATTTGAAGATAAGCGCTTACACCGGTTAGGCTGCAGCTCGTTATACATACAGATGGACAGACTGACAGACAGACCGATAGACAGACAGACAGACATTTTTGTCGATCACTGTTTTAGGCTTCTCTATTATAGTAATGTCATGTTGGATCGTTAGATTTTTTTTACGAATGCATAACTTGCCTTATAGTATACTATACCTATAATCGCAAGTAAAAAGGTGGGTCTCACAATTCTGTCTGGCTGCCTGTCTGCAAATCTACAGCCTAAGCGGATGGATGAATTTTTTTCAAACTTTGAACATATGTGTATTATTTTGTTCGACAATGCCCACAGTTTTTAATTTTTTAAGGCCAAAAATAACGCTACCTGGTATAAATTTTTTTTATCCAAAAATGTAAATCCTAGTTTTATTTTCAAAAATAACACCATAGATTTTTTATAAAGAAAAAATCAGTTAATGAATAAAAAAAGGTTTTCGAATTTCTGAAAAAAACGTTCAGCTTTTTTTTTTATTTTAACTCTTACACGCAGAAGCTCCTAAGACGTTTAAACAGTACATATCTATTGCAAGCCAATATTTTTCAAACACATTTTCTTGGAAACTAAATATTTCGAAAACGGATAAATAGATTTCTTCGAAAACTTGTATTTAGTATTTTTTTTAAATTTTTTTTGAATACTCGAAAACGATTTTCCAAACTCAAAAAACCAGAAAGAAAAAACATTTCTTAACAAAGAATACAAACATTTTAATAAAAAATTATGAAAATATAGCTAGTTATATTAAGAAGAAAAAAAAAATGATACTTAATAATATTGCATATTAAAGTTTTCAAAAAAGTGTATTTTCGATAATTTTTTTTTTGAAAATCGATGTACGATATACACTACTGCATCCTAAGCAATTCTCTTCAAAGTTGGTATTTAAGTGTTTTAGGTGATTGTCTCAAATAAATTTTTAAATCTAAACCGAAACTAACGGTACTTGCCTCGACGGATTTCGATCAAAATTTTTATATAGGAAGTCCTTCAAATTATAAATAATGCTGCATACCAAAATTTTAGAAAAATTGGTTTTTGGAGTTTTGAAAAAAGAAAATGTTTGTTGAAAATTCAATATTTCGAAAACGGATGACGATTTTTTTTCGAAATTATATTTGTAAGCTTATAAGTATATTAAATGCATAAAATTGCCATAAAATTTTTTGTTTAATGAAATAAATTTTATATATAAAAAAGTTAGTAAATAAAGACTTTAAAAATATATTAAAAATATATTAAGCCGTTTCTACAAAGAATATTTTTCATGCGATGTGATCGAACATAAGATCAAGTTCGTATGATCCAGTCGTGGATTTTATTTTTATTTATTTTTTTATATTGTGAGTATTGGAGATTTAACTGCAATTAATATCATAACATCCGTCAAAATGTATGATTGTGAGCATGGTTTAGAACTGGTCTATGCATCTTTTGTACATTAAGATTTAAGCCCAAACTAAATTGTATAGAGGCAATTTTGGCACAAAAGCTAAAATAATTTTTTAAGTATCCGACTTCAATGTTGAAAATAAATAAAATGATAAAACTAGAATAATAATCGAAATAATTTTTTCGAAAAAAATATATTCATTCTTATTTATTATACCCAGGCCTATCAATATTTAATCAGACAATAAATTGCAAATGGATTTATATTATTTACCTAAGCGTATTCGTAGCTATTTTTATTTTAATCTTTATTCAATTGTAATCAGTCTCAAGAACATGTTCTATCGAATATATGAATAGAAGGTTTTGTTATTTTATACTTTTTATTATGATTATCAAAAACAAAGTAATAAAATTTCTTAATGCCAGTTACTAGGTTTAGTGTCTACATATTTAAATGGTAAACATTTAATCGAAACTGTGTCTTATAGATAATGGACTCTTAACTGTAAGTTACCTATGAAAAATAACTTTGCCGTATAGATAAGGTGATTATCTGCTATATCTGCTATAAATTGATTAGATTGCACGACAAATTGTATGAAGTTGCTCTTGTGGTCAAAAATACAATAATAACTAGTCGCTTGCAAAACGAAAAGAGTTTGAATCCAACTGACATGTAACATCATCTGAACGCAATGGTGTTTCAAAGGTTTAGTTTCACCTAGCCATCCTACTAATATGTATTATAAATTTAAAAGTTTGGATGGATGGATGGATGTTTGTTGCTCAATAACGGCAAAACGGCTGAACGGATCTTGATAAAATTAGGCACAGAGATAGATTATTGTCTGGAATAGCTTTTATCTGCGTAAAATGTATGTTTCCCAAGTGGTGGATTTGGTTTAATTTTGCATAGATCGCATATAATATTACGTGCTCATACTAAAAATATATAACATAGATTTTGTTCACAAGAATCATAACACACGCAAATAAACACACACACATACAGACAATTTACATATACGCACATACACACACACGTACTCTCTCTTACACACACATACACATCGCGAACCAAATTGGTATACTTCAACAATATATTTTTTAGGCTGGGCGTGTTCATCAACAGAATTCAATACATTTTTTAAATTGTAGAATTGATCAAGGGAGTATTGGGTTATAAAGGTGCGCCGGGACTTTGAGGTAAAGGGCCCTAAACAATTTACAATTATTTTATTAGTTGAAGAGCTCCCTGTCAGATGTGCGAGCACCACTCAGGAGTCCAGTCTTATGAGAAAGTTTTGCACTAAAGTAGTGCTTTGAAAAACCAACAGAATATTAAATATTCTCTTATCCCCCGTCCCCCTAACGGTGCACCAAAGAGCTCACATAGCTCTTTTTCACACTACTACTAGAAATATCCTTGGGCACAATTTTATGAAGACTTAAACACATTGCAGATGAGACAAATATTATCAGTAGTTTCCCGACTCTTCAGTGGACCAATTCGCACTTGGAATTATTGTTTATTGATATTTGTTTCATTTTTGGTGATTTTGGACAATGATGATGCTGGTTTGGTATAGCAGGTTCGATCATAATTGTCAGCAATAAAAACCAAAATGTTCTTACACACTAACTTAATCTGTAGCGACACGTTATCCCTACAGACATGTTGACCATGTTGTTCGACAATGCAAGTAAACAACGTTGATCGTCCTAGTTTGGATAAAGTTGTTAATAATAAAATATTGCAAACATTCAAAATAGCAAAATATTTATTGGGTGTCATTTTTTTTTACAAAACTTAACTTTAACGGTTAGCTACATATTATACTTCTTACTTGCGATTATAAGTACTATTACGGCAAGTTATGCCTTCGTAAAATACGATCATAGAGAACACAAAAAATGTGGGCCGGCAATTCCTTCTTTCTGTCTGTCTTTCCTCGAGTCTACAGCCTAAACGGTTAGGCTTCAAACTAAGTATACATATTGCTTTTTCGGTGATATGCCGATATGTTTTTTTTAAGACGAAACATAACGGTACCTGCCATACATTTTTTTTTGCCAAGAAGGTAAATCTTATTCTTCAAAAACGTCTCCAACGATTTTTATGAAACAAAACTGTTCATTAATGAAGGGAAAAAGTTAATTTTGATAATTTTTTTTGACAAAATGGTGTTTTCCATTTTCAGGAAAACAGTTTATTTGTTTTTGTTTTTTTTGCAGATGCCCATAGAAAGTTTAAGCATTAATGTAAGCCAAATTTTTCAATTTTTTTTTTTGAAAATTCAAAATTACGAAAACGACTCAATATATTTTTTCGAAACTTCATATTTGATATTTTTTTTTACATTATTTTGAATATTAAATAAAACTATATTCCCAAAATAAAAAACACGTCCCATAAAAATGCCCAAAAACCGTTAAGAAAAAAATGTATTTCTCAAAAATGGCTCCAAGAATTTTTATAAAAAAATGTATGCTCTTATATTTGTACAGTCCACTTTTAAATATAAAAATATTTTATTTAGCGTACTTACTAACGGTACTTCCAATAGAACAACATTTCATTTCATTTTTTTATGCAAATGCTCCCTAAAAGTGTTAATAATTTTTTTTTTGAAATATCGACTTTATAAAAACCAGTCAGTGATTTTTTTTGATATTCGAATTCTATATGTATATTAATAAAAGCTTCAAAAGCGTTTCGTTTTTTTCCTAATAATGTTTTTAAAATTTTGTACATAAAAAATATTTGTTTAAAAAACCGCTCCACCGATTTTTGACATTCTTTTTGGATATATTGTTATTTATCTAGGAATTCAAATGGCATCTTTGTTTTCCCTCAAACTATAATATCTAAGCAATATACAAACATTTAGTGTGTATTAATGTGTATTATCCGTTTATTTCTTATTTATTATATTTCCTTTTTACGTACGTCACTGAATACTACATACAATGTAGGTCCTCATACATTTATATATACATATGTATTTGTAAAGAACACATGAATCTTATGCACGCATATTGCACATAAATTATAATTATATGCCTATAGCTAGCAGCAGCTACATTCTTCATTTTCAATATCATAAGTACATACATATTTACATAACTATAGACTAAGAGCCCAAAGCAATTTTAGGGTGTGATTGATATCAAACAAAAAAATTAGAATAATCACATAGTACTTAAATAGTTATTTACAAGTGTGGGCGTTTATATTTTATTTGCTCTAACACTTTCTTGTAAGTTCACTTTTGATTTTTGAATGATCATTGAATGATTATTGAAAACGATTTCATCATTAAAAAATCAAAAGTGAATTTACAAGAAAGTGTTAGAGCAAATAAAATATTTCTTGACAAAAAATATTATTTATCTTATTACCTTCATTTTGGTACCAAAACAACATCAGTTTTATTTGTTTAAGGCCTCAGAATTGATAGTCAAAGTTTTCAATGATGAGTTTCAATGAAAGCTATAACTAGCGCCTAAGCAACGTCAATGTTTAGCTGGTAAAAATAACGCGAAGCAAATTCGAAAGATTTTATTTCCGTTTCGTTATCCCTCTTTTTTGAACTTATTTGAAGAAACATGCACCGTTTAATACCGGACTTATTTATTGACAAAATTCGTTCGTTGTTCGCGTTAATTCACTTTCCAATAAAAAATAAAAAACAAAAACATTTATAGTTAGTTAAGAAATTGCTATCAATAATTTTATTTATTTTTTTTTTGTTAATTGAAATGTTTAAAGGAAAATACTATAAACATTTAAATATTCCTTTCTTCGTAATTTCTTGTTTGCTTCATGAACAACAACAAATTTAATCGTAGCCCGTCTAGATTTATTTCCAATCCATCGTTTGCATGCGAAACCGCCAATTAATGAAAATCCAGGACAACAGCAAAATTGAGCTTTTAACATGTAAATCTTACATTTCGCTGGCATTTCTTTTAAAATTTGTGTAGATAGTTATTTTTTTCTTTTTTCACTCCAAGGATTTTTGTTGGGAACTTTTGGGAAAACAAATTAGAAAATGGTAATTTTGTGTCATAATAAAATCGTTATCACTTCTTAATTGTGTCAATTGCCTTCCGTTATCTATCCAACATTCTCTTAAATATTAAAATATATAACGACACGTACATACATACGAGTATGTATGTAGGTAGCTACAATTTCATTGTTTGTTGAGAGAATTTTGTTTTTTTTTCATTAATTTGACATAAAGTTTTGATTGTCAAGGCCAGTTCACAGATCTATGTACATATAATTTCAATAATTTATTAAAAATTGAGTGATAATGAAATAATTAATAAGTAATCTTCCCCATAAAGCGCTATCAGTCAGCCATGCCGTGACGCATAACAAAGACTAGATGACTAATCAATGCATATTAAAATTTAAAAAATATTTACAAAAAAGAATAATAGATGAGTAATACCATTTTTGACGATCATAAGTTAAGTCTTCTCTTGGCTTAATAGGTAGTGCGTTGAACTACAAGGTCTGGGGATCTTATTTAATCTGAAATGCATTTTAATGATAGCGATGAAATGAATCCTCAATCGACTGAAAATATGGGTGAGAGTTTAAATCACTAAACTGTGTTCCCATTGAACTAACTTAAACGATTTATTTTGAGGTAAGGCGTATACAAAGTAGTGTGAACTATAGATGCCGCGAATAGTGACTCGGCCGAATACCGAATATTCGGCAGTCGAACATTCTGCCAACGATGTGTATCTATCTCCTTCGTGACTTTTGACGTGTTATGACCTGTCTCATTGTATTGCATTGCATGTGGGCCGAAAGTTTGAAAGTATTTGTTTTCATTTGCGAGTAGATCGTGTCGTAATCTTTTGCTACCAACGAATGTCGAAAAAGTAGTTCTTATTCACCACAACTTACCATTAGTAGATTTTAAATACTGAAATGAGATAGTCAATACCTGGTTCTCAAATCCACTGTGACAATAAAAAAATCTTTTCTATCATTCTCTTTCTTCTAACTAGTGCCCTGCAAATCAGGTTGCATTTAAAAAACCTTAGGTCTTAAAATCATATAGTTAAATTATTGTTAAGAAAAATACAAATTTTTGAATAAAAGAAACCATTTATTGCAAGATAATAAGCCTTTTTTATTCTCTCCATTTGTTATTATCAAAAATATAGGCCGAATGCCGAATAGTGGCCGAATATTCGCGGCATCTCTAGTGTGAACACACTGGATTCACTTTGATGCCTTTTAAATGTATGTATCAAAATAAATACGAAAACCACGTATTAAACAGGTGAATCAATAAGTGTGAGAATGGCAAAGTGTCAAAAAAATCGATTAGCTTTAAACAATTTAAACAAAAATCCTGCACCAATTCTACTTTGATAAATGATTACCATAAAGAGAGAGGTATGCCTTATAGTCGTCAAAATAAATCTGTTGAGTGAGAAAAATAACGAACACCGTCCACTAGAGCTTTGACAGACAGTATTTTTCATCAAAAAGTGTTTATTGAAAATGAACAATTTTACTAAAAATGAATCCAAGGAAATGAGTTAAGTCGAAGGCTTGTCAATTATGCAAATAGCTGATTGAGATTCTGGACAGAACGAAGACTTCTTGAAGATTCGGTGAGATTAAGACGAGTCACAGCTCTACAGTTTTATAATTTTTTTTCCACTTATCTTAAAAGTTAAATCTAATATTTCTCAAAAACGGCTCCAACTATTATTAGAAACAAATAAACTGCTTTTATGTTTGATCAAATCGTAAACAAGATTCTTAGTAGAAAAGGCAAAATATATTTTTAAGGTCGTTTCTTACTTAATTTTTGTCTATACAAAATTTTCCTAAAAAATATGTTGGTAAAATTATCATAATTTCAATCACCTAACAATTTAAATTTAAAAACAGAATGAGGAAAAAGATCGTCTAACCGGTTTCCAAGAAACTCCAAAAAAACTATTTTTCTAAGATTTTGTACGCAGTCTTACTTAGAATTATAAGGGCCTCCTATAATAAAATTTTGATCGAAAACCGGTGAGCCATTTAAGAAAAAATTGAAAATAAAAAAAATGGTTGTACTTATGACAGGAACTATTAACAACTAAATATGTTAAAATAATTTTTGGACCAAAATGTAAAATATACCTACCTATAGAATTGCACATATTTTTTACTTGCGATTATAAGTACTATAAGGCAAGTTATGTATTCGTTAAAAAAAAAATCTCACAATCAAACATGACCTTACGATCATAGAGAATACCAACAAAGTAGGTCCCCCAATTCCGTCCGTCTGTCTGCTTGTCATTTTGTCAGTCTGCCTGTGTATCCTCTAGTCTACAGCCTAAACGCTTTAATAGACTTAATTCAAACTTGATACATATTGTTTTTTCGGTATGCCCACAGGTTTTTTTCATTTTTCTAAGACGACAAATAACAGTAGCTCCCATACATTTTTTTTTGCCAAAAACAAAAATCTTATTATTCTCAAAAATGGCTCCAACGATTTTTATAAAAAAAAAATCAGTTCATTAACGAAGGGAAAGGGTAACTTTTGATATTTTTTTTTGGAAAAAAAAATTATTTTTGTTACCTCTAGTAGAACCATTTTTTGGCTTTCGATTTTCTCGGAAACGGTTATTTTGATTTTTTTGAATTTTTTTTACGCAGAAGCTCCCAGAGAATTTAAACATTATTTTATACTAAATTATTTTCTAAAAATATTTTTTTGGAAATTAATTTTTTTTGAGAAATCAAAATTTAGAAATCGTCTCAATAGATTTTTTCACATAATCTTGAATATTTAAAAAAATTTTTTTTCTAAAATAAAATACAACGGTACCTCGCATACAAATGTTAAGAACCCGTTAAGAAAAAAATGTATTTCTCGAAAACGGCTCCAAGGATTTTTATAAGAATATTTGTGTGTTCATAAATTAGAACAGTTCACTTTTAAGTATGAAAATATTTTTTTGTGTACTTATTAACGGTACTTCCCATAGAACCACTTTTCGTAAATATTTTCGACTTTCTTAATATTGGATAAACCGATTAAAATAATTTTTTTTTATACAAATGCTCCCTAAAATTGTTAATAAAACTGCATACTCAAATTTAAAAAAAAAAAATTTTCGATTTTTAAAAATAAACAAAATTTTTTTTTGAAAAATCGATTTTTTCAAAAATCAATGGAGTTTCAAATTTTTTTTCCAAAATGTTTTCAAAATTTTATACATAAAAAATTAATTTATTAAAAAACCGCTCCAGCGATTAATACTCAAATTTAAAAAAAAAAATTTTCGATTTTTAAAAATAAACAAAATTTTTTTTTGAAAAATCGATTTTTTCAAAAATCAATGGCGTTTCAAATTTTTTTTCCAAAATGTTTTCAAAATTTTATACATACAAAATTAATTTATTAAAAAACCGCTCCAGCGATTAATACTCAAATTAAAAAAAAAAAATTTTCGATTTTTAAAAATAAACAAAATTTTTTTTTGAAAAATCGATTTTTTCAAAAATCAATGGCGTTTCAAATTTTTTTTCCAAAATGTTTTCAAAATTTTATACATAAAAAATTAATTTATTAAAAAACCGCTCCAGCGATTTTTGCATTTTTTTTTGATATATTCCTATTTATCCATGAATTCAAATTTCATCTTTGTTTTCCCTCAAACTATTTATAATGACTAAGCAATACGTATAAGAACATTTAATTATGTGTATTATCCATTTATTTCTACCTTATTATTATTCCATTTTTACGAATTTTTGCGTACGTCACTGAATACTAAATACAATGTAGGCCCTATACATATGTATATATATACATAATATGTGTCTTTAAGAATCACATGAATCTTAGGATAACTACACCTAACTAAATAAACCTCAATGGTTAGCTATATTAAAGCTGTTAGCTACAATAGCCAGTTCGTACTATCCAGTCGTGCATTTTACTTTTCAAAATCATTAGAACCGTTTTAGAGATAATTAAGATGGTAAAAAAAATGTATTTCAGGTACCGTTAGCTTTGGGGCTAACAGCGATTCAAAAATCTATTTGGGACAATCACCTTAAATGCTTAAATATCAAGGTTGAAGAAAATCGCTTTTCCCGTTTAGGCTGTAGATCGTTGTATAGACAGACAGGCAGACCAAGCTTCTTTTTGGTTTTTAATTTTTTTTTGAAAAAGGATAAGTTCATTTTTGTTTAATTTTTCATATGGAAATCTTCTAAAAATTTAAATTGTAATTTAAACCAATTTTTTTGAAATTCAAAATTAAATTTAATTTTTTTGGCAAACCCATTTACTTGATCTCCATTTTTTTACTATACTAGTAGTTTCTTATTTTTAGTGTTCTTTTTGACATTGTGAGGAAACCATTTTGTTCAAAAAAGTAAAGCAACTGCGTCTACCATAAAAATGTTGAAAAATAGTTAAGGAAAATAATTATTTTTCAAAAACGATATCCAGAATTTTGATAAAAACATGACGTGTGTTTTTAAATTAGAGCATTCCACTTTTAAATAAAATGACCTGTTTTATTTTTAGTTGTTGTTAATAGTACTTCCCATATAATCACAAGTCATATTTTTTGTGCTAACTTTATATCTCTATATATATGCATCGCCGAAAATTCCCTTTGAGCTGTATGATAAAAATACACCTAAGTTCATTTTAAAGATTCGTGCTATTGTTTTCACACTATCTGAATTGGTCGAAGAGAGCTTATAGCAAGCTCCGTCTTGCGACCAATGGTTTGCCAACACAGAAAACTGTGTTATAACACCGGCCCATCATTAAGTGCAGTGTTAGTTGTTAGTAGGCAAACTCTATTACAAATAACACAAGTACAACATGAAAATATAACATATAATATTATGTCAATACAAAACAAGAACATAACAATATTGCATATTACGATCATATAGAATGATATCAAATTTAATTTGTTCATCATTTTGTTTTCAGTTCTTAAAAGAACGATTTGTAAATTGCTTACAATGACTTTACCTAGCCACTTCAAACAAACCCCTAACCACCGCGGCACAACCAACTTTTAGACGGAATTTCTCATTGCATGTGCATTTCATATGTCTTGTTCTAATATAAAATGATGAAATTCAAAAATAAAACCTCTATTTATGCTTTTTATTCAACGGTGAATTATTTTTGTTCTACCCCTGAGTCTCTTTAGAAGGAAGTTGACAGCATAATGCCATTTGACAATACTAACAAAACTTCGTGCTTGTTGATTCTCATGCAATCGAGTGACCAAATGTATTGAAACCTACCAATTGTTACGATTGTAAGATTGTATTAAGAAAGGTAGAGTTTCTCAAAATAAAAACCTTATCTTCTTATTAATATTTTCGAAAAAGATTGAAATTGAATCAAAATCAATAGAATTGATTTTAAAAATATTTGAAACAAATGCCAACTAAAATGAGCTAAGAACACGCGCATTTTATTTAATTTAACATTCTATTCAATATTGGGTATATTCTGTTTACTACAGAGTAAAAACAAATTAAAATCATTACGCATTCAATGTGTGATTTGAGGGAGGAAACAACAATATATTATCAACTTCACTCAAGCTAAAGCCTTTTGTCAACAATATTTCGATAAGAAAATCTGGATCATGCATTGTACATTGATCATGCAGTCTTTCAATTTGAACAAAGCGGCATTTTCCGGAATTAAAACAATAGTTGTATATTATCTTAAAGTTTATTATATATACATAATGTATATACTATACATACATATAAACAAAACTATACATTTTGTTAGCAGCAGTAACAGGTGGAAGTTTGCATATATAATTAACTTGGAGTAGATTATATCTTTATGGGAAGGAAGTGATAAGAGTAAAATGTTCCCAGTTAGAAATTTTCAACTTCAGTTCTAATGGACGAATCTGATAAAATGGACCATATTTTCGAAGTTACCAAATTATTATTTGTTTATTGAAACCATTTCTTTTAAAGTACTTATTTAAAAAAAATCTTAAAGAATGTTTCTCAAGCCCAATTTAGCAGACATAGCGTGGAAAACTAAATAGTGCACTGTAAAATAAAATAAATTAACTCGTAGCTCTAAGGAAAATTTAATAATTATAAATACACTCTCAACCCATTAACTAGAGCCCAACATTTAAGAATTCAAATTATCACTATCACTACTGATATGCCTTGTAATTTACATTACAGCTTTCTTTCCAAATCGTTTTCAGGTAAGAGTTCTTACTTCAGCTGCAAACATTTTCTTGCGAAAATCAAATTGATTACTTGATTTTCAGAAAATAACAATTTGTAATAAATTGCTAGCTAATGGACTGTATGCGTAATATATACTTCGCTTCAATTTTAGAAATTCCCTCACTTCAATTTAAACAAAAAAAAAAAAAACTTGAATATACTTAAAAAAAACCTAGCTATTTAAAAAATGTTTTACACTCTTTCAAGTTTTTTTTTTTTTTTTTTTTTTTTTTTTATAATTTTGCACGCGCTCAAGGGATTATGAATACCCTTTATATGTTTTTAACACAGCGCGGGCATCCGGTATAAAGAAGCGAAAGAAGGATATGAAAGATGTGTGGCGCGATGTATTGAGACGGTGGTTGTTGTCTCAGATTTTATCTCCAGGGATGACAGCTGAACTAATGCGGAGAAAATTACAGTGTCTTATTTATTTATGTCTCTTATAATTCGCATTATTTTATTTATTTTGGTGACATATTAATGAGTAGTTTACTCAATCACATGGTGTTAGTGTTATGCCTGAACAGCATGTAATGAGTAAACCAGCAACTCATTTTGTAACAATTTTTAGAATAGGTTTTTACGAAGACATAGACAACGGCAGGAGTCGAACCTGCGACCACGAGGTTGACAGTCGAGCACACAACTATCGCCCCACGGCCACCCAGATTCAAATTTCAAAAGAATAGATTGCATCTAACTTCACTTTAAACAAAAAATGTATTACAATTTTCTGACCTTCGTTCTAAAAATGTGGATAAATATTCGTAAGCAAAAATATGTTTTTTAATAAATACCGTTGTGCACTATTTAATTTTTTTTACAAAAACCTCTGGACAATTAGGTTAGGTCTTCTTAGGTCAATCTAGATCCATTGTGGTACCCTGAAGTGTTGTAACTTCTAATTGTATAACCTATGAGTTCTATGGATAATCATTATCGAGCCATTTAGAGGCTTTTATGAAGTTCAGCTGGCTTTTGTCTGAGAGATTCGAGAGCTCTTCTAAGTTATTGAAGAAGTAGCTGCCTAGGAATTTGTTCCTTATATGGAAAAGTGCTGGACAATGACACAAAAAGTGAGAGGAGTCCTCATGTTCGTTTTCGTTATTGCAGCCTCTGCATAGGTCATCGTTGTTTAGTCCCATTTTCTTTTTATGGTAGCTGAGAAGATTGAGATTGTATCCGGTGAGCACGCTTACAAGAGTTCGAAGGGAATTTTTGTTTATGTGGATTTTATTGCCGAAGTTGGGCCGTAGTTTCCTGGTTGTGGCACAGGTGTCGAGTCCATTCCATCTTTCATTGGTTTTTGAAAGAATCTTCTTTCCACTGTTCTGTTTCGTGACACGGAGTGGGATTTTAATCAACGGATCTATTTGGGTAGGATCAAGTGTTTAACCCTTCCTTGCCAGTTCATCAGCTCTCTCGTTGTCCCGTATATTACTGTGACCCGGGACCCGGCACAGTTTATTGTTATGCTGGCTGGCTAGTGTTCCAGACGTTAGTTTGGCTTAGCCGTAGGGAACTGTTTGCTGCTGATTCTTGTACGTATAGGTCAATGGGCTTTAGGTTGAGTATTGCTTCCAATCACCCTGTGGAGGTAGTCCTCATTGCTCCAGTTATACCTATACAATCCTTTCTTTGTGCTTTTGTTAGGGTTTTTAGGTTCGTGTCTTTTTCCAGCGCGTTCCACCACACAAGATTACCATATGTAAGTATAGGTCTAACGATTGCCGTATACATCCAGATGATAATTTAAGGATTAGGGCCCACGTTTTTACCAAAAATCCTGTTGCATGAATAGAATGCGATAATTGCTTTTTTAGCTCTTTCTTTGATGTTTGGACCCCAGTTTAATTTCTTATCTAGGATCACTCCGAAATATTTAGCTTGATCTGAGATATTAAGTGGGATCCCATCTAGTGTGGGTACTGAAAAATCTGTTTTTTCCCTTTTATTTGGAAACAGGACCAGCTCAGTCTTTAAGGGATTGACCGTTAAACCACATTTTTTTGTCCAATTAGAGACTTTGGTTAAATTGCTATTAAGCTGTTCACTTATAGTGGTTGGGAATTTACCTGTCGCAAGTAGAGCTAAGTCATCGGCATAGGCTACTACTTTGACCCCACTTTGTTTTCTGGACAATTAAGATTCTCTAAAAGTAATAAAAATGAAGTGTCTGCGGTGACTTCAGTAGACATTGAAGATGATGCACATTGCACATATATTCCGGCAAGGTTGATTTTTTCATTCGCCCTTTCAAATGCCCTGTTACTGTTTGTATTTACATAAAACTTATTTGGAATGAAATATCTTATTAATATTATGATTTTGAAATCTACTTCACTTTACGGGTCAAATCTACTTCGCTTTTTACTTGCGATTATAGGTACGAGTACTATAAGGCAAGTAATGCATTCGCCGAAGAAAAAAATGTTTCAGATAACAATCAAACATGACATTACTAATAGCTACGATGTAAAAAGATGGTCTAAGAATTCTGTCCGTCTGTATGTCTATCTTCTTGTTTGTCTGTATGTATGTATACACCTACAGCCCAACCGGCACTGACGAATTGCTTCAAACTTGGTATATAGAGTTTTTTAGGTATTGTACGGAGGGGAAATTTAATTTTTTTTTAGCTGACAAAATTACGGTACCTGCCATATAACCGTTACGTTAAAGCCTATTTTTCTCGACACCTGCTCTAACGATTCTGATATAAAAAAAATCAGTGCAGCTTTTCAGGTACGACCGATCATATGGTTGAAAAAAAATGTCTAAAAAAAAGACTTTCCTATTCTTTCGAAATTTCACACATATATACATAGGTATAGGTATCCCAATTTATACTGCATACGTAGAATTGCTAAAAAAATATATTTTGAAAAGTGCTTATTCATTTTGGTTTTAATTATAGTTATATGTATTTGCTGAATACCTATGAATTGGCGTTTTTGAAAAATATTTTAACAAAGTTTAAAAAAAACAACTATTTCTTAAAACAGCTCCACAGATTTTAAAATTTTTTTCTCATAAATATAAATTTATCCAAGAAATAAAATGGCGTACTTTTTTTTGAACTCAAAGTTAGTGTTTAAGTATTAATTTCAGAATTTTGAATTATTTCTTCTTTGATTAAGCCGATTTAATATTTTGTTTTTAAGTTTATATTATTAAATATTTAAGATTATCGTACCATGTTATTTTAGAAAAAAATTTAAAGAAAGTTTGTATATAAAAAAATTTAAGTAAAAAATTACTTTAAAAATATATTTAGATTTTTAATAGAAATATTTTGTATCCGATGTGATCGAACATAAGAGCAAGTTCGTGCGACCCAGTCGTACATTTTATTTTTGAAGTTATAACACTGTCTGCAGACATTGCCACCAAATCCCCAATTCTGCAAGAGTTAGTGATTTTCTTCGAAAAAAATCTATTCATCCTCAAAATATGCATCATTAAATCTGCCTAAGTGTGTACAATTTTATCTGTCAAAAAAAATATTCTCAAATTTGACGAATGGCAATTATAATAATATGTGTACAGGATTTTCTGTTTAGTTCTCCGCCTTGCAGAATTGAACCTCTGTAACATGTTCATATTTCTCATTTCAGATTTGAGCATGAAGTAGCACTGATAGTCGTCGTGTTTTATCATAATGAAAAGAGTTCAGACTTCTTTGCGACATTTTTTATTTTTATAAATGAAGAATCATTCACTTGCTCTCTTTCTACCTTTGTAAAGGCTTGAGAAACTAGGAAAGTTTTTTCGCTCGAAATGGAAAACAGAAATATTTAATAAACATATCAGTTACGTTCAAGCTACATGTCAGCAATGCTTTCTAAAATACTTCACAATTGATCCTGAAATGTTTCTTAAATATATCTGTGGTGTTTACACATCCTTATACCTAAACTGTTGGCAAGCACTAAACAGTTTGGGGCCTATTTAACTCACAAAATATGCAATAAAAAAACCTAAGTTCGTGAAAGAAATTTTATGATGACTGAATCTTAAAATTACACTTTTTTTTTAGATGTTGGTTAAACGCTTGAAATCCATATAAAAAAAAAACATAAAACTGTAAGAAAATTGTAACTTAATTTCCCCCCAATATTTACAGTATTTCCAATTCAGTTGCCCTTACTATTTTTGCTGATTTTCATCTAATCAGCTGAAATAAATGAATAAAATGAAGTGTAATTAAATATACGGAAAAGTATGAAAATTTATTGAAAATTCAAGTAAGACAAACAAAAATATTGCTAGCCACGGTGACCATATGTCACCTTTATGTCAGAAATCACATTCAAATAAAAATGGAAAGGAATTATCTTTCAAATAAAGTCAATTTTATTACCATACACAATTAGCATAAATTATTTAATTTCTTAGTTCAATTTCTATCTGTAAAAAAACACCCTTTATGTGACCGTCTACTTCACTACAAAATCAATCAAATTGAATTACTGCGGAACTTGTTTATCTTTTGTAATATAATTTGTATTCATTGTAGATAAATTAACCGCAAAGTGTTACATGCGGCTTCATAGTTTAATCATTGAAATCGTTTAATCAAACTTGATCAAATTCAGATCAGAACAAAAATCCACCGCTTTCAAATTAAGATATTCTTTGAAACTTTATGAGGACTAATATTGGTCAATTTTTAGTGTTTTTTGTTTAAGTTATCTAACTTCTATTTTAAATTCTATTCGTCAAAACTATACCACGATAATATAGCCTGTCAGAAAATACAAAATAATCATGATTAGATTAAATAACATTATTTTATAGAATACATAGGTAATACAAATAAATTATAAAATCAGATGATTGACATTAAAGTGACGTTTTAATCTGTATTTCTAAATTTGTATGATATCTGATAAATTTACCAACGCACGTGACTTGTTACTGTTAATGTATTTTAAGATTTGTTTCGAAGTAGAATGCGTGTGGAGATCTTACATTTTTGAAGTACAGGTAGGCCTCACTTAACGCGGGACTTACGTTCTGGAAAAATGTCGTGTTGAACGATACAATAATCTAATGCAAAAAAGGGGGTTACGTTTCATGATTTCAAAAAACACACACAAATATTTTTTTTTAGAACTTAATTTATCTAAATTGGAAACATACATAAAATGAACAAACTGAAACACAAAACATAAACCATAACTGCTTTTTGCTGGCAATATAAACTTTATAAAATGTTAAAAAAAAAGAAGAAAAAAAAAATACTTTTAAACTGAACACAAGAACATCGCAGATCATTCTTTATCACTGTTTAAATAATCCATACTTGGCCTTTTTGGCAATGCATCAATGTTGTTTTTTTTGCTGAAAAAATCCGTAATTCCGCTTTATTACATACACTTATTGGGTTTTCGTTTGGTAACAAAAATCAATTTATTTTTGGTTTAGATCTGTCATTTTGACAGTTTTGACTTCGAATGCCAAAAAAATTGATTTATTTTCTGATTTTAAATAAATTTTGCAGATTCGGATTTTTCTTCAGATCTACCCTTTTTACTAATACCAATATGCATTAAGATTGACAGCCATCAATTTTACAAGGACTTGTTTGATAATAATTTGTTTCGGTTGCAAGAAAGAATTAAAATAGATTAAGTTCAAATGGAAGCAGTTTTAATGGAATTATTTTATTCGTCACGCTCATTTTCGGACTTACAACATTGAAATTAAAAACAACATTCGAATCAATATTTGCCAGCTGATACCTCTAGCTAGTTCACAGACACAAATATGCACCAATACTATAGCAAATAAAAATCAATCTGAAAACGTATTCGATTCCTTACGAAAAAAAATCTATTTATAGATCAAAATATAAATTTACCAAACGAAACCCCCATTAATAATGGGGATGTCCCTATTTCAGTTCATTCATATTTAAAAGAAACAGTACGCATGAATATGAATAACTTGCATGAATTTGAAAACAAATATGCAATATCCCTACAAACAACGTAAATGTAACATAAGAACAACGAAAATTTTTTGTTTCCGATACCGTGTTAGAGGCTTTTATACGCTTAAACGAAAATTGTTCGCAAAAAGTGAAACGTGTTAGAGCGAGGCCGTGTTAAAAGTGGTACGCGGTAAGCGAGGCCTACCTGTATTATAATTGGAGAAATCTAGTACAGTTTTATAAATACAAATAATATCAATTTAGTCAGAGCTTTTCATAAATTTTGTACCAGATTCATAAGAAATAGTGACATCGGATGGACTTATATATCGGATACATATTCTTGTAATACATGTTCTGTAATAGTGAAATGCTGTCAAAAATATCGTATTTACGAAAAAAATGTACTAGAATGCAAATACCCAGTAGAGGACACTAATAATACGCTTTTGACTTTTTCTCTTAGATGCCAGTTATAGCTTTCATTGAAACTCATCATTGAAAACTTTGACTTTCAATTCTGAGGCACTTAAACAAATAAAACTAATGTCGTTTTGGTAACAAAATAAAGTTAAGAAATATTTTATTTGCTCTACCACTTTCTTGTAAATTCACTTTTGATTTTTCAATGATCATTAAATGATCATTGAAAACGCTTTCCATCATTGAAAAATCAAAAGTAAATTTACAAGAAAGTGGTATATGAAATAAAATATTTTTTTAGCAAAAAATATTACATCTTGTAACCTTTATTTTGGTACTAAAACGACATCAGTTTTATTTGTTTAAGCGCCACTGAATTGATAGTCATAGTTTTCAATGATGAGTTTCAATGAAAGCTATAACTAGCGCCTTACTCTCGAACAGAAAGTTCTGTCTTCGAAAAATTCGTTTCACGAAGAAAATCACAGAACAATTTCGAACAAATTCGTTTTCTTTCAGTGTATTAAAAAAATGTTTTTTTTTCTATTTAATTATTTTCAACGGAAGTTAACTATTAAATTGGATGGTGTATTAATTTATTATATGTAGGTAGGTACTCTTTTAGAAACTCATTGTGGTGAACACACTTATGTTTTCATTCAATAATTATTGACAAATTCACTTTTATTCCAAGTGTGTGCTTATGAGTGTTTCGTAAAGTGTACTCAAGCCAATTTGAAGAAGTATGAGCAGCTTTTAGAAAATGTTCTCACGAGTGCCATATAGATATGGTATTGTATCTCCTTGACCATGAATTAAGGTAAATGAAAATATTAAAAATAGATATATTTACAAGGAAAAAAAATAGAATCCTGTTTTCATTTTTCTGAGTGTAAACTTCGAAATTTGAAGATTCTCCTCATAAAATATTTGAACAAAATTGAGATGCGGAATCTGATTTAAAATCACTGATTAAAATGATTTATTTTAAACTTTTCTAAAAATGCCTTGATACTCTAAAGAAGTCTAGTAAACGTTTCCTATCGATATTTAATAAAGGGTGTTTTTTTTAAACCAGCTCTGCAATTCGTTTTCAAGCAAAAGACATGAATTTTCATTAAATATTCATTATTTTTGTTCAGTCAAGAGGTTTAAAAAAAAAGAAAAAAATGGAAAAACTCACATACAAAATTAAATAATCCTTAAAAGTTAAAAACAAATTTTGGAATTTTTGGAAATTTTGCGACAAATCATTGTATACCAAAAAATGGTATCATAAATTGCCGAGCTTTTAGCTAAGTGCCTACACTTTTTTTTGTTAAAATTAACAACATTAATTCACTCTTCAATTTAAGAAAGCGGCAACCCTACGAAAGGTTGATGCTCGATAATTGGAATTTACTATTCCTCTCCGTAATAGTAGCTAATCTTACGAAATGTATAGCTATAGAATCTATACGAGCACATATCAATCAATATAATTGTCCCCATTTTATTGCAATAAATTTATAATTTAATGTCATTTAAGTATAATTAGCAAAATATTCTAGGAATAAATGCTCTGTTGTGACTACTAGCTCTCACCTGGTGTTGGAATTAATTATAGTTTGATTAACATAAAAAAAAATAATTGTAGAATAATTGAAAGTTTAGTCAATTAATAGTAAAATGTGAATGTGGTCTTGTTTATTTATTTTCTGTTGTATTTCTTTTTTCCGTACATGCGTGACAGATCCAAGTGAACCTAGTTGCATGTATATGTAAAGGGTGTTTTTTTTAAGCAGCGGTTAAAACTTAAATTAAAGTGAAACATTTTTATATGTAACTTCCGATCTATTAAATTGTTTGGCTTAAGATATATTTAGTACACTCTTCTACATTATAGGGTTCAAGAAGTCCTTGAAAATAAACACAAATTTTGTCGTCACCTTAAATGTATCATTTATTTTTGTCAAGAATCATCTTTCAAAAGAACGCTTCCAAACTTTCAATCTGATCTGTCAAATAGTTCTGTTGTGGCACTCATTTTCTATAGACGACCAAGAGCATTTTCGTTAAAATATTAAAAGTAAATAAGACATTAATTTTTGCGTTAAAAAATTATCACGGACACCAAACAAAGTTTTGACAAATATTATAGGGAATCTATGGGAACCATTCACCAATGGCTTAATCAATTTCAGTGCGGTCGTGCAAGAACAAGTGATGGCTTAACCTTCTGGTCGCCCAATTAAGTTCACCACACCTGAAATGGTCGACAAAATTTAAGGTTTGATAAGGGACGATCGACGACTGAAAGTGAGCAGGCTTGAAGATGTCTCAGGCTTTTCACATAGTTTAGTGATTTCGATTTTGCATAAATGTTTGGATGTGAAAAAGCCTTCCGCAAGATGGGTGCCGTGCTTGCTGACAATCAACAACAATCTAAATGCATTCGTTTGACAACTTAAAAAAGTTTTTGGCCATTTTCCAACAAAATTCGACTGAGTTTTTGAGAGATTTCCTAACCGTGGATTCAGCAAAATACACCAGAGACCAAGGCAGAGTCAATACAATGGACTTTTTCTGATGAATCCAAGCCAAAGTAGGCCAAGCTTGGTTTGTCAGCAAACAAGGTCATGTCGACAGGTTTTTCAGATGGACACGGTGTTATTCACATCGATTACCTTGAATAGGGTAAAATGAAAACCGGCGCATATTACGCTGGGCTCCTGGATCGATTACAAGCCGATTAGAATCAAAATAGGCCGCATGTGGCGAAGAAAAAAGTTCCTTATCACTATAACAACGCACCGGCGCCGGCGCACAAGTCCCCAGTCGCAATGCGAAAATTGCATGAGTTAGGCTCTGAACTTCTGCCTCATTCAGCATATGGCCCATATTTGGCCCCCTGCGTCTATTACTTGTTTCCAAGAATGATGAAAAAATGGCTCCGAGGCAAAGCATTTATTTAGAGTTAATTGAGGGGCTTATTTCGAGGGTCACGAGAAATCGTATTATTTGGAGGGCATCAACAAATTGGAGAAGAGTTGGGTGAAGTATATCGAGCTAAAAGGAGAGTATATGTTAAAAAATTTAATTTTCCAGGGACTTATAGACCCACCACCTTAATTTTCCGAAGTGGATCTACAACGGCATCATTAGGTGTAATTGTGAAGTTGATAACATTTTCCAATAATAAAAAACCTTCGTCGGATTTAATTCTCAAGACCCAATACTATCTGATATCGTTAAATTGGGACTCTATATCCTTGAGCGGCACTTTCATCGAAGAAATTGTTGTATGTGCATCATAGACAATCTGTTGTGTAAGAACACAAGGTACTTAGGTGGTTTCCTGTGATTGTAAATCCATCATTCGTACAAGCCTTCGGTACAATGCTCACATTTTAATGACAACTGTCAAATCATCTGTCAAAGGTACAGTGATATAAATTTATAGTTGGAAATTTCTAAAAAAAGTAACACCATTTAGATTATGTAAAAACTGGAGCCATATTGATAAATTTTAAAAAAGAGAAAGAAAACAAATTATTAGATGTTCTTCTGTAACCGTTTTAGTTTTATTCTATAACATTTTATTAATATAGTTTTGTGAATCACCCTATATTCTTGGGTCGGTATATTATTATTAATAGAATTAATCGCCGTTTGCACTGAAGGGTTAATACGATTAAAATAAACATTTAATTATTTGTTGACTTTGTTTGAAGAAAAATGATTAAGAAATTAATAATAATAATCATTATTTGATTCAAATGAGACGTTTTATTTTATTGAACGATTAAGGTGTGTTGTGAGACGCAGATAATTCTTATACAAAAAACTAACTTCCACAGAAGTTAGGAAGCTTTAGAAGTTCTTTAAATTTTTTTTAATAATAACTCCCTCGTGATTCTTGAATGAAAGGGTGTCTTGCTACAAACAGATCAATTTAGAAATGCTTAGGGAGGTCCACAGCTGACCAAAACTAAGTGAAGATAACTTTTTGGCGTTTGTAACTGTCAAAGTGTCATATGGATTTAGTATCACGCTAAACATAAAAGATAGTTCGATTATTAACTTGATTTTAAATTAGCAAAATCCTCTTTGTAGCTTAGTTTCATACTGAAACTGCTTTAAAATCATACTAAATCGTTTAAGATTATGCGCCAGAATGAAACGCAAGTTTTTGTGTACTTAAGGCAGTTAAAAGCTATTTTGAATTAGTAATTCAAGATTCAACAAGTCCGATTAAATATAGTGCTAATAGTATGTTCCCACCAAAGCGAAATATTAGATTTCAGCAGGAAGCTTTCGAGCCTTCAAATTGGTGTTCACATAGCCAAATCCATGATTTCGTCCCTCAAAAGCACAAACAACAAGTATTTTTGTTTTTTTTTTGTATCCATCAACGGTCAATCAACCTAAGCCACGCGCTCATGTTTGTTTGTATTTCTCCAAGTTCAAATGTCAAATAAAAATTCATATATACCCTCTCTTTTTATCTCCTTATCGTTAGAGTGAAATATCGTAATTTGCACATAAAAAGCCTTATGCCGGAATTACACGACTGCCAAATTGGCATTATTACTGTCAAAATCTTGGTTATATTTTTTTTTCGTGTAAATGGGCGAAAATGTGGCAATATATTTGTCAATAAAAAACCGCCAGCCAGAATTTTCGTTAAGTTGGGGCATTATACTAACACCGTGTTAATTCAGTACTGACAACAATTTTCAAATAATGAGAATTTGCAATAAAAATGAACTTGCTCATTCTTTACTGCCAGTGTTGGCAGTATTTTTATCTGCCATTATTTTATCTTCGTGTAAACGAATTTCGTTAATTAAATTAATGACAGTATTATTTTTGTAGTAAATACTGCGATCTTGGCAGTCGTGTAAATCCGGCATTACACCTATGTCAAAATGTTAGCTTACGGGCCTTGTACTCGAAAAAAGCTGATGTTGTAAAAAATGACTATATGTATTCCATTGTATAAATCCTCTAGGAGGCGCTGCGTTAGCTTTTTTTTTTAATTCTTATTTGTGGATCAATTGGCCTCTACTTCATACTGTATCATTTTAAAGTAAAAATAAAGTCTTTGACAAAATTTGGACCCGATTTGTGGCACTCAGTTGGAAGTCAATAAAAATACTTAGTTGGAAGAAACTATTCATTTTCTGCTTCTTAAAGCCTGGTATTTTTTTGATTGGAAACGAAAAATCATATAGGGGGAAATGGGGCACCTTGATACGATTAACATTTGAACTCTAAAAAAGGCAGCGTATTGACAATAATACCGAAGTAAAATATTGATTGTATTCAGTGTCATTCTAACTAACATATCTTAGACGAATTAACTCCTAAATTCATCTACCTACAAAAATTTAAAGATCCATTTACTTAACTCCACTCACGGGGTACATTGATACATAACAGGGGCACTTTAATTCATAGTCAAGAAGCAGTATTTATTGAAAACCTTCAATTAATATAACAAATTTTAGTTAGTTTTATTACATATTAATAAAAGTTTTGTAATTCATGTCAACTATTATTACTATTTTGCACTGCACCCAATAATTAACTCTTCTGAATCTTTTTTTTTACATTACCCATACTCTCAAATAATATCATCTTTTATAGATCTTCAAGTCAAATTCAACTTTTAACAAATCAAATTCACGTTTTTAAAAATCGTATAATATGTAGTTTTAAATAAATTTGAATTTATATATGATTCTATGTCCTTACCATGTTATTATGCAATTATTTAAATTGCAAACTGAATGCTTCCAATTGTACTAGGGTTTAGTGGTGTTAGTAAAAAAAAAGGGGTGGATTCACCGAAAAATACGGATCTGCGAATTAGATTCACTTTTTTTTATCAAAAAAATGAAAAAACACATAAGAGGCACAAACATCAAGTGTAGCTACAGCTGTGTGGCACGTAGCGCCGTCCTGTTGAAACCAAATATTGCCAATATCCTCCTCTTCAATTTTTGTGAACAAAAATTCGTTCAACATGCCCGATAACGATCGCCATTGACTGTAACGGCCACTCCTTGCTCGTTTTCGAATTATGCCTCTGGACCAAAATCCGCACCAAACAGTGACTCGTTTTGGGTGTGTCAACTTTTCAATGTATGCGTGCGGGTTATCTGTGCCCCAAATGCGACAACATTTCTTGTTTACATACCCGCTAAGATCAAAATGAGCTTCATCTGAAAAGATGATTTTTTTGGCAAGATCGACATCTTCTCTAAGTCGATCGGAGGCTCACTTAGCGAGCGTTGTTCAAGCGTATACACAACCATATTCGTTCAGCGGAAGGATAAAACTAATTATCTGTCAAATCAGACATGAGCTAAGATGGCGAACCCGTTATTTATTATATTAATATGAAATTGATAACTCAATATATTCCTTGCATAAAATCACTTGCAATTTCGTCTATCTGTCTGTAGGTCGTTCTCCAGCCTAAACGGCTGAAGCAATTTGCTTCAAGCTTGGTGCTTAAGCGTTTTAGAGTCTAGCACAATTTGTTTTTTTATTTCAAAAACAATGGAAACTGCCATACCAATTTTTGCGGTAAAAACAATAAATATAAATTAACTTGAAAACGGCTCTAACGATATTGATTAAAAAAAATTCAGTGCACCATTAAAGGTATAGTCTACATTTTGGTTAATAATTTTTTTAATTGAAGCGTTCTTAACAGTACGTACCTGCCATATAACCGTTGTTTATATTGAATATTGATGTATCATCAACGGTTCAACGGATTTCAATAAAGAAATGTATACAAAAGGTTCTTCAAAAATATTTTTTTTTTTGAAAAAATCCTAAGCCATTTTTCGAAATATTGAATTTTCAAGTTAAAAAAAATATTCTAAACGGAAATTTGTCCCTGCTCGCCCTTGAATATTTATAAATCACGAATATGTCTTTTTTTAAAAACCTACGTACCTAAGAAACCAAGCAAAAAAGCCGGTTCATGCTCTTTTTCCAAGAGATTGAAATTTCTGGTGTAGACAACCTGAAAAATTCTAAAATTTTTCGGAAAAATGATCTAAACTCTAAATCTTTACTAAATTTAAATATAAAAAGACAAAACATAAATGTATACTAAGTTATTATTATACTAAAATTTTGTTAATTTTGTTTTTTGATTATATTAAAATCATCACCTCGCTTCATGATGGACACAAATGTTTTTGTTATAATTTATGTCCTGTGCACGGGCTAATGTAGACCAGTTTGTAAATAAATATTGTTTAGAACAAAATACAAAACAAATCCAACACCTACATAATTTAATTCACAGTTCGAATTGTATCTCTTAGCAAAATAAAAAAAAAACAAATAAAACTTATAGATAGGTATAGACAAAACTATTTCAAATATATAAAAATAGAATTGGTGCTCCAATTTTGTGTGTTTTCCCTAAAAATAGTATTTTCTCATCCTAAGGGAACCTCTAAATCAACCAAAATGACATAGATATTTAAAAAAAAAAAACAAAAAAATTTGGAACAATTTCATTTCAAATAGGTACAAACCTTCAGAATAAAAAGATACACCAATGCAACGTAAAAGCGCCAACAGCTTAAAAATACACTTTTTAGTTACTTTGTCCAAGGAATTTTTCTCAAACTTTTTTTGTTGTGTTCACGTACACGAGAAGTTTTCGAGAAACCAAAAAAAAAATCAGAAATTACAAAAAATGTATTTTTAGACAGAGAAGAAGCAACAACAACAAAATGCAATTACTTTTTCGCGGCACTTTGTTTACACTTTATTGTCACACGCGCGCGTTAAAATTAAATCACTTATAAAGCCTACGCCGTTAAGCAATTAAATTATCCATAATAATTTTCTTTTGTCGGTAACTAAAATCGCTTTTAATTACTTCTTTCCCTTTAGCTACCCACAACTCACTACGAAATCTAAGTAGTTATAAGAAACGTTTTTTTTTTTAAATTCAACGAATTTTTGAAAATAAATCCTGATAGAACGTCCGAGGAGAACGCTCGCAAGAAAGGAACTGACAATGTGACAACAAAATTTAATCCAAATGAATTACCTATATTAAAACTTTGTTGGCAAAAAATATCACAAAAAAAAAATAAATCCACAAATCATGAGATTGAAGTTCATCTACATTACACATTATATTAAGTTCGACGAAATTATCTTAAAATTGTCAGCGCGGGTAGGCACAGTAATCTACTATAAGTGCAGTGAGAGATAAGCAGTGAATAAACTTTCGAGTGAAAATGCTTATCAAAAATCTACTTGTCATTGTTATATTTTCTTAGACGCAATGTTTCGGAGACTTTGTTGAATAGTCAAATACGTAAAATAATATATTTGCAAACAAGTCAGCGCTGTCGGTGTAGCATTATATGTTAATGGCATTTGTGCACTCAAGGAAAAATGACAACGTAAATGTCAATTATGCTCTCGTGTTTAAGTCTGCTTTGTGCTTGACTTTGAAATGTAAACGTAATTGTAAACGTAATGTAAACTTTAGTGTCTCATAATTAAGTTGAAACTATTTAAAGAAAATGTTGAAAATCAATTGTATTAAACAAGAAATTACTTAAATTCAAATATTTGTATTTCAAAGCTAAGACTTCGTTAATTCAATATCTGACGGATGATTTGAACCTTTTAACGCATTCTAATGAAGTAGATTAAATTATTCAAAAAAAAAAACAAAAATCTTTAACTCAAATGATATATGTATTATGAAATGTATTACAAACACGCCTTGGAAATAATATAATAGTATTACGAAAAATAAATAGACCCAAATTTATAAATGCTAATAAGCATTTTTACTTGAGATTGGCAATATATTTACATTACGATGATAGCGAAGATGAAAAAAACTGGGTTTTACAATCCTAAATGTCTGTCGGTCTTTCTGCGAGTCTACAGTCGAAAAGGTTGGATGGTTGTTTTTTTTTCAGACTTAGTACATAATGTTTTTTGCGGAAATATGTCCACACAGTTTTTTCATGCTGTACGTGTCATACATTTTGTTTTGCTAAAATTATAAATCTTTTTTCTCAAAAACGGTTTTAACGATTTTTATAAAATAAAATCAGTTCACTAATGAAGTAAAAAGTACTTTTTAGTAATTTGTTCTTAGGAAAAAATATTTATTTTTGGTACGTCTGCCTAGAAGAACCATTTTTTTGTTTTAGATTTCCCTAATATGGTTCATTTTATTTTTTTGATAGAGAAGCTCCTAAAAAGTTTAAACAGTATTTTAAATCAATATTTTTATTTTTTTTTTTAATTTTGTTTGAAAACTCAATATTTCGAAAACAATTCAATGTATTTTTTCGACACCTTGTATTAAACATTATCTTGCATACCTACTTTAAAAAAACAATTTTCGACGTTGCATCCCATTCAAATGTTAAAAAAAAATTGCCAAGAAAACATTTTTTCTCAAAAACCGCTCCAAGCAGTAAGTAGAAAAATATTTTCTTTTGCGTTCCTATTAATGATACTTCTTATAGAACCACTTTTCATAAATGGATAAACTGATTAAAAATTATTTTTAAATGCAAATAATCCCTAAAAGTATAAATAAAGGAGGCTTTACATGTACCTTCATCTTCATCTGGATTGACATCCGCAAAAAAAGAGGAAACAAAATAAAAAAATCACACTTGTGCGATAGAGAGCGAAGACCAAAAGGGAGATCATCTTCATATATGAAGATTATAGGAAGTATGTATCTGAAGATTGCAGATTATTTTGAAGATGAACATGTTCATCTTCATTATAGCATTTTCATCTGCACCATAATTTGTTCCGTTCAGATAACGAATTTTCAAGTTATTTTTTACCATTTCACCTCAGTTTGCTTAAAAACAACGAAAATAGCGAAAATTACCTTCTCAAAACTACATACCTGAACGCTAAGAACATGTGATTGTGAGATGTGTGATGGAAGTTATAGTAGAGTTCGAGTAATTTATTAGTGTGTACCCTGTCTTATTTTTATGTTTGTTTTAAATTATGGTCCCGCTCTACTTTTCTTCAAGTCTGCAGATGCAGATCCATGTAAAGCCTCCTTAATATTGGATACTGAAATAAAATATTTTTCGATTTATAAAAAATAAATAAGTTTAGTTGGGACCTTATTGTTCTATACATATATCTACATAATGAGAATTGAAGCGATTCAGAAGAGGTTCTTGCAATTTTGTCTTCGTTTTCTTACTTGATTAAGTGGAAACCCTTTGCCCTTTATTCTCGAAACTTGCCTTAGTCAACCTTCCTTTCTTTACAAACCATAGAAAGCATTTACCATTTTGTTTTATAGCAGCAATAATAAATGGAGCAGTATGATCACCATCGGTTCTTTTTCGTGTTAACCTCAGTTTTATTCGCTCAAGTATACGACTTCAAAAACCACTCAATCTCAAAACATTGTTTTTAATAGTTTGTAAAATTTGTTGTTAAGTAGTTCTTAAGCATTTATTTATAAACATTGATCAGGTAAGCATTTAACGAATTGAAATAAATTAAATTAAATCGATTTTTCAAAAAATATTTCACGACATTTGTCTGAATCTCGAAAGCTCGATAGTGATTTCTATCTATCCCTTTGAAGATGATATCATCTTTTATATCAGCAACGCCAGAAATCTTAGAATAATTTTAATTCGTACCATAACTTGAACGACCACATCAATAGTGCCATTGAAATAGTCTATTGGTTAGTCTTCGAGCCCTTCATATAACTCCAATTTTCATTCTCACAGTAACTAAAGTATTTCCTGCCAAAAAACTTTTACCTATTGTTTTGAATAGATGGAATTTTTGTTGGAGCTTGGACACTTTTTAACTAGAGCCATACTAAACCTATTTTCTTTAAATCCACCAGCTGAAAGCGAATAACACTGCGACAACACCTAAGTGAACTTTACTGTTTACTGTTTGTAAATTTTAATGTATCATATACTTAGATTAAGTATGATGCTAAAAAGATAAAATAGCCTTGCATTGACTTAAGCCTTAGTAAAATGTTAAAATATAGTTTGAAGTTTAACTTATTTAAAATTATCAAAATCCTATTTTTAGTTTAGTATTTTAGTTTAACTGCTTTAACCTTGTGCTTCATCAGTATTTCATATGATCAACAGATACACATTTCGAACTAACCTACATACGTATCTCCATATCGAAATAAACACATTCATTGGCAATTGAATTTTTCACATCGTTTGACACAGTTGTCTCCCTTCTATATCATAATAGACATTGAAACACCATAGTGTGTCTAAACACTTCAGTTAAAATTAATCTAGTTTTGTAGCGTTGAAAACGCCTCTTGAGATTTAGTAAATCTACAAGAGATTAACAATAATTGAAAAGGTAGTATAAATTATGAGCGTATTTAATTAAAATTGGCAATTCTCTTTCATACCGTAGCCCACAGCTCTGTCAACAATATTGTAAACAATATTAAATGCATCTAATAATACTTGTGTATGTAAACATTAATGATTTAATACAAAACATATTATGAAAACGTTCTTTGCTTATATACACTTTTTACAACCTTAGTATCTGTGTATCTACATTTTGTATCTAAAGATGTTTACTGAGTGATCTTTCCACATTATCAGCTTTTTTCAGCCGGCATTTATTAAACAAATAAAAAACTCAAACTTCTGATACTACATGGGTTCTGAGTGAAATTCGTACTACTCGTGTTACGAGTATATATTTTGTTAAAATTTTTTTTATAATAGTGTTGTTTTTGGTTCCATGAATTACGGAACTACTGTAACAGCTGATAAAGTGATAAGAAAGCGAGTGAATATAGGATTTCAGTTGGAATTTGTTTAGTGTGATTTTGTTTAATCGTGGAATGGAATTGTAAATTCAATATTGTATTATATGTATACTAGTATTTTGTAGAAATGTATAAATTTGCGAATAAATATTGATTTTTAGTTATTAAAATTGTGTTACTCTATTGTTATTATAGCATATATGTACTTATCCTATATATGTACCTATAAATGTAATGTAGACCATATCAGGCAGCACATTTTAACTATTGTTTGTTTCTTTGATTAATTGTTGTTTGTTTGGTAAAAGTTCATGCTAAAGATTAGTCTGCAGTTTTTATTTGAATTGACGTAAATAAAGTATCTGTTTTGTTTTTATTTCGTTTTGAGATAAACGCGGCGTTTTTTATATTATAATTTGTAGACTTTTTTCTTCTGCCATATGAAGGCATTTGAAGTAATGAAAGAAATGATAAGTAAATAATTTTTTTAAAATTTTTATTAGGTGTTGCATGTGTTATTGTTTGTTAGGCTTCTGTTGTAGTGGCTGCAAAATAATTCATTCATCAACATGAATTTAAAAAAAATGTATAGGCAGCTTGTGACAGTAGAAGTTAATATGATTAGCTTCCAATGTTTGTTTTATTTTGTTCGAAATTATAGACAAATTATGAGAAGTAACAGTGACCATGTTTGCTGACTGGACTGGGTTCTGGAGCAGTTCTTCTGAGGCGAGACCCATTTTGAACCACTAAAGTACCAATGTTTTAGCAGATGCAGAAAGGCACTGTTTTATTTAGAATTTTAGATTGTGAGTGGGCGGCATTATCGGTTTGTACCTATACTTTTTTTGTATAATCTACACGCGCTCAAGGGATTATACTACCCTTTAAATGATAACACATCGCGGGCGTGAGGTTAAGGAAGAGAAAAAAGGATAGGAAAGATGTGTGGCGCGACGTTCTGAGACTGGAGGTGGTTGTTATCTCAGATTTTATCTCCACTGATGGCGGCTAAACAAATGCCCAGAAATTTACGTGTCTTATTTATCTAAGTCCCTTTCAATTCCCATTATTTTTATATTCGTTGTCAAATTTATCGGTATAGGTACTAGATATACTCAATCACATGTTGTTAGTGCTATGCCTAAACAGCATGGAATGAGTAAACCAGCAACTCATTATATGACATTTTTTAGAATTGTTTTTTAATAGAAAAACAAGAGGACATATACTACGTCAGGGAACGAACCTGTGACCATGAGGTTGACAGGCGAACACACAACTTTATTACGCTACGGCCACTTTGTCGAAAATTCGCCTTTAACGAATGGCGCTACCGATCTCTTTTCTGCATATTGTTGAGCGTTTGGAAGTAGAGTTGGGCAATTAAGTTCATTTGAGTGATCGATCAATTAAGTTCAAATCGTGTTACTGAACTAGTTCGTATTCATTTTAGTTCAGTTAACTGAAAATTCCAAACAACTATATAAATATATTCTTCATTCATATAAGGAATATTCAGGATCCGGTTCAATTGGTCTAGTATCATTGTAAAAGTAAAAAATTGCACTACAAAACCAACTTACACTGACACTTAAGATCCTACAATACTTTTGCACTAGACAAATACAATGGTGTTAAATTTGCCTAGTATCGTTGACAGTTAGGCAGCTGATATTTTCTGTGAGAAATGTTTGTGGTCAAACTAATTTTGTCATTTTTTACTTGAGAGTTGCAATAGAATAGAAAAGGTGCGATCACGATTTACAAAAAAAAATCGCAATTGTACACCTTTGTTGCATCGTATCGTAAATACCCCTATACTTTTTCTTTAGTTGGAAGGTAGTTTCGCGAAGTGGAAAGATGAAATTTCACTAAACGTCATTGTGCTTGGCAAAGAAGGCAATCATGACAACGACAAGATAGAAGAGATCAGCTCATTCGTTTGTCGCTTTTACATTCCAGTAGAATAAAGAAAATAGTAATTTTGAATGAACATTTTTTTCATCCAAACAAAATTAAGTAAACTAGTTAGTGAACTATTGAACTGGAAAGCTTTAACTAAGTTTAAAAGTTCACTTAATTGAACTAGTTCATTGTAAATTGGTGAAAAGCGTATTTCAATTTTTTAATACTTCACACAAAAATTTAAAAAAATGTATACAACAATTCGAATCACCCTGCAGAGCACATTTTCAAAAATGTTTATCTATCAGAGCACACACATTTAGTCTACATAAAAATCAGAAGTGAATTATGGATAGCACAAAAAATGCACTGCTCATCAAATTGTCAATGTTTTTGTCGTGCAAATATACAATCTTTTGTTGGTGGTTTTTAGTTCTTAGTAGAAGTCGTGGCAATAAAGATAATAATAAACATCAATACAACTATGGAAGATTCTTTAAGAGAATTTTTTAAAGACCGTGAAATTTTTGTAACTGGAGGATCAGGTTAAGTTATCAAATAAATTGAAATAGTTAAAAATAAATAATAACAATAAAAAAAAAACAATTAAAATCTTTAAGGTTTTCTTGGCAAAGGATTGATAGAGAAAATTTTGCGTTCGTTTAGTGTTAGAAAAATATTTGTGCTTTTGCGAGAAAAAAGAGGTGTTGCAGCTGACCAACGATTAGAGGAACTTAAAAATGACAAGGTAAATACGAAAAAAAAACTAAATGCAAATATTTAATTCTTTCGGTTAAACTGATCATTCGGGTCTGGAAAAATTATCGTTGTGAATTTCGATGAGCACAATTAAAAATATGTTTTTTTTTTCTTCCAACATTCAAGAATATTATTTTGTCTACAAAATTCCATTACCACGACGGAAAAGTTCAAAAAGTTGTTTTAGTCATACCGTCCGTCATAAGTGTTTGCTGTGTCCCTATTTTTTTTTTTTTTAATCAGATAGGGTTTTAATCGACAGATTTTAGACAACTTTGAGGTTAAGAAGCTACCTATCTCTAAGTCTTATTTTCCCCACAAATCTCTTTTTTATTTTTTTTAGTTATTAATTTAAGGGGATAATCATTTAAGAAAATTATATTATTAACTTTAAATAAAACTAAATAATATTATTTAAAAAATAATAATAATCGAAATAATATAAAATTAGTAATTTAAAAATGAAACTAAGTTTTGTTAACCTACAAAAAATAATAATTATTGTCCAAGAAAAAAAAGTCAAATCGGAATGAATGAAGAAATACTAGTATACTCTTATGTTCAACCATAACGTAAAAATATTTGACCATTTTTTTTTAAATTTATCTATATACCTGTAAGACCTAAGGTCTTTTAAATGCAACCTGAAGTGCACGGCACTAGTTTCGCACAGTGGATTTGAGAACCAGGTATTGACTGTCTCATTTTAACCCATGGGCGGCATGCAATTAAAATTGGAGGTATAGAAAAGAATGCGCCTAGCATGGGGATCGAACCCACAAGTCCTAGTTAGCAATCAAGCTCTTTATCCACTGCGCCATTGCCACCCTCTTGTATATTTATATTCTAACATTCTGTAATATTTAAAAAAAAATATATGGCAAGTTTAATTATAAAATTATAACCAAAATCGCGCCTGTTTTCCAAATATTGAAATTGTTTTTCTTTCAAAAATCCATATTTTTAAATGCAATATTATTTAGAATTTGGTAGAATTTATTCGATGGTTGTAAAGAAATAGTCGAATGTCACAAAAACGAATCTATGACAGGTACCTATCGTTATTAACACTAGTATGTTCATTTTTGTTTTCACCAAAATGTAGATCACGCAGAATTTTTTTTTCAATTAAAATCGTTAGAGAGCTTTTGGCGCAGTTTCTAAATGATTAAACAAAAAAATATGTATGTATATAAAATATACAAATTCGAATTTAAGGTTTTCAGTAGGAATTGCAATTTATGAAATTTTTTTTTGGGCACATCTTACTAATGTTATAAATGTGAAAGTTTGGATGGATTGATGGATGGATGGATTGATGGATATATGTATGGGTGTTTGTTGCTCAATAACTCCGAAACGGCTGAACAGATCTGTATGAAATTTGGTACAGATATAGATTATTGTCTGAAATAGGACACATATTACTACTAATGGTTCCCGTGGGATAGGTGTATTTTAATTTTTCATAGAGCTCATTCTACAAATAGCCAAGATAGCTTTTATTCACAAGGCGAATAGAAGCACATTTATTTGCATGAAATTTGATTGGTAGATGGATGTGATACTGGATTCTCACATAGGTCATTTTTATCCCGAAAAAAATGAATGGTTCATATGGGAGAGGCTTAAATATGAAAAAAATATATACATATACTTGGGTGTTTGTTCCGATTTCACGCCTCAGCGACTGAACGGTTTTTAATTGTAGGTGTATAGATGTCATTAAATTCCGGTGGGATAGAAAGTCCGTATAGAATCGGACTTTAAAAATATATTTAGCCGTTTCTATTAAGAATCGTCGTTTTCCACTTAATTTTGTATATATAAAAAGTCTTAATTTTTTTCTAAAAGAAAATTGGTATGAACATTTTAAATTTGTAATAAAATAAATTAAAAAACAAAATTTCAGAAAAAATCGTCCACCCGTTTTCGAAATATTGAATTTAAAGGAAATATAAAATATTTTTTTTTTTCAAATATCCAAAAAAAAAAATGTTTTAGAAAATTTTGAAATGCATTATTATTTCGATATAATTAAGATGGTAGAAAAATTTGTATGGTAAGCACCGTTATTTTTGAGGCTAAAACAACGATTCAAAAATCTATTTTGGACAATCACCTAAAACTTCTAAGCACCAAGTTTGAACAAAATTAGTTCAGCCGCTTAGGTTGTAGATCATTCTACAGACAGACAGACAGAGTTCGATTTTTTTCCAAATGCTAAACTTGCCCTATAGTACCTATATCGCAAGTAAGACGGCCATGTTTTGAAATATGTTTTGAAATTTCAACATTTCAAAAATCCATGAAAATAGAAATCAGTAAAGTTGAAAAGAAAAAAAAACTCCAATGTCACCAAAACAGATCAATTACAGGTACGGTTAATAACATTTGGTCATTTTTGTTATTACCAAAATGTTTATCACACAAAAAAGTACGCACAATTTTGTTTTATCAAAATCGTTAGAGAGCTATTGGCGCAATTTCTAAACGATTTTTATTGAAAACCGAGAATATATTCAGGTTTAATTTTCTGTCTTTGTTTTTTTTTTTAAATATGTATGTAAATAAAATACCAAAAATTTAGAGGTTTTATTTAGGACTTGTAATTTATGAAAAAATAAAAATTACCGAAATTTTTTTTGGATATATGTATTATGTGTTTTTTTGTTTTTAATTTTTTGATATTACAATTATGAGAGCATATTTTTTTTGTTTTGTTTTTAGTTTGAAAATATTGCATTTATTAGAAACTATCCATGGAATATTCATAAAAGATATACTAAGTTCCTGACCTTAAGCAAATGTTATTAAAAAATATTCGTTTTCCTGATGCCATTTTACCTAACTTTACCCTATTTCGGTTTTTTATTTAGTTTTGAGAAAGTAAACCTTAACCCTTTAGAGATGTGAAAAAGTATGTTTTTCTGATCAAAATTGAATAATAAAGAATAAGAAAAAGTTGTTATTTCTTTTCAAATCTTTTCAGATAAAGGGTGTTTTTTAGAGACATAATATAACTATAAAATTAAATTTAACACAGATAAATTGTATTACGAGTAATTGCCATTTATATTTGAATATAATGTTATTGGCATATGACTATAGCGGCTGGATGGGATATAATATAAACTTTTGGTTCAATTTTTGATTTTGTTTTGCTGCAATTTCTGTCGTTTATTCTTAATATCGCGTCAAATGTTGTTTTAGAAGTCGTCACTATCGCCTTCACACACCCCTACATTAAATAGTAAAGTGGTGTTAAATCACACACTCTTGGACGCCAACTCACAGGTCCAAAAACGCGATATTAACAAATCAATTGTGGCACGCGCTATGTGGCATGTTTCGCGGTCTTCTTGAAACCACTGCTCCCCACATTAATGTGATTCAATCCAGGAATGAAAAAGTCGTTGATCATGGCTCTATAATTATCTCCATTGGCTATAACCTTTGTATATTAATTAGCCCTCATTCCGCAATATACAAATTTACAGTGGTGATACTAGCACCTCGCCATGGCTACGCGTTCGACTAATAAAAAATGGCCCAGATGGTAGTACCTTATACAGTTTAATATGCAAAGATGTAACCCGGCATATTTCTTAAGGAAATGTGGTGAATAGACCTATGATTCCACTATCCCATAGTATACAAAATTTTCACTTTAACGTAACAATAACTTGACCCAAAATGAGCTTTATCATAAAATAGACGTAACGCACTACACGTAAATCACAAGCCAATGACAAAATGGCTATCAACAAAAACAGTGCTGCCAATTTTTAATTCTATACTTCTAAAAAAAACACCTTTTACTTATGAATGCATTAAAGAAATTATAAAAATCAAAGATAATTGCTTGTACGTATCGCCTCGAATATAAATACAAATTATAATTTTCCCTAAAGGGAATTATAAGCTTAAATTATAGCTTGCGAAACACATTTTTCACAGAGCACGAATTTTGATAATAAATTTCAATAATTTGCAAACGTTGTTCAGGCGAAAGTCTATTCATGATGAAATGGCAAACAATACTGAATCGAAATGTCAAATGTTCGTGGAATTTGTCATGTGTGATCTGTCAAAAATATAAACGTCAAAAACCAAGTAGCAAAAAAATCACCCAGAACGCTTATTAATTTCACATACAAAAAATACAGTTAAGCTGCAGTTATTTTCGTTTCATTTCAGATTTTCGATGTTCTGCGAAAGCAAAAACCCAACGAATTCAACAAACTTATCCTCATACCTGGTGATGTGTCCGAACTCAACTTAGCCTTATCAGATGATAAAAGAAAACTCCTGCAAAATGTTTCCATAGTTCTGCATTCAGCAGCTACAATACGATTCGATGAAACTCTTAAAACCGCAATACTCATCAATGTCCGTGGCACACGGGAAGTCCTTCGAATTGCCGAAAATCTACCCAAATTGCAAATATTCCTTCACATTTCTACGCTCTTTAGTAATTGCAATTTGAAATTTATTGATGAAAAGGTTTTGTGTTTATTTATAGAAAATTATGTTATCCATACTGAATGCATATATACATATTTATTTCATAGATATATGGTGCTCCTACAGATTGGAAGAATTGCATCCGGATTGCAGAACAAGTAAACGATGATGATATGGCTGTACTCTCAAATAAGTATGATATATTTTTAACATAGACATTAAGTTGGGGGAATTTCGCCAGTTCAGTTAATATTTGGTTCGAATTTTGTTTCTAAAATTGATTATGCTTAAATTTGTAGATATTATAATATACAAAACTTCAAAAGCACACAAAGTTCTGTCATGGTTTATTGTTACAATTTTAGATGTGCGCAAATAAATAAGTATCCAATTTTAATACAGTTAAATATGGAGAATTAATTAATCATTTAAAGAATTCTTTAGTTAGTCATTGATTTACAGGAGTCAAGGTTAAAGTTGAGTCAGAAACGAATATTCGTAAATGAGGATACTTTGATTTTTGGAATTAATAATTTTTCACTCCCTTAAATTTGCTGCTCGAAGAAAAGTTGTACCTAATATTTTTAAGTATTTTTCTGTCCCCTTTTATTTTTACTTGCGATATAGGTATTATTTCAAGTTATGCATTTGGAAAAAAATTGTTTTAAATATTATTATATCACCATTTTTTTTTTATTTTGAAGTTTCTCATAAACGGCTGGACATATTTTGATCACAATTTTTATATAGTGTCAAAATTATAATTAATACTCTTAACCAAAATTTGCGAAAAATAATTTTTTTTTGAAAATTCAATATACTTATTTCGAAAACGGCTGGATGATTTTTTTTTTGAAATTTTGTTTTTAAGTTTATATTATTAAATATTTAAAATTGACATACAAAGTTTTTTTTTATTTTTTTTGATTATATATTTATATTCTTAATAAAAACATTTTACTTACATGTGATCGAACATAAGAGCAAGTTCGTGTGATGCAGTCTTGCATTTTATTTAATACAAATTTATCATATTTTTTCCTTGGATTACCTGAAAATTGAATATTTTAGCTGAACAGTCTTGAAAGCTAAGGTTTTCAAATCAAAGGCTAATTTATATTTCACTAGCTGGTAGACGTGTGCGTTGCTACGGCTTTTCAACCCCACGGTATCAATTTTTATTGCCTTAACAATATTTGTACAAAATTACTTGATGGTCGGTCGAGTAGTAAAGTAGTTCGTTAGTTAAAAAATCTCCAGTCATTAAATAACTTAAGCGTTTCCGACAGTCAATCTAATTTCATATTCATTGGCATCTGAAGATGTTTCTTTTCACACAAGAAAACATTTATTTAAATGCTTCCAAACATATGCAAATATAGATGCTCCCCGCTGTGGTTTTAAGAATATGCGTGCCTGAACTAAAACATAACAGCTTGCTTTTGCTTGTGTGTACTCTGTACTACTGATTTGGTGAAGAGCTTCAGATCCGTTCACCCGTTCCGGAGTGATTGAGTAACAAACATCCATCCATCCAAATTCACATTTATATAGTAGGTTTAAGTAGATTTATGTATTAATACCTTCTACCTGATTGATTTTAACTTGCGATATAAGATTAGGTACTATTTGGCAAGTTTCGCATTTGGAAAATAAATCGAACTCCAGATTTTTATAAAACTTGTCATTACGGATAGTCCAGGAAAATTAAATAAAAATTATGTTACTTTGAAAAAATTCCGACAAATCTGAATTTTGGTGGACAGCTTCACTTTTACGTCCTAACCATTTTCTAAAACGTAGGACCGGAGCAAACAATTTTAAAGGGTCAGTGTGAAAGGGTGTAAAATTCATTTTTTTTCAAATTACCATAGGCTTTTTTGAAAAAAATTGTCATGTTATTCTATACAAAAAAAGATTAAGATACTTTTTATCATACAATTGACAGATTGGGAGAAAAATTTTCGAAAACATTGGGTTGTAGTATTCTTTTTCAAAAAAAAAATTATATATTTATGTTTTTCAGTGGGACTTTTTTGTTTTAAGTTATGTTTGGAAAACATACTGTATTTAGAAACCAAGTCTTAAGTGTGGATCCGGAAAGGAAATGCTGCAATCTTAAAAATAATAATTTATTTTATTTTGTTCAATAACTCCATAAACTTTATTTTTCTCAAAATTTTCTAAGAACAACTTGTAGACAGTATAATTATGTACAAAATGACATATTAACGACTTCTGTAGGTCAATATCGGTTTTAAGTTATAGCGCACCAAATTTAAATTGTTCTTGAATACTTTTTTTCATCTACTGAAATTTACACCATTTTTTAAATTAATTTTATAAATTAATATTTTAAATACTTTAAATTGCCATAGCAAATTATTGTTTATAAGAACATAGGTAAAGAAATTTTGTATATAAAACAAAATTAAGTAAAAAATTGCTTCTAAATTATATTTATCTTTTTACTAAGAATCGCAAGTACATGCGATCCAGTCGTGACAATTTATTTAAAATTATTTTTGAAGTCATTTCTGATGCCAATCTTCATTTGGTCAAAATACATTAAATTAACGTAAAGAAGAGTAATCGACATCGGATACGAGTATTTCTCTTATGTATTCTGAATCCCTTAATTCGAAAATCACACTTTGAATGGATATTTTTTGATATTTTTTTTTAAATTTAAGTTTTTAAGGGCAGCAATAATATTCTACGTATAACTTAAGTAGTTTGATGCGGATAAAAAGAAATAATAATTATTGATTAATTTTTCCGAAAACAGTATTTCCATATTGTTCCTTAGCTTTGGATTTAATTTGTATTCATAGAAAAGGTTATAAGTTTTCTTTGTGTCAAAGGCGAAGATATTTCGTAAGCAATTTGAACTAAGCCTATTATTATTTTCTCATCGTAAAAGTTGAATTTTTTTAAATGCATTCTTAATAAACAAATACATTTTTTTCCAAATTTAAACCTCAACCCAAAGCCTTCAGAATCACCAAAACTTAAATATAAGAATCTAAAATCCCGAAAATGGATAATACGAAAACACAAAATCTCGAAAACCAAATATCTATAAAATCTAATGACCCAAACAAAAGAAATTTCAAAATCCTCAGAAAAAAAGTTTAATTTAAAAAATAGTAAATCCGAAAACAGCATGATTCATTTTTCTGAATTTAGATTGTCGGGATTTAAGATTTTTTTTTGATTTTAGTATTAATAATAGGGTTCTTGTACTTTATTTGGAGCAATCAAAGTTTAAGGGATTTAGGGTTACCTTATTGATATCTAGATCTTTTTTCTGTATTTTGAATTTGCGGGATTTAAGATGCAACTATGGGATGTTCATCTTCTGGATTTTGTATTGTCGTGATATTATATTATCGGGATTTAAGTTATACGAGTAACTACGGGTTCTTGTTACGGTCCCCGCTTTTCAGAATTATTTATTTACGGAATTTGGGGTTTCTGGATTTTTGATTTTAGAATTCTGCCCACCTCATACCCACTTTAACATCAAATTTTATTATTCACTCCAGATCCAAATTTTGCTCATTGGGTTTTTTGAAAGATTTTAAAACTTTTTTATCTTTTGCAAGAAATTTTGAATTTTTCACAATTTCATGCTGGCAGAATTCACCTGAAATGGCAGTATATTGCTTATACATACATGAATTTCTTTTCTCTTAGATTCGTCCATGGTTTTCCCAATACATATACTTTCACAAAGTCCTTATCCGAGCATGTTGTCAATGATTTCCATAAAACAATCCCGACTGTTATTATTCGACCATCAATTGGTAAGTTCAGTAGAATAGCTCTATTTTACTTATAGTTTAATTCTTTTTTCAATTCATTTAGTTCTGTGTGCTCTATTCGATCCTGTTCCTGGATATACTGACAATGTAACTGGATCGACTTCGGTTGCCGTTGCTGGAGGTACAGGTAAGCTATATATACCAATATTTTTTTAAACTATTTAAAAACCTACACCAAACAATAGGCCTTCTAAGGACTTTTCTATGTGACCCTGATATGACCCCAAACCAAATCTCATTGGATGTTGTAATAAGGATTACAATTCTTTCTATTTGGAAGGCTGCCAGTGAAGGTAAAAAGAGGTAATTATTTGAGCTTTCCATTCTCTAATGATGATAGATGATTTGTTTAATTTTTCCCTATTTACAAGAACACCATTTATTTGCAATATTTCGGGAGAGATGTTCCCAGAGTATAGCATAAGAAGGCAGCTACAGATTTTAGAAATGGTTTGGAAGGAAGTACCTTATGACAAAATGTTTTGGAAACCTTCTGTCTATGCAACAAGTTGCAAAAAAATATACTTTATTAGAGTAAGCTGATTTGTAGTTTATTCCATAAGCTTAAGAGTTTGCTAATTTTTTTGTTTTCCTTAACCGTTGTGTGCCCTTGTCATCTGCAGTTTATGTTAACTCAACTTATCCCGGCTATAATTGTAGATACTGGCCTACGACTCATGGGAAAAGAGCCAGTCCTAGTGAAATACCAAAGAATTATTTGTAATGCTATAAGGGGATTTCATTTCTTCCTGTCCACTCCAATTGTATCGGACTTTTCAAATATGACAATGCTGACTGTTGAGTCTAGGAAATTGTAAGCGAGTTTTTTTTAATGTTGCTCTTGAATAAATTGATTTTTCTTATCAGCTCTGGATTTGAGGCAAGGGATACATTTACACTTGATGCTATGGAATATGGAAAAATTGTGGCAAGGAGTTGTCGTCGATTTCTATTGAAAGAAAAGGACTCGGATTTGCCAAGAGCTAGAAAAATCTACAAATGGTTAAAATAATTTTATTTTGAAATTCCACGTGTGTTGTTTCATTTAAGTTTCTTGTTTGCAGGTTTTGGCTGGGCGATGTTTTTTTAAAGATATTTTTTATATTCGTCATTTTTGTTCTTATATATTGGTTTACTTAAAAATAAATATAATTATATTTTAACAGTTCAGAAATAAATGTGTTGTGAGTAAATTTTTTTCGAAATTTCTTCAAAAATAATTTTTATTCTGTTTTATTGAAACAGTTTCCATAAAGTGGACCAAGCTGTTCTGAAACACCGTCGACTTGATAAATTTAGATAATATGTAATGAATTTCGATATTTCAAAAAGTGACAACATCCTCAGATTTTGACAGATAGACGGAGAAATTTCGCTAAAGAAGCCTGTTCATATATTTCTGGGATTTCTGAAATCTTATTTTTCGGAGCTAGTCTAATCCCAAAAATTTCTAAATAAGAAACTAACTGACATTTTGAACCAGTCTGAAGTTAGTAGGTATTGAAGGAACCACGTAAGGTGATAGTTTATTGCCAATTGTTTGACACTGTTCTACCATAAACCATGGTTTGATGCAGAAGTCAAGTTCAACCAATTTTTCAACCGACTAGTGAGTAGGCATCAGAAACGTTGAGCAATTATATGAGGAATCAAAAAAAAAAATGCAGGGCTGGATCGTACGAACTTGCTCTTGGAGCTAACAACTTTAATGTAGCTAACCATTGAGGTTAAGTTAGTTAGGTGTAGTTATCCTATGCAGGCTTAAAACCTATGTAGGTAAGATTACTTTGATTCTTAGTATAATGAATTGTCGAATGGCTGATTCAACGAATAGTTGCATATAGGTACATACAAATGAATATTTATGGATATTAATTATGTAAGTTAGGAGGGTAAATGTATCTATATACATATAAATGCTACCTAAGTATGTAAACAAGTACTTATAATAATGAAAATGATGGATTTTGGTGGGTAGGTAGCTATATACATACAACTTCATAATTAAGGTACAATATGCATTATATAAGATGCATGTGATTTTTAATGACACATATGTATATATAAATGTATAAGGACCTATATTGTATTTAGTATTCAGAAAAAAATTCGTAAAAAGGGAATAATAATAAGGCAGAAATAAATGGATAATACAAATAATTAAAAGTCATCATAGTTTGAGGGAAAACAAAGACAAAGATGCAATTTGAATTCATGGATAAATAGGAATATATAAAAAAAAAATCAAAAATCTTTGGAGCGGTTTTTTAATAAATTAGTTTTTTATGTATAAAATTTTGAAAACATTTTTAGAAAAAAAATTTGAAACGCCATTATTTGTTTATTTTTTAAAAATCGAAAAATTTTTTTTTGAAAATTAAATTTGAGTATGCAGTTTTATTAACAATCTTAGGAAGCATTTGTATACAAAAATTTATTTTAATCGGTTTATCCAATATTGAGAAAGTCGACAATATGGAAAGTATATCTATCGGAAGTACCGTTAATAAGTACGCAAAAAGAAATATTTTTATACTCAAAAGTGAACTCTACTAATTTAGGAACACACTAATTTTTTTATAAAAATTCTTGGAGCCGTTTTCGAGAAATAATTTTTTTACTTAACGGTTTTTAAACATTTGTATTGGAGGTACCGTTGTTTTTAATTTTAGAAAAATAGTTTTTTTAACTGTTCAAGATAATATCAAAAAACCACTAAATACGAAGTTTCGAAATAAGTCTATTGAGTCGTTTTCGAAATTTTGAATTTTCAAAAAAAATTTTTTTTGAAAAATTTTAGTATTTAGTTTTTTATTTAGTGTTTAAACTTTCTAGGAGCTTCTGCGTAAGAAATTTCAAAAAAATCAGATTAACTGTTTCCGAAAAAATTGAAACCAATAAAATGGTTCTAACTACTAGAGGTACCAAAAATAACAATTTTTTCCAAAAAAAAAAATTATCGAAAGAGGGTAACTTCATTAATGAACTGATTTTTTTTATAAAAAATTTTGGAGCCGTTTTTTTTAGAAAAATAAGATTTTTGTTTTTGGCAACAAAAAATGTATGGGAGCTACTGTTATTTGCCGTCTTAAATAGAATGAAAAAAACGTGTGGGCATATTACCGAAAAAACAATATGTACCAAGTTTGAAGCAAATCCATCCAACCGTTTAGGCTGCGGACAAACAGGCAGAAAGACAGACAGACAGATAGAAAGACTGACAGAATTGGGGGACAAACTTTTTTGGTGTTCTCTATGAACGTGACATGACAATGTTTGTTTCTACTAAAAATCTTTTGCTTACAACGTGATCTAGCATAAGAAAAAGTACGTGCGATTCACGCGTGCTTTTTATTTCTTACTTTCTCGGAAACAACTTCACGGATTTTAATAGAATTTTCAGAGTTCAGAAGAAATAGTAAAGCTGAAAAGATTTATTGTGTGTTATTAATAGAATTTTTCTATTTCTACTGCCACTTTTCTATGTCTTGTTTTCTCAAGAACAACCCAACCAATTTATATCAAATTGTGTATACATATAGCTAATAGAAGTATACATATTTTTAATTTTATACAGATTTACCGAAAAGAGCTGTAGATTTTAGATATATATTCATTTAGTGGGTGCTACGTAATTAGTAATTGAAAAGAAAACATAATTTTTCATTAGAACCGTGCCCGAAAAGCTTATAATTAATAACAGTGGGGCAGTGGGTGCGGTTGTACGAGAATTTTACTAAAACTAATTTCAATTATTTTTCGCTCAGAACAAACTATGAAATCCAAATCTATAAAGCCATTCCCAGAAACCATGAAATATATTTTTGAATTTTTTGTCTTACTCATACAAATTAACTCTGACATTTTTATCCATATCGGTGGTCGGATCTTAATAAAATATTTGTTTTAATTTTTTTTCCGCAAAAGATGAAACTCTAAGAATTTCATAAAAGTCTCCAGAAACGATTTCGAAAAACCGCAAGAATTGTAAGCTTAAAGTAATGAAATTACTTGTAATTGAAATTACAAATAATTGATAAATATTTAAACTATAATAATATCATCAACGATTTTGAAATATTTTTTGTGTACTAAAGATAATGGCGCAAAGTTTTAAACGATTTAGTAATATGTTAAACCATTTTTAGTATGATACTAGGCTAAAAAGTGGATTTTGCTAATTTTAAACCAGTTTAGTATCGTACTATCTTCTTAACATTGTACTAAGGTTAAAATCACAAAATGGCTACTTTATTTTTTTAGTATCGTACTAAATCTATATGCCACTTTGACATTAAAAACGTCAAAAAGTTATGTTCGCTTACTTTTGTGCACTATTTTAGGCGAGTTTATTTGTAGTTTATTAAGAAAATAGATTTAGTATGGTGCTAGTTAAAAAGTGTTTAAAATAAGAAAAATATTAGTAAAGTGTTTTAGTAGTAGCAAACTGTTTAGCTCAGGCCTTAACATCAGGCTGTTTAAAATGATACAAGACGGTAGCTAGTATAAAAGTTTTTTATTTTAAGTTCTATGCTGGCAATGATTAATTTTAAATTATTTTTTTAAGGACCTTTTATCTATTTGTTTTAAATTTTCTATTTGGGGTCTTATATTGTGCCCACAATAACTATGTAAAAAAAAGCAATACTATTATGCAAAAGATTGAAAATAATGAACTAAATAAATTTTGTAAAACCTTTCAAGTTAAACAAGTGATGTATCTAAATCTTTTGGTTATTTTTACATCAAAGTGGTAAGATTACAAGGATATAAGATTGTCACGTGCCATCTTCACAAAATTCCATTTACCAGCAATTGTGTTTTGTCATCCAATAAAGGCTCTGCTTACCTGTTTGTTTTGTACGGGGTCACGGTCATTCAACAATCGATTGTTGTTTCACGTTTTATTCTTCGTATTTTGTTCTGCATCCTTGAGTGCCGGTTTGATGCAGCAAAATTGTTTAAGCTGCTTTTAGTTTTTCTCTTTGGTTTTCTGTTTCTATGTTGTATTAGGAAGAAAGTGGTGTTTTAATTTGTATGTGTCGCACATTTAAACTGAACGATTAACAAGATTTAAATTTTCATTAACTGCCGGGAAAAATACAAAGCTTCAAATTTCTAACCCTCTCGGTAAAAAAAAAACAGTTTCGTGAGTAAAGCAGTAAAAATATGGGTAGCTTTTAATTAAAGACCCCTTTATAGAAGAAATCAAAGTGAACACTAAACAAGAAACAACGAATGTGAAACCACATCACGTGGATGTGAAAGCACTTTCCTCGTGTCGCAGGATGTTGTCGCAGGCACCTGATGAATACTAAAGAATGTTGGCTCTATTTTGATATGTATACTGGTACTTATTAGATGGAGCATTTGTATGTTGATGGTTTTTGAACTTTGATTAAAGAAAGTCTCGTTATAAAGTACATGCGCATTGGCACTGACTAGTTAAATGTTAAAGCTTCGAATCTTCATTTAAAAAAAATTAAAAACGGCGCCATCTGTTTGAAAACTGTTGTTCTGTTTTTTTTTTTAATTTTTCTTGAACCGGAAACTGTGTGTGAAAAAAAGCTTTATTTATTGAATTTTGAGCTTAATTTGCCATCGTCCCACTGAAGCGAAATCTCAGATTTCTGTGATTTCAAATAAATTTCGTTGAAATTTCAATGCAATAATTTTACTAATGTAAACAATTTATAATAAGCGAGTCAATTTTAAACTTCACCATATGAGATATAGAATTTAAGAAATAAGAAAAAAAAAACAAATTAAATGCATGAATGGATCGCACGTAGGTGCTTACTCTTTTCTAAAAAAAAACAACAAAGTTGGTAAGTCAATTTTAGGTATACACAACAACATAAACTTAAAAGCATAATTTCAAAAAAAAATCGACTACGTATTTTCGCAATACTGAATTAAAAAAATTGAATAAGCAATATTATTATCATCCTATACTTTTAAGGACCATTTTCATAAGAAAAATTTAATCTGTTCATCCAATAATGGGAAAATCGAAAATATTTAAAAAAGAACGAAACATACTTTTAACTTGCGATTGCAATCGTAAAAAAAATCGAACTCGAGATTTTGATCAAACTTATGATGATAGCGAAGAGTTGGTGACTGCCCCAAAGACTTTTAAATCTTTTTTTATCGCCAAAAATATACCACACAATTTTGGTTTTTGAGAATTCGAAAACGTATGAGGATTTTTTTTTCGAAATAAAACTTTTAAGCTTATATTATCAAATACATAAAATTGCAATACGAATTAGTTTTTATGAAAAAATTAAAGAAACCATGTATTACCTACATATGTATGCATATGTTTCTATAAACAAATTTAGAAAAATCACGTTAAGAGCAAGCACATGCGATTTTTTTTGAAATCTTATTATTTCGAAAGCAGGTGGAAGATTTTTTTAAATAATGTTGCTAAATTTATATTGTTAAATAGTAAAAACTGACTTACAATTTTTTTTTTCAATAAAATTAATTAAATTTTGTTAAGTTTTTATTTATTTAAAAAAAAAGTTGGTTTTAAGGTACTGTAGGTACTGTGCCGTTTTTGAGAAAAGTTACTTTTACCTTTTTTCACCGAAAAAAAAGTTTGGTTTAAAAAAATTAAGCCGTTTGGGCTGTAGAATACCGGACAGCCAGGTAGACAGATAAAATGGCAATACCCACCTATTTTTTCTTCGCTATCATTGTAATCAAAATAGTTGTACAATTCCAAAGCTTGACATTTATAATAAGTGACATTTAAAAGACATTTAAAAATACACATGTTAATTAAGTGGAATTGTATGTAAAGTAATCCCTTGACGAAATTACAATGTATTTATTTTTTTTTGCTGCTTTCTTTGACAGGTGGACGCCATACGCGCTTTAACAGTTTTGGATAAAAAAGCCATTGGTTTACTACAAAAGTATTACTTTAAAATATTTTTTGTCTACGAAATGGGTACTATCTCTGAAACTCCCTAGAACTGGGATTAATCCAGATTTATTTAACCAATTTTATTGAAAAAGAAACTGTTTCGCTGTTGAAAACTTAACCCCAAAATCTCTAAGCGTCAGTGAATTGATTTTGGACAACTCTTAGGTTAAAATTCCAGTGCAACTTTAATAACATTCTCCGTACAGTAAATGCTTATTGCCAAATTGAAGATTTTTATGGACTATAGTCCAAAATGCGTTTCGCCCAGGGCACGATAGTTGGGCTCATCAGTTATACAGTATACAAAATTCCTCTAAATAATATAATTTGCAGTGTGTAAATGCTGTAAATTTTATAAGAGTCGGTAATCATCGACCGAAAAACATTGCGCCTTAGAAGGGTACCATAGCATCTAATTGATGATATTAAATTATTATTTGCGTTTTCTTCGTAAATACTTATTCTTTAATTTCCGTTGAGAAATTAATTTTTTATTTAATGTTCAAATATAAAAATTATAAAACGGATAAAGTCACACAAATATGTATATATTATTTTCTAGAGACAAAATACATACAATATTTTATTTTAAGTATTATAAACATTACATACACGCAAAAATATAGCTAAATTTGCCAAAAATACTCCTATTAATTAAAACAATTATCTTATCAATTAATTCAAGTTTATAATATATTTATGTTTGCATTATTGTTGTAATAGTTCATAATATAAAAGTGCATTAGGGGTTGTTATCATTAAATGAAATTGAAAGCATTTATAGAAAACTACAAAATGAAGAAAAAAACTGACAAATGAAGCTTTTTCGCCAAGTCGTGCGCATAAATAGATAATGTAGCTTTAAAAAAGTTTTCGCTCAGTAAGATTGTGCAAACTTTTCTTGTGTGTTTTTTTATTTAGTCTAATGCCTAAATCAGAATCCTTTAGATTATTACTAAGGTATGGTTGATGATTTGATGGGCAATATGAGTCCTTACCGAATAGAAATTATTCGTATCTTTAGTCGTTTATGATGAAACGCATTTAAACGTTAATTCTCAGTTAAATTCAAAAGCCGTTTTTTATTGGAAATCTATCCATAGTAACGTAAATAATTCCCAAAAAAAAAAAACGTATGGACTGTAGAGGTTTTAGTTTTATAAGAATGGTACCTCTGCACATCCGTCAGAGGCAAAGAAAGAGTTTTGTGTAAACGAAATTAAGAAAATATCAAACATATGATAAATAATTAGCGTTTATTCATATAAAATAGAAAGAACAACGACGTACTAATATTAATTAATATTTCAAAATCATTTCTTGTTTGCGTTTCTTCTTTTTAATTTAATTTTAAATTCGAATCTTCATTTTGCATTAAATTGGCAGTTTTCATTCTTATCTCCTAGCAGATCACTGATCAGAGCTTGAGTGAACAGAGGTAGCTGTGAGTAGAGCATGATCAGGGCTCTCAGATATAATTTTGAAATAAACTTAAGCACAGGACTGTCATATTATTATAACATGTTTGTTTTTATTCTTTTTTAACTTATTTACCAGCTGTTCCAAGGGTTCGTTTTCCTAATAAATTTTTGTTTCTAATTTGTTTTACTTTCGTGATTGTAGTCAAAATTATGAATAAAGATAGACGCGCTCAGCATTTTGCTCCGTTTCACCGGTCATTTTATTATGAGCTAATGGAGCATGCTTCGATTTAGCTCTGATTGAAAAACGAAACACCAGTTGAGCGGTTAGATGTGTCTGAGCTAAAAAAGAAATATAGATTTTTTTTTTGACAGGTCAGTTCTTTACTCGGAGCTTAAAAAGAAAAATGCCTAATTGAAAGGAAATGAGAGTACATTGGTGTGTTCGTAGACTAGCGTCAAGTTCCCCTCTTATACAGGGCAATTGTAAGGCTATTTAATTGCTTTACAAGTCTATTGTAATTTGAAAACCAAATAGTTGGATTTTTTGTTTGTTTCCTGTTTGAAACGTAGCTTAAATAAACGATGTTGTATGTAAAATGTACTATGGATATATTTCCCAATAAAATACGGCTAATATCAGCAATTGACATTTCACAGTTTAATCGCAAGATATTTTGCAGTAATGGCGTAAGGTACAGCTTATTAAAATTAGAATATTATTTAGCTTTTTGCTTGTAAAATTTATATGCGTCGATTTTGTTCAATTTAATTTTATATGGCATTGTTGCGGCCAATTGCTAACTTCAATTTTTAAGTAGCCTTACAGTATCATCTGTAAAAGTTGCCTTGATATCGTGGTTGTCCAGTAGAATATCCGTACTCCGGCTTCAATTTTCTCAAGTTCTGAGTAATTTTGGTTGCACCGTATTCTCAAGAGTCGGTTCGTAATATACGATTACAGTATTTTATAGTACATACTGCATGCGCAGTTTGTACTCAAGTCCCCAGTGCCAAATTTTGTCAAGGGCTTCAGCACGATCTAAGAAGAAGGCAAAGTGCCATTTTCACAATATCCATAATAGGATGCACTGACAATGGAAGCATAGCTTCCGAAATGTACATTTAAGCAATAAATAAATAATTTGTGTTTGGAGTTTATTAAAAAAATCCTTAATATATTGAAATGTTAATGTCTAAATCCAAACTAATAGTTCAGAATTAAAGTTCTTCTTTCTGTTATTTTGCTACGTCTGTTCAAGATCATTTTTTTAAAAACTGTTACCTTGATTGGTATGACCATTATTGGCCCGTAGGATGTTACTTTTGTTAGTGTCTTAACTTGCTTAGGTATAACAATGAATTTTCCAATTTATTTAAGTCAAATTAATTTTTTTCAAGTTATAATACATAATTGGAATTTTTTGTAGGTTATTGAAGACATTTCTGTCAAAAGATAACTTAATTTGACACATACTTCTTTAAGCGTGATGAAGGGAATTCTACACTCGTAGCTCCGCAAACTGTGAACTATATTTGCTGGAAACGGCTTATAAGTATTCGCCATTACATTTTCTTTCTTGAAATTTTATAGGCTGCTTTTGAGTCTGGAGTCCTTTTAAACACTTAAATACATTCCATGAGGACTATTCTTTTTCTAAGATCAATATATAACATTATTTAATATCCTAGCTTGCCATTTACTTCGAGATCTACTTGTTTCCAAAATTAGGTTCATTATTTCGACAGAATATTTTTTTTCAATTTACTTCGAGATAGTGGGAGTATTTTCTTCTGCAGCATGACTAATATTTTCAAATTCCCATGGCGAATCTTATGCTTATAGAAATTCCAAGTATTATCTCATTTCGTTCCAGATTGTTCTCTCATTCAAAAGCTAAATACACAACTGAAAATGTAAAACATCTAATGTCGACTTAAGATGATTTGTGTTATTTTTATGATTTCTTGTCCGTATTCTTCTATCTCATTTCTTTTTCTTTTTAAGAATGAAAAAATATTGCAGCTTCCATTAGACTTCGGTAATTCGCATTTTATACCTTAACGAAGCCTTACAGAAGCTGATATGTTAGAAGAGATGTTTTATTTATAAATTAAAACAGTGATTTTCCATCCTATAAGATGAAACACGAAACTTTTCCGCTCTGTTAGGTTGTGCGCAAATAACGTGAGACGGGTGTGCTGATTGAGAACCAAATTATCTTCGCACTTTCGTTCTGCGCATATAATGCTAAATATTGCAACGTTACTAATAGTGGAGATAAATTGAGCGAGGTATGCTAAAGAAAGCTACGTGACGCACAAGTCTTTCAACACTAACTTCAATGGTCGTTTTCGTAATATTTGTTGGCTAAGCTGTCAAATAAGGATCAATGCGAATAATCCACATGTGATTTAGCAAAATATTGTCGAGTTTTCGATGGAGAGAAAGTAAAACAAAATAAGTTTGAGAGGTTGGTTGGTCTTGGTAATTCTTCTAAAATGATTCATGAATGATTTGAAAATAAAATTGTTGAACAGTTTTCCGGATCAATTCAATGCTTTAAATTGTGTAAAATATAATGACTATTTATTTAAATATTCATTAAATTACCTAATTCAATTAAAAGTCCATGTCACTATAAAATCTCATGATTCAAAATAGCTTTTAACGGCTTTTAGAGCACAAAATTTGCGTTTGGTCCCGGCAATCTCACTTGGACTCATCAGTTGGTTAGTGAGCGCCTTACCAATACGCAATTTTTGTTAAGTTAAGTTTAACTTACAATTAAATATAATGCTAAGTCTTCTACTTAGCTGAGTAATTTCAGTAGTATATAAAATTGTATTATATAACAAAAACATCTCCTATAAAATCTCATGACAAGTTATTTAAAATGTCAACAACGATACCCAAAAATAGTGTCCAATTTAAGACTTCATACCAACGGTGATTCAATCGAACAATACAAATTACAACACTAAGATTGTCTCTTTAATTTACAATTGCTAGACCTATTTCGTTCCAGAAACTGCAACAATTGTTGTGAATCTCATACCAAAATAAAAAATGCCATGCAATAAATTTTAGCAAAACAACGTTCAAATAACATTGCAACACACAATTCGTTTCAATTACCTCTGTCTCGCAATGTCGCAAGGAATTATGCATTTTACAGCTTCTGCTATTGCTTCTGCCAAAAAATATCTTCTGGGATCTATCTGTAAGCCAACAAAACAACATAGGTACACAGGATAATGCCGAGGAGTCCAGTTAAAAGAAATACAAAAAAAAATAAATACAAAACCACAATACGATGCACTAAAAGCCATCCTCTGTCGCCAGTAACTTTATTATTTTCAATTTCATTTCTTTCAGATGGTGTTTTGCAAATCTTGTTAAAATTGGAAAATTAATTAAAAATTCTGGACAGGTTTTGTCCTTTTGTGTGTGTCCAGATGCAGCTGACTTCTGAAAATGAAATCGCATTTGCACTATCGCCATCGTGTCCGCCACCCGTTCAGAACTTCAATATACAAAAGACACTATATTTCTCAACGAATAATGTCATTTGCACTCGTTGCACAAAGTTTATTGTTACAAGGGCATGAGAAAAAAAAACCCAACAAAAAATTCTCTAATAAATAAAATGCATTAATTGGTCGCACGAATTTGATCTTATTCAAAAGATATTTTATCTATTTCCATCAGTCAACCACTATTCTACCATCCGTTTGCTATCCGTTCAAACTTTATTTCAATCTGGTTAAATCCAATTTTTGGGCGCCCATTTTCTATCAATGTTCAATCCACACTTGGAAACATTCGCACGTAGGGCTCCCAGTTTGATCGGACTGGGAAGGTAAAATGCGTTGTTTTTAACGAAAATGGTTTAAAAAGCTGTCAAATACCATCCCTTGACTTGAGCTTTTTCAAATTAATGCGCTAAGTGAGATTTGCACCAAATAAAATAAAAACAATTTTTTTTCTAAACCATAACTGACCCTAATCGCTTGGGTACCTTTCACATACAAAAGTAAACAACTACAAAATTAAATAAAAGAATAAGTTCAATGAAGAGCTAAGAAAATAAATTGAACAAGTCGCAACGAACTTAAATTATATCCTAGGGACTCTTTTTATTTGAAGTTTTTACTTTTAGGGAGGACACATTCAAAAATTCTTATTGTTTTTTTTTTTTAATCCTGCTTTATCTGTTAAGATTTTTTTTGTAGTGAAATGTTTTTTTCTGAGTTTTTTAATTCAATGTGTTCTATTCATATTATATATAATAATTTTATATTTGATGATTTGAAAAAATTAAGATTCACTAATCAAACAATTCCGCGTTGAAATAAAAGACATTCAATGGTGAATTTTATATTAACGGGACCCAATCACAGTAAATATCTTAAGTTATATAAAACTTCGTTTCTACAATTGAAAGCCATCTTGCGAGTTATAAGTTCTTTCTCTAGGGATTCATTTTAGAAAATTGAAATTGTGAATTCATTTCAGTACAAAGTGAAATAGTTTATAATAAAGTTTTTGTAGTTTTGATATAGACGACGACATCTTAGATGACAATATCTTTTCTTATGAGATATTATATCTTAAAATTCAAGCTTGCAAAAATATAAAACAAACAACCACATACTTCGTAAACATTTAAGTGAGACAAATTTAATGAACGAAGTAGGATTACTTAGAAACTTAGACGGCATTGTTAATGTTAATGAGAGCTTGAATGCCGTTGTGAGTTATGACCCAAGGATACAAGAAGAGGATTCTGAACTGCTGAGGGAGGAGAAGGGGGAAGATAAGAATATATGTGAAGTATTACATATCAGTACCGATTTCAGTTAGTACAATGTTAGCATTTTATGATATATATATGTAATGTACATAGGTATGTAACATGTCATTTTATTATTTATACTTGCGACTAAAGGTAGATACTATAGGGCATGTTATGTATTCGTAAAAATTGTTTTCTAACAATCAAACATGACATTACGATCATAGAGAACACCAAAAAAGTAGGTCCCCAAATTCCGTCTGTCTGTCTGTCCTCGAGTCTACAGCCTAAACGGTTGGATAGATTAGCTTCAAACTTGGTACATATTGTTTTTTCGGTAATATGCCCACACGTTTTTTAATTTTTTTTTAAGACGACAAATAACAGTAGCTGCCACACATTTTTGGCAAAAATAAATCCCTTTTTTCTCCAAAACGGCTCCAACTATTTCTTAAAAAAAAAATCAGTTCATTAACGAAGGGAAAGCATACCTTTTGATATTTTTTTTTTTTTTTTGGAAAAAAATGTTATTTTTGGTACCTCTAATAGAACCACTTTTTTGGTTTTCGATTTTCTCGGAAGCAGTCAATTTGATTTTCTTGAAATTTTTCACGCAGAAGCTCCTAGAGAATTTAAACACTATTGAATACTAAACATTTTTTTTTGGAAATTAATTTTTTTTTGAAAACTCAAAATTTCGAAAACGACTCAATAGATTTTTTCAAAACTTCGTATTTGGTGGTATATTGACATTAGCTTGAATAGTTTAAAAAAAACTATTTTTCTAAAATAAAAAAAAACGGTACCACCCATAAAAATGTTAAAAACCTTTAAGAAAAAAATGTATTTCTCGAAAACGGCTCCAATAATTTTTATAAAAAAATTTGTGTGTTCTTTAATTAATACAGTTCACTTTTAAGTATAAAAATATTTTTTTTTGCGTACTTATTAAGGGTACTTCCCATACAACCACTTTTCATATTTTCGACTTTCTCAATATTGCATAAACCGATTAAAATATATTTTTTTTATGCAAATGCTCCCTAAAATTGTTAATAAGACTGCGTACTCTTCAATTTTTAAAAAATAAATAATTTTTTTTTTGAAAAATCGATTTTTCAAAAACCAGTCACAAAGTTTTTTTTTTAATTTGAATTTTATATGTACATTACTTTCTCGATTAACGCATTTCTCGATTCACGCAACTCCTCGATTTTCGCAACAGCTGAATTAATATCATTGTTGGCTTTATTTCTGGAAGATCAACCGTTACAAATTTAGCATATTTTTCTTCATTTGTTGTTGATTCTATCGAAAACCATAACCAAGTACGAGTAGATGTTATTTATAAGGACTTTAGCAAAGCTTTTGATTCAGTTTGTCACAATATATTGCTCCATAAGCTCCAAATTTTTGGCATTCACTCTAGTCTCCTTAAATGGATCGGATCATTCCTAAATGGTAGAGTGCAACAGGTGGAAGTTGAAGAATATACTTCTAGGCCTATAAGATGTACTTCAGGTGTTCGTCAAGGCAGTCATCTTGGTCCATTACTGTTTATCATATTTATTTATGATATAGTCAATCATATCAAATTCAGACAGTGTCTTATTTATGCTGATGACCTCAAATTGTTTTTGAACGTATTAAGCGACTATGAATGCCAAAAACTTCAAATGGATTTGAATAATTTATCCCACAGGTGTAAGTTAAACTGCCTGAACCTTAACATCAAATAATGTTTTGTCATCCTTATCTCTATGAAACATTTTTTGCATGAGTCTCCATATTCTCTGGAATTCAGTAATCTCCAGAGAATGGTAAAAGTAAAAGATCTAGGGGTTACATTCGACTCCAAGTTTTCTTTTTGCTCCTCATGTAGTTGCTTTATCGACAAAGCCAATTCAATGTTAGGATTTATTAAACGAAATTCTAATGATTTCTCTGACCCTTACACTCTTGTGGCCTTGTATTTATATTACCTTAGTTAGATCTAACCTTGAATACGCAGATGTTATTTGGAACCCGCACCAACTAAAATTCTGTCATAGAATTCAAAAAGTCCAGAATCGTTTTACAAGGTATGTTTTTTATAATGCATTGGAATTTCTGTCCAAACTCTCTATCAAGACAAATTCTTCTCGGTTTGCAGCCGCTCAAAACTCTAAGAACGATTCATGATATTATTTTTGTGTGTGATATTTTGTGCTACCATATTAAGTGTCCTAATTTACTTTCCTTAATTTGTATTTATGCTCCAACGAGACCACTGAGGGAAAAACACCTTCTTTTTCAACCTAGACATAGAACTAATTACGGTATGAATGAACCGATATCAAGGTCAGTTAAGGAGTTCAATGAACTAATTGGTCATATTGATCTGACTTTTTTTCGAAATAAATTCAAGAATGACTTATAGTTATTATTTAATGTTAAGAACTTAATTTCACTGTTGTTTAAGTTTTTTAAATTAATTTAATTTATTTTTCAAAGTAATCTGTTGAGCTTGTCACATAAATAAAAAATTTGTTGCATTAAATATTTTATATTAGTGCTGATCTTCTGATTTTCGCTTTTCAACTCGATTTGAGCCAAACCAAATCTTTACTCAGTTATTGCAACAATTTCGTTGCGATAATCGAGAATGCACTGTATATTAATAATATCTTCAAAATAGTGTTTCAATTTTTTTTCTAAAAATGTTTTCAAAATTTTATACATACAAAATTAATTTATTAAAAAACCGCACAAGCTTTTTTTGCACTTTTTTTTGATATATTCTTATTTATTCATGAATTCAAATGGCATCTTTCTTTTCCCTCAAACTTTAACGACTAAGCAATATAAAAACATTTAACTATGTGTCCATTTATTTCTACCTTATTATTATTCCCTGTTTAGGAATGCTTGCGTACGTCACTGAATACTAAATACAATGAAGGCCCTCATACATTTATATATACATATGTGCATTAAAAGCCACATGAATCTTATGTATACATATTGCACCTAAATTATGAAGTTATATGTATATATTTACCTTTCATTACAATTCATTATACTAAGAATCAAGTTAATCTTACCTACATAGGCCTTAAACATGCATACGATAACTACACCTAACTAACTAAACCTCAATGGTTAGCTACATTAAAGTTGTTAGCTATAAGGACAAGTTCGTGCGATCCGGTCGTTCATTTTATTTCTTTATTCATTCATTAATTAAGGAATTTAATTTTAGTGGGGTGAGAATTCATACCCGATTAACTGCTACACATATATAAGTCTCCAGAATTCTGCGGAACCTCACCAAATAAAAGCGCATGGCTGGATCGTACGAACTTGGCTTGTAGCTAAAAATTTGTAGCTTAAAATAATATTATATAAATGTGTGAGAGCCTTAATATTTCATTTGTAGATAGATATTCTGTGTTTTTCAGAAAATCTGATCGGCGGGCCTTAAGGGAATATACGGAAAGTTGCTTTGCAATGGAGCCGTTCTTCCTGGTCCGTCGTGATGAGCCAAGATAGTTCCTCCTCGTGGTGAAAGACGGGCAATGTTGAAGAATGTTTAGCTCTCTTTATCTAGTGCTATTCTGCACTGGGCGGCTTATCTATCTGGTTAAAGCGTAGCTCTGAGGTGGTAGCGGTAAGCGGAAGGTTCTACGGAACTGGAAACGAAGCCCCTACTTACCAAGATGAGGATGGTGGTCAGTCCAAGAACCGGAAGAGTGGGGTAAAACACTCGGAAGGGGGTGTGGGCTGGCCGGGATATAGGTAGGTGGGATTGGCGATACTGCTAGACAGTTAGCCAGGAACATCAGGCCGTCAGAGGTAGAGGTCGCTTGCTTGGGTAGACGATCAGGTATACGGAGGGTAAGGAGTCTGCCCGGGTAGGCGATCTCAGAGGTTAACGAAGAGTACTTGCTAGGTGGAGCTTGCTGATTCCGGTCAGCTCTGTGAAGCCTAGCAAGTCGTAAGTAAAGAGCTAGACATATCAATTAAGGCAACTGCTGCGGCAGTATGTACGTGGTTCGGTAATCACAGGAGTAAGTGTGTAGGTAAAACTACATATTCAGGAACAACAGGTCTAGAGGATTGATTGATGTATGGCACTTGTGCCTGTGCATTCTTCACTTAGGTGGATGAAAAGACTCCAGTAATACCGTAATTCGGTACTGCGGGGACTTGTATCCTACTATTTTCCCGCTAATGCTCGAAAATACAAGTCTTGGGATGGCCTCTTCGGAGAGCTCGCAGTAGCTGTGGTTACTATACAATTAGCGTATACTATGAGTGTTTGCTCATAGATAGATGTTTGTTACAAGGAACACTCATGCCTTTTCGTTGAGTCCGTATGCGGGTAGGCCCACCGTGTAATTATGCCTTAACTGGCCGGTGTACACGTTAAATAGAATTCATTGATCTGTAGATATTCAGTGTCGTAGATGGCAAAAATATTTGTATACTTACAGTTTAGTTAGGGCAAAAATGCGTAAGAATGAATCATAACTACGCAGAAATAAATGCCAATAATACACATAATAAATTTGCTTAGATTGCTTAACTGTTATAGTTTGAGGGGAAAAAAGATGCCGTTTGAATTCTTAGACAAATATGAATATACATATCAAGAAAAAAATTGCAAAAACTGATTTGACCTGTTTTTAAAAAAAATATTTTTTGTATGTACCTACCTATATGTAAAACTTTGAAAATATTTGTAGGAAAAAAAATTAAAACAATAATTTAAAGTTATTTGGAAAAAAATCTGGAGATTTTAATCAAACGTAACATTACGATAATAGAGAACAACAAAACATTTGGTCTCACAATTCCGTCTGACTGTGAGTTGAGTTGTTTTGTGAGTGAGTGAGTTTCAATCATTGTTTCTATTTTGGATGTATTGCAAACAAATATACGAATTATACAATTTATAACAAAAATATGAGTATCCTTGTGAATTGTACTATAAGCATTTTACTATTCAGTATTTATTTGTCTTCCAGACTATTTTTTGCAACTTACTTAATTTTGAAGCCTGGGGATGAACTTCTCTCAAAGAGAAAAAAAAAGGAAAACAATTTTGGTGCGGCTTGAGTACAATTTTCTGCCGATAAATCTTACCTATAGATTTGTCTGGTGTTCTGTTCACATTATTTTATTGTTAAATTGTAATATTATATCAGTTTTAACGAGTGACAAATTGTCTTTATTTCTTCCATTTTATTGACATTAATGACAAATCGTGTATATGAGTAGATAATTTGCCATTATTTCCGTCATTAAAAAAAGAAATGACAGGGAAAACTGGCTTTAAATATTGCCATTAAAATGGCGTCGTGTAAATGCACAGTGACAACATTTTGAAAATAATGGCACACCGCGAGGAAGAATAAATGTTCTCATACTTTAGTGGCAGATTGCCATTATCGATCAAACAGTTATTATTTTGCCCCGTGTAAATGCTTATATTTAATGATTTGAATTTATCGTTATTGTGCACGTTTCATGACATGAATTAATGGCAATTTGTTTCTCGTCTAAATCCGGCATCAGGCAATTTTCTTGTGACAAACGCCATCCTAACATTTTTAAATTTTTAAGAACATTTTCACTGCAAGAAATTTTATGTTTTACTAAATATAATGCTAATTACTAACATGGTTTTGTTTCAAACTGGTAAACTGCCATAAAACTGCAATTTTGTGTTACTCCAGTACTCAGAAGTTAGGGGACTATATGGAAAATGCTTTACAAACCAGGGTCAAGAGATGCTTATACAATAAAAATAGCTTTCAACTTCAACAAACTTGAGTACAGTGGCAGGTAATGGGTTAAGACATCATTCGACTGTCTTATATGTAATTGTAATAAATATCATAAGTTCTTTAAAAAAATGTCACAACACTTAAGTTCAAGCTCTATAAAAACTAAGCCACAGACAGCAATATCAGCCATACGTTTCGTTTTGTGTTGTACGGGTTGCGTCAGCATTGTTTTGTAAATTCTAAGCATCACAATGCAGCAATGTTTGTCTGACTTTCAAGTTTCGTCTACAATATTTTTTCCCAGCCCGTTTTATGAATGAGACCATAAAAGCAAATAAACATTGAAAGCTCATACAAAACAAAGAAATTTCTAAGGAAAAGTATTTCCCCATCTTTATAACAAAGGCAAATGCGGGACAAAAGAAAGTTGAAAATATTTTCTTAGAAATGGCTGTTTTCAAGAAGCATGAAAGGCACACAGCCAATTAGCTGGAGGAGGAATCTCTGTGTTGCAAATACTATACATTTTTTTAAATTTGCTAAAGCTATATGAAGGAAGGCACCTATAGCTGATGTAGGTACCCTTCGGAAGTTGGTCATACTCGTCTTATATAATCGTGCCTCGTGCATCCATAACTTACTATGGATACAGTCGTTGTACAGCAAGACTTTCATTCAACATTATGTTGGCCATTTATACTATATATGTATGCACCTACCTACCTGAATTTTCATGTTGGCAAGTGGCTTTTTATAATCTTGAAGTGAAATAAATTATTTAAAAGCTGTGACTTCAGCCAAGTGACCTAAATTTTTTCGATTTCATTCATAAAAATGCCATTTTCATTGCCTTACAGCTACAACGTATTTCACTGACAGCCATCTTATATGTGTCCTGCCGCAGTAAGAGGATACTTCCTGCGTTTTGTGTTTTCTACTTCATCCACCACTTGGGAGCAATTCAGTTCTATATCAATATACATATGTATGTACATACACTATACTATAAGAGTTGTGCAAAATTTTCCACTGACGAAAAAGCTACGAGTATACAGCAGCAGATTGCACCAGAGTTGAATTTCAAAAAAAAAAATCAGAAAAATACCTACTTAGGGAAATAAGAAAACTACGAGAGGCACTTCATGCTAGAAATGAGTTCAGTTAAAAAAGTAGAGCATGTGAGATAGGAAAAAAAATGAGAAAAATCTCACAATTCTTTTGGATTTTCCTGTCCTTTGAGTTGATGCTGATTTAATTTCCATAGATAAATCCAGGAGATTGAGTACACTGTGATTTATATGCTCTTTTCACAAGGTTTGAATTTAAACATTTTCCGAAAGTTTTTGCATTGTAAATGATGGTATATACCTACACCTACCCTACATTCATATGGAATGTCAATAATGCTTTAAAAAAATTGGTGAAAATAGTAATACTTATAAGTCAAAAGATGTACCTAAATCTTTTATAACTGTGTGGAACCATTTATACGAGGCATTTTACTATTGTCACTCAAAACAATTAATTTCATTCGTAAACGGAGTTGAATTAAAGACGAACACAGGTTTTGAAAATTTAAGGCTTCAATAAACCGTCGAAAACTAGCTGATGTTATAGGAGTTTTAGATTCAGACATTATAGTCAACAACGACATCAACTTAGATAGTTTGTTAGTTTGCTTGAATAAAAAGGAAGAAAGCAGAGACGAAGAAAATTAAATAGCTGCGTTGTTGATTTTCCAAAAAAAAAAAAACGATCTCCCAGCAGCCTGAGCTTTTATATTTTTAAGTTGCTATCACCGTGTCAAATAGCATAAAAAAATGCCAAAAATCAACAAGTGATTTGTTTTTAATTTTTAATTAATTAATTAATCTATATGCCTGTAAGACCTAAGGTCTTTTAAATGCAACCTGAATTGTACGGCACTAGTTTGGCACAGTGGATTTGAGAACCAGGTATTGACTGTCTCATTTTAACACATGGGCGGCATCCAATTAAAATTGGAGGTATAGAAAAGAATGCGCCTAGCGTGGGGATCGAACCCACACGTCCTAGTTAGCAATAAAGCACTTTATCCACTGTGCCATTGCCACCCACAGAATAATGGCATATAAGAAAATTAAAACTTGAATTAAAAAAATCAAATAAAATATGAAGCAGTAATAAATAACAAAATGCTGAATTTTCCGCATATGTGCACTCCTAAGTGTTGATTTTAAAATTATGTTATGTGTTTGAGTTTTTTTTAATAAATTTTTTTTAATAAATCAGATGTTGTGCCAATGAAGAGGTATGTTCGCATAGTGCTACCAATCCAGAAATGCTCCATGAGACGGAAATGAACCCAGAACGAGTCACTGTGTGGTGCGCAGTTTCATTAATGTGTATTGTCGGGTCATACTTCTTTGAAGAAAACGGTGTAACACAAACTGTCAATGGGGACCGTCATTTAAAGATGTTGAAGGAGTTTTTTACCCAGAACTTCGCCGAAGACGTATCCCTTTCAGCAGGATTTGGTTTCAACAAGATGGAGCAAGTGCACACGTAGCCACACAAGTAATGGCGGAGCTCCAACGAAAATTCCCAAACAAATTGATATCCAGAAACTGCACTTTCCGCTGGCCCCCAATGTCACCTGATCTGACTGCACCACAATTTTTTTTATGGGATTATGTCAAGCAGGAAGTGTACAAAACGAAACCCAGGAATTTGACTATGTTGAAGCAGTCCATTAAGACAATAATTGAGGCGATCCAATTTCAACCCTTCAGACCGCAATGATCAATTTTCTGTTCAGGTGCCGCATATGCTTGGATGAGCGTGGAGGTCTGCGGTCTATCATCTTCAAAAACCATTAGTTATTTAAAATAAAATTTAATTTTTAATCCAATAAAAAAAACTAATGAAATACATCGATTAAAATAAAAGTTATTTAAATTTCTTATTGTAGCACGATTCGTGTTCCACCCTGTATTTATGTTAATACACATATTTTTACAATTACATCTATTTTGTACATTAATTACAAATGCATAAGTACCTACATTGTTATTAATATGATTTATAAAGCAACATAAAATAAAAAAAAAAGTATTTTTTGGTCTTGTTTGTTGCGTTAGAAATTTTTATTTCCTATACGTGAACAGGTGGAAAATAATTTGTTTGAGAAAAGTTTGAGTATTTAACATATAAATCCAAGAACGGTCAACTACTTCTTAATTCCTTTTCTATTCTAAACATTTCTAGAAAAATAAAATCAAAAATAGAGTTTCTTCTAATTTCCTTACCTTAAATAATCACAGAATTATTAAACTAATCAGCTTACAATCATTTCAAAAATGCTTCAGTGCTACAATCGAGGCTGCGGTCAAACATTCGACCCAGAAAACAATACCAATGACTCATGTTGCCATCATCCTGGTGCTCCATACATTCATGATGCTTACAAAGGCTGGTCATGCTGTAAGAAAGAGAGTGTCGACTTTACTGAGTTTCTAAACTATAAAGGATGCACCCGGTCAAAGCATTCAAATGTTAAGCCACCGGAACCAGAGAAACTTAAAGAGGATGTTGATGTTCCCTTACCCACTAAAGAAATTCGCCCTCCTATCAACACGGAACTAATGGGACGACCAGATTTTAACACTTCTCTTACCAAAATCAACCCAACTGTTGCCACTGCCTTGAAACAAGCTATAGACAGTTTGAAAACTAGGAAAGCTGGCAAAGTGGATGGGGGTGCTCCAAAATTAGGTGAAATCCCCATTGGAACTGCGTGCAAAAATCGTGGCTGCAAGTACTCGTACGCAGATTCCTCAAGCGACTTGGACAAATACCAATACCACCCCGGTGTACCAATTTTCCAGGCGGGCCTAAAATTCTGGTCATGCTGTCAAAAAAAGACCACCGACTTCGGCACTTTCATGGCTCAGCCCGGTTGCGCCTATGGATCGCATAAATGGTTCAAAGACGAAGAAGACAAAGCGGTGTCTTGTCGGTACGATTGGCATCAGACCGCCTCGAATGTTATCGTTGCCATTTACGCCAAAATGTATCACTACGAATTGAGCAGCGTGCAAGTAAATCCAATCCGCCTTAAAATTCGTCTTGTCTTCCCCGAACAAGATAATTCTGAATTTAATTTAGATTTGGAATTAAGAGGAATTATCAAGGTAGACCAAACACAAGTTCAAATGTATGAACTAAGATAGAAATAACAATGCCAAAAGCAGAACCTGGTTCGTGGGCTAAATTGGACTTTCCACGAAAGAAAGATGTCCCAAAATCCTCCAAAACCGATGGTCATTTAGTTCAAAACAACAAAGAAGATGATAGCTCAGACTCAGAAATCGATTTGGATGACATTGAGAGTGTTTCAACGGGAGTCAGAATGACTGACATTTCCTAAGATCTTTCAACACAAATTTGGACTAAATATTTTGGAAGTATAAATAGTTATGGATTAATTAAAACAGAAGAATATGAACAAATACTTAACCAAAAATGATTGATTTTTGACTGCTTTCACCTAACCTATCCGCATCGTTCACAAATATATTCGTATAGCTTCGAATCATCGGATATAATTTTTTTTAATAAATGTGTGAACGTGGACATTGACAGAAAAAAAGAACTCTACGAACAAAGACTTCGAGACTCATGAAAGTCACCAGGACTACCAACATAATATTATTTGATACTCGAATAAATTTTACAAATCTATTCAAAGCAGACATTTGCTTTTACTGTTATCGAAAGCTGATTCTTGTATTTTGTATTGTGTTTGTGTGTAAATTCTGCTTTAATGCGGATAGCTTTTGCCAAAAAAACATAGCTAATGCTAAGATGGGTCTTGAAGAAGAAATCATCAATTTGAATACAAACTTTTTGCAATCAATGCAACCAACAATTTAAATTGCAGCAAAATTAGGGGTTACTAAGTCATTTTATCAACAAAATTTTGCTCAACTTATAATGCTATCAATTCAAATAAACTTTTCGCTTAGGTATAGAAGTACTAATTTCATTTCTAACAAAAATGCTTCTTAACTCTTAACAACTTAATAATTAACACTAAACACTTAACATTTCTGAACAGACTGTAATATTGTATTCCTAATCAATTAAAGTCCAAGATTTTCTAAAAAGTTTATTAAATTTTACACATCATAATATTCCCCATAGTTTTAAAATAGAAGTAGAATGTCTATCAAATTCATCACAAGCAAACCTCAATTAATATTAATGAATATCCAATCAAAAATATTATTTACAGTTCTCCAGATAGTTCATGAATATAAGTAAATCACACATGTGGTTGTTATAAATCTCAAAGGACCACCTTCATTCAACTGGACAATCAACTTATTCAAATAATAATTAATGCAAATGTAGTTTGAGAGTTATTTGGAGATGAGTGTAGAAACGAAACACCTCGCAAGATAATCAAGTGCTCGAAATGCACCCATTCGTTCTAAATCGAACATACATTCCCCCAGAGGAAGAGTGTGTACATCAATCAGACTTAGCTATGAAAATTGTTTTGGATGAGAAACTATTTTGTATCGTATCGTATACAGTAATACCCGGATAAGTGCATTTCGCTTAAATGCCTAACCCTCATAATTACCTTTATTTTTTAAGAACCAAAATTCTGCGGATTTTTTGTATATAAAACTCTTCTTGTAAGTACCTTTCTCTTAACTATCTTTCCCCCTTAACTGCCTTTTACTTTGTATACTTTTATTGAAATTTACCTGACAAAAATTCTTTTAAGTACACATTTGAAATTAGCTGATAATATACAACAGTTTTTTTTCCTTTAGCGTTTTTTCCCTTTTGCATTGTGTTTCAAAATTCATAAATAAAAAATTTGTAATCTTAATCTATTGTAATGATTCGTGGACCAAAGGACGTTAAAATCTATTTTGAATCAATAATTCAATATGTCCGAGTCCGATTAAATATAATACAAAACACATTTCTATTGTAATTAATTGTGTCTGGCCCAGGACAAAATCTTCCAATTTTAACAATTACAGATTTTAATCTTGTTGGATATAGTTCACATTGGTTTCTTGTCAAAAAATCCATGTAAGATGAAATGAACTTAACAAAAAGTGGGTGTTGGTAGGGCCCTCACTAGCCAACTGATGAATCGTAGTGAGATCTCCGGTACGAAACGCAAATTTTATACTGAAGGCCGTTAAAAGATATTTTGAATCAAATGTTTATTTATCATTTTTCGTATTGTGTATGTGAGATAAGCACCTATGTGCACTTAAGCGGTTTTTTTTATAACTGCCTAACCCGCATAAGTGCATATTAAATTAGGGCATTTAGTGTGAGGCACTTATCCGGGTTTTACTATAGATATAATTTTGTAATACAATCTATTGCACTGGTGTCTTGTAGCTCTATTCGACTGCAGTTATGTATGTATAATATGTAAAAATAATTGGACATGGTGTGTATATAATACATTAAAAGGATAAGGTATTTAGTTTCAAAATAGTAGAAGTGTATTACCTACATGGAATGGGAAGTGTTTCATTTCCGAATTTTTACATTAATTATACTATCTTATCTTTTTATTTCGTTGGGGTTTTTCTGGTATCAATAGACACGTTCACTTATTTATTAAATAAGTTAAACTATAACTTACTAAACATTCGATTCGGAAACGTTAGCTGAAAACAGTCAACAATCAAAACAAAATCAAATTGCATAGCCAAAAATTGTTAAATTTTATTGACGGATGTCGTAGATAATCAGCTTTACCCAACAGTTCATGTCAAACCAGAAGTTTACGTCATTTTTCCATTCATAGTCAAGTTAACCATTTACTTTGACCGTCTAATTGAAACCAATCTTTTTGAAGGACACTAAATCTGTTCCGACTGCGTGTAGAAATGAGCTTTCGAACAACGATTTTGTGATTTTTTAATGTGTTTATCATTAATTTCTTAACTTATGTTGTCAACTTTAAAAGTATTAAAGCAACGTGAGTGTAAAAATGAAAACAACCTTTTTTTCAGTTTGTATTTGGAGCGACGACAAAGTTTATAATTTTCACAAAAATACCGCTATTTACCACAATTATGAGGTTTTTATCAATAAAACGGATGCTACTGTCTACTGCTACTGTATGTTATTTTTGTGGATTTCTTAATGGCTTAATGTCATCTCCTTTGCGGTTAACTTTTCGAAACTATAAAAATGGATATTATGGTGGTATTTAAATTAAGTACATAAATAAATTTTTAAAAGACTAAGCTAAAAAGTCTTTCAGTCCATATTTTATGTTACTCCATCATCATTAACTTTTCTACCCCAACTCGATCGTTCATAAGATACTTAAAAAATTAATGCTACCATTTTTAGTAAGCCAGCATTCTACGAACATGCCCTTCTACTTTCGCAACATCTAATTTGAATGCGGAAAATCTCAAACAATAAAAATAATTTTAAAATCAACATTTCTGACAACACAGATATAGAAAACTTTTTCGTTTACTTCTTCACATATCTATATACCATTTTTTTTTTTCAAATTGAAAAGCTTTAATTTTCTTATTTTTCTTTAATCAGAAGGAATAAAAGCAAATCATATGTTAATTATTTGACAGATTGTCAGTAATAACAATTTAAAATATAAACATCTGTTTGCTGCGGATCAGTTTTATTTTTGTTTGGGAAATTCTATTTTTCTGTAGATAGATTTTCCAAAGAAACACGGCTATTTCCGCTTGGTTAGCGTCATGTGCATTTATCATTGTTTTAAATCCAGTTTGCTAATTCATCATTTCTTCCAACAATCGGCCTCATTGCTGAAGATGATTTTCATTTTTTGAATCGGGCTCTGCTTCCAATTTATCAAAAATACGGCGACGTTTGAACAAATTTTTTTGTGAAAATCGGGATCAACAGCAAATCTCGCTTCACGAACAGAAATATTTTTTTTTGAAATAAATCTGTAAAATTTGTGTGATTTGTTCCGACGTCAGTCGATTCCTGATGAAATAGCAACCCAAACTGAAGATGGGATCATGACATTAACTTGAATGACAAAATTCTCTAACCGACAAAATCTCGAATAACAAAAATCTTGAATGATTATAATCTTGAATGCGTATAAAAATCTCGAAATAAAAAATCTTGAAAATCGATATTTAGATTACTTACGATTACCACAACCAAATATATAAGAATTGTACGAATTAATTATTCATAGTCCCATAGAAGAGGATCACAAGATGCAAAACAGTTTTCATCACTTTTTCAACAGTGATTTCTTTGAAAATAAATATTAAGACTTAAGTTGTAGAACATTAAATTTGCTAGAAGATTTGCCTTAACCATTTTTTTCGGAAATCAAAAATGGCGAAGTTATTGGCCGAAATAAAATGTTCATTAAATTCAAAATGGCGGTTGAAGCTCCAGCGCGATTTTCCCGAAAACCGAAAACCTAATGAACCCCCGCAGCGAACTGTGAAAGAAAATTGTGCGAATTAATTTGTTTTTCATTGTGCATACACCCAAAATGGACCCAACCCTAAATCCTATATTTGGTAGTGGTGGAGAACTATCGATAGTCACTGCTACCGATAGTTCGCAAAATAAACATCGATAATTATCGATAGTTTTCGATAGTTCTTGTTTTCTTTTATTATTAGATAAAAAATGTTTTATCTGTTAACTTTTACTAAGTAATATATACTTTCCGCATATGGGGAAATAGTACAATGAATTCATTTGACAATTTACAGAATTATTAGAACACCATCCATCTAAAAACCTCATATAAAACCGATTGTACAAAAAAGCGTTTTTTCATACTTATTGTGCCTAAGACAGAATGGTAAAAACATACATAATCCTAATAAATTTCCTCAAAATATTGGAATACTTGTATTTCCTATAATTGTACAATAAAGGTATCTACAACAAACTATTTGCAAAGAAATACTGATCAAGGAGTATATACAATTTAAAATCAATACGACTATTTTTAACAAGAGAGAAACGGTGCTTCAGAGAACACAAAAACGAACTGAATGAAAAAAAAAATCGTTCTGATAATTGCTAGCTATAAAATGGCGTATCAAACACTCATCTTGTTTAACGAAATCGAAATAATAAGTTTCAAAAACGTTACATGAAGCAAAATACAATTGTTAATATTAAAACTGATACTAAAATAGATTACAATTGGTAAGTAAAAAGCTATAAAAATGAAAACAATTCCAAATTTAAACACGAACAGTTGCTGAAGTGTTTAAACAGATTTACGAATGATGAAAGATAATTGTAATCTTTTGTTAGAAGAAGAGCGCACAATAGCAAGTGTAGTCGACTCGAACTAAGCTAGTCTTAACTCAACACAATATTGTTATAAGAATTCAATTCTAGAGAAATCTGTTCGGTTTTGAAAAACTAATTTTTTCCTGAATTTAGATTTGTTGACTATCGAAAAACAATCGATAGTGGGTAAAAACTATCGATTGCTTTTGATAGTTGAAACTATCGATTATAATCGATAGTGCCATCGATAGTTCTCCACCTCTAATATTTGGCCAACAGGGCGTTTACTGGTCCAATCGTGGTAGAAAAATTAAGGTTAAATCAAACGGCAGATGACAAAATGGCAGTCAATTAAATGAAAACAGTGCTGCCAACTTTAAATTCTATACCTCCTAAGTAGAGCTTTTAGTTACCTATAAGTTTTTTTAAATTTTTTTTTCATAAAAAGTAAAATATAAGCGCGTTTGTATTTTTGCCAATATTTTAATAAAGATTATCTTATTTGATTCTGAAATTTGTACCAATTTATATTATATTTGTATATTCTAAATGGCAAACACCTTTTAAGAATTAATCCGAATACAAATCTAGAGATGAAAATTTTCCTAATATATTGGATACACAGATCAGGTCGTTCATTTAGTTAAATATTTTCATGAATTTTCATGAGTCTTAGTCAACATTTAATATTGTTATGAATATTCCTACACTTTCTACACTGAAAACAATATTGTTTGTAAATTTATAATATTTTTTTTTTGAATAATATTAAATATGATGTTTCTTTGAAAAAGCTTTTAATTTTATGAATAAATCTCGACACCATTTTCTAAGACTTCGCAAATAAATATACAGCATTCAATAAGACCCTTCCTATAGAAATCCTTGTAAGAAAAAACTGCATGGCAATTCAATAAATGGAAATCTAATACATGTATGTTTATAGAGGTTAAGTTCTGTGTAAGCTTTCTTAGAAGACTGCTTTTTTGATAAGGATAAATTCAAATCCAGAATTTTATTTCGTGTGGTCATCTGTTAAATATTAGCAAGGAAGTAGTCATTATCCTTGCATCCTTGTAAGGAAAACAAAATGCAACATTGTGCAAAGACCTCAATTCAACCACTTTTGCATTATTCCTCTTCAGTATGACTCTGGGTTATGCAACCTTTAATATATGTATGTAACCCACACATGCCTCAATATTTGCGATTTAAATTAGATTTCCTCTGCTGTCCTGTCAGCACAATAAATAATACACATAGTATACGTAAATACAATCATACGAGTACATATGTATGTACAAATTCTATCCACATCAAATAAAACCTCAATGTTGCACATCGAAGTGGTGCAGGATGTGTCTATGTCTACCTAAGTGAATAATATGGTGCAACAGAACCAAATCTCTTATAGTATCAATTTATTTGCATATTCTGGTAACGGTAACTATACCAACCTTTAATATGTGTGGTTTTCGTTTAGTTTATTCGTAAATGTGCATATTGTTTTAGTATATGTATACCGAAAGGTATAATCATTGTATTTATATCTACAGAATAGAATAGAATATATATACAATGGGTATAATATAGATACATGCTCTTGTTCTTTTTTCCCATAAGGATTGCGCTGCGCAAGAATATTTTACTTAAAACGAAAAGTTTTTTCTCTAAATGTTTTTTTTTTTTTGCTTAAGTTTTGCTCTTATCTAAGCGGTTCATGAGAGATATGTTCCTAATGTTTTATTGGTTTCCTTTTTTAATTTAAATAATCACATTACAAAATATACAAGATACAGGAATGGGTTAAATCCAAAGGCCGATCGGCAGTCAAGCAATCCTATCGTTGACATGATTTATTCTGTGTGTAGAATTCTCATGAGATAACCGTTCGCGTACTCTGATACAATTGTATGTCTCCTGTGCAATTTATGTGGACATCAGCTCAGAGATGTCCCCAGTTCCTGTAACCAAAATTATATGCATATTCTTAGTTTTTCGAGAGAGAAAGAGTCCACGATCAGATAGTAAAACAACAATTCTTATGACCCCTAAATACAGTGGTCGACATAAATATTTTCACAAGTAAAAATTGAGAATGGAAAATTGTTATTAGCCGATGAGTAAAAATATATAAGTATATGTTAAATTTAATAGGTTATTGGATTTTGAAATGACGAAAAAAAATCACTTTACTTTTTATGCTAACTAAAAAAATATATATGTATACAAAATAAAAATACAATTAGGATTTCTTTGTTAAATAAATATATCCTCCCTTAAAGCGTATGACTATTTAAAGACCCTGTGACATATATTCCACAAGTTCTCGAAGCATTTCTTGAGGAATTTCGCCCAAAAGCCTGGTCCGTGTGAAAGAAAAACTCTTTTCCCTTCTACTTACTTACATACTTATTTATCCGGCTCTCGATCCATGGCGGGTCTCTGTCTGACGTATTGCGGTCTTCCACCTGTTGAGGTACCTCGCAAGCTCCTTTCAGTCATCGAGACCAAGCGCTCTTGCGTCTGTAACCGCCTGGTCCCTGTAGCGGAGGTTCAGTCTTCCTGGTCATCTCGAACATGGGGGCTGGGATTTTCTTGCCTGGAGCGTTGTTGTCTATTGTAGCCAGTGAAGTCGAGGCGCTTTGGGTCTTTGGACTACATCCAAATCTTGGTACAGATCGTACAATTCTCCATTGAATCTTCTTCTCCATTCGCCCTCTTCGCGTACAGAACCAAATATCTTCCGAAGAATTTTCTCTCGAAAGTGCTCAGTTTAAATTCCGCTTTTTTACTTATCGTCTCCCACTAGGAGGGCGCCGTAGACTAAACCCTTAAAACTAGCGTTTTGTATAGCGTACACTTTGTCTTTCAAGACAGCAGTTTTGAACCCATTTGTTTGGCTAAACCGAAGTAGCAGTGGTTCGTTATGGTAATTCTTCGTCGAATTTACACTAAGGTGTCATTCGTGGAATTGATGTTAATTCCGAAGTAAGTGAACTTCTTGACTACCTCGAAATTACTGCTACCAACATTGACGTTTTGCCGTAGGCGATGGACAGATGGGTCTTTGTTCCCTTTTACCCCACCTTTACATATGATTTTACACATATCACTCAAATAATTAAATAGTGACTTTGCGGTGGACAGGCAAGTGTATCTACTCCAATGTCGTGAAAAAAGTTTGCGATCATTCAGCTCTTGTAGCATGGGGTATTGAACTGATGAAGCATGGTTTTTAACGAATTCCATCAAAAGCGTTTTGTAATCTTTGGTTTAGTTTTTCTATTTCTTTCCGTAAGCCTAAAATTTTGTACAGATTTTTTTTTATATTTATTTATGTGTTAATACTCTTTTAGCGTGCTTCGGTAATTTTTACTTTGTATCAATTTGTTTCACCACCTTACAAAAATACTTGGTAAATATCTAGGTTAAACTCTGCTTTTCTACCAATATTTCTATAAGGTAAGCTTAAAATAAATAAGACTACGATTATTTTATAAAAAGAAAAAATCCAAAATTTCCCTAGAGTTCTAGTCAAACACATATGCTTATACAAAACAAAATACACGACTCGAATGATTAATATTTTAATGTCAGTGACTAAGGAATCCTTATACTTACTCTGATGAACAAGCCGTAACTTTATGAAATTTGCCGTTACGAATTTTTCACCCAGAAGAGTGGTTTGACTGCTGTTATAATAATTATACCTATGGCTGTATTTACAGAAGAAACTTCACAAATCGAAATAAAGTTTTTAAATATTTTATAGTGAATTTGCATACTTATCAGTTTTAAGCTTTTGAGAGAATTTTATATAGACCCTTTAAGATTTGACAGCTTATGAGTTTCTGCGCAAACAATCAAATTTAAATTATAAAAATATAAATATAGGTATTGCAAGCCATAGACCGCCAGGTTTCATTGTGGTGAAAGACACATCCGTAAGCGTGTTTGTTTTTTAGGAACTCTGGAGAAAATTTTCACTTCTGATGTTTCTTTTTTTAAATAATTATATTTATTTATTTATTTGCTGACTTAATTCAAGCGATTAACAACAAAAATAAAAAGTGGTACCGCAATTCCGTCTGTCTATCTGCAGATCGATCTACAGTCTAAAAAATGATTCATAAACTTTTTTCAACATGTAGTTTTTTATTAGAGATTAAATTTTTGTCTGATCTTAATTGCAAATTGGCATTTGACTATAAGCCATGGGACATTATGTAATTATTTTGGAAAGTCAGAGACAAAGTTTCGTGTTTTTTTTTTTTTTTTTTATGAGGAGATACAAATATCAAACAACAGAGATTGCATTCGAAATTAAATTGCATTAAAAATTAAACAAACGGAAAGGAATGTGAAAAAGTCGAAAGAACTTACAAATTGAGTTTGTTCTTTGATATTCTTTCTTTATAGAATAAAATTTGTTTTTTGTTAAACGATTGTCTTGCATTATTTGATGTAAATTGTTTTCTTATAATTATAATAATAATCCAAAAGAATGTGTTCATTGTGCGACATTAAATGTGCAATATTAAAATGTTAATGTAATTTAGTGAAAATAAATGTGATTATACAATGTCAGTTTGTTACCTAGTCCAAGATGTTTTCCGCTCCGTTGTTTTCCCATTAATTCAATCTAAGCATTGATTGAATTGGGAGAATTTTCGAGAGTCAGGAATTATAAAGTTCTCCATTCACGACTCGACCGCATGGACTTACTCTTATATTCAATCACTTGCTTTTTATATTCATATTTGAAACAGATGTTTTTACTTAATTTTGTATAAAAAACATTAACTTAATATTTTTCTATGAATCGGTATGGGAATTTTAAGTATTTAAAACTATAAATTTAGAAACATAATTCAAAAAAAATTACCAACCCAAAGAATTAAAAAAAAAAAAAAAGCTGTATGAAAATCAGCTGCGTTTTATATTTGTATAATGTAATGATGTAAATTAAAATTACAGCATCCGGGGGCCTGTCTTTATAACCGATATAGGGTATTCAGCTATTATATTTCTTCAAAGAGTGGAAACAATAACAGAGTTTATTTAGAAACTTGTTCTTATTATATTGCATTAATAATAATCATAATAATTAACATTAAAATTAATGTTTTCCAGCCCATTTTTTTATGTTTTCTTATGGCAAATACATTGACCGTCAACTCAAACAAAAAAATCTATCTCCAATTGTGAGATAGATTTGAATTCCAGGTGGCATTGAAAACAACTTACCATTACCAGGTGTCAATAGCGATAACCGCAACTGTCACTTTATAGATTTTTGACAGAAACAACAGGTACAAAGGTTAGGTTAGACAAATGGGCTGCAAGTTGATGTTGTTACCGGCACACTTATATCAAGGTAGATCCATTGTGATACCCTGAAGTGTTGTTAATTGTAAATATAACAATTGAGTTCTATGGATGATCATTATCGAGCTATTTAGAGACTTGTATGAAATTCAGCAGGTTTTTACCCGAAGGATTTGAGAGCTCTTCTAAATATTGAAGATATAGCTGCACAAGAATTTGATCCTTATTTAATGACAAAGTGCTGGACAATGATAGACGAAATGAGAGGTGTCCTCATGTTCATCTTCGTCATTGCAACCTCTGCATAGAGTTCGAAGGGAATTCTTGTTTATGTGGGTAATACTTTTGGTTCTTTTCTTGTCAAAATTGGGCCATAGTTTCGGTCGTAGCACGGGTATCGAGTTTGTCCCATCTTTCATTGGTTTTTAAAAGAATCTTCTTTCCAATGTCCTGTTTAGCGACACAGAGTGGGATTTTTATCGACGGGTCTATTTGGGTAGGGTCAATTGTTGAACCCTTCCTCGCCAGCTCATCAGATCTCTCGTTGCACGGTACATAACTGTGACCCGGGACGCAGCAGAGTCTAATATTATGTTACCTGCCAAGATCCTTTAGCTCTTCGCGACAAGTAGTTACAAGATTCGACTTGATAACTGTGGCAGAAATCTGATACAAAACAAAGATTCATTTTTGAAGTAAAACTTTTTTTGCGTTGTCATTTTTATTTAAACAATTTTTACTCTTTTTCTAATTTATTTGTAAACTAACTAGGAACTTAAAATTAGCAAATAAATTTTCATAAAACAAACAAAAAACTGTAACTTATTTAAAACTCACAAACCTTTTAATCAACAAAAGAAAGTAAAGGTCAGCATTTTTTATATAAAAGTTACACAAATTTGAAAACAAAATTATACGTATACTATGTAAGTATATACGTAAGTGTTATATATAAAACGCTTTCATTTAAAAACTACTTACTTGATTTGGATTATTAAAACGGTTATGAGTTTCAAATTAAGTGGCAGAACTCCAAAAATAAAAAGAAATTTTACTTCTAGCGCATTTTTTAAAGTGTACAAGTACAAGCTTAGCTTATTATAGTTATAACCAGTCCAATACATGTCTCCTCAAAATATACATTCAAAATAGTAAATCTTACATACACGAATGCAAAATGTATTCCTCAAGCTTGATCAACTTCACAATTTTTCATTTAAATCATTCCAATACCATTTAAATTTTCATTCTCCATTCTCATTTGCTTTAGAAAAAAAACTTCTCCATAATCACAAAACCTATACAATTCACTCAATTACATTTGAGTTCCGACAAAGGCGCCCCCTCAAACATGAAAAAAAAAACTTTTTTAAAAGTTATGGCTTTCCAATTTCCACATCCATTTACTCATCTTGTATCGACCTACCTGTCTGTATGATTGGGTCTGTGTATATATGTATCTATGGTTAAAGCAACTCCTCAAAATTGACTTGGTCTGTGACAAATTGTATCCTTTTCCAATTTGAAAAGTTTCCGAAAAAGTTTCGTCAAGGCAATATTGAGTGAGTCTTAAAAAATTGCTTCAATATATACCTAGATACCTATCTAACCTTTATTGACGTCAATTGGCAAGTAGAGTGATTGTTCCATAGATGGCAATGATATGCCTGATTAATGTTTATGTATAAGTAAACTTTTTTGATTCAATCATGTATCTAAGATTGAGATAACTTTTGAAGTGTTTTTTTTTTTAAAGAATTTTCATTGTCGATCGATGTTATAATGGATTGAAAGTAGATGAGCATGGATATGCACTATATCTAAATGTAAGTAGGCGGATGGTCTGTGTGGGTAAAGAAATTCAAAAAGGACAATAGAAGTTGTAAAATCTTAGAATAGGTGAATACCAAACTGTTGCCTCCATTTTTTGTTTGGAGGTGATCTTCGAATTGAAAAATACCAATTTAGCTTTATGACAGTTGTTCGCCAAAGTTATAAGTAGTCATAGCAATTCGGGTGGTTGGGGCTGCTCGACAAATCAGCGAGGTTCCAGAAATAGAATGGTCTTCTTATTCTACTGGGCCACATAAGCAGTATTAAAACAAAAACCATGTGCGTCTCGGGACGCCCGACAGAAGTGATAAATTAAGCTACGAGTAATCTAAGTTGAACTCTTTAATATGGAAATTGTTTATCTTGAGAAAAGCTTCGAAAGTTCGTCGTTACTTTGATTAATTTCAAAAGTTATCCGTATACGTGAGAGATAGGGGAGCAAGACAGACTGGAGCCGTAACGCGTTACGTAACGAAGCAGTTTACTCTTTTTTTACTTCAGAAAAATATTTTTTTTCCAAAAAATAAAAAAAAAAACTTTTTTCGAATATTTTGGAATGCAGAATTATTTAGAATTGGAAAGACCTCCTTTAAAAAAATTTTGATCGAAACTCATGGAGCCGTTTATGAGAAAGTTGAAAATAAAAAAAAAAATGTTTGTATGGCAAATACCGTTAATAACAAAATATATAAGCAAATTTGTATTCCAAATTGTAGAATATGCATATTAAAATGGTAGACACTATTGTACGGAAGGTACCGTTATTTAAGCGGTTAAAAAATGATTCAAAATCTATTTGATCACCTAAAGCGCTTAAGTACGAAGTTTGAAAAAAATCTTTTCAGTGGTTTAGACTGTATACGATCTAAAGACAGACAGATGGAATTGCGGGAACCACTTTCGTGGTATTCTCTATCATGGTATTGTCAAGTAAGATTAAAATCTTCAGTTCGATCTTATTTCCAAACGCAAAACTTGCCCTCAAGTTAATCTCAAGGTTGAAGTTGGATAAAACGTGGATAGTTAAGAGAATACTAGATGCCACCAAAAAGCTTACTATCTTTGCTACATATTATTATGTTAACATGTGTATATAATGTGTTAGAAAACCTACCCATCATATTGGAGATTTACCCAACTCTATTTGTAAAGATCTAAACCTTATGTACACATGTGTCTATACAATATACATAAGATACCGTCCTGACCTTCAATTTAGTTTTGTTTTAATTTAATTGACACATTTGTAGGTATATTACTTGAAAACCTTTTTACGCCTTTTCTGATGGTTTACGCTTTCTACTTACTCTAGCACTTTTGTAGATGACAGCTGGGCAATAACTTTGTGGTATACTGTTTTTTTAAATATTGAAATTTTTCATCAACTTTTGCATTTAGAATAAAAATCCATTAAATTTGGTCTCTTAACCCCTCTAAGATACAATGGGTGGTTTTCAAGAAGAAATAAAACGAATATAATTTAATGTTATTTTCAAGAAATTAACTTAATTATAAAGATAAGTTCTTGTCATTATGTTTTAAAAATGTTTTCTCGAATAAATACCAGCCAAGAGTCCCAATTATCGACCACTTTTTGCAGCAATTGGGGCCGTATGTCAGCAATAGCGCGCCGAATATTCTTTTCCAAGGCGTCAATCGTCTCGGGCTTATTTGCGTAGGCAAGCAACTTCGCATAAGCCCACAAACAATAGTCCAGCGGTGTTAAATCGCACGATCTTGCAGGCCAAGGCACATGCCCACGGCCGACGGTGACGCGAGATAATGCGCTCACTAAAAGTTTCCTTCAATAAATTGATTGTTTCGTTAGCTATATGGCATGTAGCGCCGTCTTGTTGGAACCAAAGGCCGTCAACATTAACATCCTACAATTCAGGCACCAAATAGCATTCCCCATTGACTGTAATATTATGGTCGACTTAATTTTTGAAGAAAGAGAGTTTTGCAACAAAAAATATAAATATGCCGAAAGATGTCTTGCTCGGTCTACGATCCAGGCAAAAACAAGTGCTCAACAGATGTAGGCACTATAAAGCGTTTTTTTTTTTTTTTTTTTTTTTGATTCATTTTTATTTAATCTTAACTTATAACTATCTTAAAGCTAGACAAAAATGTTTTAAACTATCCTAATTATCAATAACTTACAACTAATTTACTGGCCCCTTACGGGCGCTCTAAACTAAACTATATATCTTAATACTAAATGTCTTTCGACCTTAAATCTATTTTAAATAATTCTAATTATTTTATTTTATATTTGTTTTACCAAGAAAACTTTTTTTTAAAAACTCGGTCTCGTATCATTTTTCATTTTTTACTTATAAACTACTTAAATCTAGACTAAAAATAATTAAAACTAGATACAATTAACTTATATACAAACTACAACTAACATAAACTACTTAAGATACCTAAAAATACCCAAAACCACTTAAAACTACTTAAAAACTAAAACGGCCACACCAGCATTTTTTTCGTTTTTTTAATTTTTTTTGTTTATATTTTGCATACGCATGCAGACACACAGCTACATTCACCCCATACATACATGTACATACGTACATACATGTACGTACGCACATACATGTACAGTTACGCAGGTACATGTACATATGCCTCCGCATACATACATATTTTTAATTTTTTTTTTGGTGCCACCCCGACTGTTCCCTATACCTAATTACCCTAAATGTATGTAAGTCGGCCAAGACATACCATCTTAATCGACTTTAAATATCACGATGCTGTTCAGAGAGCCACCAGAACTGGTTCTCCTGTTTCGCCCTATCCCTTCGGTCCCGATCGGACACAGTCCTACTAAACCGAAGGCGATCCTCTCTCGACCATACAGGAGTCGTCTATCTACCGTTTTACGGCTGACGTGGTAGATAAGCGGAACCGCCATTCTATCCTGTATCAGCCCTCGACTGTCTAAATAGAGGAATGCCTCTGGAGGGATGTAACCACTTAACCGCGCACTCTCAAAATATTCGTTATTGGGGTAATAAGCCCCAAAAATAAGCTGTTAGTTGAGGACATCGCTCTTGCAACGTGACCCCGAATCAGCTTAAACAAAAAATTATCTATTCTGTTTATGTTGGCTCCGTTGTATAGAACCTGGTTGGAATAATATCTTGTGTACTCCGACTCTGGTGTTCTGTGTAATCCAAGGCAACGTCTAAGACATTGCCTCTCAAACACCCGAATCTTTTCCATTTGAGATGGGGCAACGTTGAACCACACCGGACATCCGTGGCAATCATCGGCCTAATGAGGGCCATGTAGCAAATCACCTTCACCCTGCTGTCAAGACGGCTGCTATAAAACAGTCGTTTTGTCAAGTCAAAGGCTCCCCTAGCCCTGGCCAAAGCAGCACCTATATGTCTGTCGAAATACAGGTACTGATCCAACCAGATGCCAAGGTACTTTACTAAACTTTTACTCGCCAGTGGATGTCCATGTGGTCCTACGATCGCCAGCTTGCGCCAGCTCTTTCTCGTATCCCATGAGGCGCTAGACAACGGAGTCCTAAACAAAATAGTTTCTGATTTCTGGAAGTTGATTTTCAACTTGCAGTCACTACACTATAATGCGTTAATGAATAAGGATGTAATAATTATCGTGATTTGTTGTTTGATTTATATTAATTCGGCGCTCTTGACTATGTACAAAATTTTGAACTTAGTGTCAAAATTCGCTAATATTCACAATTCGCAATTATTTGGGGGTATCTTAGGCGCAAGGGACTTTAGTTTATCGGTCTGTTGTTGTTCCCTTCAAAATACAAAAATTAATCCCCGGGTTAAAACTATAATAAGTTAAGTTGTGACTTTTTGTTCAAGAACGCAATTTTCAGATTCGATGTTTGCGCCTCTAAATGTTTTTTTTTTGTATTTAAAACATGGCCATTTTGTTTTTCTTCAAAAAATCTATCTCAATACAAGTACTGTCATACACACAATGGTTTATTTACCAAAGGGATAAGGAATAAAATTATTGCGCTTTAGCATGATTCCTCGTTGAATATTATCAAATAAGGACTTTTGTTCTGTTGGTTTTTTTCCCTGCTATATATTGTCTTATCGTTTAGATGTACATACATTCGTAATCCATCAATTTGTGTGTATTTTTCTATACATATATAGGAGAGTAGAAGGATTATTTGGATTGTGCTATTCGTTATTTGAATTTTGTATTCGAATGTGAAGAGAAAAGTAAATAAAAATTCTTTTTTCTGTATATTTTGGAACAAAAGCATCAGGAAAAAAGCATATCTCGTGAGATTGCAGTAATTTACCAAGGATTATGTGAAAAATGTGTTTTTTCTGCAAAAGGAATGGACAACGTATAATAAATCCTTCTGGTTAAGAATTTATTTGCCTAATATCCTCTCGTGGGCGAATTCTCGAAGGCTTAATTAAGGATTTTATCGTGGTTTGTATATCTGATTTTTTTTTTGAGTGAACTGAGAGCAATAAAGACGGCATTTCGTTCTTGTTTCTTAATATTGACTTTTTGCTGAACCTTAATGACTTTTAATGACGATGATGATTTCATTTCAAAATGTAATAAATTCTTTCTGAACAACAAATATGTACCTTTGAAAATGTTTTTCTTTGTAGATTTCTCAACAGTTTTTATTCTTATATTTTTAAAAATAAACAAATTTAAATATTAAGGTATTAGAATTTTTAGTATTTAAACAGGATTTCATCATAATTTTGATTTGAAATGAATTTTGAGGCAAAAGTAGTGGCAGAAATAATAATATCAAATAAAAAGTAGAAATGCATAGTTCCGAAGTCTTTAGGTGTGTATTACTCCATTACCGCTTGCTGCTCGCCAACTTAATAGCTATCTATTTTCAATGTAAAATAGAATAAATGCCCAAGCCTAAGGACATATGTAATGACAATTGAGGCCATCTGCAAAACTTAGGGCACTTTCATATATTTCCTTTTAGGACAATCCTTTCCATCCAATGGGTAGAAAACAGTGTTGTTCCTCTACGCGTCGACTTTGATTGTCTACCTTTCTACGTAGACAATTGTGTCAACAATGTAGACAATGTCGACAATGTAGACAATGAAGTCGCCAATGTAGACAATGAGGATAATTCATTCTCATCTGTCATTCTCGATTGTTCTTTCACAAGGTTTACTTGACTTCTATTTAGAAAATGTGCGTGTTTGACTTCAATTAAATATCGAAAAATTGAGTTCTTTGATAACAAAATTATATCTGGTCGACGCAAAAATAAAGCATTTGATTAATTGGGTTTCCTTTTAATGAAATCCAACAACAAATATGTAACAATGCAGAAAGCCGTTTGCGCAGCCACAGGTAAATATAGAAACGTATTAGATAAACCATAAAATCATATTATTTATTGACCATTGACCATATGCTTTAACATTCTATTTGGAAAGGAATGCCTGCAAACCATCCCAATCACCTGTGGCATCTGAATCCGGTGATGTTTCTATGATTGTTTTTATTGATGACAGTGATCTAAGCTCGAGCTCCGGCATTCAAAACTCTGAGACGGTAGTAAAAAATTGTGTTTTTGTATAAAACTTATAACTCACAAATGTTAATTGTTAGATGTCTATCTCTCTTACAAACTATGTTGACAGCAATAATGTTTATGTTTTAAATAGCTGTGTAAGTATTTTTATTCTACTAAAATCGATCAAATTGAATCTGACGCATTCTCTGTAGGAAGCAGCTAACAAAACCGACCCATTGAACAGTTGTTCAACTCATGATTCAACAACTCTTACCTATACTGATTCAAGCGAAACTCAATATCAAGTTGCGACAACAAGCTCATCATTTTCATTGAGTTCCAACAGTTGCAGTTCCTCATCATTGTCGTTGGGCCCATCCCCACCTGTAACAACTTTCAATAAGAACATACAACGATCGAAACGTTGTCCAACCCCATCAAACTCTGTTTCTAAATTCATGGTCCGATTGACGGAAAGATAGGAAGACGAGTTGAATGAAGCTTTGAGTAAACTGGTTTTTGGATGCAACATTCCGTTAAGAATTGTTGATTCAATTCATTTTAAAAATTTTATAAAAAAAATTCGCCCTGCGTATGCAGATAAGGTTCCAGGTCGAAAAAAACTTTCAACAACGCTTTTAGATCAGGCCTATGATAAATGTGTTTCTTCAATTAAAGCATCTATCATATCGGATTCTGTTTTGCTGATTGACGGCTGGAAGAATAGCTCCAGCAACAGCAAGACTGTCGTATCAATGCTACATAATGCTGAAGGCGAACAAGCATTTCTTCAGGCCTGGGACCTATCTGGAGAATCAGAGACTGCAGAAAAGCTAACAAACATACTTTCAGAATCTGTAGATATTGCAAAAGAATTTTAATCCACTCAAGTTTACGCTGTTGTATCTGACAACGCCAGGACTATGAAGAGAATGGGAAAAAATGCAGAGCATTTTATATGGCATAGCACTTGTAGTAGTCATATTGGAAATCTTTTAGCCAAAGACTTAATCGACAAAAATATTAATGCCAATGTTGCTTTGATTTTAAAAGAGATCAAACAAGTTGATTTTGAAAAAATGGTAGTAAATCGTGGAGGCTCCAGAATTATACTGCCCTGTGAAACCAGATGGTGTTCATACCGTGATTCATATAAATGCTTGGTAAAAAATTATGATATAAAGAAAATTGTAGCAGCAGAATCAACTACCAAAAAAATAAAGCAGACTGTAGCTTTGTTGATGTTTGATGAAAAGTTTATTGATGATGTTAAGAATTACATCGAGCTTCTTGGTCCAGTCTGCACTTTAATAAACAGGTATCAAGCGGTCGATTGTTCTGCTGGAGAAGCAGTTCATCTTTGGTTGAGTTTAAAACTCCCAGATAGACTTAAGGCGCAACATGAAACATCTTTGAAATCGCGCGTGGATATGGCTCTAAACAAATATGCTCTCTCAGCTTATTATTTACACCCTCATTTTGACAATGGGAAGCTGACGGTTAGTCAAAATGAAATCGTGTGCCAGTTTTTGTTTAAGCATCTGAATAGTGATGGAATTCAAGATTGGGACTCTTTTAATATAAAAATCAACTTTTTTAAGATTCTTTATGAAAAAGATATTGAAAAACCAATTGTTTTTTCGGAATATGGCCTTTATAAAACATCCAAATCTGGCAAATTTGGCAAAAAAACTTATTCTTATTCCAGCCTCTTCCGCTCAAATTGAAAGAGTTCTTTTCAAGTTGGTCGCATGTTCATTCCATGTCGAGAAACCGCTTGACTTTTGAACGATCGAAGAAACTCCTTCATCTTTATTATTCACTGAGAATCGAGGATAAACAATATAATTGTTTTGATGAAGACGTCGAAGACGAAAATGAACAATTTTTTTTTAAGAAATTTATGAAATACATAAGAATTTACGATTTTTTATTTTTGTTGAAATAATTAAAAATGCAGAGTGAAAGACTCAAATAATACAAATTTGTTTTGTTTATATGATTAAGAAGACACAAAAAAGTTAAAAAATTGAAATAAAATTGATTGTCTACATTGTCTACATTGACATGTAGACAATGATGAATTGTCTACGTTGAATTGTCTACACGTAGACAATCGTGAATTTTACATTTTTTGTCTACATGGAACAACACTGTTTAAAAAATAAATGATAAGTTTCCAGAAAAATTTGGTGAAATAATGTTTTCTTAAGAGGGAACAAGGTAGGAGAGCATAGAATTAATATAAACAATAATGTGAATGGACCTATAATTGGAGTTTAGTGGTCGCAAAGCGAATACAAGTAAATCATCCATAATTGAAGATTCTTAGTGTAAATAGTTCCGAATTCACCAAATTAACGTGATATTAATATTTTGTCACATAAGAATATAATAAAATGCACGACTGGTTTGCACTAACTTGCTCTTATGTTCGATCACATCGTATGAAAATTTCTATTAACAATCTAAATATATTTTTAAAGTCGTTTTTTAATTGATTTTTTATATATTTATACAAAATGTCTTAAATTTTTTTTTCTAAAAAAAATTGGTATGTCAATCTTAAATATTTAATATTATAAACTTAAAAACAAAAGCTTAAATCGGCTTAATCGCAAAGAAACAAAATTTTTTTTTAAAACTTTTTGAAAACATTTAAAAAAAAATCTAAGACGCCAATTCATAGGTATTCAGCATTCATTCAATACATATAAATATAATTTTTGAAAAAAATTTAATGAGCAGTTTTTAAAATATAAAGTTTTTAATTTTTGTTTAATGGTTTTAAAAATACAAAAATTAAAAATATTGGTACGCAGCATAAATTGGGCAAACTAAACCTACATATGTGTGAAATTTCGAAGGAATCGGCCAAGCCATTTATAAGATAGTCGAAAGCAAAAAAAAACGGTCCTATGGAGAGTGCCGTTTAATGGCAGGTACCGTTATTTTTTGAGCTAAAAAAGTTTCAATTTCTCCTCTGTTCAATACCTAAACAACTCTATATACCAAGTTTGAAGCAATTCGGCCCACCCGTTTGGGCTGTAGGTGTCAAAAAATACATGCATACAGACTGACAGACTGACAGACTGACAGGGGGGCAGAATTTTTAGACTATCTTTTTTGTCTTCGCTATCATCTTAAAGTCATGTTTAATTGTAATCTCAATTTTTTTTGAAAAATGCATTACTTGACTTATAGTACCTATAATCGCAAGTAAAAAAGTGCATTATGAGTCACTTCTCCTCTTGACAATTCGAATATCTACATTTTTTTAGGCTTACGACAATCAATTAAGTAAGATTATGACTATTATATACCTAGTTGTACATTTAGGAATTGAATCGTATGATAGTCATGTGTAACTTAACACTATTTTTTGTTCCATCTAGAACTGCTCTAAATAAATCAGAGGTTATAATTTTAGTGAAAGTAGTGTCACGGTATCACTTAGAAACTTAGATAAACTGACAGTAATAATGCTAGATATTACGGACACAATTGATCATGTCATTGACGGTTCCATAATTAAATTTCTTGCCTAACAGTTTTTGACTACATATTCACATTTAAATTTTGTTCAAAAATTAAAAGAGTATTTTTTTAATTTTGATAAAAAAAAGTTCCGTGTATCTAAATTTTAATTCCAAGAAACTTTCACATAATATATCATAAAATAAAATATAATTTTTTTTATTTTCGACTTTCCCCTTAAGGACGATTTCGATGAACATTTTTATAAAGGAGGTCATTTGAATTTTAAAGAATACTGCATAGTTACCAACATTTTGGAAACATTCTTTTTTGTATTTTTGAAATAAAAAATTTAAGTACATTAAAATTTGTAGGCACTTATGCGAGTTAGGCAGTTATAAAAACCAAATGTGTACCTAATAGGTTTTTGCCAGGTAAATTTCAACAAAAGGCAATTAAGCGGAAAAGGTAGTTAAGCAGAAGGCACTTAAAAGATAGATGGTTTTTATATGAAAAAATCCTCAGAATTTTGGTTCTAAGAAAAACAGGCTACAAACGAATGTTAGTAATTTTTTTGTGTGCTAACATGACAAGTCGTAATATTATAAAGTTTATTTTTCATATTTTTTAATCAAGGAAGAACTATTGCTTTTCTGAAGGAATAGGACGTATACCGCTATTAAAATTGATACAAGAAGCTCTCCTTAAATATTGAACCTTAAGTATCGTCGTATAAGATCCAGAATGCTCCGTCAAAAATTCAACAATTCCACCAGTCCTATCTAAATCCTCTCTTCATGAAGCATTCCTAAAACCAATCCTTGTGCCCCTATACCTTGATAATATTTCTCGATCTAAAGCTGTTAAGTATGAACCTTCAAGTAACATAACAGTTTAGGTACATACCTAATGTACAGATTTCAGATATAAGTACCTAATTCATTATTTCTTCCCCCTTGTGCTGTCTTACATATTCTGTATCTAATATGACACTTATGGAAGTTGCGAAATATGAACATCGCGGGGCTCCCAAAAATTACGACAGAATTTTTTTTTTCGGGCTCAAAATTGGAAAAAGAGAAGAAGCTTATATGGAAAAGCAAAAAGCAAAATGGAAATTAAGCCAGACAATTTTCAAAGGTAAGCAATAAATTTTAAATAGCTCAGCGCGTAACCACCTGCTTGTCCCAATATAGGATTTGGGGTGTGTACAAGTTTGGGTATATGCACATTTTTTTTGGAACTTTTTAAATCCAAAAAAAAAAAAAAAAAAAAAAAAAAAAAAAAAAAAAAAAAAACAATGTGCATATACCCAAACTTGCTCCCACCATTAAGGAAATGGAAAAAACGCCAAACATTTTTTTTTTAAAAGGACATACATTTGGAAAAGATTCCAAGAAAACTTTGACTTTTTTCCTAGGAAAAAAGCCAAATTTTGTTTGAAGAATCTTATGGCGTTTTTCCAAAAAAAAAAATTCTGGCGTAATTTCCGGGAGCCACATCGGAGTAATCATTAAGCCAAGATTGGCACAGTCAATAGGTCGGTTATAATTCTTATGTTTTTCTTATATTCAAACTAATCCATATAAGGAACCGTTTATGCTTCGGGAGTTCTTCGCTGAACAGTCTGGATCTTCATCATCCTGTACTCCAGGCACCCAATTAAGTTTTGACATTATTTTTTTTTTAATGAGCAAACGCACCGCACTGAGTAAGAAAAATCACAAACATATTTAGAATCGATTTTATTCACATCCTTATCAATTTGCGTGTTATTATTAATACCGTACCAATACCTCTGCTTCCTTTTTCCTGTTTTGTTTTTCAGATTTACATGTCATCATGTTCACCCGGCGGAAGCTAATAACATTTTTTTTATATTTGTATTCCTTAAAGAATTTATTCAAGTACATATATCTCTTCGTCCTTAAAGGAATGAAGAATTTAATTTTTTTTGCCAGATTCATGAGGTAAACGGAAATACCTGACATAGAATAAATTTTCAATAAAAACATTGGCCTCAAGGTTCCTCAATTCTCATAAATACAAACGCAACTGTATATGGAGGTATACATAGATATACTAAAATCATACACCAAAATGCAAAAGTCTACGAAAGGATCTCAATCTCAGTTTTATTTGTTGTATCTAAGCACAATAAATAGAAGAAAAAATATCATGTAAATATTATAGAGCAAAGAAAATGATTTTATTTTTATTCGAGGTTTAATAACTGTTCGTAGGGTATACTCGTATACCGTTTGTATCTTCACAAGTCGAGTTACATATTATGTCTGCAGGAGTTTACCTAGGCAAATTTAGCATACCTTTTATGATATTCATTTTGAATCATCTCCTTTTCTTGAATAATAATAATATATTCAGATGAAATGAGAAATTGATGAAAATCGATGTGGGAAATCGAGAGAAAAATTGGGGAGAGTTAAAAAAAATATTGTATTTTTGAACAATTTTTTTCCCTTTAACATTTCATCTGGAATCCAATTACTTCCTGTCATACCGTTATTTTGCATATTCTATTGATTTAAACAACAACAAAAAGAAGAAAATAATCTGGTTTTATCCAAAAACAAAACGAACAAAAAATCTCTTTCTTTCTCTCATGGTTGAAATAGGATGATTTGGTACTTTGAATATCGCTGATATGTTAATCGCACCTGCTTCGTACTCCATTTTGAATTTCGTTTTGTATATGCGTAGAGGAATTTACCTTTTTCAACATTACCATAAATTAAAATTGTATCTTTTGATGTCATTGCATGGATAATGTTTGTGTGCTAAAATATAATAACGAAGGTATCCTCGTGAAATATGTTCTCATGAATTATTTAGACAAAATACATATACATACATACATATATGTAAAGATTCACTTAAACTTTGCAAGGAATTTCACTCTGATATAGCTTTGAAGAGGGTGTTTTTTTTTAGATGCATGAGAAGTTTTTATGGTTGTTGTCGATGGTTTGAGAGTTGAGAATGTCAAACTTGACATTTCACTTCAGTAAGGTTTGGCAATTAATCATGAATAATTTAGATCCGCAAAAACGCTTTCAAATATTTTGGAAATTTTCTTTGAAAAAAATAAATTTGTTCGCAAGTTCAATAAAGCACCTTTACCAAAGAATTGTGCTTAGCGATGATAATCATTTCTGGTCAAGGGGCTTTTTCAACAAGCGAAATTGCCGAATATAGAGCGAAGAGAATCATGAATTCTCATTCACCATTACATCCATTAAATTTGACCGGTTAATGCGGCTTACACGCTGGCGGCATCAACGGTCCTTATTTCTTTAGAAAATGGGAAAGAGTTGCCCTTACGGTAAATGGCGATTGCTTCTCGAGCTAAATTAATCAGCTAAACATCCACGATATTTAGTTGAAACAAGACAGCCCAAGTTGCCATACAGCGCCCTTTACCAAAAATTTAATGCAAAATAAATTTCGTGACCAAAGTGGTAAGGTTAGCAGGCTCCTCGTTCATGTGAAATAATACCCCTTGACTGCTCTTTATAGGGATATGTTAAGTCATTGGCTTATGTCGACAAACCAGCAACTCTTGAAGCATTAAAAGCCAACGTTCAAGCCACCCTTGCCGCCATACTGCCAGATTTATTGGAAAAAGTAGTCAAAAGTTGGACTGAACGAATAGACGATGTAACACGTAGCAATGGTGAGCATGCGTCGGATATTATATTTAAAAAAATAAATGCCATGAAATTATCTGCCGGACTATAGTAAAACTGCATTTATTCCAACATTATTTCTGCCTTATATTACTATTAAAAGTTATCAAGCTCTTAAAAAAACACCCTATACATGTCCATGTGTTTCGATATAGGTATTATTGTTTATATATATTCTCCTATGTCCTATGATATGAAACACATGACGAAAAGATTTAGCTGATTTTAAATAATGTCAATGCAAGATGTGTTTTTTTTTTTAATTGACAGACCCAAGGCGCACAACTAACATACTGTCCAGAGCTAAGGTCCCGAAATCTGTAAAACAATCTTGTAAGCCTCTTTTAGGTCGCATTACCATCCTTAGAGTTAATTTCTTGTTACGAAACTTAGGTTATTCTCATAACGTTTATTTTATAAGAAACTTAGCTCTCTACAATTTTCAAATAATTTAAATCTTATACTTAAAACAAATTTTCCTCCTTTAACAAAACTCCAAGAACTTAGAGTTTTATAAAAATCTTGTTATGAAATTTAAGCGCCTATTATATCTTCAATCTCATAACAAATGACTTATCGGAGTCTTCCATAGCGAACCTTATAGTATTTAAGGTACACAACATTTTATTACAGGATTCTAATAGGAGTTGCAGTTTTTCAATTGGCACATGGAATCACAAATTTCCTCGTCACATGCCAAGTCAGGGACGTAGTCGAGATTATTAAATGGATGTGAATTATTTTTTTAATTTTCTACTTTTTTGTTTTTTGTTTTTAAGGCTTTTTCAAATATTTGCAAATGCAAGTGTTTCTCGACCAGAAATTAACTCAGCAAAAAGCAAAGCTTTTAGCATTTGTTTTCAAAGGGATGTAGATTTTAGTAGAAAATTTGCCGTCGCCATCGAATAAAACGTGTCAAAAAAGAAATATTTTCAAAATTTAGGAAATCAAATTTAGAAAAAAATGTATGATTGGTATCTACATATACTTGAATATTTTTTAGGAAATGTAGCAAAGCTCGGCAAACAACTGTAATAAATTGGCATTCTTCTAGTTTCGTGCTATGATGAAAACAAATTCATGTTTTACTTTTGTAGCTGAGGCCCCATTCCCATACTACGTCCGTGATTAATAGTTCACTATTCATATATTTAACTTGGTATCTCGCTCGTTCTTTTTTAAATAATCCCATAATATAATGAATATTCCCATAAGAAGACTTAAAATAAACTTAGTAAATGAGAGTGATAGTGAGTAAAAGTAGAGGAAACAAAGCTCTTATAATCAGTGTTGCCCGAGAGAAATGTTCAAAAGGAGCACAGAAATAAGAAAGAGTAGTGTTTTTAACAAAATAGTAGTACCTTTCCAGAATTGTAAAATTTTTCAAAAGAGAGCGTGTGAAAGAAATTTTTATTTTAAAACTTTATTTTTCAGAAAAAGCAATCATATTTTTTGTCTAAAAATGTATAAAATAAATATATCTGTAAAATGGTAATTATAAAAACAAAGCCATCTTCAAAACCCACTCTTGTCTAATGACTTACCATAATTTTTTTATAATTTTTGTTTGTATTTTTATTAGTATAGTAGCTTTGATCTTAAGATGTACATCTTGTTTATAATAAAGCTTATAACATGGACTTTTAAACATTATTTAAGAAAAGAGAATTATAAAATGAAATTTTTAGTAAAAAAATATTAATAAAAAATGTTAATTTAAAATAAGAAGAAAAAATAGGGACATTACATATCAGTATTTATTACCTAGATCGAAAATGGCTAAAGTGTTAAGGTAATGGGTTATCCATTTCGCGGTGTCAAAAGTAAACGTAAATAAAATACATATAAACTATTTTTTTTATGATATTTCTTTTTATTATAAAGTTCGAACGTTGACATTATGTGTGAAACACTTCATCATTTAAATGACCACCACGCGAATTGTTGCAAGCATCGATTCTTTTGAGGTAATTTTCGACCACTTTTTGACACATATTGGGCGGTATCTCAGCCATAACGTGACGAGTGTTGATTTTCAAGTGCTCAAGAGTTAAAGGTTTATCTGAATAAACACGGTATTTCGCGTAGCCCTACAAAAGAAAAGCCCAGCGGTGTCAAATCGCATGATCTTGGTGGCCAGTTGATATCGCCACGACGAAAAATTCCGCGGCCAGGAAATGTCTCTTGCAATAAAGCCATATTCGCTCGAGTTATGTGGCATGTGGCACGGTCTTGTTTAAACCACATATTCTCCAAGTTGTTTTCTTCAATAGCAGGCAAAAAAAGTCGGCTATCATATGACCATAACGCTCCGAATTGACGGTGACAGTCGTTCCATTGTCGTTTTCGAAGAAATTAGGTCCAATCACACCTCCGAAACAAAGAACGCCCCAAACAGTGATTTTTTGTTAATGAAATGGCTTCCCTGCAATTACTTGAGGATTTCCAGAATGCCATAATGTGCCGTAAGACAGCTCTGATTTCTGAGAACAACGAGGAATCGACACATTTGGGTCTTCGGCAACACTTTCATATACAGCAGCGATATTTTCAGAGGTACGAGCGAAACGATGATGCACATGCCTTACAATATCTGTAACCAATCCAGTCTCTTCAAATTTCTTCACAATTTTGCCTGTTGCTTTCGTAGTTGGACGATGCACAATATGTGGCTGTGGCAGAATCACCAATTTTGTAGTAGGTTTTAAGAATTTTCATGCGTTGTGCGATAGTTAAGCGATCCATTTTCGTAAATGTCAGACTTTCAACCGAAAAAAAAATTGGTTTAACAACTTAGTTAGACAGATGTCAATTCTGACCCTATACTTTTGAAACCGCAAAATGGATAACCCTTTATTTTATTTTGATTCGCTTGCCAAAATGATTTCCGTGTAAAAATACAGGTGGGAAAAAATAACTGATAAGCGAAAAATTTCGTTCCACAAAAATTTTCTCGCTGTCACTTTGGTTTACAGCTCAAGCAAAATGGATTTTTTGTGGAACTAATTTTCTCGATTGTGAAAAAAAAAAATGTTTGTATTAGAACTTCACTTCGCTTTGATGTATAAACTAGGTTTTTTAAGCAAAATGTATGAGAAAAAATTAGAAAGCATCATGTGTTGAAACAAATGCAATGAAAACCAAAAAAGTTAAAGTTTTGTCCGTGACAACTTTTGTTTATGTGTTTATTTTTTATTTGGATAAGAATTGCAAAATTTACTATCAAGAATTTATTTAATTTATTAGTTTAATGAAATCAAAAACTTTTTTTATTCTGTCCTAAGAATGCTCTTTTTTATGAAAAAGAGTATCAACATTATTTGACCGTGTGTGGCAACTTAAAAAAATGTAGGCAATCAGTGAAATGGCGAATTTCCGTTAACCCGTAATATGTACTCGGGTGGCACAGCGAATTAGATGTTGCTCTTCATCGTGATTATTGGATCATCAATGAAAAATCAATTTTTCTAATAAAAATCATAAGTGTATAATATTATTGTTATTAACATGCGAGTTCAAAATTTGTTTGCCTATTGATTTTGTATCTCCAAAAATTGAAAATTACAATTTTACGAAACCAAAATGTCAGCTGCTATATCGACTTATTATACTTTGATAATACTTTTAAAATTTAATCAGCAGAAAATGGGCATTCAGCTAATAAGGGTGTTTAAAAACTTGGGTAATTTAAAAGCCCTTGGTGAAACAAAAATCCTGTTTAATTATTTAGAAGCCAGTTAAATGTTTAAGAGTCCTTCGTAAGATCGGCCATTAGACTATTTTTGGGATTCAATGCTTAGGTTATATACTTAAAAATGGGGAATGGTAAATTTTAATAGTTCATGAGATGCAACTTTTTCTGATATTACATGTTTCTTCAGTAGTTGCACCATGATTTCAAAAAGAAAATCATCAACTCTAAGAGTCCATTTTTGATGAACTTGTACCTAAGTTACGTTGTAGAGCAAAAGTTAATGATTTGAAATGCAACTGACATAAAGAGGGATTGCATCTTCAGAAAATCACTAATAAGTGTGGATTGTAACCAGTGACCATAACTATCAGCGAAGAGCAATACCACATGGTTTTCTCACATTCTGCCACTTAATTGGCTTCATCCAGACTTTCTTTGCGTAGAAATTGGCAGCTTATCGAAATTTTAAGAGTGCGGATAAAATATCATCTGTTTTTTTTTTCAATTGTATCTGTTTAAAATTCACAGTTTTATTTGCCACATACTATATCTCAAGTCTTGCATTTGAAAAAAAAAATCGAACTCGAGATTTTAGTCGAACTCCACATACAAATTATAGAAAACACAAGAAAAGTTGGTCCCGCAATTCCGTCTGCCTGTACGATCTACAGCCTAAGCGGCTGACACGATTTTTATCAAACTTCGAATTTAAGAGTTTTAGGTGTTTATCTAAAAAAAATCTATTTTTATAGCCCCAAGGCTAACCGTACCTACCATATAATTTTTTCTGACATATTAATTATCTCGAAAACGGCTCTGGCGATTTTGAATAACAAAAATCTGTGGACAACTATAGAGTCTACATTTTGATTATACATTTTTTTCTATATTTTCTTATTAACTGTACCTGCCATACAACCTCTTTTTTTATCTTCTACTTTCTCAGAAACGGCTTTTCGGAATTCGATCAGAATTTTTATTTAGGATGCCTTTCAAATTCTAAACAATACTGCATACAAACATTTTCCAAAAATATTGTTTTTTATACAAAAAAATATATTTTTGAAACTTCAATGCATATTTCGAAAACGGATGACGATTTTTTCGAAATTATATTTGTAAGCTTTTATTATTAAATACATCCATACCTTTTTGGTATGGAATGTTTTTGGAAAAAAATTAAGTAAGTTTTGTATAAACAAAATTTAGTAAAACACAAATTTGAAAATATATTTAGCCGTTTCTACTAAGAATCTTTTGCATACAATGTGATCAAACATAAGAGCAAGTACGTGCGACCCAGTCGTGAGATTTACTTTTTTAATTAAAAATAGTTTTTTATTTTTATTTTTGAAAATGTAATGTATAAAGTTCAAAGAAAATCGACACAGCTGCTTCGATTTTTCTGTGCGGAGAGGCAGACAGTGGTATTTAGAATTGCATTTAGTAAATTTTTCGTAATTCGATTTTTTTACGAATCCGAAACATGCCGTTTGAATAAAATACTTATAATTTAAGCGACCTTTAGATATCTTACAAACATATACGTACATGCAAAAATACATACCTAATTTCGTTGCTGATAAAATAAAACTATAAAAGGAAAAAAAAACATGTAGTGACATAACGAAGGTAAAAGGAAACATTTCCTTTCTGATGAATTTTTTGTAGACGTTTGTTGTGATGACCATACTAAAGGATATAAAATGCTCAATTAATAAAAGAAGTAGTAAACGCTTTCAATCAAGCAAATTAATTGTGTACAAAGAAAATGGTTAATAGAAGTTTCTAGACCAGACCAACTGGGGCGGTAGTGGCTGTTAGATTCTGTTAAATGAAACTTCTTTCAGCAATTTAAGGGTAGATATATCTACTTAATGCTTGAACATTACGAAATGTAACGTTGAATTTATTATGTGATGTATGCAATGAAGTTTTTTTTAACCAAAAACATTCTAGTTTTATAATTTTAATAGTTTTTTTTATGTGTTGTACCTATGTATTGTGTATGTTCAAAATACGAACATTGAAGAAAACCATATTCACTGTTCGAGATAGCTCTCTCTAGGGTAGATGACACCTTCAATCAATTCATTTTTGTTGTTTGCTAGGAAGGGATGGAGTCGATATGTTGTATTTTAAAATACTGTATGGTTAAAATTCGGTATGATACTGTATGATACTGTATGGTCATAAAACTGTATGATTAATATTCTGTATTTCAAAATACTGTAAATCTAAAACACTGTATCTCAAAATACTGTATCCCATAAGACTGTATCTCAAAATCCTTCGTCTGAAAAACACTGTATCACAAGATTCTGTATCAAAAAATACTTAAATGTTCATTACAAAGAAAAACAAGAAGTCGATTTATTTATATAACATTTATTGAAAATTCAATCAAATGTAAGACCAGAATACATTAATTAATGAGAAAGAGAAAATAAGAGCAAGGTACCATTAATTTTTTTTTGGTTTAAATTAATTCAAAGACTTATGAATTATAATATATGTAGGTACATATTATTGTTCATGACAAGTATATCAGAATATTATGTAAATAAGTATGTATTCTTAAGAAAAGTATGTATTCTCTTTTCAAAATTCTGTATTTATTAATGCTGTAAATATGCTGAAATATAAAAATAGTTTTGATAAAAACGATTTGATATTTATAGCATTTTGATATACAGAATTTTGAGATACAGAATTACGAAATATAGAATTTTGGCAATTCAAACTGAATTTGAAACACAGAATTTTGACCAACAGTATGTTGATCATACAGTATCTTGTACATACACTATTTGGAAATACAGTGCTTTGAGATACAGTATTTTAAATACTGTATTATGACCCATACATTACATTGACCCCAACCCGCTAGGGATTGTAATATGCACTACAGTTACATACATAACTGTGGCCCTGTATCTCTTAAACATTTCAGAATTCAAGATTTCCGCACTTTCATTATTTTTTTTAACATCTTCTCCTGCAAAATTTACCATATGGGCTAATTTATGTTATTGAAGATTGAAGTCTAAAAGGTATGGAAGCCACTGCTGTTAATTATGTTAAAATTGCTCTGATGGATTTTTCGGGAATTTGTGAAAAATTTGTTGCATGCCCAAGAACCTAAAACAAGGCAAGCGTGAATGCTGCTTGGCGGCATTTTGAAATGATAATTTAACAACATGACATCCTTGAAAAAAATCGACCACTAGTTTCGAAATAATGAATCTAAAAAAGAAAATTCGAAAAACTTGTTATGCAGTATTATTTCAAATTCGAAAAAAAATTTAACAAAAATCCGTGTCGCTGTTTATGGGAAACAAAAAAATATGTAAAAAATATTGCACTCAAATTTGGACTATACCTAAAGTAATGCACTTATTTATGTTATCAAGAAAAAATATATACCTACAGAAAAAATCCGTTATTTTTTTTTTGGCAAACTGACGAATTCGCGATTTGTATTCCAAATGCAAAACTTACCCTTTAGTACCTATATCGGGAGTAAGAAGAATTGGAAAGTGTTATTTGTCAAAAATGTTAAAATGCAGGAATGATTATGAAAAAAATGTTATTCACACATATTTCTACAGAAAAAAAAATAGTACGCATACGCCACAGTGAATTTTCTTCAATGTGAGATCCAGTTGATTTTTTTTTTAGATTTTTCAAAAGAACTCATTATCCTAAAATTCATTAAAATAAGAATCAAGTCAAGTTGCACACATTTTTCGACGTAAAAAAAGATTAATAAAAAAAAACACTGTCACGCCGCGTCACTTCAACAAATACAACTACTAAGCTGCAGCTATACCATTCCTTTGTTGTTAACAATTTCCTAGTTTATACAAAAAAAAAAAATTAACAAAAAAAAATAAAGCACAATGCACTCAGTCAAAGAGGAAAAGGGTGGCATGCATTTTAATAATGAATCTTTTTTTTGCTATCTTTCAAGTGCATCTCCGGTTCTTGAAAGAGTCTGAGATGATGCTTAGTTGCCAACTTTTGTCTACTTGTTATGCTCTAATTGGAGGGCACAACGCCGTTGCCTGGCTCTAACATGTTGGGCAAGGCTTTCAGCTGGTATAGACTCAGTATTGGATGGCACGATAAAATTATCCTTTTGAGACAGGGCCGGAAGGCGGATCTCCGTCTCCATATTATTTATTTTGATATTTCTATTTGCATACCAGACACAATGCAATATACCTCTGCCATCATCATAGCTGTCAGAAATTGGGAGAGATATGCTAATGGCAGTTGTGTTGGTTGTGATGGGAATAATTTATTTACGTTACGGAGGCTTTTTGTGGTTTTCGCTTATAGGTTATAATTTAAGTCTATCTACAGAAGTGGGGTGTTCTTTCTGATTTTCTGATGGTAAACCAGACATTCTGTTGAGTGTATAGAAAGTTGAAAATAATTTAAAATTCCAAGCATTTTGTTTGTGTGAGAGGATGAGCTTTGGTGCTTCGTTATTTCAACTTTCTAATGAAAATAATAATAAAAATGATAAAGCATCAATAGATATAACACATGCTTGAAAATGTTTTCAGCTTTTTGTTCCAAAAAATAAGGTGAGTTGGTAAATTGCTCTTGCTCTAAGTTAATTATTCACAATGAATTGTTGGCAATGTGGCAAAGCATTGGAGATATAAGTATCTACTAGTTTCATTAACACAGAAAGTATTCAGAATTGGTGTTTTCTTTTCATTTTGATGCTTAAAGAAAACTGTTTAGTAAAATTGGTCAAATTCTTACCGAAATATCCTAAAAATAAACTTCAAAGTCATATTTCTATCTATAGCCTGAAACTTATTTTAAGTATAACAATACACAACATTAACCGAAAAGGTCTTTGACTTTAGTGCACGAATACTTACAGAACTTATAAGCCTATGAAACAACTACAGTGAATTGACTTTTAGTTGATATTTGGACAAAAATATTATCGAAACGTCAAAAAGTTTGTTCTCTGCCTATCAACCCATGAACTGTCATAATCAGTTGAAGCATGGCTCATGCATTTAAAATTCTCTACAAAATTTAATTTTTTTTCCGATTTTATTGTTCGATCCGTAAAAGGTGATTTTAAGCCTTTTGGGTGACAATTGGAAAAAAAATACTATCCAAACGTCATAATATTGTATGTTACCTATCTGCCAAGTAAGGCAGATGGCTCCAATTTAAATGGATTAAAAATTAAAAAAATGAGGAAGAGACGAGACTGAAATTTTTCGATTTTGACAAGAGCGAGACGAAACTAACAAGAGTCTTGCCGTGTCTCATCCCGTTGTTAGCCCTATAGAGTTGTCAACAAGGAAAATTTGTATAACTTCAGTAGTGACTCATGACTCAGCAAAACTCACAATAATTAGCAGAGGTTTAGAGAGTCATCTAAAAGTTAGGGGCTGATTAAGCTTAACTTAAGTTTTGGAGTAGCCTGCGAGCATTTTGTGTTAGCAAAAAAGATTTGGTTGAAAGTTTTCTAGATCAAAATCACAGCAATAAAAGCTTTATTGCCAAAAACTTTACAATTAATAACTTAGTCATTTTTAAAGCTCCCTCCGAATTCGACTTTGTAGTCATTTCTGAGAATGAATTGTTCTTGAATATTATTTCTCTAAAATCGTACTCTATTGGTGAAGATGGAGTTCCAATAACTTTTGTTAAAATGGTATTACCATAAATTATTACCACATTCGCTCACATAATACATTTCCACATATATCATGATATCTTCATTTTCACAAAGCCATTTTCTTTGCCTAAGAAGAACAATTCTTAAATTGCGTCTGACTTTCGGCCCATAAGTATATTGCCTCTCTAAAATATTAGAAAAAAGATATGTCTAACCAGATTTCTAACCCCGTGAGTTTGTAACTTATTTTCTCCGGTACCGTTAAAAATTTCGAGCATGATAAAAGTCCTTGTTTATTCTCTCTTTGTTGGATTTTACAAAATCCATCGACCGAGTTAATCACAGTAATATAATAGCTACATAAGTCTACATTACTATTAGACCTATTAGTACTATTTGAGTCATCTAACCCCAAGAAATTAAAAGTTGGGAGTAGTTGTTCTGATGCAATTAGCGTGCTTACTGGCAATCCGCATGGTTAAATTTTAGGTCCTATTTTGTTCTACATATTCATAAATGACTTCCACATGTTTGAACAAATGTCAAGTTACATTTCTGCGCTAATGATGTTCAAATCTAACTTTCACGACGAAACTTGCAGAATAAATTAAGATTTGAAAAGGATTCACAATTGTCGCTGTGTAATGGCATTACGTTACCTCCAACTGAATCCCAAATTATCACCATTTCTAAATGGAAATTTGATACAAACAATCTAAAGGATGCAGCAGTGTAACATTATTTGAAATACGCGCCATCTAGTGACATTTATACCAAGAAGAGTGAGATGGTGCTCATTCAAAAGAGTGGTATTTTTTTTGAAGCAAAGAATTTCCCATTACAATAATTATGCAATTCATTGTCGTTCTTGAGACCTCAAAAAAATCGTTTAGCATAAACATTATTTTAAACAACTTTATTAAAATTTGTATACAAGACAAAATATAAATAATTATCCTTCCTTCATTTTCCTAAACTACGTATATGTATATCCTTGCATTAAAATAAATGAATGTCTTACATCTTTTTATTTTAAATCTTCGAAAATTAATAATAAAAAAGGATATAATCAACCAGGACCCATCATAGTCGTAATATTTATAGTGACTTACATATGTACCTATTGTACTTAAAGCAGATGATCCAGTGAAGAGTAAAATTTATAAAATTTAAACGACAGTTTCAATTTAAAACAAAATATGTAATGCTAAATAATGTCAACTGCTTAACCGTTTTTGCTTTATTACATGATATTTTGTATGTGCTTTTGCTAAGCTTTGGTATTATAATAATTCTCTTATCAAATTTCAAAGCTATATTTTCCCCAGGAGAATAATAATCTAAATGATAACATTATCCGGAAACAGCCCATACCTGAATCCTTAACGATAAATGAGTCCTTAAACGATTTAAATGGCTGGGATTTGTTTGTAAATTATAGGTGTTTTGAATAAATCGATATAGCTTTAGATATATATGTAAATTTTAATTTACCTACATATCCCTGAAATTGTAGAATTTTCAAAGCAAAAATATTCATGCCTGGGGTCGCCCTTAGATGCTCTTCGATGAAGTTGTATCAAAGAATGGGCTTTGAGAAATTAGTTTTCGAAGTCAACTACATATTTCATTTTTAATATTTGATACTCTTATTAATTATTATTCGTTCAATACAGAAATAAGTTTTTCTAAACTTTCCAAAAACTAAGAAAGGTTTTAACAACTGGTTTTCAATATTTGACTGAAAACCATTGAATATTAAATATGAAAACATTAGCAATTAATTACGCAAAATGTTGAAATTTTGACACTTTTCTTCAAGAATATTGACTTTGGGATGTAACAATGAAATAAATTGAATGAAGCAAATTTTTTTTACTTAAATTAACAGTAGAATGGAATTCAAGTTTTCAAAATTTTGAATACATATTTATCAATACAAGCTCATACATCCGTTTTTGAAATAATAAATTTGCAGCAATAAAAAAAAAAATATCATAATTATTTTTTTTTATTAAAAAAAAAGCATTTAGAATTTATATTTAATTTTTTTTCGCCTAAAATTGTCCGTATCGATATCCACAGAATTGTTTTCAAGATATTAATTACTTTTTTATAGCGGTTGTTGAATTGCAGGTACCGTTATTTTCTGAAGTAAGGAAAAATTGCAATTTAAATAATAATTGGTTATATTCGGTAGCTAAAGTAGAATCACTTTTTTTTCTATTTTCTTGAAAACGGTTCAGTTTATTTTTTTTGTTTTTTTTAGGAAGAATCTCACAAAAACTCTTAACAGTATTGTTAAGCAAATTGAAAAATAATTTGAATTCAAAAACAAAAAAAAACAATGCTAAAAAACTTATAAACAAATTCTCAAAAATGTTGTGTGTGTTCCTAATTTAGTGAAGTCCACTTTTAAATAAACGATGATTCAGTCGTGCATTTTTACTTCCGATATAGGTATTGTAGCGTAAGCTTTCATTTGAAAAAAATATAAAACCAGAGATTTTTATTAAACTTGACTTTGTGATATCTGTCTATCTACAGCCTAAAAGGCTGAAGCAATTTTCATCAAATTTGGTGCTCTAACGATTAATAGATTTTTGAAACGTTTGTTTAGCCCCAAAAAGAACAGTACTTGCCACACAAGTTTGTCTTCTATCTTAATTATGTCTCGAAAACGGCTCCCACGATTTTGATAAAAAAGTACTACTTTAGGTATGGCCTACATTTTGGCCGAAAATTTTTGTGTATATTTTGTTATTAATGGTAGGTTAGCGGCTTCAAGGCTTTTGATCAATATTATTATATAGGAGGTTCTTCGAATTCTAAATAATACTGTATACCAACATTTTCGAAAAATATTTTTTTTATTTTTGAAAAAAAAAAATAATTAAAAAAAAAACGAGGGCACGATTTTTTTTTTAAATTATGTTTTGTGAATGTTGAAAGCTTTTAATTACTATACCAATATTAAATATTAAAGAATTTTTGTTTATACAAAATTAAGTACAAAATGATTAAAAATATATTTAGCTGCTTATACTAATAATTTTGTGCTTAGGATGTGATCGAAAGAGCAGGTACGTGCGATCCAGTCGTGCATTTTATTATACTTGTGATAGATATACTGGTACCATATGGCTAGTTTTGGATTCGTAAACAAACCCGAATTCGAGATCTTAATCAAACTTGTTGATATTTTAAGATGATAGAGAACACGCAATTCTGTTTGTCTCTCTTTCTATCCACGAGTCCACCGCTTAAGCGAGTAGATGATTTTTCTTCAAACTTGGAACATATTGTTATTTGGGTAATATACCCACATGTGTTCTAATTTTTAAGGCAAAAATTACAGTACTTGTCACACATATTTTTTTAGCCTGAAAGATAAACCTTATTTTTCTCAAAAAATCACCAACGATTTTTATAAATAAAATCAATTTAAATTTAATGGAAAACAGCACTTCTTAGTAATTTTTTTATTTGTCAAAAAATGTTTATTTATAATACCTCTAGAAGACCCATTTTCGGTTTCTATTTTCTTGAAAATGTTTCAATTAATATTTTAAAATGTAAATTATTTTTTAAAACTTTTTTTAAATGTAAAAAAAAATTCATTTCAAAATTCAATATTTCGATAACGACTCAATTGATTTCTTCGATACTTTGTATTTAGTTATCTTAGGCAGTGGCGGGTTGTCATTATGTTCATTTCGTTCATGAACGCCTAGCTTTTGGTCATATTCTCCACAATCTTTCGTCAACCTAACCACCCGCATAATTTTGTGACTTGTCCCCTAATTCGAGTTAATTTCGCACAATCTTTTCCAGTTTTCAACTCGTGCAACTCTTGAATGTCCTCAATTTAGATCTAAACAAAAAAAAATCACTGGTAGCAACATCAACTTCTCTCTCGTCTAATATCAACTATTTCGCATCAATTGAAACACACAAAAAAAGCTCATCCATTTCGTTCACGTTATTCCGCAACGAAATGTATCCACTGAAAACATTCACACAAACAAGAAAAGTATAGCCGAATAATATGAACTAAGTCGTTCAAATTAGTGGTGAACGAATTCAAGTTGCTCAAAGTTCATACACATGGATGTGATAATAATCATGTGCCTACACATTTGTATATTTGATAGTTTTTGTTTGTTAGCTCTGTTCTATTCGTGCTTGAAGATTATGAACAAAGGAATTTGAGTTCTTTTTTGTGTGGATGTAGCAAAAAGATTCTCCTGTAAACTGTAAATTAAATTTTGGAAGTGCGTTTCGTTTGTTCAAGTAATAATTTTATAATTTGTAGCTTGGAGGTGAAATATAAGATAAAAAATGACATTCAGAAGTCACAGTTTTCCCACAAATATTTAAAATATGTGAACTGGTAATTATTTTTCCATTAACAACCTCATCCGTTTAAAGATCTTTTTCAACACTTTAAAGAATATAGACGGATTTTAGAACTACATTTGTAGGTTATCAGCACCGTCAATGATTACCATCGAAAAGAAACTTTTGCGAGAAATACGGTTGGAAGATTTTTCTATCAAATTGTAATCAAAATATTTAAAAAAAACAAGAAGAATTGAACTTGAGTATAAATAATAACAAAATTAATGTACTCTGTAGACTTGAACGACCGCATTTTTTATTCATGCGTCGCCACTGATCTTAGGTGTACTTAAAAAAAAAACAATTTACCAAAAACAACAAACAATGGTACTTCCCACATTAATGTTAAACAAACGTGTTTCACAGAAATGGTTCCAAGAATTTTGATTAAAAATTGTGTTTTTTTTAGATTTACAGAAATTTCAAAAAATTTCCGCTTTTCAAAAACGAGTCTCTAAATTTTTGTGAAATTAAAATTTGATATATTAATAATTATTTTAAATTGGCGTTTTAATTTTTTCCTTAAAATGGTTTCAAAATTTAATCAAAACAAAATTATATTTTTTAAGAAAACCGCTACAATAGTAAATAACAAATTCATAGTGATATATTTATATTTGTTTAAGAATTCTGAATATTCCTCGTGTTCCAAGCGATCGAAGACAAATCACTAATTAATGGATTAGTAATGTATTAGAATTGTATTATTGTAAAGCTGACTTTTTTCCAGTTTTTTCTAGTGTTAGAAGATAGCTACACATCTTGTAAAAAACGACTTTATTGCTTGACAAATTTGAAATGGCTCATCCAAGTACTTAAATTCTTATCCAGATAAATACAAAATGATTAAGATTTTAACTGTTTTTGATATTTCGTGTAATTAAATGGATCATGCACTCAGACACTTCAAAGTCCGATTTTATCCTGTAACTAAAGATTATCAAGGATTCTCTTTCATTAAGTTATCGCTAACGATATAATATACTTTTGAGAAAAACTTCTTTCTGCGATGAATGGACTACTTTTGACAACTTTAACTTTTGACAACTTAAGGATGTCCCATTCCGTGTCTCCTTCAAAAAATTTGTTTAAGAAGAACTGAGAAAAAAAAGCAAAGAATAAAAATTATTAAAATAAAATGTCAACGACAGAGCAATCGCAAGACCGAAAACAATGGTTGAAGAATTCTTTTGTTCTTTAGTGTTGCAAAGTGCGCAAGAGGCCAAAGCAATTGCTTTTATGTTGTGGAAACAAAAACAACAATAACAGCACAAAAAAGACAAAATAGTGCAGCATACATTGTGTAGCTGGAGGCGAATTGTTTAAATAAATTGTTTTGTGGTATTTTAATAAAATATAGGGATATGAATCATTGTAGGTAAATTTTAGAATGACATTTTTGTATTCCCAAGAAAACGTATCAAAATATTCCATTAGATGAAAATCTAAATCAAATATATTCGTATTGCTTGATCCTTAAAACAATATACCACTGAGATTCAAAATTCTATAAGGTTTGTTTAATTTCATGTCGAAGCTCAATGAGTTATCGAAGGCTTATCGAAGCTGAAATGTGAGTTGGTTATGCGATGCGTTCACATAAGATCTAGGTGTTTTTCGTCACGTTCGTTGTGTCAAATTTGTCACGTTTAATTTGATTATTTAAAAAAATACACGATAATTAAGCTCATTTTACTTGGAACATAAATTTAATTTAAGGACGAAAAATTGACTGGTACTGATACATCTACTTACTTTGTCTGTTAAAAAGACCAATCGTTAATGTGCAAAGATAACAGTATCTATTTATATACAAACTCTTATATTCTTTGAAAGAACTCGCGAATCGATGATGGTTCTGATGGTTTTGTTAATCCTTTGCTATGAATTCTTCCGCATTCTGGAATGTTCTATAGGTAAATGCACCAATTAGCTTAAAAGATTTCCCTTAAAGGCATACTTCCTAGACCAATGTCTGGTGCTTCATTTTCATTCATCATTCCCACCGCCACCCTTGGCATCGATCGATGAAGACTTCTCTCCCAGAGATGAGTGGATATTTTTTTTATTTTTTAAAAACCTCTTAAGGTATACAATTGATTAAACTATTTTAGTTCTTGCATTTGCTTTTGCCAAGTATTTTCTCATTAGCACTATGGGCGACGAGATGCTGGTTTATCCATTTTGGCTTTTTTTATTTAATGCAAAAAAAAAACATAGAAAACAATCTACATTTTAATGAAAAAAGCAAAGTGAAGTGAAAAAATTTATGAAAAACTTTCAATTGGTTAGAAGAACACTTTAAATGAAGAGGTGAGTGCATAAGAGAAAATGTTATGGAATTAAGAATGAGAATGTCGCATTGCAGTTTGAGAGAATTTACTCAAATGGATATCAACTCAACGGTGACAGGTCAAGTTGATGTACATAGAGTTAAAAGTGTTGAATGTGTTTTTTTTTTGTAAGTGCCATCAGAATTTAAATGATGTTAATATACTCTTGCTATTTAAAGGCTTCATAGGAAAGTATTATGTGTTAAAGGTTTCATCTGAGATTTTCAGAACAATCTAACACAAACGTGAAAGGCAGCTTCAATTTTGGATCATAATGTCAAATGAAAATGACAGCTAAAAATATTTAATAAGATTATATAATTTTCACTGTAAGATTTCCTGAAGAACAATACGTTTCATAACTTTCACTTTGGAAAGGATATCGTCCTCTGGCTAGTTGCTGACCATGTTCTTAACACTATTTTAAGTATTCGTACAAAACACTCCGTTTATATAATAAAAATGCTGATGACTCCATACATATGTACATTTACATGAGGTGACATAAATGAATTAAACATTAATTGAGAAAAAAAATGTCATTTAAATTCTAGGACAGATATAAATATAAGCAAAAAAGCTTTAATATCTTTGGAGTGGTTTTAAAATAAAAATCATTGTTTATGTGTAAGATTTTGAACACATTTTTAAGAAAAAAGTATTCATTAATTTGCCCATATAATATTAATTTCGAAAAAATTCCTTACCGCATCTTATTAAATCGAATTTTCAAAAATAAAAAATAAAACATTTTTTTTTATAAAAGCAAACAACTTTTTTTTGAAATTTTAATATGCAATATTATTTATACATTTAATGAATATCTGGATAACTATAAATAGTTTTAATCGAAATAAAAATAAAACGCACGACTGGATCGCACGTACTTGGTCTTATGTTCGATCACATCGTATGCAAAAGATTAGCATTAAGAATATAAATATATTGTTAAAGTTGCTTTTTATTAATTTTTATATAGGTACAAAATTTCTTTAATTTTTTTCTAAAAAAATTGGTATGAAAATTTAAATATTTAATAATATAAACTTAAAAACAAAATTTCCAAAAAATCATCCATACGTTTTCGAACTATTGATTTTTCAAAAAAAAACAATTTTTTTTTTCAAAAATCCAAAAAAAATATTTTTCGAAATTTTGGTATGCAGTATTGTTTATAAAAAGTCGAGAATCAAAAAAATAGTTGTATGGCAGGTACAATTAATACCAAAATATTTAAAAATTATAGATTTTACGTAAAGTAGTGCTAAGACTTTTTACTTGCGATTATAGGTAGGTGTAACCGGGGCTAGTTGTCCTCAGGGGCATGTAGACTAACTACCCATAACTTCAAACCTACACAATTGTATGCATGTTTTTTGTTGTCGTTGCATTAACCACAGCTACGTGCATAACCACACATTTTCTTTCGTCAGTAGTGCATGTAGTTCGAGAGTTATTGGGAAAAAACTATTTTTTCATCTATAAGTAAATTTTTTGCTTTCATTTGTTTTGCTTTTTTCGGTGCGTTTTATATGTTTGGCGGAGACTTTTTTGTTGCATACATAAAATATGTTTGTCTGAATTTGCGTGTTTGTTCTTTTATTTCTATATATTAATTCCCCGTTACCGAAAAATTGACGTTCAGTGCCACAAGATCAATTGGGGTCAATTGACTCCTTTTTGTGCGACTTAAAGGAAAAAAGAACTTTTGTCAGAAAAATATCCAGAGGCACTATATGGAGCACATTCTAATTGACCAAGCGTCAAAGCTCATCTATACTAATCGAAGAAAAAGTAAAGGGACCATCTGTTGCTCATAACAATAATGGTTTTACTTACGAAACCCCGTAAATGAAAACATTTATCGTGGTCATATGGTCATTTTTTGCATCTGATAGGTATTACAAAATACCTAGCAATCAATGTATTTCTGAGCAGCAATTTTTTGTTTGAAAAATTCCAGTTTCATACTCCAAATGCTCAAAATTATACCATAGTCAACTTATACCATAGTGTTGGTCATCTTACCCCGGTGCGGGGGCTAGTTGACTCAATAGTGAACATCTGACAAAATTAAAAAAAAAAACAAGACTTATCTATAATATATTTTAACGGGAACATTTTATTTTGAAAAATAAAAGGATGCTTTATTTATGAGAGTTTAAATTTTATTGATACCTATCTTAGTCTTTTGTACATAAAAAGAATAGTAAATTTTGAGTCAACAAGCCCCGGTTTCCACTACTATAACGCAAGTTATGCATTAGTCGAAAAAAAAGTTTTGAGATAACAATCAAACATGACATTGCGATGATAGCGAAGACGAAAAAAGATGTTTTAAAAATTCTGTCCGTCTGAATGTATGTATAGACCTACAGCCCAAACGGGTGGGCCGAAGTGCTTTAAGCATGGTATGTAGAATTTGTTATGTATTCTACAGAGGAAAAATTGATTTTTTTAGCTCAACAATTAACGGTACCTGTCATATAAATGTTACGTTAAAGCCTATTATTTTCGAAAACGGCTCTAACGATTTTAATTTTAAATAAATCAGTTTTTTAGTACCGATCGATCATATGGTAGACAAAAATAATTTAAAAAAGTCTAAAAACGGTACTTTCCATAGGACCGTTTTTTTCTGTTTTCGACTATCTCATAAATGGCTTAACGGATTCTTTCAAAATTTCACACATATGTATATACGTATAGGTGGCCCAATTTATACTGCAAACCAATATTTTTAATTAAAATTTTTTTGTAAGAGCATTTTAAATTTTTTTTTTAATTTAAAAAAAATTACACTATATTATGAAAACTGATCATTAAATTTTTTTCAAAAATTATAGTTATATGTATTTGCTGAGTACCTATGAATCGGTGTTTTTGATTTTTTTTTTGACTATGCTTTACATTTTTTTCTCATAAATTCAAATTTATCCAAGAATTAAATCGAGTACATTTTTTGAGCTCTAGTTAGCTTAAGTATTTATTTCAGAATTTTGGATTACTTTTTCTTTGATTAAGCAATTTTATATTTTGTTTTTTAAGCTTATATTATTAAATATTTAAGATTGTCACACAATTTTTTTCAAAAAAAATTTTAAATAAATTTTGTATAATAAGAAAGTGTTTTTTTTATATAAGGCAATTCTATATACTACTGAAATTATTCAGCCAAGTAGAATACTTAGTATTATATTTAATTGAACTTGTCCAAATATTGATTCAAAATAGCTTTTAACGGCCTTTAGTCTACAAAATTTGCGTTTCGTCCCGGCAATCTCACTTGGACTCATCAGTTGATTAGTGAGCGCCTTACCAATAAGCAATTTTTGTTAATTTCAGTTCAACTTACATGATTTGTTTGACAAAAAAACAATTCATGTAAGTTGAACTGAACTTAACTGATTTTTTCACATTTTTTATGTAGACGCTCGAAAAAGTTGAAACAATAATGTAAACCAAAATTTTTCAAAAAAATTAAATTTAAAAAAAAAAAATTTTTGTTTGAAAACTCAAAATTTCGAAAACTACTTAATGGATTTTTCCAAAGTTCGTATTTAATAGTTCTTTGACATTACCTTGAAAAGTTAAAAAAAAAAATATATTCCTAAAATGGAAAACAGCATTACCTTCCTCCCAAAACAAGGGATAAAAAATCAGTTACAAAAATGTAATTCTCGAAAACAGCTCCAAGAATTTTTATTAAAAAAGTGTGTGTTCTTGAATTAGTACACTCCATTTTAAAGTATAAAAGCGTTTTTCGTACTTATTACCGGTACTTCCTATAGAACGACTTTCCATGTTTTCGATTTTCTCACTATTGGATAAACCGATTAAAATTATTTTTTGAACGCAAAGGATCCCTAAAAGTATTTATTAATAAAACTGCATAATAAATATTTTCAAAAAAAAAAGTTTTTCGATTCTTAAAAAATAAATATTTTTTTTTTTGAAAAATAGATTTTTCAAAAAGCAATGACTGAATTTATTTGAAATTTTAATTTTATATGTACATTAATAATATCTTCAAAACGGTGTTTCAATTTTTTTTTCTAAAAAAATTTTGAAAATTTTATACATAAAACATTTTTTTTAGAAAACCGCTCCAACGATTTTTGAATTTTTTTTTGATATATTCTTGTTTATCCAGGTATTCAATTGACACCTTCCCTTAAACTGTAACAACTAAGCAATATAAAAACATTTAATTAGTTATGTGTTTGTGTATTATCCATTTATTTCTACCTTATTATTATTCCCTTTTTCCGAATTTTTGTGTCCGTGCTTCACTGAATACTACACACAAGCCCCTCATACATTTATATATATGTACATATGTAAATATGTGTCTTAAAAAAATCGCATGAATCTTATGTATGCATATTGGACCTAAATTATAAAGTTATATGCATATAGCTACCTACCAACCTACATCCTTCATTTTTATCACCAAAGATTAGATTCGATTAGATTAAATTTTATTTTTCTCTGATGTTCAAATCGATTACAATTTTGTTGTTGTTTTGATTATAAAAAATAAAATACTATAATAGGCTATCGTGTTACCGTCTGCCTGATTGACTTTTAAGCATGATTATATACAGGTACATATATATATATATAGCAGAGCCCCAGTGTAACCTAAATACGCCAAAGTATTTGCTGTAGATATCAAATGTTTCACGTATAACAAATGTTTCGAAAAGAAGAAATATGTCATGTTTCTTGACAAATTCAAAAAAATCTGGAAATATCAATTTATTGCCTAGCCCCGAAATATTATAAGATAAAATACTAATATTTTTAACTTCACTTTCATTAAATTTTTGTTTCGTAAAAGTATTATTTTTTGTATTATATTTAGTATTACATTTAGTACTTGTGTTATGGCAAACAACAACACTGTTTCATCTTGTTTGGCGGTTTTGATCTTGACTACCAGATGGCATCGTTGGTGTGGATGTGTTGACATAAGCTGCTGCCGATGAATTCGTACTCGTGGTTGTTGACTTTAACTTTGAAGACGTCTTATATATTTGGTTTGTTTTTATTTGATGTTCTTGAAGTTCTCCAAATATTTCCTGTAGTACTTCTGAACCCATTGCGTCCATTATCGCAAATAACTTTACCTTCTTTTGTTGACTATCTATCTATACTAAATACTATCTCTAGTATTTTTTGTCGTTTTTGTTGTTCCTCTTTTGTGTAATCCGGGTTAACAAAGACACCAGTACCTTTCATTTTCATTACCATAAGTAGGTACATATTTACATGCCTATAGGTTCCATTCATGTATGTAGGACGTAGATTTAAATTTACATTTGTAGGTACATATGTAACTATTCCTCGAATCATCCATTCGACAATTCATTATACTTATAATCAAGGTAACCTAACCTACGAGTACATATGTTTTAAGCATGCATAGGATAACTACATATACTACCTACCTACTACATACCGTCAACGTTTAGCTAGATTAAAGTTTTTAGCTACAAGCGCAAGTTCGTACGATACAGTCGTGCATTTTATTTCTTTTTCATATTAGGTCCATTGCAATCCATGAGCAATAGCTTGACAAATTGTCTGATTTTATTTAGCTTCTGTACCGATCTCGACTTCGGCTTCATTACCAAAAATTTTTCTTCTTATTTTTTTTAATCGAAAATCTATAACTTTAAAACAAATATTATTGACAAGTTGAAAACAATTTTGATTGCACTTACTAAAACAAATGAGATAACAGTCAATTTTTGTGCCTTATGGGACATTGGAAACGTTTTTAAAACACAGATAACGTATTTTATTACTTATTACCGAATCTATTGAAAATGATTATTCAATTTAAACAAAAAGTAAGAACATATACTCCCTATGTTACTTTATTTATTGGTAGATACTAGATATATCGCATACAGATAAATGTTGCAGAATTGTGTCCTGCTGTGCATGTTAATTTAAAATGAAAAAAGGCTCATTCCAGTATGAACGCATTGTCAGATAAATACAATAAAAGGTGTTCTCAATGCTTAATGCCTCAGGAACTTTGTACCTAACAATGTATTTGCCTAGAAAAGATGCTGTGCATAAATGCACTTTGAATATATTTCTGCAAATAGAAGGGAAAGATAGAAAATAGCCATTTATTTTTCTCTCTCTCTCTCTCTCTCTGTGGTTTAATTTACTTGTCTAAGAAATAACTTTTGTACCAAACCAATTCCTGTGGTCTGTTAACCGCACAGCCATGCAAAAATGCCCCGCTCTATGTTGTATAATTCTCCACAAACGGATGCAGGGATTTCACAAGGCTTAAAACCAGGATACGTATCCACCGCAGGAAAAAAAATAACAGACCAAAACCAACTTCTACTGATTTAAATTGATTTCGAGTCCAACTATACCTAAAGGACATATACCTCCTATGCATAGTTATACATACCTACAAGTAGTTATTTATATGTAGTATCAACACCAACCACGAAGCAGATGTCATGAGGAGAGCGTTGGAGATTGTGTGTCGTCTGTATGCGGTCTGGGTCCTGCCTGCGGTGCGATGTTAGAGCTTGCAAAATTGTAAAAAAAATTCTGGACCATAAACCTTTAGTCATATCAACTTAAATTAAAATTGAGTTTAGTACAATTGGAGTACCTGTTCGTGTGACACAAATAGCGAACCTGCCTTATAACTACACCCAATTAGTACTCCCCCTCAAAAATATCGATATTCATACATGCACTTGATAAAGGGAAGAAATAAATGTATTAAGGACAGCGAAATGGGTTTTCAAATTGATTTTAAGGGATATTGGCTCGTCCAAAGAACTCAATTATTTTTTGTGGCTATCAGAATTTTTTGCTTTATCATACACTCCTCATCGTTTGATTTAGGATAGGTAATTCAACTATTTTTTATTAAAAAAAATATGTTTTTAAAAAAACATGCTTTTTTAAACTTTATAATTTCCTTAGTTAATGATAATTACAAGTCATGAGAAATATTGGATAACCTCTGCAAGGTTTCGTCATTTTACAAAAAAAAAAAACAAATAGATATAATTATTACGGGTTGGAGTCAAAATTCTGCCAAGGTCAAAATCCTTTTAAAAAAAATTCTGCTTTCAAAATTCTGCTTTTCACAATTATCAATTATCAATAGCGCGCGCTTTTTAACATTTTCCAACCCTTTGTTTTCTTAATTATTCGTATGTAATAAAGAATTATTAAAAAACATAACCAAACTAAGTCACATTGGCTATTTTAGGCGCTTTAAAAAACATTGTTCTCTTTGGTTTTTGCTTGTTTTTTCTGTAATTTTTTTTTCATACTTAAATTTACCTAATGGATTGCTTTGCTTTATTTTTGTTTCTCGTTTGCTATTGTTAATTAAAAAAAAGATAATTAAAAATTAGAAAAAAAAGGCGAATATTTTTTGTTGACGGACAGTATTTTGAAAAGCAGAAAAAATGAAAAAGCAGAATTTTGAAGAGCAGAATTCTTAGTTTAAATGCAGAATTTTGAAAAGCAATATTTTAAGGCCAGAATTATGACCCGGTCCCAATAATTACACCTCTTCCCTAATCGAAAGCATAAAGTTTGAACAAATTTATGTAAATTAAGATGCAGCATTCCAGAAAATCACATTACTGAATATCTTTTTTTTTTTTTCAAAATATGGGAAAACACTCATTTTTTGTTTCAAGCGTAAGGTAGTCCTAGATAAATGGCTGCCACGTCCAATCTATTTCAGAATGTCAATTCTATTTTAACATGTTGATAATGAGATAGAATTTAACAGCTTAGGACTGATTTTCGCATGCTACCCTAACCGAATCAAAACCATTGGCTTGAGTCAATTTTTTGAACTGTCAAGAGAATTTAGGGGAAAGGATTGAACATAGTTATGTTGTGTTGGGATATAACACCTTCGTGTTTTTTTGTCGAACTCGTAAATTCACACTAAGAAAAGGAGGCAATTGCTTATAATATATACACGGTGCTTGTATGCAGGCGCCTATATTAGCATTCTAGGACGATTGAACTTAACATGATAACCTTAGCGGGTTCCTATGACTTTAACTGGATCTCATGTTCTCTGGCGAAATCAATGTTTCTTGAAAAAAGAATTTTCGTCCCCCGTAATAATAATAATAATATTTGCATACTTCGTTGATTTTCTAAAAAGTTTTCTGATTATTTTCGAAAACAACATAGTAAAAACACTAAAAGTTCCGTTTATGACCTTTTTTCAAACGTTTTTTTTTATGAGACTTTAAAAATTTCTTAATTTAAAAAAAAACACGAAACTTTTTTCGAAAAAAAAAACAAATAGCTGGCATATTTTGAATGTATCTAGGATTTTAATTCGCTTGCTTATTCCAAAACTAAATTACCGGATGCCTTCATAATTATTGTGGTCTTCTTTTTCAAAATTTATTAGGTGTAGAATATCAAATGGCATGGAGTGTACCCTATAACGTCGTTATGGGTTGAGTTTTAGATACCCACGTTAATCTGAAAATCATGTCCTTAATAAATGATTTTCTATAAATCACTGATAAAATTTATCGATTGACCTATAGCTTATTACATTAATGTGCTTGTGCGTTCCTTAAACGCCAACAACAACAAAATAAAATCATTGGCTTCTAAGTGAAATTTCCATCACATTTCTGAAACCATCCATCGCTCAGAATATCCTGTTGATTGACGTGCGTCGTGATGGATGAACCTTTTTTTTGTTTGATGAAAATGCCTTAACAGATTTATTTTATGGGTAAATAAATTGTCAATGGATGGTAATCTATCTGTCTCTTGTCATGAATAATCTCCTCAAATAGGCCTTATTAATTTTCAAGGCTTGATTGGTATTATTTTTCGTTGAAGTATATTTTTTTAACTACATTTTCAAATGCAAAGGAATAATTAATAGAATTGAATTGTATGTAAATTTGACATTTCAACAGGTTAATTTATGGTCTGTAATTTACCTTGGAAGAGTATATCGGTACATTTTATTTTTTATAACCTTTTTTTCTTCATTCTTTAAATAACTTTTGCTATCAATTTGAAACTTAAAATTAGATATCAAGACATTTTTCTACCGAGAATTGTTGTTGGTTGTTTCATTGTCTTGATTGTATCATTTTAAGGACTCTACATGTTGGGGCTATAACTAAATTGTATGCCAATATGCTAACTGAATTTCATGTTATCACGCTATAGAAGAGTTATACATGGACAAATTAAAAGAAATAACGAATATATATGCTTACAGATTTTTATAAAAAAAAGTTGGTGTATTTAATTCTTAAGGTGTGTCCTCACCAAAGAAACATTTCAGGAAACATTTTTCAGAACGTTTCTGGAATATTTCCCATTTGCTTAAAAAACATTTCAGAAACATATGAAAAATGTGTCTGATATGATTTTTTGGTGTTGACGCTTTGAGAAACATTTCTAAAAAGTTTCTTTATTTCCCATTTATATATCTAGTTTTGGGCGTGAAAATTAATTATTTAATGAATTAATCCTTTTCAGAATTTATATTTTCGGAAATTTTAGACATTTCCAGTTTTCGTCATATGGATCCCATAAGACTTTTTTCGTTTCATAAGTATTGAACATCCTCGTTGCTACCCACCTTTCACGACAGTTTTATATTTATCGCGCACTTTCTACCTTTATAAATGCTTGGGAATGGGAAAGAAGAAACATTTCATAAACATTCTAAAAATGCTTCACGAGCCTCCAGACCAAAGTAAGCATTTCAGAAAAATTTAAGAAACATTTCAGAAACCTTTCAGAAGTGTTTCTCTGTTTTCGAAACGCTTTTTAAATGTTTCTGGTATATTTCTTTAGTGTGGACATCCAATAGACCATGAACCCACAACAAATGTTAGGTGTGCAAATTAAGCAACAAAAATACGAACATAAATATGAATATATCAATAATAAAATCGAAAAAATATTGAAACGACATTTTGAAAAAAAAAATTATTAATGTAGATATAAAATTTTAATTTCCAAAAAATTCAGTGACTAATTTTTGAAAAATCGCTTTTTTTCATTTATTTTTGAAAAAAAAGAACGAAAAACCAATGTTTTGAAAATTTGAGTAATAATGAAGTTTTATTAACACTTCTAGGGAGTATTTGCATAAAAAAATAATTGTAATCGGTTCATCCAACAGAGAGAAAGTCGATAATATAGAAAGTGCTTCTACGGCAAGTACCGTTAATAAGTACGCTAAAAAAATATTTCTTTTTATTTAAAAGTGAACTGTACTAATATAGAAACACATCCATATTCTTAACATCAAAAAAACTACAAAATAAGAAGTTTAAAAAAAATCGATTGAGTCGTTTTCAAAATTTTGAGTTTTTTTGTTTTCTTAGTTTTAATTTCAAAACGTAAAAATTTTGAACGATTTTGATTTACATTGGTGTTTTAACTTTCTAGGAGCTTATGCATACAAAAATGTTTAAAAAATCAAATGAAACGTTTTCAAAACATCAAAAACAAAAAAAAAAAAATGGTTCTACTAGAGGTACCAAAAATAACTATATTTTCAAAAGAACAGCAAATTTTCCCTTGATTAATGAACTGATTTTATTTATAAAAATTGTTTGAGCCGTTTTTGAGAAAAATAAGTTTATAAGGTGCCATTATTTTTGAAAAAAAAAAAACGTTTGGGAATTTACCGAAAAAACAATATTTTCCAATTTTTAAGCGAATCCATCCAACCTCTTAGGCTGTAGAGGGCAGATAGGCAGACAGATGGAATTGCGGAATCCACTTTTTTGGTGTTCTTCATCATCGTAATGTCAAGTTTGATCGAGTTCAATTTTTTACGAATCCATAACTTGCCATATAGTACATAGGTAATGAATATCGCAAGCAAAAAGGGAATTGATACTTCAATATAAATTTAGTCTAACCAACTAAACTGGTGGCTACCCGAGTATCAATAGGAAACACATTTTTTTCAGCCCTTAGTGGCACTTATATTGAGAAAAGAATAAACCTTTCAATTCTGACAAATGCAACTATTCGACGATTCAAACAAATGTTCCCCCACTCTGACTTGACCTGACCTTAATCTATAAAGAATATAACGCCACCTAGCCTCTTACAAAATTTTGGACTAAAGGTCATACAAATATTTCAATTTGGCTTATGTTCCACTTAAACAAAACAAAAATGGTATTTTACATATTGTTTGCGTTCTCTGCTACAAAGTCTTAAAAAATATTGAATACATGTTTCCGTTAAAACATGTATAGATACATTATACAATATACATTGCGAACAGTTGCAGTTTTGTAATGTAGAACTTTTTCAAACCCGCTTTAGTACCAAAGTCCTCAACATATTCTTGAAGTGGATGTGTAACAAAAATAAGAGTATGAGGGTTAATCCTTATATAACCAATAATGCTATTCTTGGGAATTCTAATTTCTTGTATCAACTTGTGCATTTTTAAAAATGAAAATATAATTAATAATTTTTATATTTTGCCTGAAATTTCCTATAGATTAAAAAAAGGTTAGAATCATTTAATCAGATCCACAAAATCAACATTTTTTGGCAACTACTGGTAAAGGCCCTAAATAACACTTCCATATTTTAACTTGAAATATGTAAAATAATCTATTATATATAAATCTGGTGTCACGTTGATGTGTTGAATGAACTCCGAAACTATCTAACCGATGTTCATGATTTTTATTTTGACATGTTTATTTTGCTGGCGTTCCTAAGATAGGATAGTTTGTTATACTTAATATACTTATAAATAACGGTACTTGCCATACAAATTTTTCTACCATCTTGATTTTTGCGAAAACGGCTTTAACGATTTTGATAAAAAAAAGTGTGTGCATATTTTAATTATAGTCTACATTTTGGTCAAACATTTTTTTTACATATCATGTTATTAACGATACCTACCATAGAAGAAAACGCAAATAATACCTACATATTATTTTTGTTTTTGGTTTAATGGACTGTGTGGTTTAAGTCAAATTGAAATATTTTATGACCTTTAGTCCAAAATGCGTTTCGCCCGGACACGATAGTTGGGCTCATCAGTTATTAGAGTTGGTAGTCATCGACCAAAAAATAGTGCGTCTTAGAGCGACACGATAGCATCTAACTGATGAGCCCAATTACGAGTATCGTGCCCGGGCGAAACGCATTTTGGACTAAAGGTCATAAAATATTTCAATTTGACTTATACCTACCATACATTTTTATTCATTTTCGACATTTCATAAAGGGCTGGACGGATTTTGATCAAACTTTTTATATAGCAGGTCTTGCAAATTATTAATAATACTGCATATCAATATTTTCGAAAAATATTTGTTTGGATTTTTGAAAAAAAAAATATTTTTTTTTTAAATTCAATATTTCGAAAACGTGTTAATGATTTTTTTTTCAAATTTCGTTTTTAAGTTTATATTATTCAATGCAAAAAACTGTCACATATATTTTGTTTAGAAAAATTTAAAGAAATTTTGTATATAAGAAATTAAGCAAAAACGACTTTAAAAATATATTTAGATTCTAAATAGAAATATTTTGCATACGATGTGATGTGATATAAGCAATTACGTGCGATTCAGTCGTGTATTTTATTTTATATTCCATTTAGAAAAAAAAAGGAAAAGGTGAAAACAATAGATATGTACGATTCTCTGCTCCGTTATTGTTGTGAGCCAATCAGGGCTCACACTTAATTAATTTTATTTAGTATATAGTTTAATAAAAATAGAATGAAACTACCTTTTTGAGTATTGGTTTTTGGTTGCAGAATGAGAATAACCAGAAATGTATTTTCGAAAGGAAATTCTGTTTTCATAGAACCAAACAATAATTGGTACATTTATGGAAATTGCGTTTACAGATTTCGTATCGTAGAATTTACAGAAGAAAACTTAATGGTTGGCAACACTGATCAGCGGCGAGGTTGATTATGTTATTTAAAGTAAATCCAATATAGCTGTGCCAGTGAAAAATTTCTAAGTACTCTTATTTGCTTCTATACAAAATAGTCATACTTTTGGTGATTGTGGACCGAATTTCATAAAACTTTGAAAATGGCGATTTGAGACAGTAAGTTGTCATAAAAAATATTCTCATTACAGGGTTTCTGAAAAAATGACACAAGCAAACTTTAACTATAATTTTATTTTATTCAATTATTCTACGGATATACTCTGCGGTTGTATAGTTGTTGTTGTCGTTGTTGGTGTTGAAGATAAGTTCAAATTCAATACTGAGACTTTTTTTTAGGACAGCCTGAAATAAAAGAAAAATATTAGAAAATTAATATATGTTTTTTACCAGCATCGTCCTCATCCAGCGTCAAAACATAAATTTGAGGCATTTGGACTTGGAGAATACGTGTTTCTCTCATGGGCAGCGTATGCGTTGGAAAACCATCAAATTTATTTGTTTTAACGAAAGACAGTTTAACAAGAAATATTGTTCATCATTTAGTTCTTAATTAATGGAAATCATTGATTTATACTAATTAGAATATTTATCAATCACTTCCTTAACAATGCCAATTTTAATATCTAATAATTCTACGTAATACAATAGAGTCGCAGCAAAGCGCGGCCGGGTCTGCTAGTATCTTTATAAAAAATTACATATACTATGGTGCCATTTCCAAAGATACTAATAAATAATAAAATGAGGCGTGGCAGTAAGCTGATCTTACTTAATCTAATTTTAATTTTTTTTCTATGAAAATTTCATCTAATTCGTCAAAGCCGTTTCCGAGAAACCAAATATAGCTACATAAGGCGTTTTTCTTTTTTCTTTCAAAGCATATCACTAAACAGAGTTTGAACACATAGATTATGTCCAGAACTTGTTCCAAACAGAAACAAAAAAACGAATTCGAGATTTTAATCAAACTTGACATTACGATGATCCTGGCTACTACACTAGACCCAAGACGCACAAAAGGTCTGCTCTCTTTGAGCAGGAAACATCTAAAGTCAGTAATAGGTGTCACAACTGGACAGTGCTTAATTGGCAGACCCTCCAAAAGACTCTTCGCATTCTCAAATGACTTCTGCAGAAGTAGTATTGTTGAGTAGGAAGAGGAGCATATCTTCCATCTTCTTTGCTCATGTCTAGCTCTCTCCCACCGACGCGACGTAGACCTCACCTACCTGGGAGAATACTTCTTTGACGACCACAGTGATCTAAGTAATACAGAGATTCCCCAGCTACATCCCTACATTATAGGCTCCAATTGGTTTAATTAAAGAGCATACCGAAGATACGATCACGTTTCGTCTCAGGCTCGTCAACTATTATATTGTAACTTAGAAGCTTTTTTCAAGTATCGGTGTTGTTCCTATATCTTCAAATTAATTGCTAACAAGACTCCTAACTATCTGTTTAACAAGCTTGATTTTTGTTCCTCAAATCGTTTTACCTTGTTGCGCTCCCCCAGGTTTACCTGTTTGACATCACGGAGGCAATTTTTCGTTTATGCTGTTAGACTGTGGAATAATCTTCCCAGTCACATGCGGTCTGGAATCGAACATAGAAAGTTTCATCAACATTGTTTTGAATATTTCTCAAATTTGAACTGATATAATTTTTTTGTACTTTAATTTTTTTTTGTCTACTTATCTTTCTTCTTGCGACTTTGATTTGCTTTTTAATTTTATTAAATTGATTTTTATATACTAAATTATTATCAATATTTTGCTAAAATTGTTTAATATTTATTATTTACATTCTTGCATTATCGTAATCAGTAAAATGTATTATATCCTGTACTATTTATAAGTAAATCTTGATGTACAGCAGTTATTTTTTTTAAATTAATAAATAAAATAAATAAATACATCTCTTCTTGTGGTATCACAATATACCTACTCGTATTTGGTGTAAGAGTGTCAGTCGTTTTCCTGGCAGCCACTTCAACCCCTAACCCAACCTACATAGATCATTCAAAGAGTCACTTTAATATATCGAGATTTCTCCAGGGCTGCATTTTTCCAGACTATTTTTTCATTTATAAAATGGTACGAAAAGTTGACTACTTTTGTTTGCATTTTACTTTTAAAAAATCTGCCATAAATTACGGCACTGCATCACTATATAAATATAAAAGCAATCAAAGGGCATACAAATAATCACAAGCTTTTGCCAGTTATTTCTAGAAATATCCCCTTAAGCCTTAATGACTGAGAATAATGGTTCCAAAACCAAAAAAGCTAGTTTCTGTGATAGCCAACTTTCACAGAGTGTGGTAAAAATAGCACTGGGACTTGTTTTGTAAGTTCGACATCAAAAAGTCGACATGCATTGGTGCTAAGGGTGAAAGAACGGTTTTTTATTTAGGGAATGTAAGCTACTAATTGGTTAAAGTTTAATAGGCCTCATTTTGTCATTTACAGTAGGTATACAGTAGACGCTCGATATAGTGAATCTCGTTCGAGTGAACTATCCAATATAGTGAACAAACAAAGTTTTATACAGGGCACTCTAAATACTGAACAAGAAAAATCTCGATATAGTGAACACTGCTTTTTTCTCAGAATGTTCCATCTACAATGCATCCATAGCTTTCCGATGGGGTTTTACCGTTTAGTTTCATGTCGTTTTAACCATAAACTCTTCAAATGCGTTTGTATATTTAAGAAAACTGTTCAAAACAATTTAAAATTAAGAAAGACACAAACGAAAGTGACGAATTGCTTTTCCACATTTTAACTTGTTGTTAATATACGAGTACAAAGCTTTATTTGTACCGTGGTACCCGATAGTTAGTATTAATTTCCTTCAATTTGTTTGTTGTTGGTTTTATGAGTTGTAGAGCTTTGGTTTATGTTTTATTTGTTTTTTTTTTGTTTTTCACGTGATTTGAAATGTCCTTTTTTTTGTGTTTTATTGATGAATTTTTTTCAAATTTAAATACTTATGCTTTTTAGCAAGCCTCACACTGATAATGTATTTTATTTAATGTTTGTAAAATTACTTATTTACACTTAAGAATTAAAAAAAGGTGTATGTACTTCACGACTCAATGTAAATTTAGCTTTGAAAAACTATTAAAAATTCTCCCTCGAAAAATTGAACAATCCAAAATACTGAGCATGTCTGGTTTTTATTACTTCACTATATCGAGCGTCTTCTGTATTACTAAAAAGAAACAATCTCTACAGCATTCGCATTTGAAAGTGCACTTAACTGAATATTTTAACGTTTCCAAGGACTTACCTTCAACTCCTGGAAAATCAACAAACTGATTCACACTTCACACCATATATCTCTCAACCTATTTACTCCACAAACCAATCAAAATCAAACGAAAATATGAGTTCTTTTTCGTAGCTTTTTTTTATTTGCGCATATAAAACAAAATCATAATGCCTAAAGGGTCCCTTCTAAATTAAAACAAAAAACTTTGTGAACTGTTCTTGTATACCAGAAAAGTATTATTTTATTCGTTTTTTTTTTGCGAACTTTCGCGCGGAATTATATTGTCAGCTTTTCGTGTGGAAATAATAAGAAGAACGAACAATATTGCTGTGTTCCAAAAAAAAAAAACAAACCCCCAAAAAACCATTAGCTTCCGCACGAAAAAGTAAAAGTTTGAAGCTTCAAAGTGGGTTTCATGTTCTTGCTGATGGAAAAAAAAAACATTTTTTTATTTACAATTATAAACAAGTTATGAGACAATGAAGCTAGACAAAATATGGGAACAAGATTGCACCTTAGAACACTTCCTTGTGGAATCCCATTCACTATTTCAATGAATTTTCAACACTCATTTCCATTACTTATGCGGAAATAATAATCATTCAGACAAGACTTGTTCCAATAAAATTTAAGTCATTTGTCCCATACTGTGTTTTTCTTGAAAGTTTACTTACTTCCTTACTTAAAGTCCATTCCTGTGAAACGTTATTTTTTCACCTTTCTCATACTAGGCATACTGCTTGATGTCATCTAGACAAATAACTTTGTGTTCCATGTCAACTCAAAAATGTGGATTGAATTTCAAAGGTCTAATCAAGGAAATCGACGTGTTTGGCTTTTTTAACTTCATTCACATCTTTCTACAGCTCAAAAATAGTTCTGGGTTGTATCTGTTTCTTTATTCGTCGCACACACCAGGACGAAATATGTTGTCGAAAATGTTTCTCTCAAATATTTCCCAATGTCAGCTGTCCTTGTCTGCCAATTATCACTCAGCTCACTAAAGCAAAATTGGTAGTAGAGCGTGAAATTAGTCTTTCGTTAGAAGAATTATCAACTAATTTAGTTTCGCCAAATATAACCTTAGTAGCAGTTAACTAGACTAATCCTACGTAAGATTTCCAGTAAGGTATAATTTTTGTAACTATGTCCTTCGAAATTGCCTGCTATAAATTGTGACGATTTTTTCTAAGCTAATAGAAACAATCACTGTAAAGCCCTTCAAATTTGGAGGCACAGACGGTATCAAATATCTTCCAAGTAGCTGTAGAGATTTGATGAAGTAAGTGCCTTCCGTGTACTCGTATCAGCTTGCTTTAAACGCAATAACTGTTTCAAATAATATTGAAAATGTCACACGATATAGAGCGCCTTACTGCCGAAACCCGTGTACTTGTTTTTAATAGCTTGGAAGTATACACCGTTTGTTTTCTTGTGTCATATGACCAAACTTTATTGGTTTTCATGGAAACCCGAGTTCGGCGATCACCATTATAAGGTATTGATAACGAATGTTACTATTTCATTATGCACCTTTGAAACCGATAAAAATTGTGTGTCTCTTCCAAGGTGTTCCTTAGTGTGAATATTTGGTCTATGGTCGATTTGATGAGTCGAAAGCCACACTGATATTAGACGATTAAAGTGCTCAAGAATAGCAGATAGCAGCAATTTTATGGACTTGGCCTTTGCTTCTAAATCTGAATTGGAGTTTCTTAATGAACACAAAGAAGAAATATCAAACAATTTCGATATTACAGAAGAAAGGGAAATCGGCCCGATAAGATTTCTTTTTCATGTGATGATTTGGCAGGTTATAAGGCCATTAAGACTTAAGCTAAGTGTACACGATTCGACGATTTTCCAATATTGGCCGAACTGTCAAAAGTCTTTCAATTGTAGCCAATGAGCTGATAATTGCTAATTTTCTATCAAGTAGAAATTGTTCGTTTATACGGTTGGTGGATTTTATCCAATAATAAGACTATTTATTTGTAGAAAATCGGCTGCCAATTACGGCCAATTTTTTGCCTTCCAATTAAAAAATGTCTGTTTACATGGTTGGAAGACCTTAGAAAACAAAAGATTGCCCAAGTAACATTTTTCCTCTCATAACATTCTCCCATAACATAATGAGACTAATTTATGGAAGCCAACATAATCTTGAAGAATTCTTCTAGATTATTATAATATGTACTGCTAAAAGCGTTAAATGGCCTAGTTATGAGAGCCTCTCTATACTCCCTAACAGTGTTGTATTTTTCTTATAGGATGAAATATATAGAAAAATAAAAAAAGGCCTCTTATATGACTCTAATAAAGCTCGGTTAAATATTGTTGTGAGAAAGCGTTTCTTGCAATGGGAGTTGCTAAAAGAGAATAGAGAAAATGAGAAGAGAGAAGAGAATAAATATTTACAAAATTATATCTTTCTCATTAAAGTTTTTTTTTTAAAGATGTAAACTCATTTAAAGTTTTTACGTGTATATGTCATGACTAAAATCTGATTGGCTTGATATGTATTTACGATAGTATTTATTTTGCAAGTCAATTATTTATTATTTTATAATGGTGATGCATTTTTATTTTATTGTTTGTTCGTTGAACATTAATGCGGTTGAAATTGTATCTACTAATTCTTAGATTTTACCTCCAAAAAACCAAAGCATCTTTAAAAAATGCATATTTAAATTATATTATTTATACTTTTTATCAAAAATAGGGTTACCTTTGATACTTTTGGGAATCAATTTGTGTTTGAAATTATAATGATGATGATGATATATATAAAAATTAGCTTGTGGGTCAACTTAAATCTGAAAAGCATATGACACACTAAGAGCCTTATGCTGCATTTACACAAATGCCAAAATGTAATTGTTGGTTTTATGTCACAAAACAGCATTACCCAAGTAACATTTGTAATCTCACAAAAGGTTTCAATAGAGAAACGTCGAAAAGTTAAAGTAATACCCATATTTCGATCGCTAATATTCTGTATCGAGATCAGAAAGAATCTTTAAAATTAATGCTATTATTTTGCCATTTAAGTTTGTGATATTTATAATGCACATTATAAATTGTTAAAAAAAAAGAGTTTTTAAAATAAATAATTTTAAGAATTATTTTCAACATATCCACATTTTGTATGTTGTGATAACTCTAAAAATACTCAGACAATATTTTCTGCGTACTTAAATATGGCTGCTGTTGAGTTGAGAGAATCATTTAATTCTTATAATAAGACCATTATAAGAGTCTTGTTTCTTCTACTTTTACTCACACGTACTTATTGCGTTATTTAAGTCTTCTTATGGGAATATTCATTATATTATGGGATAATTTAAAAAAGAACGAGCGAGATAACAAGTTATATATGTTTAGTGAACTATTAATCACGGACGTAGTAAGGGAAGGGGGCCTCAGCTACAAAAGTAAAATATGAATTTGTTTTTATCATAGCACGACACTGGAAAACTACAACTCCTATTAAGATCCTGTAATAAAATGTTGTAAACCTTAAATTCTATAAGGTTCGTTATATAATTTTAAAATAACTTAGACTCCGATAAGTCAGTTGTTATGGGATTGAAGTTCTTGGAATCTTGTTAAAAGAGGAAAATTTGTTTTAAGTATAAGATTTAAATTATTTGAAAATTGCAGAGAGCTAAGTTGTTATAAAAAAGCATTATGAGAATAATATAAGTTTCGTAAAAAGAAATTAACTCTAAGGGTATTAATGGATTTTGGGAGTTAAGCTCTTGAGAGTATGTAAGTTAATGAATGGTTGGTAGACTCATTGGAACACAATTTTCTTGTCAGATGATAGAGAATATGAAATATCATTTTAGAAGTGAAGTATTTGTTAAAGTAGCTAGTTGTGAAAAAAAAATATTTATAAAATATTATAAAGTATAAAAGAAGTGAAAAAAATATGCAGATAATAGTCAAATTATTCGAAAACAAAAAAAAAAATGGGTGTTTATATAATTTAAACGATTGGCAACTCTCTGCCATTTTCTATCAAAAAATTGGCGATTGGCTGACAATTTTTTTTTCTGTCAATTTGTAGAGACAAAATAGGATGTTTATATGGTTGATAAAAAATGTGTGTTGTAAAAAATCTGCCAATATTGAAAGATTTTCCAATCGTGTACACTTAGCTTTACTCACCTTTGCGGCTTGGATTCGAAAAATAATAATTGTAGGTCCCCCCCTTTCCTACCGAATATCAACACGCGAACAAGAATGGTTAAATTCATAGATCTGTTTCCTCACCAAATTTATTCATTCAAATTTATCAGCTTGTTTTAACTTCTCTAGGATTTATCATTATATACTGTGATAATTATTTCCACAAATAAGTAAGTTGCATTTATGAATCTGTATAAAAAAATAAAAATTAAAAACCCGTCGCTCTCTAGTAACAAGCTTTCATTATTTTGCCTTTAACTCGAACTCGACGCAGAAAATAGTTTTTTTTTCTTTTTAAATGTGAAAATAAATTAGAAATTCTGGACATCCCATGAGCAACACAAGGACGAAGAGAACGTTTTTTTTTTTCTCTTAATAAAAAATGGGTTAGAAGTGTATTTTCCAACTGCGAAATTTGCCGATGGCAAGTTAATTTAAAATGTGTTCTGTTTAATATTCCAAGAAAAAAAAGTTTATCAGCACTTAATGAGCGTTGCGCTAACTGTTAAAGTTTAATTTTCATTTTTATTTTTGTGAGTTTCTTTGCTTAAAAATAATTAAAAAAAAAAACACATTGTCGACAGTCATGGTGAGCAAAATTAATTGCGTAGCGATTGCTAGTTCATTAAAATAAATTGTTGATTAAAAGGAAAAGTAGGTAGCTGAGTCTTTGCAATTTGAATTCTTGCTAATTTGTATACAGTATAGGTTTTGCTGTGTCCAGATTGCATTCAAAGAAGAAAACTTGTAAATATCCTGGAATTGTTATTTTTTTATTCAAATAAATGAATTAAGTGAGTTTTACGGCAGAAGGTGAATATGTAAATTGTCAAAATGTAAGGGAGTTGCTAGAAGACTTGTAGAATTACTTATGCTCAATGTGATTTCTTGAAATTACAAATTCGGAGAAATGTTCAAAATAAAATAAAGAAATACAAACAGCGTGAGACAACCATCTTGACAAAATATTATTGGAAAGTTCTTAAAATAGTGTGAAATTCATTGGTTTCGATTGACAAACTCGAAACAATGAATATCTAGCGTGAATGTGCCATATTTTTCTGGTGGTGTCAAATATCATAGTCATTTGACATTTATTATATAGATAAGTAAATTTAGACTAAGTTGGCCAATAGATCGATATAGGTATGTCGGAATTATTGTTTCTGCCTATTTCACCAATTTCGATAGTCTGTTGTTATCAAGCATTGCGAATTCCTCCATCGTTCTCCTCGATACAGATTCTTCCTGCATTTCTAGTTTGACCATAAATAACACTGATATGGCCGAGAAAGTCCAAGATACACCACTCCAGAGGATGGCAAATTAAATGGTTTTTAGGGGTTCGGTTAAAAATTCTGCGGAGACAAAAATTCTTTTAACAAAATTCTGCTTTCAAATGTATGCTTTTAAAATTTTGATTTTAAAATTCTGCTTTTCAAAATTCTGCTCATCAAAATTCTGCAAATCATTGAGGAAAAAAAAGGTTTGGAAAATGTTATAAAGCACAAGCTTTTTTTGTCCATACTTATTTTTACCTAATGGATTGTTTTGTTTTATTTTTGTTTCCCGTTTGCTATTGTAAATAAGAAATGTGAATTAAAAATTAAAAAAAGGAGAATTTTGAAGCCAGAATTTTGACCCGCCCTCGGTTTCTAGTATGATTCTGCACCACGGAGCATAATATACTCACACCAGCTCAATTAATTATTGAGGTTTTGAAACTCCATATTTTTAGGACCTTTCAGATTGCCGGATTTGTTTTTCAATTTTTTGAACTCTTGCGCAACTCCTGAAAGTCAACATTGAAGAAGGAGTCATCTAATTGGGGCCTGACGGGATCTTTGAAAAAGAATGTTTTTTTTTGTATTTATTGAAATAAAACAGTAAGCATATTAAGACATGGTGTCTGTTTTGTTACATTTTAGGTTAACAAAATGAATTAGAACAGCTAATTATTATAAAATGATAAAAAAGAAAACAATTAATTTCAGAATATACATATTATGAAAATCTAAAATAAATTTAATTTTCAAGGAAAAAAAGAAACGTTTAGAAAAAATGTTAGCCATATAATGGTTTTTCAAAGAAACTTCAAAAGTATTGTAATTGCTTAGTCTTCTCAGATCGGCTGGTAGGGAGTTCCAAAGACTTGCCTTGTATTAAAAGGAGGCAAAATTATAACTTTACTTCTTGGAGATATAGGAAAACTAAGTTTTTCAAATAAGTATGCAGGATATTTAGTGCACATGAGTATAAAGAGAAAAGTCAGTACTAAAAAATCTAGATGTTTGTTCAGGGGAATACCAAAGACATTTATTGAATACATGGAAACATGATCAGATCGTCGCAGGCCATTTATAAATCGGACTGTGTTGTTGAATGCAACTTGAAGCTTCCTTCTACTCATATAATCCAGGCAACATAAAATCAGGCTACCATAAAACAGAACGGGAAAGACAAGGGTTTTGGCAATTGTCATTTAAGTTGCAGTTGGAAGACAACTACCAGTTATGTGTAATATTCGTAGGGTAGCATAAATTTTCCCGAGTGCACACGCCAGATGACTATCCCAAGTCAGAGTTTCATTAAAAGTTACGCCTAAGTTCTTCACTGTTTTTTCATATTTCAACATTGAACCATCTATTTCCACGCCTGGTAAACTTTTTGTGTCAAGAACAGTGTTACTTATAACAATGGCCTGGCATTTCTTGTTGAGTTGAGCTTCAGAAGGTTTGATTTTGACTATTCTACTATACGGTCTTCGATCTTCGTTGATTCGGGCAAATGCATTTTCAACCATTCCGATACTGTAGCTCAAAAAAATCTGAACGTCATCAGCGTACATGTGAATTTCACAATTACTAATAACCGAAGGTAGATCATTATTGAACAGCGTGAAAAGAAGAGGGCCTAAAATTGATACCTGTGATACACCAGCATGAGTGAAAAAGAACTCTGATAACTTGGAATTGCAGAAACCGCATGGGTTCTCTTGGTTAGATAATCCTCAATAAGAGATAAGGCTGAGGTTTCAAAATAGAAAAAATGTTGTAACTTCTTTAAGAGTATTCTATGAGAAACAGTGTCAAACGCCTTCGAGAAGTCTAAAGGAACCAACGTTTTTATTAGGTTCTTATCTATTTGCAGTAGTATGTCGTCCACAATTTTAGGGAGCTCTCTTGTACAATATGATATGGCCAAAACCCTGATTGGGTAGGTGTAAGCAGTTGATGTGTGTCTAGGAAAGTGGTTATCTATTGACTTACAATCTTTTCAAATGCCTTCGATAGAAACGGTAGAATAGAGATTGGTCGATATTCTTTAATACTTAAATTTGACTTTTTAGGAACGGGAATAATCTTAGAAGCTCTCCAAAGCTTAGGGAAACAGAAACTGGTTAAAATAGTGTTGAAGATATGAGTAATGAAATGAGATATGAAAGGAAGAATTAATTCAACAAATTTGGAATGCATGTTGTCGAGACCTATTGCTTCCGATTTAATTCAAGTTATCGCTTTGAACACTTGTATTTCATCAACTCTTCTGAAACAAAAACCTGTTAAAATATCAGCATTCCTGTTCGAAACTATATATGCATCATCATTAGTGTAAGAGGCCGCAAATATTTTGTTAAGCTCGATAATGTCACATTCTTCATCACAACTAATTTTCTGATTTGAGATACCAATTGACTTGATATTTCCCCATAGTTTTTTGGAGGTTAGATTACCAAATTTTGAGGCATAAGATCTCCGTTTGGAATTTTTTTATTTCAACAACTACAGTATTTCGCAATCTTTTATAGTATTCGAAGAAGTGCTGTACCCGAAATCGTTTCCAACGCTTGTATGCTGCATTTCTCTTAGCTATAAGTAGTTCGATAGTGTTATTAAACCAACCTGTATCAGTATTTCGCGTGCGAACTGTTTTAATTGGTACAGAAATATCAAACAGATTATTGATTATGTCAGTGAATAAGTACACCTGTTCATCGATATGTGAAAGAAGATATATGCTTTGAAAGTTAGAATTCAAAACATTATGTACTAAGATCTGCATGTTTACAGATTTGAAATCTCTAAACGAATAAGTTTGTTGGTTAAGATTTGATTTTATGTCGAGATTATAAAAAGCCAAAATAAGAATGCAATCTTAAGAAATCACTAATTGAATTCAATTAAAATATTGCATTCATTAGCTGCTTTTTATTATCTACTGGTCTGGGTCTAGGTTATTTTTTAACACGTATTACAAAAACAACACGAAATCCAGGTTTCTATCGGGGTTTCTATCTGGGTTTGCAAATATTAGTATTAAATTCGGTGAACAGAGGGTACAAATCAGTACATAACCCAGATTGTTTTATTTTCACTCACAGGGTGTACCATATGGGTTATTGGCAATAATAAAACACGGCTATTGACTGCGCTTTGACTTTAAATTCTGCAATCGTTTCATTCTTGCAAGTGAACAAAACACAATTCTCGTACAAATGCAATAAGGACCGTTGAATTTTATTAAAATAACCAGTTGCAAATAGAACTTTTAATACTTCTTAAAATTAGAATTTTAGTCAGACTTATGAAACAAAGTCTTACAACAATGGGAAGATTTTCTACCTAGCAGCTTTCTGAAACACCCTATTTTATTTGCACAATATTCATTGGATTCACACGAAGAAATATTAACATTTACTCTGTCATCCATTCTTGAAATTTATCGGATATGCAATCAATTATGTCATTTGTGTCATATGCTATTATTATTTGTTCATTCGCACATGATTTATGTTAAGTGGTTATTAAAGTCTATCTATAGAAATGAGCATTGTGCACGAAGTCGCCCATTAGACTAAACAATAAATGAAAATAAATATGACGATAGACTTTTTATGTCTATACTAATTAAATGGTATTTCGATTTGTATCCTTATACTTCTATTTATAAGATTTTCAATGGCAAAAGATTAATAAGCTTATGTATACGAAAAATGTATGCTTTTGCCTTCAAAAAAGTGATTCCTGGGATTAAATTTTCGTCGCCGATATAACAATCTAGCTAAATATCTAAATTGCCAAATGAATGGATGTTTGATTAACTGAATTATATAGCAGAACTCATATATAGGGTCTTTCAAGTAGAGGTTTAATTTTTAGAATTCCGCGCCATTTTTAATTGCGATTATAGGTAGGTACTATGAGGCAAGTTATTGATTCGTAAAACGAACAAAAATTCTAACAATCAAACATGACATTACGATCATAGAGAACACCAAAAAAAGTGGATCCTGCAATTCCGTCTGTCTGTCTGTCTATCTATCCTCGAATCTGCAGGCTAAACGGTTGGGTGCATTTGCTATAAACTTGGTACATATTGTTTTCTCGGTGATATGCCCACACGTTTTTTTTTTTTTAAAGACAAATAACAGTAGCTGCCATACAGTTTTTTAAAAAAAAAAAATCAGTTAATTAATGAAGGGAAAAGTTACCATTTGGTATTTTTTTTTTTTGGAAAAAATTGTTATTTGTTGTACCTCTCTAGTAGAACCAATTTTTTTGATTTTCCATTTTCTTGGAAAAGGTTATTTTGACTGTTTTGATTTTTTTACGCAGAAGCTCCTAGAAAGTTTAAACACTTTGTATTTTTTTTTGGAAATTAACCCTATACCGTTTTACCCTCATACATTCCTAGTCTGTTTATTATTTTCCGTTTTAAGGCATTATAGACTGTAGTCTACACTCCAATCTTCGAATAAAGTTAAAAAATAATGATGAAAATGATGTAGTCTCTATGCTTTAAACAAAGAAATCCCGTTAGTAGAGTGATTATTTATAAAAAGTTTATGTGTAACGTGTTTATTCTCCGATAAAAATAATAAAAAAATCGTTTTTGTGTTATTTGGTGAATTTTTTTCGTGAAAATCTATAAAGTAGCCAATTTGTGTTTGTCCTGAAGGTTACATTGTATTAAAAGTGTATGAATACTTTAAGTACTTACTGTCTGATGGCTCTCTCACGAGAATTTCATGAGAACGAGATGGATGTTGTTCTTCAAATTGATTCTGAAAGTGAAGATCGTCCCGATTTTGATGACTATAGTTTTCAGACCCCGAATTTGACCCAAATTTCGAAGATTTTACTGAACTGTTTTTTTCTTTTTTGAGAACTCAAAATTTCGAGAACGACTTAATAGATTTTTTCGAAACTTCGTATTTAAGAGCTTTTAAGATTATCTTGAATAGTTACAAAGACTATTTTCCAAAAATAAAAAAACAACGGTATCTACCTCCCATACAAATATTAAAAAAAAAACGTTAAAAAAAACGGCGAATTTTTTTATAAATGAATGTGTGTATTCTTAAATTAGTACAGTATACTTTTAAGTATAAAAATATTTTATTTTGCGTACTTATTAACGGTAGGTACTTTGCATAGAACCACTTTTCATATTTTCGACTTTCGACTTTTTATGCAAATGTCCACTAAAAGTGTTAATAAAACAGCATACTCAAATTTTCAAAAAAAAAGTTTTTCGATTTTTAAAAAATAAATAATAATTTTGAAAAATCGATTTTTCAAAAATCAGTCATTGATTTTTTTTTAACTTTGGATATATATTAATACCTTCAAAATGGCGTTTGAATTTTTTTCTAATAATGTTTTATACATAAAAAAATATTTTTTTTTTAAAAACCGCTCCAACGATTTTTGATTTTTTTTATATACATCTTATTTATCCGTGAATTCAAATTGCATCTTTGTTTTCCTTCAAACTATAATATAATATATATCTATTCTATTATATTTCCTTTCTACGAATTTTTTCTGCGTCCCTGAATACTTCATACAATGTAGTAACTTTTTGAATGATTTTTAAATAAAACCTCTTGTTCGAACAACCTTTATTTTTTCTGATCTAAAAAAGAAACTTAATTACTTATCAAGTCTCTGACCAAATTAAACTCTTTGTATGAACCACAACAGCGTTCCTGAGGATCCCAATCATCCAAGTGCAAGATGTTGGATCCTATTGTATTCTATTAAAACCTATCCAATATTGTTCTTACTGTCTCATCATCATCACTTTTCGACTACAGAAATGTAACTGCATAATGAACTACCATTAAGCGTTCAGAAATTGGACAGTGACACTATGGCAATCTTCTTAATATTATTTTCCTTTTAATTTCGTTCCTTCCAACCTAAAAACTCAATATAACGACACAGAACTGGGGAGAGATGAATATACAATTGCTTTACAGTGCCCTTTGTCCTGTATTCATTAAATTTTCTGATTATTCTATAAAATAAAATAAAAAGGTATAACACTGATGGTTTAAGCCCTTTGTCCAATATATCCATATTATTGTTCTAAGTGTTGCCATCATCGACCACAATTCCATTGTATTAAATCCGGGATGAGCTTGTTGGATTACACGGATTTCAATGGTGGATCAAATTTTTGAGACGGGACAATTTTAAAAAGAACAAACAACAATGTATATTTAGATACTCTGTCGTCTGTCCTTTGAATTCTCGACTTATACCATTTTTGAATTAAAATAAATTGTTGGTCAGGTTCAGATGTCAAGACTTCAAACTTGTATTAACAAGAACTTATTCTTACGAGTATTTTGAAATTGTGGATTTACCATTTAACAATTTTCATAAGAAATTAGACACATAATTTTTTATTTTAATAACGATTATCCGCATGAACTAAATGTGGTAGGTACGAGTACATAGTAGAATCTACGTCTCAAAAAAAAAATACTGAAACTACAAGGTGGCGCATATTGTAATTTCATGATTCACTTAATGACCAACTTTTGCCTTTATGGTGTTATTTAACATATAAATTTATTAAAATTTAGATATGATTGGAAATAGATTCACATAGAGTTTGCTCTGGAGATAATCCCTTCGAATTTTAAATCAAGCGTCTAGATGAGTCTTGCAATATTCAAAACTAAAGAAATTGGCTTAGAAATGTTTCTTTTTGCGATTTAAGTACTATAGGGCAAATTTTGCATTTGGTAAGAAAATCGAACTCGAGATTTTAATCTAAATTGACTTTAAGATGTTAGAAAACAACAAAAAAGTGGGTCCCGCAATTCCACCTATCTGTCTGTCTATGTGGAGATCGAACTACAACCTAAAGGGCTTAAGGGATTTTCTTCAAATTTGGTATTTAAGCGTCTTTGGTGATTGATAGCTGCAAAAATTAAGGTACTTGCCATATATATTTTTAATAATCTTAATTATGTCGAAACGTCTACATTTGGATCCAAAATGTGTGTTACATATTTTGTTATGAATGGTACCTGCAATATATACCATTTTTTTTTATTTCTGACTTTCTCACAAACGACCCCGGATTTCGATCAACAATAGTATGCAGGAGATGCTTTAAATTCTAAATAATACTGTACACAACGTTTGACAAAATTTTGTTTTTTTTTTGGGAAAATTCAATATTCCGCAAATTGGTTCGCAATTTTCTTTGAAATCCAGGTTTTAAATTTATATTATTAAATATATATGTAAAAAGATATGAAGATATTTTTTTTATTATATAAAAAATTAAATAAAAAAGACTTAAAATATTTTCACCTGCTTCTACTAAAAAGCGTGTCCTTAAGGTGTGATCGAATATAAGTACGTTTGATCCAGACGTGAACTTTATTTCTTGTTGCGGATAAAAATAAAATACTAGGCTGGGTTATATCATAAGCTAAATTTATTTTTAAAATATGTGTTGAACTTATTTTTTTCTTATTTCAAAAAAAATGTGTGTCAAAAAACATTGAGTTTTCTGAAATTTTTTTTTCAAATATCCAAAAAATTGTGTTTCGAAAATTCTTATATGCAATATTATTTACAATTTGAAGAGTCTTCCGTATAAATATTTTTATCTAAATTCGTTGAGACGTTAATGGCAAAGTCAAACATAAAAAATACGGTTCTTAGCCGGCCAAAATATAGACTACACCTACAATAGTGTACAAATTTTATTTACTTGCGATATAGGTACCTATTATAGGCAGGGTTACCTCTAAAAAATTTTCGAATGAGTCCAAAAAGAGAGTCCTGTCTAAAAAAAAAGGAGTCGCTTATAAACTATAAGAAAAACACATTCTATCAACAAATATATTCTTGTATATTTTATACACATAACAAAACAATATTTTTTTTACAAAATAGTAAAAAAAACCTACAAGTTTTGAAACAAATACTCTTCTAAATGTTTTTTTTTTAAATTACCGATTGGAAACCAAAAAGTTTCAATGGCGCAAAATTTTAAACGACCCATTGTTAAGGGCTTAACCTTTTACTAGTTAGCAATTTCCTAAGTGCTTATTGCTTGAATAACTATTTAAAAATTTTTAAACCTTTTCTAAATTAGTAAATTGCTAATTAAGCAGAAGCTGAGCATTTGTAGGGTTTGAATTTTGATTAATAGAATTATTGTTGTTATGAGTTGTAAATTAATTATATGTTGACGAAATTCCAACATGTGCTCTAAAAAGGTATTAGTTATTTCTATTTTCATCATTTTAAGTTTATTATTTAAAAAAAAAAAAACAAAAAAAAATTGTGCACCAGCAGGACTCGAACCTGGGAACCCCGCGTGCAAGGCTGATATACTATCGGATTCCATAATGGATTTAGCAAATTGCTGAAAGTTAAAGTAGCCATTCCGTGATTTTAACTTTAGTAAAATGTTAAAATCGCTTAAAATTAGCTCAATCATCTTTTTAGCTAAGTAAATTGCTAAAAGTGGCTTTAACATTTTACTAAATCTTTCAAAATTTTGCGCCATTGTCTTTAATCTTAAGATACATTTTAAGACAATCGTCTTTAGCCTTCATTACCAATAGCTTGTATTGACAAAATATAGACAAAGATTTGAATCAGCTCACATAAGGCTGAATTCAGAGAAAAATGCGAGCAAACGCGGTAGAAAAATTAACAACGAATATTTAGTATCCACAAAATTATTTAAATTGTTAAAAAACAGTCCTGAATGTTTAAAAGGAGTCTATTTTCTTCTATTTTATAAAAGCTGCGTCCTGGAGTCCAGACAATAAAAAGGAGCCAAGATGATGCAAAGGAGTCCCAAAGGTAGCCCTAACTATAGGACAAGTTTTGCATTTGGAACAAAATCAAACTCGAGATTTTAATCAAACTTGACATTAAACAAAAAAATTAACAGTACCATCCCGAAAACGGTTCTCACGATTTTGCCAACAATTTTTTTTTTAATATTTTGTTATTAAAGAAACCTGCCATACAATAATTTTTTTGATTTACAACTTTCTCATAAGCGACTAAACGGATTTTGATAAAAAACAAATCATACAGGAGGCCCTTCAAATTATAAATAATACTGTATACCAAAATTTTTGAAAATATTTTTCTTTGATTTTTTTTTTGAAAATTCAATATTTCGAAACTAGGTGGATGATTTTTTTTAAACTTTGGTTTTAAGTTTATAACGGGTCCGCCATCTAACGTTTTTCTTGTCAACTAGTGCTTATTTCGTGAATGGTAACATTTAGCTCATGTCTGATTTGACAGATAATTAGTTTTATGCTTCCGTTGAACGAATATAGTTGTGTATACGCTTGAACAACGCTCGCTAAGTGGGCCTGTGATCAACTTAGAGAAGATGCCGACTTTGCAAAAAAAAATCATCTTTTCAGATGAAGCTCATTTTGATTTTGGCGGGCATATGACAAGCAAAATTGTCGCATTTGGGGCACAGAAAACCCGCACGCATACATTGAAAAGCCGATACAGCCAAAACGAGTCACTGTTTGGTGCAGATTTTGGTCCAGAAGCATAATTCGAAAATGAGCAAGGAGTGGCCGTTACAGTCAATGGCGATCGGTATCGGGCCATGTTGAACGAATTTTTGTTCACAAAAATTGAAGAGGAGGATATTGGCAATATTTGGTCTCAACAGGACGGCGCTACGTGCCACACAGCCGAAGCTACACTCGATGTTTTGCGCTCATTTCAAAAAAAAAAAAGATATTTGGCGGACCCATTATTATAAATTGCCATACAAAGTTTTTTTTAGAAAAAAAAAATAAAAGAATGTTGTACCTGTATAAAAAATTATGTAAAAATCGGCTTAGAAAATATAATTAAATTCTATTCTTTGCGAACATAAAAGCAAGTTCGTGCGATCTAGTCGTGCATTTTATTTATTGTTGGAGTCGTTTTCGGTATAATCATGATTTTCCTTTTAGCAAAAAAATGCATGGCACTGGTACAGTTATTTTTGAGGCTGGCTAAAAATAAGATTTAATAAAAAAAAATGAAGCCATCGCACAAGACGCTTTTATCATCGTTATGTCAAGTTTGATTTTCTTTTTCAAATAATAATTTTTTCCCATAGTACATACATATATATAAGAAAGGTAAAAGTGATAGCTGCGGTACATTTTTTTTGCAAAATTTTTAATTTATTTCCGATAAACTCTTGAATTTCGATATGCTCTCTTTCCTCCATTTCAAAATATTTTGTTCCGTGTTGAGTTCTTCCTTCAAGAACTGCAAGGTTGATTCTGAAAAAGAAAAATACGTACACAAAAATATTATAGAATAATTAAATCATAAAGCTATTTATGCACCACCCTGTAGATGGATTGAATTTTTAAATGTTTGATTTTTCCAATGCACTGTCTGCAGAGAGAGCGAGAGAAACTGAACTGTCAATTTATATGTCAATAAATAAGTTAATTGGGCAGAAAACTTAAAGGTTATGCTGTAACTTTGAACACTTTTCTGCAAAGTTTTATACGCAAAACCAGATTCCACAATGATCATCCTTATTCCTTGGACATTGCTACTTCTACAAACATTAAACTCTAGCTCCATTAGCGCATCTGTATACTCATGATGCTATTACTATAAATATACGCAACGTTGCTCGTTATAGAAACCGCAAAATTGTTTAGCTGCTTCCATTATTGCCAATCTAAGCAGAAAAACAGTATCGCCCCCTCATAAAGATATTCATTCCAACGCAACGTAGAGTTTGCCTTTAGCTTCGGACCATCTATTTAATGCAACCTTCCCACATTCAAGTTATGTGAATTTAGAGAATTTGATTTTGCAATAATCAAAAGCAAGGTTGCATTGAACAGGGGTTAAGCAAGCCATGGCAGAAAATAGCGCTCGGAGCACGTTTACAGTTTCGGTATCAATATGAACATAATAGCACACTATGGAATATTTTTTATCGAAAACTGGACAAATTAAAAAAAAAAAAAATTAAATAGAAATTTAATAAATGTTAATATTTAACAAATTCGGGCAACAAATACATATAGGGGGATTTTTTTTAAATTTTTTATTTCAATAAAATGTATTCGCGGTCTTTCAGAAAATAGTAGGAGGGCAACTTTCTCGACTCGGCTTATATAAGTATTCTCTATTCACGGTTGGTACTGTGACAACTTTGACCTTTTCGTCCTTGGAGGTAGTTTCCAGTTTCACTTCGACTTCATTAAAAAAGTGAACCAATTTACAAATAACTTTAGAACCAACTTCTAAGCGGATCAGGATTTAAAAAAAAAACAAAATTTGACGATCAAACCAATTTTTGTACGAATCGGTACATCAGCAAGCTAAATTGCCAGATTAAAAACGATGATGCGAAACTACACGACATCCATTAAGTGGACAATGGCTTTGCTGAAAGGGACTGGTTGGTTGTGGATTTTCGGCAGTATGGCCTTTTTTCGAAAACATTGGCGACATTGTCATTAGCATCAACGGATAACACTATCGGCCGGTGATAAGAAATAAACCTGCAGTCTGCACGAGCGATTTATTCTTATTGTTTACTCACGCTGAAACAATACATCCACACGAACTAGCTGGAACCTAAATTATGCGATTTGACTCCGTCACATAATGTCTTCCGAGTTTTTCTTGGTATATTTGGAAGGTGGTGGGGATCTACATATTTTATTTATTTATTTATTTGATTTTTTTTGTAAAAAAAAAAGTTAATATAACTTGTACATTATGTATATGAGAAATCAAGTCACAGTACTTATTAAAGGTTCGCGAACACCTATTACAGGATTTCTAATAACGAACGCAACAATCCTACTAATATTATAAATGTGAAAGTTTGGATGGATGGATGTTTGTTGCTCAATAACTGCAGAACGTATAAACGGATCTGGATGAAATTTAGCACATAATTGGATTATAGTCTGGAATAGGACACATGTAAATTTTTATACCGGTAAAATGGGTTTGTTTTAATGCGTTAAATTCCATTGACCTTCTTTTTACAAAACCTAGCATACCATGGCATATAGAGTGTACTTTGTCGATGTGCATAGTGCTTAAAAGTAAGCTTTTAGTCAAGTATAACTTCTAAGTCTTTAACAGTGTCAATTCTAACTAGCTTTTGCACGTCAATGAAATAGTCAATATTTATTGCACTTTTTTCCCTCACAATTCACAAATGAAATAACATTTCACTTATCCACAATCAATTCTGGCCTCAAAAGTAAAGTAGACGATTTCCTCAGCTACTAAACTTTGCTATGGACATCCTCAAAAACTCGCCTTTTATTCTACCTCATGGTGGTGTGGAAAAAGATAAATGTGTCTTAATTTTTATAAATAAAACAAATTAATAAAAAATCCTACCTTAAAAAGAGAGCGGCAACCTTATTTACGTTCATATAAAATAAACACTACTAAGCCCCTGTGAGAGCTTTATGGAATGACATATTGATGCGATCCACTGTAGCCAGGATGAGAGTCATATCTTGCCTACACTGCCTATTTTTCTTGGACAGAGTATAACAAAATTTCGCTGAAATCGATTGAGTTGTTTCCGAAATATCTAGTCCTCAAAAAAACAATGCACGACTGGATCGAACGTACTTGCTCCTATGTGCGATTACATTATATGCAAAATATTCTTAATAGAAACGGCTAAATGTATTTTTAAAGTCGTTTTTCAGTGAAATTTGTATATATAAAAATTCTTAAATTAAAAAAAAATTAGTATGAACATTTAAAATATTTAATAATATAAATTCGAAAATAAAATTTCAGAAAAAATCATTCTCCCGTTTTCAAAATTTGCATTTTCAAAAAATTTTTTTTTTTCAAAAATCCAAAAAAACTATTTTTCGAAATTTTGAAATGCAATATTATTTACAATTTGAAGGAGCTGCTGTATAAAAATTTTGATCGAAATCCGTTAAACCGTTTATGTGAAAGTCGAAAATCAAAAAAATGGTTGTATGGCAGGTACCGTTAATAACAAAATATTTAAAAAAGTTTTTGGCTAAAATGTAGACCATACCCAAAGTAGAACACACACCAATTTTTGTCAAAATCGTTAGAGCCGTTTTCGAGATACTCTTAATTAAGATGGTAGAAACATTTGTATGGCAAATACCGTTATTTTTGCGGCTAAAACAACGATTCAAAAACTTATTTTGGACAATCACCTAAAACGCTTAAATACCAAGTTTGAAGAAAATCGCTTTAGCCGTTAAGACTGTAGAGAGTTGTACAGACAGACAGACAGACGGAATTGCGGGAACCCTTTTTTGGTGTTCATCGTAATGTCAATTTGGATTAAAATCTCGAGTTCGATTTTTTTTCCAAATGCAAAACTTGCCCTATAGAACCTATATCGCAAGTAAAAACAATGAATGAACAACAACAAATTTGTGTGGCTAATAAAAGCGCTAGTCGTTTAAATGCAATTGATAAAAAGAAAAACCTGCATTGGGTTGGATCTGATCATGTGCGTTGGCTGCTAAGCAGCATGCTCATGGTTCAATACACGATGAAGGCACAAGAAGTTTTTCAATTAAACTGAAAAAGTAGATCAGCACCACTAGAGCAAATGAATCTGATGATCGACCTTGGCTAGTCGTGAAATAGCAATAATTACAGCCAAAAATAATATGAGAAAAACTTGGTAGTAGCACACTCAATTTGTTGTTGGGCATTCAAACTCATTAAAAAAACATTATTTTTTTTATTCAGACTTTAAAAAAAAGCTTTACAAAATAAAAATAAATCAAATGAACCGATTACAAGAAAATTGAAAACAAAATAAATAGTTCTATTTGAGGTACCAAAAATAATCTTTTTCGACAGTAAAAAAAACTACAAAAAAATGCATTTTCCCTTCATTAATTAACTGAATCTTATTAATAATTTTTTTTTTCGAGTAAAAATAAAATTTTGGGCTAAATAAAATGTATGCATGTACCCGGTACCTTCAGTTCTTCATTCTCCGATTGACGTTCATTTTTATATTGATGGATGCCCAAAATCTTCATTTTACAGTGAAAAAGTTCCAGATTTTCGTAAAATTGTTGATGTAAGATTTCGTAACCTTCTAGAGAATTATAACTGGGATAATACTTACGAACAAACCGATGTAGAGCTCAGGTGTGCTTTATTTTACGACGTACTGAAAAAATGTTTATCTCTACGTGTTCCGTTCAGAAAAAAAAATGCTGCTGAAAGTTGAAGTCCAAGGTGGTTTAAAAAAGAAATAAGGAAACTGAGAAATACTAAACCAAACTTTACAAAATATATTTATCATCAAAATCTGCAGTTGACAACACCAGTTACTCTTGAGCTAGAAGAGAACTCCATGCAAAAACAAGGTCAAGTTATCAACTGTACTTGAGCAATCTTAAGGGTGAAATCCGTGATGACCCCAGAAAATTTTGGGAATTTGTAAACGTTAAAAGGAAGACAAATAATTTTCCAGCTGTGATAAGCATTTTTCGTCTTATGATAGTACAACAATATGTGATATGTTTTCAAACTTTTTCAAAAGCGTTTATAAAAAGCCTAATACCTGTGATACTACCTGTGATAATACCTGTGATAACACCTATGATAACATTTGAGATAAGAACTGTGGTAACACCTATGATAACATTTGAGCTAGAAGACAACTCCATGCAAAAACAAGGTCAAGTTATCAACTGTACTTGAGCAATCTTAAGGGTGAAATCCGTGATGACCCCAGAAAATTTTGGGAATTTGTAAACGTTAAAAGGAAGACATATAATTTTCCAGCTGTGATAAGGATTTTTCGTCTTATGATAGTACAACAATATGTGATATGTTTTCAAACTTTTTCAAAAGCGTTTATAAAAAGCCTAATACCTGTGATACTACCTGTGATAATACCTGTGATAACACCTATGATAACATTTGAGATAAGAACTGTGGTAACACCTATGATAACATTTGTGATAAAAACTGTGGTAACACTGGAACTATATCAAATTTTTTCCAACTTAATGTTACTAGACCAGACTGACGAAAATTATCTCATAGGCCGTGTATCCAAGCTAAAAGATTCATCATCCTATCGTCCTGATGAAATACCAGCCTGTATTGTTTGACGTTACATTAATGTTTTAGCTCGTCTTCTATCTTATCTTTTCAATTTATCGATAAAAACAGGGTTTTTTCCAAATGCTTGGAAGTCCTCATTTATTATGCCACTTTTCAAAAACGGAAACAAATTAGTATAGCTAGCCAACAATAGAGACATCGCCAAGTTGTCGTGTATATCAAAATTGTTTGAAAAGATTATATTGGAAATAATTGAAAAAAAAAAAATATAAAAACGTTATTTTGCCACATAAGCATGGATTTATGAAAGGTAAATCTACACCAACCAAGTGTTGTTGTAAAAAACCAAAATGGATTTCAAACTGACGTCGCATAGTTGGATTTTTCAAAAGCATTCGACCGTGTGAATCACTTTAGAAAAAAACTGATGAACATCGGGCTGCCGAATTGGTTTTTAGACTGGATGGAGCATATTTATGTAGCAGAGCACAGTTTCTTTGCTTTAAAAATAAAACATCAAACAGAATAATTGAATTGTGCATTCCGGAGTTCCTCAAGGAAACCATTTAGGTCCCTTTTTATTTTTATTATTTATAAATGATCATACTGCAATAAAATATTCACAACTACTCTTGTTCGACGATGACGATAAGCTTCGATTTATCTTACAAAAATAATAATGACTATGAATTACTGCAAAAAGATTTAAATATTGTTTCCCTTTGGTGTAAAGTAAATGATATGGAAATCAATGTATCAAAGTGCAAGTGTATGTCCTTCACCCGTAAACGGGCCTCTTTCTTTAATATCTATATGTTGTGTGGTCAACCACTAGAAAGAGTTGATCATTTTTGTGATCTTGGCCTTATAATGGTTTCTTAATTAGACTTCAATAAACATATTGCTCATATCATTAACAAAGCAAAATGCCAATTGGGTTTCTTTTCTCGATTTTCAAAGGAATTTCGAGATCCTTATATTTTAAAAACCTTATACAGCTCTCTTGTGCGATAGAATATCGAAAACTGTAGCTGTGTTTGGAGTTCGAGCTACCAAAACAATATTAATCAACTGGAATCAGTACAAAAACGATTTCTTCGTTATGCCCTCCAACATCTACCATGGAATATAAACACACATCTACCACCATGCCATCTACGCATTGTTTTAATTAATTTATCATCACTAATGAATAGAAGAATAGTTTCTATAATTTTATTTATTTACAAGCGGAAAGTCCCCGGCGTTGCCTGGCCACCCGAGGCAAAAGGATTTTCATGCAATATCTGCCAAATGAAATGAAAAAATTAAGAAAAAAAATTGTAAGAAAAGGGATTTTTCAGTTATTTTGTCATTCAATACCCATTTTCTGTAACTTTCGAATCGATAATAATAGTCGAGAAACAAAAAAAAAATTGTTTGTTTTGGTTTTAAGATGTCAAAATGACATTTCAATTTATTATGTCTTCCATTGATAATAATATCATAACATAATAACCCCCTGTAAGTGAGGAAAAGTTATCGCCTGAGTTACAGAAGATGGGTACAGGATTAGATTTCCTATTTTTTTAACAAACGAACAATTCTTCATTTTGGGACTCTTCGCTTTCCGGAGGATGTTTTCTTACTTCCGATAGGTAAATGCAATTTAAGACAAGTTATGCAGTCGTGGAAAAAAAAATTTTTGAGATAACAATCAAACATGACATTACGATGATAGCGAAGACGAAAAACCATGATCTAAAAATTCTGTTTTTCTGTATGTTAGTATAGACACTTACAGCCCTATAAATAAAAAACGCTTAGTCCACCTTTAGTCCATGGACTTACAATACCATGGAATACGAGTTAGACCATGGACTAAAATTTCCTATTAATAAGAAATCGAACAAAATCTACTACAATTAGTATCAACTCTAACTCTTTTTATTCTATGGCCCTGTAAATTTTGATCTTTAATGTCAATTCTTAGTCCATCGCTAGATCACCGTCTTCGATGGTCTAGCGAAGGACTAAGTTGGTGAACGTCAAATATTAGAAATTGTGTTTTATTAATAGAAATTCGCACTTAGTCCACAGAATAAATCCTAAGCCTTCCTTAGTCCATGTTTATTAATTTGGGTTTTACAGTCTAAATGGGTGGGCCGAATTCCTTCAAACTTGGTATAGAGTTTTTTTTTTGGTGAAACTGCGATTATGTTAAGGCTCATTTTTCTCGAAAATGGTTCTAACGATTTTGATTTAAAAAATATCAGAGTATTATTTCGGTATAAACTATTCTATTTCATATGACCTATTTTTTGCTTTCAACTATCTGGAAAACGGCTTAGTTGATTCTTTCGTTCTTTCGAAATTTTACACATATTATATATGCTTAGGCTTGTCAACTTGTTCTGAATATCAATATTTTTAATTACTTAATAGATATTTGATTGTATTTTTAAAAGCGTATTTTAAAACTTTTTTTTAATAATTTAATATATTCAAAATAGCACATTATTTTTTGTTTCAAGTTATAAGTATACACAATATCCTTCATACCTAGAAACCGCTCCACAGATTTTAATAATTTTATTCTCAGAAAGTGAAATTCATCTTTCTCAGTTTGTTTGCTAAGACTGAACTCGGAAAGCACACATACAATTTAAAAAATTCGTTTGCTTTTGAGAGATTGTAGTTTGCAAGTGTCTTGAGAGTTAAATATTTGTTTGCAAAACTTAGCTGTTTGTATTGTGAAATGGGCTAAATGCGCCAATGAACAAGATGGCAGTTAAGTATAAAATCCTATCAACTCTTATAGCTGGCACATGAAAAGTTGGGACCCAGCAAATTTTGTTTTACTTTCATGCATATATCAACTTATGCGAAAGCATTAGCTTACACTTGCAAGTTAGTTTTTAACGTTCGCAAAAGTAGCCACTGGCGCTGGGGAATCCTTGCAGAAAACTATTAATTTCTAACATGGTGCCAAGCACACGCGACATTACGCTGAAATGCAAGGAATATTGGATGAACTCAACGGCGCCTGTAGGCGAGAAAATACAAGATTTCGCGATTGTATGTTTTTACAGACGAAAATAAATTTTCCTTGCAAACTTGAAAAAATTGGTAGTTCAGTGCGAAATCTTAGCAAACTTTTTGCTTTCATGAAAATAGACCTGGCGACGGGCAATTCATGTATGTGTATAAGCCCCGCATAAATTACGTCTTATGTCGAATTTCTTTCATCGAAATCTTCGGAATTTTTCATACTCGGTCCCTGTTAGCGTGAAACTCAAGTAAGACCGCACTAATGCGACATTTTCCGACACTATGCATAATTTTTTTTCAAGCCGCACTTGAATAGCAGCAATTCTCGTCTTCGCTATTATCATAATGTCATGTTTGATTATTATCTCAATTTTTTTTCTTCAAAGAATACATAACTTTCCTTATATTGTACTAACTATAATCGCATGTAAAAAAACTAAACCGAAGGGTCTCAAAATGAAGAATAGTTCGTTTGTAAACTAAAATACAAATAATAAATCTTCTCTGTTAAATTTAATAATAAAGCTAATCCTGGTTAAATAAACGACAAAATAAATGAGAAATCGTTTTTATTACAAAATTTGTTTCTTAATTATTTATTTCACTTGAAAGATATTGCCTCGAGTGCCCGGACAACACCGGGGACTTTCTGCTAGTTTGAAAATAAAATCCATAACAACTGCGGAAGTAAACAAACCAAAAACCAATTCGGATATAAACAAAACGAAATATAAATTCGGAAATCATATTTTAAAATCACGATAAATTTAAGAGGTAAGTGCAAATATTTGGATATTAAGCATATAAAACATAACTTATAACTTAAACTAGCTGACCCGGCGAAGTCTGCTCCGCCTTAGATTCAATAAATAAGCAGATTTAGGATTTTATTAAATTTTTCATTAGGAAATACAAAATAAAAAAATTAAGTATTTTAATGATACTTTATAGTTCATGTATTTTGGTGAGGTTGCATTCTTTAGTTAAATACCTTGTGATACACGACATTAGTTGTATTATTATCAGGAGCTGGAACAAATAACGCAGATGGTCTTCCGAACCGTGAACATGCCACTTATAATTCACCAAAATTACAGAAATTATGAGGAAATATAATCAATCCGCTCGATTTTTTGTTTACAGGTGCTCGATCATAGCAGATAATCGGCAATTGCTCAGAGAAATCTTTAGCAGATGTATATTAATCAATGCAACTCTCACATTTTTTGCCAGCTGAAGTTTCTTAACATAGCGCCATAGATTCGATGATTTGAGGCAAGCGTTTATTTCGTCGGCAGCCGATGGTCTTGAAATTACTGGCAGTGTTTGGCGAAAATTACCATTGCTCCTTCAAAACATCTCTAGTCATTGCGTAGATCTTTCAATGTTCGGTTAAGTGCTTCTAATGCACTTTTAGACGCATCCGTCTCAGATGAAGATTTTCGATGCTGATAAAACTTTGGCAATTGCTGAGGTTTTTGCAATATAACATGTTCGTTCTTCAATAGTTTAAATTTTTAACTGCAATTTTAATGCTGAATAAGCTGTGTGGCATCCTTCTAACAATGTGGCTGCTATTCCAGAAGGAGCAACTGCAGCCGCAATGTTGGATCTCGCACGAACAGTGGCTGAAACTATTGACATGAGAAATGGCTTACCAGATCCACCAGGGGCATCCAGGAAATATAAACCACCGTTTAAATCATCAATAGCCTTCATTAATGTATCACAAACTACCCTTTTGGAGGTCAACAGGGCTACATTAGTTTGAACTACTAAATCTTATTTCTGGTGATCATATTCACGTTCCCGTTCCAATTCTCGATTACAGTTGCTATTTATTTCACGATTTAGCGCAGGCATTCCTAACCTGATTAATAAACTACCGAACATGAGGTAACTCATGTCTTCGATCAAAAGTAAAGACCGATTATGTATCTCCTCATTCATCTCAAGATCGTGATTTCTGAAACTGACACGAATTTGATGTAAAATATTTTCTGACATATTATCCTTGTGTTTGTGCCACAGGTTAAATGGGTTCGATGGAAAGCATGTCGAAATGATGATAGCAAATAATGGGCGTATCTGACTTGGAGATGCAAAGATAATGGCTCCAACGATTGTATCCCAATGGGTATCGTTTTCTAGTAAATTGACTTATCCACATGCAGTACGATATGTTGGAAATAAAGGGTTTTTCAACAGGGACCCAACAAAAGTAGAGCGCCAAGGACAGCAAACGACGGCATATTTCTTGCCCCTCTTTTGACATTTCTCTTTAGTACGGTTTTCCATTTCATGATGGAAAGATATACGAGCCAACAACGAGTCGAAATTATTAAAATTTACTACCGAAATTCGGAGTCAGTGGCCTCAACGTTAAGAGCGCTACGTCCAATTTATGGTCGTCATAATCGTCCTAGCAGATCAACAATTGGGCGTCTAGTTGCAAAATTTGAATCCACAGGCACAATTAAAATGTTCCCGTGCCAGTGAGACAAAGAAGTGCCCATAGTGTCGAGAATATTGCTGCCGCTGAGGTTTCAGTTGCAGAAAGCCCAAATGTGTATCTCACACGTCGTTCTCAAGCGGTGGGCATCTCTGTGACGTCGTTGTGGCGAATTTTGCGAAAAGATCTTGGCCTACATCCTTACAAGATTAAATTGACGCAAGAACTGAAGCCGCTTGACAACCAGAAGCGTCGTATGCTCGTGAAATGGGCTGAGCAACAACTTGAAAATGATTCGGATTTTCATCGAAAAATCATCTTCAGCGAAGAGGCTCATTTCTGGCTGAATGGCTTCGTCCGTAAACAAAATATGCGGTATTGGTCAGGCAGCAATCCACACGTACCCCATGAGTCATCATTGCATCCCGAAAAAATTACGGGTTGGTATGGTTTATGGGCCGGCGGCATCATTGGGCCGATGATCAAGACCGGCACGTTACTGTGAATGGGGATCGCTACCGTTCAATGTCTACCCCAATTGGATGATATGGACTTGGAGGACATGTGGTTCCAACAGGTCGGTGCCACAAGCCACACAGCGAATGTCACAATCAATTTATTGGAAACCAAGTTTGGAGAATGTGTTATCTCACGAAATGATCCAGTCGCTTGGCCGCCTCGGTCGTGCGATTTGATGCCGTTAGACTATTTTCTGTGGGGCTACGTCAAGTCTATGGTCTATGTCAACAAGCCAGTGACGATTGATGAACTTCGTACGAATATCGAACGTGAAATTGCAGCAGTATCGGCCGATTTATGCTTGAAAACCGTCGAAAATTTGGTGCAGCGTCTGGACTTCTGCAAGCGTGCCCGTGGTGGCCATGCAAAAGAAATCGAGTTCCATACATAATGGGATCAAACGTACTTTCACAGGAATAAAGAATTTCATTGATATCCAAAACCGTTTTTGTTTTATTTAAAAAACTTTTGTAGCACTCTTATTGAAAAACCCGATATTATATACCATTAACAGTCCGTAATGTGTCAAATGACATTGGCCTACGCACATTTAAGAACATCAATCGCAAATATAGAAGCATTTACTGATTATTACTGATTATTTATTTCTGAAAAAAATTTATAATTATCAAAATTTTAACCATACTTAACCATATGAATTTGCGTTTAGCTGTCATTTTCATTTTGCTATTGCTTGTCAGATGCGTCTTTGGTTTACCACGCTATATAGTGACTTGCATTCTTTTTGACGTCTTATGTTACGTCACACGGGAACGCGGTCCAACAGGATAAAATGCTATGTTCGCCTCCTGGCGCTAGGCTACCTCCCCACCAATTTTCAGCCAAATCTGCTTAGTCGTTATTGAGTTATTAAAAATGTAACCAACACGACTTTCTTTTATATATATAGATTTATTAGCCTATAAGCTGGCCAAAGGACAACAGAAGAAGATACAATCATTTTTATGACGTGTCAAATGGTAAGTCGTCAGCTTATCTGTCATATACAGACAAACTGAAATCGAAACAAATTTACACTTTTATATATTAGTAGAGATGATGTTTTGATTGCAGAAATGAATTCCGAATATATTTTATCACAGCTCAACATAAATATATAATCACGATCCTTTAGATCTGGGGACTTTCTAAGCCAAAGATTTAACAGAACAAATTATGGAATTAATGAACCTTTGTTTGCTGCATATGCAGATTTTAATAAGTATTTTAATGTTATTGATTTCAATGTATCAAAGTATTGTTTAAAAAAAGATTTATATAGAATTTTACAATCTCAGAGCTAATAATTTTTTTTTTAACTTATAGCTAAATAAATAAATAATGAATATCGCCGGTAAATTTAAATAACTTATTAACGAAAATTGTTAATAATTTATTAACTTCCTTAAATATTTTCAAGAACTAATATACAATTATATTGCAAAATTGGCTTTGTTTTCGATGTAAATTTTCCACTGTATACCACTTGAAAGATCGAAGGCGGAGCAGAGACTATAACAAAAAAAAAAACCCTCTGGAATATGCGCGACTGCCTTAGTTAAATGAACATGCAGCTGCTGCTGATTCTATGATGGTCCTGTGAAACCATTCTCCTTTTTGCATTCATGCAAAAGGCCAATTATGAGAGAAAACTAATTTCATTAGAATATCGTATAGTTTGAAAGGGTTTATGCTGCGTTACCTAGTAATAGCATAGTAACTTACCGCGACTAGATGAATGGATAAATAGATGTATGTGCATATAGATATATAGATAGTTCTTAATCCAATTGTTGCCTTGCTAAAACTTTGAACACTAACTCAACAACTTTCATTAAAACTTGAAGTGAATGCAAGTTGAATTTAATGAGCTTTTGTTAGTGAGGGAATATTGTAAATTCCATTAAGGTTCGCTGAAAGAATGCTAAGTGAATTAGTTAGATCAACTTTGAGTAGCTGTAGAGCAAGAAAAATCAATATATCAATGGTTGATTGGATATTATATTAAAACGAAATAACTTTATATTAATAACTTATATAGTCTGGGCCGTAATGCTGCATTTTAGGATGATTAATTTAAATTTGATGATAATGATTAGTGTTGTAATGATAAGCAGAATGTGTTTCAAAGTGTCCGTCAACTTTTACAACTGGTGCATATTCAAGTATTGTTAGAGCTAAAGTAACTTGGTTTGTGCAACGGCAGGAGGTAAACACCTTGATTAAATATTTGTATCTCTATACCCACTGTCTCACATAAAATTGGCTGCTCTCGAAATCGGGGGCCATCCCATGATATAGTCACGTTTGAAAATGTGGGGCAACCCGTGCCCCATAATACAGAATAATGGTATTTGAGGTTACAGGATTGCCTAATGACCCCTACTGCCCAGCTACCAGGCTTCGTGCAGGTTTTTTTGTTTTTGTACAAGACTAGGAACTCAGCACCTTTTGTTAGACTTCCCATATCCAGGATCTAACCTACCTTAAAGTCCTGCAAGAATCTTATAGATTTAGAAGTTTTATAATTAATATATAAATCGTAATGTTTTAAAGAATTCACATATTGTGTTACCAGCGCGCCCAATTTAAGTCTTCTTCGCTGATTTAAGCTTTTTGATCCTCATTTGCATGTTTCCCGCAGCCACCATGAGTATGCACAGCAAGGCATTCCCGGCGGAAAACCCATCATGGAATTCCATGATTATCCTTTCGAGACATCCAGTTGCACTTGCAGGTTCTCAAGGCCCTTAGTAGAATTCCTTCAAAACTTGTATAGAGTAAGAACTTTCGAAATGTCTCAGCTGTTCTGGGTTCTTGTGATTGTCGGTGAAAATTGTTTCAATTGTTTGTGGGAATGGTGATTTTTGTTTAATAAATCAGTTAATTTTCTTAATCGTCTCAAATGTCTGACCGAATTGATTGGTGGTAACATTCCATTGAGGTTTTTGGTACAACTAGTTATCAATTGTATCAGAAACAACCATTTTCAAAAAATCAAAATTTGTGTCAATATTTCAGTTTTTCGACATTACTTCATGGATGTGGGGATTTTTGTCAAGCTACTGAAGTGAATATTTCAATCGTAAGTCAATCGGACCGGACTGAAAAAGAATGGTAGGAACCTAATAGTGAAAAGTATGGTTTTATATAGCATAGAAATGCGGCAGGCTACGAGGGGCGGAGACTATGCATAAACACTATAGGTAATAAAAACAGATAAAGTTAATGAAAAACTGCCGTTCCGATGTAAGGCAAGAGAAGCGAGGGAGATCAAGTTAGTGAGTTCTCATTTAATTAATAAAATATAATTTGTTAAAAAGAAAACTATCACATTCGAAAGCAGGGTCCCCAGCATTTAACTTGACACAATCGAGTTCTGTCGATACAATCGAGAATTAGAAGCACCAGTTTTGGTCGAGTGTAGTCTGACGATACAATCGAGGACGCTCAATTGAACCAAAACAATTCTCGATTGCATTAACAAAACTCGATTGTATCAAGTTGCGTGCTGGGGCCTCAGAATAAGTGACCTATAACGAAGAAGGAAGAATGCGATATTCTGTCGAAACGTCTTACGTTAAATACATATTTTTCAATATTATTAAATGCGACATTTAGTTTACTTTTGCTAGAAGAATCACAGTTGCCGAAAACCTCACATCCGTAAATAAATTGCTTATCTTTGCAAAATTCACCCGTGACATAAATGCATCCATGCGCGTATTATCAAAAAAGCATATTTTTCGACCAACATCCGTTTCTAGTATCGTTTTGTTATCCATTTGTCATTGCGAAATTTAATAAAAATGTGCAACTGTGAGAATTATGCAAACAAGAAGACTACACAATGCTTATTGGCTCATATATCAGACTCAAGTTAGTATAATGACCCACAAGCTAAGATAAAAGAAAATTGCCAGTACGCTATATATGTACCTTGCGCTGCACATTCGTTCTCGTTGAACTTGGTTGGATCAATTTTGTTGGCCAAATTGTTCGGGTTTCTGCAAAATATATACGTTTTTCTCACAGCATCAATGGAATGCAAAATTATGCAATCGTTTTTGACTAAACCTGATAATGTAACTGTAAACAGAGTATCAAATATGCGAAGGTCTGCTTGGGACAATGCCTGTTCCAGCCTTAATAAAGATTGGAATCAGGTATTAGCGACTCCTATAGCGCTGCAAAGTAATTCTCAACAAAAAATGAAGCAACAGGACTTCTAGCTCAACTCAAATCCTTGAAAACAGCCATACTATCGGAATTATGCGGATCTAGACTTAAATATCTTACCACAGTTTCCAAAAAATTTGCAAGGTGTTGACACTGACGTAGAAGTAGTTTCTAGGCTATACGAGTCACTCATCACTTTCATTGAAAACAAGTGCGAATCGTTTGGTGTCTTTGAAGATAAAATGCTCAGAAGACTAGTAAAGCGATCAAAAAAGAATAATCAAGAGGAAGAAACAAGATGATGAGTGTCTCGGGGTGAAATTTTACCACGAGGAAGTGACCATTTCGAGCTTTATACCTTCTTACAAGCTTGCTAAACAAGCTGAGGAGGCCAAAATTTGCGTATGATTCAATAACCACCGATTTCGCATTTTAATATAAACTGAACATGACCTCTGAATCTGAAGTCAGACCAAATGCCAGTAATCAGAAGAACTTATACCCAATTTATCTTGCGGATAATCTTCAAGAAGAATGTGTTCTTTGAAAAAAAAATCCTTATCGTCCAATAACAACATGAGGTTAAGACAGCTTCTCTTAAGGTCCCATCTTTTTTCTCTTTTTTAAAGAAAAAAGATTTGACGGAAGCTTTTTCATATACAGAAATAGCACTGTATATGTTCTTTTTTAATGCAGTCACAAATTGAAGTGCAGAAGATTCATTTCCGTTCTAAAAAGAATTAAAAATTATATCCGTTTTGGGCTAAGCGAAGAACGATTATAAAAAAGTCCCAAAAAAAGGCAGTGTAGACAAGATAGTGGATTATATAAATCTGTCACTAAATAAAGCACTCACAGGGCTTAATTAGTACGTATTTTAAATGGACCCAAATATGAAAGAATATTAAGTAGGGTTAACGCCTTTTTTTTAGATAGGAATTTTTATTTAATTGTTATGTTTATTATGAGGTAAGATAAAAGTTACGTTTTTGAGGGGTATCTCCAGTAGGCCTAATATCTTTTAAATAAAAAACAAGCAAAAATAAAAAAATTATTCATTATCAGATTTGTTTTTCTTTGGTATCTGTTCGTTCACCTACAGGAAAATTAACAGCTACTTACTTCACAGCGCTTTTGTCTTATTTTGCAATTTTGAATTTTTTTTGTCGCGTCAACAAATTCTTTTTATTTTGGAACTTATTTTGAGATCCTCTAAGCCATTTTTAACTAATTGTACAAGACTCTAAAGAAACACACATCTTTAAAAATACACGAATACATACACTTCACACAAAGATATTTTACTTCACTCACATTAATTAACCGCGCACTACGAAAATTTACGCAAATAATGTTCTTCAAAGAAAATAGCTTTTAATTTTATAACTGCATTTTAACGTATTTTCCACATATTAAAAGAAGTGTAAAAAAAATGAAAACACTCCACGATAACACTCATCATTCAAAACTTTTTTTAAAGCTCTCAAATCAAGAGCACCTCAAGAACATAAGGAAAAAAACCGATCGAGTTAACAAATGGGCACGGGTAACTCTGAAAGCACATCAATATTTAATGAAGGTTGAATAGCAGCAGCAGCCACATGCCACAGCAAAAGCAATTCAGTCCACACTCAGAATTGCTCCTACTCAGCGCATTCGAACTGCATCAAATGCAATGACATTTTTTGTTTTATTATTTGATATATTTACGGGTGGGCAATTTATTTTTATGGAGAAGTTCTTCCAGTTTAGTACGGTGCATAAATATGATGCGCTACTGATTTTGAAAAAGCTTTCTTCTGGGACAGAGTATAAAATAATTGTTCTTTTTTTAAATTTACATATGGGGCGGCAAAACTTATTGGCCTGGGGCGTCATAAGCGCACTAACTATTATTCGAGACTGGGTTACATCACTGATGGTGAGTCAGCAAGTCGGTAAGTTATAGGCACTTAAACTGAAAGTATGCTGAATGATAGATTCTCTTATTTTATTTGGCGCCCTTCGATATTAAACGTCGAATCCGTGCGCGTATAAGTTAGTGTTGATGAATAGATGCAAAAATCGGTTTGGCTTGAAATTGTTGTTATGATGGTAGTAGTATATATTAATTTAAAACCTTTAAGGCAATTCGTCCTTATATATTTCTTGACTTCATTAAGAAATACAGTGGTGGTCCAGTATAACGAATAATATAATGTCCAGAGTCAATTCGTTATATCGAAGACGTTTTTTTCATACAAATTTTTAGGTAACTAGAAAGTACAATTGCATTTTTCATTATTTTATTTTATACTGCACTTAAAAGAACAAAAAAACCATATTTAACCTCCCATACATAAATAGTACACATAGATATTTGTGCTCATATTTAAGTGAAAAAAATCGTTAACATGACTTTGTTTTTTTGGGCGTTAAATGTTATGATTGAATGCCTCTGCCGTAAACTTCTTAGAACTAAGACCTTAGATTTTTCAATGCCATTTCGTTCTGCCCATTGGATACAATTGTCACAATTCCCGACAGCTTTGTAATGACTCACACTTTGAAGTTCAGTTTCTGAGATAGCATTTTCATTGCTATCATTATACACATTTCGATTTCTTCAACATTGTTGCTATCAATATTTTCGGGTTGGAGGATTACTCCATCTGCATTATTCCAGGACTCCAAATCATGTGTAGTGAATTCAGTCTTAAAAAATGATGTAAGACTTCATAGCTTACAAAACTGTTTTAGCAATTGAAAATTGTTTTTATCTCTGGGAAAATATTTCTCATAAGATCCATCGTATTAGCTATAACGATCACATTGTCTTGATTACGGAGAGCTCACAGAGGAATATCATCCTCCTCATCCGAACTTTGAGATAAAATGTTCTTCCAACACTCTTATGAAGCACAACCGCGGATACTTTTTGCCATGATAAGGCTATGAGTGATACTGCATCGTAAAGATTAAGATCTTAAAGAGCAGTGGTGTCCAACTGGTATTTCGCCGAGGGATTCTTTTGAAAATCGAAAAAAGCTACGCGGGTACTACTGAACCGAGTTAAAAAGGTTAGGTTTTCAGTACTTCTCATAAATTAAACTGAGAAGAACGCAACGGATTTAGCAAACTCTAATGAACAAAAATGGATTGAATGACTATCTGCAAGTCTAGCGATGTGCGTAATGAACAATTCGCATTTCACGGAATGATATACCGAGCGAGCAGCATGACAATACAGACTTCTCATTTATTGAAACCATTCGCATGAGTTAGGTATGACACATATTCAAGTGGATTTGCGGGCGCCTCGAAAATATGCCGAGGGCTAGCAAGCGCCAGCGGACTACGGGTTGGACACTCCTGTTTTAGAGCATTGATTATCATCTTTTCAGAATTCACAATTTTATTAAGCAAGCTGTGTCTATAAAAGAGCTTAGTCATACGCATGTCTTTTTGATCCATGGGTTGAATTAAACATTTGTGCAGTTTTCAAAAAAGTATTTCATCTCTGGCCATCAAAAAAAAAACACTCGAGTAATAAGTAAAATTGTGTATGCATCTTTAAATATTATACGTATAAGAAGATATTAACATTTACAGTCAAGGGTTTCTTTCAATTTTTTTGTTTGTAAAAATGGCGATGTATTGTAATATCATTGTAAAAGTTGTGTATAAATTTTTTTTTCTTACTAGTAACGTTTTTTTGTAATTTCTCTTTTTTCTATGAAATGTAAATTAATCTATAAAATTAGCCAAATGTTAATAATTTCCTTCATAGTATGAATATTTATAATTAGCCTTTCACTAGCTTATAAGAAGCATATTCTTAATGTGTAGGCATACATTTAATAAATAAACTACACAAAAAAATGTTTCTTTCATTTCTGAAATTCGTTATTTCTTCGTTATATAGAATACCAAATGGAATTGAAGAAAGTGTTCGTAATATCGATTATTCGTTATATCGGCCTGCGTTATACTGGATTACCACTGTATATCAAATTTCGATTTCAGTATCCTTTTACATATCTACAGTTTATTTTTTGACAAAATGGCGTTCAAAATGTTGATCCAATAAATACATATTATAAAATTCTGATTTCGAAAATTGTTTTTCAATTTGAATATATCAAATCAAAAACAAAATAAGAAATGTCATGAAAAACGAAATATACGCCACCATCTCCGTGACTGCTAACCATCAACATCATCGAAAATACAAATGAGATTTTCATCGACAAACAAGAGCACAACACAAACATCTAACAAGGACATTCGTTTTAACTTTTTCCTTATTAACGCCTTTCATTATTCCATTCTTTGATTCGAATATACTCTCGTTCGTTTTAACTTAGTTCTCAAGTCACGTTGTTTGTTACGAAGAAATTAAAATTCTTCAAACGAATCCAGAAAAAGAACACGACCGCCCCCTACCCATTCACATTCGCCTACCTTTTGGACCATCAGCCGCCACCACCACTGCCATAAAAGTTCTCTTTGAAACTTTCTTGTTATCTCGTTTTTTTTTTTTGCTCTTTTGTTTTGCTTTGTTTTGTTTTTACTTTTCGTCGTCATCGTAATGGTGCTGTTTCGACAAAATACAAGGAAAATACGTCCACCTTTTTCACCTCCATATTCCGTCTCCAGTTAAAAAGGCGAACGGGAAATTAAGTTTAACGAATGAATCTGGATTTTGGCCATTTGTCCTATTTAATGGATTCATTTGTAATTTTAAGTGTGATTCGAACTCGACACGAAAAAAAAATATTATTGTATGGGAATTGGAATAGCGCAGATTTGACACGTGGTCCGAATTCCAAATTGAAAACAATTCAAATGATTTGCTAGCGAAAAATTTTCAACATCATTTTAAAATAGAGATTTCCTAATTAGAAAGCTTTGAATTGGACGGGGCTAAGTACAAGAAAGTCTTAACTTTTTCGTGAAACAAAAAAAAAATAGGAATCCTATTTTGTTTGGCTGTAAGCCTAGAAAACATTTGTTTTTAGCTGGAAAGTGTGTGAGGCTAAATAAATGTATTTATCTGTTTGTACATTTATTACATTTTGATATAGTATATCCTTATCTTTTTTTCCCCAAGGACCTTACATAAATTATATTACAAAAAAAAAACTGTCGATCTAAAACGAAACTGCCAGAAATTTATTATACAGGGTGTCCCTTAATTCGGTAATAATATTTTGAAATATTGATCCTTGGGTATATTCAAAGAAATAAATTGTTCTATGGTAATTAATTTATATTAAAAAAAAAAGAGAGAAAGTTGGCCGAGAACGGACGTGTCGTGGGGTGCACACATTTTTGTTTTTAAGTCAAGTTCTTCTCAAGTTGAAAATAAAATACTCTTTTCTTCGTTTTGTCAATTTTCGAAATGGCTTGCCTATATTGTAATAAAAAATTTGATCGCAATGATGCTTTTAAAATCAAGTGCACTGATTGTAATTTATTTTGTCACGGGTCGTGTGCGAAGTTAACTTCTGCTGACATCGAGTTTTTTATGAATTCTAAAGACTCTTTTTTTCGATGTGCTAAATGCTGTACTCTTCGACGTATGACTCTTCATCATCAAGAGACTCCATTAAAACCGTTGCTTCCAACAACTACATCAAAGCCAAACTCTTCTAGTAAACACAAATCCTCAAGAGAAATGCTAACTGCTCAGAAGTCAACAACAACAAAGGATAATGTAAATGATAACAGATCATCACCTAATTTGCAATCGACATCCACTCATCTCTATGCACTTGCCCCCACTAAAAACCAAAAGCATATACCTTGCAGTGCAACAAATGATTTTGATGGAAATATTGGAGATGCAACTGGTTCTTCATGTCAAACAACAAACGAAAAACAGCAGGTAAACGGACGGCAGCAGATAGAAGCACATCAGCAATTCACGCATAAACCTATCGATGAATTATCCGGCGAACATCAGTTCACAGCAGCCACTGCGACAAACGATCAACATATAAAAAACTCAATCACCTTGGATATGCTCTATGAGGAAATTATTTGTTTGAAAAAAATTAACTGTGACTTTCTCAGCACAGTCCAGCAGCTGAAAAACGAAAACCAAATACTTAAACAAAAGATTAATACTCTCGAGAGCAAATTAAATTGGAGAGAGCAAAACCATATGGAAAACATAATCGAAATTATTGGGGTACCTGGAGCTAACAACAACAATGCGATTGAATGTGCACAAAAAATATTTCAAAGTGGACTAGATGTTTCTGTTTCCCCAGCTGACATTCAGCATTGCTTTGTTAAGCGCGTATGGAATCGAAACTCTACTGACCCTTCATTAAATAAAAAGAAGTATAGAGATGTTCTCTGTGTTCACCTTGCCTCCCTTCACATCAAACAATTGATTATGAAGAGCAAGAGGAAAGCTGTTAAGAAACTAAAGTCTTCTCTCTTCGTTCCTGATGGCAATAGTGATATATTTATCAATGATTGCTTTACAAGCTACACTCGGGCTCTTTTTACTGAAGCTAAGAAATGTAAGAAAGAAAAAAATTACAAATACCTTTGGTTCCAGAATTCAAATATATTATTAAGAAAAGTAGATAAGGGTAGGGTTGTTACTGTAAGATCGTTTGATGATTTGGCGTCTTTGGAAGACTAATTTGTCTTTCATTTAGTTTCTAAATAAAATCCTTATGATAATGTTTAATTCATTCGAAAGCCTAGATCACATAAGTAACAACCCAACCTCTACTATAAGATATATAAGCGATAATATTTTTTGTTGTAACTCTGATGTAGGCAATTCTTTTTTTGTTGTTCACCAAAATATGCGTAGCTTGCGGCAAAACTTTGATTTGCTTGTATGCAATCTTGAAAAAATCCAACTCGAGATTTTAATCAAACTTGACATTACGATGATAGAGAACACCAAAAACGTCGGTCTCGCAATTCTGTCTGTCAGTTTGTTCTGCCTAAACGGCTGAATCGATTTTCCTCAAATAGATTTTTGAACCATTTTCAGCCTTAAAAATAACGGTACTTACCATACAATTTTTTCTACAATCTTAATTATCTCGAAAACGGCTCTCACGATCTTGATAAAGAAAATGTGTGCACTAATTTAGTAATAGTTAGTCCACATTTTGAAAAAAAAATGATTAAATATTTAGTTAATAACGGGACAACATTTAACATTTTTTTTTTTGATTTTCGAATTTCTCATAAATGGCTCGACGGATTCCGATCAAAATTTGTACGTTGGAGTTCCTTTGAATTGCATACCAAAATTTTCCAAAAATATTATTTTTCTTGAAAATTCAATATTTCGAAAACGGGTGAATGATTTTTTATGAAATGTTGGTTTTAAGTTTAGATGATTAAATACTTAAAATTGTCATACCAATTTATTTTTTAGAAAAAAAAAATTAAAGAAATTTTGTATATAAAAAATTAAGTAAAAAATGATTTAAAAAATATATTTAGATTCTTAATAGAAAGAGACTTTTAGACTTAAGACTTTTAGGTGACAATTGAAAAAAAATATTATCGAAACGTCAAATATAGTTTGTGGCTTACCTATCATGAACTGTCGCAATTCATGGAAGCATTGCTTTTTTTTTTTTTTTATTTAAACGCGCTCAACGGATTATACTACCCTTTAAATGTTTTTAACACAGCACGAGGGCGTGAGGTCAGGGAAGAGAAAGAATGATAGAAATATGTGTGGCGCGATGTTCTGAGACTGTAGGTGGTTGTTGTATCAGATTTTATCTACAGGGATGGCGTCTGAACTAATTCCGAGAAATTTTAGTGTCTTATTTATCTATGTCCCTTATAATTCGCATTAATTTTTTATTCTTTGTCATATTTTATCGATGTACTAGTTTTACTTAATAACATGTTGTTAGTTCTATGCCTAAGCAGCATGTAATGAGTAAACCATCAACTCATTGTATGACATTTATTTTTTGAATTGGTTTTTAATAGAAAAATAAAAGGGACTACGGCAGGGATCGAACCTGTGACCATGAGGTTGACAGGCGAACACACAACTATCGCGCCACGGCCACCCCCTTCGTTTTAAATTTTAAAAAACCCCTAAAAAATTCTAATTTTACCTCAAAAATTTAGTTGCTTTGGGCAAAATTGATTTTAAGCCTTTTGGGTGACATTTGATAAAAATGTTATCTAAGCGACAAAATATAGTATATTTGCTGTCAAAAACAAAACTGTTGGGATACCTTAATCTATTTTTTTCGATCCGAACACGCGTCTTTTACTATCAAGACTGAGCCTAAGACAACACTGAAAATTAAAATTTTCACGAGAAAAAGCCGAGACGAAGATCGAGACGAGACTCGGTTAGGCGAGACCGAGACGTGACTGAAATTTTTCGATTTTGACGAGACCGAGACGAGACTAACAAAAGTCTCGCCTGGTCTTGTCTCGTTGCCAGCCCTAGTTGAGGCGTAGTGTGATACATCTTCCTCTTTCGACTCTTTCGATCCCGGGCGAATTGCTTCCACTTTAAATAATCAAATTTTCTGACATCCCCGATAACCTGATCAGTGATCATTATACCTAAGGTTGGGTATCTTCTCCATTCGGTCAATATGACCCAGCCATAATAGCCATATTATTCTTACGTTTTGCACTACATCCACATCTTGGTACAGCTTATAGAGTTCGAGCGGTTGTGTCTTATTATCCATTCATGCCAGACCAATAATTCGACGAAAGAATTTTCTTTCGAAAGTTCCTCCGCTTTTATACTCAATGCCCAGCACTTGGAGGTATACAACAAAACGTGTAAATAAGCGTTTTGTAAAGCACATAAAAGTTTAAATTTAGAATGAGGAGTTTTGAACCCAGCTATTTTACTAAACTGAACTAGCAGCTGTTTGCTAAGTTTAATTTTCGCCATATTTCGTGGGATTTATATGTTATTATAGGTGGCTTTAAAATCCATGAGAAGATGGTGAGTTTCGATATACAATTCGATAGTTTACTCGTTGCTCGAAGGTCAATTTGGCTGGTAGTTGCCAATGAGTGATTAGCAAAAAGATTTAAGATGCTCAGATTTTCATCAGTTTCGCAAATTTTTGTACACGTAAACACTAACACTATCAAAAAGCAGCCAATCTATTTTGTATCCATTTAAACATAACGTAATTTCAAATGACTACTTTCGCAAAGTTTTAGGCTCAAAACATTTCTTAATTAGCAGCCAGGGTCGTTTAAAATTGCAGATCGTTTTTTTTTCTTAATTTTTAGTTGCACAAAAAACAATAAGAAGACAACCTTAACGAATTTTCCAAAGAAAATAAGTCTCTTTAAGAAGAACTTCGGTAGCTTCTGAAATCTTCCAGTCTCCAAAAATCGCCAGTAGGCAGACTACGTGTCAGATTATGACACAGTGGGTCTAGTTTTCTCTTCAGTACCAGTCAATAAACTGCCTATAGTATGAATGGTAATCCATCTAATTGATTGCCCTAAGATCCAGAAATATACAGTTCTGTAGTGGAATGTCGCATCTAAGAAACTAACAAAGAAGATCAGATCATATCAGATCGTATCTGAAACAGCAATCAGGTGTCTAACTTTGAAAATTCTTATCTAGCGGTCATTTTCATAAGCTCGTCGCATAATACTTTTTTTCTCCACCAGCTGTAACAAGTATAAAAATCAGGTCACTCTAGATCTAATTGGGCCTCTGGGCTAGGCTCGTTTATGGCCGCCATGTCTATTTTAACAACAGCAATGTTTTCTACTATACTACCTATTGCGATATTACTTTAATTAAATTACCAAAAGCTTAAGCTTGAACTGCTATATTTTTAGAGGCCAATCATCATCATATATCATCAAGATTAAAACATATTTGCTGGCAGGTACTGCTAATTAAAATGTCCCATAACAACAATCCTCTCATATTTTTCCTTCGCAAAAGCTTAATATTCCCCATCCACATGCTTCAGTCAATGAAATACTGATGATGGTAAGAAAAAAGGAATACTCTTAACAAACACAGCCCATTAATTATTCTTTGTCCAAGTTGACCTCTCGAAGTCAATTACCCGGATGCGGAGACCCCACTTAATAGGGATTAAATATTGTTAAGTATAATGGCAACCTAGGCAAGCAAGAACAAAAAAAAACAATAAATTTGTTTTGTCTTAAACAAGGTCTTAGTCCTTTAAGGCAATCTATTTGTAGGAATTTAGTTTTTGTTCAACTTAACTCTAACTTGTTCTATGTATCTACTTAGTTACATACATTTTGGGGATTATCCTTGAAATGATTTTAAAATGTAAAATACCATTTAACTATAACCGAAAGGATAAAACGAAAAGTCAAAATGTTAACTGTAGGGTAGGTGTAGGGTAGGTAATTGTATATATGGGTTTCATAAATTTTTAAAATGATTTAATATTTTTGTTTCAAATCATCTTACAGATACGAAAAAAATTGTATCTGGCAGGTGCCTCAACTTTACAGATCTGTATAATGTTTGTATGTTATAAATAAAAAAAGGTGCTTGAGAGAAGTGAGAAGTCAAGTTTCTTCCTTGCTTGTTTTTTTTTTTTTATATTTTTATAAATCGACGTCTTTGTCAGTGATGGAGATGTAATTTTGGGTCACTTTTGAAAATTGCTTTTGCCATGCCAACTTCATTTTTATTTCTTTAAGGATTGCCATCGCCCATTACCATTACCATAACATCTTATACATTTTGGCTATGTTGTGCAGAGCCAAAGATTAATGATTTTACATGATACACAGCGTTAGAACGTGACACGCCGGAATCAATGGAGTAGAAAATTTTGTTTTTGGTGATAAATTAGGTTTTTTGGTGGAAGCTATAAGGCAATGACTTTTTAAAAAGTCGAATAAATACTTAATTTAACGAATTTTGAAATATTGTATGTGTTTTTTTTTGGCAAATAAAGCAGGAAGCTTACGTGCGAATAAATACTAAAATAAAAATACAAAATGAATTGTTTTTGTCCAGACTTTTTTTTAGGCTTTAGGGTTTGTTTACAGATGTGTTAAATTCTAGTCAGGTTATTTTTTTTTCAAGGCAGAAAAACCATTAGGAAGGTAAATTATGCAGAAAATTGAATCAAATCATAAAGCTTAGAAAATCACGTGACGACACGAAAAAAAACTCTATTCGTATGGTCCCTTGTCAATATATGTATGAACATCTGCAGATATCACCTCTTAAAAAAAAAATATATAGGTGCATGAGAAGCTCCGATGGTTGTCTATGGTTTGACAGTTGAGAATGTCAATGATGATATTGTGTCTGTCAGGTGCCAGATTTATTGGAAAAAAAGATTCAAACATTGGATTAATGGAATAGACTATGTTACTCGTAGCCGCGGCGGACATATGCCGGAAATCATGTTTGTAAAATGAATGGGGTAAGGGGGTGGCCGTGGCGCGATAGTTGTGTGCTCGCATGTCAATCTCGTGGTTGCAGGTTCGATTCCTGCCATTGTCTATGTCTTCTTATATTCCATTAAAAACCAATTCTCAAAATTGTCATAAAAATAAGTTGCTGCTTTGCTCATTACATGCTGTTTAGGCATAACACTAACAACATGTGATTGAATAAACTAGCATACCCATAAAGTATGACAACGAAATAAATAAAATAATGCGAATTATAAGGGACATAAATAAATTAGACACGGTAATTCTCTCCGCATTAGTTCAGCCGCCATCCCTGGAGATAAATCTGAGACAACAACCAGCTCTAGTCTCAGAACATCGCGCCACACATCTTTCCTATCCTTCTTTCTCTTCTTCCACCGGATGCCCGCGTTGTGTTAAGAAAAACATATAAAGGGTATTCATAATCCCTTGAGCGCTTGCAAAGTTATAAAAAAAAAAAAAAAAAAAAAAAATGCCATGAAATTATCTACCAGACCATAATAATAAAAATTTCATTCCGACAATATTTCTGTCTGGTATTTTTATTTAATATTATCAAGCTCTTAAAAAAACACCCTATATGTGTTGGTTTGTTCCCTAAATATGTCTTCTTACTCTTGCACAATTATTACGAGCTTACGAGTATCTTTAGAGCTTTGGATAATTATTCCATCAAAGTCTACAGATTTGTATGCTTAAGCCTAGTACGCTGCCCATTCGAAACGAAATGCTCCGTCAGTCAACACATGCAGAGCAAAAAGTAAACGAAAACCACTGCGAACAAAAATATTTTTGCAGTCAAAAGGACGATTGACAAGTTTTGACCAGGCATGGGCCATGATAATTTATGATATACAAATGTACTATAGGACAGGAAAAAAATCGAACTCGAGATTTTAATCATACTTGACATTATACGATGATATGATGAACACGAAAAAAGTGGATCTCGCAATTATGTCTATTTGTCTGTCTGTGGGTCAATCTACTGCCTAATCACTGAAGTGATTGTCTTCAAACTTGAAATTTAAGCTTCTTATGTGATTGGCTCAATTCTTTTTTCTTATATCTTGTTAAGCCGCAAAGGTTTACTATTCTTGCGACAAAAAAGGTAAATCTTAATTATCTCGAAAACGGCTGTAATCATTTTGAATCCTAACGATATCTGCCATAGTACGTTGTTTTTTCTAGTTCGACTATCTCTTTAACAGCTGAAGAGATTTCCATTAAAATCCCTATGCAGAATATTCTTTAAATTCTACATAAATACTGCAGACGAAAAAATAATTTTTGGATTATTGAACAAAATTTTTTTTTGAAAATTCAATATTTCGAAAACGGGTGCACTATTTTTTTAAATATTATGGTGTTAAATTTCTTTTATTAAATATATAAATTGGCATACAATTTTTTTTAGAAAAAAAAACATGTGCATCTTGGGACGCCCGACAGAAGTGATAACTTAAACTAATCTAAGTTGAAATATTTATAATTGAAATTGTTTAACTTGAGAAAAGATTCAAAAGTTCTCCGTTAATTTGGTTAATTTCAAAAGTTCTCCGTATGCGTTAGAGAAAGGGAATCTAGAAAGGGCAGACTAGCGCCGTAACGCGTTACGTAACAAATCGGTTTATCCCATAAGAAGTTATCACTTCTTTCCCAAAAAACTTTTTTTCAAATATTTTGTAATGTAGCATAATTTAGAATTCACCTCATACATAATTTTTTTTATCGAAATCCGTTGAGTTGCTAATGAGAAAATTGAAAATCAAAAAAAAAATTTAAATGGTTGTATGGCAGGTATAGTTAATAACATATATTCAGGCTCCCTACTAATACCCCCACCTATGTGCTGTATGCTGAAACGGGTCTTCCATTGCTGTGTCTTTTCACGTTGAAAATGCACTTCAGGTATGTCATGGAAATTGTTCAACTCCCAGATCATCGCCTACCAAAGATAGTGCCATTGCATCTTCTGAGAAGGGAAACGGGTTTTTTCGTGAAATGGCGAGAATTAAGTGAGGAGCTGGAAGTGGAGTTGTCTCTTAGCTGGGAGAGTAGATTGACTTGGAGGGCATCTTTGGAAAATATTCTTCAGAATCTGGACGAAAAAATTCACGCTGGTTTTTTGGAACAAGCTGCCAGCTCATCGCGTCGCTTAGTCTATAAGGAACTCAACCACTGTTTATTAGAATGGAACTATTTTCACGACGACTATAGCCAGCATAAAATCAGCATCATATTTAAAACAAGAGGTGAACTGTTGCCTTTGAACTTCAGACCCCATAGGGAAGATCTATCTACACTTTCCACCCACTGCAACTTACGTGAAAAGGAAGATGTCATCATCTAATTCAATACTGCATCAGGAGACTAGAAGGTATTATTATAACCAATCCTTTCTGACGAGGGAAGCAGTCGTTGCGATATTGAACGGAGCAAACTGGAAAATTCTCAGTAAATATGTCATTGAAGCGCTTGCTTATAGAAACCAATTTATTTAAGATTAAATCTTATGCCACAAACCATGCCAATCATCGCCAGAAAGTTGTGTAAAAAAATATATATATATATTAATTTATGCTTCAAATCATCGATAATTGAAGTCAACACGTCACAAGTCATAAGCCATCAAATCTGTTTTATGTTGCAAATCATCAAAATTGCCCTCCAACACTAACCACAAATGTATATTGAATTTGTCTGCTACTAATCTTGAATTTAAATTAAATTAAATTAAATTAAATTAAATTAAATTAATTAAATTAAATTAAATTAAAATTAGTATCCATAAACTATGTATTTACCATACACTCATAAAAATCATCCAAATTGTTAATCTGGCTGACGGTTTTTGCCATTGCTCTAATAAATTGTAAACAATATTTAAACTGTAAATATATTATGATGATTAATAAAATTCACTACTGCTACTACTACTATAAACAAATTTTGATACCAAAATGTAGAATATGCCTTTAATAGTACACAGATTTGATTATCAAAATGGTTAAAGTCGTTTTTGAGATAACTAAGATAGAAGAAACAATTGTACGGCAATTAGCGTTATTTTGGGGGTTAAAAAACGATTCAAAAATCTCGGAGATAATCACCTAAAATGCTTAAGTACCAAGTTTGAAGAAAATCTCTTCAGTGGCTTAGACTTTAGACGATCTATAGACAGACAGAATTGTGCCGGAACCACTTTGTTGGTGTTCTTCATTATCGTAAAGTCAAGTTTGATTAAAATCTCGAGAACAATTTTTTTCCAAATGCAAAGCTTGACCTCAAGTTAATCTCAACGTACAATCGGATATAACGTGCATAGATAAGAGCAGAGTGGTGCCCAGATTAGATGCCACCAAAAGTCTCAATCCCTTTTCTACATATTATTATGTACACAATACACATGTAGGTACATATACTTATGCTAGAAAACCTACCCATCATATTGCAGATACCAACTCCATTTGTAAAGATCTAAACATTTAAATACATATATATGTGTGTATACTAATGGGTTATCCATTTTGCGGTTTCAAAAGTAAACGTAAATAAAACACATATAAAATATTTTTTTTTTCATGATATTTCCTTTTTATTATAAAGTTTGAACGTTGACATTATGTGTGAAACACTGCATCATTTAAATGACCACCACGCGAATTATTGCAAGCATCGATTTTTTTGAGGTAATTTTCGACCACTTTTTGACACATATTGGGCTGTATCTCAGCCATAACTTGACGAATGTTGGTTTTCAAGTGCTCAAGAGTTAAGGGTTTATCTGCATAAATACGGCCTTTTGCGTAGACCCACAAAAAAAGTCCAGCGGTGTCAAAACGCATGATCTTGTTGGCCAGTTGATATCGCCACGACGAGAAATTACAGGAAATGTCTCTTGCAATAAAGCCATATTCGCTCGAGTTGTGTGACATGTGGCACCGTCTTGTTGAAACCACATATTCTTCAAGTCGTATTCTTCAATAGCAGGCAAAAAAAAGTTGGTTATCATATGACCATAACGCTCTGAATTGAAGGTGACAGTCGTTCCACCGTCGTTTTCCAAGAAGTAGGGTCCAATCACAACTGCGGGCCAAAAAGCTCCCCAAATAGTGACTTTTTGTGGATGAAAACAATTACTTGAGGATTCTCAGAACCGCAAACACGACAATTTTGTTTATTGCTTCGTGGCTGAATAAAATTTTCTTCGAAAAATCGCCGTCCACCGCTTGTTGTTCAAGCACCGATTCGACGTATCTACGACATTGTAAATGCCTGGCTTCAGTTGTTGTATGAGCTGGACTTTATATGGATGTAGGTGTAGATCCAAATGCAAAATACGCCTTAATATGCCGTAAGACAGTCCTAATTCCTGAGAACAACGAGGAATCGACACATTCGGGTCTTCGGCAACATTTCACTTACAGCAGCGATATTTTCAGCGGTAAGAGCGAAACGATGATGCAAAGGGCTTAACAATACATGTAACCAATCCAGTCTCTTCAAATTTCTTCACAATTTTGTCAAGTGCTTGCCTAGATGGAGGATTTTGTAAGCCTCCTCTTAAAGCACGATATGTGGCTGTAGCAGAATCGCCATTTTTGTAGTAGGTTTTAACAATTTTTATGCGTTGTGTGATATTTAAGCGATTCATTTTCGTAAATGTCAAACTTTCAACTGGAAAACAAATTGATTTAACAACTTAGTTTGACAGATGTCAAATTCCAGCCCTATACTTTTGAAACCGCAAAATGGATAACCCTTTAACTTAATTTGCTTTAATTTAATTATAGGTATACTCCTTTGTAAGTATACTCCTTGAAAACCTACTTACGCCTTTTTTAATGCACATATCTCTATGCTTAGGCTGGCACTTTTGTAGACGATGACTGGGGCAATAAACTTGTGGCACACCGTTTTAAAAAAATATTGATTTTTTTTATTTATAATGTCAAAAAAAAACGAATAAAAACCGAATAAAATTGTACTTTTAACCCCTCTAAGATATAAATATTGTAGGACACTGTTATTTTTATACCGACATATAGCTCCAAGTCTTGCCTCAAATTTAAGACCTTAACCTTAATGATAGGACAAATAGAACTGACGATATGAGCTCAAAAGGGCCACCATATCTTTTATTTTTAATCAATTTTCAAACATAATTGTTGTTCTACACTGAACACAGTTGATAGGAGTCGAACTAAGCAGGCAATTTTAATTGTTTTTCACTTGTTTTTAAATTAAAATTGCCAAGCTTGTATAGCTCATAGAGTAATGTTTGATACATCAACAAAATTGTAATATTGTCTACTTATTAATGAAGGAAAAACCAAATCTATTCATGGAACCAGGCGAAAGTAATTGACTCATATTACAGTTTTCTTACGGTTATTGAAATTCTAGGAATCATATTTTCTTACCAAACATTCATAGAAATTTAGTCTATCACTGCTGAAAATTTCATATTTCTAGGTCCACACCTTAAAAAGATAAAATTCTTTTAGTTGATGATGCGTTATGCGTTACGTAACGAATCAGTTTACCCTCCCGTAAAAAGTTATCACTTCAAAAATAGCGAAATTTTGTCTTAATAGAAACAGCTTAATATATTCTTAAAGTCGTTTTAACTCGATTGTGCTTGTACAAAATTTCTTTAATTTGGTATGTCAATTTTTCGTATTTAATAATATATAACCCTAAAAATATAATAATATTTATTTAAAAAAAAAAATGGTTTATACAAAAATAAAAAAAAAAATATTATTTTTGGAAAATTTTGGTTGCAATATTATTATCTAAGAATTTGAAAGATCTTGTGTACAAAAATCCGTTTAACCGTCAATGAAAGATTCGAAAATCAAAGGGCTGTCAAGTGCCGTTCATAACATTTTATGTAAAATATGATTTAACCAAAATGTAGACTATACATAAAACGATGAAATAGTTTAATAGTTTATTTTTATTTATTTTAGCCTAGCTAGCCTGGACAGCAATATCCTTCTATTAATGGATTTTAATCTTCCTCACATTGAATGGGTTCCCTCTGATGACGAATCCTATTTTGAAGCTTCCACAAGTTCTTCCCAACAGGAGCTCCAAATGTTGGATAATATTATCTCTACAAATTTACATCAAGTTAGCTCTATACAAAATTTTAAAAATAGACAGCTAGACCTCGTTTTCTCATCTGACGCCGTTAGTACAGTAGTGGTAGAATCTACGTCTGTTTGACATTTTTCTTGACTTGAGTGGTCACTTACTAGAAAATAGTAATCCTCATGATTGTTCCAATACTTTTGACATTCGCAAAGTTGATTTTCAACAGCTCTTGGATAGTTAAATAAATTCCGGTATAGAACATTTACCGATTTCTTATGATCTTGACTCAACTATCTCAAGCTTCTATTCTATTTTGATGAGATGCATTAATGAAACAGAAGATTTATTCCCTCTAATTCTTCTTGTTATCCTTGGTTCACAAAAGAACTGAAATGTATCCGAAATAAAAGAAATAAGGCTTGGAAAAAATACATTAGGTTCATGACGGTATAGAATCAAGTAGTTTACATTTCCCTTTTTGAAGAATTCAAAAAAACTCTCTTTCGAACTCTAAGCGAATATCGGGAAACCATGGGGCGTTCTTTGAAGTAAGACCCGAAAAACTTCTGCAAATTTATAAATTCTAAAAAAAATGCGACGGGTATCCAGTTAATCTCATGTATAATGACGTAATATTGAGTACAACTTCTGAACTCTGTGAGGGATTTGCAAGTAATTTTAGCCAATCCTTCATTGATTCACCTGTAGTTGTTGATGAAAACTATTTTCATTTTTTAAATAGATGTTTTTTTTTTAAATTCCTATATTTATTTTCATTTTTTACGAAATTGTCCTCAGGTATCATTTAACAATATTACAATAGAGCGTGAAAAAATTTTGAGCTTTTTGTCATATTTAAAAGAGGACTATTCTATCAGGCTTACCACCTGCTGTATTAGAAAAATGTAGGTCCATTTTAGCTCTTCCTCTGAGAAATATTTTTGAACTATCTTTGAAATTTAGGTAAATTTCCTTCAGTTTGGAAGAATGCATTTATGACCCCAGTATTTAGAAACTGAGCCAAAACCAATATTGTCAACTATAGACCAATTTCTAAACTTTCTTGCATTCCAAAGTTGTTTGAACAAGTTGTATGTGATAGTTTGACATTTATATGTAAAAATATTATCTGCAACCAACAACATGGTTTTATGCAGAAAGGTTCTACTGTTACTAATCTAACAGAAATTCTTATCTTTGCAATGTGAAGATTTATAAAAATATATCATCTCCAAAGGATCGAACTCTATTGCAGGATGATATTAACCACTTTGCCTTGTGGTGTGAAAAGAACAGTTTGTATCTAAACCCGACAAAATGTCAAACAATGACATTTTTGAAAAAACGTTCTTGACATGAGCCCTTGACACGTATGGGTAGACTTTTAAATTGGAATTCAAACATTCTTGATTTCAATATCAGCAAAATCAAATTAAAGAATATACTCAAAACCAGTGCTCCACGCTCCTAAATGTTTTTGTTTCATATTATGTTCTTGTTTTGTTTTCGATGTAATATTATTTGATTATATTTTCATTTTGTACTTGTGTAAGTGTTATTTGTAATAGAGTTTGCCTACTAACAACTAACACTGCACTAAATGATGAGCCGGTGGTATAACACAGTTTTCTGTGTTGGCAAACCATTGGTCGGAAGACGGTGCTTGCTATAAACCCTGTTCGGCTAATTCTGATTGTGTGAGAAAAATATCGTTAGAGCCGTTTTTGAGATAACTAATTACCATTTTTCCAAAAAAAGGCATTTTTATTTTTAAGAGCTAAAACAAACATTACAAAAAAAATTGATCCAATCACTTAAGTTCCAAGTCTGAAGAAAATCACTTCAGCAGCTTAGGCTGTACGTAGGTAGATCTACATACAGACAAAATTTTTGGACCCAATTTGTAATGTCAATTTTTTTTTTCAGGTAAGTAAAAATTAGAAATTTTGAAGATATTTAAATAAAAGATATTTTCGATCTTCATAATAACAAATTGTTATTAACTGGTATTAAACTGTTATTGAATACTTAGTAGTGAAATATTGCCCATCCCTAGCTTATTGAAATAATCGAATGTCAAAATTAAGCAAGCAATTAATGTCCCGTGCAATTAAAGTTAGAATTAACACAGTAGATGTATGTACTAAAAATTCTACTACTACAGCTATCCATTGAAATAACACATTTCGTCGTTTCGCTGCGTACTGGAAAACGAAAAGTATTAACAAACAAATTTGTACCATCCTGGTATTAGGCTTAGAAAGATTCAATGAACCTATGCACATTTATACATTTATAAGACTTCTGTCAACATGAGATGAGTCGAGGACACATTTTGCCAAGAGAGTGATTCTTATGAGTGATTGTAAGGTCTCTCGGAGCAGAAGTATTTTACTGCCCTTTAAGAATCCCACGTGAGCTTGTCCACGTAAATTTTCTCAGTCTATCTGCATCATTTCCATAGTTTTAGCTGTGCTGCTGTACTTTACTTCTGTGCTACATTGAAATTTTACTTTGCTGTAAGCTAAAGAAATTAGCTTTAAGAACTTATTTCAAAAGATCAACCATTCTATTTCAATACTTTTTGCTTTCAATTAACGAACTTTTGTTCCTTCATCCTTTTTGTAAAATATATACATTTTAGAGTAATTTGAATTGGGTTCATCATTGTCCACTCTTTCGCACGGAACAGGTCAAATAAAACTAAGAGATTCATAATTATTTACAAGTTTTGCTTTCAACTACTATATTCCAATTAAAAATTATATAGGAATATAGTAGTTCCAATTAAAAATTTAAAAAAAAATATGTATATCTTTTTTTCATTTAATGCTGCTAATTAAAAGTATAAAACAGAGAGAATTTTTGTTCAAAGCACTTTGACTATACACCCAGTTAAAAGAATCTCCCTAATTAGGGTACACAATTGTGTTATTTCCAACTGAATAACTATAATTGTTATATTTTGCTTCTAATTAATGCCACTTACTAAAATGATGCGACACCCTACTATGTATACTTCTACATCGTCCCCTTTAAATTTCTTCAAAAAAACAAAAAAAAAAACACTCAGATGCCCACTTTGATTGTACAAGGATATCAATCAAATGAAAATATACATAATAGAGGATTGTGTCTTGGAAACATTATCGTTTTCGTTATTATGTCTTCAGTAATAGCCCCGGCACTGTCAAGTATTTATGTAATTCAATTCAAAGTGGGTTTTAATTTCTTTTGTTTAAAGGCAATTGACGAATCTAATTTAAAATAGGGGCTTATTCCGAAATGGGTATAGCTCCTTAATTGTGTTCAATTAATTTCCTTCGAAAACAATAGAAGTGGTGTTAATGAAATTTAAAACAAAAGGATCGTTCTTATTGTAAATATTTTATATTATATCTATATAGTTACATTCAAACGAGTATTGTATATATACGAGTATATATTTTTAACGAAATAAATTCGAGGTTTAATAAATTAAGTATTATAAAGCTTCGAGTAATTTTCTTTAAACATTTTTGACAGATAATACAAAGGGATGTTATGAGCGTAATTAAGTTTCTTTGGATAAGTTTTATAGGGCTTGAGAAAAAGTTAATACTTTTATTTATATTGTTAAGTTAATAGCGTAAAGTTACCAAAGGATGGTGGAATGCTTTATCCCATTGTCAAATCTAATTATTTTGAGTTTTTGCTGGGATTCGTATGCAAAATAACCTTGAGACAAATCTCACAAAAATGAGATCGATATCATTTGAGAACTTTCTTTATGCAGAAAAAAAGATTTATCTCATTCAAATGAAGTAAGACTCGTTAAATGTTGGGACTTAAAATTAGTTGTCTCAGGAATCACGACGGCTGAACATTTAAATAGTTTTGTTCGCGTTGAATCAACAGAAAATTATAAAATACTTTTTAGGCTTACTCCAACCCAAGTTAGGGATGTGCATAGAAAAAAAACATCGATGTTTTTTTCGATGTAATACATCGGAACGTTACATCGATATTTAACGATGCATCGGTTAAAAACATCGATGTTTCCGATGCATCGAAAAAAGGCTACCATTCTACAAAAACAACACAAATGTGTGAAATTTTCTTTTTTTCTTGGTGCCACAAAATCCCAACCACAAAGACTAACCATGGACTAAAATTTCCTTATTAATAAAAAATCGAACAAAATCTACTACAATAAGTATCAACCCTATTTTTTTTATACTATGCCCCTGTAAATTTTGTTATTAAATGTCAATTCTTAGTCATAGATGGTCTAGCGATGGACTAAGTTGGTAAACGTCAAATAGCAGAAATTCTGTTTTATTAATAGCATTTCGCGCACTTAGTCCACGGAATAAGGCGTAAGCCTTCGTTAGTCGTTGGTCTACTATACGTGTGAGGTACGCCAGATGTGCGAATCCAACGTGGCTTCGTCGTCCTGTCGTGTTCATGTTATTTCTTTTGTTTTGTAACCTAATTGTTAGTGCTCAATTCAATCAAAGTGCCAAAGAGTGTAAATGATGAGATACTTTCATTCGATACATCGAAACAACAAACATCAATACATCGTTTACCATCGAAAGGATTCGATATATCGGATTTATTAGATGCATCGAATGATAAACATCGATGTTTTCGATGTATCGATGTAAAATGAGCAACCCTAACCCAAGTTGAGACCTTAACAAATTATTATTATTTTTTTTTTCAATACAGTTATGCTTCTCGGTGTGTTCGTTTACTAATAAAACCGTTCCGTTTCCAGGATCATCATCGAAGTGGCTGAAAAAAATTGTAAATAAAAAAGAGTAAAAAGACGCCGAAAAAATAATTTGCTTGAGTTTTAACAAAAAAATAAGGATTTAATTTTTTTTTTTTTTGGCTTTCATTCAATAAGTATTCCAGCAACTTTCAATGGAGCGAATTGCTTACAAGAGTGTCCACATCTTTAAGCCAGGATCGGTATATGATTCAAGAATCTTCAAAAACATTCCCCACCCTCGACTGCCCTAAACATACTGCTCAACCTTACACCCCTCCATATCTTCAGTAAAAAAGTGACCGCGTGTACCGCGTCTCACAGCCATCTCTCAATGGACTAGCAATTCGATAGGCCATTCTAATATTCAAAATGTCGCAGCGTATTCATGGGTGGACCGCCTAAGTGAAGGCGGCTTGTCGAAGTCATCACCAAGGATGTTGAATTACTTGACGAACTTGGACAACATCTTCAAATCCTTCAACGGAGAAGACTTAGTAATTTGTCCAGGCTACCAAATAATTCTACAGGGTGGCCCACGCATCGTGCTACAAAAATAAAACGTAACAACTTTTTTTCAGTGTGAGTAATCGGCTTATTTTTCTTTAATTCTTTTCAGTCCGTCATTTCCGTCCAAAGGGAATTTAGGCTGGAGTTGGGCGGTACTCCCCCGAGAAGATGGACCATTATGATACTGGTGAACATGTTTGCCGAATCTGGAAGCATCAAACGAAAACCGTATCATCAAGATCACAATGTTCGGGTTCAGGATACAATCGTGGCTGTTGCATCGGCAATACAGGCAAATCTAAGTGTTTCGACTCGAAACTTATCAGGCCAAATTGGAGTGAGCAGACGGTCATTACAACGGATACTTCATGATGACTTAAACTTGTTTCCGTACAAAGTCCAATTTACACGCAAGTTAAACCGTCAGGCTTTGCCTCTTCGCCTGGAATTTCCCGAAAAATGATTGCAATGGTCGAAGAAGACAACACATTGATAAATTGTTTGTTCATGTCTGATAAGGCCCATTTTGAATTAAGCGGCAATGCTAGCAAGCAAAATTGCCGTATATTGAGTGAATATAATCCAGAAATGCTCCATGAGACGGAACTGCACCCAGAACGAGTCACTGTGTGGTACGCAGTTTCATCAAAGTGTATTGTCGGCCAATACTTCTTTGAAGAAAACGGTGTAACACAAACTGTAAATGGGAACCGTTATATAAAGTTGCTGAAGGAGTGTTTTTACCCAGAACTTCACGGAAGACTTATCCCTTTCTGCAGGATTTGGTTTTAACAAGATGGAGCAAGTGCACACGTAGTCACCCAACTTATAGCGGAGCTCCAACGAAAATTCCCAAACAAATTGATATCCAGAAACTGCACTTTCCGCTGGCGCCCAAATTCACCTGACCTGACTGCACCAGACTTTTTTTTTGTTGGGTTATGTCAAGCAGGAAGTGGACAAAACGAAATCCAGGAATTTGACTGAATTGAAGCGGTCCATTAAGACAATACTTGAGGCAATCCCAATTTCAACCCTTCAGGCCGCAATGAACAATTTTCTGATCAGGTGCTGCATATGCGTGGATGAGCGTGGAGGTCATTTGCGGTCTATCATCTTTAAAAACCATTAGTTATTTAAAATAAAATTAAATTTTTAGTCCAAGAAAAAAAATTTATGAGATGCATCGATTAAAATAAAAGTTATTTAAATTTCTTATTGTAGCACGATTCGTGGGCCACCCTGTACTTGAATTGGCCAAGGACATTGACTGCGATGTGGAAATAAAAAAAAACTTTTTTTCCGCTCGAAGATGTATTTTAGAATAAGAACACTTAACAGAACAATTCTATACTTATCAAAATGAAAAACACGAAAATACAATAAAATTACAACATAATTAAAACTTTTTCCATTTATTTAATCCAAAATAATCTGTAAACATTGTTATGTTTTGCTTAATTTAAGGTTAATCTTCGATATCCATTTAATAATCCGACTTTCTTGATTTTTGGCTTTTTCGCAATTAAGTTAAATGCAATTAAAGTAAATTTAATTAAACAGTATTCAATTATTTAAACAAATTTTATATTTACTTTATTTGATCACGAACATTGTATGTATTTACATCGGGCAAACTCAATAATTTCTATGGCTTTCAAATTTGTACTTCTCTTATGACGTAGGCAAAATAAGACAAAAAAAGAAGTGCCGTAATCCTGTTTGAGTCAATATTTCCGACCCATTACAATCTGAATGCATTCAAAACCAATTTTCATAGATTTCTCCCCTAGAATCTTTTGCAACTCCCTTTTCTGGTCGCAATAATATCTTAGTATAGAGCAGCCTTACATCCCTAGAGTGAACGCTTATTATAAAAAAAAAAGATTCATCCACCTAAGAATAACAATGCTTGAGCGCTAAAATTTCTCATTTCTTAGACCTTGTTTCCCCCCGTCAAACCGCTTACCGCTTTTGTTAAATTGCCTGGAGTGCACATACTTTAAACAATAAGCACATAAGTCTGATGGAAGCAACAACACAAACCTTGCACACTTAAAACGTATATAGGTATAAATCAATATCAAACATTTTCGAAAGCAATCATCGCATCGTCGTCGGGTAATTTTCTGTCTTCGCCTAATTAAGCTTACTTTAGTACAATAGTCAACAAAATCCATTACCAATCTACTTCCCTATAGGTAGATTCTTTAATTCTTCCAGCATTATCCCTTTTTAGATAAGAACTCATCAAATAAAATAAATCCTAATTTGACATATCAGTTAAGTAACTTAAAAACTTCTGTTACACTTGTCTTGTCTGATAATAATATAAAAGCTTTATCCTCGTCAAGAAACTTTCCAAATTTTTTACCGGTAAGTGGACGGGGTCTGCGTTGGTCACTTCAATACCTCACTTACCGGTTGTTGTGTTTTCATAAACAACAAGAACAACAACAACAAAAGATGTTTACGTTAAGTTCCTCCACCAGGCAGCAGAACAGCTGATGACATCACAAACTTCAAATTCCAAAACACAAACAAACTTCAATACGCATGTCCTTGCGGCGAATTCAAAACCAAACACAAAAAAAAAATACCAACGAATGCAACAACAAGTCAGCGAAAAAATATCTATTTACTTGCCATAAATTCAAAAGCTCAAATCCTTGCTAGGTTAAAAGGACAACAAATCAACGCGACTCCCTTCAGATGCTTTTTGTCTGCAAACGCTACCGGTTCTAGACAATTTTCTGTGTTTTTGTCATTCGAGTTTTAAGAACAAAAAAAAATAGTTAAGCATCAGTGAATAACGGTGTTCTATTACATAGTCTTCGTGTTTACCTATTAACAGTGTATCTACTAATTAACCAATCAAATTAGTTATAGTGAAATTTTTTTTTTCCAAAAAAAAAATTGTATCCTTTATAATCAGGATTTCAATTTAAATAAACAGCGAGACCGGGTAAAGTAAAAATTGTACTGCAGCAAATTCTGTTCCTTGAGTGTTCATTTGTCATTTTTTTGTTTTGAAATCCCAAGTGCTTATGTACGTGTGTCTCTCCACATCAGTGCCAATATAAAAAGAGCTACAAACAAAAATTCACTAACGATGTCCAGAGTAAGGATGAGAACATCTAGTACAACTATGAAAAAGTCCTGGGAATACTGGACAGTGCTTCTCTTGGGATTATTTTATATTGCAACCAAATGCGATGCTCGTGCGGTGAGTCCTTGCCTTCTTATACGTCTTCATATTTATTTAGATGGATGAAATATTTATAAATGTCCTTTTTGTGTCCGTATTTGCTTGGCTTTACTCCCAGTCCCAAGTGTGGAGAGAACGAAAAAAAAAATAACATTACCAAACATAAAGAAAAAAAAACTGTACGATATTCACTACTTAGGGTTGGGGGATGGGATTACTGCTGGCTGTTGTTGTCAGGAAACATTTAAGCATGTAATGGTGGTGGAGTAGCTATAGCTTCGTGCTGAAAGGTACCTATCAAAAGTATATCGCGTGACTATTACATATATTAAAGGGAACCCTCTAACATCTAACGAACAGCTTATGGTTTCCTTTAAATTGAGAAAGCAAGCATTGATGATAACATGAGTTTTATTAGTTCAATTTCAATATATCTAACTGACAAGAAAATCCCCTGTCAAAAAATAAAAACCCTTAAACGATTCTTGATAAAATATCAAGTTGACTGCTTTTCAATGACCTTAGGAAAGTTTTTAGGAACATTCTTATTTAATTAAGGTTACAAGGATATTTTTTCCTGTCATAAGGGTTAACAAGCAAAACATTAAATTGTCACTAAAATTATGCATTAAGTAATTTATTTATAAAGTCACGAAATTCGAGATACTTTTAACAGACATTCCTTTAAATTGATGTGGTCATGGCTCATGGCCGATGACCATGAAAGTTGAAGCCATAAGCCATTAATAATATAAGACAATATATTTTCAAAGTAGACATTTTTTGTTATTGTATTTAAGGAATTAATATACTTATTAGTTACATAGAATTCAGCTTGGAAATCCAACTGCTTTTCAATATTTTTGTTCGTGGGATTTAAATTTTCAATGGAACATTACTAATTTTACTTAAATAGGTTGGTTAATGAGTTAGATATTTCCAACGGTGTAAGTTTTTTAATATATAATATTTAATAAACGCCCTTATAATGGGTTATCCATTTTGCGGTTTCAAAAGTGAATATAAATAAAATACATATAAAATATTTTCATGATAGTTCTTTTTTATTATAAAGTTTGAACGTTGACATTATGTGTGAAACACTACATCATTTAAATGACCCCCACGCGAATTGTTGCAAGCATCGATTCTTTTGAGGTAATTGTCGACAATTTTTTGACACATATTGGGCGGTATCTCAGCCATAACTTGACGAATGTTTTCAAGGTTTTCAAGTGCTCAAGACTTATAGGTTTATCTGCATAAACACGGTCTTTCGCGTAGCCCCACAAAAAAAAAGTCCAGCGGTGTCAAAACGCATGATCTTCGTGGCCAGTTGATATCGCCACGACGTGAAATTACGGTCTCTTGCAATGAAGACATATCCGCTCGAGTTTTGTGGCATGTGGCACCGTCTTGTTGAAACCACATATTCTCCAAGTCGTATTCTTCAATAGCAGGCAAAAAAAAAGTCGGTAATCATATCACCATAACGGCTCGAATTGACGGTGACAGTCGTTCCATCGTCGTTTTCGAAGGAGTAGGGTCCAATCGCACCTCCGGAACAAAGAGCGCCCCAAACAGTGACTTTTTGTGGATGTAATGGCCTCTCTTCAATTAATTGAGGATTCTCAGAACCCTAAATATGACAGTTTTTTTTATTAACATACCCACCGAGTGAGAAATGTGCTTCGTCGCTGAAGAACATTTTGTTCGAAAAATCGCCGTCCACCGCCTTTTCAAGCACCCACTCGACGACTTATCTACGACGTTGCGAATGGTCAGCTGGCTTCAGTTGTTCTGTGAGCTGGACTTTATATGGATGTAGGTATAGATCCAAATGAAAAATACGCCATAATGTGCCGTAAGACAGTCCTAATTCCTGAGAACGACGAGGAATCGACACATTCGGGTCTTCGGCAACACTTTCAATTACAGCAGCGATATTTTCAGTGGTACGAGCGAAACGATGATGCACATGCCTAAGAATATCTGTAGCTAATCCAGTCTCTTCAAATTTCTTCACAATTTTGCCAATTGCTTGCGTAGTTGGACGATTATGTAAACCATAATATCCTCTTAAAGCACGAAATGTGGCTGTGGCAGAATCAACATTTTTGTAGTAGGTATTAACAATTTGTATGCGTTATGCGATAGTTGAGCGATCCATTTTCGTAAATGACTTTCAACTGAAAAAAAAATGGTTTAACAACTCAGTTAAAAAATGGATAACCCTTATACAATTATTATTTTTTCTTAACTTGAAAACAATGTAACTTCTAAAGGTAGAATTCTAAGAAAGGGATATATGTAATAATATTTTATAATCACACTTCATTATAACTCGACTTTTATAATTCCATTTTTTTTTTTTTAATAAACTCGTTTATTTCTTTAATGGCTGATTTCACAAAGGGAATTTAAACATTTATCAGTCTTCTAAACACTAATATAGGATATTTTCGTTTTACCAACCACAATTTTTAATTACACAAGCTTTACGTTCTCTGCTTCACGTTGAGCAACGCAGCCAAACGTTAAATTGAACAAAACGTTTTCGAAGCCCCGTAAAAAAAGTTGACAAACTTTGTGTAATGTTGAATAATCTCGTTCTCCTAGTTGATCAACTCTTTCAATTGTTGGGCACCTGCGTACACTTAGTTGATTTACATATTCAATTGTTGAATAGCTTCGTACACATAATTGACAAACTTACTTAAATAAACTTGTCCGATTTTGAAAAAAAAAGTTTATCAAGTTGATCATCTGCGTTTTTGATATGGTTGTTCAACAAGTTGTTGGGCGACCTAGGACGAAGATACCTTCGTACACCTAACCAAGAATCAATCCTTAAGGAATGCGTTCAACGCACGCATTAGTATAGCTACTCAGATATTGCTGACATAATTTTGACATTATTTCGGTAAATTTTTTTTAGTATTTTTTAGTATCAGTTTAACACACATCTTTGTTGAAAAATATTGAAATTAAACTTTAGCATGATTTCGCTTCAAAGAAATAAAATAAATAAAATGGCTGCCACATTAATAATATTGGAATATGAACTTCAAAACACAATATAAATAACGATTATGGGTGCATTATTTTTAAGTGATGGAGAAAATTTATTGTTTTTTTTTTCAATGAAAACTAAAATCTATGCATCCTACCGTGCCTGTGAATTCGAATTCGAAATTAACATCAAAGTTACCTCGTGGGTTCACTGCATTTTTGTATCCACATTCCATACCGGACAAAATATTAAAACACAACGAACAACAACACAGCACCAATTTCCACGTTGTTGATGTCAACACAATACTTCTACTCACGTACATACAGAAATTTTGTTCCAACGCAGCGCACAACAAATATTTCCACGTCTGCCGCAAGCAAAATCAGACCAAATTAAATAATTAAATAATATTTTCAACGAGCAACACGAGCTCGTACCCCAGCCGTATACAATTTGTTGAGCAACAATCTCCAACCAGATCAAACTCGTTGGTTGAATAGAATAGATGACATCTTACATTAGAGTTCAGTGTGTTGAACTTAAAATTTGGGCGTTGGTGGGCTAGTGGACGACCGGCATTAATGACCAATTTTAAAAGTGGCGTTCAAAGGTCATCAGATGCAGTTAACAAGTGCATATAGCCAGCTGACATTTTTTTTGTAAAATTGTAATTTTCAATTTTTGGAGATACAAAACTAATAGGTAAACAAATTTTCACTTTGCATGTTAATAATACGAGTAGTATGAGCCCAGGAAAATTAAACAAAAAATGATGAAACTTCGAAAAAATTCCGACAAAGCTGAATTTTGGTGGAGAGCTTCATTTTAATGTCCTAAGCATTTCTTAAAAAGTACCCTAAATTTGGTGAGGAGCAAAAATGTTTAGGGTGGGGGTTGGGGGGAAGAGGGAAAAATTCATTTTTTTCCAAATTACTCGAAAACTATAAGTTCTTTTGAAAAAAGTTGTAGCTAATGTTATTCTACACAAAAAAGATAAAAAAAAAAACTTTTTATCCTACAATTTGATAGATTTGGAGAAATATGGTCGAAAACATTGGGGTGTAGTACATTCATTTAAAAAAATGTAACAAATTTATGTTTTTGAGTAGGAATTTATTTTATTTTTATTTATGTTTGCAAAAACATATTCTATGAAAAAAACCAAATTTTAAGTTTTTTTTTATTTTGCTCAATAACTCCCAAAATCTTTATTTTTTCTGAAAAAAACTCTAAGAGCGGATGTAAGACAACAAACTTATCTACAAAATGACATATTAACGACTTCTGTATGTCTATAATAGTTCGTGAAAATGGGAGCTATATTAAGTCTGGTTGCTTTAACGAATGAATTTAATTTATTTTATTTTATATATAAGTTGTTCTTTGAAAATAACCGGATTGGGAGTTATTATATAATATAATAAATTATAACTCCCAAACCTGTTATTTTTCTCAAAATTTTCAAAGAACAACTTATATATAAAATAAAATAAATTAAATTCATTCGATAAAGCAACCAGACTTAATATAATAAATTATTATTTTTAACGCTTAATGACAAACAAAATTTTTTATAACTTTGCACGCGCTCAAGGGATTATGAATACCTTTTATATATTTTTCTTAACACAGTGCGGGCATCCGGTGGAAGAAGAGAAAGAAGGATAGGAAAGATGTGTGGCACGATGTCCTGAGACTAAATCTGGTTGTTTTCTCCAAGGAAAGCGGCTGAAGTAATGCGGAGAGAATTACCGTTTCTTATTTATTTATGTACCTTATAATTCGCATTATTTTATTTATTTCCTTGTCATATTTTATGGGTATGCTAGTTTACTCAATCACATGTTGTTAGTGTTATGCCTAAGCAGCATGTAATGACCAAAGCAGACAGTTATTTTATGACAATTTTTAGAATTGGTTTTTAATGGAATATAAGAAGACATAGACAATGGCAGGCATCGAACCTGCAACCACGAGGTTGACAGGCGAGCACACAACTATCGCGCCACGGCCACCCCCATACAATTAAATTTTGACACGCTATAACTTAAGAACGAATTGACCTACAGAAGTCTTTTATATGTCATTTTGTAGATAAGTTTACTTAATTAAATCTGTTTTTAGAGTTTTTTTTAGCCAAAATAAAGATTTTGGGATTTTTTAAGCAAAATAAAAATAAATAGAATGTTTAAGATGGCAGCATTACCCTTCCGGTTCCACACTTAAAATTTGTTTTTTTTTCATAGAATATGTTTTTGCAAACATAAAGAAAAATAATAAAAATCCCCACTCAAAAACATAAATTTGTTACATTTTTTTGAATGAATGTACTACACCCCAAAATGTTCGACCATTTTCCTACAAATCTATCAATTGTACGATAAAAAGTGTCTGCATCTTTTTTGTGTAGAATAACATTAGCTACAACTTTTGTCAAAAGAACCTATAGTTTTCGAGTAAGTTGAAAAAAACTGAATTTTTCCACTTTCCCCCCACCCCTAAAAATTTTTGATCCGCACCAAATTTAGGGTACTTTTTAGGAAATGCTTAGGAAATTAAAATCAAGCTCTCCATCAAAATTCAGCTTTGACGGAATTTTTTCGAAGTGAATGTCTAATTTTCCTGGACTATATTTCAATTGTTCGATCAAGATGAAAATACCTATTTCGGGTTCGCAGAATTCCACCATTGCAATGTTTATATTTTGCTTAGTTGCCACAGTTAGTAAAATGTTCATACGTTTTTTCATAAAACAGTAAATTCTAAAGAAGAAAAATATTAAAGTTTTTGATTTATTTTAACAAATAAATTAAATAAAATCTTCATAATAAACTTTGAGATTATTTTACAAATAAAAAATAAAAACGCTGAGTAAAAGCATTAAATAAGAACCATTATATATGACTTTAATAATAATTCAAAGAAATATAACAATAATATTATTTATGGAGTCAAACTAAATGTTACTTATTTCATTTATATACTTTTGAGTTACTGTACCATATAATTTATAATACATTAATTATACTCATTTGTAATTGTAAATATTCTCGTAATGCCTTACTGTAAAATGAAACTAGAATAAATTATTTATGTCGCAAAATATAAAAAAAAGTAAAGATAATTTTTTTTTAAGTAAAAAGTTTATTTGACTCTTAATTGTTTCGAAGAAATTTTAAAAAAATCAAGACACTTGTTGGCATTCTAGGTTCTTATGGTCGAACAATTTTTGTGTGCCGTGGACATTTGAAGATGTGAACGCTGTCTCTGATGGACTGTTCGTTGTAAACGAGAACCCAGTCGTTCTCTTACTTGACAAATATGATATTAAATTTCAACGAAAGTGTTGCCAGAAGTGTTATTTTTGTCGATTTCGATTTCTTTTGTTGAAAAAAAAATGTTCAATTTATTTTTTACTTGTTTGTTGTAAAATGAATGTTTCTTTGAGTCGAAAATTATTTTTGAAATATTCAAAACGGACTTTTCTATACATAATTGACAAGAAAAATACCACATTAAAAAAAATAATAAGCTCTGCTGAAAAAACATTTTATGGTGATAGCGCTTCATTTTATTAAATTTAAATTAAATATTGCAAATGCTAACTGCCAACGACATCTATCACATAACCGATTTGGCTTTGATGAGTCTTATCGGACAGGTATAATGTTCAATGACTCTGACAAATATGTAGATATGTATATAATATCTGGCTAAATTTGAGCGAATTCACCGACATGCATTCCCCATTCATTGTATCAATTTCTTGTCATTTATGATATTAATGATTCAACATCTGCCGTTTTTTTCTTGTGACAGTTGCAAGTGAAGTAGTCTGTTTTTAAGCTTTTTGTGGATTCCTTCTAAAAAATGACAATTGTAAACTCAATATACATTTCCGTAATTAATAAGCTTTTTATCTTTAACAAATAAGTCATACAATCTGATGAATTCCTTACAAACATTTTTAGATTATCAACTTTTTTCATTTTGTTTTCCATTTCATTATTATTTTCACTTGACTTGTAAACCTCAACTATCCCGATTTTGATAAACAAGAATCTAGAAATCAGACAGGCATTCTATTAGTTGTATCCACTAATAATCTTGTGATGATTGATTGATAATTAAAGTATTAAAATCAATCAAAAGAATATCGTTTCATCGGATAGTGTTTCCCATAATGGAATAAAAAATATTAAATTGACTAGCTAATTTTGCTAGACCAATGCCAGTTTCTGACAAGGGGTCAGATTTAGTTGGTGACGTGCATAATACAGAATTTATTAATTTAGGGACAACAAAAAGGACGTGATTTCTGCAAATTTCTAAGGAACTTAATTAAATCGCAATTAGGCTTTGCTTAAGGGCTTTCCTACCTTTATCCTGCCCACGAACCTAAACAATCCTTTTTATCTTAAATTTTCTAAAAAAAAGGGAAAATACACATATTTAAATAAATCAAAATGAAATTATTTAGATATCATGTCCTTTTCGTCTTAATTTCCATTACCTAGTTTCTGAAACGAAGAAAAAATATGTTTTCCCCATTAAAATTGTGTTTTCCCTTTTCAAGTATGTAGGAGCAGGTCTATCGTCTATGCATTTACATAGGCAAAAAAGCTCAAGTTCTGTCAACAATTTATGTATGTCTCGAAAAAAAATTCCAAAATAAAAAAAAAACTAATAAATGTTTGGGTCATTCATGAGTGTATCCCTTATAAAGATTAAACCCATTTACCTTTGGAATAACAGGAAACAAAAAAAAAAGATTGCTATGGATTGAGTTAATATTCCTAAATGCTTTGCGAAATTGAACCTTTTACTGTTGACAATTTGGGCAAAGGGTAAGGGTTCAAAATAAATATAACAAACAATATACGAAACCACCACAACACGGAAGAAAATAAAAATACCAAACAAAAAATGAAAAGCAAGCCAAAAAGGACAAAGGATTCAAAATAATTTCGTCTTATTTTATCTTTCAAATTAATGTTGGGTAGAAAATGATTTGATTTGAAGAGCACACAAAACAATTTTATAGCCTTTGATGTAAAAGATATTACATTTCTACAATGTTAACAATTTTGTTGAAAGTATATGAAGGTACTCTTAATTAATTAGTTTTAAGTTATTGTGCAGAACTCAAGACCAGTGAATCATCAATTTTTTTATGAGAATTGACTTATGAATACAATAGTAATTCATCCGAGGAAATGTTAGGTGAAGTAAACGGTATATTGATCCTACGAAACAAATTTAACTTTTCGAAAATGTTTCCAGAAATTGAATTTATTGTTAAAAATAGATTCAATTATTATTACTTAAATCAATATTTATGCAATGAAATTTTTTTTGATTTTTTATTTCATTTAATTTTTTTATTTATTATTTTTTAATTGGGAGTACTTAACTATTTCTAATGACTTTAGTCTGCTTACTTTAGGGACCTAAGACTTTTACTCTTACCAAAAATTGGTTAGGTAAGCTCTTCTTTTTATAGGAGCCTGGAATTATTTATTTATTTAATTTTTTTTGTTAGAAATTTTACAATTTTGAAGCTATCCATCAAAATCCAGATTTTTCAATTTTTTTTAAGCTCGCAGATTTATTTTTTAAAATTAATTTTTAAAAGAAAATATTATACCAAAATATGAACAATTTTTATTTGCGATTAGAGGTACTACTATATATCTATAACTTGCGATTATTTAAGGCAAGTTATGGATTTGTGCAAAAAAAAAATAAATTTTTAATAATCAAACATGACATTGCGATCATAGAGAACACTAAAAAAAAGTGGGTCCCCCAATTCCGTATCACAGTCTCTCTGTCTGTCTGTATGTCTGTCCGCGAGTCTGTAGCATAAACGGTTGAATGGATTTGCTTCAAACTTGGTACATATTGTTTGTTTGGTAATATGGCCACACGTTTTTTATTCATTTTTCTTAAGACGACAAATAACAGTAGCTCCAATACAATTTATTTTCTGGCCAAAAATATATCTTATTTTTCTTAAAAATGGCTCCAACGAATAAAAAAATCAGTTCATTGATGAAGGACGCCCCTATAAAGTCTAAACATTATTGTAAGCCAAAATATAAAAAAAAAAATTTATAAAAATATTTTCTTTTACGTACCTAATTACTAACGGTAGGCAATTCCCATAGAACCAATTTTCCAATTTTCGCCTTTCTCACTATTACATGAACCGAGTTAAATTATTTTTTTTTATGCAAATGAACCCTAAAAATGTTTTTAAAATTTTATACATAAAAAATTAATTCTTTAAAAATCCTCCCCAACGATTTTTGAGTTTTTTGTATATGTTCTTTTTTTCCAGGAATTCAATATTGACATCTTTATTTATCCTCAAACTATAAAACTAAGCAATATAAGAACATTTATTTATGTATATTATATCCATTTATATGTCTACCTCATTATTAATCCCTTTTTATTAATTTTTGCCTACGTCACTGAAAACTACATACAATGTAGGCCCTCATACATTTATATATACATATGTATCTTTCAAAATCACACAAATCTTATGTAGGCATATTGCACATAAATTATAAAGTCAGATGCATATACAAAGCTACCTTTCAACCTACATCCTTAATTTTCATTATCATAAATACATATTTACATACTTAGGTTCCATCCATGTATGTAGGTACATATTTTCTCCTAACACATAATTAAAATCCATAACCTAGATTTACATATACATTTCTGTAGGTACGTATGTAACTATTCCTTGAATCATCCATTTGATAATTCATTATGCTAAGAATCAAGGTTATTTTAATTACATCGGCTTTAAACCTTCATAGGATAACTAGACTACCTACCTACTAAACAGCCTTAATGGTAAGCTACATTAAACTTGTTAGCTACAAGAGCAAGTTCGTGCGATCCAGTCGTGAATTTCATTTCTAAGATAAATTGAGTATTGTTTGTACAAAATGCAGTATTTACATATTTGTTTCTTATGCGGAGTAAATTTATTCGGGTCTCGAAAATCACAGTAGTAGAATTCCTATAATTGCCAAGAAAAATATCAATCAATTTATAAATTCCGTTTTAAAAACGGGTTTCGAGGTTAAAAACATTGCAATGCATAAAAGGTAAAAAAAGAAACAATTTGGTTCAAATCTTTCTTCGAAATATTCTAAAGTACGTCCACTGACTTGGAAACATCAATATCGCGCATACAACATGTAAAACGGTTGAGTCGATTTTCAATAAAATTAGTAAATATGCCTAACATTTGATTATTATTATTTTTTTTTTTTTGAAAATTCGCATGATTTTTTTTTAAGCCACAAATAATAGTACTTGTCAACTAATTTTTACGAAAACGGTTTCGACGATTCTTACTTTAGTACCTTTTAATAAAATCTATTTAAGAAATATAAAATTCAATATTTTGTTTTCGAAGAGTCAATACTTTCAAAAAAGAGTTTTTCATTTTTTAAGCCTACAAAATATACATAAACTAATTAAGGAATTTTGTTAATAGTAGATCTATAAAGTAGATTGTGTCTTGTGTGCGATGAGGGTGGTGATAACATCATTTTGCCTTCTTCTTTCTTCTTTTTGTTTGAAAACATTGAAAAGAAATCTTACCAATTATTTCTTGTTGTGATACCTAATTAATTGTAAATACCTACACAAGTTTTATAATAAAAGACCCGATGAAGAACGTAAACACGTTCGAAACGTTGCTATAAAAAAAACATCTTTCATTGACCAAGCCAACATAAACTATTAACAAAATCATTGAATTAAAGGTCAAGTAAATATATAACAACTTTATCTTAAGAATTGTATTTTTCTTGAAACTATAAGTTATGAAAAAAAAGAATTTGTATCTATTAGCTATAAATAAAAAGTTTCGATTTTTTTAAATCGTTAAAAAAAATTTTGTTTTTTAACGTTGTTCTATTTTAAGCGTTAGAGTACTCGTTTTGAAAGGGAGTTCATTTGCTCAGTCGAAAATTAGTTTTTAAGCAATTCTAAGATAAAATGCATGACTGAATCGCTCCCACTTGCTAATTATATTCGATCATATTGTAAGCACAAGATATGTATTAAATTCTAAACGGCTAAATGTGTTTTACTTAATTTAGTATATACCTACTAATTTTTAATTTTTAATTAGCATAACAAGTTGAATTATTTAATAATTTAAATTCGCAAACATAATTCCAAATAAAATCGCCATGATATTTTCGAAATACGAGTACTAAATTTTCAAACACACAATGGATTTTTTCTTAATTCAAACAAAAAAATATTTTTCGACTTTAAATTTAAAGGACCTCCTCTTTAACAGTATAACATTCACCTGATTTGGAAGCCGGGACATAGTGATTTTTTGGGAAACTGCAAAGCCGACGAACTCGCCTGAAAGGGAACCAAAATACCTATTCTACCGAAAATGGAAGAAATCCGTTTGCAATCTACAAACAAGCAAACTATTGTTGCATCAAAACTCCATAAAACAAATAAATTTTAGATGGTCAAACATCACTACGTGCCTGGCCACCAGACAAATATGGCCAGAATTAGACCCAAAACGCTCAAAAAGTTTACTCTCTTTGAGCAGGAAACATCTTGGGTCCGTAATAGGTTTTTTAACTGGACACTGTTTAATTGGTAGACACGCCAAAAGACTTGGCGTTTTCTCCAATGACTTTTGCAGAAGCTGCATGGACGAGGAGGAAGACGAAACTATCTCACATCTTCTCCCCCAAGGAAGAAGATTACACCTGGGGGAATACTTTTCCGACGACACCAGTGATCTTAGACACATTGAGATTCACCGACTTCACCGCTTCATTCGAGGCTCCAACTGGTTTGACTAAAGAGTAAATTTCTCTTCATGTGGTATCACAATGGACCTGTCTAAGGTCTAAGTGTGTCAGCTGTTTTCCTGACGACCACTTCAACCTAATCTAGAGCAGTTTTTGAAATAATGAAGATTTGACAGTTTTGGTACAAAATGCTTTATGACAGGTACCGATATTTTGGGGCTAATAAAGAGGTTTTATTAAAGAATAAGGCCAATCAACTTAATACCTACCAAAAGTTTGGAAGAAATCGCCTTAGCTGCATAGGCTGCAGATCGTCCTACAGACTAAGAGACAGACAGAAAGACGGAATTTAGGGACCCACTTTACTTTGATCAAAATCACGACCTCAAGTTCGAGATCGAGCTCAATTCTTTTTTTCAACATCACAAGTAAAAATGATAACTAAATGTTAACTAAATTTTGCGTAGCTCTTTAAGATTTTTTAGTAACAGTTAAAAATTTCTTCAAAACTGCTTAACAATTTTTGTTTAAATAAATGATCAAAGTGCTTAAAAGTTTTGAGACGCCTTGGATTTACTAGTAGAATAAAGTGGTTTCCAATGATAGGTTGCTAAATTCGATTCTAAAAATCGATTTCCAACAAATCTTCCCCTTAATTATGTATTTTCAAAGATCTTAATAGAAGTATTATAAATTTATCAAACTTGTTATTATTTCAGGTGGTAAGCTGTAGTCTAATATGTTTGCTAGACCAATAAATGATACAAAAAAATCCTCTAAATGGCATGTTGTTCACGTTTCGGTCGTCTATGAAAACAGTGTATGTTTATTTTCTAAACATACACAAACTGAGGCATAAGAAACTGAATTCCAATTTATTTTTTTTTTTTTTGTGGAAACCTTTTTGGCATATCTCTATATCAGAATCCTTGTTAGCTTTCAAAAGCATTATTACATACATTTAGCCTTGATACCTTTCTTGTTTACATTAAAAATTTACGGTGATGTTCCGAGTAAAGCCCAAAAATAAAAAAAAACATGTTTCTTTTCCAATTCTTGAATGTATTCATAAAACAAAATCAGATTTGGTCCTTGTGCTACTTAAGAAAAGTTTTCACCCTCAGACAATTTATATCTCTTATGTCTGCCGTGTCGTCAATTCCGAAAAAAAAATTCCAAAATAAAATAGAAGACAAAAAATATTCTAGAAAATATTTGAAGGATAAGAAGGATGTTATATGTACATTGTACACATATCTTTTGGGGTGGTAAATAAAAAGTAAAGCAAACTTATGTATATAGAATAGGGATGTCGGACAAGACGACGACGCACAATGACACACCGAGAATGAACTCATAAAATCTTCATAAATATTCTATTACGCATCGTTAGCATGCCATCATCATTATAATAAAATAAATGTACTTGACGGATGACGGTTTTGCTGATGCATCCTTAGTGTTGTTTTAGTTGTTTTAGTGAGTATGTTTCAGTAATATATTTACAACAGGGATTTTAATTGGAAAAATCATTTTTTATGGGTCTTAAAAATTACTTAAAATTAGTTTTCGAGAATGAATCATCAGCTTTTAAATTAAAAAAATTAAATTGCCTATTGATTTGGTCTACAGATCATCTAAGGTAAAAATATTTTTATATTCCCATTATTTTTGTGTACCGAAATCTTAAATTTTAAGGAGAAAGCTATTATAAGTCAATTTATTGGCTTTATGAAAGAATAATATTCTTCTTCAAAAACAGGAATTTTGTAAAATTTGAGAAGGTGAATCCAATTTTTTCTCCTAAGAATTTGACAGAAAAACTGACAAATTTGGCTGAAAAATCCTATTCATATAATTGAGATTGTTGAGATCTGTTCTATAAAGTATAATTATTTTCGTTTTTTGTAAATTAAAGATCTTATTTTATCAACTTAAAACACAAATTATTTATGTTTGCTTATGTGTACATTTCGGAAGCTATGCTTCCATCGTCAGTAACCTCAATTTAAATAATAATGACATTTTGATATTAATATTAAAATTCAATACAAACAACAAATTTGGTATTTAAACACATGATCTAAGAGTTTTTTTTATAAATTTTTACACAAGCAGTTTTGTATATCATTGTTTGGTTCGTTTTGCTTGGTTTGAATGGCATTTGACATTTCTTTAACAAAATCGAGCACGATATGTGGTTGTTGCAGAATCACCATTTTTGTTGTACGTTTTAACAATTTTTATACGTTGTGCGATAGCTAGGCGATCCATTTTCGTAACTGTCAGACTTTCAACTGAAAAACTAAATTGGTTTAACAACTTAGTTTGAGAGATGTCGAATTCCAGCCCTATACTTTTAAAACGGCAAAATGGATAACCCTTTACAATTCTAAGATGGGGTTGTAGGTTGTGATGGGAAACGTTTTTATCCAATTAGTGCCGGATTCAAAAATGTTAACTTCGTTGTTCTGTGACCGATTTCCATGAAATTGAAATACATATATTGTAGCTGACCTAAAATTATGAAAGAAAAAATATTTTCAAAATACGGTGGGTCAAAGAATATAAATTTTTCAAGAAAATTCTCACACCTGTTCTAATATATTTACCAATGTTTCAGAAAATTCAGAAAAAATTAAAACGGTACTGAGTTTCAAATTAAGTTCGCGAAAAATAAGAAGAGCTTTTATTTCTAATGCGTGTACTGGTACACACAATCTTTTTTTTTAACCATTATTATTATTTTCCCTCTCCAACTTCAACGGTTTATGTTTTTAATTTGATACAAAAATTTAGTAAGCTACCAGAATGAAAAATAAAACAGTACGTATATTATTCAGAATTCTTAAATGACCTTCAGTATAGAGAGTGTTGATGGAAATTCGTTGAGTCATTGAATGGAAATTTGAAAATTAAAAAAAATCGTTCTCTTGCCTGTGTGTTCAATTAATAAAATTGTTCCTTATTTCTTATTGATCAATATGTAGCCTAATTGCAATAGTGCACAGATTAAAAAAAAAATCTCGGGCTAAATTTCAAATTTGAACCAAATCTCGTTCGATTTTTTTTTTCAAATGCAGATCTTGCCCTAAAGTACCTTTATCGCAAGCAAAAAATAAATTGCAGGACCGGATAGCACGTACTTGCTCTTATGTGCGATGACTTTGTATGCTCAAGATAAATATATTTTTAAAACCGTTTCTTACTTAATTTTGTATGTACAAAATTTCTTTAATTTTTTTTCTTAAAAAAATTTATTGTGGCAAATGTATTCAATAATAGAAGCTTAAAAATATAATTTGGTTTCCGTTTTCGAAATACATATTTAATTTTCAAAAAAAAAAAATTTTTGAAAATTTTGGTTGCAGTATTATATATTATTCGAAGGACCTCTTATATAAAACAATAATCGAAATCCGGCTAGCCGTTAACGAGAAAGTTCAAAATAAAAAATAATTGTTGTATGCCAGGGACCTACCGTTAATAACAAAAAAGGTACAATATGTTTTTACTTGCGATTATAGGTACTATAAAGGAAGTTATGGATTCGTGCAAAAAAAAAAATCTAACAATCAAACATGACATTTCGATCATAGAGAACACAAAAAAAGTGGGTCGCCCAATTCCGTCTGTCTGTCTGTCTGTCTGTCCGCGAGTCTGCAGCCTAAACGGTTGGATGGATTTGCTTCAAACTTTGTAGATAATGTTATTTCGGTAATATGCCCACACTTTTTTTTCATTTTTTTTAAGACGACAAATAACAGTAGATCCCATATATTGTTTTTGGCCAAAAACAAACATTTTATTTATCTCAAAAACGACTCCAACGATTTTTATAAAAAAAATTAGTTCATTATTGAAGGGAAAAGGAACATTTCGGTATTTTTTTTTTGGAAAAAAGCCGTTACTTTTGGTTTTCGATTTTCTAGGAAGCAGTTAATTTGATTTTTTTGAAATTATTTGCGCAGAAGCTTCTAAAAAGTTTGAACACTGATGTAAGCCAAAATATTTCAAAATTTTTTTTTTTGAAATTAAATAAAAAAAACTTTTTTTTTGAAAATTCAAAATTTTGAAAACAGTTTAATAGGTCAAAACTTCGTATTTGGTAGTTTTTTGACATTATCTTGAATAGTTACAAAAACTATATTCCTAAAATAAAAAACAATGGTACTCCCAAACAAATGTTTAAAATAACGCTTAAGAAAAAAATGTATTTCTCGAAAACGGCTCCAAGAATTTTTATAAAAAAATACAGTCCACTTTCAAGTCTAGAACTTGTCATATTTTCGACTTTCTCAATGTTGGGTTAACTGATTAAAATAATTTTTTTAAACGAATGGCCTCTAAAAATGTTAATAAAACTGCATACATAAATTAAAAAAAACAAAAAATCGATTTTTAAAAAAATAAATTTTTTATTTGAAAAATCGATTTTTCAAAAACAAGTCACAGAATTTTTTTTTTGAAATTTGACTTTTATATGTACATTAATAATATTTTTTTAAATTGCGTTTAAAATTTTTCTTCTAAAAATGTTTTCAAAATCTTACACATTAAAAGTTAATTTATTAAAAAACCGCTCAAACGGTTTTTGAAATTTGTTTTTGATATATTCCTTTTTATCCACGAATTCTAATAGCATCTTTGTTTTCCCTCAAGCTATAACGACTGAACAATATACGAAAAATGGTAGGTACCGTTAGTTTTGGCGCTAAAATCCGATTCAAGTTGTGTCAATCATCGCTTAAATACCAAGTTTGAATAAAATTGCTTCAACGGTTTAGGCTATAGAAAAACGCCTAAAGTTGGTAAGAATTTTCGTTGTCGCCTACTGCCCTATACACATTTGTAAATACATATACACACAAATATGGCTCATACAATAGGTGTGCTTGGTAATTTGGAAATTCGTACGAAATGGTACAAATTTTCACATTTTGTTGTCAAAACAAAAAGGAAAGAAACAAAGGTTTGTGAATTTTGATGAAAATTTTTAGTTACCAATGAGGCATAAAATAAATTGTAAAGTTCCGTTTAATGCAGTTCGTCGAATGCGGTGGTGGCGGCTCAATGAAATGACTAAAGAAATTTGTTTAAATTATTATTCAATTTTGAATATGCGGAGAAGTGAGAGTGTCAAATTTTAAGTAAATTAAATGTAATCCCAATGAAAAAAGCTTCCACACAAAATCCACCTTCAATATAAAAAGCAATGTGAAACTTAATTTCGTTGTTTCAAAACTTCTATTATAGTGAGAAGAAAAATAAATAGGTATATGTTCGAATCATTAAAAATACTGTATAATGGAATGAAAATGTCAAGCGAAATAATACTTTTCGTCAATACGTAATTCGCTTTCTATGTACATATATGTAAATCGAACAAATCGAACAATTTTAGATTTTTTCTAAACAAAATTTCGATATATGTACATAGGTTGTGCGAAAAATATATTGGATATGTATTTACCTGTCAATCGCATGCGCCATTTTTTTTTCTTCTAACTATAAGAATTCGCACCAAATTGTAAAATACTGAATGTCGAATTCAAAACAAACAAACATTTGATTTTTTTCTGAACACAATTTATTTCTTAACAAAATCTGTCAAAATAGATCTGCGTATTTAGCAAGATTTCACTGTTTTTTGCAATTTCCTTACAATAAACAAAAAAATCAATCTGAAATCGATTTGAAATGATTGTTTGGAATTCAACATAATTCTCTTTTAATGATAAACGTCAAATTCCACACTTTGTGGAGTCTGACATTTTGTGGAAATTGTATTATAAGCTTCTGAATGTAAATATCTACTGCGATTGTGATCAATAAAATTGGAATTTGAATTTTAAAATTGACCACAAATACACGGCAATAACTTAAGTTGAACAATCAAGTCGAATTAATTTTGACAGGTGTCCTTAAAACTTCTCATAGACTTGCAGTCTTTCTTAATTACAAATCCACATTAATTGTTCTTATACTGATTCGAATATTGAGAGAAATAGCTGAAAACCTATATTGATATCATATAAAATCCCTTTTGAATTAAATTAATAAGCTATCACTCTTATTAATTCATTTGAATTAATATTTGACTCTCTTCTATTTACCAGAAGAATCCAAGTACAATACCTACTAGCTGTGCGTAAATAAATAAAATCTAATTTTCATTCATTACATTCGAATCTGTCAAAACTTTGTTTGTCGACCACAATCTATTCGTTATTACTCGGTCCCTAATGCCCCAAGACCATAAGCAAAATGTATATGTGGTTTTATGCCAGAACGTACATACATATATATTTCCCATCTCGATTTTGCCAAAATTGATTTGAAGCTCTATTCACGATTTATTGATTTATCTACTTTTATAATATGGATGATGTTGTGGTATATATCTATATCCAATCCATATATACCATAACCGACCATATAATACACCCTGGTTTACTTGATTTGGTTCATTAAGAGAAACAAAAAAATACCTGACTTCAGCACTTAAGTATTTTGAGGCACTAAAAATAAAAAGCTTTTACAAGATATTCGATATCTTTGTTTATCTGTCGTAGAGTAGTGATCCTTAATTTTTTTATTTTTTTAAAAAGCTTTTGAAACCATCTTAAGCAACCAGATAAAAAATTGTATTAAAGATACAAGCCTCTTTAACCCTCTCCACTCGGGATTTTGCTCTTGAGTCCAGACAGGGCTGTATCTTAGCTCTTTTAAAAGTGTCTGAAGATATAAAGCAGGATTTAGATAATAGTCGTACAACTGTGATAACCTTACTTGATTTTTCGAAAGCATTTTATTGCGTTAACTCCAAGCTTCTCTGTGATAAATTGATGACCTATTTCAATTTCTCGGACACAACCTATTTTTTTCGTATTTGACCAATCGCAGGGCTAAGCTCCCGACATCTGAAAAAATAATCTCTTAAACCTTCTTTAGATACCATCCCTATCATTAGAGTTAATTTCTTATTACGAAACTTAAATTCTTCTTGATTCAAAATAACTTTAAACGGCCTTTAGTCCACAAAATTTGCATTTCGTTCGGGCAATCTCACTTGGACTCATCAGTTGGCTAGTGAGCGCCTTAGCAATACGCACTTTTTGTTAAGTTCAGTTCAAATTACATGGATTTTTTTTTACAAAAAAACAATGTGAACTATATCCAACAAGGTTAAAATTTTAATCATTAAAATTGAAAGATATTGTCCTAGGCCGGACATAGTTAATAAGAAAGTGTGTTTTTTTTATAATACAATTCTATATACCTACTACTGAAATTATTCTTAAACTTGGCTGAATAATTTCAGAATTTTATAGAATTGTATTATAAAAAAAACACCTTCTTAAGTTCTTCTTTTAACGTTTTTCTTATAAGAACTTAGCTCTCTTAAATTTTCAAATAATTTAAATCTTATACTTAAAATAAATGCTCCTCCATTAACAAGAGTGCAGGAACTGAGAGTCTTATAAAAAATATTGTTATGAAACTTAAACGACTTTATATTTCTATTTCCATAAAAACGCGCCCTTCAGATTTTAAGCTATTTTATATGTTTTCACTTAAGTAAGTGAAAAATCAAAGGGCACGTTAGTGCCCAGCCAAGTTCTTGCACTACACCTTATTTACATGAACAAACTCAGGCGATTTTCGACCACCCTCTAACTTCAGTACCAATAAAGTCAGAAGCCTCAAACTCCCAGCATTTGCTAAGCTCCCAGACATAGGCAACACACCTAATTTCAATTCTTTAGCTTTAGTGGTTCCCGAGATATAAGACTGACAAAATCGTAAATACCGCATCTGACTGACTGAAAATTTAAGATTTTTCATTCAGGGGGCGTGGTACCCGCCCATTTTAAAAGAATTAATATACATTATTTGGAGCACTTCTGAATTTCGTAGATTGATGAAATTTGGTATAGCGGTAGGGCCTAAAGAGCAAACAAAGACAACATTTTAAGATTTAAGATTTTTCATTCAGGGGGCGTGGTATCCACCCATTTTCATAGAATTGATATACATTATTTGGAGCACTTCTGATTTTCGTGGAATAAAGACATATTGTACAGCGATAAGGATCAAAGTTTACACAAAGGCAACATTTTAAAATTTGAGATTTTAAATTTAGGGGCGTGGCACCCGCCTATTTGCATAGAATTGATATCAAATATGTAGAGAATTACTGATTGTCTAAGAATGATGAAAATTGGTAGATCGATAGGATAGCGATACACACCCATTGTTACAGAATTAATATTAAATATATTGAGAGCACTTCCCATTGGTGCAGGATTATGTTTGTTAGAGCAGTCAGCTTTATAAAGAAAAAGTTGAAGTTATGAAATTTTTCATGCAGGGGCGTTTCATCCACGCATTCTTTTCAATTATTACTGTTTCAACAGATCACTTCACAAAAGGCATAAATAAAAAACGTACGTTACCTTATGAGGCATTCATTGGGCGTTTATTCCACACACCTTTCCTGATAAAACGAATTTTTGCAAAAACTAGTGAAATCACACCAAAAACAAAAATGTTAAAAAAGTAGCTAAGTACTTCTATATACAAAAACCTTTGCGTAACAAGTCAACCGTGAAAAGTAGAGAGATCTAAAAGTACGCCAAGTTCCAAATTAAAACTTGCCAAGTAACCAAAAACAATTAAAGCCAGTAATCATAAAATACCACATTTCTCTGATAATTTTTAGGTTCTTCTGTATATAGAAGAACTTGGCTACTTTTTAAACATTTACACCAAACAAGTGGGTCGCGCAATTCCGTCTGTCGATCTTTCTCTGTGTCTGTCTCTAAAACGACTTTCAGCCTAAGAAAGCGACTGAAGCTAATCTTCAAACTTGGTATTTAAAAGTTTTAAGTGCTTGTCTCAAAAATATTTTTGAATCGGTTTTTTAGCCTCAAAACTCACGGTACCTGCCATACAATTTTTTCTACTATCATAATCATCTCGAAAAAGGGTCAAATGATTTTGATAAAAACAAATCTGTGCACTATTATAGGTATAGTCTTAATTTTGGTTTAAATTCTTTTTTACATATTTTGTTATTAATGGTACCTGCCACATAACAATTCTGTTCTCATAAACGGCTCGATAGGTTTCTATCGAAATGTTTACCTAGAATGTCCCTGGAATTTTAAATGTTTTATTTATTTCTTTCGTACTAAAATTTTCGAAAAACATTTTTTTGGAGTTTTTTTTTTGAAAGTTCGATATTTAGACAACGAATGCCGATTTTTTTCGAACTTTTATTATTAAGTTCATTTTTTGTATGATTACGTACTTGCTTCCAAAGCACATTTTGTATCATTTTATTATTAGGATTATATTATTAAATAAATACAGTTGCTATATCAAATTATTTATTAGAAAATAATTAAAGAAATTTTGTATATAAGATATTAAAATCACAATCGATTAATTCAGAGTGTATAATTATGTCTACTATCAGTATATTTTATTTCAGGGCTAGCATGTTCACCAAAATTTCGCACACAAAAGCGGTCGAAGGAATGAATGAATGAATCAGTTTGATGATGAGCCTTTATTGTTAATAGAAAATAGGTTCAGGTCTCCCTTAAACCACAAACATAACACACGCAACGAAATATTTAGACCACCACACACATTTTTTTGACGCATAAACGGATTTTTGTATCCTTTTTTTCCAAACTAACCAAGGCACGGAGGGATTCATGGAACATGCGGAGCATCCAGTATACAAATAAATTCAGTTTTCCCACAAAAAAAAAAAGAAAATATCATCCTATTTGTGTTCGAACGGAAAATCGAATTACGGAATATTTTTTTTATCATAATGTATTTTATTTGTGTTTGTGTTTGCTGGAAAAATAAATATAATGATTTCGAATAATAATCGCTGAGGATAACAAGAGGATTCCCTTTCGTATGGACAAAAAATAAATGCGTGCTTCTTTTGCTTAATGAGGCCCAATGCTTTCACAAATGCAATCTCAGTTGATTAAAGCTATTGTTTGACAATTAATGGACATTTTCCAAGAGTATTGTTGCTGACTGTAAACGAAAATAATCCGTATAGATATTAAAGAGATTGAATTTTTTTTAATGGTAACTAAATGTTTGTCCCTAACTTTATGCACTAGCAAGCGTTATCGGAGGGTCGCAAAATAACCCTTTGATTCTTTGGTTTAAGTTTTAATATACCTAAAAACTTGTTTTGTTCAGGGGTACTGTCTTTTGCGGTGAAGATTAGACGAATTATTGGAGAGTGTTTTATATCATGATTGAATAATACTTCTCATCTTAACCGATCGTATTCCATAGGAAACTGTATATAGATGCCCCTATTCCTGCTGACTATAAACTAAAATAAAACAAATTAAAATAAAATAAAATAAAAAAAAATAAGATAAAATAAAATAAAATAAAATAAAATAAAATAAAATTAAATAAAACGAAATGAAATGAAATAAAATAAAACAAAATGCACGACTGGATCACACGACCTTGCTCTTATGTTCCATCACATCGTATGCGAAAGGTTTCTATTAAGAATCTTAATATATTTTCAAAAGTAGTTTTTTACTTAATTTTTAGTTGTGATATAGGTACTGTTTGGCAAGTTTTTCATTTGGGAAAAAAATCGAACTCGAAATTGTAATCAAAGTTGCCACTACGATAATACAGAACACCAAAAAGTAGGTTCCGCAATTCCGTCTGTCTGTAGAACGGCTAAACTGATTTTGTTCAAACTTGGTGGTTAGGCGTTTTAGGTGATTGTCCAAAAAAGATTCGATGTTTAAGCCCCAAAAATAACAGAAAACGGCTCTAACGATTTTAATAAAAATTGGTGTGTGTACTACTTTGGGTATGGTCTACATTTCGGCAAAAAATTTTTTTTTAATATTTTATTATTAACGTTACCTACCATAAAACCATTTTATTGATTTTTGACTTTCGCATAAACGGCACAACGAATTTCATTCAAAATTTTTACACAGGAGCTATTTCAAATTCTAAATAATACTGCATTTGAAAAATAGTTTTTTGAATTTTTGAAAAAAAAAAATTGTGAAAATTTCAATATTTCGAAAACGGGTGGACGATTTTTTCTGAAATTTTGTTTTTAATTTATATTATTAAATATTTAAAATGTTCATACCCATTTAACAAAAAAAAATCAAGTATTTTTATATATAAAAAATTAAATGAAAACCGACTTAAAAAATGTAAAAAATGTATTTAGCCGTTTCTGTTAAGAATCTTTTGCATATAATGTGATCGAACATAGGAGTAAGAACGTGCGATCCAGTCGTGCATTTTATTTATATACAAAATTGTTTTGTTTTTTTTCCACTTGGTACGACAATTTTAAATATTTAATAATATAAACTTAAAAACAAAATCATAGATCCGTTTTCCAAATATTGAATTTTCAAAAAAAAAAAAGATATTTTTTTTTTAATCCAAAAAAATATTTTTCTAAAATTTTGGTATGCATTATTATTAATAATTTGAGGGAAATCCTACATAAAGAATTTTATCGAAATCGAGAAATTACAAAATCAAAAAAAAATGGCAGGTACCGGTTATAACAAATTCTTTAAACAAAATTGTTGACCAAAATGTAGCGTATAGCTAAAATAGTGCACACACTTTTTTTTAATCAAAATCGTTAGTGCTGTTTTAGAGATAATTCAGATGGTAGAAAAAATTGTATTACAGGGACCTAAAAAAAAACGATTCAAAAATATATTTTTGACAATCACTTAAAACGTTTAAAAACCAAGTTTGAAGAAAATCGCTTTAGCCGTTTAGGCTGTAGAGAGTTGTACATACAGACAGACAGACGGAATTACGGGACCCACTGTTTTGGTGTTCTCTAAAATCTCTAGTTAGATTTCTTTTCCAAATGCAAAACTTGCCCTATAGTACCTATATCGCAAGTAAAAACAAAATAAAATGATACTACTGACACTTACCTACTTCTTATTTTGTACATCACCACGTAAGCACATAATCTTACAACACTGTAAAATTATGTTTGGCAAACAAAATCTATACTCTTCCTATAATAGTGTACAGATTTCTTGTTATCAAAATAATTACAGCCGTTTTCGAGGTAAATAAGATTTAACTTTTTTTTGGTATAACTAAATTTATATGGCAGTTATCGTTATCTTTGGGGCTATTGCAAAAAAAAAATTTCAAATAGAGTCTAAGTAATCCCCTACGACGCATAAGTACCAAGATTGAAGAAAAGTGTTGAGTGATTAAAGATGTCCACCTGAAGACAGAAGGAATTGCGTGTTCTTTATCATCGTATTGTCGAGTTTGGTCAAGATTTTGAGTTAAATTTTTTACTCAATATTTTCCAATAAAAAAAAAAAAACAATTAATAAATTTTAATTAAACGTCATTGCTCGTATATTCACCTCAATCGTGTCAACATTTATTTTCAATAGTCAAATTTGCTGGTTTTATGAAAATACAAAATGGCGCTGACTTATCAAACATCCTTAATTTTGAAATAAAACAAAGTACATTCAGAACCAACTCCTCAAAAAAAAATTTAAAAAAATAAATAAAAACCCTTTTTGAAAGAATTTCCTTAAATCTCAATATGTTAACTGAAATAAATAATATTGAAATAATTTTTGGATTTAATTGGTTCTCTTGTGAGAGTGTGCTTCACTCCATATTTGGTTATTTCGTTTTTTTTAATCATTGAGCTAAAATTTAATCTAGTTTCTTAACACAATTATCTTCCAACTTACGTGTTCAAACCGTTATTAAATAACTTTTAAAAAAGTCTTACATATAGACAGTAAGGCTATGAGTATGGACCTTAACCCTTAAACCCATTTGACTGGAAAAGAACAACTTTTAATGATTCTTTAATTTGATTTTGTACCATTTCGATTGTTCGACATATGTACATATGTAGGTAGGTATATGGAAAGTTTTAGATTCGTAAAAAAGTCGAACTTGAGATCTTAATCAAAACTGAACAGTAGGACGAAAGCGAAGACTAAAATAGAGCGTCTAAAAATTCTGTCTGTCGGTCGGCGGGTGGATGGATTCTCATCAAACTTGTCAGGTATTGTTTTTTTGTAATATACAAACACATTTTTGTCCATTTGTTTTAGACCACGCCATACATTAAATCGTATTTTTCTTAAAAACCGCTCAAACGAAATAATGTTATTTTTGGTACCTGTGGTATAAAACCATTTTTTTGGCTTTCGATTTTCTGGCAAATGCTTCATCTGATTTTTTTGAATATTTTTTTATGGAGAAGCTTCTAAGAAGTGCTTGATTGCTAACTTAGACGTGTGGGTTCGATCCCCACGCTAGGCGCATTCTTTTCTATACCTCCAATCTTAAGTGGATGCCGCCCATGGGTTAAAGAGAGACAGTCAATACCTGGTTCTCAAATCCACTGTGTCAAACTAGTGCCGTGCAATTCAGGTTGCATTTAAAAGACCTTAGGTCTTACAGGCATATAGTATAGCATACAAAAAATAGAAGTTCAAACAGTAGGTTTTCTAAACCATAATTTTTCGAAAACAATATTTTTTTGAGTCAATATTTCGTGTTTAGTCATTTTTGGAAATTTTTTTTGAATACTTAAACAAAAAACCTATTTTCCTAAAACAAAAAAACAACTCTTTATTTTTTTTTTTACAACTTTGCACGCGCTCAAGGGATTATGAATACTCTGTATATGCTTATAACACAGCGCGGCATCCGGTGAAAGAAGAGAAAGAAGGATAGAAAGATGTGTGGCGCGACGTATTGAGACGGTGTTTGTTGTCTCAGATTTTATCTCCAGGGATGGCGGCTGAATTAATGCGGAGAAAATTACTGTGTCTTATTTATTTAAGTCCCTTATAATTCTCATTTATGAGTAGTTTACTCAATCACATGTTGTTAGTGTTATGCCTGAACAGCATGTAATAAGTAAACCAGCAACTCATTTTATGACAAATTTTTAGAATTGGTTTTTAATGGAATATAAGAAGACATGACAACGGCATGAATCGAACCTGTAACCACGAGGTTGACAGGCAAGCACACAACTATTGCGCCATGGCCACCCCCATCTCACGTAAAAATGTAAATAAAATTCACGACTGGATCGCACGAACTTGCTCTTATGTTCGATCACATTGTATGCAAAAGATTTCTATTAAAAATCTGAATATAAAGGGTTATCAATTCTGCGGTTTCAAAAGTATAGGGCTGGAATTCGACATCTGTCAAACTGAGTTGTTAAACCAATTTTTTTTTCCGTTGAAAATCTGACACTTACGAAAAATGTCTAAAATCGGTACTTTCCTTAGGACCGTTTTTTTTTTGCTTGAGCGATTCTTTCGAAATTTCACACATATATGTATAGATGTTGGTACACGTAGCCCAATTTATATTGCGTACTAATATTTTTAATAAATAAAGAAAATATTAAAAATTCATATTTTGAAAACTGCTCAATTATTTTTTTTGAAAATTTTTATTTATATGTATTTGCTGAATATCTATGAATTGGCGTTTTTGATTGTTTTAAAAATATGTTTTTTAAAAAAAAAACTTTTTTCTCAAAAACCGCTCAACAGATTTAAAAAAATGTATTTTTTATTAATTCAAATTTCTTCAAGAAATAAAATGGCGTACTTTTTTTACGCTCAAATAAGTTTAAGAATTTATTTCAGAATTTTGAATTAAGTCGATTTAATCTTTTTTTTTTTTAAGTTTATATTATTAAATTTTGAAGATTGTCATAAACCTATTATTTTCTTAGAAAAGAATTAAAGAAATTTTATATATGTACAATAAGTAAATTAAGTAAAAAACGACTTTAAGAATATATTTAGATTTTTAATAGAAATATTTTTTTTTTTTAAAGCTTAATACAAGCCACTTAAAAACTAAGCCTTAAATACTAGAATAACATTATATATTACAAAAATTATATACAATATAGAGACTTAAATTCTAAACAATCAGTATAATACAAACAAGAAAGGAACAGTCTTGAATCAATATTAAAGGAAGGTTTTCAGGAATTTAAATGTTCAACATTCTAGCTAAGGGCTCATTTTGGTCGTATTCAGTGCGGTGGTATTGGAGTCGAAACAAAGTAACGGGTCTAAAACGGCGGGGATTCGTATGAATATAAATATTTTGGAGGAGAATAGGACAATCAATACAACCATTTAATAACTGATGAATGAACAGGATGTCAGCATTCTTACGGCGGGTATACAAAGTTTGTAAGCCTAAAAGCTTAAGACGTTCTGAATATGGTTGGAGGTTGAAAGGATCATCCCAACCCAGACCACGTAAGACAAAGCGAATGAATCTTCGCTGGACGGCTTCAATTCGTTTAATGTGGACTTGATAATAGGTGGGCCAGACCTGAGATGAATATTCGAGAAGGGGTCTAACGAAAGTCATAAAGGGATTTAGTGACATAAGGATCGGCAAATTCTTTAGAACACCGTTTAATAAATCCAAGAGAAGAATTAACTTTGTTTATGGCACTATCAATGTGGTCACGAAAATTAAGTTGGGAGTCACATAAAATACCTAGATCACGGATTGAAGTGACTATAGGAATTGGTTCATTATTTAGAGTATATTTTCTTTGTAAGGACAGAGTGCGCTTACGGTAATAGGTTATGACCTGGCATTTCTTGGTGTTGAGTTCCAGAAGGTTTTTTTGACACCAAATACAGAATTTGTCCAATTCGAATTGCAGTGATTGGGCATCTGCAGAATTGGAAATGTGTTTATATATTCTCATATCATCTGCATAGATTAAAACATCTGAATCAGAAAAGATTTTGTGTACATCATTTGTTGTTAACACAAAAATAAGAGGTCCTAGGTGACTTCCCTGTGGGACACCAGACGTTCCACAGATTAAGTTTCATACACAAGACCTAAATATAACCCTACATTGACGGTTAGCCAAATACGAAGTAATCCATGATATTATTAAAGGGGGGAAAGCGAGCTTTTTTAGTTTGAGTAGAATAATATTATGCGATATTTTGTCGAACGCTTTGCTAAAATCAGTAGCGATTGCATCGACTTCTTTACCTTCTTCTAAGGCACAAAGTGTACTGGACACAAATGCATGTGGGTTAGGTGAGAAAATTGGTTTGCAATAGAAGAAAAGGGACTCGTATATAATGCTTTCAAAAAGTTTTGGGATACATGAGAGTTTTTCTATAGGTCTGTAGTTAGCAATATCATTTTTAGGTCCCTTTTTATGAATCGGTATTATGAAAGAATCCTTCCATAGTTAAGGGAAAAATCCAGTTGCAGTAGACAGTTGAAAAAGGGCAGTGAGAGGTTGGGCTAGGTTGTCCATACATTTTTTTAAAACAATTGAAGGAATCAAGACCCGAAGAATAATCATTTTTGAGCAGGTTTATCTTATCGATGACTGAAGATACATCAATTATGATGGAAGTTAATGAAGTTTAAGCGCAGCCGTTCATAAAACTAAAATAACTTAAATCAGCTTCAGTGTTGTCGCAAGAAAAAGCAGTACCGCGAAAAGGTTGGATATAGTTGTAGGATCAGCAGACGAAGTTTCACCCAATTTCAATATTGCTGGGTAGCCATCGAGCTTTCTTTTGCTATTGGAAAATTGAAAAAACAATTTCGGGTTATATATCAGATTAGTTTGCATTTTGGAAAGGTAGTTTGAGTATAGAGATTCACATAAAACAGAAAAATTTTCATGAGTTAAGGTGTTGTTAGAAAGTCAGAGCTAGATTTGGATTTAAGAAATTTTTTCCAAAGTTTGTTTCGTTTATTGCGGAGGGAGCGAAGTTCTTTGGTATACCAGGGAGGGGAAGATGTAATGCTTTTTTGTGAAAGCATTGGTATTGATTTAGAAAAGCAATCAAAAATAAGTGCATAGAATTGAGTAATAGTTATGTTGATATGGGTACTCTGATCATAGATGAAATCAAAATTTATCCGACCAATTAGAAAGTTGAATTTATGTTGGGTAAGGATTTCAGGGTTAGAATTGTTACACATATAAGATTAAATTATAGATATTGGAGGGTGGTAAAAGTCGAGTTTGGTGAGAAGATGGTTGCTTTTCATGACAACGGTGTTATCGGCGTCTGATGTATAAATTAAATCAAACTGCCTAACTAAGTTATTTTTGACATCACTCATTTGAACGAGACCTGAAGCTTGAAGACGGTCTGTGAAAAGGATTTTTTTTTCTGAAGTTGCGTTGTTTGAAATGAAAAATTTTGCATACGATGTGATATAAGAGCCTGTTCATGCGATCAAGGTGTGGATTTTATTTTTATTTACGCCGCTCTAACGATTTTGATTTTTTTTTGATAATTATCTTCCAATAATTCAAATGGCATCTTTTTTTCAATCACACTAAAACACCTACCTAAGGAATCTATGTAAGAATATCGTATTATGTCACTGAATACCTACAGATGTACTAAGTAGGCCCTTTGTTGCTCGCTACAAGAGCAAGTTCGTACGATCCAGCCGTGCATTTGATTTTGCATGTAAAAGTGATAGTGGATTCTATGACTATCTAAGGAATACGAATCTGAAACAACACTTATCCAATATCTTAGAATTTATTGACTTTGAATAAACATTCTAACTTAGATTTCATTATGAGTCTGCCAAAAGGATAATGCCCCCTAATAAAAACCTATATTTTCGAACAAGCATATAATTAACTTGAAACTCGGTCAAACTGTATCACATGCATACAAAAAATAGTCTCCATCACAACGGAACATTATTTACTCCAAATCAACTAAAATTCCAAAGCATTTTGCTGAAGTAAACAACATTACATATCGCATCCGTCGAAACTACCCTCACCGTGAAGTAGGGCTGATATTTTATTAAACCCTATCAACGACGACGACACGGTTATCAAAGGATAACATGCAACAAAAAAAAAAAATAAATATACCCTCAGAATCTTCGAAACTCCCCCGCTCCGCAACTCAAGTCCATATCATACAAAAAAAATCTTCGTTCGTTTTGTCACATAATTTCATTCAAAACATCACGCACGTTAGTGAGAATGTTGGGAATAGGATGTGGCGGCATGAGAGAGTATCTTCATTAATCATTTGATTGTGGGGGGTTGAAGTTTTTGGTGGTTCCCTCGAAATCCAGTTGATAGGAGGTAGTGTGTGTGAGAGAGATTGCTAACGAAAAAAAGAAAAAAAAAACACGAAATAAATGAAAGGACGAAATGAACTACACAACCTCCAGGCCTTGAGCCTGACAAGAGGGTTGATTTATTTCGAAATAAATAATCAGGGATTATTCATTTACGAACACCAAGAGGAGAAAAGCTCTGACAAAGCGTTTGGGTAGGTATATTTTGGATGAGGCGCAGATACCTTCACTAATATAGAACTAAATATTATATAAGCATTGATCCCATAACTGATCGATGTTTATATCATCGTATATATACGAGTGGAGTCATGTTCGAGGCTTTTAGACGATTAGGATACAAATAATTGGGGACTAAGTTCGAGTTGAATCATTGCCAAGGCTTAATGTGTCATGTTCTATTTGCCTTATGAATTTCTCTTCGGAGACAGGAGGGAGTGGATGCGAATAGGTATCTATGTACACAATTCTCTTGGTAGCGATAATAAAAAAGGATTTCAATATGTGAGTCAAATTTGGGATTTCATGTAGAAATAATGAAAGCCATTATTTGTGATGTTGCTATCTTTTTATTTGTTTCTTGGATTCCGTAACGATAAACGAACAAGTAAACTAATTGAATCTGTACAATGTTTATTGGGAATGTTTTGGTAGGTAATTGTTTTGTGTTTTTGGTTTATTATACTATAACTTTTGAAGATTTGTTCTAAGCAGGTAGCTAAATTAAAGATAGACCTGAAACAAATACATATATAAATTTGGTGGTGCAGACCCAGAGGGGCTTTACATTTTTTGAATCCGAGTTGCAAAGTTGAGAAGCACTTTCTCGAGGGATAAATGATACCTCCTCTTGGAGGTTTTACCTATTTGTCGGATCAAGGCAGTATTCCGTCATTTTGTGGCATACGCTGGGATTCGAACTTCAGATTTTGACTTGACTGTTCAATGCCTTAACATTTATTGTTAAAAGTTTTAACGTTTGAAAGCAGTCAGTTTTTGTATAAATTGTTAAGGAACTATAGCCTGTTAAAATATTTCTTCACTACTGAAAATGAGAAAAAGTAAAGAAACAAAGAAGAGCCCTGAAGTACTTCAGCATTTACTTAATGAGGCGATCCGATCCGATCCAAGCCTTTCACCAGCTATAGCTAGATAGCTTGCATATGGCCATCTTCTGCTAGGTATAGATCGTAAATAGCCATCTCATGCAAGCTAGAGCACGTGCATTTGTACCTAGCTTATATATAGCCATCTTATGCTAGTTAAAGCACGTGCATTTGTAGGTTGCTTGTATAAGACTTCTATAGTTTTTATATAGCCATCTTATGTAAGCTAGAGCACGTGCATTTGTAGCCATCTTCTACAAGCTATAGCCTTTACAAGCTAATTGTTTACAGCCCGCAGATGCAGGCGTGCAGAAGGCCTTGTACAAGCTATTTGTTTCCATATAGCCTGCAGACGCAAGTAAATAGCTTGCAGAAAGTGCGTCAAAATTAATTGCATAAGGCCTTCTGTGGTTAATAAACAAGCTAGGAAATAGGTTGTATTTAGCCTATTATAAGCTAAAATTCTAGTAGTTGGGATACATCATCTGCGTATAGTTGCGCTCAAATAGTCAATTCCAGATCACCTTGTTGATCTGGTACGTGATATTGGCTTGGTCGGTTAAAATTTCTTAATCACTCAAAGCAGAATGTGGCAATCCTCACTTTCGCATTCGACCTATTACATCTAGTAACGAGTTTTTTGAGTTGTTTTGTTTGAAATCACTCATAGTTTTCTCGGATTGCAGGTGAACGTGACTAATGTCGCAAATAGGTTTGACATAGTGATGTTTGCTGCTGCTGCATCTCCATCTACAATGAGTATATACTCGCCTGAACGAAATTTAGTTTCATTGAATCTGATAAAATTGAGGCGCTCTAAATCTATTTTGACGTAAATTTCAACGCAATACTGTTTTAAGATGATTCGATATCCTGTCAAATCATCAAGCATAGGCGTTAACGCTGCTGACCTCCCTGTTTATTAAATACTATCTGATATACACTTTAGTTAGTTAGTTTGGTGATAGGGATATTTTAGAAAACTCAGCAACTAACAATCATCGCCTTCTTAAAACATTAAAGGATATCGCGTATCACCGTTAGATCTTCAATAACGCGTTGAAACTCTCCGTTAAGGAAGAGCTTGATTGCTAACTTAGACGTGTGGCCTCGCTCCCAAACCTAGGCAGTATTCTTTTCAATACCTCCAATTTTAATTGGATGCCGCCCGTGGCTTAAAATGAGATTGTAAGTACCTAATTCTCAAACACTCTGTACCAACAAAAAATGTTTTCCTATTTTTCTAATCCTTCTAACTAGTGCGTGCAGTTCAGGTTGCATTTAAGAGACCTTAGGTCTAACAGGCATATAGTTAAAATTATTTAAAAAAAAAAACAACTACTATACTCAGCTGTTAAATGTGTGTGTCTTAGAATGTATTGTCATCTACCAATACTTTCAACAATAAGCCGATTGTGAACTTCGTAGTATTTGTCATTTCTTAGAGGGAAAGCTGTAGAGAAAGATAGCTATCTCAAAAACGTAAGCAATGTACAGAGACTAGCCTATATAGGAATAACGGGGGCATAGAAGGTTACGCCACAGCAGGGCTTATCTAAGAAAGTTAAGCAATTGAAATAGCAGATCAAATGATCCAAAGTAAAAAACTGATCTCATTAGAGATTACGTCATATTTGGTACACAGCCAAGCAGCTCTTAAGGCACTCACTGAGACAATAAAATTCAAGTCAGTGGCAAAGTGAAAGTGGTTTCCTGCACAAGGCAATGTAGAGAAGAACGATAGCAGATTAAATGGCAAGGAAGGGTTCAATAGCAAATAGCGACGGCATCAGCTTATTGGGTCCTGAAGTCCTGATTGGCGTATTTAAAATTAATCATAAAACTTTTTTTTTTTTTTATAATCTACCCGCGCTCAAGGGATTATGATTACCCTTTAAATGATTCAACACAGCGCGCGGGCGTGAGGATGAGGTTAAGGAAGATAAAGAATGATACTGAGAGAGCAAATAAATAATTCCTGGATATCCATGAAGAACTGTGATAAGAAAACAGTATATTTTATCACCGAGTAAAACGAACTTCAGAACCTTGAGAGGTGTACTAACAGGACATTGTGCCATAGGTACAATGACCACTAGATTGGGTCGTAGGAGGTGTTAAGATGTTGATCAAACAGGAACCATTAAACACCTGCTCTGCGACTGTCCAAATCTACAAGCAAATCGCCTCCAACATTTCGCAAACAGGTTTGTTGATGAACTGAATCACAGTTCACATAAAAAGATAAACATTTAGCTGCCATAATTCAAAAATTCGGTTTTCATATTTGGCAAAATGGCTCTGAGATTCGGCAAATGCACTCTTATTTTTGACATTTTCACATACAAATATTGGTGGGTCAATAGTTCATTAAGATGTGTTCAGTAAGAGGTAACAATAGACCAAAAATAACTGTTATTAAAATAACATTTGAAATTTCTAAATTTGTATTTCAAATCAAACAGCCGAATATAGATGAAAAAGTGGTGAATAATTAATTTTAAAATGGTAGTGGAAAATAGTTTATTAAAATTGTTATTTCACTGACAATTTTTGTTCCATAATTGTTATTTCAGTAACAGGAATTTATAACTGTTATTTAAAAGTAGCAGTGACAGATATTGCAACTAACAGTTTGGCCCATGCCTAACTGCCTATGAGGATGTCAAATGTGACACGAGTGTCTGAGTTTTGCCACAGGCGCGAACTTAAACGAAAATGAAAACCGGAATATATTACCTTTATTATGTGTACTGTGGAACTGAACGACCTAGTGAAGGTAGTAAATATGAAAAAATATATAGAGTGTACGAACCATAAATGAATAAGTCTTTATGACACATTAGTCAGGGACATCTCTGTATGAAAGGGTATCACAATGGTCCAAGATGCCTCCGTGTAGGCACCAGCTTTTGATCAGTGCACGATTCTCCTAACCTAACCTAGAGTCAAAATACCCAACCCCAAAAGCAAAATCTTTTGTATATATCGCCAGCCTTAAATTGTGCATAATTGTTCGTCCTTTCAATCGAGATTTACAATTTCCTGATGTGTAGAGTGTGTCTAAAATGTTCAATTTTTTTCCATCCAATGTTTATTATTAAAAAAAACACAAATGGTGGTAAGCGTTCTACAAAAGTTAAAGTTTTGAACCAACGTTTTTAGACGCATGATCATAAAGCAAAAAACTTCTCATAGTACTCGTACCAATAAAATCAAAGCAAGTTCGTTTGACGATACAAACAATAATTTCCCAGTTTCTAAAACTCCCCACAGCCCACTCAATAAACTAAATAATTGCATACCATGAAGACCAATAAGTCATTAATACAAATTTGTAAGTTTTAAATTATTTGAAGTAATAAATACTTTATGTACAAAAAAGACAAAATAAACTTCAAACCAGGTCATTCGGAAAACGACGAATTTCAACGAACCACTCGAAATTAGTCATTTTCCAGTTTTCAACATATTTCTAACTTTATTTATTTTTTATGGCTCCTATAAACTTTTTAATGAACTAACTGTTCTTCCATCATACTCTCCAGTAACTACAGGTAGGAGGAGGTAAAAGTAAAGTTGTTTCGCTTAGACTGCATCAGTACAAAATAATTAGGAACTTTTCAAACATATTGTAACTGGCGCTCCCATACCCGAGACTGTACGGTACTAACGTCCATGTTTTCTCCTACCAAAATGGGTTACTTATAATTTTATGGAAATATACACTTTTTAATACAGTCAACCTTGAATAAAGGACGAAGGATGAAATTTTAACTTGTCACATAATGAAATGGGAAGTTGTTGCTGCATGTACAGGGAATATCAACAATGTAAGTTGTGGTGTACTAGTTAGGTATTGGATTTCCCTTTCCTCTGCTCACAGTGACCGACCGTTGAATTTGTCTGCTCTAATTTTGACGGAGCAAACTTCATCCTTTATCGACAAAAAAATATTACTTTACATTATTTATAAGGCAAATAGTGAAATGATGCCTTACAAATACATATATACAGAGTGCTCCAGGGAAACCTTATTTTAAAAATTAATAACACAAATAGTAGGTACAAGAAATATAAAGTAAATTTTGTTTCAAAGTTATAAAGAGACAATTAAAGTTATGTTTTAAAAATTCTATCAGTTATGTGGTCTCAGTTCTGGTCGACTGTCAGTTGTTATTGAGTTGAGACAAGCTTACAGGTAAATGTTCTCGCAAAAGATTCATCGACATACGTCCATGGTCCAATAATGACTATGCAGGACAATATACACCAGACAATCACGCGTTCTGTATGGAGGGGTTGCTCATGAAGTTCCCGCAGATTCGTGCCACTCCAATATCTCATGTTTTGCTTTTTCACTCAGCCGGAAAGATGAAAATGAGCTTCATCGCTGAAGAATACAAGGGCATCATTAGGCATATTGTCAAGAAAAGCTTGTTATGCATTTTTTCGGGACAGAAAATCGCGTGGATTAAGTGTTTGACGCCTGGGAGATCACAAAATTAACCTGCTCGATGTTTTTGGGTGTCCTGATGGTTCTTGAACCTGCGGTTTTTTTTTTGTTCTTGTATATAACGGGTGTTTTTTTTAGGCGTGTGGTTTTCAGACTTATTCCTCAACAACGTTTGTAGATCGTGCAAATTTATTACCAAAACAATAGTTCGATGTAATAAATATATGTTTTTTAATAAGGAATTTTTTTTATTTTTAGTTATGTTTGGAAAGCGATGTAAACATATTAAAAAAAAGAAGTTGTAAGTGTGGAACCGGAAGGGAAATACTGCCATTCTAAAAATAATAATTTGTTTTATTATGTTCAATAACTCCCAAAACCTTTATTTTTCTCAAAAGTGTAGACTTCTGTATGTCAATTCGTTCTTAAGTTAAAGCGTTCCAAAGTTTAATTGTTTGTGTAAATGGATATATGTATATATTTATTAAATTCATTCGTTAAATCAACCAGGCTTAATATTACCCATTTAACAAAAAGTGAGCTTCATCGCTGAACAAAATTTTTTTGTGAAAATCGAGATCGGTGGCCACCGAACGTGCGAAGCGTTATTCAGGAGGAAGTCTATTATTTAAGAAATGGAAAACAAACTGAGCATAAGTCAAGTGACAGCTGTCAAAAAGACCAACTGCGAAAATTGGATTGCCCGATTGAAAACCACACGTCTAAAAAAAACACCCGTTACAATGGAGTTGTAAAGCCATCACTCACCAGAGACAAACATTTTTGGCACATGACCTAATAGACAACAAGGAATTATGCTCTATTAAAATACCACAAATACTAAAATTCCTCAAATGAATTTATTTGGAAGACGTACTGTAAAATAAGAAGTCTAATGCAGTTTTGTAGGAGGATACAGATCTATTGATTTTTAATCAAAGTTGAGATTACGATGATAGAGAACACCAAAAAAGTGGGTCCGGCAATTCCGTCTACCTGCAGAACGATTTACAGCCTAAACGGCTGAACCGATTTTGTTCAAACTTGGTGATTAGGCGTTTTAGGCGATTGTCCAAATAGATTTTTGAATCGTTGTTTTAGCCCCAAAAATAACGGTTCTTGTCATAGAAATTTTTCTACCATCCTAATTATCTCAAAAACGTCTCTAACGATTTTGATAAAAATTGGTGTGAGTACTTCCTTGGGAATGGTATACATTTTGGCTGAGATTTTGTTTTTAAATTTATATTGTTAAATATTTAAAATTTTCATACCAATTTTTCTTTTAGAAAAAATTAAGGAATTGTCAGAAAAACGACTTTAAAAATACATTTAGCCGTTTCCATTAAGAATCTTTTGCATATAATGTGATCGAACATAGGAGCAAGTACGTGCGATCGTGTCGTGCATTTTATTTTTCTTAGGCCTTGTGAATTATTTAATTTGTATTTTTTAGAAGAAAAATTCCTGTAGAGCTTTTACAACCGGCGCCAACGACATCGAGCGAACTCCTGCATCCAGTCATAAAAAAAGCTTCGGTCTCCGAAGTATTTCCGAATGAGTGGCAAAGGGAATGATATTCAAACTCCCTAAAAAAGGAGACCTACCACAATGCGAAAACTGGATTGGGATTTGCGTCTTGCCTGCCGTTGCCAAAATAGTGGCTAAAATAGTACTGGAACGCATCAGGGAACATCTAGAAGCTATACTGGATGCCGAACAAGCAGGTTTCCGCGCTGGATCCTCATGCATTGATGATATCAATACTTTAAGGATCATAATTGAGATATTCATTGACTTTGAGAAGGCTTTCGATAGCATCAATAGAGAATTTATTTGGCTTGCTTAACGCAGGAGGGGTATCCCGGATAAATTAATGGCTTTTAGTAAGGCTACTTATGATGGATCCAAATGTCACGTTTTGCACTAATGGAGGCTGTCAGAAGAGTTTGAAGTCCAAAGTAGAGTCACAAAAGGCTGAATTCTGTCACAAATATTGTTTCTGTTGGTGATAAGCGATGTCCTGCGAGCGCCCTTGACGGGAAACGGAGGGATTCGATGTACTCTGACATCTTACCTCAAGCATCTTGACTATGCGGACGATGTATGTTTGCTCTCTCATAGGATCATTGATCTCCACCAAATGACAACAGGGGTGGAGAGAAACGCAGAAGTCGTAGGGTTGAAAATCAACTCCAGTAAAACAAAGATGATAAGCCTCGGAACCCAGGTATCTTCTCTCATAAATACTTCTAAACAACCGGTAGAGAAAGTACAGAAATTCCAATATCTTGGAAGTATCATCTCGAACGAGGGTGGCACCGAAAAGGACATCAGCAGCCGAATCGGGAAGACAAATGCTGCTTCCGGTATGCTTAGAAATATATGGAGGAATAACTCTCCAAGCTTAAGCTAAGTTGCGGCTGAAGTGTGCATTTATTTCAAATATAATTCGATCTTCGATCCTTCATCGAATCCGTTTTACTTTACGGTTGCAGCACTTGGAAAGTAATAGTAGCTATCAATAAGAAGCTGCACACGTTCATTAATGTCTACTTTCTGTCACAATCATATATCAAACCAAAAGCTCCTCAGGAAAATGGGTCAGGAAGCTATTGATTCTATTATACGACTTCGAAAGTGGCACTGGATCGGACACATGCTTCGAAAAGGCGACAACTGTATTGCGGCACAGGCAATGCAGTGGAATCCGCTCACTCAAGAAGGAAGAGGAGTTGGACGACCGAGAAGCTCATGGAGAAGGACAGTCGAGGATGAGTCAGCCCAACTAGGCAAGAGTTAAAAAGGAGTTGCTACTCATATCCAGGAACCGAACACGATGGCCAGCAGGTGTTGTGGATGCCCTATGCCCCACTAGGGGTCCCCCAAGGACATAAAAGGTCTGGGGACCTAAGTAAGTAAGTAATTATAGTTTTCTTTCGAATATCCCATCATCGAAGTCCTCATAATATAGTATCTATATCCAATACTCCAATAGAATCGATTTCTACGTCTTTCTCAATAACTGGAATAGTTAAAATTACGTATAGGTACAGAAGCTCCTGAATCTTTTGAATAATATTGCAAATCGACATTTTAAACACCATGAGTTTTCGATTAAAAAAAAACTAATCAAAATTCATATCGCATAAAATATTCTCCAAGGGGCTATGATTTAAAATGAGTCATCTCCATTTATCGTTCGGGCTTGTTCAGTTCCGTTGTCAGTTCTATTATATTTTCCGGGTAGTAGATATTATCCTTGCACGTGTGCAAGATAATTAAAAAGCAATTTTCAAAAAGCTCCAATGCCATGTAGCGATGATAAGCTTTCACCTTCAAATCGCTATATTAAATTTAAGCCCAAGGGTCTATCTAAACTTTATAATTTGTCAATTTTCTGCGAGAATATAAAATTAAAAATAAAAAACATTCACCTTAATCGGTTGTTCCCAACAATAAAAAAAATAATAAAAAAAAACATTATCAAAACCTTCAAATGAAGTGCAAAGCAAAAAAAGCACAAAAAAAAAAATATCCCTCCAGCTAATTGGCTCTACTATTCAAGCAAAACCAACTTCTACACTTCAATCACGTATAGAAAGCGGTCTGGAGTTTCAAAGCTCAAACCCTATCGTCAGGTTTTTTTTAAATTATTCTTTTGCTTTCCAACAATTCCTTTGTACGGTGCCAATTTTTTTTTTTTTTTAACTTTATGTTTTTTCTCAACAATTTTTTTGTTTAATTCACTTGGAAGTAAAAGAAAAAAAAACACTGATTGCCCTCATGCACCCTCTGTACTTACCTACATGTACAGAACGAATAAGCTCATTCAAGGCTCATTCTATCCAAAACGGATGTAGGTAGGTAGAAAACTCTCAAGGACTCTGTGTTGGATCTGGATGGTGATGATGAAAAGCTTGAGCATAAAACACAAAAGAGGGTTAACATTTCATTGAAGCTATTTTATTTTTTATTTCCTGAAATATGGGTAATGGACAAATATTGGATTCGAAGAAAAAATAAATTCAAGTTCTTGAGAAACGTAGAGCACCGAATGATTGAAATATAATTAAAGCAAATTTGCATACTCACAAACGATTTTTAAAAGGATTTCAATTTGTTTCAATTTGTTTCAATTTTTTTTTTTTGTTAATTTAACTATATGCCTGTAAGACCTAAGGTCTTTTAAATTCAACCTGAATTGCACGGCACTAGTTTGGCACAGTGGATTTGAGAACCAGGTATTGACTGTCTAATTTTTACCCATGAATGAATGAATATTACTATGGGGTTGTTGCACTGCGACCCATGGGCGGCATCCAAATCAAACTGTAGGTATAGAAAAGAATGCGCATAGCGTGGGGATCGAACCCACACGTCCTTGTTAGCAATTAAGTACTTTATCCACTGCGCATTTGCCACCCACAATTAATTTTTGAAGTAACAAACATATACAAAATTCGCGGCAAATACTTGCGACGCCGTCGGTCGTTCTTCCAATTCTTTTTTTTATTTTGTAAAAAAAAAATGATTGCTTCGTTGGAGTAAAGCACAATTGAAGGTAAGAGCGTAATGGTCCAGTGATGCCTGCTTTAGTTTTAAGGATAATTAGGATGAATGCAAAAAGTTGTATGCTTTTGTAAAAATTGTACTTCGTAGAATAATGAAGACACTTGTGTTGAAAAGAGAAGAAGTGCTGTTTCATTTAAGTTTAACTCTCTATTAATTTGAAAATCAGAAAGTTGTTTTGATGAGAGTTAGAGATTGAATATCTACCTATATATGGTCAAAAGGTGAAAAGCTGTACAACTTTAATTGGAAAGGGAAGGAGTTAGTTCATGCATAGATACTTGAATGGAACACTTGAGAGTATTGCTTTGATTATGAACTTTTTGAGTTTTTCTTATATTTCCTTTAAAATAATTGAATTTTGCTTAAGCCAATTCAAAGAATACAATAAGTACGTGTATCGGGCAAGTAGCACTTTGTTTTTAATGTTCTTATTAATGTTTTATAGAATATAAAACTACTAAATAGATTAATGGAGGTATTTTGGTATTCTGTTCAATTATTCTGGTATCTTTCCAAGTGAATCGAAAACAGCATTTGTCCAGTCCAGTGGCGAAGGCAGGGTGATCAGTGCGATACTTCCGGTATCTGTGGCGTCAAGCAATCGACCTTTTTGATGATTGCGCTGAAAGGTTTGATGTTGCTGAACATATGTGGGGATATTGAGGTTGACTATGAGGACGTTATAAATATAATAGCAAAAGTTCCAAGGCCTATGGATTTTATTTTGTAAAATATTGTACCTAACTAAAAAATGTATTTATTTATTTTTTTCATATTCGTGTATCCAAAAAGATACTCGTATTATTACTATTAGTCTCGGTGGTTTGGTTTCGATTTCCGCTAGAAGAAATATTTGTTGATTTAGGCCCGTGTGCTGATACACAACTTAAGCCTTTGAGTTCTACTTAAGAACTTATGTGACAGTTTACGCAGAGGAAGAAGTAGCCTTTAAGCTATTTAAGTAGAACATAAATAAATGTGATTCGTATCAGCAAACGAGCCTAAGACTTTTAAGGGACACTTGGAAATAAATATTATCGAAACGTCAGCAAAGTCGTCAAAGTCGATTGAGGTATGGCTCTGATTTAAATGGATTAAAAAACCTCTACGACATTGAAATTTTACCTCAGAAAATTTGAAATATTTCCGAATTTATGTTTTGCGCCGGAAAAAGTTGATTTTAAGCATTTTAGGAGACATTTGAAAAAAAATATTATCTAAACGTCAAAATATTGTGTGTTGCATTACCTGTCAAGCCATAAACTGTCAAAATAAATTGCGGAATGTCTCCGATTTAAATGGATTAATGGATCCACACACTAAATTTTTCTTACCAACAAACTGCTGAGATACTCTACTCTATCTTTTCAATATGAACACGCCTCCTATCTTACATCTTTTTACTACCAAAACACAAGAAAGAAACCAAGGCTAAGGATGAGACCAAGACCAAGACCGAGGCCAAGACGAGATTGCACATCAAAATTTTCTCCATAAAAAGGCGAGATCAAGAAATTTTTCGATTTTGACGAGACCGATACGAGAACAACAAAAGTCTCGCCTGGCGCCTATAACACAATACATTAAGTGCTTGTTGAATAAGTGAAATTCAACAACTTTTTAAAAATTGTGTAACACGGAACAACAAGTCTAAGAGAACTATAACAATTGTTTTGGCTTCATTCAACAAGTGGGAAATTTCACTATTTCACCGTTTCTGTAATTATAAAAACTTGTGAAATAGTTGGTAAATTTCAAGCGACGTTTCCGGACTAGTTCAAAGTCAGCAAGTTAGAAATTAGCACTTGCAGTAGTGTTAATTAAGTGACTACATCGGACGCATCTCAAGAATTTATTTAGTGGCCTAGAGTTTTGTGAAATTTTTTTTTTGATTCTTTATTGGACAGTGATAGTGAGGGCCAGGGACAGGTAAAAGTATTCAATTAAAGAATAAACTTTGAAATAGGACCCCTAAAATTTCGTGTTCCGTAGAAGTTGTTGACTATCTTACCGAAAGTCTCTCCCACAAATTATTTTCCCCCACTAATAAAAGTAAAGCACTAAGTGTAAGGCAGAAAATATTGATCACCTTACATTGGTTTGGAACTGAATTTCAATACCATATTATAGGAGATGTTCATAGTGTACACAAAAAGGAAGTTTGTCGATGTACCAAGTCACATTTGCAATAAATACGTATTTTTTAATTTTAATATTCATCTTGGTAGATTTACTTGTTCAACTGACTAAAAAATTGAAGGGAATTTTTTCTATTGATAATTGTTACGGTTTTTATTGTGTTACAGAAATGATTTGCACTTGTTGAACAAGTAATTGTTGACTCGTTGACTTGTTGTTCTGTGTTATAGGCCCCAGGTCTCTTCTTATTCCCAGCTATATTCAAGTTCAACTTTATGTCGCCCTTTTGAAGACTGTGCTCAAAAAATATTAAAAAAATAATCAGTATTTATTTCCTCGTGAAAATAATAAAACTGGTAATATTAGTTATCCAGAAGCTTGAAATGTTTTAGTGAGAGAACACACACATCTTTTTTTCGTTGCGGAAAGCATATGAAGGTATAAATGTTTTGTTAGGTAAAAATATAGTAGAAATTGCGGTCAATTTCATTGAGGATTTGGTATGCTTTTAGTCATACTAAAAAATATAAAAAACACTTGGAAAGCAATGCAAGCACGGGTCTGCTAGTACATAATAAAAAAAATTGTTCGTTAATATGTTCTTGGATTTTCTCCCCATCTGATCTGTCTGTTATCTATAAGACTTTAATACGTCCAAAGCTAAAGTAAAGGGTTACCCATTTCGCGGTTTCAAAAGTATAGGGCTGGAATTCGACATCTGTCAAACTAAGTTGGTAAACCAATTTTTTTTTCAGTTGAAAGTCTGACATTTACGAAAATGGATCGTATAACTATCGCATAACGCATAAAAATTGTTAAAACCTACTACAAAAATGGTGATTCTGCCACAGCCACATATAGCGCTTTAAGAAGAGATTATGGTTTACACAATCGTCCAACTTCGCAAGCAATTGGCAAAATTGTGAACAAATTTGATGAGACTGGATTGGTTACAGATATTGTAAGGCCTGTGCATCATCGTTTCGCTCGTACCACTGAAGATAACCTGGCTGGAATTTTTTTGTGGGGCTACGCGAACGACCATGTTTATGCAGATAAACCTTTAATTCTTGAGCACTTGAAAACCAACATTCTTCAAGTGGTCGAAAATTACCTCAAAAGAATCAATGCTTGCAACAATTCGCGTGGTGGTCATTTAAATGATGTAGTGTTTAAGACATAATGTCAACGTTCAATCTTTATAATAAAAAAGAAATATTATGAAAAAATATATTTTATATGTGTTTTATTTACATTTACTTTTGAAACCGCAAAATGGATAACCCGTTATAATTCCCATTCTCGGGCTGGTGCTCCTTTAACTTAATTAAGTCTTGCCAAACTTGTGCCGTGCAATTTAGGTTGCATTTAAAAGACCTTAGGTCTTACAGGCATATAGTTAAATTAAAAAAAAAAAAGTCTCTTAAGCTGTATTGAACGCAGAACATTTAAATTGATTGGTGATAGTATTATCGTTGAATCATTTACGTCGCTTTGAACACCGTCGTAAAGTTTCTTGTCTCATCCTTATCTACTGTTATTTTAACGGATTATGATCTAGCGAAATATACAGCTGCATTCCTCCCCTCAAACAATTCAGCCATAATACTCGCATCTCCAGGAATGCACATCAGTATAACCACGCGTCCAACTTCGGTCATATTATCAAGTTCAGAGATTCGTTCTTTAGCCGTGCTACACGTATGTTAGATTCTTTACAATACTCACACCTCCCTTAAAACCCTCTCTCCCTTTCCTAATGCTAACACTGTGTCCTGGCATAATAATAAGGGTAACAAAAATACCCTTGAGTGTGCGCTAAATAAAAAACAATAGAAAAAAATCAAAACAAATAAAATATTTTTGATTTAAACCAATTTTTTTTTTTTTTTTTTTATAACTTTGCACGCGCTCAAGGGATTATGAATACCCTTTATATGTTTTTCTTAACACAGCGCGGGCATCCGGTGGAAGAAGAGAAAGAATGATAGGAAAGATGTGTGGCGCGATGTTCTGAGACTAGAGCTAGTTGTTGTCTCAGATTTATCTCCAGGGATGGCGGCTGAACTAATGCGGAGAGAATTACCGTGTCTTATTTATTTATATCCCTTATAATTCGCATTATTTTATCTATTTCGTTGTCATATTGTAGGGAATTAAAATTAGGATTAAGATTACATTGTAAATTTAAATTAAATTGCAATGTACTAACGATACAAAACAGTTGTAACATTTTTACGAGTCTAAGAAGAGAGTAAATTGTCAAAGGAGAAGGAGATACCATAAATGCTAAAGGAGAACTGTCACATATGGTCGTAGCGGTTTAATCCGAAAATGTTACATGCTACATTGTTAAACATGGCATTCATCTTTCAATGATCTTATATACAAAATTTTACATCCCTAATTAAGTTTGAGGATAACAGAAGAGATTTTGCTAACATTTTTCTTGTATTTTAGAAGGTAACAAATTTCGTAAGCCTAAATCGGAGAACTCCATAACCCTTTTCGAGACCTTGATTAAGGTGGTCATTCCAACTAAGGGGGTCCTATTGAACGAAGTGGCTAGGTTATTTGCCTTCTCTGCGTATTGAATGTTTGTTTTAGTCTTCTGGCAGAATATCGGGAAAATGTGACAAGTCAAATATTTTTCTAGAAATAACGAGTCATTTGTTTTTAAGTCAATTTAGGCCACATTTAATGGGCAAATTTCTAATTGAGGATAGATCGTTATTAATTCCAGCAAAACAATCATCGACCAAGCCAAGATGGGAGTTATTTATTAAGTGAAGGTCATCAGCAAAAACTTGTTCATGACTATGGCGCAAAAGTTTTGGTATTTCGTTGTTTCGTTTAAAAAAGTATTGGGCTTAAGATCGAACCCTGTGGAACTCCATTATATATAAAATAATTTTGAAGTACTTTTCCCAAAACAGCAGCCTCACACGTATGAGAGATATGAAGAAACAAATCTTAGAGCGTCCTGAGAAAACTTCTAAATAAGTAGTTGAAAGTTTTTTTTTACATAGGGTGTTGTGATTGATGGTGTCAAAAGCCTTTGAATAATACATAAGAACGGGAAAAGAAAGTAGTGCTTTTGTACTACTATACCTGTTCGAAAACTTGATTGTTTTAGATCTTAAAGATTGTTCTCGTGGAGATAGCCAGATCATTGTTGCTTCATAATTTTTTCGCGGACTTTTAAAGAAACGGAAGGTTGTCAATTGGTCCAAACTCATGGTGTTGTCGCTATTTTGAGCTTTTGAGCTATTAGAATGCTCTTGGAATCTTTCCATTCAGCTGATGGGAAATTACTCTTAGTGAGAATAGACTTGAAAATGTATATTAAATACGGCAGGATCATAGGTAACATTATTAAAACAAAAATTGCGTGTAGATTGTCAAAGGCCATACCATTAGACTTTATCGCGATAAAACTTTCAACCACATCCTCAGCTCTTATTCAAGCGAAGCCAAAATCATCTTCAGTCGGCCTTGTTGTTGCTGAAAAATCCTCAGTCGGTAATATTGTATGTAATTATATCAGGCAAGTGTAACTTTGTATTTAATGTTCTTATTAATTGTTAATTGAATGGCAATTTCCAAATTGGTGGAGATATTTTAGTAGGATTCTTAGGAAGTATCTGTCTTAGATATCCCTTCTGGTTAGCGAAGTAAATTATGTATAAATCAAAATGATTAACTCATAAAAAGTCTTAAATCCCTAATTTGTGTTGTTTGTTTTTTTATTTCAGGTGAACGTCAGCAATTCATGGACAATGCCTCAAGAAGGTCTAAATGTGTTTTACCGGTTTTTCAGAGATCGAATATCATGGTTTGAGGCTGATGCTGTTTGCCAATTCCATCATGCTTATTTAGTAACAGGTAGGTACCATATACCTTAATAAAAATTATGGAACACGCTAAAAAATTATCTTAGAGTGCCTTTCGGAATGACGGATGGCGGATTTAAAAAATCGATAAAACTAAAATTATCATTTTTTTTTTTGAATTTTTCCATGTTTATTCACATCTGAAATTTAAATAGACACAGTTTTAAACAATTTTTCGGCGACCCTCACACTCCAAACATTTGTCAATCTTTTTACTGAAGCTTTCGTAAATAGGAATTTTTGGAGGTGGTGGGTGCGAATGTTGGGCTTTCAAGGTTCTATGAGATGATTGCTATAAACAAGGGATTTTAGGTATCTCATGTGGCAAAAATCGCAGGATGGTCAAATCAGTAGGGTATAAATGTCCTTTTAGGGAGATGAGCATGAGGCACCTGGGAATCTGTCAAGAAAAACACCCGCTCAAAATCTTGGTGTCAAGACATCTTCCAACTCTATCTGTTTAAATTCGGGCAAAGAAAATTCTGCACTATGACCAGGTAACGTAGAGTGGTCACTTGATCATTTCCTTTCACATTCTTTAAGCTTCAAACCACTCAGTAATTCGATTTGATCGGAAACTCGGCCAGGGGAGATATCTATTTATTTATTTATTTCATCAATTAGAGCTTACAATAGTACTCAGATTAGACCAATAGATAATACACTTAAAACAGAAAATAAAAAAAAGACATAATATAAAATCAATAATAGTTAACATAAGTACATAAGTAATAAATCAATAATATTTTTACTTTGTTAAATAGTAAGAGCCTAGCATATTTTTAAATGCGTTTCTGCTCAAATGAAAGTTTAAATCTATATAATTCGAAGCGTCATTGATTTCTTTGACACTGCGAGATGTAGGCTCATTGGAGGCATAATTAACTCTATGAGTAATCTCATGGAATAATATTCGAGTTCTGAGATCATGAGAAGGGGCGTATAGATCTATTAGAGCTAACAGAACAGGACAATCTATACTATACGATAAAATATCATGAACAAATATAAAAGCAAATATCCTGCGGCGATCTTCCAATGTCTGGATGCCAATAAGCTGGCGTCTTACTTTATAAGAAGGCATTTCAACGTTCCATCTCATTTTGTTTATCACTAACCTAACAGTGTAGATATTGTAATATGGATCCCAAACTACGCAGCAATTTTCAAGAATCGACCAAACATATGCAACATACAGGGATTTTAATGTGTAAAGATCTTTTAAATCAAAAGCGCTTCGGTATATGAAACCCAACATGGAGTTTGCTTTGTTAACAATAAACTCGATGTGGTTAACAAAGTTTAGTTTGGAGTCAAAAATAACTCCAAGATCTTTTTTCATTAAAACTTTTTCAAGAAAATGTTTATCAGTGATATAGTCATAAACAATTCGGATCCTACATCGAGAGAAAGAGAAACATTGACATTTAGGAATGTTTAAGCTTAAATGATTTAATTTACAGCAGTTTTAAAGATTTCTGATGTCATCTTGGAGAAGAACGCAATCGGTTACACTTTTTATACATCTAAAAAATTTCAAGTCATCTGCGAATAATAAACGTGATGAGTTCGTAGAATCTTAGGTAAATCGTTTATAAAATCAAGGAACAATATCGGACCTAAGTGGCTTCCTTGAGGAACACCTGAAGAAACTATGATTTGTTTTGAGATGTACGAATAAGCACATATTGACAGCGCCCTGTAAGATAGGTTGTCAACCATTTAAGCAACCTTGAGTGAAATCCAATGTTTGCAAGCTTATTAATCAATAGATATATTATGATGTACCTTGTCAAATGCCTTAGCAAAGTCAGTGTAGATAACATCTACTTGGTAGAATTATAAACAGAAGGTACGCTCCATCTTCACCACAGAAACTCTATACGACCTTAACACTCAATCCACCTTTTCAGAAACACTGCATTTTCAATACTCTGCGACAAATTACATAGACAAATTTCACTCTCTAATCATTTCCGACGGTATATTTGTAAGATCCAATGTCATATGTATGTGTGCACGTATTAAAAAAAACGACTGATGACTGATAAACAATCAACGATAATCAATTAAAGATAAAAAATTACGAAGTGGCGCCCTGTAAGATTAGTTTTTCGTAATATTCCCTGTACTCCCGATTTTTTTTAAGCAAAATTGTAAGTTGAGGTTATATCAAGAATTAGATACAAAAAAAGCACATTCCAGTTTTCCGGGAAGCTATCCAAAGTTTTTCTACATTTGAACTTATTCGAACTATTATGCCATCTTTATATGTAAAAGTGAATACAGTCCACATAATACGATAATGGTTCTACGCTTTTCACGATTTTTGCCTTGATGGATTCATATTTACCCAAGAAATAACACTATGGAGGAAAATCCGGGATTACAAGAAAATCTGCTGTTTGACGTTGAAATTTGTTGATGATTCGAATAACCGCCAGGTGGCGTAGTTGATCCACTTGTCTATGCACAATATGACAGATGTATTATTTTTATTTTTTCATGGTCTCTTTCCGCGGATTCCGCTTATTCCGTGCAGCACTTTCGATATGACAATAAGAAGTCACAAGCATAATCATTGGATGTATGTTGAATCAATATCGAATTACCGTATTTTCCATACATTGTAGAAAAAGTGTGCTAGCTAACGTGTCGTCAGAGATTAGCACAAAAAATGTTGTGTAGTTCAGTAAAAAAGCGGAACGTTGGGCGCCACTTTAATTATTGCAGTTTGATTATGAAACATCCATTGTATTAATTACACCTGTCGAAAAAAGCATTTAAATTTCACTATAGTTCAACGAATTACCGGAATTATTATTTTCATAAGATTAACAAATTTCAGCGAAATGAAGTTTGCCGGGAAACTAATCTTAATATGAAACATCAAAACCCTTCTTGACGTTCACAAATGCTATGCTTACCAGCGAGGAGCATTTAAATTATTTGTATTTATTGTATAATTTATTCTTATGGCACAGCCGAGTCCACACGTAACATCAAACTGGACAAGTATACCTGTGCAAGCCAACTTGACTCGATTCCTCGAACAAGCCCTTTTCACTACTTCGAATACACTACGGTATAAATACTTATCTTTTCTTAATTTTATTCATTGTTTATTAAGTTAAAATCTAATCTCACAGTCTGCTTCCCGCAATACGATCCACATTTTCTGGTGCCTCAAAAATGATGTTTCGTAACTTGAAAGCAATAATATCTCTCTTCCTCGGTTTGAATGAACAACACTTCAGAAAAAAAATTCCATAAATTTAAATTGAGTTTGCCCTGTTTGCCCTCCTTCTCATTTACAATCCAGTTACATTTTTTGAACCTAGCGCGATATAGACCTTTGTCTCTACGGAACATTGTATTTGTCACATTTACATTTTTATCCTTACAACCTTACCTACCTACATTATAATATAGAGCAAGCTATTCGACTACTAACAGTTACTTTTGTTTACACTTTTTAGTTGACAACAGTTTTCAATTTGATGCAACACGAGACCTTTTAAGGGAACTGGATGTGAACGACATTGTCTGGATTGGACTTATGAGACCGCAGAGCTCGGATCGTTTCATGTGGTCGTAAGTAACACAAGACCATACTAAATAATTTTATAGATATATTTTTTTTTTGGTTTGTCCTTTCATTTTATTTGAAGAGCTTATATTATACTGTCAATTGTTAAAGTAAGTTTCTTGCTATAAGGATCTATGAGAAAAATATTGGATTTCAGGAACTTACATATATTTTTCTGAATACCGAAGTTCAAAGTATATTATAGGCAGAAATTGGATTTCATCTTGGGAACTGATATTGATTAAATAGCAATTCCTTGTGGGCTAAAAATTGAAGGACCATTGTTATATTTTTATTTTGTTCTTTAAATTGGGTTTCCCGTCTCCTTGCTTACCAATGTGGTAAGGGGTGAATTTACTTTGAAAGACTTATTATTTTTTTAAAGATAAAAATACGTATACACCGAATGATATTTATTGTCAGTAAATAACAACAAGCAAATAACTTAGGAAACTTGAAAGTTATTTTAATAACGTACAAACTCCAAGGAATTTTTTTACGTTGATAAACCTTTGTAGAACTGACACATTGTCAGAGCGGTTTTCAAGAAGTTGTTAATCTGACGAACTTCAAAAGAATTATACACATTCTGCTTAACAATTTGAACAAGTCCGTGGAGTCCGGAGCACCAGAATGGCGGAACTGCATTGGGTTTAACCAGGTGACCAAACACTTTTTGAAGAGCGCTACATAGCTTATGCAGTCAATAACGAGGCGTAAATATTGGTTAATGGGTCAGAATAGAACCAGAGCTGATGAGAAAGCTACCAGCGAGCTTATGGACAAAAAACTCTCTTTAATGGAATTTATTGTAAATTTAACTAGCACATGTTGTAAAACTTACAATGAACAGTTTTGTTGGCTAAAGATGTTAATTGATTTCTTCATATGCAATATTCCCAGAGGGCCCTTTTTTAACTTGCAATATGTTTGTACTTAGGTACTATATGGCCAGTTATGGATTCGTAAAAAAATCAAACTTGAGATTGTTATCAAACTTGCATTATTATTTAAGAGAAGCCGAAAAAATTGGGTTCCGCAATTTCTTTGCCTGTCTGTATGTCTGTCCACGAATTCACAGCCTAAGCGGTAGGATGGATTTGGTTTAAACTTGGTACATTTTGTTTTTAATAATCTAATATGCCCAAAGGATTTTTTTCATTTTTTTAAGACAAAAATCACGGTACCTGTCATACATTTTTTTTTTGCCAACGAGAAAAATCTTAAATTTTCTTTAAAACGGCTACAATGATTTTTTTACAAAAAAAAATTGCATTAATGAAGGGATATTTTTTATGGAAAAAAATTGTTATTTGTGGTACATCTGGTTCCGAAAAGAAGAATACACGTACATTTATGTAAGATTGAAATTGAAATCGCTCATTTTTCAGCAGACTTTGTTTCCCCTTCCGTATAAAGGTGTCTCAAGAAAACTTTTAAGTGCCACGGGGAAGAAAATACATAATATCGAAACGTCAAAATATAGTTTGTTGCCTACCTATCAAGCCAAGCAAACTGTCAAAGTCCATTGAAGGGTGGTTCCGATTTAAATGGATTAAAAAACATCTACAATATTCGAATTGTATCTCATAAAATTCGAAATCGAAAAAAACCGAAACCGAGACGAGAATGCACATTCAAATTTACACGAGAAAAACGTGCGACCAAGACCGAGCTTTGGTTATGCGAGACCGAGGCGAGACTGAAATTTTTCGATCTTACCGACACCGAGACGAGACTAACAAAAGTATCTCGCTGCCATCGTTAGCTCTATTAGGTCGTTCTGGGAAAATTATTTCGCAAAAATGGCTGCAAGAATTTTTATAAATAAAATGCAGGACTGGATCGCACGAACTTGCTCTTATGTTCTATTAAGAATCTAAATATGTTCTCAAAGTCGTTTTTTACTTAAATTTTTATATAAAAATTTGTTTTAATATTTGTCTAAAAAGAAAAGTTGGAATGACAATTTTAAATATTTAATAATATAAACTTACGAACAACATTTTAAAAAAATCAACCATAATTTTTTTTTCAAAAATCCAAAAATTATTATGCAGAATTATTTATAATTTGAAGAACCTCCTATATAAAAATTTTGATTAAAATCCGTCGAGCCGTTTATGAGAATGTTCAAAATCAAAAAAGTGGTTGTATGGCAGTTACCGTTAATAACAAAAAATTTAAAAAAATTGTTACCAAAGTCTAGAAGTATTTACATAAAATAGTACACACACTTTTTCTTATCAAAATGGTTAGAGGCGTTTTTGAGATAATTGAGATTGTAAGAAAAATTTTATGGCTACCTACCTTTAGTTTTGGACCTAGAAAAACTATTGAAAAATCTATTTTACACAATCGCCTAAAACGCTTAAATACCAAGTTTGAAGAAAATACCTGCAGTCGCTTAGTCTATAGAGCATTGTACAAACAGGCAGACAGACATACGGGATTGCGGAATCCACTTTTTTGGTGTTTTCTATCATCGTAATGTCCAGTTTGATCAATATCTCGAGGTCGATTTTTTTCCAAATGCAAAACTTGCCCTATTGTACCTATACATATATCGCAAGTAAGAATATGTGTGTTCTTAAATTAGTATAGTCTACTTTTAAGAATAAAAACCGTACTTCATATATAGAACCACTTTTCATATTTTCAACTTTCTCATTATTGAATGAACTTATTCAAATTATTTTCACTTGCGATATAGGTACTATAGGGCAAGTTTTGCATTTGGAAAAAAAATCGAACTCGAGATCTTAATCAAAGTTGACATTATGATGATAGAGAATACCAAAAAAGTGGATCCCGTCTGTCTATTTGTCTGTACAACTCTCTACAGCCTAAGCGGCTGAAGCGATTTTCTTCAAACTTGGTATTTAAAAGTTTTAGGTGATTGTCCAAAATAAATTTTTGATCGTTGTTTTAGCCCCAAAAATAACCGTACTTGCCATACAAATGTTTCTACCATCCTAATTATCTCGAAAACGGCTTCACCGATTATGATAAAAATTGGTGCGTGTCCTACTTTGGGTATGGTCTACAATTTGACAAAAACAATTTTTGTAATATTTTGTTATTAACGTTACACGCCATACAACCATTATATTGATTTTCGACTTTATCATAAACGGCTTAACGGATTCCGATCAAAATGTCCATACATTACCTCCTTCAAATTGTAAATGATACTGCATTTCAAAATTTTCGATAAATAGTCATAAAATTCTTGAATTTTTTTTTTTTTGAAAATTCAATATTTTGAAAACGGATGGACGATTTTCTCTGAAATTTAGTGTTTGAATTTATATTAATAAATATCTATAATGTTTATACCAGTTTTTTTTTTGGAAAAAAATTAAGAATCTTTAAAAGTAAATGTAAATAAAACACACATAAAATATTTTTTTTTTTTCATGATATTTCTTTTTTATTATAAAGTTTGATCGTTGAAATTATGTGTGAAATACTACATCATTTAAATATTCACCAAGCTAATTGTTACAAGCATCGATTCTTTTCGACCACTATTGTGTGGTATCTCAGCCATAACTTGGTGAATGTTGGTTTTCAAGTGCTCATGAGTTAAAGGTTTATCTGAATAAGCACGCTCTTTCGCGTAGCCTCACAAAAAAAAGTCCAGCGGTGTCAAATCGCATGATCTTGGTGGCCAGTTGATATCGCCACGACGTGAAATTACGCGGCCAGGAAATGTCTCTTGGAATAAAGCCATATTCACTCAAGTTGTCTGGCATGTGGCACCGTCTTGTTGAAATCACATATTCTCCAAGTCGTATTCTTCAATAGCAGGCAAAAAAAGTCGGTTATCATATGACCATAACGCTCCGAATTGACGGTGACAGTCTTTCCATCGTCGTTTTCGAAGAAGTAGGGTCCAATCACACCTCCGGACCAAAGAGCGCCCCAAACAGTGACATTTTGTGGATGTAATGGCCTCTCCTCAATTACTTGAGGATTCTCAGAACCCCAAATCGAACAATTTTGTTTATTAACATACCCACCGAGTGAGAAATGTACTTCGTCGCTGCAGAAAATTTGGTTCGAAAAATCGCCGTCCACCGCCCGTTGTTCAAGCACCCATTCGACATATCTACGACGTTGTGAATGGTCAGCTGCCTTCAGTTGTTATGTGAGCTGGACTTTATATGGATGTAGGCGTAGATCCAAATGCAAAGTACGCCATAATGTGCCGTAATACAGTCCTAATTCCTGAGAATGACGAGGAATCGACAAATTCGGGTCTTCGGCAACTCTTCCACTTACAGCAGCGCTATTTTCGGTGGTACGAGCGAAACGATGACGCACAGGCCCTACTTTATATGTAACCAAGTCAGTATCTTCAAATTTCTTCACAATTTTGCCATTGCTTGCGTAGTTGGACGATTATGTAAACCATAACCTCCACTTAAAGCAAGATATGTAGCTGTGGCAGAATCGCCATTTTTGTAGTAGGTTTTAACAATTTTAATGCGTTGTGCGATAGTTAAGCGATCTATTTTCGTAAATGTCAGACTTTCAACTGAAAAAAAAATTGGTTTAACAACGTAGTTTGACAGATGTCGAATTCCAGCCCTATACTTTTGAAACAGCGAAATGGATAAACCTTTAGCTAAACAGTTAATGTAATAAGAACTATGTAGTTAGCTCGGTAAGATTTCTGAAAATCTTAACTTTTAAATCGTTGGACCATACCCACTTCCTCCCCTTGATCAAATCCCGGATCCGGCACTGGCTTTACCAGTCTTCTAATGCGAATAAAGGTTCTCACTCTTCAAAATCAAACACCACAAAATATTATAGAAACCGGAAATTAGAAAAACAAGACTAAATTTACCCTTCTCATTTCCAAATTAGTTTAAGTGACTTTTTTTGTCAGAGATACAATTCTCTATGTAGATAGTTTGCTGAAAGATGGAAGGTGGCAAAAGCTTCAAATTAAATTAGTCCTTCATTTTAATTTTTTTTTTAGATTTTTAAAAGCTTGAAATACCCTTACACAAACTAAGTACATGTTTTTGGTGTGTTTTATTTTAAAGGAGCTCCAAAGTTTTAGCTGCCAACACAGGATACTGGGCTGAATCACTACCCCTAATGGAGTCTCCACTATGTGCTGTCATTGATCCAATTCGTGATTACCGCTGGCATGCTCTTAGATGTGGTGGGCCAGAAACAGCTTCGTTCCTCTGTGAAATGCCAGGTAAAAGGACAGGGTTGTCAACCTTTTATATACATTTACGAGCTCTCGAACTCGTCTCGTAGTAGCTCGCATGATGATGATGCAAACGCAAAAAAAAATAAACCTCTTTTAATGTTTGCATCACGTCTCAATGAACTTCATTTTGCAAAAAGCCCTTAATATTGTATTACGTATTCATCAACCATAATACCTGTATAGTATTATGCTTCCTGCTTGATCCTTCTCTATTTCTTGTCTATACAGTTCCTGCGTGGGCCGAATCATGCATTCTAAAGGACTTACCTTCTTTAACTATGCAATACATGGCAGATACAGCTAGCATTGAATTAATTCGCAACTGTGGCGATGAGGGACTCATAAGGCAGATATGCCGCGGAAAACAGGTAAGTGCACTTTTCATAATTTATTTACATCTTGTTCGCTTTTCATTTTTGATTTTGCATAATAGAAAGTTTTAGCTTGTTTTCATTTCTATGATGAGAGGTATTTATAAATTCAAAAAAAAAAATGTCTGCTTTGTTTGACAGGACCGTGAGAAGATGATGCGCGAGCTAATTTGCCCTCGGGAGCGTCTGGAGTCAAAGAAACTAACTGACATCACTAATTCTCATTTTAAATCATTGCAAATTATTCGAGACATCTCGAGCGACAACAATGAGAACAATGACATAGAAATGATTCCCATAAAGACCCCAGCGGATTCGACCGAACAGGCCCAGACTGAGAAGAACACTGTACAGAAACTCATCGAACAGTTTAACGTGGATGAACTGATGCAAGCCGATCAGCCGTCCGGAATACCCGATGAAATTCCAATGCCCGTCAAGAAGTCAGCCAAGAAGATTGTAGTAGCAATGCAACAGAAGAAGCCAACTCCTGCCCCTAAGAAGCCAACGGATCGAGGCAATCAGAAGGCCACCGAACTGGAAGACATGATGATGGGAGACCAACCCATACCAGACGATGCATCGAATGAAGTTCTCGAACCACTGCCACACATCAAAAAAGTCCTGCCGCAGGATCTGAAAAAAATGCCACCCATAAAGAGTACAACAATCGTTGAACCCGCAACCACAACCACATCGACAGTTGCCGTGGTTGAAAATGATGAGTCTCCGACCTCAATGCCGGTCCACACATCATCTGAACCATCTGTATTATTCGACAGCACCGGCACCACATCTGAGCTTATGTACACAACCGGTGGCGGGCATTCTACCTCGTCAGTTTCATTAATGACCACAACCGTCAGCGGTATAGTTCCTGCCACACAGCCGGCTACAATTGGTCACCCGATGCATCCCCAGCAGCAAAGGACCAACGTCATCACCGAGGAGGCAAATCATCCTCATGTCAAAGAAACAAACGATAATCATTTCATTCCGCCAATGCTTTTGGTGAAGTCCCACTACGTGCCACCCTCCAAGGGCTATTCTGATCACCCTCATGCTGCGTTAACTCCGGGTCAGACGCATGAGAGCGACAGCGATGAAGAGACCGCAGGAACAACAATTGAAAATGTGCACCAGCTGGAAGATTCCAGCGTACAGCAAGAAACAACGTTCGCTTCGCTTCAGGTAGGTGACACCATTGCACCGAAGACAATGGAAGAGGTGGTCACAATTACAGTTCTAGGCAAGGAGTCACCAGCTGCAAACTCATCGGAAATTCAATTACAGGTCACTACAACCGCTCGAGCTGAAATTACCACACAAGATACTTCGATAGCTACCCAGACTACCCAGACAACTCAGAGCACAATGAAGCCTGCCACAACAGAATCAGAATCAGAACCAGAACCAGTGGCAACGACAACCTTTTCAGCCGAAAAAATTACGGAACTCGTTATTCCGACAACCGGCAGCGGAGATGTCACCAGAATCAGTAGAGGCAGCTCTTCTCACTCTCAGACTTTGCCGTCATCAACTGCCCCAATGATGCATCAGACCGACGACGACGTAACATCGTCCCAGGCTCCTCTTGTCCACACCATCGATACCCAAACGGAAGGACTGATGAACACAGAAAAAACAGACCTACTACCACAACAGTCAACGCCATTTGTCGCCGGGAGCACCCGTGACGGCCGCAGCAGCAACAGTAACATTAACGCTGGTGACAGCATGTCTCCCCCCTTATCATCTCAGCCCGCTTCTACAGAGGGTTCCGGAATAATTTCTTTGACTACTGCAACAACCACCCCAACTAAGGCCCAACATGAGGAGCCCCACCCAACGAGAAATTTTCTCAATGAAGAAACCTATCCTCCATTTAAGCCAAACCGTAGACGCTCGCTCACTAAGCCAGATACACCGAGCTATTTCAAGAAAATTCTAGGATAATCATCTGGGATGTAAAAAATTTTAACTTTCGTCCCTCGAGGCGAACAAAAACAGACAAACTAAGTTGATTCACTTTTTTCATTATTTTGCTATGGTTCGTTGTTTCATTGTGTGTGTGAGTGTGTGGCCAAAGGATGTTGGGTAGAGGATACCGAGGGGGTTTTGGAAAAATTTGTCAACCTGCTTTTTATTACCTGCATTTCTTCTGCATCCTTTCAGCGTCCTCCGATTCACAAAAAAAAAAAAAAATTAAAAAAAAGTTATACTTACATAAAAACTCTTCTCTCCATGGTGAAGTGAAGAAGACTTCGGTCGAGCCACAAATGAGACACAGGGGTGTTACAGCCCGCAGGGTACTGTTAGGAAAGTTTTCTTCTTTTGTGAGTGTTTTCGTTTCGAAAGTTTTTTTTTTTTTTTTTCATTTTACATTTTTATTTTGTTTTTTAATTTTGTATATTTTTGCGAAGGAAGGATGTACGGACGATGTTAGAGAGGAAGTAAGTCCCGTTGCCAAAACAGAAAGAGCTATGACAACCAAAAACAAAACAAGGGATACAACTTGTAACGGTGCATAGTTTGTCAGGGTTGTTTGTATACAATCTACCAAATTAATATGCCTGTATTTTTTTTTCTTGGAATAATAATGATGAAACATTTTTCTGTAACGATAAAAAAATTATTACAAAATAAATAAAAGAAGCTTTTATATAAAAACAAAAAAAAATCAAGAAAAAAATGAAGTATCAACCAATTACAAAAAAAAATGTTTAATTAAAAGAAAATATTTTTAAGAAATTTTAATTATTGTAAAACAGTAGTATGAATACAGCAAATGAATTCAAAATAAAGAAAAATAAATAATTTTAAGAATGTGTTGGTAGTTTAACACACTTACATTTTGAATACATCATTTTAAGGAAATACAGAATCGATGCATTAATTTATTTAATTGTGAAATAGCAAACAAATCAATTTAAATCAAATGATAATATGAAACATTTACGAAAAATAAAGATACAAATTGCACAAAGTACGTAAATTTAATTAAATGGCTCTGTTTTTATTTTCCGAAGGGTGAAAAAGTTTCAAAGGTAAGCTTATATTCAGAAGCACTTTTAGCAGGATAGGCAACGGTTGTTCTGAAACCAAAAGTTAAATGCACAACTGGATCGTACGAACTAGCTCTTCGAAAATGAAAAATTTGGTTTTACATTAGTGTTTAAACTTTTTAGAAGCTTCCGCTGGCCCGGATAGTACCTCTCCCAGCGTTCTGAAGAGGTGCATTTGCCCAGCCTGTCCCTTAAAAAGGCGAATCTTCCTCACAGTATAGTTACCGTCAAATTGCACATACGTCCCTTTTTTCCGAGGTCATGGAAACGCTGATTAATTATCAGCTTAAGAAATATCTTAAAGAACGAAAGCTCCTTAATGACCGGCAGTATGGCTTTCGTAGCAATAGGTCCTTTGGTGATCTGATGGTGTATCTCACCGAACAGTGGCACAAGTCTTTACATCGTTTTGGAGAAAGTAAGACTATTGCACTTGCTATTTCAAAAGCATTTGATAGAGTTTGGCATCAAGCTCTCTTATCGAAAATGCGTGTATTTGGTATCGATGAATCTGTAATTCATTAGATTAGAAATTACCTTTCGGATCGTTCGATACAAGGTTGTATTGAAAGGTTTCATGTCTGATATTCACAAAATAAATGCTAGTGTGCCCCAGGGCTCCGTATTGTCTCCGACCCTCTTTCTCATTTTTATTAATGATCTCTTATCTGGAACTTCTAATCCACTTAATTGTTTTGCTGACGAAAGTACTCTCAGCTTCTCATATTCGTTTTCAGATTCACCTCCTTGCTCTTCGGATGTGGAACTGGAACCGCATCGTATGATAAGCTCATTAAATTCTGATCTCGACAGCATTGTCCAATGGGGAATAAAAAAGCGCGTAGAATTCAATGCTTCAAAAACTCAGTGCTGTTTTCTATCGTTAAAGCAGAACCCACCCCTATGCCGCTATCCATGAGCGGTACTTGCATTGAAGAAACCGATCAGCTTTCGGTACTTGCTATTGGCATCACAGACAACCTCTTGTGGAATTAACACATATTTGATGTCGCCAAAAATGCTGCAAAGTGTTTGGGCTTCCTTCGAAGATACAAGAAATTCTTCTCCTCCTCTGAGCTGGCTGTAATCTATAAGGCCTTCATTCGTCCAAAGCTGGAGTATATCTCTCACATTTGGACAGGAGCTCCCAAAACTCATTTGAATCCTTTCGATAGAATTCAGAATAGAGCTCTAAGAATGATTGGCGATAGATCTATAGTGGGAACATTAACATCTCTTCAGCACCGTCGAAATGTTATATGTTATATTATTTCATCGCAATGTTCCACCGAAACTATTCAACCGAAATACTCGCGCTTCCAGGAATGCTCATCAGTTTACCCTTGAGCCCAAACTCCGGACGTACGGTCAAGTACAGAGAATCTTTCTTTAGCCGTACAACGCGAATGTGGAATACTGTGGCTCTATCCCCCTACCCCCCCCCCCCCCCCCCCCCCGAATTTTAATATTCAGAAATTCAAAAAAATTTGCAGCGGCTGTATCTCCTCTTACATCCTTTCCAATTTTACTAATACTCGCACTGTGCTGGTTCATTTTAAGGGTAGTCAAAACCCGTTCAGTGCGCGCATCGGTTTCAAAAAAAAACAGAAACTGAAACTGAAATAAATCAAATGAACTGTTGTCCAGAAAATCGATAACAAAAAGACTGGGTCTACTAGAGGTACAACAAATAACCATTTTTGTTTAATTCCAAAATAATTTTTCCCTTTATTAATAACTAATTTTTTTTTTCTGAAAATTTTTAGTGCCGTTTTCGAGAAAAACAAAACTTTTTTTTCTTTTTGCAAAAAAAATAGTCGAAAATCAAAAAATGGTGTCAGGTACCTTAAATATAACAAAATGTAGACTATGCCTAAAGTAATGCACACACCTATTTTATCAAAATCTTTGGAGTAGTTTTCGAGAAAAATAAGATGTTAGAAAAATTTGTATGACAATTACCATTATTAATTTAAAAAAAAAACACTCAAAAATCTTTTTGAAAGAATCACCTAAAACGCTTAAATACCAAGTTTGAAGAAAATCGCTTCAGCCGTTTAGGCTGTAGATATTTGTACAGACAGACAGACATACACACAGATGGAATTGCAGGGACCCACTTTTTTGGTTTCCTCTTTCATCGTAATAATGTCAAGTTTAATTAAAATCTCGAGTTCGATTTTTTTTTCAAATGCAAAGCTTGCCCTATAGTAGGCTAGACCGGGGCTAGAAGTAACAGGGGTAAAAAGTAACAGCTAAAAATGAAAGGGTTCCCTGAAAATTAAGAAACGCATGACCGAGAAAATTGTTCGTCTACTTCAAAGCTAACGTTAAGTATTGAATTGGACATACTTAAGAAAAGTTATAAGGGTAGTGCCCAAAACTGACACGTTTGTAACATTTTTGTTTGTATTTTTGGTATTCCTCTTTACTCGAAAGAGATATAGGCCTGTTTGTTTTTTTAAATATTTATTTATGTATTGTTTAAGTTTATGTTGGTAGTTGAGCAATGAATGGTTTTCGGTTATTTTTAAATTGAGTGAATTGTGTTAAATTTCATGTTGGGGCTAGTTGTAACATTTTTGTGGGGTAAGTTGTAACAAATAAAAACAGTATTCGTTCATATTTTCAAACATATTTTTGGGAGCCAAGACAATGAAAACGGTTTTCTTTGCTTATATTTTGTTTTGTTTAATTTAGGTCGCTCATGTGTTTTCATGGTTTGCTAATTAGTTACATTCGCATGCATAGTATATATGAATACCTAATACTGGTTTTGGAATATTTAATTACATTCCTATTTTCTAAGTCACTAAATTTATTTTTTTTTTTTTCAAAAAATTCATTTTGATTTTTTTTTTTTTCTAGGAACAATAAAAATTAATTAATTAGTTAAACTTGTGGATTAACATAATAACTTTTTAATTTTAAAATGAATTTCATAGGTTTTGCTATTTATAAACTAATAGTTTTTGTTTTTAGGGCGACAGGTTTTGTTACAATTTACCCCGGTCTATGTTACAACTTTTCCCGCATACGGGGTAAGTCATAACATCGCGTTTTTTGTCTAAAAGTTATATTTTTACAAATTCTGGTTAGTATTTTTTTGGCTTTTTATTGGATTTCGTAGCTGAAATATTGCTCTTTTAACTGAAAAAAGTTTGGCTAACTTATTTTCAAAACCTTAGGAAGAGCATCAATTTTAGTAAAAAGTGTTACTTTTAGCCCCGGTCTCCCTTACCTATATCGCAAGTAAAAATAAAAAATGGTGTGTACCAAGTTTGAAGCAAATCCATCTTACCGTTTAGGCTTTAGACTCGAGGACAGACAGATGGAATTGCGCTACCCACTTTTTCGTCTTCGCTATCATCATCATGTCAACTTTGATCAAAATCTCGAGTTCGATTTTTTGTACGAATCCATAACTTGCCATATAGTATCTATGTATATATCGTAAGTAACATTGCCTCAAATCATAGAGTTTGTTTCAAGTAGATACTTATGCGTTCCTAAAAATTTTAATTCGAGTCAAATTATTAAAAAATATATATCCAGGGCCCATGTTCTGTAACTCAGGCGATAACTTTTCCTCACTTAACACCTCTGAAAAAATGGGTTTCGGTTAGTTGAGGCGATACCTTAAATTTTTAGTTTGTTTGACTGGGATTTTCCAATGGAAGGCGATAAATTGAAAAAGTCATTTTGGCAATTTAACAACAAAACAAACATTTTTTTTTGTTTCTCGACTATTTTGATCGATTCGAAAGTTACAGAATATCCACAGGATCCTTGCATACTCTGGTCGATAGGAGAGCGTTTGAAGAAGATGCATATATAATTTATTCTTTTCTAGCCAGAATTCGAGAACAATAATTTGAAAAAGATTTTTCGAAGGCTTTTCCAAACTGAAGAACAAATATCTTACTTCTTTATTTAGCAACACGAAATAGCTCTAGAGAGATTTACGGTATATTTTCAGTTCTGCAAATAGTAACCCTGTGATTTTCGTCCGATTGAGCTCAATTTCACAAATAACAGCATCTATAATATCATTAGGTAAGAAGAAGCGTGCTAAGAACGCACACTTTACTCCCAATGTTTTCTTCGAGATCTTCCCAGAGGCATTTTCCCTGCCAGATACGAGGTGTAGCTGTATTATTTTGGTACAAAGCTTTCAATACATTTATCATTTTTGATTATATTCCAAGCATATATAACTTATAGACGAGTGCATCACGTAGTATGGAGTCAAAAGCTGCTTGAAGTCAACAAAAAATGCATAAAGCTTTTTATTCATATTTTTGTAGAGAACTACTAAGCTAAGCAATACAAATAACTGGGGCCTATAACACAATACATAAAGTTCTTGTTGAACAAGTGAAATTCAACAACTTTCTAAGAATTCGGTAACACGCAACAACAAGCCTTGAAGAATTATAACAATAGTTTTTGCTTCATTCAACAGGTGGGAAATTTCACTATTTCACCGTTCTTGTAACTGGAAACAACAAGAGTTAAAAAAAGAGAATAAACTTGTTGAATAGTTTATAAATTTCAACCGACGGTTCCTGACTAGTTCAAAGTCAACAGGCTAGAAAAAAACACTTGCAATAGTGTTAATTAAGTGAATACATCGGACGGATCTTAAGAATTTATTTAGTGGCCTAGAGTTTTGTGAATAATTTTTCTTTTTCTGAACCGGACAGTGATAGTGAGAGCCAAGGACATACAAAAGTGTTGAAGGAAAGAATAAACTTTGAAATTGAACCCTAAAAATTTCATGTGCCGTAGAAGTTGTTGACTATTTTACCGAAAGTCTCTCCCACAAATTACTTTCCCCCACTAATAACCTTAAAGTACTAATTGTAAGACAGAAAATATTGATTGCCTTACATTGGTTTGGAACTGGATCTCAATACTATGTTATAGTAGATGTTAATGGTGTTCACAAAAAGACAGTTTGTCAATGTATCAAAGGTGTTACATTTGCAATAAATATCTATTATTTTAACTTTTTGGAAATTTTAAAATTCATCTTGGTCGATTTCCTTGTTCAACTGATTCAGCAAGTGGAGGGAAACTTTTTCTATTGACAATTGTTACGGGTTTTATTGAAAATGAAATGATTTCCACTTGTTGAACAAATATAGTTGAACTAGTAATTGTTGACTTGTTGTTATGTGTCATATAGGCCCCTGTCATAGGACCATTTGTCGATTTTCTCAATTTTTCGAAAACGGTTGAACGTTCTTTTTTTGAGACTATATTTTTAAATTCATATTATTAAACACCTAAAACTGGTGTTCCAAATTTTCTTAGAAAAATGTTTAAGAAAAATTTTATACAAAAATTAAGTAAAAACTACGAAGAAGACGACGTAAAACACAAATTGTCAAATTGGCGGATTTGTCAGCATTAATTCAGACTATTCCTTACCTTATACCTTATAATATAATTTCGTTACTCCGTTGGAAAAATGTGTAATTTTTTTTCCTGAAAATTCCTGCACAGTAGAAGGAACAAGAACAAGTAAATTTATTTTTTTTATATCTTTAAGCATAATGACAATAAAACTTTTTTTTTCTTCTTTTCCCCTAAAATTAGAATCCGAAAAACTTTTACATTCGCATTTATTCACCTGACTTGATTTCAAAACTACTTTGAACCTTAGTTGAGAACCTTCCTTCGACGAGCCGCTCCACGATCTCCCATTGGGTGTAATCCCAGTGCGTCGTATTCGGGTCGGTCGGTATCCAAAGCAAATACATAATATACTGCCATTTTTACTGAATGCCCGTAAATATGCAAGACTGAGTCATAAAGTTCTATGGCGTCCTGGTAAATCACAGTCACAGAACAAAAGAAATCCCTTTACTTTTCTTATTGCAAAAAGATGTCGTAGGTTATTTATTTTATTTTTTTTTTCTGAAAACATCTAGGTCCTAACCAAATTTATGTGCAAGAACTTTTTTGCGGTCACAGGAAGCTTAGATATTTTACTGATTTATTTGCGTATGTATTTTTTCGAGGGTTAAATGTTTAAATTTTGCATAAGCAGCGATAATAAAAATATACATTTACATCTATATACATACATTCACACACAAATGTGCACAAGGAAGTGTAAGTCTTTTTGGAATGTATTGTTTTTTTTTTTTTAACTTACCATACCGGCAAACTAAGCTCGTATATTTTATGATTTCCTTAAGGATAAACCAACTGCTTAAATGCTCTGCAACCAGGCAGAAGTAATGTAGTCTACATGGTGACGGAGGGCAAGGGCATATATCATCAGGCAGAGTAGAGGTAGCAAAAGCCATAAAACTCAATGTCATTTCAGAAAATTTACCTTCCTGTTCTGTTGGGTTTTTGGATTAAATCTAAGGAAAAAGAGTAAATATTTGATTTGCAAGCAAACGAAGCGGCATCCTTTTGACGCTGAAGTGTCCTCATCCGGGCATCAGATGATGTTTTCATTTTCATCAGTCTTGTTTTTTGACCTTCGAAATGGTCAATTGGAATGAATGGTCGTCTTTATGCTTGGGTTGACTTTGCATTAATTTTAAGATGAAACCAAATTAAAATTTGTTAGATTTTCAATGGACTTTCCGGACTTTTTGGGTGGGACTATGACTAAATGAGAGAAGCTCATGGAATAGGTTTGGTTTTTGAAACGAATTTAATTTGTTGAAGCCGGAAATAATTTAATTGGTATAACCTTTTGAAGAAAATATATTATGTATGTAAAACATGTTCATTATGCTGGGAGGTATTTTAATCTTTTATACATTTCAACAAAGGGAAAAGTCGAAGCGAAGCAGGATTAAAAATACTTTCATTTAAGGAGATGTTTACATATGTAGGTACTTCATTTTTATTTCATCTCTTTAGAAGACAAGTTTTTAAATTTACATAATAAAATTGGACAATGGACCAATGCCGTCTGTCATATTGACAGTTATAGCTTTACATTATCTTGATTGCATATTTAAGCGATTTATGTATACAGGCTGCAGACAAATTTTTTTTACTTGCGAATAGAGGTAGTTACTATAAGGCAACTTATGCATTCGTCGAAAAAAAAAAAGTTTTGAGATAACAATCAAACATGACATTACGATGATAGCGAAGACGAAAAAATACCTACCTGACATGATATAACCGTTATGTTAAAGCCTATTTTTCTCGGAAACGGCTTTAACGATTTTGATTTTTAAAAAATTAGTGCAGCTTTTAAGGTACGACCGATCATATGGTAAAAAAAAAAATTTAAAAATGTCTTAAAACGGTACTTTCCATAGGACAGTTTTTTTTTTTTTGGCTTTCGTGTGTCTCATAATTGGCTTAACCGATTCTTTCGAAATTTTACACATATATAGGCTTAATTGCTTAAGTACTTAAGTACTAAATTTTGTATATAAAAAAAATTAAGTAAAAAACTACTTTAAAAATATATTTAGATTTTTAACGGAAATCTTTTGCATACGATGTGATCGAACATAACAGCAAGTTCGTGTGATCCAGTCCTGCACTTTATTAAACTAAATCGTTAGTTTTATACTGAAATTTTATTGGAAAAAATGATAATTCCTACATATAATGCTGTTATTTCATAGATTTATATCAAACTTGACATTACGATGGTAGAGAACTCCGAAAAAATGGGTCCCGCAATTCCGTTCCTCTGTCTGTCTATCTAACTATACAACGCTCTACAGCCTAAACATCTGAAGCGATTTTCTTCAAACTTGGTATTTAAGTGGTTTAGGTGATTGTCTAGAATAGATTTTTAATCGTTTTTTTAGGCCAAAGAAACCGTTAAGAAGAAAATTTATTTCTCAAAAACGGCTCCAAGAATTTTTATTAAAAAATGAGTGTATTCTTATATTATTAGGGCAGTCCACTTTTATATATAAAAATATTTTTTTTTTGCGTTCGTATTAACGGTACTTCTCATACAACCACTTTTCATATTTTGGACTTTCTCATTAAAATGTTTTTTTTTTTACGACAATGCTTCCTTAAAGTGTTAGTGAAACTACATACTCAAATTTTCAAAAAAAAAAAAAAAATTTTCGATTTTTAAAAAATAAATAAAGATTTTTTTTTAAAAATCCATTTTACAAAAACCAGTCAGTGAATTTTTTTCAAATTCGATTTTTTTATGTATGTTTATAATATATTCGAAATTTTATATTTTATTTTTTATTTTATACACAAACAATTAATGTTTAAAAAATATACATTTGTAGGTACCTGTATAACTATTCCTTGAATTATCCATTCGACAATTCATTATACTTAGAATCGAGGTAATCTTACGTCGGCTTTAAACCTGCATAGGAAACTAGACTACTTATACCTTCTGCGCAGCGTCAATGTTTAGCTATATTAAAGTTGTTAGCGCCAAGTGCAAGTTCGCAAGATCCAGTCGTGCATTTAATTTAGTTTTGTTATCAAAAAGGTACAAACAGAAGTTCGGAAAGGGATATTGAACAGAAAATTTAAACATTACTTAAACTTCAAACCAAAAGTATATACATATCTGTAAAAGTTTAGTTAAATAATTTATTAAAATTAAATATATGTATATGTATATAATATACATGGCTGACATTTGTACAGTTTGCTCTTATGAGCGATAAGCAAAAAATACAAAAATTGCCTTAGTTGAATGCACCCATAGTTTCTCGGAAATGGCTCTATTTCTTTCATGCGGTATACGAAATTATGTGGATGACATTTTCAGAGTTTATAAATGTAGGTGGGTAGTTAATTATGTATATGCATTAAACTGTATATGTTAGGTGCAACATACATAATATTCATGCGATTTTTAAAGATACATTTATATAAATGTACGAGAGGCTACATAGTATATATGTTGATTACACAAGCTCTTACTGTCTGAAAATTGCTTCACCGGTCATTCGTTTGCGTAACTTTAATCCACCAAAATTATGTAATAGTGTATGATTAGTCATCAGAAGATAACGGAAACGTACTTGATTCCATCAGAATCAACAATAACTTTCAAAAGGCTACAATTTCCAGTACATTTGGCTTTCCCGATGTCGATAAATGAGCTGCAAGCAGGGCAGACAATGACAATTTGTTGCTTGGACTTGGAGAAACCGTGTTTCTCCCATGGATGGGCAGCTGTATGTAACATACCCACTAGATGCAAACCCATCAAATTTATTTGTTTTAACGAAAGACAGATTATCGAGTAATTATCGTTCATTATTTTGTTCTTCAATCGAAAACACTGGTGAATCTTTACATAACACGTCATTAACAATAACAATTTTAATATCTTTTAATTGAACGCAATACAATAAAGTCGAAGCAACGCGCGGAGGGGTCTGCTAGTATACATATAACAATTCAGTAACTGGTTTTTGAAAAATCGATTAAAAAAAAATTAAGTACCTATTTATTTTTTTAAAAATCGAAAAATTACTTTTTTGAAAATCTGAGTATGGAGTTCTATTAACACATCTAGGGAGCATTTGTACAAAAATTTGTATCGGTTCATCTAGTAGTGAGATAATCGAAAAAGTTGTTTTATGGGAAGTATAATATACCGTTATTAAGAACACAAAATAAAATATGTTTTTACTTAAAAGTGAAATATGACTAATTTAAGTACACTTAAATTTTTTTTATTAAGATTCTATTGACCAATTTTGACAAATAAATTTCTTTCTTAACTGCTTGAGCATTGTACCGTGCCTACAGTTGTTTTTTTTTTTTTGAAGAAATCGATTTAGTCGCTTTCGAAATTTTAAGTTTTCAAAAAAAAAGTTTTTTTTTTAATATAAAAAAAATTTCCTGAAAAATTTTGGCTCACTTTAGTGTTTAGGCTTTTTAGGAACTTCTGCATACAAAATTTCAAAAAAGAACGTTTTCCAGAAAATCGAACAAGCAACAAAATGGTTCTACTATAGAAGTACCAAAAATAACTGAACAAAATTGGTGAAAAGTACATTTTACCTTGATTAGTGAAATAATTTTTTTTTTATAAAAACCGTTGGAGCCGTTTTTGAAAAAATAAAATTTTTCTTTTTGGCAAAAATAAATTAAAGGCAGGTACCGTTATTTTTCGTCTTAAAAAAAACTCCTTAGACATATAGCTATTACCGAAAAAAATAATATGTACCAAGTTTGAAGGAAATCCATCCAACCATTTAGATTGTAGACTCGAGGACTCGAGGCAAACTGACAGACGGAATTGCGCGCCCCACTTTTTTCGTCTTCGCTATCATCGTAATTTCAAGGTTGATGAAAATCTCGTGTTCGATTGTTTTACGAATCCATAACTTGCCATACAGTACCTAAATATCGCAAGTCAAAAATTATGTTACCTAATAAAAATGTTATGAAACTATTCAAAAGATTAGAATTTTTCAGAAAAAAATTACAAAGTTTTATTTAGAAAAATCCGCCCAATTCTACGCCCACATTTATAATAAATGGCTATTATTGGAATACAAGTCAATATCAAATTCGGAAGATCACGAGCACAGCTCCGTCTATCAGGTACTATTAATTTTCCGCCAAATTGTTTTTCTCTTTTATATTCCATTTTTTATTTGAGAAGAGTTACATAGATACCTACCTACAGATGTATATTTACATCTATTTATGGATTTTAATTATGTAAGTTGGGAGAGTAAAATGTATGTATGTAAACCTTTACATATAATAATGAAAATGAAGGATGTAGGTGGGTAGGTGGGTAGGTAGCTACATGCATACCACTTCATAATTTAGGTGCAATATGCATACATACAATTCATGTAATTTTTAAAGACTCATATGTATATATAAATGGCCAAATTCCTAAACTCAAGATTTGCAAAGTAAGACCCCTTTCACACAAGGAAACTGAGTTGCCGGCAACTGGGAGTTTGTTGGTGAGAAGGGCAAGAAGTAAGGGGAATGAAAAAAATCTCCCCGGTTAACGATTTGAAGAAATTTTTTTGACGTTATGCTTTGAAATTTTCTTAGTATCCATTTTGACTTCTGTCTCTGATAGATGTCAAACATTTTTTTTAAAAAGAAATGTTTCTTACAATTATATTATTACATTAACCAAACCAAGTGAGCTACTTAAATAAATTCATTGTGAAAGAAAATTTTAAGTTTTAGTTCTTTTAATTAATTCAATCCATCACGAATTGGTACACATTTCATACATACAATTATGCGCCTAGACATGGGAAATCCACAACAAAAACGCACGGACCAACTAAGCTCTCAGCTTGTGGCTTCATCATTACATTTGGTTTATAATGACGTTCCTGTATTAGCGAGCAGCAGCAGCAACAGCAGGCAGCACCACAGGTATCAGTCATATCATCCTGTCAGTGGTTTATGTGTCCAGCTGTACCAATAAAGCTTCGGTGCATTCCAATAAGCCCAATATAATCTTCTGTGTTGGGTCCAAGATTTTGGATGGCAAGAGAAACGCACAACAAATCTGCACACAAACCAATTTTCTCCTGGTTCATTGTTTTTCCGTGACATTTTAATATATTAATTTAGCAAACCATTATTAACAACCACAATAAAGAAAAAATCATTTACTTATATAATCGCACCAGGTTTCTTTATTTTGTATTTATTTTTCTAAAAATAAGCTGCTAATTGGTTGTTTACAAAAAGCGAATGTCAAATCAAAAGCAATTCAAAAAACGAGCAACTCAGTTTCCTCATCAATTTCTTCGTGTGAAAGCTACAAGGCAATTAAAGGAAAACGTCAAAAAAATCTCCAGCAATTGGTTTCCCTGTGTGAAATGGGACTAAGTATCATGCTAAGCAAATGCACGAACCCGATAAAAATTAAAAAGAAAGTGAAGTGCGCAACACAAGTTTAAATCTTGCACAATTACAATGAAGTAAGCGCAAGAAAAAAGAATGAACTGCGTTTTGGGACAGTGTGCTTAGCAGAGATTTTTCCGTTTGCTCTTAGGAACAGTTTGCTTAACATATTACGCGCAAGATTTGAGTTAGGAATTTGCCCAATGTATGAGAGCCTACATTGTATTAAGTATTCAGTGACGTACATAAATAAATATTTTTATATTGCTTAGTCGTTATAGTTTGAGGGACAAAGATGCATTTTGAATTCATGGATAAATAAGAATATATATTGGAGCGGTTTTTTAATAAATTAATTTTTTATGTATAAAATTTTGGAAACATTTTTATAAACAAAAATTTGAAATGCCATTTTGAAGACATTATTAATTTTCTTATACATAAAGAACAATCCAAATTATGTTTGTGCGCTATCTTCTTTTTTTCCGCTCGATCGATTTGAATGAAATTTTCAGAAGATCTTAGAACATGTTTGGAGAGTGCATTTAAGAAATCTGTTTGCTGTCCGATATCAAGAACCGGAGTTACGACCAAAAATGCATTCACATGTTTGTTTTTGATTTGTTAGTATAAATAATATGTTTTGGTTAGTAAACACACACTTGCATTTTGGCTTCTCTTTGTTGCGCGAGTAAGAACACAACTACAGGATTTGATTCCCATTAAATGGACTTTGATATTTTATTTTGTCGGTTGTCTAGACTGTTTCATTGGTTTCTTGAATGACTTAAAGATAGAAAATTCGTTGTGAAGCTTGGAAAATTTCGGTTAATTGTGAAATTCATTGCGATAAAAGACGTTTTGCGTGCATTTTGGGTGGAGAAGCTTACGAGATATATATTAGGTAGATGATGCTATGCTGCGATCAATGCCACAGCCTGATAGATTGCGTTAGATATGCATTGACTTAAGCTGTGCGCGATTTGACAGGTGTCATTTCCACATTATAATTTTGCTATTTTTCTTGCTGCAATTGATTCGAGTTTTGTGTGTTATTACATTGATTCCGATCGAATCTTGGACGACTTACATATTGCACAGCTTCAAACTGCACAACCACTACCAAAAATTCGACAAAAAGTTATTAGAAGAAGAAAAGTGGTTAATGTAGACTTCAATCGCATGTACTTTATCGATGCTCCCGGGGTGACATGCAAGACATTCGTCATTTAGTTAATTCTAGCAACAACGCGGCCAAGATCTCTTTCGTTGCATGTTGAATCATATGGCATTGCTGCAACAAGTTTAAAGGAGGTCGAACTGCACATTCCGCTATGAAGCTGGCGATGAATATTCTGACGGTTGAAAAGCTAATAACGTGCACAATGACCGAAATTGATGCGAGAATGCAAAGGCATAATTTGGGATGAATGCACGATGGAGCATAAACGAGCTTTGGAGGCAGTTGACCTAACAATGAAGGATTTACAAGGTGATTCGAGATAAATTGGTGGTCAGGGGAGATTTTCGTCAAACGCTTCCCGTCATCCCAAAATCTACCGCTGTCGATGAATTTCATGCATGCTCGATATCGTCGTCCTTGTTCCGGCATGTCAAGAAGTTGAAACTGACCACAAATATGAGAGTGGTATTGCAGAACGACCAATCGGCTGCTGAATTCTCAAGACAACTGCCGGCGCTTGGCAATGGCCAACTTTCTGTTGATATCTCAACTGGCTTGATAACATTCCTGGCAAATTTTTGCGAGTTAACAACGTCGAATGAGAAACCTATCACCAAAGTAAAGTGTTCCCCGGCATTGTAAAATATTATAAAATTCTCAATTGGATTTGTGAACGAGAAATACTGTAGCGGTGAAGAAACAGGCCGTTCGTGGTCGATAACTTGGTAAACGGTCTTTGCTCTTTGTTTTTGTTTCATATCACTCTGTGCTTATTTTTATTCTATTCAAATAAATCACATTGAAATTTGAACTATCTGTGTTTTATTATAGCTCTGCGGATCATTTTGGGCGAGACGAAGTTCGACGGGTCCGCTAGTATACATACAAAATTCAAATTTAAAAAAAATTCTGTGGCTGGTTTTTGGAAAATCGATTTTTCAAAAAAAAATTATATTTTATTTTTTTAAAAATCGAAAAACTTTTTTTTTAAATTTTAGTATTCAGTTTTATTAACAATTTTAGGGAAAATTTGGATAAAAAAATATTATTTTAATCGGTTCATCCAATGTTGAGAAAGTCGAAAATATGGAAAGTGGTTGTATGGGAAGTACCGTTAATAAGTACCCCAAAAAAATATTTGTATACTTGAAAGTAGAGCGTACTAATTTAAGAACACACACATTTTTTTATAAGAGTTCTTGGAGACGTTTCTGATAAAAACACTTTTTTCTTAACGGTCTTGTAGCATTTGTATGGGAGGTACCTACAGTTGTTTTTTTATTTTATAAAAATAGTTTTTTATCTATTTAAGATAATGTCAAAAAAAAAACACCAAATACGAAGTTTCAAAAACAAAATCTTTTGAGTCGTTTTCGAAATTTTGAGTTTTCAAAAAAAAAATTAATTTCCAAAAAAAATGTTTTTGAAAAATTTTGGCTTACAGGAGGTACCAAAAATAAACATTTTTTCAAAAAAAAATTATCAAAGGTACGCTTTCCCTTCATTAATGAACTGATTTAATTTATAAAAATCGTTGGAGCCGTTTTTTAGAAAAATAAGATTTTTATTTTTGGCCAAAAAAAATGTATGGGATCTACCGTTTTTTTGTCGGTTTAAAAAAAAAAGAAAAAAACGTGTGGGCATATTACCGAAAAAACAATCCACCGAACCGTTTAGGCTGCAGGCTCGAGGACAGACAGATAGACGGAATTGGGGGACCCTGTTTTTTGGTGTTCTCTATGATGGGAATGTCATGTTTGATTTTTATAAAAAAAAAATTTCTATGAATACATAACTTACCTTATGGTAACTATAATCGCAAGTAAAAAATCAATAAAAAAAATCTCAATATAGCACCCTGTTCAATTAAAATAATTTTTTTTAAAACAACATCTCCCAACTATGCAGGGAGTTATTTACTTTGCATGCAAGAAAAAGCAATATAACAGCAGTTATCTTTCCAGTTGCCATCACCACCAAAGTTACTACTTTTAACATCACTTTATCACTTTCACTGGGATAAATTATTTCAATAAAACTAGCATCTTGAGACAAAATTATTCTTCCATTCCGTATGTACCTATGAGAAGTAACCAAGTCTACTGCACACAGAATCCCTGCAGCTATAACAGGGATAACACTTTTCTCATATCCTCTAGTTAGATTCTGGGTAGATAGATAGATAGAACAGTGTTCTAGCAGATCCTGCAGGTGGATTTAATGTTTGGAGCCAATTTTTCAATTGAGTAAACTAAACACGTCTTCGTTAAAAGGGATTCAATTATTCCAGCTGCAGCAAGAACTTTCTGCGCGAATATTCCCTGTCTCTAATAATGTTTTTTTTTTTCTTTTTTCGAGCTAAAGGTGCTGGGTGGTCTTAACTTCTTTTTTGCAACTACCAAGTGCGGTTGGTTCTGTTTCTAGTTTTTTTCTTCTGATAAACTATATGTAGCTAGTTTCAAAAAATAAAGGATAAATTCAAAATAATTAATTTTCTGCATGCGGTAACGGTATAGATATGTATAGTTGCAGCAAGGACTTTTTCCTGATGCTCCGGCATCATTTCACGCTTGCAGCAAAATTTGTATCTAGTATCATGGAAATTTATATTTACACCCACAACGAAACTCACGAAACTCGGGAGGGATACGGAAGAAACATTGGAAAACTTTTGTCAAGCGATAAGCCATCGAGGACGGTAGAGAGATAGGACCAAAAGCAGCTTCCAGGACCTTCTATCTTTATATATATACCCAAGACTGCAATACCACCTCTCATCTGTCTAATTGGAAATTATAATTCGGTTTAATTATGACTTACGAGGACATGAATTTATTGCATTAGCAAGCGCTTTTCCTTGGTTCGGTTTCGGTGGGAGGTTTTTATTTTTGCTATTGCAATGAGTTGGGATCATCAGGAAATGGAGATTAGACGGAGCAATTGTGTATAGATGCATTTTATTCGGATGTAAATTGTATTCGTACCACTACCAGTATTCTTATACATGGAAAATCTCCATACGAGAATAAATAGTTTGTGTTGTGTCTGGAATTTAAGCATGAGAAATTCCGGCTTATAATTAAGAAATTTGCAAGTGCCGTTAAAGTGAAAATTTTGAGTTTTGGTGTTGCGTTGTAGTGATTTACATGCTGCAACTTGATATTGACGCAAAAATACGTAGATGGCTTGAAGTCGAAAAATTATCAATTATAAAAGGCTTTCCGGTAAATGGACCTAGTGTTGTTCCTGCTGTAAGACTAAAGTCAAATCACCTTAGCAAGTTTAGCGCCTAGAAACCCAGATTCTTAGCAGCTGGTAGGGTTCCTAAACAGTGGCACGCAAAACCAGGTTTGAACAAAAAAATCTCCTACGAGAAAAGCCAATCCACACAAGGTCGATTAAATTGCAATTCATCAGAAGAAAGTCCATAGTTAGTGTGGATTGAAGCCGTTGCAAAAAATCAAATGATTTTTGGAATACGGGACTCTGTTTTTACGGAAAGATTTTTTGTAGATATTAAAAAATCGATTTTGATAAAAAAAAAACATTTGTATATACTTGCCTTACAACATTTTGAAGATTCACTCTTACAACATCGGGCTCAAAATTTGTTTTGGAGTGTGGGGTTTTAGGCTTTGAAGGTTTGGAATTTGCTGTTCTAAGCGCAAAACACTTGAAGAAGACTAAGATCCGGCGATCTGACCCAAAAAAACGCTAAACTAGATATAAAATAGCCCCGAAATAAGTGCTGTAAAACCTCCATCCGTTGTCTGGGTGATTACTCAATCTTGTTCGACTTACGGGACCGGCAACTCTAGATAACCAAATCAGCAAATTACTGCAAAGAAACTTGTTTAACTTTCTATCTGTTAGATCGGTAGTTCGTTTTTAAGTTCTCTCGGACGCTCAGAAGTTCTCCACAAAGCAATAATATTCTCGCTCCAAAAAGGTAAATTTTTGTATTCTTCTTTCGCTATCTGTATGAAAGTGGTAACAGTTTACATCAGACTCTGGTCCAAATGCTTAGTTGTTTTGCTTATATGATGCATGATTGAGAGAAATTAAATGCGCCATTGGATCGTACAAATTTGCTCTTATTTTCGACCACATCGTATGCAAAATATTCTTATTAAGTTCAATTTTATTTCCCGATACTAAATTATTATTTATGGTGGACGATTATTATAAATTTAGACTTTGAATTTTTGTATCCACTAAGCAATTAACAAACAAAGAATAATAATAGAAACGAATTTAAATATAAAATGCACAACCGATGTGCTCGCGATAGGCAGATTTCGATAAATGAAATATTTGAGACGGTGATCTGTCAGATCGGTGGGTTGCATTCGGCATATAAAATTGTAACTGAGTAGGAATTAAAAAGCTACCTCCGGTTTCGCTCAGTGATGGGCGGGCTCGCTTTTGTATGTACTTATTTTATTAATCGAGTGCATATCTGCGTTCGATTAATAAACTATTAAAGAAAGGTATCAATAAAAAAGAATTCATTGACCAACGATGGAAGTACAGAGACATACTCCGACTTACTCTGGGCGCCAGGAAGGTTTTTTGAATTCGTGGTTAAAACTTTCCAAAACCAAATTTAGGTAGAGGTAGAAACCCTAAATTTTTTCGACAATAAAATTAATTGACAATTTGAAAATTTCGGCAAAAGTTCGAAATTGAAATGAAAAATATAAGAGAACAACTTAAATATCAATTTGAAGTTACTTTAGCAGTATAATGTATATGTGTCACAAAAAAAAAGAACGGAACAAAGGTGACTTTGGGATAAATTCCCGAACGAACAAAAGAATTAAAATATGGTAGTTAAGTCCCTTATTTTTGGGAAACGGTATACGAAAATCAAAGGCCTAACAGCACACCAATTCTACTAAATTTGAAAACGGTTTTCAGTACGAAACTTACACAAAAAGTTTACCTCAATATATACTTATCTTTTCACAAAATTTAATTTTTCCTGTACGAGTTTTCTGGCCTGCCTGGCAGTAACTCCTGAAGATGCTCCTTCTAAACAATTTCTCCTCACAAATAATTCTTATTCCGAGCTTCCCTCCCAAAAATTATTCCTCAAAGAGAAATATAACAAAAATTCGGAAATCAATCAGCTAGCGATTATTATCAATTATCTAGATAATAATCGTTAGCTGATTAATCGCTTTATCTTGTGCAACACCCTCTGCTCAATCTCAGCATCTCTGAAAAACTAAGCTTTGGTGGCCTCCTCACATTCAACCTAGATTCCTCTATTGTCCGTCTCCTTCTTACATTTTACATGTTGGTATTTGGATTTGGGTACGGAATAGTGCGAAGCCCTTCACCTTTATCAGTTAGAAGCTCCGCTCCGTAGTTGAGTTCAATCCACCTTCTCTCAATATCAAGATCCCCACTGAAAGGGTTAACACGTCCAAAGTCCCCTCCCAACCGACCCAGACTAAGAGAGAGAAATAATATTTTCGTAGGATGCCCTTCGCCATTTATCAATGTTTAATGGTAAGGAAAAATCCAATTTTCACGCGAAATGTTACAAAAACTAAAACCTTAGAACTTCAAGTAAATTTTGAGGTTTAGGGAATAACTTAAAAGAATCATCTTCGTTTAGTTCTCAAGACAAAACAGTTGGGCTCTCAGCCGTTCTTTTAGGTTGGGCCGATATCTGGACCTTATGTCGCACCTTTAGATTTTCGACCATGGATCGCTTGTCAAATGTGCTTTACGTACTTCATAATAGCTTAAGATTCGGATTGAATCTTTTCGTAGACCACCTGTCACACGATCGTTCTTCGAATACCTGCAATTGTGACTTTTCCAAGATGCTTTTAGAGGAAGCCTCTGGCTGATGGACCAGGTTCGCTCTGAACTCTGCCAGTATTTTGGAGCCGTAACAGGAAAAGGAAGGGTTGAAAAGGATCTAGGAAGACAAATAGGCAAGTAAAACTTGTTGTGGTAAGATTTACCGCAGCATAAGAACCTAAATATATTTTTAAATTCGTTTCTTATTTAATTTTGCATATACAAAATTCCTTTAATTTTGATCTAATGGAAAATTGGTATGACAAATTTGTTAATGATATAAACCTAAAACAAAATTTCAAAAAAAAAATCATCCATCCATTTTCGATATGTTGAACTTCAAAAAAAAAATATTAGCTATATACATATGTATATATTTTCAAAAAAAAATATAAGTATTTTTCAAACCACCAAAAAAATATATGTTTGGAAATTTTTGTTTATTTAATCTATTTATATTGCAAAGGAGTCAACGGCCTTGGCTCTGATGAAAGCTCGTAGTTATGGTACTCTCCCCTCAAAGTGAGATCACCGTAAATACTAAATACAAAAAAAATCTCATGAAAAAGGTGGTTTTAGTAATTTTCAATTTTCTCAAAAACTAGAACACATAAGATCAGTTTTTGATTGAGAATTAATGACAAATGAGAACTTATGAAAAAAAATATCATATAATTTTACAGTTTTGAAAAATTTCCAAAATTTCTGTTTAAAACCAGTTTTTTTTTTTAAAAACCATGTATAGGTTCCACTTGATTTAAAAACTAACTTAAAGATTAAGGTCTTGGTTTCGTTAGTTAAGTTATAACACTTATTTGTAAGTATTGCCGTTCTTTTTAAATATTTTGTTTTCCATTCTTAGTACTTTTTTTATGAAATTGCCCCTCCCGGCCAAACGGAGGGAATTAGACCCCCACCTATATTAAAAAATACTTGTATTAAGCCCATCTAAAAAAAACCGTTATTTTTTTGCGACGCCTGAGTTATCGTACTCGTGCCAAGTTGTTAGCTACAAGAACAAGTTCGTATGATCCACAGTCGTTCATTTTGCTTTATTTAAATTCATAACCAATATTTCAAAGTCAAAAATGAACTGCAAACGGAACTGCATTATTCACATTTTGAAATACATTTATATGTATAATTTATGAATGATGTATTATGCAAATAATAACAAAAGTTTTTTTTGTTTTTTCTGCAGGTACCTACATGGTAAAACAAACAAAAAAATTCTATACCTAGATACCAATTAAAAATAATTGTAGAAGTATTTAATTTGAACTCTCCACTCTATGTATGCCCTAATTGCTCTTTTCAATTTTGTTTTAAAATTGTTATACAAATGAATCCATATATGCATTAGCTTGGAATATAAAATATATTATATCCATGTTAACGTTAATAAGTTGAACAATGGCTCTATTCAGCAATTTTCATAATGCATAGCTTTTATGGCAAATACTGAAGAAAAAGAGTGAAAAGTAAACTAAAAACCCATCGAAAAGGCTTTACCACATTATAATGATGCACTGGCCGACGCTGCAGCCATATTATTAATTAGTGCAATTAGCGTTAATGTATATCTACTCTTAAAGTGAGACCTGAATTATTTTAAATCATTTATAAAAAAAAACCAATACCACAGCACTATTACGGCCCACTCAACTTAACAACGCATATACAATTATAGACCCGATAATTACGAAAATGAATATAAATGTTAAGCAGGGGATATACCACTTGCAGCTTATCCCAATTCAAAACCCATGTATATTAAATAAACTTGGAAGGACTTTGAAAAACAACGACAACAACATATACAAACGGAACTCTCCAATATTACAAATATATATAAAATCACAATAGGTACTCAATCGTTGACCACGACATGAGAACATTGGCCATGGAGCCATTGGCAAAATACAGAAAATCCATTAAGGAACGGAAATTATAAGCCAACGGGCTTATCGCCCTGCTTCATGGAATTTAATTTTCGTTTTTTACTTTCACGTGTATTCAAAGTTGTGCACTACTACGCGCGATGGCCGGTCGGTTGCCCAAGCGCTCGAGGATTTAAATTTGGTCCTTTGATCCTTAGGTTCGTAACAGATCTGGTTGAATCCGTTGCGCTGCGCTATTATACCAAAACAATCTATAGTCAAAGTGAAACCGTATCACGAGTAATTATCTTAATTTAATTACGGAACCAGAGCTTTGGCATGTGGCGGATTTCGGGTACTTGCTTCCTTTCGTCGCTGGATTTCAGCAGTATCTATAGATACCTATTGGGTCATTGAGCTTGTGTTGATGGGAGAGATGTTAATGAAGATTTAGTTTGAATTGAGATAAACGATGATGACGCACATAAATTGTATAGATATACCTACATCGCTGTGAAATTGTTTGTATCAAGATATTATCCAGTGTCAGGAATGAGAGGGTATTACATTAAATTCAGTCAACGGTCCTTATTTTGAAATTATTTCCTTTAGTATTGTTGTTTTGCTTCTTGGAAACTGGTGGACTTTTAGCTTTAATTGGAAACTTCATTATGTACCGGAACTAAGCTCAAGCAAATAAAAAGAGACCAATTCACTGTACTTGTAAGTAATTTGGTTTGAATGGGCGTTGAATTCAAACGACAGGGCTTAAAGGCTGACCAATAAAATATGAATATAAAAAATATATAGTAAGAACTTCGGAGAAATAAAAATACTTGGCGTTTATTAAATTTTTTTCAAAGAATCGCTGCATTTTGATATCATTTTGAATTTGTTTTTTTAACAAATGGAGGTATTTATTGTTTAATTTATCTTCACCATTCGACTTTGACAACTAGTTTCACATTGAAATCTTAATTGCCTTCGGGCGATTTCAATGTACACATTTCTAGCTAGCACCCGTAGGATGGTATGTTGAGATATTTGCTGAGTTAAACCAACTGACTCAACTTGTTGATGAGCCAACTGGAATCCCTGACGTTACAGGTAAAACCTCCAACACTTTTATAATTGTTTTTTTACTTCTGATCCTAATAAAAATACTATAAGTTTATTATCGCGTCTATGCATATCAGATCATGTCATATCTTCAAATTGCTAATGGTAACAACAGCCAGTTAAAAAGTAAAATGCCCGATTGGATCGTACGAACTTGCTCTTGTAGGTGTTTAGTAAGTAGGTAGTATTCGGTAGGCTTAATTAATAATAGTACCTTATGTATAATTAGTATAATGAATTGTTGAATAGATGATTCAGTAGCTACGCATATACATACATAATGTATTATGTATGGGTATTAAAAAAAATAAAAAATCGTTGGAGCGGTTTCTTAAAAAAAAACCATTTTTATGTATAAAATTAATATACGTATAAAATTCAAATTCAAAAAAAAAAATCCAGTGACTTGTTTTTGAAAAATCGATTTTTCAAAAAAAAAATTATTATTTAGTTTTTTAAAAATCGAAAATTTTTTTCTTTGAAAATTTAAGTACGCAGTTTTACTAACACTTTAAGGGAGCATTTGAATAAAAAAAATTTAATCAGTGCATCCAATAGTAAGAAAGTCGAAAACATGAAAAGTGGTTCTATGGGAAGCAGTGTTTTTCGACATTTTTACTTTACGTTTTTTAAATAGTTTTTTTTACCTCTTTTACATTCGTGTTTTACCTGCTTTATTTTTTAACTGTGCTTATGTAAAAAAAATACACAAAAATATTTTTATTTATTAAAGAGCCCGATTTGTTTGTAAAAACAAGTTTTATAATCTATTTCCTTAAAAGTTTTTCAATATAAAATTTAATTACATTTTCTATCCATTTTCTCATTAATTAACTTTGTTTACCTTTTTACGAGTTTTTTACTTTTTTGACTGGATTTTTTAGTTTTATATACTTATTTACGCCTTTTTAAATAGAAAGGTAAGAAACAGTTTTTTTACATGAATTTGAACATCACTGATGAGAAGCACCGTTAATGAGTATACGCAAATTAAAATATTCTTAAACATAATAGTGGACTCTACTTATTTAAGAATTCACATATTTTGTATATTTTTTTTTTGAGCCGTTTTCGAGAAATGCATTTTTTAACGGATTTTTTAACATTTGCATATACCGTTGATTTTAATTTAGGAATACAGTTTTTTAAGCTGTTCAAGAATATATCAAACAATTCCCAAGTGTGAAGTTTCCAAGAAATCCATTAAGTCACTTTCGAAAATTTTAGTTTTCAGAAAACAATTTTTTTTTTCATCTTCAAAAAAAATTTAGTTTTTAATTTTGTTTTACACTTTTTAGGATCGTCTATATAAAAAATGTTAACAAAAAATTAAATCAACTGTTTTTCAGAAACTCGAAAACCACAAAATGCTATTTTTAGAGGTAACAAAAAAAAAAACAATTTAAAAAAACAATACCAAATGTTCTTTTTTTCAAAATAAACTGATTTTGTTTTATAAAAATCGTTGGAACCGTTTTTGAGAAAAATAAGATTTGTGTTTTTGGCAAAACAAATGTATGCGAACTACTGTTATTTGTCGTCTTTAACAAAATGTGTGGGCATATTACAGACAAAACAATATGTACCAAGTTTGAAGCAAATCCATTCAGCCATTTAGGCTGCAGACTCGAGCACAGACAGACAGACAGACAGACGAAATTGATCGTATTGTCTGTTTAATTGCTAGAATTTTTTTGCACGAATCCATAACTTACCTATAATCGCAAGCAAACATTATGCAATATTTTAGCTATAGTCTACAATCTACATTTTGGTCGAAAATTGTTTTAAAATATTTTGTTATAAACAGTACCTATATGCCATACAACCAATTTTTTTTTTGATTTTGAACATTCTTATAAGCGACTCGACGGATTTCGATTAAAAAAATTATGTAGGAGGTTATTCAAAACAATACCAAAATTTTCGAAAAATATTATTTTGGATTTTTGAAAAAAGAAAACGTGTGGATGGTTTTTTTTTTTGAAATTTTGTTTTTTTATTTTTAAATATTTAAAATTGTCATACCTACCAAGCTTTTTTTAGAAAAAATATTTTAAAAAATTGTATATAAAAAATTAAGTAAAGCAAGACTTTGAAAATATATTTAGATTCTTAATAGAAACCCATTGCATACGATGTTGACAAACGTAAGAGCTGCAATATAATGGACTTAAGCATTAAACAAAATGGTAGAAGTTGGGAATGGAGAAACGGATATATTTATAATGAGACCCAGACCAGGACCAACCAGCATAACCAGAAAAACTTTAAGAACAGAAAAAGGAATGGCTTTTGTTTCAATAAATCTTACCGCAACATTCTCTATTGCCGTAATGTCATATTTGATCAAAATCTCGAGTTTGTTTTTTGCCAAATGAAAAATTTCCAATAAAGTATGTACCTATGTATATCGAAAGTCAAAAGTTATCTGTGTTTTATTTTAATTTAAAATTGTTTCGCAGCAAAAAAATTACCCTATATAGAACTTATTTTTTTTATTATTTTAAGTATTGTTACTTCTGCAAAAAAATATTTGTTAACAATGTAATTCTATTAACAAAAGAAGGTTTAATATATTAATTGCCACAAGGTTAATTTCGGGTGCATAATTCCTCCCCAAAGTCACACATACATACTTACGTATATGCAAATAGGTATTAATAACATAAACACCCTCAAATTAATCACTTATAAATTTTATGTGAAAATAAATATGCTTATAATTTTAACAATATTCTCAAATGCCCATGGAAATTCATTACGTAAATGCAGCAGCTGAAGTCATTAAATTTTCTTTTATGGTTAAGCTTTACGGAAACATTCCCAACACGTTGCCGCCATTAAACACTTCGCATCAGAGAAATTCTTTGCAATTCGCATAAAACTTAAATTGTCCTTTTCGAGCGTTGAATTAAAGAGACTTTTGTCCCACAATGTCTTACCATATAAAAAGGCACGCACACACATACAATCTTATTCATGAAACCACCCCAAACCAAGGCCCATCTGCAGACTTTTCCAAAACGCATACTTATATGTTAAATTAATTTGCAAAATATCGTTATGCCTTAACCACGAGATCTCCTTCCGCAAGTTTACAACCGGAAGCCATAATCATCATGGTTATCATCGTCAATGTTACACTTTCTATATGAATGTAGGTACGACGATGTACTAGATACTACACAGACATTTACACTCATACATTTTACCATGTTGCTTGGTGGAATGGATCATAATTCTCTCCCAAACCATCTTATCGTTAAACATGTATCCTTGTAATCCATCCGTAGTTGCACCATCGCACACTTAAACCTATAAAAAAAATGCAATTAAAAGCAAATGATGTTGATGATCAAAGTGAAGGACTCTGAACTCGAAGCGAGGTGGTTTTTTTTGAATGTCATTTTCGAATACGAAATGAAGAAAAAATTGAATTATTCTTTGCGAGTGCGAATATCTGGCAAAAGGCTTTATTGCAATACACTTTCTGGACCTGTGTGGATTCTGAATATGATGTGCTTTCATGCAATCGTTATATTGCAATAGTGAGGATGTGTTTCAAAGAAAATGCTTTGCAAATTCAAATTATTTAGAGTTTAAATGCGTCTATTAAATGTGACGATTTACAGTATTGCGGAAAAGTGATATCTCAACATCATCCATAGGATCGGTATCGCCAGGCATGCGCTAATGTAACCCAATTATTTTTTATTAAAAATGACCAGCCTATAGTGGACATAAAGGATAACATTGGTACCAGCTCCAATCCCATTTCACATACAATTCACATTGCATCGAATTTGTCCCCTCTTTTTTTTTTTTTTTTTTTTTTTTTTTTTTTTAAATTCATTTTTATTTCATATTAACTTATAACTATCTTAAAGCTAGACAAAAATGTTTAAAACTAGCATAATTATCAATAACTTACAACTAATTTACTGGCCCTTTACGGGCGCTCTAAATTAAACAATAACTCTTACAACTAATGTCTTTCGACCTAAAAACTATTTTAATTAAATCTAATTTTTTTTTTTTTGATTTTTTTTATATTTCAAGAAACTTTTATACAAAAAACTTGGTATCTGATCATTTTTTTTTTTTTTTTTTTTTCTACCTATAAACTAAACCTTAATATATATTAAAAATAATTAAAACTACTTAAAATACCTAATAATACTTAAAACTACTTAAAAACTAGAACAGCCACAGCAGCATTTTTTTCGTTTTTTAATTTTTTTTTTGTTTATTTTTTATATGCATGCAGACACCCACCAGCATGCAACCCACCCACACATGTACCTGCGCACATACATATACGTACGCACATACATGTACAGACACGCAGATACATGCACGTATGCCCCCGCATACATACATATTTTTAATTTTTTTTTGGTGCCACCCTGACTGTTCCCTATACCTAATGCCCTAAATCTATGTAAGTCGGCCAAGATATATCATCTTCATCGACTTTAAATATCACGATGCTGTTCAGAGAGCCACCAGAACTGGTTCTCCTGTTTCGCCCTATCCCTCCGGTCCCGATCGGACACAGTCCTACTGAACCGAAGGCGCTCTTCTCCACCTTGAGCGATGACGTCTCGACTATACAGGAGTCGCCTATCCACAGTTTTCCGGCTGACGTGGTAGATGAGCGGAACCGCCCCTCCATCCTGTATCAGCCCTCGACTGTCTAAATAGAGGAATGCCTCGGGAGGGATGTAGCCACTTAACCGCGCACTCTCGAAATATTGGTTATTTGGGTAATACGCCCCAAAAATTAAGTTGTTAGTTGAGGACATCGCTCTTGCAACGTGACCCCGAATCAGCTTGAACAAAAAATTATCTATTCTGTTTATGTTGGCTCCGTTGTATAGAACCTGGTTGGAATAATATCTTGTGTACTCCGACTCTGGTGTTCTGTGTAATCCAAGGCAACGTCTAAGACATTGCCTCTCAAACACCCGAATCTTTTCCATTTGAGATGGGGCAACGTTGAACAACACCGGGCATCCGTAGGCAATCATCGGCCTGATGAGGGCCATGTAGCAAATCACCTTCACCCTGCTGTCAAGACGGCTGCTATAAAACAGTCGTTTTGTCAAGGCAAAGGCTCCCCTAGCCCTGGCCAAAGCAGCACCTATATGTCTGTCGAAATACAGGTACTGATCCAACCAGATGCAAAGGTACTTTACTACACTTTTACTCGCCAGTGGATGTCCATGTGGCCCTACGATCACCAGCTTGCGCCAGTTCTTTCTCGTATCCCTTGAGGCGCTAGACAACGGAGTCCTAAACAAAATAGTTTCTGATTTCTGGAAGTTGATTTTCAACTTCCAGTCATCACAATATCGCTGAATCTTGTCGAAGTCACTCTGCAAGAGACTTTTGATGACCTCAACTGTATGAGCTGTTCTGTACGCAATTAGATCGTCGGCGTACGCAATTGCCTGAGTTAGACTACCTATCAGATCGCTGGTGTAAATGTTGAATAGAATCGGCGAGTTAACCGCTCCCTGCTGAAGACCATTATTAATATTAAAAATTGCAGTAGAAGTTACATTGCCACTCTTGACAACAAACTTTCTACCATTTAGCATGTCATAAAGCATATACAATAGAGGTTTACTTATACCTAGTCTGATTAGCTTTAGATAGAGACCTTCTAACCATACGGTGTCGAAGGCCTTCTCCAAATCAACCAGACAGGCACCCGTACACTGCTTTTTAGTTTTGTTCCATTGGATATCAGAAACAAGTTTAGACGCGGCATGAATTGTGTCATGTCCCGCCTTAAAACCGAACTGATTATCCGGGATGATATTTTTGTCCTCCGCCCACTTGAACAGGGCTCTATTAAAAACCTTTTCAAATACTTTGCTGATACTCGGAAGAAGACTTATCGACCGGAGATTCGCCGGATTGGAGTTGTCCTTTCCCTTTTTTGGGAGAGGGTGCACCACAGCTGTCTTCCACCGCACTGGATAATATGCATTATTCAGCGCGTTGTTAAACAGTGTGGTATAAATGTCAACTGCTTCTTGAGGCAAATGTCGTAGTACAACGTTGGATATACCATCGACTCCTGCAGACTTCTTTTTCTTTAATGAATCGAAGATGAGCTGGAGCTCATTCTTCGAAATTAACAGGGGGCTGGGCCCATTTCGGTCGGCGATTATGGCGTTTGCCAAATCTTCATCATTAAACCTGGTAAAACCAAGGTTCTCAGATCGCCATTCGGTTATATCGTTCCGGAGCCATAAGTGATGAAGCAGAGCTCTGTTCTCCAGGTCATGATTCGGGCGAATGCTAGCATTCACCTTGTACACTTGCTGGAAAGCAGCCCCCACAGCCTCCACTCTCTCCTGCGGATCTTCGATTATATAGAGGTCATCGTCCAATACGGCATCCTCTGGGTCTATGCCTGCTGTCAGAAGTACGTCTCTGTTCTCTGTCGTCCTCTGGAGCTTAAGACACGGAAGATCGTTTTGATCCTTTCTTCTAAAAATCTTATTAATTTTTGGGAACATACTTGGGTCGCTGGAGTTAACGGCACGAATTTTATTGTCCCAGAACGAATTAATAGCCAATCTATAATTTTCTTTGATCAATTGGTTGATGTTTTTGATGGACGACTTCAGTGTCCTAATCTCCAGGTCTCGTGTATCAGTAAACCGCCTGTACAAGCGTTTTAGTCTTGTCAGTAGTCCACTTTTTTGTCTGTGAAGTGCGTCAATTGTCGCGTTACGGTACATGTCAGTTGCGTTACGTTCTTTGTATTTCGGTATTGTTCTGTTCATTGTTCGTAGAATCGTTTCGTCCATTTGTTCTAAGTATCTGTCGATTTCAGTATTTGTTAGGTTCCTGTCATTTGGTGGGGATATACCATTTGAACGTAATTCACTCAATAAGGCATTGGAGAAACGTGGCCAGCGCACCTTACTGTAATTGTAAGTATGCACAGGCACATACTCCTCCAACTCCATAAGCTGGTTCGGAAGTTGTATTACGGCTGCGAGTCCGCAGTGGTCACTGTCGTACTCGATCGTTCGTAAACAATTTCTTGGCCGTTGACCCACAGCGTCAGTAATTGTTAGTCTTGCGTCTTTAAGCAATAGATCCAGATAGGCACCGCTTCTTGGGAACGATGGCCTGTCTGTGGCTAGAAGATCGATGCGATACTCAAGGTTGTATCGACCCATCCAATTAAATAGATGGTTACCTCGAGGATTTTGTATTTGATTTCCCCAATCTGTGTGCTTGGCGTTTAAATCACCCGCCAATATATAGTAATTCTCTTCCGAGCTCAATCTTAAGCATTCAAAAAGCTTTTCAAGCTCTGTTATAAACTGCGTGGGCTGAGGTGTTTCCGGTGCATAGGCAGCGATCACATACATTCGCTTCCCCTGTTGGAGATGAATGCATATGATGCATGCCTCTAACGTCCGAAATTTTCGCACATCACTATTATATATTACCTTATGACTAATGCCTTTACGTATAAAGATTGCGACGCCTCCTCCTTGCGTGGAGTTGGGTCGGTCTCTTCTTACGATATTGTAATTGTTGTTAGTCAATTTATGTTTCTGGTTAAGCTTAGTTTCGCTAGCCATAAACACATCTGGACTTATGTCTTTAAGCAATTGGAATAAATTCGCTCTACGTTCGGTCCTAATCAATGAATTTACATTCACAGCTAGGATCTTAAAGGGCCTCTCCGGCAGCGCGCCCTTAACCTCTAAGTTGCGTTAAGCTCGGCAAAACAGAGTAGAGATAATCCACCCTAGTCGCCTGCTCCCTGATCTGGTTTTGGAGGCCGTTCAACTGGCCCTGGATGGCCAGTAGAACGCCCATAATATCCGCCTGTGCCGCCGGCGCCTTAGGTACGGGGGCCTGTTGGGCGACCTTTGGTGTAGGCTGTACCGTGCTTCCCCTTCCTGACGCCATTTGGGCGTAAGAAATTTGGGGGTTTACGGACGTTGTTGTAGGAGGGCGCACTGTTGGACGCTTTTCTACCACTGTTTGCTTTGCTGCTTTATTGTTTTTTATAAGCTCAAGCCAACATGGACAACAAAATATTACAAAATCCCAAACTTTGATAACAAGTCTGGACTTTTCTATTCAGATAACTATAGAAAGGAAGAAGGATGAGAAAGTATCGCTTAGTTGCTATTTTATCAAATGCATCACTGACCAAGCCCCAGTTTTTTTTTCTGTGGTAATGTTTTCAGAAATTTTTAATCTGAAACCTTTTTCAATTAGCAATTCTGAGTAACTCTGTTCCTCACTCCTGTTATTCTAAAAATTTCGATTGGCTGTTCCGATTAAGTTTCAGGGAGCTGTTTTCTTGTACTTATTTATCAACATTAATTATTGTCTTAAGAAGCCCTTGTTTTAAGAAAACGACTTTTAAATGTGTATTCGATTATTTATGAATAATGACGTTCTCATATTCGATTGGAATTTAAAACAAAATGCACGACTGCATCGGACGAACTTAACAATTTTAATTTAGCATAACATTGGCGATGTTTAGTAGGAAGATAGTCTAGCTATCCAATCCAGGCTTCAAGCCGATTTGGGGTGCCCGTGGCGCGATAGTTGTGTGCTCGCCTGTCAACCTCGTAGTTGCAGGTTCGATTCGTGCCGTTGGCTATGTCTTCTTATATTCCATTAAAAACCAATTCTTAAAATTGTCATAAAATAAGTTGCTGCTTTGCTCATTACATGCTGTTTAGGCATAACACTAACAACATGTGATTGAGTAAACTAGCATACCCATAAAATATGAGAACGAAATAAATAAAATAATGCGAATTATAAGGGACATAAATAAAGTAATTCTCTCCGCATTAGTTCAGCCGCCATCCCTGGAGATAAATCTGAGACATCAACCAGTTCTCTTGTCTCAGAACATCGCGCCATACATCTTTCCTATCCTTCTTTCTCTTCTTCCGCCGGATGCCGCGCTGTGTTAAGAAAAAACATATAAAGGGTATTAATAATCCCTTAAGCGCGTGCAAAGTTATAAAAAAAAAAAAAAAAACGATATATAAAAAAATGTCAAAAATCGTTGGAGCGGTTTTTTAAAAAAATATTTGTTTATGTATGAAATCTAAAAAACATTTTTTTGAAAACTAATTTGAAACGCCATTTTGAAGATATAATTAATATACGTATAAAATTCAAATTTCAAAAAAAATTCAGTGACTGGGTTTTGAAAAATTGAATTTTCAATAAAAAAATAGTATTTTTTTTTAAATCAAAGAACTTTGTTTTTGAAAATTTGAGTATGCAGTCTTATTAACATCTTTAGGCAGCATTTTTATAAAAAAAATAATTTTAATCGGTGCATCCAATAGTGAGAACAAGCCCAAAAATGTTTAAAAGCGGTTCTATTGAAAATAAAAATAAAATATTTTTCTACTTAAAAGTGAACTGTAATAATTACACACATTTTTTATAAAAAATTCTTCGAGTCGTTTTTGAGAAATAATATTTTCTTAACAGTTTTTTTTAACATTTGTATGCAAGGTATCGTTGTTTTTTTTTTATTTTACGAAAATACATTTTTAACTACTCAAGACAATGTCAAAAAACTATCAAATACGAAGTTTCGAAGAAATCTATTGCGTCGTTTTCGAAATTTTGAGTTTTCAAAAAAAAAAAAATTTTAATTTAAAAAAAATTTTTTTTTGATAAATTTTGGCTTGCAATAGTGTTTAAACTTTCTATGAACTTCTGCGTAAAAAAATAAAAAAAATCAAATTAACTGTTTTTCAGAAAATCGAAAACCCAAAAAAAATGGCTCTACTAAAAGTACAAAAAATAAGCATTTTTTCAAAAAAAAAAAAAATACTAATAGGTACCTTTCCCTTAGTTAGTGAACTGCTTTTTTTTTATATAATGGTTTTTGGCCAAAAAAATGTATGGGAGCTACTGTTATTTGTGTTATTTGTATGAAAAAAAAAACATGTGGGCATGTTACAGATAAAACAATATGTAGCAAGTTTGAAGTAGATCCATGGAACCGTTTAGGATTCAGACTCGAGGACAGACAGACAGACCGAATTGCGGGACCCACTTTTTTTGGTATTCTCTATTATTGTAATGTCGTGTTTGTTGAGCGCACTAGGCAGAGAAATTCAAACAAACCTAATTTGTTATTATTAATATTTAATAAAGCTTAATTTACAAACGCGTGACAGAAGGAAATCACACTTAGGTATAGAAGCAGGTTTCAAGTGAGGTTGTTGAAGTCTTTGTAAGACTTTCGTCGATTTAAAATAGTTTTCCTTCGAGAGTTTAGTCGAATGACTTGTCCACACAAAGTTCGTGGATCACATTTATATGCCATTCATAACATTCATAAGGGATTTAGTAATATGTTAAATCATTTTTAGTATGATACTGGGTTAAAAAGTGGATTTTGCTAATTTTGCTAATCTTAAACGAATTTAGTATCGTATTATCTTCTTAACATTTTACTAAACTTAAAATCACCAAATGGCTACTTTAATTTTTTAGTATCGTACTAAATCCATAATCTGATAGTATATCAGCCTTGCACTTCGAATCCTGCTGGTGTACATTTTTTTTTGTAAATAATGAAGTTAAATGATTAAAATATAAACATCGAATACTTAGTTAGAGCACATATTGGTTTTCCATCAATATATAATTAATTTACAAAGCAGAAACACAATAATATTGTGTTCATCAAAATTCAAACCCTACAAATGCTTTGCTATTTGGTTACTTAGCATTTTACTAGTTAACAAAAGGTTTAAAATTTATGAAAAGTTAGTAGACTACTATGTATATAGTAAATTGTTAACTAGTATGGTGTTAAAGCCTTAATAAGAGATTGTTTGAAATTTTACGACATTATGTCTAATACTATTATGAATGAATTTTTTTGTCAGTGTTAATGTTCTCCGTGTATGGTTGTGTCTATTTAAATGTACTGTTGTATGATTTTCGTCAACTCGATGAACAACTGTTGAACCGATCAAATGAAATGTCCGCAGATGGTTTGATTTTACCATAAACCATCAGAACTGACAACCAAGTTGAATTGTCTTAAGGTACAACTATAACTAGCTCAAGCAGGCTTAAATTTACCGAAAACACCATTAAGCGGGATATATCGAAAATAGAATTCATATAACTTCAGCGATTCTGTTACTGTTCAACCACCTGCCGTCAAATTTTCGGGCTTAATGTGATTTTAATCCTAAGTGATTGATACTAAACGAAACTGAGCAAAGTGACTGTTATAGACATGTTTATATAGCATTCCGTATAAATGTTGATGTTGCTGCCCTTAAGGTTTGCCTGTAGAAACTAAAATCCATTACTAACTTAAGTGTAGATTTTGGCAGTTCATGTTGGCCTTGTTGCTTTATCAATTGTTCCTCTTTTTATTTGCCAGATATTAAAAACAACAAATGCAAAAAATTTAAAAACTTTATATACTGCAGCAATAATAAACAGATCCCGAAGCCAATGAGGCCATTTTTAGATTAACGAATACCATTACGTCAACGATCAAAACTTAATACGGTTTCGGTTTTCTATTGGGCGTCCAGAAGCATTCCGAATCGTCCGGGACCATTGCATTGTCAGAAAAGATTCTTCTCACTATTCTGGGAAGAGAAATTCCCTTTTATGGCCTTTTCGATTGGTAATTCGGAACCGTTCGGAGAGTGTGTTGTAAACCCTTTTGAAAGTGTTCTATGGACACCCAGAGTGACAGTTCTTCTCCTGAATAGAAAAATAGAAGAGAAAACAATTCCGCATTTCGTTTCAGAATCAAAATCAGAATTACTCACACATTCAAACACATCTAGTTGTCAAAGATGTGGAACGTCATTATGTAAACAGCAACTTTAACTTCAATTTTAAATTTTATATATTTTATGAATAAGAATTAAAAATTTAAATCGAATAATATTAAAAATACAATAACCAAAGTTCTAAAAAAAATAAAATGGATGTTTACATGTCCACAAACGAATTTTTATTGTCTTCTTATTTCCGCCTGGCTTACAAATTACAAATTTAAAAAAAAAAAAAACAACAATTTTGGATATTTATGTATATGAATATGTGTAATTACACACATACAGCAAAACAGAAACTTCAGAATCAAATTGTATGTCGAAAAGGCGATTAGATTTCAAATCTGAATTCACTCAAAAAGCACTAAAAATTCATAGTCCTAAATGTCAAACGTAAACGGCAACATGTGATTTTCTATTTAGTTCTTCGCATTATTCAGAATTGAGTGGAAGCAATTATCTATGTTTTATTGGATTTCAGAATAAGCGAATACCTGAGTAAAACCAATGGAAAACGACATATTATATTTAAGGTATATTCTCATAATAGAGTCCACGGTACGATTAATTAACGAATAAATGTGATTTCAAAAAATTTATAAGCTTACATTTTTCACAAATTTTATACAAACTGGTTAAAATATAATTTATAATAATATTTTGCTCTTTAATGCCAAATTAATATTAATTTAAGAAAACTAATTATTCTTAGCGAATTGCATTCTGAACGAACTGTCACACTGTAATCGCGTTCCACATACCATCCACACTTCATCGAATAAACAGGTCTTATGGAGAAATATTATTTGATAGCTCAAGGAATGCTTAATTTAGAGAGTGTACACAATCGGCATAGTCAAATTCTTTTCAAAATTTGCCACATATGAAACAAATACAGTGGAAAGCTTTGAAGACCTTCGATAAGTCTGAATTTATGGATACTTTTTACCAGTGAACTATATTCTTTTATTTTTCCATTCGATGAAGTGAACCATCCTCGACCTACCATCCTGGCACTTAAAACAAAACACTTAAAACCAAATATCTATATTTTTTTTTATAGCTTTTCAGAATATTTAGAAGAAACTTTTATACCAATGATTGCATGTTAGAGCATGAGTATATTTTATAAAAGCAATAACTAATCTAAACTTTTAAGACCTACATTATACGACAAAAATTATATTAAAACTAAAATTTTTGACACGCTCCTTGAATAAATTCAAAAACTTTTGGCATGCTTACATATTTTATAATGCTCAAATACAACCTTTAACCTTGTACGAACGTACATGTTAAACCTTCTAAATTACCTTCTAATCTTCCCAATATCCCTGACCTAAGAAAAATGATACTTGTTTGTTTCAAGCTACTTAAGTTTCGCCTCAAGTGGTTTGTATGCCAGGAGCCTCTGGGACTCGGGACCAGCGTCACACATATGGACATACATATTCAACCAATAAAACCATGAATTTATATATCTTAACATTTTTCAAGCCAAAGAAAAAACAACTTAAATATTTATGAAGGATCGAAGCCTCAAAAACATACTGTGACAGTCATAAAACCATATTGTACAAAACTCGCATAGACAAAAATGCCTCAAACCTTGATCTCATAAAATACCAACTGAAATATATTTCTACATAATATGGTTTGTGGAGGGGCGAAGGCCAAAGGGAAAATAAAAGCGTAACGCACATCTATGTATGAGTGAGTACTCTGGTATTCGTGCACACAAAGGGATTCCTTCTATACCTAACAGATACAAGACTATATGGAGTGGATAAGGTTTTATTGTCGCTTTACGAGCTATTGCATGTGCCGACGCCGAGTAGGTAATATATCTAACCACACAAGCTCTTCCCATTTCCATCAGTCGCCATCGTTTAATACCAAAACTACATCACAACCAGGAATCATAAAAAATGTAAAAGAGATATCCTTGGGGCTGTTACAATGAGCGCGCGGTAAGCTCCCCAGCCACGTCCTAGCTCCTGCTTCAGTGTTTGCTCCATCTAGCTTCAGTGCCTTGGCACGGTTTAGCTGATATTCGTTGGCTGGATATGGCGCATCCCGGCGAAAGATGAAAATTGGTTTACTCTATCCCAAGGGCAAACTACAGTTAGCAATGTATCTCTAAAGTGAATTTGGGACATGTGTGACACGATATTCGCTATCTCCGCGAATTACGGTGTAATTTTAGCACATGGACTAGGTCGGGCTCCGCGTTAATTGGGGCCCGAATATTTATTTAACAAAATCAAGTGTTTTTCGATATTTTTAAATCTAATCTCAAAAAATCATAAGAACATGATAGTCCGCCGGTGTGTTACGAAGAGGCTCACACTATTTTAACTAATATTACCCTGTACAGGGTGATTCATATAAGATGTGAAAAACAGCTAGAGCATGCAGATTTTTGAAATGCAAGAATGAACTATCACGGGAAGGGGACTATTCGCCCCGTTCAACGAACCGCAAGAGGTGATTTTAAGCAATTGACTTGAAACAGACACAAAATGCACGATGGCACAGACTTGTCCTTAAAAAGGTTTCTATTAAGAATTTTACATATATTTTCTAAGTCGTATTTTACTTAATTGTTTATACTAACACAATTTTTTTTTTGAATTTATTTCCAAAAAAAAACTTTGGAAATTTCAAACAAAAATCATCTACCCGTTTCCGAAATATTGAATTTTCAAAAAAAATATTTTTTTTTTTAAATCCAAAACTTATTTTTCGAAAATTTTGCCATGCAGTATTATTTATAATTTGAAGGACCTCCCATGTTAAAATTTTTATAGAAATCCGTCTGGCCGCTTATGAGAAAGTTCAAAATCCAATAACAAAATAAAAATGTTTTGACAAAATGCAGACTATACCTAAAATAATGCACACAGTAATGTAACGGAAGCAAATAGCCGCCCCATGTACATGCATCTTCCCAAATTAATAATCATCCGCAATAACAGCTATGAAGCAATGAATACCAGTAACACAATAGGACTACTGGGCTACACATAACAGCGTCGTGGTCATATCATACTGCCTTTCATTCAACGAGTCAGCAAGCGTCCGTATCAGAGCAGAGAAGGATGCAACGCTACCACTGATATCATTTAGTGTTCGTTCGTCTTGATTACAGTTCACACTATGTTGGAGCAGGGTAGGTAGGAAATGCCGATGAAATGACAAGTCCATCTCTGTGCCCATAGCGAAGCAACGGTTTGTCAAATGTGTACAAAGAATCCATCGACGCGAGCTAAATACAAGCAACAACATCTACTATTCATTATGGAATGAACTTCAATGCGTCAACATTATGTCCCGAAATTCCATTCTACAACACAACAACACCCAATTTCAGTAGATGCTGCAGTCCATAGAGCCTAGACTTAATGCTTTCAAAAACATTAACAGACTGATTGCACGAAAATCTCCAATGCAATTTACCCATCAGCAATAGAGAAATAACAACTGCACATGTCAAAGCTGAAGCATTCGCTACTTACTTCCAAGGGAATTTCACACCCCATCCTTCTGTTGATCCAGTCTTTCTCGATGAATCTGGAAATATCCACGTTTAGCGACAACAGTCCAGCCAGTTGACAGCCCAAATCTGATCACCATAAAAGAGGTAGCGGAGTTAATCAACTACTGTAAGAAAACTGGTATAATACTTCTATTCCCAGAGAAAGGTGTGTGGGGATTTGATCTCCAACTATATGATAATATCACACCCAGTAACCTAAGAAAACTCTTTGAAGAACTGATACTAAGTTAAGAAGTTCTGCATTAAAAATAACATAATTTATGACTTTCAGTTCGGCCTTCGTCAAAATAACTCCACACTGCATCCACTCATGAAACTTCAGCACAATATCACCATAGCCCTTAATAGTCATTGAGTTACCGTCGGGTGGTTTTTTTTTGGATGTCGATAAAGCATTCGACAGAGTATGGATAGACACTCTTATCCACAAACATTGCCTTTTAGGTTTTCACGTAGCTCTAATTAAAGTTATGTCTTCATTTCTCCCTTCCAACAAATTATTTGTGCAGTTAAGTACTCACAAATCGTCAGTGAAAGGAATCAGAGCTGGAGTTCCGCAGTGCTCAAAACTCGCACCAATGACATAAATGACCAACCCATTACAAGCGAATATAAGAACCTTCTCTTCGCTGATATACACGACTTCAATGTCGTCATTGTTATCGACCCGGAAAGTCGAGGCCAACATCTGCAAAACTCCTTCACCCAAATTAGTAAACATGGACTAGGTAAGGTTTAGGACTTATTCCGTGGACTTAGTGCGAAATACTATTAATAAAACTGAATTTCTGCAATTTGACATTAACCAACTTAGTCCTTCGCTAGACCATCGAAGACGGTTGTCTAGTGACGGACTAAGAATTGGCATTTAAGAACAAAATTTACAGGGAATATAAAGAGATAGATTTGATACTTATTGTAGTAGATTGTGTTCGATTTTTTATTAAAAGGAAATAGGAAAAGTCCATGGTCTAACTCTTATTCGAAAGTTGTGTAAGTCCATGAGCTAAAGGTGGACTAAGCGTTTTTTATTAATAGGGCTGTTTGAGGTTTATACCAAATGAGGTATCCGAGTTAAATCATTTAAATTGGAGCTTTTCTGCTTCATCAATGATAGTTGGGAGCGGGTCAAAATTCTAGCTTCAAAATTCTGCTTCTCAAAATTCTGTCCGTCAACAAAGAAGAAAAAAATTGTGCTTATTTCTTTTAAATATTTAATTAACTTTTTTTATTTACAAAAGCAAACGAGAGAAAAATTAAACAAAACAATTCATTAGGCAAACTTAAGTATGGAAAAAAAATTACAGGAAAAAACAAGCAAACAAGCAAAAACCAAAGAGAAAACTGTTTTCTGAAGTGCGCCTAAGAACCTAAGATAGCCAATGTGACTTAGATCGGCTCTCTTTTTTATAATTCTTTTTATTTGTTTTTTTTTTCGAAACAACTTTTCTTTTTTCTTTATTAGACACTAAGGCGCCAGTTATAGCTTTCATTGAAACTCATCATTGAAAACTTCTACTATCAATTCTGAGGCACTTAACAAATAAGACTGATGTCTTTTTGGTTCAAAAAGGAAGGTAATAAAATATACAATATATTTTGTCAAAGAAATATTTTATTTGCTTTACTACTTTCTTGTTAATTCACTTTGGATTTTTCAATGATGGCAAGCATTTTCAATGAACAGCTGACATCATTGAAAAATCAAAAGTGATTTTACAATAAAGTGGTAGAGCAAATAAAGTATTTTTTTTTTGACAAAAATATTATATTTTTTATGACCTTCCTCTTTGAACCAAAAAGACATCAGCCTTATTTTTTAAGTGCCTCAGAATTGATAGTAAACATTTACAATGATGTGTTTCAATGAAAGCTATAACTAGCGCCTAACTGAATAATTGTCTTAAGAAGTTGACCGACCAAAAAAAATTTATTAAAATCTTAAGACAGTAAGAGTATGCTCTGTTCATCAAAACTCTGCAAATAATAAAGAAAACAAAGGTTTGGAAAATGTTTAAGAACGCTTTTTAACATTTTCCAAACCTTTGTTTTTTTATTATTTCCAGAATTTTGATGAGCAGAATTTTGAAAAGCAGAATTTTAAAAGTAGAATTTCGGCGAGCAGAATTTTAAGAGGCAGAATTTTAAAAGCAGAATTTTGTTAAAGGAATTTTGACCTCAACCCATCATAGTTGGTAGACAAAGACATCAGTTGACCAATCAAGGTTGCTTTGTTTGAAACTTGTGTCATACATATAAGACACAAGCACAAGAATGCACAAGAATCAGTTTCCTATGGTTTTCCCCAGCTTGGTCCCTCCTAGTGGAACCATAGGTAATCGTACTTTTCAGAAGGATTATCATTGGAAAAAATCAGACTCATACTGTTTTGTCACTGGTTAACAGTTTTTTAGTCGATATTACGGACAGAGGGTGAGTCTACACATGTAGCTGACTTCAACTAAGCTTAGTGATTATACGTAAGTTAATACCGTGTTGTTCATTTAAGAATAAAACAAAGTTGTAAAACCTTGACAGAAAATATACATATTTAGACAAAGTTCTAGCCTTCCCAAGCCAGAGCTCAACTCAGACTCGAAAAAAATTATCACAGTACACAATTATTGATTTGAAGAATTATAACGAACTGAAATGACTCAAAAGTATATGAAGGGATATTGGTATGTGGACTTTGGAGCATACATCGATTGGAGCATCGAGCTTAAACAGTTTATTGGACCACCGTACACAATTGGCACATACGCGATGGTCTAAGCAGTGGACATTTTGGTGAAAGAAGTGCCTCAGTTTATGAGAGATTTAAGTTCACCCGATTTAAGCACTCCAGTTGTAGGCTCAAATGCTTACCTAACAAAGGTTATCCTCTGTTTTAAGTGTGAGACTTTGACCATTTTGAAACTGTTACAAGATATAACGTATTCGATACGACAATTTTACAGTTTCATTAGAAATCATAAATGGCGATCCGGTCAAACGTGTACGTCAATATTAGACAAAAAAACTGCATTTCAAATTCAAAAGTTTAACAGTAAGGATGACAATGAATAGAAGAAAGTGACAGAAATAATTTGACAGTAAGAAACAAATACGAAACAAGTTTTAAAGTATGACAAAATGGTGTACATTTTCAAAGAGCACCATAGGCGCCCTGTTATCATTAGACGGGCCATTCTAAAAATGTACCTCCCCTCTCGTCCTTACTTAACTTCTAGGATTTGCCTCAAGTAAAAATTGTTACTACCATAAAAGCCGATGAGATATCTAATGTGGCATACCATACCGCGTAACTCTGAGTAGATCCCTTGCTCTAGCATAGTACATACTACAAGTATTATGTTTTTTTTTTAACCAGGGATGAATTGAATGAACATCCTTTTTAAGCTTGTTCCGCTTTATAGTATACCCTCTGGGCTTTTAGAGAATATTCAAGAAATGTCGACTGTTTTATGTGTAAGCTTCGATGTTTGGTGTGGTTTTTCAAGAAGATATTTTGGTGACAATAATTTTAAGGCCCTCATCCCCCTGTGCTCGCTTGTCGATTACCTCATTCCACCATATCTGGTCTCTAATGGCAAGCACTCCTTTTTTGCTCATCAGGATCTCGTTTGCATTAGAGGGTACATTTTAATCTAAGGTGAAATCATTACACGACGCACGGTTTGAGTTTGAGAGTTTCCTCTTATTGATTGAGCGTTGAACGAGCATGTGTCGGGGAGGTTATTTCCCATCAAAAGACAAACGCCATTTTTTAATGGATATACCCCAACAATTGTTGCTCTCTCTAGATGGTTGTTAGGCGAATATGGTAAGGATGTTAAAATCTACTCAAAGTTAAATTAAATAAAACACATGCGAGTCGATAAAGGGAATAATTATTGTTGTTGTGTGTGCGTGCGTGCGTGCGTGCGAGTATACGTGATGTGTGTGGTTAGCGCTAAGTAACTCCTAAGCTCGAAAAGGAACTCAATTTATTAAATTAAGAATACTGCGCTTTGGCCTCGGGCGTTTGATTTATGTAGATGGGTTGTGTGTAGCTGTGAGGACGGAGGATATTTTATATACCAAAAAAAAAAAGCAAAAATAACGAAGAAAGTAGGTATCTAAGGTAATTTCAGAATTACTGAAAGGATTAATGCGTTTTTCGATGAGTGCTTAGGGAACTTCTTGCAAACAATTTGGAATGCTGTTCTTAATTTGTTGGATTAAATTGGATAAAAATAAAAGCACGGGCGGCCATAAATTATGGTATTTTGTTCTTGAATTAAAAAAATAGGTAAAGTAAAGCAGGTGCTTAAAAATTAAATGCTAACATAAAATGAGGTGTAGGAAATTTTTAATCCTTAGCGAAAATAAATTGTTTGGTTATTGTTGTTGGGCAATACACATATGTGTACAATGAGGTTTTTTTTTGTTAATTTTTTTAGACTGTTAAAAAAAGCAGAAGGCTTAGAGCCGATGTGGGTAATATTATCTGGGTTTTTAGTTCAATAAATTGTCGAATTGTCGAAGGGGTTTGTTTAACGAATTATCTTAATTGGTTGATGCTAAAACAATTATTAGGGTTGTCCGTGGCACGATAGTTGTGTGTTCGCCTGTCAACCTCATAGTCACAGTCTATAGTCTATGTTCTCTTATTTTTCTGTTAAAAACTAATTCTAAAATATAATGTTGCTGGTTTTCTCTTTACATACTGTTTAGGCATAGCACGAACAACATGTGATTGAGTAAAACTAGTATACCTATAAAATATGACACAGAATGTAATGCGAATTATAAGGGACATAGATAAATAAAACACGGAAATTTGTCCGCATTAGTACAGCGCGCATCCCTGGAAATAAAATCTGAGACAATAACCACCTACAGTCTCAGAAAATTACGCCACACATCTTTCCTGTCATTCTTTCTCTTCCTTAACTTCACGCCCGCGCTGTGTTGAGATATTTAAAGGCTAGTATAATCCCTTGAGCGCGTGAAGATTATAAAAAAAAAAACAATTACTGTTTAAATTAATTAAGAATTGAATTAATTTGATATTGCCAAATGGCCCCCAAAGAGGGGGCAAAGATCAAAGGAAATTACAAATCTTTTGACGTGAAAAGCGACGGCGAAAGGAAATGTATTTTTACTCGAAATTAAATAAAAAATTGAACTTAAATATTTTAGAAATTTATTTTGGAGTAAAACCAAAATTTTTGATAAAAAAAACAAAGGTTTTAGAAACACAACAAGATGCACCATTATCGCTTGGTCCTAAAAAAAAAAGAAATTTTAGAACGGGTCACGCATTACGTTACAAAAGACACGAGACCTTATATTCAAGTCTAAACTACAAAATAATACTGAAAACACAATTTTAAAATCACCAATAATATTTAGCTATAAAAGAACTGCCAATTCCCTTCAAATTTCTATTTTATCAACTTTCAGTCTAGAATTCTCGCCAAACTTTTTTTTGTCAAGTTTTCCCAATTTTCCTCTTTCACAAAATACCTTCTTTCTCCTTTATAAACGTTCACAATTAAAATTTGTTCATTCTCGATTTTTTTTTAACTTTTCCTCTCGATATAAATCGCCTGAAAGATTTGTTCTTAAATACAACCAGAAGTGCCCCCCTCGCCCAATTTTTTTTTTGCCAGCCTGGTCGACCTTTCCTTTTGCCAGCTCCCCAGTCCGCACTTTGATGAGAGAGATGGCTAACCTTATTGAAAAGCGCCAGTCCTGCTTACTTACACTTTCGACCATGTTTCTGATTCGTCATATAGAATTCGCCGACCGCTGCTGGTTTTATTCTCAGGAGCGGTGAATTTGATGAGTGCATTCTGCCAGAAAACCTAATATTTCGAATAACACAAGAAAAGTTTTCGAAAACAAAAAGAAACTCAAGATAATCACGCTCACTTGTCCCCTCCAAAATAAAAATGTGCGTTGCAGTTTATAGTGAAAACTTGTCACCTGCGGACAACCTTTAATTAACTTAAACAACCTTACAAAAAATATTTATTCAAAATATTTATCCTTCAGAGTTCAGTTTTAAAAACAATAATACTAAAATGCACGACTGTATCGCACGTACTTGGTCCTATGTTCGATTACATTATATGCAAAATATTCTTAATAGAAACGGCTAAATGTATTTTTTAAATTCGTTTTAATTAATTTAATTTTTTATATATAAAAATTCTTAAAGTTTTTTTAAATCAAAATTGGTATGAAGATCTTAAATATTTAATAATCTAAGTTTAAAAACAAAGTTTGAGAAAAATCGTCTACCCGTTTTCGAAACATTGAATTTTCAAAAAAAAAAAATATTTTTTTTTTCAAAAATCCAATAAAAATATTTTTCGAAAATTTTGAAATGCAGTATTATTTAGAATTTGAAAGAGCTCCTGTGTAAAAATTTAGATCGAAATCCGTTGAGACGTTTATGAGAAAGTCAAAAATCAATAAAATGGATGTATGGCAGGCACCGTTAATATCAAAATATTAAAAAAAAATTTAACGAAAATATAGACCATTCCTAAAGTAGTACACGTACCAATTTTTATCACAATCGTTAGACCCGTCTTCGAGATAATTAAGAAATAAATTTGTACATACCGTAATTTTTGGGGCTAAAACAACGATTCAAAAATCTATTTTAGACAATCACCTAAAACGTTTAAATACCCAGTTTGAAGAAAATTGCTTAAGCCGTTTAGGCTGTAAAGAGTTGTACAGACAGACAGACGGTATTGAGGGACCCACTTTTTTGGTGTTCTCTATCATCGTAATGTCAACTTTGATTAAATTCTCGAGTTCGATTTTTTTTTCCAAATGCAAAACTTGCCCTATAGTACCTATATCTCAAATCGAGAAGATTTTGTAGTTTTAAGATTTTTTATTATAAATTCAACTTCATCAAAAGATACTACATCCTCTGTTACTTCAAGGACACTTTCATTAAGTAATTGTATAGATTGATTAACAATACATTCTATGTGATTATTATTTGCATTGTTGCTAGCAATTAAACTGTTAGCACAGAACGCACGTGCTAATGCGTTGGCTTTATCTTCGTTGGATAATAAAAAAGAGGCACCTATCTTCAAAGGATATGAACCTTTTTCTTTTAACTACTTTTATAATGTTCCAAAAAGACCTGCTTCCCTTGTTTAAACCTTGTAGTTTACAGCTCCACCACAGATTTCTGAAAAGAAAAATTGAATTTTTGATGAAAAAGTTCATCCTATTCATTTCAGAGAGAAAGTATTGGTCCCTGGTCCTAATAATCAATATAAATGAAACTATCTGATAGACCGCGTTACTCTGGGACTGGTAGTAGTTACTTATACATTACTGTTCACCTCCCTCGAACTCAAGCTTAGTCACGAGAAAGCCTAGAGTGCATTCAAAGTTTTTATTTTAAATTTATTCGAAGAAATCTTCCAGAGTTTATGTGTTGCTTGGGTAGTTGGGCAAAAAAGTTATGTTTTATTGAAAACTGATGCAGGTGCGTTTAAATTTTTAAATGCAATTGTTAGAAGGGTTATTCAAGGTTTCATAACAAAAGAAAATGAGAAGAATTAAGATTTGTAATCATGGCACTTGAAAGACCGTCACAGGGTGAACATTTATTCGATTTTTTTTTCGAATGCCTATAACTCACAAAATACATGGCTACGATTTTTTAAATTATTTTTCTGATAACTGTTACCACCTACCCTATCACCCGTTTTCATTTCGACGTTGACTATTGGGACACTCTGTATATCGATGGGTTTGGGGAACATTGTTGAAAATGTAATTTTTTTGCAAGGGGTCAGCCTTGATTTTTTTCTAAAATTTCGAAAAAAGTGAAGTCATGAATTGTAGGTACTCAAGCTAGGTATAACAACTTACAAAATTAAGTTTTAAACGATGTTAAAAATATTTGTAGTCGTATCTCACTTATGAGCAAGTTCGTGCAAGCCATTCGTGCATTTTGTTTAACTCGAATTTATGCCCACAATATATTTGTTTTTTGTTCATCAACAAAATTTATATTATTTGTCTAAAATTCTTGTATTTACTGACAAACAAACAGCAGCTACATATTCGCATACATATAGAAATGTATACGACAAAATATTCAAACATCAGGCAAAAAAATGCGCCTAATTAATTCTTTCATCTCGTTTGCGTTTTTCCACTCTTAACTCCTTTATTTATTTTTTTTACAAATATTTGTGTACGTTGTTTTTTATTTGAATACTTATTTTCATATTTAATTTTATAAATATGTATGCATCGTTTAGTATATCCTGCGAAATTTTGATGCCTTGCCGCTTCTTCCTGTTCACTTCCGCGCCGCTCCTCGGTCTCTTCACAACTTTGCTTAAAAATGTTTAGCCTTTGCTTTAGTCCTGTGGCTACCATTATCTTTCTGTTTTTTTTTTGCAACTCATGCCTACCCTAAAATGATATGTATGAACAAAAACTGTGCTTTTACCAAGGTACCTACCTATATATCTGTGAAATGAATATTTACCTCTGCACCTGTTTACCTAGCTGTTTTCCTATCTTAACGTTTCGTTGGGATTAAAATGCCTTTATGGAGGTATGCAGACGAACCTTCTCTTCGTAGTTATTTATGTATGCGAATTGCTGTGTTATACTTTTATTCTATTCGCTTTTTCAGTATTTACATATTTGTATATGCATTCTATGAACTTGTACATACATCCATAAGATTTAGTTTAAATCCTTTTTTATCAAATCTCAGCACGGCAATATATTATTATTTCAAAGGACGAGACCCATTTCATGGTGTTGAACGCGAAAAAAATATAAACTTTTATATTTCATCATTTTGGTAGCGAGAAGGGTTTAAATATTATTTTCTCTTGCAAAAAAAAATGTGGCATCGAAAAAAAAAATTTAACATCAAACGCTCGTTAGGAATATTCACAGAGCTGGAAACATTCTGGCGGATGAGCCAGCTGACTTTTAGAAAGGAGAGTGTTTTTTTAAATAAATTTAGTTGGTTGGTTTTTTTTTTTTTTGTAAATCAAAGTATATTTGAATGTAGCCTTATCTCTGGGGAATTTAAGAAAAAATAACAAAAATATTTTATCTTGCTTTTTTTTATTCAGATTAAAAAAAAAGGGGTTGGATTCTTCTTCCGTTTGAGAAGCAATAAAAGGTGGCAATTTTCGTATTTTAGAATTCACTGGTGTGAACTTGAAATGATAGCAGATGCACATTGAACGGCGCGGCGGCGAAAGAAAATACAACTCATGAATTAAATTGTGGAAATATTAAAAAATTTAAATGAAAATTATACAAGTCGAATTTTGAAAAAGTAAAAATATTTCCCGCATTTAAGAAAAAATTATAAATAAAAATACCTTGGAACCTTGAACATGTTTTGTTTTAGTAGTTAGGATTGAGTATATGCATAAAATATCTTCTTGAGTGTTGGGCATTCCAAGTCATCAAATTATACGAAAAAAATGGCTTTAAAAAAAGCAAGTATGTAATCATACAAAAACTGAATATGCATAAAATATTCAGTTGAAGATTTTTTTCTGGAATTTCATCCAGCACAATACAACAACCACCAATTTTGCAGTCAATTCAACACTTTTAAGAAACATCAGGAGAGTTATTTAACTAAAGTCACATAACCTTGAAATATTGTCACTAACAATCGGGAAGAAATAGCCAGTTGCATTCCTCCCCTTAAATTTGTCAACCGTAATACTCGCGCTTCTAGGAATGATCATCAGTTTACCCTTGAGCCCAACTTCGGACGTACTGTCAAGTACAGAGATTCTTTCTTTAGCCGTACAACGCGAATGTGGAATACTTTACCCGGCTCTATTTTCCCCTCCGATTTTGATATTCAGAAATTCAAAACCAATGTGCATCAGTATCTCCTCTTGCATCCTTCCCTAATCTCCTAACGCTCGCACTGTGCTTGTTCATATTAAGGGTAGTCAAAACCCCTTTAGTGCGCGCAAACGTTTTAAAAAAAAACATGCTTCTGACTTCTGCAGCGCCGGTATATACGCATTGGTTGAAGTATCAATTTTAGTTCTTAAAACGCTTCCTCATGTAGTAATCATTCTTAACACTTCCCCTGAAAAAAAGTAATACTTCCAAAATCGAAGCGAATCTCAAAACTATATGCTCGTAAAAACCGATATCGTTTTTGAATAGCTTGATGAAATTTTTGAAGGAAATTATAAAAGCTCAAAAGTTATATCTTGTTTAGCTTTCGGGATTTTATAACGGGTGTTTTTTTTTAGACTTGTGGTTTTCAAGAAGAAATAAAACGCATATAATTTAATATGATGGTCAAGAATTTAGTTTTATTATAAAGATAAGGGTTTGCTATTATGTTTTATAAATGATTTCGCCGCGGCTGGCTAGAATAAAATCCAGCCGAGAGACCCAATGTTCGACCACTTTTTGCAGCAATTGGGGCCGTATGTCAGCAATAACGAGCCGAATATTCTCTTCCAAGGCATCAATCGTCTCGGGCTTATCTGCGTAGACAAAGCGACTTCACAAAACCCCACAAGAAATAGTCCACCGGTGTTAAATGGCACAATCTTGTTGGCCACGCCACAGGCCCATGACGCGAGATAATGCGCTCACCAAAAGTTTCCTTCAACAAATTGATTGTTTCGTTGGTTATATGGCATGAAGCTCCGACGCTCCGTCTGGAACCAAAGTTCGGCCACATCAACATCCCCCAATTCAGGTACGAAAAAGATATTAATCATGGCCTATAGCATTCCCCATTGACTGTAACAATGATTCCGTCTGCCCGTAGAGCACACCACACAGTGACTTTTTGTGGACGTAACGGGCGGCGTGTCCACAATGCCTTGTGGATTACGATCACTCCAAATACGACAAATTTGCTTATTAACGTACCCATTTAACCAAAAGTGAGTTCCATCGCTGAACAAAATTTTCTTGTAATGCATCTTGCAAACCGAATCATTACTTTGGTAATTAATTTTCACGATTTGCAAACGTTGTTCAAGAGTAAGTCTATTCCTTATGAAATGGCAAATCAAAATGAGCATAAGTCCAAGTGGCAGGTGTCAAAAAGACCTACTCAAAAAAAACTATTGCCAGATTAAAACCACACGTCTAAAAAAAATCACCCTTTACTATGGGAAAATTATTTAAGTGTATTAGACTTTTCTTTAGCGCGTCAAATCTTTCTCCCAGAACAGTTTTTGTCGATCAGAGATCATTTTTAAATGTATAAATATGTGACAACTTACCATCCGCTAATAAATTGCCTACCATTACCTCTGATAGCTGTCCGAAAAGTTGAAGCCCACATACGATAACACGAGCTTCTAGTCAATTTCATACAATTTTGTGATTGTCTGCTTCAGAAGATCGAGTTCGAATTTATATGAATATGATGAATTGAATATATAAATAAGTTGTTGTAGGGGAGACCGGGGCTTGTAGACTCAAAGTTTACATTTCTTTTTATATTCAAAAAACTAAAAAAGGTATCAATAAAATTTGGACTCCCATAAATAAAGCATCTTTTTGTTTTTTCTAAATAAGTAATTTTTTTTTTAATTTTCCCACATGACCTCTAGTGAGCCAATTAGCCCCACTACCGGGGTAAGTTGAATATGCTCTAATTTTGAGCGTTTGGTATATGAAACTGAAATTTTTGAAAAAAAAAATGCTGCTCAGAAATAAATTGATTACTAGTGTTTTGTTAAACATGTCAGATGCAAAAATACCCATTAGCTCTGAATTAGGATAGATATTTTCATTGACGGGGTTCCGTAAGCAAATCTAACATTTTCATGAGCAAAAAAATGGTATACTCTTTTCTCGATTAGCATAGATAAGCTTGAATGCACGCTCCATTAGAGTGTGCTCCATAATATATATTTTTCTCACAAAAATTTTCTTTTCTCGTAAATCACACGAAAAAATCTTGAGTCAACTTACCCCAACAAAAATTAGTCAACTAACCCCATACCGACCATCTGGCACTAAACGTCAAATTTTTGGCAATGGGGAAATAATATAGAAAAAAAGAACGAACACGAAAAGTCGGACAAACATATTATATGTATGCAACCAAAAATTCTGCCCAGACACTTAAAACGCACCGAAAAAAAGCAAAATAAATGAAACTAAAAAATTTACTATCTGATGAAAAAAATTGTTTTTTTCCCAATAACTCCAGAACTACATCCACTCCTGACGAAATACAATGTGATGCTATGTAGATAGCTGTGGTTAATGCAAGGGAAAAAAAACATTATAAAATTGTGTATGTTTGAAGTTATGGGTAGTTAGTCTACATACCCATGTGGACAACTAGCCCAGTCATCCCTACACTTCAACTGAAAAATGTATTATGCAGTACGTGAACCGATTTAAGGTGTATTGACCAATTATAGTATAGGAAAATTAGACAAAAAAATGATAAAACTTCGAAAAAATTCAGACAAAGCTGAATTTTGGTGGAGAACTTCATTTTAATGTCCTTAGCATTTCCTACAAAGTACCATAAATTTGGTGCGGAGCAAAAATATTTCCGGGGGGGGGGGGGTGTCATTCTGTTTTTTTCCAAATTACTCAAAAACTATAGGTTCTTTTGAAAAAGTTGTAGATACAGATTGTAGCTAATGTTATTCTACACAAAAAAAGATTCAGCCTACAATTGATAGAGTTAGAGAAAAATGGTCGAAAACATTGGGGTGTAGGACATTTATTCAAAAAAATTTAATAAATTTATGTTTTTGTGTGGGGATTTGCTTGCAAAAACATATTCTATGAAAAAAACCAACTTTTAAGTGTAGAGATGTGAGGGTAATGCTGCCATCTTAAAAATCCTAATTTTTTTATATTTTGCTTAATAACTCCCAAAATCTTTATTTTTTCTAAAAAAAAATCTAAGAGCAGATTTATGACAGTAAAATTAAATTATCTACAAAATGACATATTAACGACTTCTGTATGTCAATTCGTTTTTAAGTTATAGCGTGTCAAAGTTTAATTGTTCGTTAAAATGGGAGCTATATTAAGTCTGGTTGCTTTAACGAATAAATTTAATATATCTATTTTGATATTTATTTTATTTTATAATTAAACTTTGGTACGCTATAACTTAAAAACGAATTGACATACAGAAGTCGTTAATATGTCATTTTGTAGATAATTTAATTTTATTGTCTTAAATCTGCACTCAGAATTTTTGTTTGAAAAATAGAGATTTTGGAAGTTATAAGCAAATTAAAATGAAATGTACGACTGGATCGCACGTACTTGCTCCTATGTTCGATCACATTATATGCAAAAGATTATTAATGGAAACGGCTAAAATTATTTTTAAAGTCGTTTTTCACTTAATTTTTTATATATAAAAATTCTTAAACTTTTTCAGAAAAAAAATTGGTATGAATATTTTAAATATTTAATAATATAAACTTAAAAACAAAATTTGAGAAAAAATCGCCCACCCGTTTACGAAATATTGAATTTTCAAAAAAAAAAAAAATATTTTATTTTCAAAATCCAAAAAAAAAATATTTTTTGAAAATTTTGAATACTGCATATTATTTAGAATTCGAAGGAGCTCCGTTGAGCCGTTTATGAAAAAGTAGAAAATAATAAAATGGTTGTATGGAAGGTACCGGTGATAAGAAAATATTGAAACTAAATTTTTCGCCGAAATGTAGACCATGCTTAAGGTAGTACACACCCCAATTTTTAGCAAAATCGTTTAAGCCGTTTTCAAGATAATTAAGATGGTAGAAAAATTGTATGTCAAGTACCGTTATTTTTGGGGCTAAAACAACGTTTCAAAAATCAATCACAATCACCTAAAACTCCTAACCATAAAGTTTGAACAAAATCGGTTCAGCCGTTTAGGCTGTAGATCGTTCTACAGACAGACAGGCGGAATTGTGGGACCCACACTTTTTTGTTGTTCTCTATTCTCGTAATGTCAAATTTGATTAAAATCTCGAGTTCGATTTTTTTTTCCAAATGCAAATCTTGCCCTATAGTACCTATATCGAAAGCTGATAAGCCAACCTAGTGCTCAGAACAATGGTTGATATATGAATATGTTAATAGACCTGAATTCTCAGCTTGGATGAATTTTTGAAAGTGGTTAGTCGTCTTCTGGGTTGCAAGGTTAAAATTAAAAGCGGTACGCTCTCGATTTGTAAAACATAGTTTGGTGTGGTTGATGAAAGTTGGAACAGTTTTTGTTTATGAAGAAATGCAAGACTTTTTCGACTTCTACATAATATTTCCCATCCGAAACCTGAGCTCCGTAGCAGATTAATGATCTCATAACGTCCTCAAATGCTTTAATTTTTGCAGGTTAGGTTTTCAGCGGGTATTTTACGACGGTTTTTGCTGCGGCTAGTAATATCATCCAATTACAGAGAGAATATATATTATTGGGCTGAGAAGGCGATTCCTGTATTATACTCCAACTGATAAATAAACCATTGTCAAAGGTCCATTTCTGCCATTCCAAACTACCGATTTATTGTTTTTGTGGAGATTTTTAAGAGCAAACGGGGAAGATTATAGATTTTTGGAAATGGTGGTACCTTGATTTGTCTACATATATATACAATTTAAGCCGTTTAAGGGCATTTTGGAAAAATTATATAAGTAATCCTATTTTCACCATGGCTTTGGTCTGTTTCGCTTTTTGCAGAACTTCAAGCATCTAAACTTTCAACATACACTTGAGAAATAGCATAGTGTAACAAAATATGTGTTCTTACTGTTTTTAGCAAAGATTGAAATTATGTTTACAGTTCATTTAATCCTACCGGTCTGGTTCTTCTATGGTATAAATGCCTTAAGGTCGGTTAGGTGATTTTTTTTTTTTTTTTTATAATCTACACGCGCTCAAGGGATTATGAATACCCTTTAAATGTTTCAACACAGCCAGCGCGGGCGTGAGGGTGAGGTTAAGGAAGAGAAAGAATGATAGGAAAGTTGTGTGGCGTGATATTCGGTGACTGTAGGTGGTTGTTGTGTCAGATTTTATCTCCAGGGATGGCGGCTGAACTAATGCGGAGAAATTTCCGTGTCTTATTTATCGATGACCCTTATAATTCGCATTAATTTTTTTATCCTTTTGTCATATTTTATCGGTATACTAGTTTTACTCAATCACATGTTGTTAGTGTTATGCCTAAACAGCATGTAATGAGTAAACCAGCAATTCATTGTATGACAATTATTTTTAGAATTGGTTTTAATGGAAAATAAGAAGACATAGACTACGGCAGGGATCGAACCTGTGACCATGAGGTTGACAGGCGAACACACAACTATCGCGCCATGGCCACGGAACATTGGCCGTAAGCAATATCTTTAATTCTTAAAAAAAAATTATTCTTGTTTTTGTTTTTGTGGACTTTATTGATTAAGGCCAAGCTACCGCATGCGAAAGGCATTTTGGACTAATGGTCATAAAATATTTCAAGTTGGCTTTAACCCACAGTGTCCAAAAAAACAAAACCAAGAATAATTATTGTTTGAGTTTTCTTTTATTATAGTAATTTGTTACCGCCTTCGAAAATTGTTTTGTTAAAATTGAGTCTGACAAAAAAACCATTAGAAAATATTTGTCTCTTGACCAAATCAGTACTTCTAAGTCAAGCGAATGATTTAATTAGTGGATTTCCTTTCTTCAATGATTTTTTTATGGCGCTGCGTTTTTATTTTCTCTTAAAAATCGAAAAGCACTTAAAAAGGATTGATTAAATATAAAAAGTACAATCTCGAATCGACAATCTACGTGGTGCGGATGCGTTGAAAAAAAAAACTCCCACATCAGCTTAGAATAGCTTTAAATATATACATATATCTGCGCTCGCTGAAGGGCTTTTATTTTAATGCGGAAAACGCAAACAAATATCATCCATATCGGTCGGCAATATTTTTGTATTAAAAGTTTTTATTTATACATGTACTCGTATACTTTTTTTTATTTTATTAAAACAACCATAAAAAATAAACCATTCCATTTAATTTTCCAATAGAACGTGCAATGCATCATTCCAGTTGCACGCATCCACACATCACGTTGAAACAGAATATCTACATAAATGGCGCCCAACGAAGCCTCCGAGTAATATTTTTTTATACAGAATTCCTATATTCCAATCCAACAACGATGTTGGTTATAGGTAGCATGCTACAACAAGGTGCAATAAAATAGAAGTAAAATGTTATTTAGTCTTTTATTTGTAATAACGATTCCTACAGTTTTTTTTGCGTTTCCTGTTTTTATTTTGTTCAATATTTCCCATTAAAGACTTTTTTTGCAGAATTGGCTGATTCGTTGATATTGCTACTTTTTTTTTAAGTATCCACCAGATGGCAATTTCAGAGAGGAATTGTATTACAATTTAATAAAATTCTTGTTTGTTGATTTAAAGCATTTTGTCTTGCCTTTAAAATTGCGGCTTTTAAAGAACCTTACTTCGTATACGTGCTGACAAAGAATCAAAGAAAACACATTGAAAAATAAGTGCACCTAATTTCGGTAAATAGGTGAGATCTAGGTAAATTGCGAATTGAATAATTTTTTTTTTAAGACTTTGTACCTGCGGGGATGCGTTTTTACTTGCGACATATAAATTGGTAATATTTGATAAGTATTGGATTCGTAAAAAATCGATCTCGAGATTTTCATCAAACTTGCGATTACCATGCAAACCAAGCCTAGAAAAACTAGTGTCAGTAGTCTTCCTGTCCGCGAACCTACAACCAAAGCAGTTATTTTTTATCTTTTTTTGTCCACTAGAACCATTTTCTGGTTTTCGATTTTCAATGAAACGCGTTAGTTGATTTTTTTTTAAATTTATTTATGGAGAATCTTCTAGATAGTTTAAACACAGTAGGTACTGCAAAATAAAATGTTTGCCGAATTTTTTTTTAAATGACAGAAAAATATTTTTTTTTTGAAAACTCAATAATGTGAAATCTTTTTTTTTGAAATTTTTTAGAACACCCGGGAAAACCATGTTCCGAAAACAAATTTGTATTTTTTTTTCAAAAACGCCTCAAAAAAAAAAGTTTAAAAAAATGTGTGTGTTGTTAATTTTGGATTCTTATTAACGGTACTTCCCATAGAAGCACGTTTGATATTTTCGGTTTTCTCACTATTTGATGAACCGATTAAAATTATTTTTACTTGCGATATATATAGGTAATATTAGGGCAAGTCTTGTATTTGGAAAAAAATCGAAATATGTCTGTATAACTATCTACAGCCTCAACGGCTTAACCGATTTTGTTCAAACTTATTGCTTAGGCGTTTTAGGTGATTCTCCGAAATATATTTTTGAATCGTTGTTTTAGCCCCAAATATAACGGTACTTGCCATACAATTTTTTCGACCATCTTAATTATCTCGAAAACGGCACTAACGATTTTGATAAAAATTGGTGTGTGTTACCTTAAGTATGGTCTACATTTTGGCCAAACATTTTTTATTAGGTTATTGACGGTACCTGCCATACAACCATTTTATTAATTTTCTACTTTCTTATAAACGGCTCAACGGACCTCCTTTGAATTCTAAACAATACTGCACTTCAAAATTTTCAAAAATATTTTTTTTTATTTAAAAAAAAAAACAATTTTTTTTGGAAAATTCAATGTTTCGAAAATGCGTGGAAAATTTTTTCTGAACTTTTGTTTTTAAATTAATATTATTAAATATTTAAAATGTTGATACCAATTTTTTTTAGAAGTATAATTTAAGAATTTCTATATAAGCAAAATTGATTGGAAAACGACTTAAAAAATACATTTAGCCGTTTCTATTAAAAATCTTTTGCACACAATGTGATCGAACATAGGAGGAAATACGTGCGAACAAGTCGTGCATTTTATATTTGTATGCGGAAAAGTTTCAAAATACAAACAAATAGGTCCAAGGCTTTTTAAAATTTTATTGGCATTTATTAATATTTATCCGAGAATTCGTTTCGGACAAATAGCATTTTTTTCTGGAACTATAACGGTTTAGCAAAACAAAATTAAAAATATCATTTAATATTAAAAAATTAAAACATTCAAACGAATTGTTTTCGAAATGTTGAACTTTCAAAATATTTTCCATTTTAAGCAGTCTGTAATCAGCAGATTCTACGGGCCTATTTCTGATTGTTTGATGTTTCGATTGGATTTTAAAACATTTAATATTAAGCTCAACTGTGCTACGATCAAACACTCGACACGTAATACACAAGATTAATTCTAAAAATCAATTTTGAAAAACACTTATTGATAACTCGAATTAAAAACCTAAAAAACACTTAAACTACATCGATAGATAGTCAGTATATCTACTTTGTTTTTTGAAAACGAATCGTTTGACAGCAAAATTTCCAAATTTTACAGAGAAATCTTAATAACATCGTGCAGTTAATAGTGATGGCCTTACCGGTTATTTTTTGAATAACGGTTATAACTGTTACTGTTATTCTTAGCAGTTTTTTGAATATTAAAATCAAAATTTTTTTAATCAATTGCTTTAATTAAGAAAATATTTATACAGAAAAACCCACTTCTTTTAATTTAGTTTTGTCCATCGAACAATCAAAGTTTATTTTACACAAGATAAATTAAACCAACCAAATTTAGGAATGCTTTTGTTCTATATTTTTGATCTCATCTACCTACCCACTCATACTTTCAACTCAACTCAGTTAAAACATATGTAACATATAAGTGTAGCTCTGTCTTCGATTCCAGTTACTAAAATAACGTTTTATAAGTTATAGGATACTCTTCACACTAACTGTTTCCAGTTGCTGAAAACTGGAGCAGGTTATTCCCAATTGCTTTTACACAATAACTGGTAAGAACAGAGAATAGAGTTCTGGGTTTAAAATAAGAATATATGGTAACGATACAATACTGGATTTGAATAGCAATTTTGTGGAGCAGAAAATAAAAAGTGGAATTTTTGAGATTTTTCAGAGGTTTCTTAGTCCGCCTTCCTCTCACCCATCCTTAATGGAATTTGACAGCTGATGGCTTGACAGACGTGGGTCAAATTATTTTTTGGAGGCATAGAGAATATAATATGGGGGTGGTCGTGGCGCGATAGTTGTGTGTTCGCCTGTCAACCTCATGGTCACAGGATCGATCCCTGCCGAAATCTATGTCTTCTTATTTGTCCGTTAAAAACCAATTCTAAAAATTAATGTCATACAATAAGTTGCGGGTTTACTCATTACATGCTGCTTAGGCATAGAACTAACAACATGTGATTGAGTAAAACTAGTATACCATTAAAATATAACAAAGAATAAAAAATTAATGCGAATTATAAGGGACATAGATAAATAAGACACGGTAATTTCTCCGCATTAGTTCAGCCGCCATCCCTGAAGATAAAATCTTGTTGAAACATTTAAAGGGTATTCATAATCCCTTGAGCGCGTGTAGATTATAAAAAAAAAATATCGTTTCAAGTGTCAACCGATCGCCCAAAAATCGCATTTTTCCGAAACAAAAAATAAAAAAGTAGTTTTTTTTCGGATTTTGAAAGGCTTTTCAATCCGTCTTCCCATGAAATGGTTCTTGCTAAGTCTCTAAGCAATTATATTATAATGCTTTTTAAAAACTCGCTCACTCTCGCACTCTCACTATCGCGCACTATCCTATCGATAAAATCAGACACGAGTCGAGTCGAGAGAAGCAATGAAATATGGAGCATCACTCATATATTATTTTTCATTTTCTATAGAGTTTTCATAGTTTCTCGGTAAATTTATCAATGCGAAAGTCGAGAGTTTCAGAATGAAGGCACTGGACTATTACGAGTAGCTTAATAAGTTATTTGTTAACGGTTATTGTAACAACTGGAACTGATAACATCAATATCGAAGAACCTTATAAGTTATTTCCTACCAGTTATAACAATAACTGCGGTAACTTTAATGTTTAGTAATCGGTTATAACAGTTACAATCGAATAACCGGTTCCAGGTAACAGTTATCGACATATAGGATTAAATGTATCCACTAACTTTATATTTAACATTGATGGCGAACAATGTGTCATATGTATAACTCGCACCACCCACCGTAAAACCTTTAAAGGCCAGTATTCGAATTGCTTGCGGCATTATAGGAAGGAGTTAAGGTTTTATCCATACGTTTGAAGAGATTTTACTTTTTTGAAAGTACACTGATATTTTTTGACCCTTCTCATAGATAATTTATTATTTCTTCGGTATGTACACAAGACACAAGATCTAAATGGTACGATATTGACATTTTTCAATTTTAAATAGATCAACCCGAGACTTCCAAAAATTCCATTGTGTCTAACACTAACCGACTACGAAACAATATCCCAACTATTCCCACAGTGATTACAATATTGTATTATAACGCTTTTTATTTAAATCAATTAGTAGATGTTATATATATTTCTACAGACATTTTAATATTACAATACAGCATGACCAATGGCGGCACAAGACCTAAAATTTGTGTGGGCAAGGTACATTTCGCGATGCCCTCTGATGGTGCATGAAGAAGGGAATATAAAACTGGCATGATTGATCAATTTTGAAGAATGCGCCAATATTGTATCTTTAATCTGTAAACAAACAAAACAAAAGCAATAATAACATTCAAAGGTAGGCAGTTAACATATCAGAAGTGGACTAATTCATTCGAATAAAAATTGGATGAATATAATGCATTTAACGTAATACAATATACAGTGGCGACAAAATAGATAGCACAGCTTTGTTAAGAAATTCAACTAAGGCTTAAATAATAAGTTCGTTTTCAATTTTCAATACTGTAAGAACTTTTTTGTTGTGGCTTCTGAGTGTAACGTAATGGGATATTACTTCTCTTCAATTTATTTAACAAACAAAGTCAAATGTAAGTCAGAAGGTTAGTAAGGTGCACTCAAGTGAAGACAATTTAAATAGCACATATTGTTTTGGTTGTAAACATAATAATTGTTAAATATTTTAAAGGCAAGTGGGAAAGCTTAGGGATTTTTATAAGTTTTTTTTAATAAAATAGGTAAAATTTTAATTGTTAATATGTAGTATGGGGTAGCATTCCACAGAAGCATTTATGAGTTCTGGATTTTAAAAATTAAGGTTAATCAAATTCTTCCATAGATGGATAATTAACAAGTTCGAAGAAGAAGGATCTTAATGCTCTTTACCATTGTCAAGAAGCTGAAAGTGTTGAAAAAAGTACGCAAGAACTTATGTTGCCATCTTTCCACTTGAAGAAAATCACATGTCTCCAAGCGCAATTTTTCACGTCATCGGTTGAAGTTTGCAAGGGAGCATAATGTTTCAAAAGATCAAAATTGGTGGGAAAATATCTTGTGCACGGATGAGTCTAAGTTTAATCGGGGGACCACTTCATCGCATAGCACGTATTATCAGATCAGATAAAATATAAACAAATTCTGTGATGATGAAGAAATGCTCTTGAAGTGGAAATTTAAACAGGCTAACAATCCAAAGCACACCCCTAGATGTGTGAACCATTTGTTATTAACGCAAAAAATCGCGGTCATGGAAGAACCAGCTCGATCCCCAGATCTTAATTATTCTGAAAACTTCTGGAATAATTTGGATAAACCAATTAATAAATCCGCTAGCTCAAATTTGGTCAAACTTTGGCTGGAAGTTCAGCTAGCTTGGTACCCGGTAACTGTTGAAAGAAGTGAGTCTTGTTTTATCTATGAACCTGCAGTGTGCCGCTGTGATTAAGAATAAATGTTATCTCACTAAATTTTAAAAATAATATTCTTTGTATCATGATCAAATTTTATGTTATTATACTTGTTATTATTTTTCTAATGAAGTGTGCTCTTTATTTTGTCCTAGAATAACTTCCGTTGTTTCCACAGTCTTGTTTATTTTTGTTTTAACTCAATATTTATTAATTTTTTAAATAAATCCAACATATCGTTGTTTTACTATCTCATAAGTCAAACAGTTATTTAAAGTTAAATAAAGTACAAAAAACTTTGATTACAGGAATCATAGGCTACCTGTCTTATTTATTTTGTCACCACTGTATGTAATACGTTATATACATAATGAAACAACTTATAAAAAAGCGAATTCTATGGCAACAAATAGAAGATATAAAAGAAATAATAAACGTAATTTCTTAATAATGTAATGTTTTTTTTAAAATAGTATAATTATTATAAGTAGTAGTAGATTGATTTATACCATAACTCTAAAATAGTAAAAAAGTAAATTGTGCAATACAGTTTTAGAAACCAATTTTTACGTTACAATAAAATACAGATATACACAAAAATAATAATGTAATGTTTTGTAAAGAAAACTATGAAAATATGAGTATAAATAAAATAAATATTTCTTTAATTATTCTTGACAAATAAACACAGGTACTATTATTTTTCTTCACGACACAAACTGAATTTTTACTTATTAAACACGTGTTATCATTTTAAAAATATGTACGTAGCACTATTATTTATTTTAAAAGAACATGAAACGATACTGTGTTTCTGCATACAATAGGTGTCAATGAAAAAACAGGCAAACTTTACACATACAATGAAATCTGCCCAGGAAGCTGATTTCACTAACAGAACTTTAAAGGTAGCCATTCGCGATGCGAAAGTCGTACGGACAGTCGCAGAAATTTTGGAGGATACTACAAGTTCTAACGTGAATGGGCTGGTGGTACATCGGACTATAGTATAATAGACGGTCAAGCATGCGAATTTTCTACGGACCTTGCGACACGACCAATGGGATGTATGGTAAAATGTAAAATCTTACGACACACACACACAACTTCACAACTCAGATACTGATTGGCTTTCTAATAAGGTGAAGGGGAAGTCCCGAGCTAGGCCCTGTCACTGTCTATACTTTTCAAATTTAATTTATTAAGCCCTTTGCCCACGAGGCCGTGCGCGGTTGCCCACACCGCCAACGCTTTCCGCCGCCTAAGAGCATGATAGTAGGTGAATTAGCACATACATTTTTTAACAACTTAAAGCAAACACCAATCACTACAAAGAATACGAATAACGTACGTAAGACGAAAAATACACACCACACAAAAGCAAACCAAAGAGCATACACATATCGTATACGATAGAGAAAAAGTAGTCAGACGTAGTTATAGAAAAAGTTTAGTTTTGAATCCGACATCAATCGAATCAGATGCAGACCACACACTCGCCCTAACATAATTTATTATTTAAAATGCGTATTTTTAAAGTTAAATGATGTAAAAGTTTGTATTAATTTAATTTATTTTTTATATATTTATTGTACTCCAATAATAGAAAATTAAAGTAATCGGTGGAGTTATTCCATTTTAAAGCGAAGATGAAAGAGAAAAACACATTCTGTGCAGCATTAACCACAAAATAATATATTTATTATTATAATACTGCACAAAGCACAACATTACCTGCAATAGCCTGTGGAGCTTTTTTCATAAAAATATAACTTTTACCGGAATGTTTGAATATTAAATTCACTGAATATTTTAAATTTGAATAAAATGCCTACAGCAATGCCTACTGAAATTCCATTTAAAATAATTATTTTAAAAAATTCTTATCCACATGAATCATTTATTTTTTATTTTTTTTTTTTAACTTTTGTATTTGTATATATATTTTTATCTCACGGCAATGACTCGATGCAAATGTGTGGATGTAAAATACATAAAGGCAAGCATTCAAACGAGAAAGTAATAAAATCAAAAACACACAATTTTTGTGCAACAATAATAATAAAATGGCAAAGGTTAAAATCCCTACAAAAACAGTCACGATGGCGATGGTTGAACAAATCGAAAAATGGGCATGTGTATAGGTAGCTGCTATTGCAATTAACGGTTATCGGATGCATTCATCTGACGTAAATTACCTGTCATTGCTGTCGGCAATATATCTCGATGTTTATTGCATTTTTTACGAATTGTTATAAAGTTTATTGTAACTTTGTTTGACATACTTCTTTTTTTTTGTTCATTGTTATGAGTCACCTCATTGGAGTTGGAGATTGTATATGTACAAAACACACAAATAGTTATCAATACAACTACAGACAACCTGGCGTCAGCCAATACAAAATACCTTAATTAAATTTTACATACCTAAGTTCCGATAACTACCCAAAATTTAAACATATCATCCTAAAGAAAGGGGTAGTTAAATTAGGAAACTGAAGAAGTGCATGATACATGAGCTACAAGAGGATTTCAAGACTCATTTCTTTGTATATGAAGAAAAGAAAGGAAATATTTGATGTTCTGTTCAGAGAGTTTGTCAAGGGTGTCAAAAAATGCCTTGCCAAAAGAGTGTACTCTTATTCTAGCCATTTTGTGTTCCTTAATAATTTAACAATGTGTATTGTGAGACAACACAACTTACACCAATTATGATCTAGATTTTTTTTTGTTTGTCTTCTAGATTAAGATTTTATGGCTTTTATTAAAAAAAAAACAAGGTTCAATTTCGAAATAGCTTCATTTTACAACATCAGTTGGTGCCAAATTAGTTCTACAACTGATTTTTTTTTTACAGCGCTGTGTATTTTAAAACTTAATGTTTATCTATTCTACCCCCATCCCGTCCAACCTAACCTAACCCATCTAATTTTCAATCTCAGCCTTGGACTGAATCGTATCACTTTGAAGAGAATTAATTTAATTTTCAAAGCAATATCCTTTTTGCCATTTGGATATTATTTTTTTTATATTTTTTTAATGAAGACTTTCTTAGAGGAATTTGATGGCTGAATATTAAATCACCTCCCAACCAAGATTAAATTTCTCCACTACTAACTTTGCTTGCAATAATTCTTTTCATCTCTCATGTACCTAAAGTGTATTTTTTATACATTTTATTTTTCTTACAGGAATCTTCTCTAAAGCGAGTCTTCGTGTCTTGTCATCCGTAACGTCGCGTCTGTCCTTGGGAGAAATCATATCAAGCTATAGAAAATTATTATTCTAAGAGAAATATTATACTCACTGTGTGGCTTGGCTAGCGTATGCCAACCGACCGACCGACCACCGATTGCGGCGACGAATGCACAACTTCGACGAAAGAAGCAGGCAGGCAGAAGGCAGCTAGAAATATTATATTTCCTAGCGGATTCACAAATTCATATTCCGGTGCCATAAACCGACACTTTCATTCTATCGCCCATCAAAATGTAAAGAAGGTATAGAAAATACAACCCCCTCTCCGCCCAATTCCTTTAATATACCAACGGCAACCACGACGCGACGATACATTGCCATCGTTCTTCGTTCAGTTCAGTTCATACCTTTATTTAACTAGGTGGCTCTATAGGGCTGCGTTGCTGCCGACAACAGGTTTTCATACCTATATTATTAAATGTCGCAAAACCTATGCTTCACTGAACCGAAAAAGGATTATTCTCGCTTCGAATCTTACGATGTCAAACTACCGCAGGGGCCTTCGTCCTTTATAGCTTCAGTACTGCCAGGTACAAATGTTTCAGCTCTTTGATTATTTTGTTGCCTTTTTTTAAAAAGTATTTTAATCAATTGCTCTTCTCGGGCGGGTCAGAACCCCATAAGTCGCCAAAACTCAAGATCTCCTAATTTAGTTGTTTTTTATGTCGAAACCATGAACAATTGTACAAAATGAAAAATGTAAGCTGTTACAGTACTTTAATACCAACAGTTTTAGTGGACAGCAGTGTCGTCAAGCTACGCGGTTCTACGGGTTTTGGGTCCTCTGCAAAATTGCAAATATCTGGCCAGGGAACTCTCTTGACTCGCTTAGAGTATGGTAAGACGCCAGGAAAACTTCTATGTTAAAAGTTTTATTTTAGACAATAGTACCTTGCGATAGTAAGGGAAATTGTAAATAGATGTTTTCTATTTTTGAAAGGGATATTGGTTATAAGTGTTTTCTGGGTATTTTGGGTTTTTGGAGTATTCGGATTAGGGAGATTGTGCCAACCTCCCGTTTTGCCGCAATGCAAGCGTTATACCTACATATCTATGAAAATGCTGCATTTTTTGGGCATTTCGGGGATTTTTTTTAATTGGGGATTGTGCCCGACTCCCAATCTGCCCAATGTAACCGGAATACCATCATTTCAGAATGTTGGGTTTTCTGGGGGTTTGGGTATTTTGGATTTGAAGAGTGGTTCCAATTCCAATTCTGTCCTAATATAACCGTCATGCGCGCACTTCTATAAAAATATTTGGTTTTGTGCTTAGGTGATTTTGGATTTGGGGATTGTGTCCGACACTCGTTCTGCCCAATCAACCGAATGTTGGGTTTTGTGGGAATTTTGGGTTTCTTGGAGAGTTTGGATTTGGGAAATGCCTCTACCTGCCATTCTGTGCAATGCAACAATAATATTATCACTTTTACGAGATTGTTAAGTTTTTTGGGAGTTTCGATATTTTGGATTTGGGGAATCTTTCCAACTCCAACTGTGTTTTCTGGGAATTTTGTTTTTTTTTTTGGTATTTTACTGGAGACTGTGCCCGACTGCCATTCTGCCCCAATGCCACCGAAATACCCGCACTTTTAATATTGGGTTTTTTGGGGAGTTTGGGTCTTGGAGATTTTGTCCCAATGCATCCGGAATGCCGTATTTCTATGAGAAATTTGGGTTTATTGGGGTAGAATATTTATGAATTTTTGATTAGGGAATTATGCCCAATTCCCATTCTGCTCAAATCATATAATACCCGCATTTCTATGGTAATACACTTCGGTTCACCCTTAAATCTTTTTAGCCGCACAACACGATTGTGAAATACTATTTACATAGTTGTATTTGTACATTCCTCTTTCAAATCTTCAAAAACAAATTTGCCGTCTTTTAAATCATTCCCATATTTCTTACGCTTGCATTATCTCGTAGAGTAGTCAAACCCCTTTCCTGATTTGTTGAGAAAAACCTCGATTCTATTTCGTTTCGCTTAAGAAACCATAAGCCCATCCCAATCGTTAGGCCTCAATATCTGCTAAGCTTAAAAAGATCGATGGTTTATAAATGCGTAAGCAAGCTCTGTACTAATAAGTTGACCCTCTTCTTATCTAGGCATAAATTAAAACTTATGGCAACACTTTGGTCTTAATCATTGAGGGTTACATGCGGTGTATATATGATAGCTTAGGGCTAGGCTTCTTATATATGTTATGTATATATGTAAGTTTGTTACAAGCTGAGAGGTAAAATGTTGCAAGAGAAACTATTTTTCGTTCTGCTCAAGGTTTCATACATTACGTATACATATAGGTAAAGGTACCTCCAACTATGTTTATGAAAACATCACAAAGCGAAACCCATTCGTTGCAGCACTTAATAAATTGCCCCAGAAACCATGGTCGACTTGAAGTCACAACCACCGGCATTATGTACATTAAATGCTTCAGTGAGGACCGAGGAGGTGTCAAGGGAAATGTTCGCATAGTCCTTCCTTAGTTTCTCATCTTTCCGTATGGATGAATTATTATTATTGTTACCGCGCACAAACTGTCAAGGCAATGATAATCCTGTCTTTGGGTCTATTGGGATTAACATGGAGCGAGCAATCTTCCCAAGCTTCAAAACCAAAAACATTGTTATACTGCAATGTAGTTCTGCAAATTTAAATAAAACATCATGCAGGTTGTGTACCGTGAGTATGTGGTGTGTTTTGTGTCTTGATGATTGCACTAGCTGCAATTCTGACTGAATTCTTAATTACTTCAGTTGTACTTCGATTTGTGTAGGTATTTTGTTTGTGCATGTGGCACCATCATAAACATCCTTTACTAACAGGGGTTATTTCAAATATTTTTCGTTTCGTATTTTGAGGACGATGATTGTGAAGAGATTGAAATTGGCTTACCATAAGTAAATGTGCAACTTCTGACAGCTGCGAGCGTAAATAAGTTTTGGCACATCAACAGTCGAGCATAGAGAAAAGTTTTCCATGAATACACAATCATTCGAATCCTCCATCAGTCTTGTTATGTTGCCTCGATCCATTGGCAAATGAAACAACTTTTTTTCCAAAGTTTTGCATACGGTATAGATGTGTATTGAAAAATTCAGATCAAGACCCTAGTACTTGATTGATTTGTCATCGGAATAAGGAGTTCCAGAGATAAAGTTAATTTTTGAAAATAATTTTGATTTGATATTCCTAGGTGGTTTGGTTGTAACCTGTCCAGACAAATCATTTTAAGCCAAAAAGGACACACACGTTAATAATAGACCATTCTGGTGAAGTTAGGAACCCGTTTGTCAAAGTTGAATTGTAAAGGGAATTTCAATGAAATATTCGTTCGTGTGTCGTCCTTCGGGGAGGTATAAACCTTACACCTCAATCTTCTTATTATTGACCTCATGAAATAAACACTCCTCACTAATTGGGCCAGTAGTTTTGTTTTTAAGCCGTTGAGCATTATGTATATAGAAAACGCCTGGTTTTGTGAACCATGTCCTGGGCTCGAATGCAATTTTAAAATATACCAAACTTATATTTCATTTGGTCAACTTGGTTAATTTTGAGTAGAACTTGGACCTTGTATATCACCAAATAACGTTGGCTGACTGGTCTTCGCAGCGTTTTAAGCATATTGTGGAGGCAAAATTATCTCAAACTTTTTCCAAAACGATGCACGTTGATGAGGACATTCCATCAAACGAGGGATGATAACCAATGTCGTAGTGCCCATTGCACACATCGAACGTCTGTCCGCAAGTCTGCAGCCAAACGGTTGGATGGATTGCTTCAAACTTGGTAAATATTGTTTTTTCGGTAATATGCCCATACGTTTTTTTCGTTTTTTTAAGACGACAAATAACAGTATTTCCCATACATTTTCCTTGGGCCAAAAATAAGAATCTTATTTTGACCAAAAACGACTCCAACGATTTTTATAAGAAAAAATTAGTTCATTAATTTTTTCTTGGAAACAAATTTTCATTTTCATTACCTCTAGTAGTATCATTTTTTTTTTTCGATTTTCTGGGAAACGGTTAATTTGAATTTTTGAACATTTTTGAGCAGAATCCTTAAAACATTTTAAACACTAATGTAAGGCAAAATTTTCCAAACTAATTTTTTTTTTAATTAAAAACCCAAATAAACCCAAAATTTCGAAAACGGCTTAATGGATTTTTTCGAAACGTCGTATTTGGTAGTTTTTTAACATTATCTTAAATAGTTAAAAAAATAAATTCCTTAAATAAAAAACAACGTTACCTCCGATACAAATGTGAAAAATAACGATTAGAAAAAAAATTATTTCTCGAAAACCGCTCCAAGAATTTTTATAAAAAAAACGATTATGTTCTTAGATTAGTATAGTTCACTTTCAATTATAAAAATATTTTTTTTGCGTACTTATTAACGGCACTTCCCGTAGAACCACTTTTCATATTTTCGACTTTCTCAACATTGGATGAACTGATTAAAATAATTTTTGTGTACTAATGCTGCCTTAATATGTTTATAAGAGTGCATACTAAAATTTTCAAAGAAAAAGTTTATCGATTTTTAAAAAATTGATTTTTCAAAAACCAGTCCGAGAATTTTTTTGATATTAAATTTTATATGTAAAAAAATAATATCTTCTAAATGGCGTTTCAATTTTTTCTGAAAATGTTTTCATAATTTTAGACATAAAAAATTAATTTATTAAAAAACCGCTACACCGCTTTTTGAAATTTTTTGTTTAATATATTCTTATTTATCCATGAATTCAAATTGCATCATTGTTTTCCCTCAAACTATAACGACTATGCAATATAAAACATTTAAGTATGTGTATTATCTATTTATTTCTAACTTATTATTATTCCCTTATTACGAATTTTTGCGTTCGTCACTGAATACTAAATATAATGTAGGCCCCCATACATTTATATATACATATGTGTGTTTAAAAATCACATAAATTGTATGTGTATAGCTACCTTCCCACCTACATCCTTCATGTTCATTATTATATGTACAAGTTTACATACTTAGGCTCCATCTATATGTATATGTATGTACATGGGGCTTACTCTCCCAACTTACAGAATTATAATCCTAACTCCTTCTTGAGTCAACTATTCGACAATTTATTATACTAAGAATCAAGGTTATCTTACCTACATAGGCTTTAAACCTACATAGGAGAACTACACGTAACTAAATAAACTTCAATGGTTAGCTACAATAAATTTGCTACCTACAAGAGCAAGTTCGTACGATCCAGTCGTGCATTTTATTTTTTCAAAGTTCAGTCAATAAGCTAACATATTGCAAATAGAATATTTAATGTAAAGTTAAGTATATCTCTTAACTAATAAACTCGCTTTTTTCGTTGATTCAACGAATTTGTTTAATATATCAGCGAATTTATTCATTGAGTCAACGAATTGGATTCGTTTGTCTACGTAAGACATAATTTCCGTTTTGTTTATTAGCAAAGAACTAAAAATCGAGTGCAAGGTAAGACTAATGCGTGAAACAGATTAAACCAGTACCATCAACGTTACTAGCGCCCTTATTCCAAAGTCCTAAAATTGATGTTTGCTGATGCATTGCTATCAATGTTTCTACCACAATTTTTAACACATTCCAAAACAAAAATAAAATGCACGACTGGATCGCACATACTGGCTCCTATGTTCGATCACATTATATGCAAAAGATTCTTAATAAGACGGCTAAATATATTTTTAAACTTTTTCACTTAATTTTTTGTATATAAAAATTCTTAATTTTTTTCTAAAAAAAAACTTTGGTATGAACATTTTAAATATTTAATAATATAAATTTAAAAACAAAATTTCATACAAAATCGTTCAGCCGTTTTCGAAATATTGAATTTTCAAAAAAAAAAAAACATTTTTTTTTTTCAAAAATCCAAAAAAACTATTTTTCGAAAATTTTGAAATGCAGTATTATTGAGAATTTGAAGGATATCATGCATAAAAATTTTGATCGAAATCCGTTGAGCCGTTTATGAGAAAGTCGAAAATAAGTAAAATGGTTGTATAGCAGGTACCCTTAATAACAAAATATTTTAAATTTGTTTGGCCGAAATGTAGACCATACTCAAGGTAGTACACACACCAATTTTTATCAAAATCGTTAGAGCCGTTTTCGATATAATTAAGATGGTAGACAAATTTGTATGGTAAGTGCCGTTATTTTTGGGGCTAAAACAACGATTCAAAAATTACTTTGAAAAAATGGATAACAAATGAAACATATATAACCTCTTCCATTCAATGCATAAGTTCATGTTTTTGTAGAATAGGTGTATAGAATCGGATGAAAGAAAATATTGATATTTTTTTTTAAAAGGTATCAATCATTTTTGTAGGGCCAGGACCATTCCACATAAATGCACTCAAATATGTTCACTGTTTAAATTTCAGAATCTTAGAAAGTAAATACAATGGAGTGTTTCTGTGGAATCTGCTCTTGATGTTTAAAAAAAGCAATTACATTTTGTACGTTGAAGCAATGTTGACAAAAAACACTTTTGGAAAGTTAAAACTGAAAAGGGTTTAGTAGTGTCTCCTAATTTTGGTTATATCTGGTCCGCGTTGCATTAACTCCACTATATTCTCAAACTGTCTTCGATGGTTTGCATAAATATGAATTTTTAAGATTATATACTTTAGTATTTTTCATTTTATATTGAAGACATTTTTTAGCAAAACAAATAAATTTCACTTTGAACTGATACACTTTGTGGGGAGCGTAACTATCTCCCGGGAAAGAATTGCTCTTATTACTATTGCCCGATATTTTTTTTGAATATTTTTCAGAATAGTTTTCCGCATAAAGAAATATTAATTCATGATTGCCCGGAAATTTTGGAAAAGTACTATTTCGTACTTCGGCAAAATATTTTATTTATTAATTAAATGTTTTTTTTTCTTGGTTTTTCTTGAAATATTATAAAAAAAAAACTTTGTTCAGGTACCAACTTTTTTTGATTTTTTTAAATATGTTCTTATATAAAAGAAAAAAATGACGATTTTGAAAAACTATTGGAGACCTCTATGCAATTTCGTTGAGTCCACAAACACTTTATTTGTAATTGAATTTTGTATTTTATTTATTTTCGATATGCTATTCACATTGAGATATATTATCTTATAAAGAGTGATAGCTTAACATTAGTTTAAATTCAATAAATAAATAAAAGTCAACAGTAATTTGTTCAATAGTTAAGATAGAAACTAATATAATTTAAATCCAACAAAAACTTTGCAGGGGGCACCATGAATCCTACTAATGATGGCAAAAATGTTTTGCGGGCAATCGTTACTCGGGAAATTGTTTTCAGAGAAATCATATAGCCAACCCAATTTATGTGCATTTTCAAAATGTCGAAAGATATAAGGTGTGGGGATTGATTGTGTAATTAGTCATTTTAAAATTGTTAAACTACGTTACCGACATTCGCGCAGTAGCTAAGTTCACTAAAGGAAAGCTCAGAACAAAATAGCAGTTACAAGAACAGATTAGAACAGAAAAGTCAAAACAAGAAAGAACAGTTAATTAAAGGTCATTTGCCAACAAAATAAAAAACAAACAAAAAATTTTGTTTTCCTTGTTAAAAATGAAAATGTTTTATTTTTATTTATTTATAAATGAGGAATTGATTAATTTTAACCACAAAAAGTAAGCAAACCTCAAACAAACAAAAATATTTTAAAAGTTCTCACGGTCATGTTCCTCTTTAATCTTATTCAAAACCCAACACAAAAAATCATCTTCTTTTGTGTTCTATTATATTTTAGAACTCTTTACAGAGTTTGAAATCAGAGCAATTTGGAGCAGAAAGTTCCTTACTCAACATCAGGAAGTTGTATACTTTAATGCACAGAAGAGTTCAGAACACATCACTAAACAAAGCTAATTTTTCAGAGTAGTTTCTCTAATAAAATAAAATACACGACTTGATCGCACGAACTTTCTCTTATGTTCGATCACATCGTATGCAAAAGATTTCTATTTAAAGTCTAAATATATTTTCAAAGTCATTTTTTACTTTATTTTTTATAAACAAAGTTTCTCTAATTTTTTTTTTAAATTGGTTTGACAAACTTAAATAATATAAACATAAAAACAAAAAAATTAAATTGGATTAATCAAAGAAAAAATAATACTTATACTAATTTGAGCTCAAAAAACGTACGCCATTTTATTTCTTGGATAAATTTGAATTTATGAGAAAAAAATTTGAGAAAAAAGTTGAAAAGTTTTTTGAGAAAAATTAAAAAAAAAAATCAAAAACGCCAGCGTTATTATTGTACATTATAAATATAATTTGTGAAAAAAATTTAATGAGCAGTTTTCAAAATATAAATTAAATTTTTTTTTTTAAATGCTTTTAAAAATACAAAAAAAATATAAATGAAAAATATTGGTAAGCAGTATAAATTGGGCAACCTAAGGCTATATATGTGTGAAATTTCGAAAGAATCCGGTTAGCCGTTTATGAGATAGTCGAAAGCAAAAAAAACGGTCCTATGGAAAGTACCGTTTTTAGACATTTAAAATTTTTTTTACAACCATATGATCGGTCGTATCTAAAAAGCTGCACTGATTTTTGTACTATAAATCGTTAGAGCCGTTTCCGAGAAAAATAGGCCTTAACATAACGGTTATATGGCAGCTTCCGTTATTTTTTGATCTAAACAAATTTTCAATTTCCCCTCTGCACGATACCTTAAAAACTCCATAGACAAATTTTGACGCAATTCGGCCCACCCGTTTGGGCTGTAGGTTTCTATACATACATATACAGACTAACAGACAAACAGACATACATACGGACAGAATTTTTAGACCATCTTTTTTCGTCTTCGCTATCATCGTAATGTCATGTTTGATTGTTATCTCAAAACATTTTTCTTAGACAAGTAAAAAAGTAAAAACAATTGTTGGGCGCCATCCGCATATCGGATTGTGTAATCTTTATGACTACATTATACGTCCCATAAATTATTTTTATCAACATTAACTGTATACTGTAAGGTAATTAAAAATTTATTTCTATAGTTCTGTCAGAACTTGTGGCTTTATAAATAGAATAAAACATCTAAAGTCCTTGATAAATACCAGTGTGGTTTTCAATTTTGGAATAAACATATCCTCATATGCCTATGAGTAGTTATAATTTGTGATATTGTTATTGTGGTTAGTTTTCGAAATATTGATTTTAGCAGCCGCCGCCGGCCGCACACAAAGCAAATAATATTATATAAAATAATTAGCATAAAATGAGACTTATAAGCCTTAAATAATCAGACCATAACTAATATTGAATTTGGCTGAAAAGTAGAGAGAATGGAGGGAGGCCATTTAAATCTATGAGCCATTCGATATGAAATAACGGTTATGGTTTGTATAATTGTGGTTATGTTCTCTTAAACATTAATAATGTATATTTTAATTCGGCGTTGGAAATGTCCACTATATGCTGATTTGGCTTGTTATGATTGTTTTAGTGCATTTTGGTTGCAAATTAGTAGAATAACTGCAGAATTATTTAGCCACAATTCTGAAAAACCGTTTCTACCTAAAATCAACATACAAACGAAAGTCTTTTCACAGCACATTGATATTTTGACATAAATTCTTTCGAATGATGCCTAGGTCTCCTTCGTCTTCTGCCTTTATCATTTACACATTAATTTTTCTTCAATTTTAGAAAAACGTGGCTTTGTTTTAATTAAGGTTTCCCTAAAGCTTATGCAGACTTAATATTTTTCATAACAAAAAAACCCAACCAAATCTACAATAATTACCTTAAATATTAAAATCTAAATGAGCCCGCACCCTTTTCTAACAACAATCACTTATGCAAAGTCATCGTCTTAAGATACAAATGCTAATTATAACAAAAGGAAGTAGGTAGAAAAAAATCCACCCTATTGTTTCTCATGATTATGGAACAACTAAGAAAAAAAAATACGTTAACTCAACGAATATAATCAAAACAAATATTTCCGTAAAATCAGGGTCGTCTTTGCTTTCACAAAAAAAAGATGAAACAAAAAAAAAAATTAAAGATGAAAAATAAACTCCAAACTTATTATTTCTTGCCTCGAAGGTATGCCGAAGCCTTCGTTTGCAAATTAGGGTTGCGGAAATCCCTTTTTCAATGCCATGCCACTAGCTATTTGAAATTGCTATCATCATCATCAACATCATCCCAAATTAGTATTAAACAAAATTACTGTAGCCAACATTGCTATTTAGTAAATTATTCCCGCAGGATCCTTAAAGTACCTATATATAAATACATACATGTACATAGCCTTAATGCTTAAACAAATTCACATTTTATTGCCTTAGACATAACATTGTTAAATGCTCTCCACATATATAGCAAAATGCCCCCACAGCTATAAATACATATGAGTGCTCTGTTATAACACAAAAGTACAACTAGCTGCCTTTTTGTGAGTTCCCGAGTTCTGACTGTGTGGAACACATATTGGATATAGTTGACGCCAATTACGTTTGTTTGTCCTAAATGCCCCAGGGTGTGTTCCTAAAACTAAATCGGGTATCACAGTAACAGTACACAACGGACGGAAGAAAAACTGCCGACGTTTGGTATAATATTTCATTCGCAACTGACATAGCGTTACCATCAATAAAATACTACTGCGAATAAATTTATTTAGGTAGGACAGGCCCAACAACTGAAACATGATAGACATTGGCTGGAAGAACAGGCGGAGCAAGGTAGGCGAGAAAGTATCAATGAAGGCAGGAAATCCAGAGCAAGCAAAATATCTTAAGCAGCCTGAAGAAATCAGGAAGAAATATGATGCTTTATCGAAATGAATGTTTTAACGGAAACAGAGGTGTTAACTTTTGGTGAATATAAGTGATAATTGCAAAGCCATTAGGAAACCTGATAGGAATAACTTATTTCTTAGGTATTTATAGGCGTTTTACTATTGAGGGTTATGCGACTTCACACTTTTATTGTGTACAAATTTGATGCCTTGCAAAATGGTGATAGAAAAATATATCGAATGAAACAGTCACGTCTGCATACATCTTGTTCTATGGTATGGGACCCTCAAAATGTATGTTTACCTAATTTCTCTTTAATGCTGAATTTTTAATATCTGGATAGATATGTACGAGGATATCTATAATGCAAGCCTGGCATCAGACATTCCGTGTCCGATTTTTACTTGCGATATAGGTAGGCACTATAGGGCAAGTTTTGCATTTGGAAAAAAATCCAACTCGAGATTTTAATCAAACTTGATATTACGATGATATAGAATACCAAAAATGTGGGTCCCCCAATTCTCTCTGTCTGTCCATAGATCGATCTACAGCCTAAGCGCCTGAAGCGATTTTCTTCAAACTTGGTACTTTAGCGTTTTAAAAGTTACTTTGAACAGATTCTAATCTTTCAATATGAATATCGTGAAAAGGAGTCCAAACCTGTGATGCATACTCAAGATGGGGACGAACCAAGCAGTTGTATAAAGCACGGGTAACATTGGGATTTACAAATTCTTTGGACCAACGTTTCATAAAACCTAACATTGAATTGGCTTTGTTAACGATGATATTAATATGGGCGTAAAGAGAACTCCAAGGTCCATTACAGTTGTAACACGAGTTAAAATGTGCCGTGAGATAACATAGTCTTGAGAAAAAGGAGAACGTTTTTTTCGAAAATGTCATTGTTTGACATTTTGCCGGGTTAAGATTCAAACTGTTCTTTTCACACCACAAGGCAAAGTGGTTAATATCCTCTTGCAATAGAGTTGGAGATGAAATATTTTTATAAATCTTCATATCGTCTGCAAAGATTAGAATTTCGCTATTGCGTACACAAAGAGGAGCATCATTAATAGCCAGTATAAAGAGTAATGGTCCAAGATGGCTTCCCTGAGGAACACCTGATTTTGGCAATAAAGAGTCTTGAGTAAGAATTTCTGAATATGACCTGATATAACCTATTTTCAAGATACGAGGATATCCACTTGATGAAAGATGGAGGAAACCCATAAAAATTAAGTTTACACTTGGTAATCTCATGAGATAATTGATCAAAAGCTTTCGTAAAGTCTGTGTATACACAATCAACTTCTTGACCACTTTCCAAGGAGTTTAAACATTTATTAAAAAAATACAACTAGATTAGTAACAGTAGAATGTTTCTGCATAAAACCATGTTGTTGGTTGCAGATAATATTTTTACATATAAATGTCAAACTATCATATACAACTTGTTCGAATAATTTTGGAATGCAAGAAAGTTTAGAAATTGGTCTATAGTTGATAATATTGGTTTTGGCTCCCTTTCTAAATACTGGGGTTATAAATTCATTCTCCCAAACTGAAGGAAATTTACCTAATTTCAAAGATAGTTCAAAAATATTTCTCAGAGGAAGAGCTAAAATGGACCTACATTTTTTAAATACAGCAGGTGGTAAGCCATCAGGTCCAATAGAATAGTCCTCTTTTAAATGTGACAAAATGTTTAAAATTTTTTCACGCTCTATTGTAATATTGTTAAATGATACCTGAGGACAATTTCGTAAAAAATGAAAATAGTTTTCATCAAACAACTACAGGTGAATCAATGAAGGATTGGCTAAAATTACTTGCAAATCCCTCACAGATTTCAGAAGTTGTACTCAAGATTACGTCATTATACATGAGATTTACTGGATACCCGTCGCATTTCTTTTAAGAATTTATAAATTTCCAGAAGTTTTTCGAGTCTAACTTCAAAGAACGTCCCATGGTTGCCAGAAATTCGCTATAGAGTTCGAAAGAGAGTTTTTTGAATCCTTCAAAAAGGGAAATGTAAACTACTTGATTCTCTACCGTCATGAACCTAATGTATTTTTTCCAAGCCTTATTTCTTTTATTTCGGATACATTTCAGTTCTTTTGTGAACCAAGGATGACAAGAAGAATTAGAGGGAATAGATCTTTTTTTTTGGAAATGTTTCATTAATGCATCTCATCAAAATAGAATAGAAGCTTAAGATAGTTGAGTCAAGATCATTAGAAATCGGTATATGTTCTATACCGGAATTTATTAAACTATCCAAGAGCTGTTGAAAATCAACTTTGCGAAAGTCAAAAGTATTGGAGCAGTCATGAGGATTACTTTTTTCTAGTAAGTGACCACTCAAGTCAAGAAAAATGTCAAGAGGCGGGTGATAACGATCTATGTTAGATAAGGCAGAGCACTACTATACTAACGCAGTCAGATGAGAAAACGAGGTCAAGTTGTCTATTTTTAAAATTTTGTATAGAGCTAACTTGATGTAAGTTGCAGTTGCGGTATGGCACCGATTTAAGTGGATTAGCGGATTCACACCCCGAATTTTTCTTACCACCAAACTGCTGAGATACCGCACTCTATTTTTTTTCTATCAGAACACGCGTCTGATTTTAAATTTCTTACTACCAAACAACATGAAAGAAACCATCTAGACGAGACTGCACATTAAAATTTTTGTCGAGAAAAAGGTCAAACCAATACCGAGTTGAGACTTGGTTAGGCGGGACCGAAACCGATATCATACTGACAACAACAACTAACAAAGGTAAAGACATGAATTGCAAGGCACTAGTTAGGAGGAATAAAAGTCCTTTACTATCTCATTATAACCCATGGGCGGCGCATCAATTAAAATTGTAGGTATAGAAAAGAATGCTGCCTAAGGTGGGGCTCTAACCCACACGTCTAAGTTAGAAGTGAAGCACTATATCCACTGCGTTATTGCCTATTAAAAAACTATCCAAATAGGAAAATTATACTCAAGTTAAAGCTGTGGATGCATGAAGGTCTTGTAAATTTCAATCTGATGATTCATCAGCGTTTCCACAACTTCGGAAAGAAGTGATGTAAGTAAGAGAAAGAATATGTGATCGCATTTTTTAGGAACGCAGGTTAGATAAATATTTTTTGTTTTAATTCGCTCTGGAAGAGACCAGACCAGGGCTAAGACTATGCGGCTTATCGGAATTTTGTACTGTCAATACCTTTCAGTTCTCCCGAAAAAGCCACAGCTTCTTTAGTGGGCGTAAATTGTAAATAATATGGTGTTTTTCCCTTTCCAGCAGAAAATTTGCGGGATTTTTTTTTAAATCTCCTCTGTCATCACTGGTTAGCAGATATGTGTCGTAATTTCCAATTTCATTCAATGGCAAAAAATACCTTCAACACACGTACAAAATCTCCCACTTATTCCATTCACCTGATCTATGCACATACAACAATGTGTTTTAAGATTAGAAATAAAAAGGACTTTTTCCTGCGTGTAACATCACTGGATTAATTTAATTATCTCAGTTTGTGTACATTGTGTTTGGTCTGAAATATTCATATTGGGAATGTAGTCAAATTTCAGAATAAAAGCATCTTCTATGCCCTACTTCTTGTTGAGTGCTCATATAACGTATATAAAAGTTGATTACAAATGCATAAGTTGAGTAGAGCTTCTGAATATTTTTTGTTCCAAAAGCCATTGCTCCAAATATTTGTTACCTTTTATCAATTTTTTTTTTATTTCTATGGGGATTGACCCAGGGCACTGACGAGCTCGAATAAGAAAGCATCACAACATTAATTATTATAAACCCAATTCGACTTATCCCTGAGGCTACTAGGTTAGGATGAATTCCAAATTAGTACTTGTTTAAGCAATTAATTAATCGAGGAATTCCCTATGGGCACTGTCGAAGGTCTTTTCCAAATTGGTTAACGTTAGATAAGGTACGAATCAATATTTAACACACTGTTCGAGTCTTGTTATTGTGATAGGTGTTGATGGATGGTCAACATACATACGTGCAGAACGATAATGGTTTGAACTCTTCTCTTCAATAATTCCTACATAGGGGGAATAATAACTTGTGTCTATTTACTTTAAAATCGTTATTACCTCGATAATTGTTCGAATTCTAAGTACGCCAAGAAATTCTTGGTTTTTTAATTTAGCTAACTACGAGGCATTATGAAGAGGGCTTTAGTCTAGTTCCCTTTATTGGCTCACTTTTTTGATGTATTGGTTTAAAGATACATGGATTACTTAAAGATGGGAAAATCTAGGCGGTTACCTACATAAAAGTTGAGAAGCTATATTTTTTGCTAAGGTAGAATTGCGCAATACACTCCCTCCCCACCTTATCTCCAACGATGACTTTATTTGGATGTTGCATCAATTTAATGCGGAATGAATAAATATTTACGAATAAATGAAAATTAAACAACTTCTTAAAATAATATTTGGAACAAAGGAAAAAAAAGCACGTTGATTAATACTTTCCACTTAGTACTAACACCCAAAAATACAAGTTTTTGAGAATAAGAAAGTTCTTAGCGTCCTCTACTCGCAGTCGTTACATCAATCTCCTCTTGATTGCTTCTGTCGCTGATGGCAAAGTTTTCTTCTGTGGTGTGTTAGATTTTTTTTTGTTTTTTATTTTCCCTTTTACACGAAATCTCATTAACATTCGCCTCGTTAACTCTTGTCGAAGAAAACTTTTTTAATTGAATTTTGTCATCGAAAACCCTAACCGCTCATACACGCCACAGATGAACCTCAGAAGAATTCTTAACTCAACCGAATACTCACTTTCTCCCTCTCTAACACACTGACACCAACCTCATGATTTCTCATCCCTTACCCTAAAAAAGAAAGTAGATACCTAATACTACTACTACAAAAAAAAACAAGAAAAATACCACTATCGCAATGGAAGCTTCTTAAACTTATCTCATCTAAGTTTAGTTTGAGATTTAAGCAGCATGGAAATTAATAAGTTACTTTGGGGTTACTTAAGCCAGTTTCGTGCATTCGTTCGATATCGTATGGAACGTTAGAAAAGAAACAAAAAGCCCCACAGACAATTCCAAAGTCTTAAGGGGATTTCTTGCTTAACTTTAAGGACTTGATCATTTTTGTTAAGGGGTGGTAATGGAGCAAAGAAAAAAGTAAAAACAACACCAAGCAGGATTGCATATTGATGTGTTGTGTGTGTGTATATTGCGCACATGAAATTATTATGAATTCTCTAAATAAATTGGCATTGGCACACATATGGTGATCCTTAAAGCAAAAATGACAGCCAACAAACAATAAAGAATTCAACTGTCTCATCCTACATTCCACCCTCCAAGGTATAACGAAGAACGAACCCTTAGCGAAGGAAACAAAATTGAAAGGATTCCAAATTGGATTCGCTATTCTTAAAAAAAAAAAAAAGTTACAAGGGATGATGTGTAGATTGGAGGAAAATTACCAATAAAACAACACTTTAACTTTGCCAAAAATAGGTAGGTACTTAAGTACATTTGGTAATATAAATATTACAAGGTATCAGGCGCGAAGCGTCCATATAACTCGATTCCGTGCGTCTTACCTTTTGAAAATCTCATCCTTAACAACTTGGGGAACAATAGATCTCACGGTCGCAGTGCAACAACCCCACAGTAATATTAGGGGGGTTCACATGGAACAACATGCTCGGCAGCATGGCTCAACAACGACAACCTCCAATGTTCGGCCATTAAAACGCAAAAACAACCGCTGGACCAACATGCTCGTCAGATTTCAAATTTTTTTGATAACTTGCTGGCTCGTCCAATCAACCAACTTTTGTAAACAGATGCTCGACAACTTCGTTTTCTTTTTTCGTATTAGGTTTAGGCTTATTTTGAGTCTCATAAAAGATAGAACTAATAGATTTATTAGATTAGAATTAATAGATAGAAAAAATAGAATTTTTCGAAGCTTCGTATTTGGTAGTTTTTCAACATATCTTGAATACTATAAAACAACCTCCCATACAAGTGTAAATTTCGTTTATAATTAACGCCGCCAGAAAAATGTTCGCCATTTTGCGTCCGTTCGCTTCGAAAATTTAAAAACACTTATGTTTGACAACATCAGTACCCATCATTGGTGCCGGAAACAAAATTTTGTAAGTGCCAATTCTGACAACAGAAAGTGCCATTTTAGGCCACTGGATGGCACCAACAAAAAAGTAACAAAAATTACGAAGATTACATATGTAAATTTTAGTTTTATTTATTGCGCCTAAAAACTTAAGTAATAATAAGAATAAATAAACACAATGAGCAAGTACGTGTGATCCAATCGTGCATTTTTTTTAAAGTGACTATTGCTGTTTATAAAAATACATTTTCAACGTCATAATTTTATCGTCGTTATTTTTCTGTTGGAAAAAATGCGCCTTTGTGCGTCACTAAAAAGCTTACACTCGTCTCAGGCTTTATCGACTTAAGCGTCAATGCAAGCATTTTGTATTAAGTCGGATTTAATTGACGACCCCCTTCCCCCAATCTTCATTGCATACGCTCATATACCATATGTAGATTTTTGTGGAAGAAGTAATCTTTCGAGAGTTCCATGTGGATTCTAACTTCCCTATGCAAAAGTGAACTCATCGCTTAAGAAAATGTTGAATGAAATTTGGTCATATAGAGGCTCCAGCTAGCTTCAATTTTTGAATGAGCTTAACTTTCCCAAGGGATAGATACTGCGTTCGCCTTAAAGTTGTTATACACTTGTTTTCTCCAACATTTTTAGTAATGAAAACCATATTTTCTTTTAGACCTTTCATTTTTCTGCAATTTTGTCTGTCTACTTGTTTGTTCTTAACCACGACCACTGATGAAAATTTTGGTACTCTAGAGTGAGTGTCCTGAGAGAAATTAACCGTTTTGTTGCTCCAAAACTAACAGTACATTTAAAATAAGCTTAATTTTTTCGAAAAAAAACTTTAATCAGTTGAAATTTTACAATTAGTTAAGCAGAATATCTAGATTGAATGTGAAAAATTATTTAAAAAAAAAGCATTTATACAAAAGCACTTTAAAATTTTAAATAATATAACGGGTTATCCATTTTGCGGTTTCAAAAGTAAATGTAAATAAAACACATATAAGATACTTTTTTTCATGATATTTCTTTTTTATTATAAAGTTTGAACGCTGATATTATGTTTGAAACACTACGTCATTTAAATGACCACCACGCAAATTGTTGCAACCATCGATTCTTTTGAGGTAATTTTCGACCACTTTTAGACACATATTGGGCGGTATCTCAGCCATAACTTGACGAATGTTGGTTTTCAAGTACTCAAGAGTTAAAGGTTTATCTGCATAAGCACGGTCTTTCGCGTAGCCCCACAAAAAAAAGTCCAGCGGTGTCAAATCGCATGATCTTGGTGGCCAGTTGATATCGCCGCGACGAGAAATTACGCAGCCAGGAAATGTCTCTTGCAATAAAGCCATATTCGCTCGAGTTGTTTGGCATGTGGCACCGTCTTGTTGAAACCACATATTCTCCAAGTCGTATTCTTCAATAGCAGGCTAAAAAAAAAGTCAGTTATCATATGAACATAATGCTCCGAATTGACGGTGACAGTCGTTCCATCGTCGTTTTCAAAGAAGTAGGGTGCAATCAAACCTCCGGACCAAAGAGCGCCCCAAACAGTGACTTTTTGTGGATGTAATGGCCTCTCTTCAATTACTTGAGGATTCTCAGAACCCCAAATACGACAATTTTGTTTATTAACATACCCACCGAGTGAGAAATGTGCTTCGTCGCTGAAGAAAATTTTGTTCGAAAAATCGCCGTACACCGCCTGTTGTTCAAGCACCCATTCGACGTATCTACGACGTTGTGAATGGTCAGCTGGCTTCAGTTGTTGTGTGCGCTGGACTTTATATGGATGTAGGTGTATATCCAAATGGAAAATACGCCATAATGTGCCGTAAGACAGTCCTAATTCCTGAGAACGACGAGAAATCGACACATTCGGGTCTTCGGCAATACTATCACTTACAGCAGCGATATTTTCGGTGGTACGAGCGAAGTGATGATGTACAGGCCTTCCAATATCTGTAACCAATTCGGTCTCTTCAAATTTCTTCACAATTTTGCCAATTCCGGGACGGTTATGTAAACCATAATATCCTCTTAAAGCACGACAGGTGGCTGTGGCAGAATCACCATTTTTGTAGTAGGTTTTAACAATTTTTATGCGTTGTGCGATAGTTAAGCTATCCATTTTCGTAAATGTCAGACTTTCAACTGAAAAAAAAATTGGTTTAACAACTTAGTTTGACAGATGTCGAATTTCAACCCTATACTTTTAAAACCGCGAAATGGATAACCCTTTATCATACCTATCAAACTTTTCAACAACATTTCTATAATGTTCTTAAATTTTCGGAGAATTTATAATTGTTAACTTTCCATCCCAGAACCGAAATCTGTTTTTATTCTCGCCGCGCCGCGCCAGCCGTCTATAAATGATGAACCTTAACACGATGTTAGCAAACGTCTATCTTATTTATTGTTAATACCTTGACGAATGTCGAAGTTAGGAAACATTTCAAAAGGAATGAGGTAGGTATATGTATTTGTGTCAAACTGATTGGGGTTAAATTTTGTAACTATTGCCACCATACCAGCCAGTAAATCGCACCAAGTAAAGAAGGACTATTATACATATCTGTAAGTAGATTTTGTGAAAAGCCTTAGAAAAAGATTTTGGCAAGATAAATGAAGCAGAAAAGTTGAACAATAGCCCACCACCAATGACGGTTGTATTTTATGCAAAAGTAAGCTCTAACTATAGAAAAGTTTCAAAATTGATTGTGAATAAGTTTGTCTAGTCTGTCGATGTGAATTTTAATTTTCCCTATTTGCTTGTGGAAAAAGTTTGCAGTCATTTCATTTTTTTTTTATTTTGTATTCATTGCTTAATTTTATCATGGATGGAATTTAGTTTAGATTGTTACTTTTACAATATTGGAGATGCAAGTTTTCTGACAACTTTTTATCATAGCAATTGGTGAGGCTGGCTCATGATAAGCAAATCGGTTGGCAAATCAGTTCACAATATAAAGGCTCTAACTCAACGCATATACGCACTACACAATTTTTAGATTGAAAGTTGCAGACAATTTGAATGTCACAATACACATTTCTACATTTATAAGTCGAACAACGTCTACATTACCCTAGCCATTGCTCAAATCTTTAGCTTCATCCATACGTTACCCAGAAAAAAACGTAGCGTTGACATACAAAATAAGTCATTATCCACGCAAAATAATGTGCGTGTGTCATTGAAATCTCAGACGTAACTTGTATTATTCAATTTTCATATTTACCCGCCCCTTTTGGAAAAACCCTTTATAAGTTTACCCATGTACGTCTAGACTAAATGGTCCTTAAAATTTATTATGGAAACAAAAATTTGAATTAATATTATGTTGCCACTCCCTTCCCTAGAGTGTCTGAAAATTATAGCATTCTTAGCTGTATGTACACACGTACATATTCGTATATGTATAAATGGTCTTGGAAAAATCTGAATAAGCCTAACCTTTCTCATCGTCTGAGAATAATTGGATTTAATTCAATAAAAGAAAAGTTACCACCAGCTGCTGCAAGATACTTTTAAGTTATTTTTTCCTCCATATCTGTGGCCAGGGATCGTTTTTTTATTCTATTTCATTTTCATCGTTTTTAATAGAAAATCTTAAATTCAGAGGGAAATGCGTAAAAAATTCTGTTAAAATTGGAATGATTTTTTTTTTCTTCATAAATTGAGTTTGTGGTGCGAATTAAAGGTATAAGGTATAAAAGCGTAATAATTTGATTTGATTTGGTAGTCATGCGAAAAGTTTAAGGTTCAAGTTAAGCCTTGTTGTTAGTTGTAAGTGGGAAAAGTGGGAATATTTGTCGTGAGATATGTATTTGAAAATTTTTCGAGAAAACAAAAACAATTTCCTAAAATTGAGAGGTGACCGATTTATTGGGGAATCAAAATAAAATATCAATGTTATCTTTTCTTGCAACATTCTGATCCTTTTTTTTTCAAAATGTTAATCAAATAAATTTTTGGGATTAGTGCCTTTTTGGATTTTTTTTCTAAACTCACATTAGGTAAATATCGATCTCAAAACAGATACTATTATATCTTCCACGGTTGATTGAAAAAATCATTTTCTTTATTTTTATAATTTTCAACTTATTAATCCGCAAATTAAAAGACCTAAGGTCTTTTAAATGCCTGCATTGCACGGCACTAGTTTGGCACAGTGGATTTGAGAACCAGGTATTGACTGTCACATTTTTAACCCATGGGCGACATCCAATTAAAATTGGAGGTATAGAATAGAATGCGCCTAGCGTGGGGATCGAACCCACACGATGGCGGATTTCACGAATGACTTTTAAATATTTAAAGGAGGCTTTTGAGCCTGGTTTCACTAAATGCTATTATATTTAACAAGCTATTTATTAAACACCCTTAACAAATGAATACACAAAATTTATCTCAAATGATCTTTACATATTTCGTACGGTAGAAATAACTGAAGATAACTTTCATGACAACAGCTGTATTTTGAAAGGGCTACAACAACAAAAACTTATTCCGGATGGCTGATAATTATTTTGCGAACGATAGGATTGCCACGCACCAAAATTTCATTTTTTTAAAGTAAAACATGATTTGCCCCATTTTCTATGGAGCTGTCAGTCAAGCTGACACGTTTTCTGTCAAAAGCAAAAAATATTTTTTTGATTTCAGATTTTGCTTTAGCTCTCTAAAAAAATTTACCCACCACAAGAAGAACAACCACCACAACCAAAAACCATATTCCATTTACAAGAAAAATACAAACAAACATAATGTTTTACAAAATTTACTTGTTATATATAGGTACTAGCTATATGGCAAGTTATGGATTCGTACAAAAATCGAACTTCAGATCTTAATCAAACTTGACATTAAGCTGATAGCGAAGACCAACAAGTGGGTTCCACAACTCAGTCTGTCTATCTATCTGTATGTATGTCTCTCTTCGAGTCTAAAGCCTTAAACGGTTGAATGGATTTGCTTCAAACTAGGTATACATATTGTTTTTTTCGGTAATAAGCGTTACACGTTTTTTTTTTTTTATTTTTTTAAAACGAAAAATTGGGTCAAAAAGAATTATTTATTATATTTTTCTCAAAAAATTCTCCAACGATTTTTATAAAAACCAAAAAAAATATTTTTTCGAAAATTTTTGCATGTCTTATTATTTTTATAATTTATAGGACCTCCTGTATCAAAATTTTAATGAAAAACCGTTTATGAGAAAATCGGAAATCAAAAAAATGGAACAGTTAATAACACAATATCTAAAAAAAATTGACCAAAATGTAAACTATACTTAAAGTAGTGCACACACTTTTTACTTGCGATTATAGTTACTATAAGGCAAGTTATACATTCGTAAAAAAAAATCTATAGATCAAACATGACATTACGATCATAGAGAAGCCTAAAAAAGTGATCGACAAAAAATGTCTGTCTGTCAGTCTGTCAGTCTGTCAGTCTGTCAGTCTGTCAGTCTGTCAGTCTGTCAGTCTGTCAGTCTGTCAGTCTGTCAGTCTGTCAGTCTGTCAGTCTGTCAGTCTGTCAGTCTGTCAGTCTGTCAGTCTGTCAGTCTGTCAGTCTGTCAGTCTGTCAGTCTGTCAGTCTGTCAGTCTGTCAGTCTGTCAGTCTGTCAGTCTGTCAGTCTGTCAGTCTGTCAGTCTGTCAGTCTGTCAGTCTGTCAGTCTGTCAGTCTGTCAGTCTGTCAGTCTGTCAGTCTGTCAGTCTGTCAGTCTGTCAGTCTGTCAGTCTGTCAGTCTGTCAGTCTGTCAGTCTGTCAGCCTGTCAGTCTGTCAGTCTGTCAGTCTGTCAGTCTGTCAGTCTGTCAGTCTGTCAGTCTGTCAGTCTGTCAGTCTGTCAGTCTGTCAGTCTGTCAGTCTGTCAGTCTGTCAGTCTGTCAGTCTGTCAGTCTGTCAGTCTGTCAGTCTGTCAGTCTGTCAGTCTGTCAGTCTGTCAGTCTGTCAGTCTGTCAGTCTGTCAGTCTGTCAGTCTGTCAGCCTGTCAGTCTGTCAGTCTGTCAGTCTGTCAGTCTGTCAGTCTGTCAGTCTGTCAGTCTGTCAGTCTGTCAGTCTGTCAGTCTGTCAGTCTGTCAGTCTGTCAGTCTGTCAGTCTGTCAGTCTGTCAGTCTGTCAGTCTGTCAGTCTGTCAGTCTGTCAGTCTGTCAGTCTGTCAGTCTGTCAGTCTGTCAGTCTGTCAGTCTGTCAGTCTGTCAGTCTGCCAGTCTGTCAGTCTGTCAGTCTGTCAGTCTGTCAGTCTGTCAGTCTGTCAGTCTGTCAGTCTGTCAGTCTGTCAGTCTGTCAGTCTGTCAGTCTGTCAGTCTGTCAGTCTGTCAGTCTGTCAGTCTGTCAGTCTGTCAGTCTGTCAGTCTGTCAGTCTGTCAGTCTGTCAGTCTGTCAGTCTGTCAGTCTGTCAGTCTGTCAGTCTGTCAGTCTGTCAGTCTGTCAGTCTGTCAGTCTGTCAGTCTGTCAGTCTGTCAGTCTGTCATTCTGTCAGTCTGTCAGTCTGTCAGTCTGTCAGTCTGTCAGTCTGTCAGTCTGTCAGTCTGTCAGTTTGTCAGTCTGTCAGTCGGTCCGTCTGTATGTATAACGAGCTGCAGCCTAAACGGTGCAAGCAATTACCTTCACATTTGGTCTGTGTGATTATTTTGACATTCCTCAGAGGGAAAACTGAAATTTTATTTTTAGGCCTACAAATAACGGTACCTGCAATATGACCTTAAAGAAAAATCTTATTTTTCTCGAAAACGGCTCCAACGAATTTGATACAAAATTTTGAGAATTTTTTTTGTTGGTAATAGCTACCATTTGATATAAAACAAGAGTACCGGAAATGTCAATTAACGGTACTTTTCATATAACGGTTTTTTTTTTAATTTTTGGCTTTCTCGGTAACTGTACATTGGATTTCTGTCAAATTTTATATTTAAGGAGACCTAGGTAGCCAAACTAATTCTAATTATTAAAATTTTAAATAACTTTTATTTTATAATTAAAATTAATTTTTGAATTTGTTATTTTGAAAAATCGATATATTTAAAACTAATAAAAAAAATAATTTTAAATTTTATAGTCACGTGTATTTTAATAAACTCCAAAAAATGCATAACAAAATTTCAAAAAACATTTGTTTTCAAAAAACTAAAAATAAAAAACCGGATTTCATCAAAATCCGTCCTACAATTTCGAGATACTTTTTTTATAAAATTTTCATTGATCGGTGGCATCTAATGGTTTTGTTGGTTTTTCCGAGAAACCGATTAAAGTGATGGTTTTGGCAGTTTTTATAAGTTTAAAAAACGATTTTTACCCACCTATATAGCATTCACTTTCATTTATACATATGAATGTGTATGTACATATCTACATACCTAGGTTCTCTATATATAGGTAGGTACATATTATCCTCCTAATTTTCATAATTCTAATCCCTTTAAATTTTTTTCTTAAAAATGTTTTCAAAATTTTAGAAATAAAAAACTATACATATTTTTAAAAAACCGCTCCAAGGGTTTTTGAAATATTTTTTGATGTATTCAATTGTCCAACAATTCAAATGGCATCTTTTTTTCTGAAACTCAAACAAAACTATTGCCCCATTTGCAATAGTTTAATTTTTCGTTAAAATATTTCCGTTATTTAAAGTGTCTGCAGCAGTTGCTACATTAAAAAAAAAAAACTCAATTTCAATTAGGTAAGTTTCATAGTTTTTTTTTTTGAGAAGGCAAAAGCAAATATTAGCTTCTTCCAAGGTTTGCATCTTATCTCTTCTCAACAAACATAAAACTTTCGCTTAAAATAAAGTTCAGTCTTAGTAAAACTTGTCACCTACATATATGGCGTGAGAGTAAACAACACCAATTCATATAAAACAGCTACTTTCCGTGCCAAAACTTTTCATCATTAGCAATCAGCGATAGTGTGCCATGTACTTACAACAATAATTAGCGAAGAATTGCAAGTTTTTCAACGCGTTTTTCCCAAGCATAATTCACGTCTTGAGTTAAACTTTCTATAATAAACTTGTATGTATATTTTATATGGCTTCTTTAAGCCCGCTGCTGTGGCACTGTTAAGTATGATTGTAGGTATGAGTTTATCCAAGTATTTGGCGGGAAAAAACAAAAAAAAATTACCCACTCATACATCCTGAACAAGAACCTTTTCTGACATCGTTCCTTGGTGATATTTTTTTTCCACTTCTCATAAGTTTATGACAAGCTAACAACGTAAGATGAAGTAGGCACCTGCAGTGCAATAACAAACAGAGGAGGATTTTTCTAAAGGTAAGAATATAGTATATATGAATACTTTCTCAAAATCGTAGTCGTGTCGTTGGTTTGGCCCCTTGAGTGTATTATATACAGTGACATTTATAAGAAAGTTCAATGGGATTAAAATAAGGAAGATTATTAATGCCTGCATCGTTTTTACTCTAGTAGTTTTTTGAGGATACTTTAAGATAAGAAAAATTTAAATTCAACGTTTCGAAGTGGATAGCATCGTTTTCCAAGAAGCTTAAGTCCTTCCCAGGCAGATCTTGGAGGAATGGTGACTTGGATGTTTTTATTGAATTCACTGACTAAAAAGTGTTACGTTTTTTTTGGTGCTCCTGAGATATGGGACATAATGGGAATTGAGTGATATTTGAAACGAAAAAGTAATTCGTCTGGCATCTGTCAAGCTATAAACTGTCAAAAGCTATTGAAGGACGTCTGTCCGATTTCGATGCATTAAAACCTGTTAAATATCAGACATTTTCACAGTGGTTTTACTGTTCAAGTATAAATGAACAACTCCCGAAATATTTCACATTTTATTCTGAAAATTCCGCCATATTTAAACGACAAATTTTGTGTTGCTTTTGCAAACTGTAAATATGGATAGAAATTCAACTTTTAACAAATTTTATGCTCTGTCCGACTCCATTCAAGGAATTGTTACCAATTATCCTCACACTTAAATCGTCATTACGGACTATTTGAATGTACACAATTCTAGCTGGCTCCGCTTTTCGGGCGAGACAACAACCGAAGGAATGTATTTTGAGGTTTTTGCTGAATGAAACCAACTGACTCAGCTAGTTGACGAGCCAACTCGAATCCCTGACGTTGCAGGTCAAACCGCCAACACTCTAGACTTGTTACTTACCTCTGACCCTAATAAATATAAGCTAAATTTATTATCGCATCTAAGCACATCAGACCATTATCCGCAAATTTCTCATACCAACACTTCTGAGTTAAAGAAAGAGCACCTAAGAGAACCGTTTTTCAGTATGAGAAAGCCAACTGGGATGGTCTCAATAATTTCTTCAGGAACTTTAACTGGTTACTATGCTTCCTCGGTAGTGACATAGACTCCAGCGCAGATATGATAACAAATTTAATTCTTCACGGAATGAGAAATTTTATACCGAATAGGGTGAAATGTTTAAAACCGAAAGAAAATGCATGGTTTGGTTCGAGCTGTATAAAGGTTATTACGGTTAGAGAAGTAAGTTTCAGGAATTATAAAGCCAACCCCACTGAGGAAAACCGGAAAAAGTCTTCGGTTCCAACGCTCATCTTTAATGACACAGCTTTTGTCAGCTCTCGTGAAAAAGCCAATTTACTTGCAGCGCAGTTTGCTGTTAATTCGACGTTGCCAGACGTGGCAATAACTTTTAAAATTGGCCATGCAAACTTTTTCAAAACCTAACTTAACAATTTTTAACTTCCCTTCTCTAATCTTATAGAGTTCCAGCGCTCCAATCATAATTCCTTCTAACTTTGTGAGAAACAATATTCTTAAATTAATTCACTTGTAAAAATGTCAAAGGCTCAAAGTATATCACTTGGAAAATACTTAACAAAAACAAGGATCACGTACCTGTAACATGTTTAATCCTTGTCCAATTTGAGGCAAAGGACACAACAAAAAAAAAACAACTTCAAAAATCCTTTCAAACTCTCCAAGAAGTTAAAAAAAAAAGTACATAGCTACTACCCAGACCCACTTCAATTACTTGAAAGTCGTTGCTATGGGAATTTCATCTATCTAAACTAACGGAAAAGAAAAAGTGTTTTTTTTTCACTTAAACAATGTATCCAGGCGAAAGACAGTAAAGTGAATCTGGAAATGTAAACTTTTAAATTTACGGTACGGCACCTATGATGTTTCAAGGTATAAAATTCTTTAACAGTGAAGTTTATCAATTTGCAGTGCAAGTTTTGTTGTTTTTTTTTTAAACTTTGTGTCTTTTATCCTTTCTTTGAACTCAAAGGATGTGCTCTAAACGAAAACATTCTCTGGCAGACCATAATTACAATCCAAATAAAGTTTTGGAATGGAAGAAATATCTCTATAAAGTAATTTTAGCCATTTTTTTTTTTCAAAATGCACTTTACACAGTGAAAGTGTTTTAGACAAAATGGGGGTGTGTACAGTAAGACCCCTTTCACACAAGGAAACTGGGTTGCCGGTAACTGGGATTTTAGGTGAGAAGGGCAAGAAGTAAGGGGAATGAAAAAAATCTTCCCGGTCAACGATTTGAAGAGATTTTTTTGACGTTATGCTTTGAAATTTTCTTAGGTTTCCATTTTGACTTCTGTCTCTGATAGATGTCAAACATATTTTTTTTAAAGAGAAATGTTTCTTACAATTATATTATTACATTAACCAAACCAAGTGAGCTACTAAAATAAATTCATTGTGAAAGAAAATTTTAAGTTTTAATTCTTTTAATTAATTCAATCCATCACGAGTTGGTACACATTTCATACATACAATTATGCGCCTAGACATAATTCAGCTTGTGGCTTCATCATCACATTTGGTTTATAATGACGTTCCTGTATTAGCGAGCAGCAGCAGCTGCAGGCAGCACCACAGGTATCAGTAATATCATCCTGACAGTGGTTTATGTGTCCAGCTGTATCAATAAAGCTTTGGTGCATTCCAATAAGCCCAATATAATCTTCTGTGTTGGGTCCAAGATTTGGATGGAAAGAGAAACGCACAACAAATCTGCACACAAATCAATTTTTTCCTGGTTCATTGTTTTTCCGTGAACTTTTAATATATTAATTTAGCAAACCATTATTAACAACCACAATAAAAAAATAACATTTACTTATATAATCGCACCAGGTTTCCTTATTTTGAATTTTTTTTCTAAAAATAAGCTGCGGTTAGTTAATTTATAACTGAAAATTGTGTAGAATTTTCCAGCCGCGAAGCAAATTGGTTGTTTACAAAAAGCGAATGTCAAATCAAAAGCAATTCAAAAAATGAGCAACTCAGTTGCCTCATCAATTTCTTCGTGTGAAAGCTACAAGGCAATTAAAGGAAAACGTCAAAAAAATCTCCAGCAACTGGTTTCCCTGTGTGAAAGGGGACTAAGGGGTCTTGAACGAGTAGTGGCAAGAGAGATAAGAGGCGTTTTGCACAACTAAAACTGCACCACAACATGACGAATTTTTGTATTCTCATATGATTTTGTGTACTACCTATGTGAGTTAAAAGTAACGGCATATTGGAATGAAATAAATTAGGCCTTGTTTTCATGGAAAGTTATTTGGTAAAATTGATGACGTTAAGAAGTGTTAATACACATTTTAGGACGATTTACAAATTCTCCATTGAAAGAAGTTACCGAGAGATGTCAAGTTCTAGTTCAAGATCCAGGTCTAGTTTGCACACCAGCAAAGTCGTTAATTAAAACCCATTTATTGCCGCAAAAAAATCGAACATTATTTTCCTATAGCTTTTTGATATTTGTGAATTCTGTCAGATGTAGCTACTCTGTTATATCAGTGATATTTTCGATTGAACGACTAATATGGATGAGCCAATTCTTGTGGCATATGTTATGAACCCAGTTTGCTCGAGACGATGAAATTTACATTGCGTTGAAACAGCAGACACGAAATTGATGAAATTACAATAATTCCGTGTTCAATTAATCAATACTCCATCTGTCTACAACATAAATGTCAAAGGACAATGAAAGTTGACGCCATTTACACAAATTAAGCAACGTTTACCTTATGTCATTTATTTTGTCTAAGCTCCGTAATGTTCATAATGCGAACACTGAACAGCTGTTTTGTCATTAAGTGAAAATCAAGTAGATGAAGGTCTGACCCCCCAGAACATGGCCTTAGCTATTGTGGTATTATTTATTCTTAATAACGGTATCACAGTATATGTGCGAAATATGAAAATAAAAAATTAAAATTATTATTTACTATACAACATTTAATATGTTTTTTAGATGTAGATTCACTGCGCTACTGTGCATTTGCGTAAGCTTTTTCATCTATCCTACTCTACTGGTCTCTTTAATAGTGGATGGAAAACAGCATTTGTACAGCATGTTAATAAAAATGCTGAATCTTATTCATTCATTATCATCCAATTGCACTTAGGTACGTCCCTTCTTTCCAAGGTCGTGGAAACGCTGATGAATTATCAGCTTAAGAAATATCTTGAAGAACGAAAGCGCCATAATTACCGGCACTATGGCTTTCGTGGATCTCACAGAACATTCGCACAAATCTTCACATAGTTTTGGAAAAAGTCTCTTGATATTTCACAAGCACTTGATAGAGTTTGGCAGTAACCTCAAAACTCAAAAATATCAGTTTCATAATAACGGAACTAGGTTGTAGGGAAACCAAAATAGTTGCCGAAATTTCCCACCTTTGTATGGTTCATCTCTGCTTGTGCTTCGAGAACTGATTCCTGTCTCTTGTCGTTAAAGAGGGACTCTACTATAATGTAGTTATCCATGAGCTCAGCAAGAATTGAAGTAACCGAACAAATTTTAGTTCTCTTTTGTAATATTTTGTGACCTATAGTCCAAAATGCGTTTCGCCCGGGCACGATAGTTGGGCTCATCAGTTAGATGCTATCGTACCTTTCTAAGACGCAATATTTTTGGTCGATGTCTACCGACAAAATATTTCAATTGGCTTTAATCCACACAGTCCACAAAAATAATATTAAATATATTGTTTGCGTTTTCTTCGAATATCATCACCTTTTGTGGATATTCGATGTCGCCAAAATCGCTGCAAGTTGTTTGGGTTTTCTAACACGATGCAAGAAATATTTCTCCCTTTCAGATATGGCTGTTATAGGCTTTTCACACCAAACCCAAAACCGGGTTGTCAGATAAAAGCTTACGAAAACTCGAAAACCGTTCACACTGAACATTTACAAGTTTTCGTTTGACATTTCAATTATTTTGGCAACACAGACAACAAATACGTTGTGAATTGAAATTGAAATTACCCCAGACAGCTGTTTTTTCGGTTTTCTTGGTAGCAACCCATCAGCTATTTATCTGCGATTAATTGAGCACTGAAAAGGTGTGTTTGCTTAGTTCATCAAAAACAAAAAAGTGGTTTATCAAAAATGTATGGGAAAACTTGTGTTTTCGCTTTAGGTTTTCAGCCAAAACCGATAATTTCGCGAAAACCTTGTTTTGGGTTTGGTGTGAAAAGGCTATTATTATCTATATAGCATTTAATCATCCAAAGCTTGAGTTAAACTTATGTATCTGGACAATGGCTTCCATAACTCTCTGGATAGGAATTTACATATAACGATGACATTTTCTATCAATTTCGGCAATTTCAAAAAATTCAATAATTGAATTGACACACAGAATGCCTAACCTTTTACCCATTGAATGACTGAAAGAGAAAAATACATATTACTTTTGTAATTTAAAATTCTCCTTTTTTCGCTGCGCATTTAGGTGAGTGGGGTAGAAATATTTTTGGAAAGAATGGTTGTCATATACCTACATGAGTACCCTATCACGGCTTAACTGTTTGATTCTGAGAAAACTTTTGTTATACCCCCCGTAAATCTTACTTCATCTAAACCAACTATGCCTTTCCACATGATTAGAAGTCAGTTCCTACTGAAAGTTGCTTTTGCTATTACTACCAACAGGTCTCAAGGACAAACATTTAAAAGACCTGGATTATACTTACTAAATGCAGTTTTACTCATAGACAACTGTATGTAGCCATTTAAAAAGTCAAAAAATCAAGCAACGTATATACCTATTAAAGAAAATGATGTACAAACAATTCAAAATGATTTCATTCTTACATCAAATATTGTTTACAAAGAAGTTTTGTAAAACTAATACATTGTTCATATCAATGAAAAATTTATATATTTTGTTCAAACATTCTATTTTCTGAAAATTTTATTTCAAAACCTTATTGAATGTGCAAATGATGTTGGAAGCGCCGCGCCGTAGGCTATAGTTCGGGAATCGGGAGTCTATTACAGTTTTTTTTTTTTTTTTTTTATAATCTGCACGCGCTCAAGGGATTATACTACCCTATACATTTTTCAACACAGCGCGGGTGTGACGCGATGTTCTGAGACTGGAGCTGATTGTTGTCTCAGATCTTCTCTCCAGGTAGGCGGCTGAACTAATGCGGAGAAATTTCCGTACCCTATTTATCTATGGCCCTTATAATTCGCCTTATTTTTTTAATTCGGTGTCATATTTATCGGTATACTAGTTTTACTCAATCACATGTTGTCAGTTATATGCCTAAACAGCATGTAATGAGTAAGCCAGCAACTCGTATGACAATTATATTAGAATTGGTTTTTAATGGAAAAATAAAAGTACATATACTACGGCAGGGATCGAACCTGTGTATTACTGTGTTATATATATACAACAAAATATATTTAACTTTTATAAATTTTCTCTCCTTTTTTAAAGCATTATTCTCAAGTTATCTTTTGAATACACAAATTAAGAATTAAATAAACTCTTAGTTTAATGCGTACCTAAACCATATAGTCATTTACAAAAATTCATCAATCTTACCAGTGTCGTATACCCCTTTATGCCCGACACAGCGACACGCAATTGTTTATCATTTTTATACCCTTATATTCATATGACGAAATGAAAGCATCCAGTTGCCAATCATCATTCAAATTCAAAGCGAAATTGTTATTTATACTTGCAATTTTAACTGAACAACCATCACTTCAAGCTAACAGCTCTTACATTGTCATCATTTCTCATCGCTCACACTACCCCGCACTCGGCACTTCGCCAGCACTTCTGTCCTGCTTTTGTCACCATCACCATCGCAATCCCAATAAAATGTCCCTAATACCGTTTTGGCAAACTTTCACTTTTGCTCAGCCATTTTTAGATCCCACGCCTTACCGTCGCGTCGCCGACAGTGTGTCGTCGCTTTGTCGTGTTGCGAGTCCTCATATTGTCGTTTTCGTTGTCGTTCTAGCCTCGTGCCATTGTCATTGTGCGTCGTGCGTTATTATAGGGAAAGAACATCTAAAGAGGCACTCTCACGTACAGAGCATCATATGTCACTCTAATTTCTTTTTATTATTTCCATGACGCTCCCCATCCCCGTATCATGGATCAGTGCAAAAGTGAATTTAATGGATATATGACTAAGCACAAGCCCCAGAAAAACGGCAACAACAACAACATGTTTTAGAAATCGTAAAATGTGCAAAAAGTACTTATGTATGTATTTTTTCTGTCGTTATGCATCATTGTGATCAGAGGCAGAGCTCCAAACTTATCGGCCTTATGCAAATAAAATATATTTATGTCATGCCCTTTTTCTGAGTTCCAAAAAGTAACAGTTGTTTTTTTTTTTTTACTGTTGTTTATTTTTACCCATTTTGTTAGATGTAATCAATACCGTCTTTACTATAATGGCACACGGGGCCAGTGATCAGGGCCCCCATCCTCAGAGGGCCCGAAGAACTGACAATTTCTCTCACATTTAATCTCAAAATATTTTAGTGGAGTCAAAACTGAACTCTCGACTTCAAGCAACTGTAAGTCAAAACTTGCAAACTTGGATAATGTATCTGTATTTCATGACTCTGGTCAGTACTGTGATGACAATTTATCGGAAGAAGTCCTTTACATTTTGATTCGAAAAGGGCCAGAGTTTTTCTAAAATAAACATTCCGACTTTTCCGAAACTTCTACAAGTTTTCCAGATTCAAGTGGTAAAACCAAAACTAGATACTTAACCAACAATATTTTTACCCCTAAATTAAAGAATGGTGAGACTTTGGACAGAAAATGGCTCCTTTATTCTCCAGCAAAGAAATCTGTGTACTATTATTGCTGCCATCTATTTAATACCACTATTGGTAGTGGACATAATTTGAGTTCTCCAAATAGATATAAGGATTGGAAGCATATAAGTAACTTATTGATTGAGCATGAGAACAGTTTGCAACACAGGCAATGTATAATGAGTTATGTCACAAGAATGAAAACTACTTGAAGAATTGATAATGAGTTGTTGTCCCAATATAATACAGAAATTATGGATGGACATAATGCGCAATATATAGCAGATATCATTTTAAACTTTTTTGAAAGCATTGATATACCCATAAAAGATTGTCACGGTTAAAGCTACGACAATGCATCAAATATATCTGGAAAGTACTCTGGTTTTCAGTCTTGAATAAAAGAATTATGCAAATACGCAATTAACGTTCCATGTGCGGCACATACGCTAAATTTAGTGGGTGTACAAGCTGTTGAGTGTATTACTGAAGCAGTAGTAATCTTCCAATTTGTACAAAAATTGTGCAATTTTTTCTCAGCTTCCACCAAACGATGGAAAATTTTGACAACGCATTTAGGTAAATTAGTTTAGTCCTGAAGTCTCTTTCGGAAACTGGTCCGCACATGCCAATGCTGTTAATATTTTGTAAAATCGTTATTTAAATATTTCTGAAGTCATGTCCTTCATTGCAAAGTGACTTCAATCAACCAGAAGGCACTAGAAACAAAGCCCAAAATCTAGTTAAAAATGGAAACATTTGAGACTGCTCTTCTAACGGAAATATGGAATGATATTTTTGGGAATTATGAATAAAACAAGTCTAAGATTACAGAATAGCACTATGACTATGGACGTTGTGACAAAACTTTATGAATCTCTGATCAGTTATGTCAATAACGTACGCAATATTTTTTACCAGTATGAAACGGCTTCGAAAGAAAATAATCCAGATGCTGATTACAAAGATAAATTTGAAAGAAAAAAAATTCGAAGCTCACGCCTCACTTTTTTTGAAGGATCATCAGAGACTCTCCATTTGAGAGTCAAGGAAACGTTTCGTGTAGATACTTTCATTCCCATAATTGACACATTGATAACGCATTTAAAAACAACGTTCGGCAGCATACCAAGTATTGACAACCGAATCTGCCGAATTGACCAAAAAATTCATCGAATTTTCAGAATTTTATTATGAAGACATTAACGGAAATGAGCTCAAAACCAAATGTTTTCATTTAAGCCAATATTTAAGAAATATAGCAAAGACATTAGCGGATTTAAATATCTCAGCCTTACATAACTTAATAAAGTCTGATAAATTAGAAGACAAATATTGAAGTTGCTAGAAGAATATTCCTCTGCCTAATGGTTACCAATTGTTGTGGGGAGAGTTGAATTTCGCACCTTAAGCGAAATAAAAATGAATTTTGAACAACATTGGTACAAGAAATTAATTTTTCAATTATGAACATAGAAAGTGAAATTTTTCAGAAAATTCACTTTGAGGATTTTATAGAAGATTTTGCTCAACAGAAATCCCGAAAGATACTATTATCGTAATTATAATTAAAAAAAGTCAGCATATACTAATATAATTTATAACATTTTGTACAATAATAATATATTTGATTACCCAAAATATAGCAGTTCATAGTGAAAAAAATTGTATACTTCAATTTCTTTACATTCAAAAAGGGCCACAAATTCGCGTGTGCCCAAGGGCCCCGGCATAGTCTAAGACGGCCCTGGATGTGATGCGTTGAAAGGATTAGTCTCTAACTCTGACTGATTAATTTTCTTTTTCTTTTGAATTTCTGCTTCACAAATAGCTGTGTGCATCCATTATAACAATACTGTCAAAACACCCAACTGTCAGTTTATTTATAATAAGGACGCGACTGATGTGAAAATAAATTTTGTTGAAAAAAAAAATAAAAATAAAAAAAAAATATTTATGAAATGTGTAAAAATTTAATATTCTTTTTAAATCATACTAAAATCAAACCGACATTTTGAATGTTGATGTTTTATAAAAAAAAAAAACATTTCAATGCGTTTGGTCGATTTCTTGCAAGTTTCAGAAATATTTGTAATACTATAATTTAAAATTTGTTCAAAAACTATTTACTCTAAAATGTTCTTCCCTGAGATACTGTACTAAGCAAACTGTAATTTCATAGCATGATACCCAAATAAAAATAAGGAGATTTATGTAGAGTCGGGAAAAGTGGTTAAAAAACCCCACTATGTAATATCTTTTATTAACTTTACAATATTTAACTCTCCAACACTATAATTTATTGTACTTCTAAATACCTATTTATACTGAATATACTTCTGTAATTCTGTACTCCGCGTGCCCGTAACAATCGTATAGTAGCCCTGTGTATCTAGTCAAGACTTAAGCTTAGTACGCATTTCGGGAAAAAATTTTTCTCCCATACAATTTTTTTCCTAGGACAAATTTTGTCTTTGAAATTTTTCCTGGCAGTACGCAGCTCACGCGCAAATTTGTGACGTTTGTACCCGCTGCACTTTTAAAATTTATCCGCTGTACAAGAAATCTCTCCACATAATTTTTCCGGCAAAATAATGCTCGTCGCATTGTTTTGCAGGAAAAATTGTGATAGCTCAGTCATTGTGGCAGAATTATATTGTGCTATACATTATTTGAAAGTTTTTTAATTTTCGCTACGGCCGGGCCAAAAACAAAATTAAAGCCGAATCATTTATTTACTGGTATCTTACTTTGTTTTTAATGAAAAAAAAAACAACATGCAAATCGAAGCAGAATCCTTCACGCTTCAGCTGAACACAGAAGGTTTTAAGATCGAGGAAAAAGATTACAATTACGTACAGGTTAGGACTCAAAATAAAAAGATATAATATTATAACTATTTTACATTTTTCATTTTTAGTTAAAATGCTGGCTTAATGTTTGACTCACAACCAACTAAAAAAAAGATATGAATCCATATCATGAAATTTAGACCGTCTAGAGCCATGATGTGATGCTGAATCCAATTCAAGTTATGATTGAAAATCGAAGAATTACCCGCGATACATTTGTGAAAAACCTTGTGAAAACCCATTGTTTTGCATTAATTTAATGTGTTTAATAAATAGAGTGCAACTCAGCAAATTTTGTTTCCTTTTTTGAAATTCTTGATTGACAGATATTTGACAGTTCCTCTTATTTCTCCAACTTCAAAATTTTGCGCGGCTTTTTCCAAGTGATTGTAGAGATTAAAATTGTAGAGATAAAATTTAGTTTTTCCCGATCTGCGTACTGGGCAACTGAATCACTGAATTATATTATTTCATTTAAGCGGCCATTTGGTATGCAATCATGCTCGATCTCTTACCTATACATATACATAGTTATTTGAAAATACTGATACAATTATGCACTTAAGCTATAGTATTCGATACAGATATAATTTTTTAATTCTTTTTATTTATTATTATTCTCAAAATGAGAGTATCTACCGCTGCAAGTCCTCTTCCTACTCCTAATACTTTCTAATAAATGGCATCATTCACAAAGAAATTCGAGAAATTTTACTAATATCGAAATGATTATTTTTGGATAGAATTATGTATTTATTAAGGAATGCCGGAAGATTTTCTTAAATTTTTGAATTCAAACGATCTCCCGCTGAGCTGTCATATTTTTGTTTGGAAGTGCAAGTATGGTAATGGTGGCGCTGTGCGCGGTTGCGCTAGACAATTAGTATATTGCTCTAATATATTTTGTACTTTGTTCGAAGAAAGGGCTTAGACTTTAATGGTAGCTACAAGTAAGAACAGACATTTCTGATTTTTTAATAAAATACAGACAAAAAATATTGTTAACAGTATACTGGAAAGTAGTGTGTAAAACGAACGGGAAATAAAAAAAAAATATTAAAAAGTAAGCTGCACTAATTAGGAACACTGCCAAGGGCCTTGGCTCTGATGAAAGCATCTTTTCCCATTGATCAGTGAAACGAAACATCATTGCGCGTGGTTAGTACTTGAATTGTGGACCACCCAAAAACAACCTAGTGTTGTTGACATCTGTTTCTAATGTTGGTTGTTCTTTCTCTTTATGTCTCCCTCTATTGCATAAATGTCTTGTTATGTGTAAGCCGATGGTCTCAGTTGCCAAGTGCATCGTAGATTTATCTAAGGAGTAGTGTAAAATGTAATGAAACTAAGATTGTTTCTTAAAACCATGGGTTGTTCGAATTCTCAACAACAAACTGTTTAAAAATTGTAAATAATAAAGTATCAAAAAAATGCATTAAGTAATTTTTGAGATTTTCAGTTTTCAAAAATAAATAAAATATATCTTCTTTTATCTTTATATATGCAAAAAAATGTTGTGAAATCGTATGACGCTAATGATCTCAGTTAGAATTCGCCCATTTTCAATATACTTTTTACTTGCGAGTATAGGTACTATATGGCAAGTTATGTATGCGTAAAAAAAAATCAAACATGATATTAAGATCATAGAGAACAAGAAGGTGTTTTTTTTTTATTTATAATACAATTCTATACACTACTGAAATTACTCAGCCAATTATAATGTTAATTTTATGTTTAATTGGACTTGTTGAATTATTGATTCAAAATAGCTTTAAGCGGCCTTTAGTCCACAAAATTTGCGTTTCATCCCGGCAATTTCACTTGAACTCATCAGTTGGTTAGTGAGCGTTTTACCAATATGCAATTTTTGTTAAGTTCAGCTGAACTTACTTGCATTTTTTCGGCCAAAAAAAAAATCTTATTTTTCTCAAAAACGGCTCCAACGATTTTTATAAAAAAAAAAATCAGTTCATTAGCGAAGGGAAAGGGTACCTTTTGATGATTTTTTTTTGGAAAAAATTGTTATTTTTAGTACATCTAGTAGAACCATTTTTTTGGTTAATTGGATTTTTTTGAAATTTTTTACGCAGAAGCTCCCAGAAAATCTAAACACTATTGTATACAAAAATTCCAAAAAAAAAATATTTTTTTGGAAATTAATTTTTTTTTTGAAAACTCAAAATTTCGAAAACGTCTAAATAGATTTTTTCAAAACTTTGTATATGGCGGTTTTTTGACATTATCTTGAATATTTAAAAAAAACTATTTTACTCCAATAAAAAACAATGGTACCTCCCATACAAATGTTAGGAAACCGTTAAGAAAAAAAATTATTTCTCGAAAACTGCTCCAAGAATTTTCATAAAAAAATGTGTGTGTTCTTAAATAAAGTATAAAAGTATTTCTTTTTGTGTACTTATTAACGGTACTTTCCATAGACCCACTTTTCATATTTTCGACTTTCTTGCATGAACCGATTACAATAAATTTTTTTATACAAATGTTCCCTAAAATTGTTAATAAAACTGCATACTCAAATTTAAAAAAAATTTCGATTTTTAAAAAATAAATACACTTTTTTTGGAAAAATCGATTTTTCACAAACCAGTCAAAGAATTTTTTTTTAAATTTAAATGTTATGTTCATATTAATAATATCTTCAAAATGGCGTTTCAATTTTTTTTTCTAAAACTGTTTTAAAAATTTTATACATAAAAAATTAATTTATTAAAAAACAGCTCCAACGATTTTCGATTTTTTTTTATATATTCTTATTTATCAATGAATTCAAATTTCATCTTTGTTTTCCCTCAAACTATAACGACTAAGCAATATAAGAACATTTAGTTATGTGTTTTATTCATTTATTTGAACATTATTATTATTCCCTTTTTACGAATTTTTGCGCACGTCATTGAATACTAAATACAATATAAGCCCTCATACATTTATATATACATACGTGTCTTTAAAAATCACATGAATCTTATGTAAATCATATTGCATGTTTACATACTATATGTTCCATCAATATTTATATATATGTAAATTCATTTTACTCTCCTAACTTACATAATTAAAATGCATAACTTAGATTTAAACATACATTTGAAGGAAGCTGCCTATGTAGCTATTCCTTGAATCAGGCAATCGACTAATCATTATACTAACAGCCCGATTCTCCCCCTTGTGACGGATCACAATTCACAAGCCCTTGTGACTATTCCTTGTGAGGATTATTGTGACTCGATAACATTTATCGAATTCTCCCACAATCGTCACAAGAAAATTCACAACGAAACTCACCACAGCTAAAGGTGAATTCCGTAGTGGCATTATTGGAACACATGAATATTAAAAACAAAATAAAAATTGAAATTGATGCGGATTATTTATTACAAATGTAATAATAAAGATAAGCAAATATGAATAAATGAATTTATTTATGTTTAAACAAATAAACAACTATCAAAGAGAATCCGTATCATAAATTTTCAAACAAGAAAATATAAAAGCATTTATATTTGATCTGGAATGGTATAGAATGAACAGAACACCTACAGGCAATCACACTATAGTGTGATTACTGATAAAGTGTTTATTTAGGCAGCTCTGACACTTTCTCCTTCTCTCTGGTAGTCGCTGCTGAAGTTTTCATCTCAAATTAAAGTTTCATATTTCTGTTTACATCATGTTGGCATATAAAATAAATTGTATCACAAAATATTGTATCGAATGTCGAGTCGAAATGTCGAAACTCAAACTATTTGTGAGTTGTGACCTGCTCTGAAGTAGATCACAATTTCGAATGTTTTTATGACTTTCACACGTTGTGACTTTGGGGGAGATTCCGAAAAAGTCGCAAAATTATTTTCACCTCTGCTTGCGACTTGTGAGGTATCAGTGATGTTTGGGAGAATCGGGCTGTAAGAATCAAGGTAATCTTACCTACATAGGGTTTAAACCTGCATAGGATAACTACACCTAACTAACTTAACATCAATGGTTAGCTACATTAAAGTTTTTAGCTCCAAGAGCAAGCTCGTACGATCCAGTCGTGCATTTTATTTTATGAAAGATATGGTCGAGAAGCTTTCAAGCTATGTGCTTATGTGTATTGGTTTTCGATTTATGGTTGTTTTTGTGAGCTATTAAAATTTAAAAATGCTTACTAAAATTGTCAAATCTCATGAACTAATACACATAAACATAAACATAAACAAATATATATAAAAAAAATGTTGTCAAAAACGTATAATTCCTAAATTTGGCTTTTGTTAGTTCAGCCGGTGTATTTCTTTGACATAAGATACTTTGCGTTTGTTCAATACACATCGTTTGACCGCTCTGAGTGAAAATTCGTTTTTGTGTTGCGTACAAAATTAACACGATTTCTAAGTAATACGTTTTGAATACAATAATTTGGTACGTCAAAGAAGTAATTTGTGCCGATCTACTCGAAAAGTTGTAGCTAGAAGTGTAGCCAGAGGTGCTCAAACAGATCATGAATGAGCTGATGTTAAAGCGTTTAATCGGCAGCGTAATGCCCGTGTGAGAGCTCCACAACGAATAAATTTGGTGCGTGGTATATTTACTTATGATTCAAATATGAATTATGCTTCTCTTGATGTGGTTTCAATTGGATTAATGACTGTTGTGTGCAGTCATTTCAAGGCATTCAAATTTAAGCATGAAGCTCTTGGATTGGTTGTGCAAAGAAGTTTACGAGATATACATATATTAGATGACGCTGTATTGCGATCAATGCCACAACACGATACATTGCGTTATACATAGGCTGTGCGCGATTTGACAGGTGTCCTTTTTCATATTATCATTTTCTATTCGGTAAATGTGGTTTTTTATTGCTGCAATTGATTCGAGTTTTGAGTATTTTTACACTGATTCCGATCTAACTTTGGACGACGTACACGCCTTACAATTATTACTCCGAATGTCCGTGACAATCAAACGCAAGAGTTGCGTGTAGAAGATATAAATGGAGACCTGACTATATTTCACAGCTTCGAACTGCACCATCACCACCACAAATTCGACAAAAAGTAATTAGAAGAATAAAAGCGGTGAATGTAGACTTCAATCGCGCTGCTTTTGAATATACGATTCCGTAATCGCATTTACTTTCTCGATCCTCCCGGTAATTCTAGCAACAATTCGGCCAAGATCTCAAACTTAGTTGCATGTTTCATCATATGACATCTATTGCATTGACATCGCACTGTTTGGAGGCGGTCGAACCACACGTTCCGCTTTGAAGTTTGCGATGAATTTTCTCACGGTTGACAAGCCAATAACGTACACAATGACCAAGAATTTGGCGACATCGAAATTGATGCGAGTATGCAAAATCATAATTTGGGATAAATGCACGATGGCGCATAAATGAGCTTTGCAGGCAGTTGACTGAACACTGAAGGATTTACAAGGTGGTTCGAGATGATTTGGCGGGGATATGATTTTGCCAGTGGAGATTTTTGTCGAAGGCTTTCCGTCATCCCGAAATCTACTGCTGCCAATTAATTTAATGCATGCTTAAAATCGTCGACTTTGTGCCGGCATGTCAAGAAATTGAAATTAACCATAAATATGAGAGTCGCATTGCAGTGGTGCTATAGTCAATGGCCAAATTTCTGTTGATATCTCGACTGGATAGATATCATTCCCGGCAATTTTTTTCGAGTTGACAACGACGAACGAGAAACTCGTCACCAAAGCAAAGTGTTATCCATTGTAAAAAATTATAAAAATCTCTATTGGATTTGTGTACGGACAATACTAGCAGCGAAGAAATAAGACGTCGCTGTTTGTTTTTGCGCCGGAAAACAAATTGAAAAACATTGTTTATCATATCACTCTCTACTGATTCTTATTCCATTCAAATAAATCACATTGGTAAATTTGAACTATTTTATAAAGCGTTAAATTGGGACGAGACGAAGTTCGCCTGGTCCGCTAGTATAATCTAATAATCTCTAATTTCAAGGTGCACGTAATGTGCATCTTGAAATTAGAGCGCCCTAACAAAATCTATTTCCAAAATTAGTAGCCTATATTTACCTACTTCATAAATCCACCATTGACTGTGCCGCTTTTAGGAAGCCAGGAGAAATAGGATGAGATAAGCTGTCATCCTTTAACATAATATGGGACGCATCAAATGGATGTCTTGTTATAAAAAAAAAAACGGAACCGTTGGTGAAGAACAGCCTTAAATTCCCGACACTTGTGATTGACTGTTTTTTCGGTTTTTTGTCAGTGAATGACGACGACGATGAACGAAAATATAAAAAAATTAAAAAGAAAAAAAAACACAGCTTTGAAAGTGCTTATCCTGCTTTATATGGTTATGACACAAAAAACGCAAATAAGCCTTTTTTCCTCAAATAGCTTAAGGACCCCCAGAGATATGACTTACAATAAAAGAATGACATTGAATATGGATTTTCTAGTCGATTACCTATCTACATATATAGTATGCATAGCTATAACTCCATATTAAACTCTGACAGTTGTGGTGAATTGATCTGTTAAAAAAGAAGTCTTCTCATTCTGACATTTAGCTGTATATAGCTGCTTGTTGTGTAAGACGGAATGAAAATGAATTGGCCCTCTAGGAATATCTAGCTATTGCTATATGTTTCCTGGTATCTTTACTTGTTATTTTGTAATATATACTAACCAAAACTAAGTGGTAGTAAAAATGATTTATTTGACGTTTACATGAATAAATTGTAAGATGTCAATTCATATGGGGCAGATGATTTTGCTATAAAAAAGAGAATGACGTAAATAATGATAAGACTTTTCGTCTATAGCTACTCATCACATAACTTAGGAGTTATGTGCATTTTTTTCACAACCTTAACATTTATATTTACTACAATCAGAAAATAGATTTTTTCCAGGGTAAACGTTGGAAGCATGGAAAATACATATATAAGCTGGTGATTTAATCAGGCGTGTATTAAAGAGGTTTCGACTACTCTTAAAATAATGAAGATTGCGAACGTTGAGTAAATAAGGAAGGATTTTTAAGAGACAGCGGTAAGTATTGGCTTTAAGGTTTTAAATATCAGAATTGAATGGAAAAATACACATTCAATTAGTATGGCTAATGAAAGATAATGTGTTAATACTTACGAACACCAGAGTCTCTTCTTGTGAGATTGATACTAGAATATTTTGAAACGCTGTAGATATCCTCTAACTGCGCTAGGGGAACTTTGTTCCTAGCATTTCTTACTTGCGATTATAGGTACTCTAAAGCAAGTTATGCATTTGTAATTTTTTTTTTCTAATAATCAAACATGACATTACTATCATAGAGAACACCAAAAAAGTGGGTCCCGCAATTCCGTCTGGTTGTCTGTCCTCGAGTCTGCAACCTAAAGGGATGGATGGATTTCGTTCAATCTGGTAAATATTGTTTTTTCGTTTTTTTTTTTAAGACGACAAATAAGAGTAGTTCCCATACATTTTTTGGGCTAAGAACTGCTACAACTTAAAAAAAAAAAAAAAACAGTTCATTAATGAAGGAAAAGGGCACCTACATTTTGATATTTTTTTTTCTTTGAAAAAATTGTTATTTTTGGTACCTCTAGTAGAACCATTTGATTTTGATTTGAAAATATTTACGGTGGTAGTTTTTTGACATTTCACGAAAGGTTAAAGAACTATTTTCCTAAACTAAAAAAAACAACGGTACCTCCCATACAAATGTTAAAAAACCGTTAAAAAAATGTATTTCTCAAAAACGGCTCCAAGAATTTTTATAAAAAAATGCGTGTATTCTTAAATTAGAAATGTCCACCTCAGGTATAAAAATATCGTACTTATTAACGGTACTTCCTATACAACCACTTTTCATATTTTCGACTTTCTCAACATTTGATGAACCCAATAAAATATTGTTTTTTATACAAACACTCAATAAAATTGTTAATAAAAATGAATATTCAAATTTTCACAAAAAAAAGTTCGATTTTTCAAATAAATATTAAATTTTTTTAAATCGATTTTTCAAGAACCAGTGACTGAATTTTTTTTGATATTCGAATTTTATATGTATGTATATTAAAAATATCTTCAAAATAGCAATTCAATTTTTTTTTCTTAAGAGATTTCAAAATTTTACACATAAGAAATTATTTTTTTTTTAAAAACCGCTCCAAAACTAATTTTGAAATTATTTTTTATAGATACATATATTCTTATTTGCCCGACAAATTAAATGCCATCTTTGTTTTTCCTCAAACTTTAACAACTAAGCAATATAAAAACATTTAATTATGTGTATTATCCATTTATTTATAACTTATTATAGGTATCTCTTTCATTTTAAATAATTTTTGCGTACGTCAATAAATACTACATACAATGTAACCCCTCATACATTTATGTATACATATGTGTTAAAATCCGTAATTTAGACTTAAATATACATTTGTAGGTAGCTTACTATGTAACTATTGCTTGAATCATCCATTCGATAATTCATTATACTTAGAATCACGGTAAACTTGTTTATATCTTGCTTTAAATTTAAACCTGCATAGGATAACTAGACTACCTAGCTACTAAACAGCGTCAATGTTTAGCTTCATTAAAGTTGTTAGCTACAGAAGCAAGTTCGTACGATTGTGTTTAAGGATATACATATATAAATCTATGAGGGTCTACATGGTATATCAGTTACGTAGGCAAAAATGCGTAAAAATTATATTAAATGTGTAGAAATCAATGGATCATACACATAATAAAATCAGCTTAGATTGCTTAGTTTTTAAAGTTTCCTGAAAAAAGTACCATTTGAAGTATTGAACGAATATGAATACACATATAGAAAAAATTCTTGAAGCGGTTTTAATAAAAAAAAATAATGCTTGTATGTATAAAATTTTAAAAAACGTTTTTATAAAAAAATCTTGAAACGCCATTTTGAAGTTACTATTAATATGTGTAAATATAAAATTCAAATTTCAAAAAAAAATCAGTCACTGGTTTTTGAAAAATCGATTTTTCAAACAAAATTTTTTATTTATTTTTTCAAAATGGAAAAACTTGTTTTTTGAACATTTGAGTAAGCAATTAGCACTTTTAGGCAGCATTTGCATAAAAAAATAATTTTATTCGCTTCAGCCAACATTGAGTAAGCGAAAATATGAAAAGTGGTTATAGGGGAAGTAACTAAAAAGTGTACTGCATTAATCAAAATTCTTGTAGCCGTTTTCGAGTTATAATTTTAAAATATAGTTTTTTTTATCTATTCAAGGTAATGTCAAAAAAACTATTAAATACATGGAGTCGAACAAAATCCATCAAGTAATTTTCCAAATTTTGAGGTTTCAAAAAAAAAAGTTTTTCGTTTTAATTAAAAAAAAAATTTCTTTTGAAAAATGTTGGCTTACATTAGTGTTTAAACTTTCTAGAAGCGTCTGCATAAAAACTTTGAAAATCGAAAACAATACAAAATGATTCCAAAAATAACCATTTTTTTTCAGAAAAAAAAATTACCAAAATGTGAATTTTCTCTTACTTATTAATGTATTTTTTTTATAAAAAAAATTGGAGCCCTTTTTTGAGAATAATATTATTTACCTTCTTGGGCAAAAAATGTATGACATTTACGATAATTTTTCTCGATTTCGATATTTGTTACAAATCCATAACTTGACATGTAGAGTACATAATTATCACATGTAAAACTACGGTACCTACCTCCCATAATGTAAAAAAAAACGTTAAGAAATACATTTGGTTAAAGTTTTTTTTTCTTCAAAAAATAACGGCTCCAATAATTTTGATAAAAAAATTATATTTATAATAAGTGGAGTCAATTTTCAAGTAAACAAATATTTTGTTTTACGATCTTATTAACGGTACTTCCCATAGAACTACTTTTCATATTTTCGACATTCTCACAATTGGATATACCAACTAAATTATTTTTTTATACAAAAATGCTTAAAGGTATAAATAATATTGGATTTTCACAATTTCAAATAAATAATGTTTTTTTGGAAAATCGATTTTTCAAAAACGAGTCACAGAATTGTTTTCAATTAAAATTATGTATATAAATAATTACTTTAAATTGACGACGATTCAATTTATTTCCTATTTTTTTTTTAATTTTATTTCTACATACAAAACTATTTTTTTTAAACCGCTCCAACGATTTTGAAATAATAGGGTTATCCATTTTGCGGTTTCAAAAGTAAACGTAAGTAAAATAAACGGTGATTTTTAAAGAGCTTGGTTTTTGAAAATTCAAAAAAACACAGAAACTTGTAAAAAGTGAATGAATTTTTTATTTGGATCGATAAATCAATTTCTGCCATTTACTTTTTAAAAATAATTTCACTTAAATGTTGCCCGCGGCTACGCTTCAGGTGGTCCATTCTGATGGTCCAATTTTGGCAAACTTTTTCACACATTTCGGCCGGAATCTCACCAATGACGCGTTCAATGTTGGCTTCCAAGGCAGCAATGGTCGACCGAGTTCAATTCTTGCATTTTCGGCTAAAAAAATCTGTTATCATCGAACGGTACCTTTCTCCATTGACCGTAATCCTGCGGCCTTCATCGTCCTTGAAGAAGTACGGCCCAATGATGCCGCCTGCCCATAAACCGCATCAAACAGTGCATTTTTCGGGATGCATTGGTAGCTGCTGAATTGCCTCTGGCTGCTCTTCACTCCAAATACGGCAATTCTGCTTATTCACGTATCCATTTAGCAAAAAATGAGCCTCGTCGCTGAAACGGACGTAGCTTGAGAAACACATTTTTCACAGAGCACGAATTTTGATAATAAATTTCAATAATTTGTAAACGTTGTTCAGGCGCAAGTCTATTCATGATGAAATGGCAAACAATACTGAATCGAAATGTCAAATGTTCGTGGAATTTGTCATGAGTGATCTGTCAAAAAAATAAACGTCAAAAACCAAGTAGCAAAAAAATCACCCGTTACATATAATATATTTTTTTTCATGATATTTCTTTTTTATTATAAAGTTTGAACCTTAACATTATGTGTGTAGCACTACATAATTTAAATGACCACTACGCGAATTGTTGCAAGCATCGATTCTTTTGAAGTATTTTTCGACCACTTTTTGACAAATATTGGGCGGTATCTCAGCCATAACTTGACGAATGTTGGGTTTCAAGTCCTCAAGAGTTAAAGATTTATTTACATAAACAAGGCCTTTCGCGTAGCCCCACAAAAAAAGAGGTGCAGCGGTGTCAAATCGCATGATCTTGGTAGCCAGTTGATATCGCCACGACGAGAAATTACGCGGCCAGAAAATGTCTTGCAATAAAGCCATATTCGGTCGAGTTGTGTGGCATGTGACACCGTCTTGTTGAAACCACATATTCTCCAAGTCGTATTCTTCAATAGCAGGCAAAAAAAGTCGGTTATCATATGACCATAATGCTCCGAATTGACGGTGACAGTCGTTCCATCGTCGTTTTCAAAGAAGTAGGGTGCAATCAAACCTCCGGACCAAAGAGCGCCCCAAACAGTGACTTTTTGTGGATGTAATGGCCTCTCTTCAATTACTTCAGGATTCTCAGAACCCCAAATACGACAATTTTGTTTATTAACATACCCACTGAGTGAGAAATGTGCTTCGTCGCTGAAGAAAATTTAGCTCGAAAAATCGCCGTCCACCGCCTGTTGTTCAAGCACCCATTCGACGTGTCTACGACGCGACGTTTTGAATGGTCACCTGGCTTCAGTTGTTATATGAGCTGGACTTTATATGGATGTATGTGTAGATCCAAATGCAAAAAAAAGGATAACCCTTTATTTTAGAATGTAATTATGTTAGTCTAAGAGTTCAAAAAAAAATTGTTCATCTTTTGTCCCTCAAACTATAACAGTTAAGTAATATAATCTAATCTAATTACTATTTATTTCAAAAAAAATATATTTCATATTCCCGCATTTTTGCCTTACTTAAACTACAACGTAATGAATTCTGTAGACAACCTACTTTGCTAAGATCAGCGCTAATTTGTATCTACATTGAAGTTGTAAGCTTCAAGATCAAGTCCTACGACCCACTCGCGCATTTTATTTTATTACAAATGCAAATTTTGGCCCTTACATGTTACATCGCATTGCTAGAAAAATAGTCCTACTTAAATCCTTAAATTTTATTTTTAGACTCAATGAAGGATTGTTGTAGGATTTTAAATTAAATTAATGTTTGAATTAATAATTTTATTTGACTTTCGAGATTTTTACGATACGAAATACTTACATACAAAAAGATATAAGTAAATTTAATTACAAACCATTCAAAAGCATTTGAAGAATAAATAAATACAGTCGCTTGTAATTAAAATCCCCTACCAGATAAACGAAGATGTACAAAGCCATACATCCTCGAGAGTCCTTAACCATCAGAGATATGAAATATGCTTTATGTAGTATATCCACCTACTCGAATAATTTATTAAATTTTTCCTGTTGTTGTACGTAATTGTATTTTCGAAATCCTTTTCGAAATCCACCTGCAGTGCAAAAAAAACACATCTGAAGGACATTTCGTATACTAAAGGGTTTTCCAATAAGAGGTGTTATTTTGATATTCAAAGAAAAATGGCATTTTTGGAGATAAATGATCGGATGTTTATTTCATTATAAAGAGGAAGGTATGCCGTTAATAATGGAACACAACATCAGCCAAACGGCCGCCAAGACCACGCTTACAGGACCATATCCTTTTCATGAAATTTTCCATAACCAAATCGCAAAGTGGCTGCCCTATGTCCTCGATAGCCTCACGAATTTCATCTTTGAGGTCTTGAATCGACGCTGGGCTGTTGGCGTAGACCTTATCTTTCACGTGGCCCCAAAGGAAGAAGTCGCAAGGTGTTAAATCACAAGATCTCGGTGGCCAATTGTGATCACCTCTTCGAGAGATAACACGGTCCGGAAACTTTTCCCGTAAAAGATCGATGGTTTCATTGCTTGTGTGGCACGTAGCGCCGTCTTGTTGAAAGTAAACGTTGTCCAGATCAATACCATCCAATTCAGGCCACAAAAAATCATTAATCATCTCTCGATAGCGCAATCCATTGACCGTAACTGTTGCTCCAGCCTCATTTTCGAAAAAGTAAGGTCCAATGACCCCGCGGGACCATAAACCGCACCAAACAGTCACGCGTTGAGGATGGAGAGGCTTTTCAACAACAACTCTTGGGTTTTCCGAGCCCCAGATACGACAGTTTTGCTTGTTGACGTAGCCTCCGAGGTGGAAATGGGCCTCATCAGTCAAGATGATTTTTCGATGAAATTCCGGTTCATTTTCATGCATTTCAAGGACCCAATCAGCAAAGACACGACGTTGTTGATGATCAGCCGGCTTGAGTTCTTGTGTTAACTGAACTTTATAAGCCTTAAGACCCAAGTCTTTATGCAAAATACGGTGTAATGACGTTTGTGGAATGCCTAATTCCAAAGAACGACGAGGAATGGACAAACCTGGGTTTTCTTCAACACTTTGGGCTACAACAGCAATATTCTCAGTTGTTCTTGAGCGACTTGCACGGGTTTTATTCTTCACATCACTAACTTGTCCCAACAGCTCGAATTTGTCCACCAATTTCTGTATTGCGGTCCGACAAGGTGCTTCACGACGACCCAAAAATGTTTTAGTTTTACGAACTGTCTCTGCCAAATTTTCACCATTTTTATAGTGAAATTTAATAATTTCAATGCGTTGTTGAAACGTGTATCGTTCCAGTTTTATTAATAGCGTAGTTTCTACTTGTCAAATGTCAAAAAATGACAGCTTCGAAAGTGACAGCTACCGAAATAGCGGGCTATTCAAAATAACACCTCTTATTGGAAAACCCGTTAGTAATATCCCAAAGTTAACACAAAGGACTCTGTCGAAATGGGAAATGAAATATTAAGTGTAATTGCAATGCGTTGAATTATTATAATTTTACTATCCTTCTGTAGATATATACCATTGTGTGTGTGTATGGTTATTATTTGTATAAGAGAGTAAATATTTGGAATTCATAATTCATTATTTCCCCTTTGTTATCGCCTTTAAATTTTACATTTTCCTCGTCCGCTATCTCATTACCTTTCTGACATCGGAAAAAAAGATTACGTGGGCTGATATAATTTATTGTTTAAATTAGTAAATTAAATATTTATTTAAATGCGGATGAAATATGATTTCAATTTATGTCGATGCCTGATGTGATGCCGCGTCGCGTCGGTTGCGCTGCGATGGTTGCATGCATCAGAGGAATTCAATTGAATGGCAAAGGATTACCATGATAGAGGGACAATTATGCATCCGGTATATATGAATGTAGACCGGATATAGCGACGTTTTAATTTTTAAATTATAACGATTTATTATAATTTTTCGATATGCAAGTTAATGATATGTAATTTTTGGATTGGTTGATTGCTTTAGCCTGTAATTGAATGCAATTTATTTTAATAGGTTAAGGGCTTAACATATATATTTATTACCATTACATACATAGATAGGGTTGCGCTAATTTTTGGATTGAAGTCCCTCCTTTTGTGACGCGAGTTAAAAATGCTTATGGAGTAGATACTAAAGGTAAGCCAGTGTCCAAGTCTTTAACCACATTCCAAAAAAAAAAAAAAAACTAAATGCACGACTGGATCGCATGTACTTGCTCTTTTGCTCTTATGTTTGATTACTTCGTATGCAAAAGATTCTTAAGAGAAACGGCTAAGTACATTTTAAGGTAGTCTCTTACTTAATTACTTATAACACAAAATTTCTTTAATTTAAAATATAAATTGGTATGATAATTTTAAACATTTAATAATATTAAATTAAAAACAAAATTTCAAATAAAATCATCCACCCGTTTTAGCAAAATTGAATGTTAAAAAAAAAATAATATTTAAAAAAAAAAATAATATTTTTTTTTTCTTTCAAAAATCCTATAAAAATATTTTTCGAAATTTTGAAATTCAGTATTATTTAGAATTCAAAGGATCTCCTATATAAAAATTTTGGTCGAAATCTGTGAAGCCCCTTATGAGAAAGTCGACAGTGAAAAAAATAGTTGTATGGCACGCACCGTAACAAAATATGTAATAAAATTGGTTGGCCAAAATATAGACTATATTTAAGGTAGTGCACACAATCTTTTCTATATAAAAATCGTTGGAGGCGTTTTTGAGATAGTAAAGATTATAAAAGCGAAAACGCTTAAGTGCCAACTGTGGATCGATCTACAGACAGACAGATGGAATTACGGGGCCCGGTTTTTTGGAGATCTTTATCAACGTAATGTCAAGTTTGATTGAAATCTCGAGGTGGATTTATTTTCCAAATGCAAAATGTGTATCAGAGTTAGCAACCTTTTTTTAAAATGGTTCAGAAAGTGTACAACTTTTGTTCGGGCTTAGCCCACCGATGGAATATATTATCAGAAAATTTATGTTCAACAAAAGTTGTTAAAAGTCTTTCAAAAACCAGATGATCAGTTCTTGCAGATGGAGTAAGTGCCTTGCATAAAGGACAGGAACAAATTGAAAATGCTTTAATTACTTCGATTCCTCCGCCAAAGAAAAAAATATAGTCTATTCTTTTTTACATATGTATCTATTTTGTTATTAACAGTACCTGCCATACAACCACTTTTTTTATTTTCGACTTTCTCATAAGCGGCTGAACGTATTTCAGTCAAAATGTTTGCGTAAGAAGTCCTTTGAATTATAAATAATACTGCATTCCAAAATTTTCGAAAAATGTTTTTTTTGGAATTTTGAAAAATAGTTTTTTTTTAAATTCAATATTGCGAAAACAATTGTATTTAAGATTTTGTTTGTAAGTTAATATTATGAAATATTTAAAATTGTCATACCAATTTTTTTTTTGAAAAAAATTAAAGACATGTTGTATATAAGAAATTAAATTAAAAACGAATTTAAAAATATATTTAATCATTTCCACTAAGAATCTTGTAATTACGATGTGATCGAAGATAAGAGCAAGTATGTGCGATCCAGTCGTGCATTTTATTTGAGTGGCTCTGCGCAGTCATCGATTTTGAAGGATTAAGACGATCTTACCCATCTCAAATCTAGTAAGGCTCATATGAATTAACACAGAATTTTAAGTACTAACATGTGAATGCTAAAAGAGTTAACTTTGTGAATAATATTATATTATCAACTGTCACTAAAAATAAATGTAGAAGCCTGCTTATCTACTTTCTTTGTTTTTTCTAAGAAAAAATATCTACTGTATTGTTAAAGACATAGGTGTCACATTATCATAATATGATCAGGGCCTCCAATACGTTAAATACGGACCTGATTATAGTGTGTATAGTTTGTTGCAATGGTCATGTGAATAAAGTTCGTTGGGCGCAATTTCTCTCAATCACAGTCTCTGAATTTAATGCTTGTTTTTAAGATTGGTTGATTTCTGTAAGCCTGTCCACCAAATTTAACATAAATCCATCTCTTGCTGCGTACATCCAAATAATGATTTTGGGACTGGTACCAATCTTTTTCCACAAATTCTACAGCAGGATATTTAATTCTGTCTTTCCAGTTAAGTCTGCAGTCTAAGACACAATTCATTCACCAAGACTTTCGGAGTACGTCCACAGTCCATGCGCCCAATTATTGTAGCCCATTCCGCATTTAATAGTCTCGTTTACAATATACATACAACCAATGTAGTTTGACGACAGGAATATAAGCCTGAGGTCGAAAGGAATATCATTTGTTCGAAAAGTTGCCCGACAAATAAATAAAGAGATTGAACAGCGGGATGAAGTCATTATTAATTTACCGTTACTATAATTATTGCATTAATATTTTGCATATATCATACGATGTGAAGGAATTCGCAATGCATAATTTCATCTCATCAATTATGTAGATTGTAGGTATTCAAAACAACACCTGTATAAATATTTCAAAAGCATTTGCTACATATATAGCTCATATAGCGGAAAATACAAGCCAATATCGCCTGGTCGTTTGTGAGCGATAAATTAACATTCTCGACTAAATTTTTCGGAACATAACGTATGCAGTTTAGAAATGCGTGTATAGAATAACAAGAGTAATGCTAATAATGGGTTATCCATTTTTCGGTTTCAAAAGGAAACATAAACAAAACACATATAAAATATTTTTTTTCATAATATTTCTTTCTTATTATAAAGTTTGAACGTTGACATTATGTGTGAAGTACTACATCATTTAAATGACCACTACCCCAATTGTTGCAAGCATCGATTCTTTTGAAGTATTTTTCGACCACTTTTTGATACATATCAGCCATAACTTGACGAATGTTGGTTTTCAAGTGCCAAGAGTTAAAGATTTGTTTGCATAAACACGGCCTTTCGCATAGCCCCACAAAAAAAAGTCCAGCGGTGTCAAATCGCATGATCTTTGTGGCCAGTTGATATCGCCACGACGAGAAATTACGCGGCCAAGAAATGTCTCTTGCAATAAAGCCATATTCGCTCAAGTTGTGTGGCATGTGGCACCGTCTTATTAAAACCACATATTCCCCAAGTCGTATTCTTCAATAGCAGGCAAAAAAAAGTCGGTTATCGTATGACCATAACGCTCCGAATTGACGGTGACCGTAGTTAGATCGTCGTTTTCGAAGAAGTAAGTAATCACACCTCCGGACCAAAGAGCGCCACAAACAGTGACTGTTTGTAGATAATAGCCTCTCTTCAATTACTTGAGGATTCTCAGAACCCCAAATACGACTATTTTGTTTATTAACATACCCACCGAGTGAGAAATGTGCTTCGTCGCTGAAGAAAATTTTGCTCGAAAAATCGGCGTCCACCGCCTGTTGTTCAAGCACCCATTCGACGTATCTACGACGTTGTGAATGATCAGCTGGCTTCAGTTGTTGTGTTCGCTTTACTTTATATGGATGTAGGTAGAGATCTAAATGCAAAATACGCCATAATGTGCGAAGACAGTCCTAATTCCTGAGAACGACGAGGAATAGACACATTCGGTTCTTCGGCAACACTTTCACTTACAGCAGCGATATTTTCAGTGCTACGAGCGAAACGATGATGATCAGGCCTTGCAATATCTGTAACCAATCCAGTCTCTTGAAATTTCTTCACATATTTGCCAATTGCTTGCATAGTAAACCATAATCTCCTCTTAAAGCACGATATGTGGCTGTGGCAGAATCACCATTTTTGTAGTAGGTTTTAACAATTTCTATGCCTTTTGCGATAGTTATGCGATCCATTTTCGCAAATTTCAGGAAAAAAATTGGTTTAACAACTTAGTTTGACAGATGTCGAATTCCAGCCTTATATTTTTGAAACCGGAAAATGGCAATTTTAAATATTAAATGAAATAATTTAAAAACAAAATTTCTGAAAAAATTGTCCATCAGTTTTCGAAATGTTGAATTTTCAAAAAAAAAATCCAAAAAATCTATTTTTCGAAAATTTTAAAATGCAGTATTATTTAGAATTCGAAGAACCTCGAGTCGTTTATGAGAAAGCCGAAAATCAAGAAAATGGTTGTATGGCAGGTACCGTTAATAACAGAATATATAAAAAAAAGTGTTTTTACCAGAAAGTAGATTCTACTAAAAGGAGTGCACACACTAATTTTGATAAGAGTAGCTTGAGCCGTTTTCGAAATAATTAAGATGGTAGAAAAATTTGTATGGCAAGTACCGTTTTGGGGCTAAGAGAACGATTCAAAAATCTATTTTAGAAAATCACCTAAAGCGCTAAAGAACCAAGTTTGCTAAAAAATCGGTTCAGCCGCTAAGGCTTTAGAACGTTCTGAAGACAGACAGGCAGACAGATAGGCCGAATTACGGGGCCCACTTTTTTGGTGTTCTCTATCATCGCAATGTCAAGTTTGATTAAAATCTCGAGTTCGATTTTTTTTCCAAATGCAAAACTTGCCCTATAGTCCCTACATATGTATAGGCATGCATATGTTATGTATATCGTAAGTAAAAATAGAAGCAATTAACATCCGTAGATTTTCAGAACTTATCACAGTAAAATTGTTTTGAAAAAAAAGTGACTATTTGAAATATAATGTCATATTTCGCACTTCTTCGCATTAAAGCGTCAAATCGTACTAATTCGCTTGAAAAAGTGGTCAGAAGTGTTTATGACCCAGATGCTTACGATTGGTATGCGAGAAACTTTCAACTCATCAAATATCACTTCACTGTGCGCTACGCACGTATGTAATAATAAATGTACATATTTTTCTCGCACGCAAACTTTTCTCGTATTGCAACGATTTGTTGCACCACTGTATGCGCAGCCGTATGTGCAATGCCATCTCGCATCCTATTTTGCACCACATCTCCTTTCGCATCGCATATCACATTGATTAATCTCAATAATATAAAAAAACAAAGTTTATAAGCAGTTTCGTAGACAATGACCAAGTAATTTACAAAAATTATCGAATTTTGCAAAAGAATTTCGATATTTTGAATAAATTCTTCTAAAGGCAGTATATATTATCTGTTGAATGTGATTTGAAATCGAACAGTAATGGCTCCAGTTATTTTAAAAAGATGTTCAAAAGAATTTGCGATACATTTAACAATTATCTACAACCGTTCCCTGCAATGTGGTGAGGTTTTAACAAAATGGAAGAGTTCTATAATTACACCAATTTATAAATCTGGAAATAGACATGAAGTTTCTAATTATCGACCAATTTGTAAGCTTACAACAATCCCAAACACTTTTGAGAATTTGATTTATGATAGATTAACTTCGAACATGGTTTTGTTGCTAGTAGATTGTTTTCTAATTGTTTTGAATAGCTTTCAAAAATTATATCAATGTGATGTTGTCTATACAGATTTCTAAAAAGCATTCGATCGGGTTAATCATAATATTACTTATGAAATAAAATAAAATTGGCTTCAACTCTAAGTTCTTGAAATGGATAAGTGCATATTTAAAGGATCGAACTCAGTTTTTAAAGATAAATAACATTCTTTCCTGACCTATCAATGTTACCTTGGGTGTGCCGCAAGGTAGTCATCTTGGCCCCCTTTTATTTTTGTTGTTTGTTAACGACATTCCCAATATATTTTTAGATTCTAAATGCCTTATGTATGCGGATGATTTGAAGCTCTTCCGGTGTATAAAAACAGAACATGATTGCCTTTTATTGCAAGATGATCTTGAGAAATTATCGAATTAATGTGTGCTTAACTCCCTACACCTTAATATTTCCAAATGTCAAAGTATAACTTTTTGTCGAAATCGTTCACCGATTTTTTTTTTTTTTTTTTTTTTTATAACATTGCACGCGCTCAAGGGATTATGAATACCCTTTATATGTTTTTCTTAACACAGCGCGGGCATTCGTTGGAAGAAGAGAAAGAAGGATAGGAAAGAAGGATAGGAAAGATGTGTGGCGCGATGTTCTGAGACTAGAGCTGGTTTTTGTCTCAGATTTATCTCCAGGGATGGCGGCTGAACTAATGCGGAGACAATTACCGTGTCTTATTTATTTATGTCCCTTATAATTCGCATTAATTTATTTATTTCGTTGTCATATTTTATGGCTATGCTAGTTTACTCAATCACATTTTGTTAGTGTTATGCCTAAACAGCATGCAATGAGCAAATCAGCAACTTATTTAATGACAATTTTGAAAATTGGTTTTTAATGGAATATAAGAAGACATAGACAACGGCATGCATCGAACCTGCAACCATGAGGTTGACAGGCGAGCACACAACTATCGCGCCACGGCCACCTACTATCTTCCCTATACTACAAATATAAATTGGAGAATGGATTTAAAGGCGTCGGATTAGAAAATGAGTTCAAGTCGCATGTGTCTAAGCAGTTGGTAAGATCAATAAGGAAATTATCAGTAATAAGAGATTTATCGCGTTTCTAGGAATTGTCATCATATTATGATGATCCACATACAAAATGCTATTAAAAATCGTGTCCCTAATAAAAAATATGTATTTTTTAACAGTGATGTTTTAGTTAAAATTAAAAAAAAAACACAGATTAAATGCCAGTATTTAATTTTTACCTATATTCCCCTTTCTACGAACTTTTCGATTGCTTGTTTCGGGAAAGCGGAGTTCTTATAAGACCGGGTCTTGGGGAAGGTGTTATTAATTAATATTATTCCATTTACCTACCTAAAGAAATCAACATTATGTGGAGAAAATATTTACAAACAAATTAAACACACAAAATATTCCAAAGATTTTGTCTAGGGTACTGACACTTTCAAAAATCGCCTTGGGTCCCCAATTTTAGGATCAAACCTTACTACAACCTGGTCATTACCAGCTTCCCCATCTTCCAAGAATGAATTCCAATTAGCTAGGAAATAAAATCCGTTTACCTTTGGCGGCGGTGATGGATCTTCAGTAATGGGATCTGGATCCGTTTATTGGTTCAGTTTCTGATGTTTCGTCTTCATCTTCGGTCCCAGAAGGCGTAGAAGTAGTAATCAAATCGTTCTCTTCGTTATCTGATTCTGATTTTGGAATTGATTCGGAGCTTAAGCTGCTTGATTCAGATGTTGATTCGTCACTGGCACTCTGACGTTTCAAATCGTTTTTTCTTGATTCTTCATCAGCTGCAATAGGATCGGGACCCTGAGCCAATACTAGGCTGTTTGAATTACTAGTTTAAATAGATTTAAGCATGTTAGACGTAATGATTACATTTAAACGTTCCAATTCCTGCAGATTATTCAAAAGTTTATTTAACTGGTCCTCGTTTTGTTTTTGAGGTTTAGAATCTGTAATGTCAATGTCGATTCTTCGTATGGCTTGGTCTTTAACTTTCGCCGCTTTTCTATCATTTGTAACGTCACCAGCATCTTCTGGCTTGATTTGTTTGCGTTTTCTATTGACAATACCAAAGCGATTCAGGTAGTCTTCTATGCCGGGCTAAATTCGAATTTCTTCCCCAATATTAAGAGGCTTGAATTCACTATAAGCCTCTAATTGTGGGCGTGGTGGAAGAGTTCGGGTAAAATCAGCAATATCTATATTGCCAAGGCTGCTTTGTCGTATGCTGCTTGAAATTGATGGCTTTCCAACTATTCATTAAGTTTTAATCCTGTTGCAGCTTGATCTGAGCCCATAGTTTTGAAAATTCCTGCTAGATCAGGCATGGGTGTGAATTTGTTTTTGAAGTTCATACGATTATTGAATTCTCCTTCTAATAGAGCCCAATCGGCATCTTTCGCGTGTCATTTTATTTTCTGCCTCTTCTATATCAGGAAGTAAAGGCAACCTTGTCACAGGAGCTACAGAATCACGTACTTGGTTAAAAGTTCGTGGTTCTAATGGCTTAGGAACGGGCTTAGGAGGATGATATGTTGTTGGCTTCGCATTGATTTTTTCTTCTTCTCTTATCAAATAAACCAGTCCTTTCTTTCAAGAGTTAGCTTCAAAAAAGATCTTGGGGTAATTTTTGACCTAAAACTTGATTTTGTTAAACATACAGATTTTTTTATTCGCTAAAGGAAGTTCTATGTTAGGGTTTATCTTACGAAACTCAAAAGAATTCTGCGATCTCCACACATTGAAAAGTCTATATTTTCCGTTTGTTAGATCTCTCCTGGAATATTGTAATACTACTTGGTTTTTGAAAATTCAAAAAAACACAGAAACTTGTAAAAAGTAAATGAAATTTTTATTTGGATCGATAAATCAATTTCTGCCATTTACTTTGTAAAAATAATTTCACTTAAATGTTGCCCGCGGCTACGCTTCAGGTGGTCCATTCTGAAGGTCCAATTTTGGCAAACTTTTTCACACATTTCGGCCGGAATCTCACCAATGACGCGTTCAATGTTGGCTTCCAAGGCAGCAATCGTGTTTGGCTTATCCCCATAGACAATAGACTTAACATATCCCCACAAAAAATAGTCTAACGGGGTCAAATCACATGATCTTGGTGGCCAATTGACTGCGCCAAAACGTGAGAACAACTGCTCACCAAATTCGCCTCTCAATTGATGCATGGTTTCGCGTGCAGTGTGACATGTGGCACCGTCCTGTTGGAACCACATGTCGACCGAGTTCAATTCTTGCATTTTCGGCAAAAAAAAATCTGTTATCATCGAACGGTACCTTTCTCCATAGACCGTAATCCTGCGGCCTTCATCTTCCTTGAAGAAGTACGGCCCAATGATGCCGCCTGCCCATAAACCGCATCAAACAGTGCATTTTTCGGGATGCATTGGTAGCTGCTGAATTGCCTCTGGCTGCTCTTCACTCCAAATACGGCAATTCTGCTTATTCACGTATCCATTTAGCCAAAAATTATGACGACCATAAAACGGACGTAGGTTGCGAAACACATTTTTCACAGAGCACGAATTTTGATAGTAAATTTCAATAATTTGCAATCGTTGTTCAGGCGTAATTCTATTCATGATGAAATGGCAAACAATACTAAATCGAAATGTCAAATGTTCGTGGAATTTGTCATGTGTGATCTGTCAAAAATATAAACGTCAAAAACCAAGTAGCAAAAAAATCACCCGTTATAAGATGTAAATTGCTTGGAATATTGCCACTTAAAATTAGAAGAAAGTTCTCTGAGGTGATGTTCATTCGTGACTTATTGGCAAACTATATTGATTGTTCAGATATTTTGGCCTCAATAAACTTCAATGTTCCTCCGAGAATGCTTAGAAACATTTTTGTTTTTAAAATTCCATATCACAGAACAAATTATGCTGCCAACGAACCATTGTTGGGATGCCTAAGAGTAACTAATTCATTTTATGATATAATTGATTTTAGTCTAAGTAGATTTTCTTTTAAAAATAAATTGCTTGAAATTCTAAGTAACGTTAACGGTGGTAATGTTTAATATTTATGGTATAATATTTTTATATTTATTTATTTTTTCTTTGTATTTTTTTTAATTATTTTTAGTTCTCATTATGTTTTTTTTTATGTATTTTAGTAATCACTAAAGCATTGCCTGTGTTCGATGAAATAAATAAATAAATAAACATCGCAACTCACCTCGCGTCGCATTTCGCATTGCATCTCGCATATCAAATATCCCTTCTCGCATTGTATTCTTTGGGTTATCATCTTTTATTATTCTTTTTTTATCCCCAACAAAAAGACATAATCAAATTTAGTTTAAAGTAAATTTAATATTAATCAGTTAAGCGACTTTCTCAGAACGTCCCCAAAGGACATTTTTATACATATGTATATCATTTCCATCAAAACCACTAAATTAATTTCGCAAACTCAATTTCCCGAAAAATCAAAGGTTTACTTCAGAACAAATACAAAAATACAAATAAACAAAAAATAAACAGAAAAAAAAACTTTTTCTCATCAATCATTCAAAGGAATATACATAATAGTTCCATTGCACAGAGGCACAATTTTTTATCTGCAACCGACACAGAAAAAAAAACCTTCTCTTATGGCAGCTTATCAAAGCAATCACTTGGCAACATCATTTCTGTCGCAATGCAACAAAATTCCCCGATGAAAGACTAAAATTCGGCATCAATAACAAATGTCACTGTCAGCCATCTCCCACAGCGGATGTGGAGAAGTCATCGAATTCATGTACATACCAACCGAGTATACCGTCAACGAAAACGGGGAACGGAGATGGCACAGACCAATCAGTTGGATTCCAATATATTATAGACCTATACATAAATACACATTTATAGAAAGGGGGATATGGTCGAATTGCATTTTGGTCAGGTATCACACGAATTCGAGAACGAGGATATGCGATTGCATTGCAAACAGCCAGGATACTTGAAGTCAAGTCAACTCAAATCGATTGTTAATTTGACATCCCTGTGTGCGTGTGTGTGTGGGTGCTGCTGGGTGAGATATTTTGCACAGTAAATCGATAGAGCAATAAATTATGCAGCCTTCACTCTTTGCAATTTAGACCAATGGACTTGTCCTTTTTTATTGTTTTTTTGTTTTGTTTTTTGTTTTTGGTATGAGGAAGTATCTAGGTCGCCTGGTTGTCTGGGATGGAACCAACTGAACATTGTGTTTTTGTCCTGTGTGTACTGCAATATGATTCTGTTCATTCTTCATCATGATGCTGGCATAAGTCCAGATCCTCTGGCCCAGGCAGAGTTTTTGATGAAGTTTCATTAAAAAATTAAAAGTTTCACATAAAGGATAAAGCTATTAAAGAGTCGACCAACCTTATTGCACAGCCCATCACAATGGGATAACTGCAATGATATAGAAGGATATCATGAAAATTAGAACCAGGCGCAGGCAAAGCGAATGTTTGAGGAGAACCAGGACAAAGCAGGTATAGTGGATAATTTTATTAAAGGATCGTATGTTTAATTTAGAGTGCTGGGATAATTCACAAAAGGATAACTAACGATGTTTGATCGAAAAAGGCTTATACATATATCTGAAGTTTATTTCCTTGTGCAGACATACATATGCATGTACATAATGTAGATACATTGGCATTTTATATAAAGTTAAAAATATTTAGTTGAGGTCAGTTTTTATGCTTATCCGAAAACAATACTAAGAAACGCATATTGAAATTATGTTAATAATTTGATTTATTAATTGAAAAATGTATAAAAAGTTTAAAATCAACAAAAAAAAATATACATATATATAAAACAAATAAAAGTTTTCTTTACTATCTATTAAATGTACATAATCCTCGTGCCACGCTCATGTGTCGAATGAACTCCGAAACTATCTAATCGGTTTTCATGTTTTTTTTAAATTTAAATGTTTATTTTGCTGGCGTTCATAAGATAGGATAATTTTTAATACTTAATAATTAAAAATAACGGTAGATACTTGCTATATAATACTACTGCATACCAAAATGTTCGAAAAATATTTTTTTATTTTTAATTTTAATAAAATTTTTTGAAAACAAATAATTTTTTTAAGAAGGTGTTTTTTTTTACAATACAATTCTATATACAGGGTGTCCGCCGAGAAGCTTTTGTGTTGCCGACATTTTGGTAAACATTAGTCTTGACAGTTCATATTTGGCATTCGTTAAGTAGACACGTGACAAAAATATTGTGGAAAAATATTCGATAAACCAACGTGTTTTAATCGTAAAAACATTTTATCAAAATCAATCATCGATTACTGTGCAGATGAGAAAGTTACGTGAAATTTTTGGGAGAAACAACTTGCCAACAAAACGCACTATTTATGATTTCGAAGAACGAGGGTCTGTAGGTGATAGGCCCAAGCATGGACCACAACGTACTGCAAGATCGGCTGAAAACATTATTGCTGCTCAAGGAAGTGTTCAAAGCAATCCATCCCAAGGTTTAGCAAACAAACCAGAAACACTTGAACAAATCAAACAAAATATTCGTGATGAAATTAATGAAATACCGCGTGAAATGTGTGAGAACGTAATGAAAACTGTCCTCAAAAGGGTTCGCATTTGTGAGACTAACAGAGGCTAACATTTACATGATATTGTATTCTATATATAATTGCCGACATTAAATAAAGCATTTATCAATATAAGATCCAATCTCTTTCATTTAATCAAAAATTATAACCAAACAAAGTAGTATACCTTTCCGGCGGACACCCTCTACTTGCGAAATTATTCAGCCAAGTAGAATACATAGCATTATATTTAGTCCACAAAATTTGCGTTTCGTCCTGGCGATCTCACTTGGACCATCATCAGTTGGCTATTGAGCTAACTTACATGGATTGGTTGACAGAAAAACAATGTGAATTATATCCAACAAGATTAAAATTTTATTGGTTGCCAGGAGGAAACGCATTTTTGAGGACTAAAGGCCGTTAAAAGCTATTTTGAATCAATAATTTTTTTTTGGAAAACTTAATACATATTTTGAAATTTTTTTTTAAATTTCGTTTTTAAGTTTATATTATTAAATGCCTTAAATTGCCACACCAATTTTTGAAAATTAAAGAAATTAATATGTATACAAAAAGTAAAGATTTTTAATAGAAATATTTTGCATACGATGTTTTCGAAGACTAACTTCCTTTAAACTTATTTAAATATCTAATAATTGAACGCAATACAATAAGGTCAGAGCAACGATCAACCGGGTCTGCTAGTTATAATATAAAGACGAGACAATTATTAACTTTGCCACGGGTAATCTCAGAAAGTATATCAAATGTATTTACTTGAAACCAATTTTGTTATTTTACTTATTCTTTTAAGAATGTTTTAGGATATTTTTTATTTATTAAATTTGTTTGTTGAATTATATTATTAACTTCTTTAAGGAAAATCGTACACTTTTTTGTCGAAGTTGATCAACATCTTCAATTATGCTCTTTAAACTGCTTGATATTCTATAAAAATGAGATTTTGTGTATAAACACAATAGTTTTATGCAAATTTTAAGGCCTTAATCAAAGCTGAAAAATAAATGTGTGTACAAATTATAAATTTATCAATTGTGTTGTATTTTTGCAACAATGAATTCCATTCAATCGCAATGACTGGGCTACTTTGTTCCATTTCATTATCGTTCCGTGTGTGTGTGCATTTTCTTTTGTTTATTTGCTTCTAAGTTTCTGTTTACTCAATTGTTTGCACATCGATTAACGTAGGAACATCAAGTATTAATTATTTGAAGTCTTAATTAGTTTTTGGGGAGTAGAGGGGCTTTTAATTGTAATTATGTACCACAGTTTCCGTTTTCGAACAACAAAACAAAAGATATAGGAAAAGTGGATAAAATTTGGAAATTTTTGCAAAGCCAAAAAATTGGCTGATTAATTCAGTAGCATTCCTTAGAAATCGTTCACACTCTTGGAACTTCCTGGATAATTTGAGATCATATTGTAATGAAGCGTTCTGATCGCTACATTACATTTGAAAAACAACAACATCAACTAAATACTTATTATAATTTAATAGCTTAAATTAATTACAAATAATAACGCTGAAAATCAAAATAACAAAATATAAATAATTAAATAAAACTTCATAAAATTTCGCATTGCCACTGATAGGCCACACTGCCATTTGAGCCATAAATTACCAACATATAAAATCAGCCGACAACCGACCGCAACCCATTAGCACATGCGCACAACGAGAGGGCTTATCCTCGTCATCGACTGATAAGAAAAACTGGTTATCACCGCATACACAAAAAAGAAGAAGAAGAAGCTGCCGCTGCATGGAAAGTGCGCACTACCCACAGCCAACGATGAATGAAAATCGATAAGAGTTATTACAACAACAACGCCCACGAGAGAGTATAATTGCAACAGAGTTACACGAAAGGGCAATAACCAATGCATACCAGTAATAGAATTAGCAATAGACACAGTGATGAGTATGCGATATGCGGTACATTAATAAATAAAGAAAACTCCTTCACCCGTAAGCCCCGTGCAAGCGACACGAATAGAGGTGCTTTGAGATTTAGAAACAAGAGGTAGGGGAGCATGGGGCACAATATTTAAATGGGCATTTGTATGAAAATTTGCATTTTACTTTTTAAAGTTAACATTTACTTTTTACCAGGAGTACTTTTTTTTTTTTTTTTTTTTTTTTAAACGGATGCGCGCACTAAAGGGGTTTTGACTACCCTTAAAATGAACAAGCACAGTGCGAGCGTTAGGAAAGTAGGGAAGGATGCAAGAGGAGATACCGATGCACATTGGTTTTGAATTTCTGAATATCAAAATGGGAGGGGAAAATAGAGCCGGGTAAAGTATTCCACATTCGCGTTGTACGGCTAAAGAAAGAATCTCTGTACTTGACAGTACGTCCGAAGTTGAGCTCAAGGGTAAACTGATGAGCATTCCTAGAAGCGCGAGTATTACGGTTGAAAAATTTAAGGGGAGGAATGCAACTGGCTATTTCGCTGGAACAATGTTTATAAAAATAGCGATAAAATAGTGAGAGACATATAACATTTCGACGATGTTCTAGAGATGTAAATGTTTCCACTATAGTTCTATCGCCAATCATTCTTAGAGCTCTATTTTGAATTCTATCCAAAAGATTCAAATGAGTTCTGGGAGCTCCTGCCCAAATGTGCGAGTTATACTCCAGCTTTGGACGAATGAAGGCCTTATAGATTACAGCCAGATCAGACGGGGTGAAGAATTTCTTGCACCTTCGAAGAAAGCCCAAACACTTTGCAGCGTTTTTGGCGACATCAAATATGTGTTCATTCCACAAGAGGTGGTCTGTGATGCACATGCCGAGGACTGAAAGCTGATCGGTTTCTTCAATGCAAGTGCCGCTCATGGATAGCGGCATGGGGGGTGGGTTCTGCTTTAACGACAGAAGACAGCACTGAGTTTTTGAAGCATTAAATTCTACACGGTTTTTAATTCCCCATTGGACAATGCTGTCAAGATCAGAATTTAATGAGCTTATCATACGCTGCCGTTCCAGTTGCACATCCGAAAAACAAGGAGGTTTATCTAAAAACGAATATGAAAAGCTGAGAGTACTATCGTCAGCAAAACAATTAAGTGGATTAGAAGTTCCAGATAAGAGATCATTAATAAAAATGAGAAAGAGTGTCGGAGACAATACGGAGCCCTGGGGTACACCAGCATTTATTTTGTGAATATCAGACTTGAAACCGTCCAATACAACTTGTATTGAACGGTCCGAAAGGTAATTTCTAATCCAACGAAGAAGACATTCATCGATACCAAATGCACGCATTTTCGATAAGAGAGCTTGATGCCAAACTCTATCAAATGCTTTTGAAATATCAAGCGCAATAATCTTACTTTCTCCAAAACGATGTAAAGATTTGTGCCACTGTTCGGTGAGATATACCATCAGATCACCAGTGGACCTATTGCTACGAAAGCCATACTGCCGGTCATTAAGGAGCTTTCGTTCTTCAAGATATTTCTTGAGCTGATAATTAATCAGCGTTTCCATGACCTTGGAAAGAAGGGACGTAAGTGCAATTGGACGGTAATTAGATGGTGAAGAAGATGCGCCTTTTTTATGGACAGGCTGGACAAATGCTGTTTTCCATCCACTCGGAAAGAGACCTGTAGAATAGGACAGATAGAAAAGCTTACGCAGTGGTTTTGCCAGCGTTGAAGAACACCTCTTCAAAACGATGGGAGGGATACTATCCGGGCCAGCGGATTTGTTTATGTCAAGATCTTTGAGGACTCTAGCAACTGCACGAGTGCGAAAGAAGATTCGTCCCATAAAATCATTTACGCTCTCAAGTACTGGAGGAGTCATAACACTTTCTGACAGCGTCGAATTAACAGCGAACTGCGCTGCAAGCTCTGGCTTTTTCGCGAGAACTGACAAAAGGGGTGTCATTAAAGACGAGCGTTGGAACCGAAGAAGAAGTTGAATTTCGAATAGTTTTTACAAATGACCAAAAATTCTTACTACCTTTGGGACATTGTAGTATTTTTTGCCTTAATTTTTGGTCATGCAAAAATTTGGTTCTACGAATGTGAACGTTGCAAGTCTTTCTAGCTTGTTGAAACTTTTTCCGGTTTTCCTCAGTGGGGTTGGCTTTATAATTCCGGAAACTGACTTCTCTAGCCCTAATAACCTCTTTACAGCTTGAATCAAACCATGCATTGTCTTTCGGTATGATAGATTTCACCCTATTCGGGATAAAATTTCTCATTCCGTAAAGGATTAAATTTGTTATCATATCTGCGCTGGAGTCTATGTCACTACCGAGGAAGCATAATGACCAGTTAAAGTTTCTGAAGAAATTATTGAGACCGTCCCAGTTGGCTTTCCCATATTGCCAAACGGTTCTCGTAGGTGGTTTTTCTTTAACTGAGTGTTGTTGGCATGAGAAATTTGCAGATACGACACAATGGTCTGATGTACCTAGAGGCGATAATACATTTAGCGTGTATTTATTAGGGTCAGAGGTAAGGAACAAGTCTAGAGTGTTTGCGGTTTGACCTGCAACGTCAGGTATTCGGGTTGGCTCGTCAACAATCTGAGTCAGTTGGTTTAACTCAGCAAAGACCTCAACATACCTTCCTTCGGGTGTTGTCTGGCTCGAAAAGCGGAGCCAACTAGAATTGTGTACATTGAAATCGCCCGCAATGACGATTTCAGTGTGAGGATAATGGGAAACAATTCTTTGAATGGAGTCGGACAAAGCATCAAATTCGTTAAAAGTTGAAACTCTATCCAAATTTGGGCTCCGATAAATAAAACATGTGTGTATGATGTGCTTATTTACCGTGAATTTTAACCACATGAAATTAAAATTTGTGTTTGAGCACAAGCCATATTGTGGTTGGAGTTGGTACGCTACATCATTTCTTACGTATACGGCGAGACCATGGTGGGAAAAGAATAATGGCACTAAGTTGTACCCAAACAGACGAAATTCCGATTGATCAGAATTTTCGCCTATCTGGGTCTCACTCAGTGCCAAAACAGCTGGCCTATTTTTAATAGTGTGGACATACGCGGCACAAAAATTTTTCCTGAGCCCGCGAATATTGGTATAATCGACTCTAAAACTACCAACCATTTTAACATTTAAAAACAAATAAAACTCAAGTCAGACAATTAACTATAATGAATGTTTGATCTATATTCCAATTTGAACTTTTCAATAACAAATTGTCACTAGTGTTATGCCTTAGTGACAATTTATATTGATCCGCCCCTGGTTAAATAGAAAAAAACAAACAGTAATCCATCTGACGTTATACTAACCTAATCATTGCATGCACTGTGCAGTAAGCTTTACACAGTACCTACAATGATCAAGTTAATATGATTGTGAGAAGTTACAAGGAAAAGGGAAAGGAAAGTTTACCACTCATTGTGCTGGTGCGTTGTTGATTTGTTGCGGCTAATTGTTATTGGTTTATTTTTTTTAATTATGTTGATTGTATGTACACTGGATTTTTTTGGATACACTTTTCATTGAATTGAATTGAGGGATCGGGTGTTTTGGTGATTATTGCTTGCACTATTTTTTTTTGTTATAAAATAAATGGGCTATTGATTTTTTAAATTTATTTTTGGGAAGTGAAGGGCTTTTTGCAATTTTTTTGTAATGTAACACGCAGACAATTATCACAACACAAGACGCTGGCACTATTTTTTTCAACTTGCGCGCACTTCTACACACGATGTGCAGCCGGTGGAATGCTAGTCGGTACTGTGAGAGAAAGCGAATTATTTAACAAAAACAAGTCCAAAACGTGATAAGAAAAATAAAAGAAGAAAATAAAATTAAATTAAGATCAAATTAACGATTTTTTTAGAATCGTTAGGGTTTCCCTTTTATTGATAGATTACCCCCCACCAGTGGTAAGGGATCTTTTGATATTAGGTAGTGCCGGTGAAAGCCGTTGATAAGCCAGTAGAAATACTGTTTGATAAGTAAATTACAGATTCCCCCCACCAGTAGTAAGAAATCTCAATTTGAACTAAATATACAAATTGGTTTCAATATTGAAACGAACTTACAATCTGCACTTGATGTTATACAAGATTATTTTTTCGATTGGAAGATTAAATTAAATGCTTCAAAGACACAGGCTATCTTTTTTACTCGAAAAAGAAAACCCTGTTTCCTGCCTAGCAACAATCTTAATGTTAATGGCTTAAGCACCGAATGGTGTTGAAATGTTAAATACATTGGTGTACACCTAGATACAAAAATAACTTTTAGAGTGCAAATACAAGAAGTAATTAAGAAGATTAACATAACTATTAAAACGCTCTATCCTTTTATAAATCGTAAATCAAAATTAAGTAACAAAAATAAACTCTTGATTTATAAAGCAGTTTTCCAAGCAATTATGTTTTATAGGGCGCCGGCATGGGGGAATTGTGCATCGAGTCACATCCGCAGGCTCCAAATAGCTCAAAACAAAGTTTTAAAAATGATGCTTAACCTCCCATGGTCTTTCTCAACAGCTGAACTTCACGAGATTTCAAATATTGAATTGGTAACATCCAGAATTGTTAAACTTAATGAGCATTATGTCACTTCTTGTGTAATCTCTGATAACGTTCTAATTTCAAACCTAGCTTTATAGTTTACATATTTTTTTTTTTTTAATAATAAGACTGATTCTGTGATATTAATTTTAATAAATTATTTATTTTGTGATTAATAAAACATTTTTTTTTCTCATTAATTATTTATTTATTTGTTAATTTATTTATTTTTATTTGTTAATTTATTATTTATGTAAATTATTTGTTAATTTATTAAATTGTTAATTTATTTATTTCTTAATTTATTTATTTATTAATTATTAATTTATTCAATTGTTAATTTATTTATTTTTTAATTTATTTAATTGTTAATTTATCTATTTGTTAATTTATTTATGTGTTAATTTATTTAGTTGTTAATTTGTTTATTTATAAATTTATTTATTTATTATTCGTTAAGTTATTTATTTGTTAATAATTTATATAATTGTTAATTTATTTATTCATACTTTTATTTATTTACATATTTTGTGTTTACTTACTTCTTTTTTGGGGAGATAAAGCCTGGTTTGAAAAATTCGCACCGTCCACCCTTCTAGTCCTTACTGTACCATATAATATTATACCTACATAGTTTTTATTAATTAATTTATTTTTTGTTTGTGTATTTGTTTAATGAAGGTTTTTGAGTAGCTTTTCCTTCAATCATATTCAATTCATTGTTCTTTTATACTTAAAATTAAAAAAAAAATGTATTGTCAGTAGTAAGGTAGATTTATACCATAACTCTGTAAATTGTGCAATATAGTTTAAGAAAATAATGTATAAATATTCTGCTACAATAAAATAATATAATAAATATACAAATTGCTTTCAGATCAATACAAACTATACGCAAGGACCATTTTTGCCTAATAAACCAAGTACCGCTATCAAAAACACCGGGATAGCTACAGTCCGCAATACCAAGAAAATAGAAGATAGAGAATAATCAGCAACCGGTCTTAAAAAAAGGTGTTCTTCCAAAAGCCAGCAAGCAACCAAGCGTGTCCGAATCCTTCAACCACCAACAACTTAATATTTGCAAAGGATAATAATAGTTAATTGAATCGAAATCAAGATAACTAAGTTTAAGATTTTTAAGACATACATTTTGAATTTGAATTTGAAATAATAAAAGGAATAATCTTTCAAACTAAAGTTTTAGTGTACTTCCTTTAGTTGAACCTTGGAAACCGCGAGTCTTACCTCAGCCTTAGAATCAAAGTACATCACAATATATTTAGAACACTTTTTTCAAATTATGTACATATTTCGGTGGAAAAGGATCTTAGATAAATTGTTTTGTTTCATGGTGACTATTTTTACTTGTGATATATGTATGAAGGAACTCTATGTTTTGCATTTGGAAAAAAATCGAACTCAAGATTTTAGCCAAACTTAACATTACGATGATACAGGACACCAAGAAAGTGCGTCCCGCAATACCGCCATTATAAGTAGAAAGATCTATAGCCTATATAGAAACGATTTTCTTCAAACTTGGTGGTACTTAAACGTTTTAGGTAATTGTATCAAATAGATTTTTGAATGGCATTTTTAGCCCCGAAAATAACGGTACTTGTCATACAATTTTTACTGCCATCTTAATTATCTCGAAAAGGACTCTAACGATTTTTATTTATGTTTCAGTGAGAGAACATAAATTTCTTTATTTGGTTACGTATAGCATGTATGTATGTATGTAAGTATGTAAATGAGGACCGTTTTTGCAAAACTCAACAAGTCCATTTTACAATTTTTTCAGGAGAAGGTTTTTTGTGTGTGAATCATAAAGTAAAGAAATTACTGAAAATGTAAATCGGCTTTCCACTTATTGGTAAATTTGTCACAGTCCCAGTAAACCGGAAGAATAGTGAAGTATACAATTTACCAAATATCGAGTCTCAAAAAACAACAGTTTTTTTTCAAAATGAAACAAGTGTACACACTTGTTGAGTGTACTTTTTCAAAAGTTTTATTAATTACTTTTTCAAAAAAAAAAATATTTAAATAAAAGAATTTTTTTTAAGTTGGTATGTTTTATTATTATGTGAGGTTTTCTTGTTCATCGATTAACTTTTCCTGATCTTCTATGAAGTCACAAGCGACTCCAGAAGGGTTATAGCAATAAAATTAATGGGCATCATTCGGTGTGGCGAAAAACCTTCATAAGTTTCTTTACACCTATCATTGTTTTCTGACACATTATTCGCCTTTGGAACATACAATATCCAGATGGCAGAATTCATCGTACACAGAAGGAATGTTTAAGAGCCCTTTTTTTATGAAAAAAGTTCATCCAATATAAGTGTTACTCACTACTTTTTTGTTGTCCTCTTTATTGTAAGTGATAATTCTTTAGGAATTTATTTTAAAATGCAGCTTCGTGTTGAAAAGTTGCTTTTTGTCTTATATATTTCCATGCTTTTGGAGTATTTGGATGTACTCATTCGGCGAAACAATATATTGATTTCTTAGTTTAAGTTTTCTATGATTCCAAATGGATGGATGGGAAAATAATGTTTTATGTCTGCAAAAATGGTACTTTTTTCGAGTTTTGGGAAAACGGTCCTCAAATACATTTTTTCTTAGGTAATAATATAAATAGTAGAAATTGCAGTCAGTCTCATTGAGCATATTATATGCTTTTACTTATATTTAAAAAAAAATTAAAAACATGCGAAACAACGCGAGCACGTATCGGCTAGTCACTCATAAACTCAATTAAAATATCATAAAGATATAGAGAAGACAGACCCGGGTAAATCATTCTGAATTTCTGTAGTTCAGCTGAGAAAGTAATTTCTGCATTTGGCAGTACAGATGAAATTGGTTAAGCTTACATGTGCATTCCTTGAGGCGCGAGTCTTACGATTGAATTGCGTAAGAGGAGGACTACAACTGACTATTTAAGCTTGAACATCTATATACACTGCCGCTCTGAATAGGTTCACACATTTTTTCACCTCACTGTTAGCCTCTAACTAGCTAGACTAAATGCATTCATAAAAGCAAGCATTTTTTTGGCTCATCTGAATAGGTTCAACGAATGAAATGGAATAAAACAATAAAAGTAATTGGAATTTAATGATTTATTTTGTATTAGTGTGAATATTTAACAGGAATTAATAATGAGTGTTGCCCCCTTTTTTTAATATAGTCTCGTAAATTCGGTTTGGAATGGAACTACACAATTCTTCCAGGTATTGTAGCGAAATTTCAGCCCAGGCTTTTTCAATTGCTTCGATTAATGACTTTTTTTCTCCCTGAGTCGTATACTTTACGCGAGAGAAGTCCCCACACATTCTCTATTATATTAGGGTCAGGGCAGTATGGAGGCCACACCAGCATCTTCACATTTTGACTCTCAATCCACTGCTTTACCGTCCTCGCTTTATGGATAGGGGCATTATCATGTTGGAATGTCCACGATACTGATCCAAACAGGTCAGAAATCTGTGGAAAGGCCTTTTCTAGCACACCTTTTATAAGAATTTGCATTCATTCTCGATGTAACAAATTGGAGTTCCAAGGTTCCGTAGAAGGAAATAGCTCCCCACACCATGACACTGCCTTCAAAGCTATGCAGCCGCCTGAAATAATGCTCCTCTTTTCGTAGGACATGGAAATAATAATTATATCCGTCAGGGCTCTCTAAGTTGAACTTTTTATCATCTGAAAAAATCACTTTTTGCCACTCCGACTTCCACGACATGTATTTTTTACAGAATTGGAGACGAATTTCTTTCCTAGATTCGTTAAGTGGTTGTTTTTTCTATTTTTTTTTCTTTTCAAATGATTAGCACTTTTAATAAAGCATTTTACCGTCGCTAAACTACATTTTACACCGGTGTTTAGCTTTATTTCTGACGCGAAATCAAGAGAATTAGAAGCTGCTCTGATGATAGCACGTCTATCAGCTCTTGATGTGACCGTATAACTTCCTCCTTTCATGTTTTTTTTCCATAATTTTCGATATTTCGCAAATAGCTGCTTACTAAATGTTGACTTCCATTAATTTTTTTGGCGGTGAGTCGTTGGCTTAAGCCTGATTCCCGAAATGCTTTTATTTTGCCAAAAAAATGCTTGTTTTTATCTAGCTACCGTGTGAGAATAACGGTAAGCGTGAAGACAAATTGTTTTCTCCCAAACTAAGCGCATAATGATGATCTTTCATCACATATATAACAAAGATGTGTCATTGCAATACATACGCAGAGAGACTAACAGTGAGGTGAAAAAATGTGTGAACCTATTCAGATGACCGGCAGTGTATATAAAACAGATTGCTGTAAATGTCTGAACTCATAACTTTAAAACGAATTGTTCTTTTTTCTTACAATTTTGGGCTCGATTGATTTATTGGATCAAGGAAGGATAATATGAAAGAAGAAACCTGGATTCTAAGAAGATATATTTTTAGTACATTTATTCAAAACAGATACCTCTCTAAATCAAAGCTCTTTGTTCAAATCATCAAGTGTGATTAATTGTGATTTTCATGATTTTTGTTTAATGATGGTCTCTTTCAGCGAATTCCGCTTTGGCGTCTTTAGTTTCCTTTGCATCGTGCTGTCGGTATGGCGATCGCAATGACATTCGTTTATATTTGTGGAATCAATCTTTCATCAATTCCCATGTTACTCGCATGGTAAATTGGATATAACGTGTTCACCTTTTGGAAACGTTGTATTAAGGGCTTAATTTGATTTCTAGGAGCACCATAAGAAAGTTATACCCACATTTTTGACTGCCGCTTTAGTTCTACATCCGAAAGAACAAACTGATGAGTTCTGCGAAAAAGTATAGATAAATAAAGTTTTCAGACTAAACATCGATTAAAAACAACTACAACGTCTCGAGGTCTGGAGCCTATTAAGGCAGTAATAGCTTTCGTAATTTATTTATGAATTTATTAAATATTTTAAATTCAACATTTTCTGAGTAAATCATAATTTTTCCTCCGACAGACTGGAATCGAAATAAATTGATTTTATTTAATAAAAAAAGGCAAAATGATGGAAATCCACCACCATTGATATTGAAGAACTATACAAAATCCAGTACAAATATTTTTCCTTGAAGGATTCGTTGGTTACTGAGCTCCCTTTCATCATTTTTTTATTTATGTTTTATCGATTTTGCGTTAAATTGAACGTACAAATCTTAAATTGACCAACAAATAGATTTTCTTTAGAAATAAATTTGAAAAAAAAATTAAAAACGTGTCTATCTTGTATACAGGATAAGTTCAAAGAAAGAATTTTCAAATAAACTCAAACTAAACAACACACCCCATCTCAAAGCTGTGAGCCACCAACCCAACAAGATAGACATCCAAACACTGGCACCATAGTACACTGCAAGGACTCCCCTTCTGTTGCTTTCGATGTGTCGTTGTCCTTCACACGAATTTTCCGAATTTCTATTAAAGCACGATAGAAATTCTCTCGTTAAAAGAAGTTATCCTTTTTTCCTGGTTTTGATTTGTTCGAAAAGGGATAGCGATATGCACTTGTGCACAACCATTACCACCACTTCCAGAAGTTGCACGTATCCTTGAAGATACTCTACCATGATGATGATACTACCTCTTTGAGAAAAAAGACAGATAAGTTGAAAAAGAAAATGTTGGATCACCATCAAGCAAAACCACCTCCTGAACTTTGAAAAAAGATACTCCGGCCAAGTTGGCACCATCAACTTTACTACACTTGTACCAGGAAGGATGAAACTGGAAAAGAAGAGCAAAAGATAGGTGTCTTCCAGCACATCATCCTGATATGCACAGATTAACATACCACCTACTACATTCCCGTACAAGTCCCTCCATGCATATAGAGATCCAAAAATAGGATGCGTGCAGGAAGGCGAAGATAAAGGATGCTCTTGCTCAAGTGGTGGCTTATGGTACACATGTGAAATCTTCGCCAGGAAAGGATTTTGCCGTATGCCAAAAAGGACGTTGAGCTCCATCAGTGGTTGGATATAACTATACAAGCATTCGTGGGTGGGAAATGAAGAGCAGCATTTCATTTCAAACTTTAACGCTAATGTACACAAACTTCAATCCAAGTGAACTAGTTAGTGAAGGCATTGTGGGACTAGGGAATGCATGGCTGTATTTTGTGTTAGCCTTAGGCACTATGGAGCATATTGCTTCTATGTGAGAGAGGTTAACATTTTTGTAACAATTTGATTTTTAGCCTTCGCAAAACCAATAGACTCGAAGTTTCTACATTGAAAATTGAAAACAATTGGTACTACCAACTATGTAGTTTAAAGTTAAATAGTTTTGGTCAAGGAGAACGTTTGTGTCTGAAAAAGAGGGAGGGAGGAAGTGTTATAATGTTTCTCTTTCAAGAACACTTCATTATATTCTTATTTTCTGTTTTAATTTAATTTTTAAAATCTAATGCCGGATTTACACGAGTGACAAATTGCCAATAATTCATGTCATTAAACTGGCTAAATAAAAATAACTCTGACAACAACATCTCGTCAGAAATTAAACGAAGAATTACTCTTGCCAACCGCTGTTTCTTCGGGCTAAGAAGGCAATTTAGTAGTAAAGCCCTCACTCGAACTACTAAGGAGATCCTATATAAGACCCTGATCATCCCAGTCCTGCTCTACGGCGCTGAAACCTGGACCGTATCAAAAGCGGATGAAGAAATCCTTGGTAGATTCGAGAGGAAAATTCTTCGAAAAATCTTCGGTCCCGTTTGCGTTGACGGGCTATGGAGACGAAGATTCAACCAAGAACTATACGAGCTGTACAGCGACATGCCTCTGGTTAAAAAACTCCGCATTGGACGTTTAAGATGGCTAGGACATGTAGAACGAATGGACACCAATACTCCGGCTCGCAGAGTCTTCGATCACCGGCCAGACGCCGGACGCAGTAGAGGAAGACCTCGCCTTAAGTGGCGCGCACAAGTAGAAACCGACCTCAACCAACTTGGAGTGCGCAACTGGAGGCAGTTAGCTAAGGACCGGGCTAATTGGAGAGGCATGTTGGTTGAGGCCCAGGTTCATTCCGGACTGTAGCGCCACTTAAGTAAGTAAGTAAACTGGCTAAGTAATGGTAAAATCAAATCATTAATGATAAGAATTTACACGGGGCAAAATAATGAGTGTTTGATTTATAATGGCAATCTGTCACTAAAGAAAGAGCCTGTTTATTCTATATCGCGGTGTGCCATTATATTCAAAATGGTGTCACTGTACATTTACATGACGCCATTTTATTGGCAATATTTAATGCCAGTCTACCCTGCCATTTTTCTAATGACGAAAATAATCACAAATTTTCAAACCATTTACACGATTTTGTCATTAATGTCAATAAAATTTCAAGAAATAATGGCGATTTGTCACTCGTGTAAATCCGGAATAAATGATTAGGGTATTCTTACGAGTTATTATTATTATTATAACTTTATTCCATGTGACGTCAGATGATTTTCTTACGACTGCAGGTATCGCACGATTTAGCGAATCGAAGAACCCTGGATTTCCAGAGTTTCTGAGGCTCTTGAGCAGTACTTTCATTAATATATATTTTCTATCTATTTATTTTTTATTTCTTCTTATTTATACAGTATCCCTTCATCGTACGGATATTTTGAAGTATACATTTTGGTATCATTCTAAGAAATAAAATATAGTGAGAAAAAACTCTATATTTTCCTTCCACCTTTCAAAAAAAAACAAAGATTTTTACATCTAGTCTTAAGTGTTGGACTAAAATTGATATGAAAATTCACTGGCAGCATTTTCAAAAAAAAAAAATTTTATTTTGAAATTTTAATTCTCAAAAATTATTAAAAATTGTTTTAACTACTCCTGTACTTGAGAGCGTAAACGATTTCATGGCACGAATCTTCTTTTCTCACGCATTTCCTAGAGTCCTTAACAACCTCGATATACACAAATCTGCTGGACCGGATTGCATTTCTCCCATCGGCATCGTTCTGAAGAGGTGTTCTACAACGCTGGCAAAACCATACGCTTTTCCAACTGTACTACTCTACAGCCTGTCCCTAAGGCAGGCGAATCTTCTTCACCCTTTAAATACCGACCAATTGCACTTACGTCTCCTGTTTTCAAGGTCATACAAGCGTTGATTACCATCAGTTCAATCAACTTAACAAATAAGTCCACTGGTGATCTGATGGTATATCTCACCTAACAGTTGCACAAATCCTTATATCGTTTTGCAGAAAGTAAGATTATTGCGTTTGATTTTTTAAAAGCATTTAGTAGAGTTTGGCATTAAGCTCTTTTATCGAAAATTCGTGCATTTGGTATCGATGAATCTATTCTTTGTTGGATTAGAAATAATCTTTCGCGCCGCTCAATACAAGTTGTTGAGGACGATTTCAAGTCAAATATTCATAAGATAAATGCTGGTGTGCCACAGGGCTCCTAATTTGTCTCTGACTCTCTTTCTTATATTTATAAATAATGTCTTGCCTGAAATTTCTAAACCAATATATTAATTTGCTGACAAAAATAGTCTCAACTTTTTCATATTCGTTTTTAGATTAAACTCCTTGTAATTAGGATGTGGAACTACAACGACAGCGTATGCTAAGCTTACTAAATTCCGATCTTGATAGTATTGTTAAATAGAGAATACAAAACGGGGTAGAATATAATGTTTTATTTCGATAAAGCGGGACTCTCCAATGTCGGCTATTCGAGCATCGAGGAAATTGAATAACTTTCAGTTCTCGGTATGTGCATCCTTCCTAAACCACCTTTTGTGGAATAACCACATATTCGATGTCGCTCAAGGTGCCAAATGAATCTGGGTTTTCTTAAACGATACATGAATTATGTATTTCTTCTCTTCTGATGAGGCTATAAACTATAAAGCATATATTGGTCCAAAGCTTGAGTACTACTGACATATCAGTAGGTGCTTCCACGACTTAAGTCTCTTGGATAGATAAAAATGAGCTTTAAAATGATAGGCAATATTTTGTTTATCTTAATTATCTCAAAAACGGCTCTAACGATTTTTATAAAAATAAAATGCACGACTGGATCGCGTGTACTTGCACTTATGTGCAATTTACATTGTATGCAAAAGATTCTTAATAGAAACAGCTAAATATATTTTTGAAGCCGTTTTTTAATTAATTTTCTTATATAAGCAATTTCTTACATTTTTTTTAATGATGACAATTTTAAATATTTAATGAAATAAACTTAAACACAAAATTTCAGAAAAAATCGTCCACCAGTTTTCGAAATATTGAATTTTCAAAAAAAAATATTTTCAAAAACTTGTAAATGCAGTATTAGTAAGAATTCGAAGAACATCCTTTTTAAGAATTTTTATCGAAATCCGTTTAAGCCGTTTATGAGGAACCTGAAAATCAAAAAAATGGTTGTATGGCAGGTACCGTTAATAAAAAAAAAATGTTGTAAAAAAATTTGTTTGACCGGAATGTCGATTCTTCTTAAGGGAGTGGACACACTAATTTGTATGAAACTCGCTTGAGCCGTTTTCGAGATAATTAAGATGGTACAAAAATTGTATGGTACCACCTACTGTTATTTTTGGGGCTTGTTTGCCGCAAGGACAATTAGCAAAAAAAAGAAAAGAAAATCAAATGATTGTATTCTCCGCAGTCTTTATTACACGAAATGAGATTTTGAAGGTGAAGATATCCTTTGCAGGGTGCCACTGGATGCCAAGTGCTTTAATCGCATTTTTTTCATCAAATGAGAGTGGAATTTGAACCTCTCTATCCTCCTCCGGGACTGCCATAAGTAGCTTCTCGCAGTTGCTTGCCCATTTTCGTAAGGGAAATCCTCCTTTCTTCAACATCCTTATGAGTTGAGTCTGCATCTCCAAGGCTTCTGTTACGGAGTCTGCTCCATGAATTACGTCATCCACGTAGAAGTTTCGCCTGGCTATGTTTGATGCAAGTGGGAAGTCATCCCGTTCATCATTTGCCAGTTGTTGAAGCGTGCGAATCGCTAAATAGGGTGCAGCAGCAGTACCAAAGGTAACCGTATTGAGACGGTATACTTTCATTTCTTCTCCCTCAACATCTCGCCATAATACAAGTTGATACAACGAATCATTTGGAGTGACCCATATTTGCCTGTACATTTTGTTTATGTCCGCTGTAAATGCAATTTTATGTTTCCTGAATCGTGCGACATGATCGAAAATATCATCTTCTAACCTAGGGCCAACAAAAAGATGGTCGTTGAGCGACGTCCCGTCAGATGTTTTGCAGGACGCGTCAAACACAATTCGGAGTTTTGTAGTTGAACTCGATGCCTTTAACACTGCGTGGTGAGGTAGGAAATAGTGGGGTGAATTCAAAGCTTTATGTTGTACCTCAGTAATGTGTCCAAGCTCTTTGTATTCGTTGAAAACTTTTCTGTAATTTTTGTTAAATAACGGATTTGTTTGGAATTTCCTTTCCAATTGAAGGAATCTTACAAAAGCTGATCTCTGAGACAAACCAATCGAGGGATACTTTCCTTCTTTGAACGGAAGTTGGACGACATATCTTCCGTTGAGTTGTCGTTGATGCGTTCTGCAATAATGTGTTTCACATTTTTCTTCCTCTGGTGATAGGAATTTTCGTCTCTGAACCTCTTCAAGTTCCCAAAATCTACTTATCAGGGAATCTAAGGTATGAGGCTCTGTTTTAGTATGAAGGGATGTTATTCGTGATTGACTGTTGGATGAAACACCTCCAGAAAGAACCCATCCTAGTTCCGTCCTTTGTGCCATAGGTGTGCCCGGTTCTCCTTTCCTTATGCATTCAAGGATAATTGATGGATAAGCATCACTGCCCAATAAGACGTCGATTTTACTGGGTGTGTGGAACCGGGGATCAGCAAGCTCTATATTTTTGATATGATTCCAATTTGCATTAGGTATCTTTTGGGTAGGAAGAACAGCTGTCAGTGTGGGAAGAACCAAAGCATTAAGTTGAAGACTAAAGTTTGCGTTTACGTTTGATAAAACCGTAAAACTTACTTTCCACTTTGAGATGCTTGTGGTAGTTTCTCCAACCCCTATAATGTTAACGCAGTTTCTTTCTTTTTTCAAATTGAGAAGTTGAGCTGCAGACTCAGTGATAAAAGAAGCTTGAGACCCAGGATCTAGTAAAGCTCGCAACAGCAACGGTTGGCCAGCAGGTGTCAAAACCTTGATGATGGCCGTAGCCAGAAGAACGGGTGCTTGGTTGTTTTCGGCTAGAAACGCGTTATTGGCTGAAGCAAATCCTGTTGAGGGTGCAGATTGTTCTAAAGTTACTGATTTGGAGTTGTCTGCAGAAAAGGAAGCTGTTTTTATTGGATGTGGAGTCGAAGTAGATTCTGTTGCATGCATTGCGTTAGCTGCATCGTTCAAGTGCAGTAAAGAATGATGCTTTTGATGGCATGTAGAGCAAGTAAATGTACTTGTGCAATTTTGAGTAAAATGTGCGCTTGACAAGCAGTTAAAACATAATTTGTTCTTTTTAACCAATTCATGTCGTTTTTTAACATTCAGTGCTTTAAACCTAAAGCAACTGCGAATGGGATGTGAGCCATGACACATAGAACACTTATTGGCAATAGTAGAATTGTGAACACGAACTGGAACTGTAATTGAAGAAGTTTTTTTACCTTTGTGTTGATTTACATCTGAAGAGGATTGCCCAATGACATCTAATGTACGCGACCTCATTAACATAAAATCTTCTAGAACGCTGTAATTTGGGTAGTCTACGTGTGTAGAAATATGGGATTCCCAAAGACCACGAGTTGTAAGTGGAAGTTTCTGCACAGTATGGAAGATGAGAACATCTTCCGACGCATCTACAGCTACACCAAGATTTCTTAAGGATTGTTTCGCCTCGTTCGTCGTGTCTAATAATAGTTTCAGATCATCTGATGACTCCAGGGTCAGTTTAGGTTGGTCAAAGAGAAGTTTGAACTGGTTATCTTTCAATAACCTTATATTCTGAAACCTTTTCACTAACAAGGCCCATGCAGATTCAAAGTTTGTGTCTGTATTTCTAAGGATTCGAGCCGCCTCACCGGTTAAATTACTTTTTAAATACTATAATTTATGAGCGTCGGATATTGAAGCATTTTTGTTTACCATAGCTTCGAACAGTCCTTTGAATTCTGGCCACATTTTAAGTGAGCCATCAAAGGTAGGGATTTTAATTGGAGGGAGCTTAAGTTCTACCGACGGTGTGCTTGAACCACTTAAAGATTTGTTAAGACACATTTGGCTTTCGTTTTTTGATAATTTTTCTTTTAAATCAGAAGAATAATTGAAAAAAACTTCTTTTAATTTGTGGAACGTGAGTGCCTCCATATATTTCACTTTTGCTTCTTCAGTAGGAGCTTCAACAATTTTTTGATGATGGACTCTAGCCTCTTCAAACGAACTTTCTAAATTACATAAACGCGCTTCATTCATATGCACAGATTTTTTTGCAATTTCTAACTTAGTGTAAGCATTATAATCTGCTTCTATGTCTTGCGATATGGTTTGAACCGCATCTATTAAGCCCGGAAGTTTGCTCTTACTCATATTGAAGACAAATATTTGATAATATTATATTCGAAGAACCCACAACACACAATTTTGTTACGTAAGAATATGATTTAAAATGAAACAAAATTTAATAAATGCCACACACCTGTTGTAATGCGTTGCTCCCACGATGCGTGAACTTCCTCAGCTCCAGATAATTTCAGAATAATGCAAATGCAAATCGACCGAACGAACTATTAATGTCTCTCACACGACACAAACACGATTGTCTTTCAGTTTTATTAATAAAACTACGCACACGTACTCGTATATTTTGTTTAATTCACTTTAAATGTTTGTTTTTAGTACTAAGCGATTATTTTAAAGATCTTTTACAATCCGGCTCGAAGGACCAATGTTTGCCGCAAGGACAATTAGCAAAAAAGAAAAGAAAAGAAAATCAAATGATTGTATTCTCCGCAGTCAACCCGTTGCGAAGTCATCATTTTTACTGATATCCAATGTCATCTACTTGGTGGACCATCAATCGTTGCTAGCATACATACACAAGTTTTTTACCTTTGTGTTGATTTACATCTGAAGAGGATTGCCCAATGACATCTAATGTACGCGACCTCATTAACATAAAATCTTCTAGAACGCTGTACTTTGGGTAGTCTACGTGTGTAGAAATATTGGATTGGAAAGACCACGAGTTGTAAGTGGAACTTTCTGCACAGTATGGAAGATGAGAACATCTTCCCACGCATCTACAGCTACACCAAGATTTCTTAAGGATTGTTTCGCCTCGTTCGTCGTGTCTAATAATAGTTTCAGATCATCTGATGACTCCAGGGTCAGGTTAGGTTGGTCAAAGAGAAGTTTGAACTGGTTATCTTTCAATAACCTTATATTCTGAAACCTTTTCACTAACAAGGCCCATGCAGATTCAAAGTTTGTGTCTGTATTTCTAAGGATTCGAGCCGCCTCACCGGTTAAATTACTTTTTAAATACTGTAATTTATGAGCGTCGGATATTGAAGCATTTTTGTTTACCATAGCTTCGAACAGTCCTTTGAATTCTGGCCACATTTTAAGTGAGCCATCAAAGGTAGGGATTTTAATTGGAGGGAGCTTAAGTTCTACCGACGGTGTGCTTGAACCACTTAAAGATTTGTTAAGACACATTTGGCTTTCGTTTTTTGATAATTTTTCTTTTAAATCAGAAGAATAATTGAAAAAAACTTCTTTTAATTTGTGGAACGTGAGTGCCTCCATATATTTCACTTTTGCTTCTTCAGTAGGAGCTTCAACAATTTTTTGATGATGGGCTCTAGCCTCTTCAAACGAACTTTCTAAATTACATAAACGCGCTTCATTCATATGCACAGATTTTTTTGCAATTTCTAACTTAGTGTAAGCATTATAATCTGCTTCTATGTCTTGCGATATGGTTTGAACCGCATCTATTAAGCCCGGAAGTTTGCTCTTACTCATATTGAAGACAAATATTTGATAATATTATATTCGAAGAACCCACAACACACAATTTTGTTACGTTAGAATATGATTTAAAATGAAACAAAATTTAATAAATGCCACACACCTGTTGTAATGCGTTGCTCCCACGATGCGTGAACTTCCTCAGCTCCAGATAATTTCAGAATAATGCAAATGCAAATCGACCGAACGAACTATTAATGTCTCTCACACGACACAAACGCGATTGTCTTTCAGTTTTATTAATAAAACTACGCACACGTACTCGTATATTTTTGTTTAATTCACTTTAAATGTTTGTTTTTAGTACTAAGCGATTATTTTAAAGATCTTTTACAATCCGGCTCGAAGGACCAATGTTTGCCGCAAGGACAATTAGCAAAAAAAAGAAAAGAAAATCAAATGATTGTATTCTCTGCAGTCTTTATTACACGAATTCAAAATGCCAATTAATTTTTCACCATCATTATTCTTATGATGAAACCTCTGCATACAAAACAGCTGGGGTGTCCGTTGGTACAGCTATAGAGATCAATGCCCTATAGAGGGATTCCTCATCTGTACAAAAGATTAACTTCCCGCTCCTCTCGTCATCATTTTTACTGATATCCAATGTCATCTACTTGGTGGACCATCAATCGTTGCTAGCATACATACAAAAAAAAAACATCGCATGGTGGGAGGAGACAGAAGTTCAAACGTCGAAGCCCATTTTCGGAGTTGACACCTACTATTGTCAATTTTATGAGTGTCGATAGCTTTCATCTCTCATGCTCTCCCAATTTTGGCTATGCGGTAGGTAAATCGATGATAAAACAAGTGCATGTACCTATGCCGGCGGACCTTTGTTTTGCCGTCGGTTTTGAATATTTGACTTCATTCGAATGCCAATTCCAACGGATATCAGAATAAATGTAACTATTCCAACTTGACTGCATGTTGCGCTGCAACAGGGCTAAAGCAACGACTCGAAAACCTATTTTAGATAATCACTTAAAAACGCCCAAGTTCCACGTTTGAAAAAAATCGGTTCAGCCGTTCAGACAATTTTTGACAATTTTTACAGATAAAATTGGATGTTTACATGGTTGTTAGAAAATTGGTAGAATTTTTTTTTCGCGATAATCTGACAATATTTGAAGATCTTGCAATCATGTACACTTAGCTTTAGAACAACCTTCTTGCGATATGGTCGAACATTTTTTTCAATAATTGATATAAGATTTTGTTCTTAGACATCAATTATTGTCGACTTCGGCGAACTATTTGAAATTATGTCTTACCATTTTTTGAGGTTGTCACACAAACTGCAGGATTATTTTGTGCAAGTGTAAAGGTCAAATTGCAACATCAATCAACACTAATTGACTATTGACACAGAATGCCGCGATTATTTGGCATTTAGAATGAAAAAAATTGCAGTTGATGATTCCAATGGCGCGATTTGTTTCCATATATTGTCAATTTACAATTTTGAAAGTTGAATTGATAGTTCGCCTGCTGGTGACGGAGAATCGGTTAACTATGGAGGCTAATCATTTTCTCGACGAAAGAAAAGAAAAATATCATTCAAATCCGTTGAAAGCATTAAAAACAAACAACAAATAGCTAATAAAACAATGAATTCCGATATATTTAATTTAAATATATGTATGTATATACTCGTAATTGGTAATTCTCAAATTGTTTCAATTCACAAAAATTCAAGAAAGACTGACTGACAGATAACACACACTCCAAACCACTGAATTAGTGATATAAAATGCACCGATAGAGTTGAAGAATGACATTACGTCCGAAGTAATGCTCAGAAGTAAACGGATGTGGAATAATAACAGTGCGGATTCCTAACAGAATCCATTTTAACTGCATTAAAAATTCGATGCATTACATGATAAACATAAAAAGAAGTAGCTATCAACGCAAAATTCCATCTAAGAATGAGCTGTCAAACAAAATTATAAAATCTGTGTTCTTCCGAATTAGAATAGAACATCAATAAAATACCCTACGGGCCGCCGCATAAGCTATACTTTTCTGTCACACTGTCACAATGTTGGCATGTCACATCTATTTTAAAAATATTAAACTTAAAAACTGTTAAATTTTTTAATTAATTTAGCCTGTCGAAAGCTTTTTATTGAACAAATCATTTATTATTTTCGAATGTCCTTTTATATAGAAACCTTTTGTTTTTTACTCTTTTTTTCTTAAACACAAACTACGTCCCTGTACAAATATCTTTAGTGGCATCCATTCAAGTCAAATATATCATCTAAAAAAAAAATTGGGTAAATGCAATATGCAACCCATATCTCTACATATACTCGAACTCACACCCAAAATAGCAAATTTGTTTGCATTTGCTTCACTTGAAGAAGAATGAGTTTGTTTGCACTTTCCGAACGTACTTGTAAAAAAAAAAATACTGAAAGGAAAAAGGATACGAAACGATATACCATTCTGATGAAAGCTTATGCATATATGCAAACGCATTGAGTCGGTTGGCTTGCTTGCTGACACAAAGACTTCCTGTTCTTCAAATCACACTCCTAGTGGTGGAAATAGGAAACTAGGTACCAACATCAGTAAGTACTTCGTTCCGTGGTAGTTTTACACTGGTTCCACACACACATAGCATGTTGTTAATATATACATATATGCATACATATCATTCATAGATATGTACGTACAGAGTATACTAAATAAGGAAATGAATTTGTGTTGAACTGGGTACATTGGATGTGCTGCTGGACTTGCAAAGACTTGTGATTTGTTGAAGAAAATCAGGAAATAAACAGAATAATAACAAAAAGGATTCTGTGTAGTTTTTTTTTTTAAATATAAATAGCAGAAAAGAAATTGACAGAAGGTGTCGATTGCATAGGAGGAAATAAGGAGAGGGTATCATTTTTTATATGCACACAATTCAAGACTTAAATTTTAGGCGATGGTGATGCATTCTATTTTATAAATTGAAAATTTTGTCCATGTTAGTCAATTTAATTTCACATCCAAAGACCGAAGGACATGATGAACATTTAATGAGTTTTACATCCTGCCATGCATTATGAGAGAATAAATTGGTTTTGTGAATGTATATGTATATGTGTATATGCATGGATAGGGAATTTAGTGCAATTTGGCTTAATTAAGGATAGGAGACAATATGATGTGATGTCAAGGACATTTAGAGTGGATATAATTTTGTTTTTGTTTTGTTAGCGTTGAAAGCTGGAGTTCATCAATAACGATGTATGTAGAAGTAAGTACTTTTTAAATAATGAATAATGAGGACACATGCTACAATAATTTTTGCAATATGGAGAATCGATCCACTTGTTTCTGAAGTGGGAAGAAAGGCAACTCGCATTCATATAGGATAATAATTGAATAGAGTTTGATAGGCAAAGCTAAAGTGCTTGCGTTGCTTTTAAGCAGGAATAAATATGGCTGTCAAGTGTCAACTCAATGGTTATTCAAAAGCTTATAGAGATTGAAAATATTTCTTTTACAAAAATTATGATGTGGCTTTGTGGGGTACTCTTTTTGCTTAGTATGTTAAATTAGCATTAAACTTTTGTGTATCAATAGATACATTTACGTTAGTTTCAATTAATTTTAAACTTCAAACAAAAAAGTATCTTGATGACATAAGAAAACATACATATAGGATTATACATCGTAGGATATAATTTTCAAGTGAGATTGGATTAACACAATGTAAACATTTGAAAAACTTTTATTTCAATTTTCCAAAGAAAAAAAAACTGGCAAGTTATCATTCGACATTGATAGCAATTTTGCCTTTCAGAATTTTTTGGATGCCTTACTAGATGATACAAATATATAAATACAAACAGTTTTTGTTTGTGGCAGATTTTGCGAAGTCATTGGCGTCCTCAAAGCGCCCTAATTGACGAGTGTAACAGAATAACGAAAAGTTCAATACTCGATAGAGGCATAAGAAGTTTTTCAATTAAAATGAAAAAGTAGACCAACACTACTAGGAAAAGCAAAGGAATCTGAAGATCGACCTTGGCAAGTCGTGAAATAGATATAATTCCAGCCAAAAATAATATGGGAATAAACTTGGTGTAGCATACTCAGAAGAAATTTTTTTGATCAGAATTAAACGATAAAAAACTAGGCGATGTACGGTTACAACAGGATGGAACTACGCGCCATGCAACAAACACACAACCAATGCCCTTCTGGAGCAATTTCATACCATGGTTATCTCACATAAATAGGTGAGGTGAGCTGTCAACCGAAATAGTCCGATGCCATCCCATTAGACTTTTTCTTGTGGAATTTTTTGAAGTCAAAGGTCAGCCCGTTGTATGCCATAGAGTACATGACAATTATATACAAGGACTCGAAGCATTAAAACAAAATTATTGATACCACACACACAAGTTAGTAACAAAAATAAAATACACCAATAGATCATAAGTTTTTGCTCTTATGTTCGATCACTAAATATATTTTTAAATTCGTTTTTTACTAAATTTCTTACACAAAAAATGTTTTTTCTAAAATCAAATTGGTAAGTCTGTTATTTAATTATTTGTAACTGTTATTTAATTAAATATTAAAATTAAAATTACATAATTTAAAAAAAATCATCCTATGTTTATCGAAATTATGAATTTTCAAAAAATTAAAAAAAAAAATGTTTCGAAAATTTAGGTAGGTACATAAATGCATTATTATTTAGAATTTGAAGAACCTCCAGTATAAGAATTTTAATCGAAATCCGTTGAGCCGTTTATGAGAGAGATTCGAAAATATTTTAAAAAAAAACAGTGTTATGGTAGCTGATGTTAATAAAATTTCATGTAAAATGTTTCTTAACCAAAATGTACTATTTATTTGAATTTTATTAATCAAAATTATATGAGCCGTTTTCCAGAGAATTAAGATTCATTTTTGTTGATCCACGGTACCGTTATTTATGGGGCTTGATTTAAAAATTAATTGAGCCAATCACGTAAATCGCTGTAGCAGTTTAGGATCTATATCGACCTTAAGAAAGAAGGACAGGCAGAACAGCTCTACCCACTTTTTTCGTGTTCTCAATTCATCGTAATGCCAATTTTGAGGAAAATCTCGATTTCTTATTCTTTCCAAATGCAAAACTTGCCCTATATTACCAATATTGCAACAAAGGAAGTATACGCCACAATGTAGGTACTAGTGCCTGTATAATAATGCATTTGATAAGTTATGTTAAAACTATTTATTTTAAAATTCGTTTAAAATTGTGTATTTTAGCCACGAGTACGATATCTTTGGCGCCAAAAATTGATAACGGTATTTTGTAGATGTATGCCCCGTATGCGATTTTCTTCGAACTTGGTATTTAACTGTTTTAGGTGATTGTCTAAAATAGATTTTTCAATCATTTTGAGGTCCAAGAATAACGTTGCCTGCCATTAAATTTTGTCTACAATCTCAATTATATAATTATAATTATCTCAAACGATTTTGATAAAAAAAAAAACGGTTTGACCAATTTCGAACAAAATTTGTATGTTGGAGGTCTTTCAAATTATAAATAATACTGCATACCAAAAATTTTTTTTTTAATTTTATTTTTAAGTTTATATTATTAAATTTTTAAAATTGCCATACCACGTTTTGTTTAAAATTTTTTTTTTTAATTTGTATATCAAGCTAGGCGCATACTTTTCTATACCTCCAATTTTAATTGGATGCCGTCCATGGGTTAAAAATGAAACAGTCAATTCCCGGTTATCAAATCCAATGTGCCAAACTAATGCCGTGCAATTCAGGTTGCATTTAAAAGACAGTAGGTCTTACAGGCATATAGTTAAATTTAAAAAAAAAATTAAAGTAAAAAAACGACTTTGAAAATATATTTAGATTCTTACTAGAAACTTTTTGCAAACGATGTGATAAGAGCAAGATCGTGCGATCCAGTCGTGCATTTTAATATTGTAAGTGTTGCCGTTGTTCTTAATTTTTTTTTTTTTTAGTTTTAAGTCATTAATTTAGAAAATTGCACCTTGCGCCTTAAATTAAATGAGGGATATAGACCCCTATTCCGTAGGATAAAATGAAATCTCTAAGAAAAGTAAAATTATTAATTTTCAATTTTCTCAAAAACTAGAAGACGTAAAGTCATGTCGTTTTCGGTTTTTGATTAAGAATTAATCAGAGCAAGCGTTTCAGAAAGAAAAACAATATAGCTATAATCTTACAGCTTTGAAAAATTACTTTTTTTTTATATTTTTCTTCCAACAAAATTGAACATTTATTTTTGTAGTACTTTTTTATAAAATTTCCCCTCCCGCCAAAAGGCGGGGGGCGGTAGATCACCCCCTCCCATAGTGAAAATTCTTATAGCAATGCAGAACGAAGTTCACAGTGAAATAGTGGCAATGGCACCACTGCTAACTTGGGCGTGTGGTTCGATCCACATGCGAGCCAGCATTTTTTTCTATACCTCCACTCTTGATTGGATGTCGCCCGTGGGTTAAAATACCTAATTCTCAAATTCACTGTGACAACAAAAAATTGTTTCCTATCTTCCTATTCCTTCTTACCAGTGCCGTGCAATTTATGTTGCTTTTAAAAGACATTAGTTCTTACAAGCATTTTGTTAAAATTATTATTATTATTATAAACCAAGCTAAGAAGATTGATAATTTATTTCGCAGAAAAATTTGATCTTTCTTGATCAGACTTATCCAAGTTTCGATTACCGCTCTACTTCTGTTTTCTGTTGTATCGACTTGCAGGTGGTTTTTAATAGTGAAAACGAAGGGAGTTAGTACGGAAAGATCTAAACCTGAGAGACATTCCAAGGAAAAACATCACTTTAATCAAGGTGCACATTTAAGTGTCCAAGTGGAGTTCGACAGGGTTGATTTTGATCACCATTTCTTTTCCCAAACACTGTAAAACGGAAATTAATAGATTATAGTACCATCTTACCTAAAACATCTTCACTACTCTGATGGTATCTGTTTGGTTGCCCACACAACGTTTTGGATGTATATGAAATGATTATCCAGAACTTGGAAGACGAAGATAGTGGAAAGAGACTCTAAATAAACACTTTCTAAACCAAAGTCCTGAGCACTTTAATTTTTTTTAGCTCAAATAAACATTACCGGTCGAGAATTGTCAGTGTTTTCCTTATTAAGAATCATCATGTCGTCCCTAAGCAGAACCAAACCTAAATGTAAGAAGCAGCATCCTCAAGATAAAAGCTGCCTTCGAAATAATGGCCAAGTGTAGAAAAGCCAGTTTTACATCTCTTACTACTCTATCACAATACTGTTATGCGAGTGTAGTGCTTGTAAGATAACTGCTGATATCACTCAGAAGCATGACTCAATCACCATCACTACACAAAGGAGCGAGGTGGCAGCGGATTTGCCAAGCTGGGAAGACAATTCTATTGTGAAGCACGTCACGCAATGGAACCCACGCAAATAGGAAGAATTACAGTCTGCTATATTCCTAATACAGAACTAATTATAGGGAACTGAAGCAGGCTACAGGCATATAATTGCTATATGCCCCGCGAAGTGAATGTCAGTGCGCGGATTGATTTAAGTTCTACTGAATTATGAGATCATCTCTTTAAAACTGGCACCACTGTCCAATGGTCGTACAATCTACAACGCTGGTATATAATTTATAGGAATTTGTTCACATTATCGATATCCAAACCAGATCTACCTCTCTTTAAAATTATAGCGGATGGAGAGGAGATGATAAAGACTTTGGAACAGGGTGACCATAAAACAGCGTGTGCTAGTTTTACACAAATTTTGCAAAATCATCTTCGCTCATCTACACCTCTTCCTTTCGATATTTTTATCAACAAAATTTCCCGCGATGCAGTAAAATTTCTAAAACAACATTAAGATTTTTTTCTAGTTAACGCAGATAAAAGTGATGTTACAGTGGGTATTTACAAAAAAGATTATGTCGGAAAGATGAGAGACCTAATGGCAGATAGGAGTACTTACAGAATTCTTCGGACTAATCCCACACATTCACTTCAATCTACAAATAATGGGTTTGTTAAAATTTTATTTAACGAAAGTGTTATCAACGAGTTTGAAAAGAAGTATGACTACTTATACTGCCAACAGTCCTCGAATATATGGATTACCTAAAATCCATAAGCAAAATATGCCTCTAAGAGCGATATGTGCCTCAACCTCTGTTTCATGCTACCAATTATCTAAATTTATTGCCAAAATATTGAAGAAAATGACGGAAAACTCTAGATTCAATGTCAATAATGCAAAACATTTCATTGACGTTATTTCACCACTGACCATAGAGGTTGATGAAATCTTGGTATCATTTGATATTGTTTCCTTGTTCACTAATGTTTCAGTTCATATGATACTTGAAATAGTGCAGAAAAAGTGGAACGATATTAAACAACATACTAAAATAAGGAAGTCTCTGTTTATGGAAATGTTGCCTTCTTGCATTATTGATAATAATTATCTAGAGTTTGAAACGAACATATACCAACAGAAACAAGGAGTACCTATAGGTAGTCATATATCACCAATATTAGTGGACATAGCTATGGAAGCCTTGTTAGAAGATGTTATTGCCAAATTAACACCAAAACCTAAATTGTAACTAAATACGTCGATGACTTATTTGCAATAGTGAAAACTGATATCAATGATACCACCCTTACTGCTTTGAATTCGTTTCACAGACGGATCCACTTCACTGTTGAAGTTGAGAATGAAGGAGAATTACCTTACCTTGATGCGAAGGCCATCAGGAATAATGGGAAAATAATTTTCGATTGGTTCAAGAAACCTCCTTCCTCGGGATGTCTAATAAACTTCCACTCGAAACAACCAAAAGAGTTAAAATTTAACACCGCTCAAAATTTCATTAATAAAGTGCTTGACTACAGTCATCTTAATTTTCGGCAAAAAATATTAATATTATTAAGAACACCCTGTGTTCCAACTCTTTTCCCACGCATGTCCTCAACAAATTAATAAGCAATTACAAAAGCGACTGCAATGCTCCCCCAACAGACGATTCACAACCTTTAATTTACTGGAGTACGTTATACATACCATCTCTTTCAACCCGCGTGATATCTGCACTGATTCGAAAAAAGAGATGACGAGGATAGCGTTTAGATCTGCTATAACCCTCAAGGCTTTGTTATTTACCAATACAAATGGAAAAATAAACAAACTAGATAAGTCTGACGTTGTATCCAGCATAAATTGTTTGGGTAGTAGAGAGGTGGACTGTCCATCTGTATACATAGGCACTTCCAAACGAAAGCTCCGCAATCGTCTCAAAGGCCATCGTTCTGATATTAACAACGGTGGGTCTCAGAAAACTTCATTTGCGCTCCATTGTATACAGAAGGACCACAAGCATGACCTAGATAATGTAAGAGTATTGGAAGTGGAAAGGCATCAAAATAAGAGAATGTTGTTGGAAATGCTGCACATCAAAAACCCTGAGAGAACAATGAATAGAAGATCTGATCCAGCTGTTAAGGAAAAAGTGAAACATAGTCACAAATTAAAAAACGACGGACAGTAAAGAAAATATATTTTTTAAAAAAGTTAGTTTAATATTTAAATGTTTTAATTGTTTCATATTTATGATTTTTTCTTTATAGTATATGTTTTGCAATATCTGTGTAAATGCTGTAAAATTAACTCTAATTTTTGTTGCTGTAAGTTTAATTGACATCTGTATAATAACTTTATACATGAATTTATTTGTGTTATTCAATTTCTTTTTAATAAAAAGGCCCGATGAAGAGTGTATTCATGCTCGAAACGTTGTACACCATATAACACCGTGTTTTTTTGACATGGATCTTGCTACAAATATTTTATTACAGCTGGTATATAATATTCGATTGTATCTGAGAAACAAAGCCCTTTTCAAAAGTATGTAATGTTAACCCCTCCGCATATTATAAGCCCCAAAAACCAAAAGATGACCCTTACTTAGTTTAATCATAATAATGAAGACTAAATTTAAAATTAAAATTGTATGTATTGAAAAAGAAAAAAACTGAAATGAAATATCTAAATGAACTCAACATACGAGTAATATGGAATACTTGGAATCCGAAGCCAACCTTTGTTTTCATAACTTTGCCAGATTCGATCTGAATTCTTGTGCCTCGGCTCCACTCCAGTCCTATAATGGTTAGCTCCTTGGCTGAGATAACATTTATACTCATATTATGAATGTCTTTTCAACGAGAGAGCATAAAATATAATTTCCAAAAACTTTTCATATCACATAACGGAGGAGAGTTGAGGTGGACTTTTTTGTACGCCTGTACGTACATTCGTAATGAGTTCGGATTTTATTTTCAAACGTGATAAAAAACCAAAACAAAAATAATAAAAGAAAAAAAACAATAACAACAACGAAGGAAGAAACAAAGTTCCAACATCCATCCTGCACTCAACGACTTCGACACAGGATTTGCACTCGTACACACATTAAAATGGGTAACTTTTATTAAAGAATGTATAAAATTAATGTTGAATCACAGTTTTGGGAACTTGTGGCATACTTTTTTGCCTATTTCGGTATGAAGGCTAAAGACTGAAAAAATATACATATTTCTTTATTAATATGAAGGGAAACGTATTGCCTACTACATAATGGTTGCTCGTTACTGGTTGATAAATTCTGCAAAAATGAAATATTGTATGAATGGATGTGTCTTGGAGAACGTAGATTGCGCTGGATGGTTTATAAAGATTCTTCTAAATGGTTCTAGAATTTTAGTCGATAAAGCTTCTATTCGAAAGTTTAAAATTCAGGAATTCCACAAGTTCTGTAATATTTCCTGCACCAGAAACATAGGTCCCAAACTGGCGGTTAAATTATGGACATAAGGACAAAGAAATGCTGAATTCAGATCAGTCAAACGTTTATAGAAATAAAATGCTTATATTCCTCGGAGAATAGGTACTGAGTCTTGAAGAAAATTTCTTCTGTTAGGAATCTTTCAAAATTTTGTAGACAACTCTAGTACGGTGTTATTATATTACAATATCACAATATCATCTGCAAACCTTAAATTATTTATTAAATTAAAATAATATAAATATATTGTAATATATTAAACTATAATTACAAAATCTCCTTCAATGCGAAGCCTAAAGGATTTCCGAATCATCGATCTAATTGTCCTCTAACACAAAATGAAGTGCAGAACTGGATTGCACATACTTATTGCTCTTATGTTCGATCAAATCTTGGTGGCCAGTTGATATCGCCACGACGAGAAATTACGCGGCCAGGAAATGTCTCTTGCAATAAAGCCATATTCGATCGAGTTGTGTGGCATGTAGCACCATCTTGTTGAAACCACATATTCTCCAAGTCGTAGTCTTCAATAGCAAGCAAAAAAAGTCGGTTATCATATTAACATAACGCTCCGAATTGACGGTGACAGTCGTTCCATCGTCGTTTTCGAAGAAGTAAGATCCAATTACACCTCCGGACCAAGGTGCGCCCCAAAAAGTGCCTTTTTGTGGGTGTAATTTCCTCTCTTCAATTACTTGAGAATTCTCAGAACCCCAAATACGACAATTTTGTTTATTAACATACCCACCGAGTGAGAAATCGACACATTCGGGTCTTCGGCAACACTTTCACTTACAGCAGCGATATTTTCAGTGGTATGAGCGAAACGACGATGCACAGGCCTTATAGTATCTGTAACTAATCCAGTCTCTTCAAATTTCTTCACAATTTTGACAATTGCTTGCGTAGTCGGACGATTATGTAAGCCATAATCTCCTCTTAAAGCATGATATGTGGCCGTGGCACAATCACTATTTTTGTAGTAGGTTTCAACAATTTGTATGCGTTGCGCGATAGTTAAGCGATCCATTTTCGTAAATGTCAGGCATTCAACTGAACAAAAAATTGGTTTAACAACTTAGTTTGACAGATGTCGAATTCCAGCCCTATACTTTTGAAACCGCAAAATGCATAACCCTTTACCTTCTACTGTACAACTTTTTTTTCTTACGCGATTATTGGAGAACAATAATTCGCCAACGGTCTGATTATGCAAATGAAATGAACTTGCAAACGTGTCGTCATCGTCACAAACGAATTGTAAATTTACACAGAAAATGTTTAACTTAAATCATAGATAAAATGGTAATAAATATAAGCAATGATTGTTTAATCACAAACGCTTCATGTATTATTTTTATATGGTGTTTGAATTTAAACAATATTTGTTTAATTATAAACATTGTGGGAGTAATGTTTAAACATTATAAGTTTAATACTCAACAATGGTGATTGAAAAGTACACAGAGGGTGAAAATGTACAAAATATGTTTGTAATATCCAACATAATGTGTTCTATTCTTTTTTTTACCTATTGTGTTGTGTATAAATACGCAACTTGCCTACTTTTGCGCTAAAAATTACATACAATTTCATGGTGAATTTAAACCCAGTTTTTATAGTGTGGCTCGCTTTATGAAAGGAAAATTAATTCATTGATTAAAGAATATGAGAAACAAAAAGTTCAAAATTATTTCATTCTTACATCAAATATTGCTTTTAAAGAAGTTTTGTAAAACAAGTAAGTTCCTATCAAATAAGATTCTGTTTGAAAATGTAATTGCAAGACCTTGTGGAATGTTTGAAATGTTCGCATGAGTCTTCTGGTGCTTATATATTTATTACGCCCCTTACATATTTTTTTACATAGATAAAACTCATCTGAATAAACAAAAATATAATTTTTTGTACGAAATAATTACATAAGAATAATCAATTTGCTTGGACTACAATGATAAAGCACTCTCAATATATCCCTAGCAATTATTGAAGAGCGTGTTCAAATACCTGCATTATCATGCTCAAAAAGAACTTGAGTATGAAGATAGTTACATCTCAACACACGCCACCTGGGAAGCCTCTCAGCTTCAACATCTCGAACTTAATGACACCGAACGAATATAGATGATGAGTTCACCAGCATAGAATGATGACTTGTCTATCGGCTATGTGTAATAAAACCCATCAAGGATAACGAAGCAAGGCAAAACCGAACTTTCAAAATGAGCAATTTCACTTGTATCTTCATTCTACTATACTATTTGTATGATAGATGAGAGAATTCAATTTTGCACGTAATTCAAAACACATCCCATTCCCACAGCCACTGTTACACCACCACCCCCTAAGCACATCACCAAGCCCGACTACCACCGCGCGCCGCGTCATCACTTGGGCTGATTGAGTTTTTTGTTACAGAGTTCAAGAAAATTTAATTAAATGTCGAACACTATACTCTTAGCAAGGACGATGAAGAACACATCACATCATGGTTACGTGATTTAGGATATGAATGAGAAACTTTTATTTTAATACAAGCAAAAGGGACGAAGCAAATTATTCGATAACTTGTATCAACATTAGAAATTTATGAACTTCGTATTATTTAAGGACTCATGCTGCCATTCCGTTGTATGTGTGCTAACTCTAGCTCTATGGATGGACTATGGCAAATGGAATTGCACGTACTCCTTGACACACACAAATACACACAAACATAAAACTAGTGTAAAGTGCAAATTTTGCTGAATTGGATGTTGTAATCCGGCAGATGTAGCTCAAGTTTTATTCACTTCTGAATAAGTAAAATTCAATTGGACTTGTCGGAGGAACGACTGTCCTGCTAGATGTTTTTTTGTTCTTCCTCGCCCAATTTGTGGACGAACATTCGAAGGATGTGCTCCATTTTCATGGTTTATTTCTTGTTGCCTTTAGAAAGAGGGGATTTGTAAGGAGTTAATGGAATTTTTGATACGCCATGATGTGTGGTTGGAGCCTTTGGTGGAAACAGTATTTTTGCTCTTTTTTTATGGTTTACCGTTTGCTAAGTTTAATACCTTTACCTACGCACATAATAGTGCTTTTTCGTATTTATTTGAAAGTTGAGTAATTGTCAGTGGCTTCTATCCTAAAAGTACACCAGTATGTATGTGCGGAATACTCATCCTGCTAATAGGAATTACAAGTCTTATTCTATCGACATCGAAGTTAGTTGGATGTGACTGAAAAGTGAATGGGGAAGTACTCGTATTGGAGAAGTCTTTTATGTAATATCTGCCCTTTTAACTATACTCCTTAAACGAAGCATACACTCATATGTAATAATTTTTACAGCAATTCTGGTCAAATGTAGAAATACCCAATACAAGAATCACATCTTTAGAAACCCAAATTGAGCAGTATTTTTAGTAGCAACATATGTAGATAGGTATTATGGCGACAGTTATAGCTTTCATTGAAATTCATCATTGAAAACAAATCAGTGAATTTTTTTGGCGAGTCGGTTATAGCTTTTATTGAAACTTGGTTGTCATTGAAAAGATCTTTCATAGCCAAAAGTAATTTTGAGGTTAAATTTGATCATTGAAGGAAAAATTGAAGCATGACAATAGGAAAAAAAAGGACACACAAATCATTGGAACGATTGTATTCCACTTTTGGAAACAAAATATCAGCTGTTCATTGAAAACGATTTTCATCATTGAAAAACCAAAAGTGATTTTACAAGGAAGTGGTAGAGCAAATAAAATATTTTTTTGACAAAAAAAATGTCTTATTACCTTCATTTTGGTATCATAACTACACCAGTTTTATTTGTTTAAGTGCCACAGAATTGATAGACAAAGTTTTCAATGAAGAATAAAACTTATAACAGGCGCCTATAGGAACATTTTTTAAATTGAAAAAAAAAATCTAACTCGATATTTTCATCACACTTTATTTTTATTTTTGCTTTGTATCACATTACGATGATAGAGAACATTACAAATAGTGGATTCCCCAATTCCATCTGGCCATTGGCTGATCCACAGCCTAAATTGCTCAAGCTCCAAGGTTGGTACTTTAGTGTTTTTGCGTATTCCCTGGAGGGCATTTTTAAAATATTTTGCTTAGTCCCAGAAATAATTATACCTACCATACATTTTTTGTAGCAAGAAAGGTTAATATTAATTATATAAAAATATTTTTTATAGAAATAAAATGCTGGCCTGGATTGCACTTACTTTGTTTTATGTTCGATCATATCGTGAAAGATTCTTAGTAAAAAGGGCTAAATATTTTATTTATAAGATTGTTTTTTTTTTATTATATTGGTATTATTTGTTAGTGTTTATACACACAATGAATCGATCCGATTAAATATATAAAGAAATATGTGACCACTTTTATTTGACCATTATCAATTTAAATCATTAAATACTTTTTATATTATGGTGATTAGGTTTTCGGCAGGATGCGCGAAACATCACCGGCAGTGGTAAATGTCTAGACTAGAATGCATTATAAAATGGATACTCAATTTTTTTTAATTTTTTCTCAAAAAAAATATTGGCATGATAATTTTAAGTACCTATTTAATAATAATTTAAATTTAAAACCAACATTTAAAGAAATAAAATGCAAGACTCTATATATTATGTAAGTATTCAGTGACATACGCAAAAATGCGTAAAAATGAAATATTATTAGGTAGAAATAAGTGGATGATACAGATAATAAATTCTTTTTACATTGCTGAGTTGTTAAATTTTAAGGAAAAAGAGATGGGATTTGAATTGTTGGACACTTATGAATATATCACAGAAAAAAATCAAAAATCGTTGGAGCGGTTTTTTTTAATTAATTTTGTATGTATAAAATTTTAAAAACATTTTTAGAAAAAATGAAACTCCATTTCGAAGTTATTATTAATATACATATAAAGTTTTAATTTCAAACAAAATCAGTGGCGGGCTTTTGAAAAATCGATTTATCAAAAAAAAATATTTATTTTTTAAAAATCGAAAACCCCATTTTTTGAAAAATTTGAATATGCAGTCTTATTAACAACTTTTTTGGAGGTATATTGTAATCTGTTCATCCAATAGTGAGAAAGTAGAAAATGTGAAAAGTGGTTCTGTGGGAAATATGGTTAATAAGTACTAGGTATAGAGCAAGTTTTGCATTTGGAAAAAAAATCAAACTCAAGATTTTGATCAAATTTAACATTACGATGATGGAGAACTCCAAAAAAGTAGGTAGGGCAATTCCGTCTGTCTGTCTGTACAACGAGCTACAACCTAAGCGACCGAAGCAATTTTCTTCAAATTTGGTACTTAAGCGTTTTAGGTGATTGTCTCAAACAAATTTTGTAATCGTTTTGTTAGCCCCAAAAATAACGGACGGATTTCGATCAAAATTTTTGTATAGGAGTTCCTTCGAATTTTAAAGAATATTGCATACGAAAATTTTCAAAAAAAATTTTTTTTATATTTTTTGAAAAAAAAATTATTATTATATTTTTTTTTTTTGAAAATTCCATATTTTTAAAAGAGGTGGGTGATTTTTAGTTGAGATTTTATTTTTATTTATTTTTAAGTTAGCATTATTTAAATATTAATAATTGCCATCCCAGTTTTTTTTTAGGAGAACATCAAAGAAATTGTGTCTATAGACAATTAAGTAAGAATCGACTTTAAAAATATATTAAGCCGTTTCTACCAAAAATCTTTCGATGTGATCGAACGTAAGAGTAAGACCGTGCGATCCAGTGGTGCATTTTATTTTATCAAAGTTCTTGGGGACGTTTTTGAGAAATGAATTACTTTTTAACGGCTTTTTTTAATTTAAACGGGAAGTACCGTTGTTTTTTGCTTTAGGAAAATATTTTTTTTGTAAAGTTCAAGAAAATATCAATGAGCTACTAAATATGAAGTTTCGAAAAAATTCGATTGTGTCAATTTTGAAATATTGAGGTTTAAAGAAAAAGTTTGTTTTTATTTAATTTAAAAAAAATCAATGTTTTGAAAAAAATGTGATGTATATACGTTCTTAAGCTGTTTAGAAACTTCTGCATAAGAATAATTCAGACAAATCAGAAAATCGTAAGCCAAAAATGGGAGGTACCAAAAATAACCATTTTTTTCAAAAAAAAACATTAGCAAAAAGTACTTTTTCGTTTCATTAATGAATTAATTTTTTTAATAAAAATCTTTGGAGTCGTTTTCGAGAAATATAAGATTTTTTCTATTTGACCAATAATGTGGCAGGTACCGTTATTTTTCGTCTTAAACAAATGAAAAACACCGTGTAGTCATATAACCGAAAAAAACAATATGTAGCAAGTTTGAAGCAAATCGATCCAACCGTTTAGACGCGAGGACAAACTAATTGCGGGACCCACTTTTTCGTTATCTCTATCATCGTAATGTCAAAATTTCGAGTTTGATTTTTTTTCAAATACAAGACTTGCCTTTAACAAATATTTTATATATAAAATATGAAGTCAGAATCTACTTTAAAAATATATTTATCTGTCCATGCGAAGTGATCGAACATATAAGCAAGTACGTGTGATCCTGTGGCGCATTTTTTTTTGTCGTAAAAGTCGTCTCAAGTGATCATAGGTAATGACTGTCAGATTGACGATGCAGTGCCATACGATGACTGCTCTCAGGAGAATACGATCAGTACGACCGTTCAATTATTAAAAACCGTTAACTACTTACATTTTGAACTTTCGATCTGTTGACTTCTGATGATGTCCGCACCCCACCACCCATCGTTGAAATCAACTTGGCGAATAAATTCGCATTGCCAGAATAGAGAGTATTCAACGTCGATTGCTTCGATTTGCTCTTCGAAGACTGTCCAGGAATAATCTTTCGTTGCTTCCAAGTCAATACCGAACGTAGAAAAATTTCTGAAATTTTCTTCATTCATTGACTTCTTGCAGGTTATGTTGACTGCATAATACTTTCCACCTCAATCTTTTTAAATACCAACCCTTTAATACGAGTTCAGAATTTGATATTCGAATTTGTCTTAATGTTTTCCTGTACTGATTCAAATACCTACCTGGCTAAATTTCTGCTAGAATTTTGTATACTAAATTATTCATGAGCTGATATTTTTGGTAAGAGTTTCATCTACGAATTTCTTTAAAACGTTTTCCCATGAGCTTTATGCCTTAAATGCTATTAAAGTCGACAATTTCACACATCCAAAAATGAAGGAATCGTCACCCTTCAGAAGCATGTCTAATATATATTCTTCGTCGATAAAGAAGCACCCGAAGAAAAAACACCACGACATTAAACCTTAGTATTATCTTTAAGTATATAATTTGCAATAAATCAATACTATTGTATGGGGCTATTATTTTTATTAGAGGTCACTCAAGGGTTATTAAAAACTATCAATTTCGAAATCAATGAACATTACACATTGTCCCGCAACTTTTATTAATATCTCCAAATCATGGGTCACTGGGTTTTCTCTCTTCCCTGCCTTCACAACGACACCCATATTTCTTCGCTTTTATATTATATATATATGGAGGTATAAATCCCTTGTGGTGGTCTTTTATATAAGTATTATTACTATTATCATAAAATGAGAATCCTGCTCCGAGCACTACTGAAACTGAAACCATATTATCAAGATTAAATCGAGTAACATACCAATATATGCTGAACAAGCATTTCTGGTGTGGAAAGGATTCCATTTTGGTTTTGTGTTGAAATGGCCATCGCATCAATTGCGAGGGTTTCACATTCGCACAAGCTATATAGAGTAGGAGTCGGAGAGTTAGAGATAGAGTATAACAAAGGAGTATAAAAGCAACCTTATCCATTGGGAGATGTCATCGCTTCTTTCATGAAAAGAATCTTTTTTTCATAATGACAGCAATAAAACCATGAAACACACTCATGCCAAACATTTTGCCGCACATGACCATGCCAAGGGATGCTGCCTTGCACCCCCACTGATACTATTAGGGAAGATATTGTGTTTCCTGCTGGACCATTAACTGATACAGATTACAGATACGCGTTAAACAACACGCCGCCCATGAACATCAATTATATAAGTTCAGGGTCGTAGTTGTGCATAATATAGCTTTGGAATCAGTCTGTCTAGACCTTAAGTCTAGGAGACATTTTTTTTGCTTAATAGGGTACGAAACACCTATTACATTACAGCACATATTATACTACTCCGTAGATAAATCTACGCAATAGAGATACTGACGCACTATAAACGAGACCATCAGCTGAAACATTACATACATTAATACAACAGAGAGTAACATAGAAAGAAAGAACAAACAACAGAAAGAAACACACATGTGTTTGTGTTTGGACGGTCCCCCCATTAAATCCAAATACTTACCACGTGCAACAATGCTTCATTTCGCTGATCTATGGAAAGCGAAGTTTTCATCAAAGCAAGTAAAGACTACACTCTAAAAAAAAATATGGTCACAATCGACTGCTTCGGCGAAACTTAGACTCTGAATTTTAACTGTGATCGAACAAACTGAATATGTATACCGGTTCACTGCTAAAAACCATACATTCATTGTGTCATTTTCCAAATCCACCATTTTCAAGCACTTTCAACATAAAAGTAAAAAAAAATATGGTGGATCGGCGGGAAATCTTTTGAATTTAAAAATCAAATAAAACAGCTATATTTATTGTAATAGATATGTTTGAATTTATCAATCGAGTTTAAGTGTTCAGAAGTCACTCCACACAAGCCAATTTATAAAAATGCTGTTTTTGAAAGTTCATTTTATGCGGCCCTGCCAATCTGCTTTCGCAATTTATTTGTTTGATTTAGCCCACCAAATGCACAAACCGGGGGGATTTTAACGATTTTAATGGCGAGGCGAACAACTGTTATAAATTCGCATTTCTCTAGGCTCGTCCTGAATTTTGATTTAATGTGAATTTTCATCATCACTTTGGATTTATTGACCGTGAGATTCCATGATTGGCAGTACTAATCAAGACGGCTTATCATGAGTTGAATGTTGAAGTGTTTCTGAAGAATATGCTAAAAGTACAACGTCTCGCCTCCGATAAGAAAGGCCCTAATCAATATTCCTGAAATTTAATGAGATCGTTAATGTACATTGAAAGCACAGATGGGCTTAAAATAAAGTCTTGTCCTAATCTTATTTTTGCCTTTTTTTTTTTTTTTTTTTTTTTTTTTATAATCTACGCGCGCTCAAGGGAGTATGAATACCCTTTAAATGTTTCAACACAGCGCGGGCGTGGGGTGAGGTTAAGGAAGAGAAAGAATGATAGGAAAGATGTGTGGCGCGATATTCGGAGACTGTAGGTGGTTGTTGTCTCAGATTTTATCTCCAGGGATGGCGGCTGAACTAATGCGGAGAAATTTCCGTGTCTTATTTATAGATGTCCCTTATAATTCGCATTAATTTTTTAATTCTTTTTATCATATTTTATCGGTATACTAGTTTTACTCAATCACATGTTGTTAGTTCTATGCCTAAACAGCATGTAATGAGTAAACCAGCAACTCATTGTATGACATTTATTTTTAGAATTGTTTTTTAATGGAAAAATAAGAAGACATAGACTACGGCAGGAATCGAACCTGTGACCATGAGGTTGACAGGCGAACACACAACTATCGCGCCACGGCCACCCCCGAACCAGTCCGAAGTGTCCGTTTCCCTCGTATATATTTTCCGAAAAGTTTCCAAATTTAAAATTTGTAGAAGAAGGCTCTATAATCTTTGATATCGAAATCTGCCTTGAAATCCACGTAAAACCCAAATAATTTCTTGTTTTGCTCTATGAACGAGCCAGCTATTTTTTGCAGTACAAAAATATTGTCAATTCTTGAATAACCACTGCGAAACCCTGCTTGTTACTCCTTGATAAGTTAAAAACCGACCATTTTGTCACATGCTACAAGAAAGGGGCTTTGGTCCCAAGCGAAGAACACCGACTTCTCAGAAGGAAAAAGGTGGAACACATAATGTTTATGCTGTCGAGTCTTGAGTGTAAAGTCGGAAGGGATTATGCTCGAAAATACTGTCGAAGGATGGATGATCTACCGAGGCGGGAATAACCAAAACAGGATTTTGAGAGAGCTAAATGATATTAGATACGCAGTCAGTGATGTAGATCCGGGAAGAACACTATTTTTTGAATGGTTAAAAGCCAAAGACTGCCAATGTTCAGCTTTTAGGAAGAATAGATCTAGATAGACTTTAACAATGATGGAGCCGTCCAAACGACCAAGTCGAAGTATTAAGAATACATAAAAAATTATTTAAGTAAACAGCAACTTATATGTATGTGAAATATTGTCGCTGAAAAGAATGTTCCGCGAGTATCTTTTCACCTTAGGTCCCAAGTATCTCACTGGCCTATAAAATGGGAAGGATCTGAATTTTTCCAACTATAAAGAAAAAAGTCTAGTAAACGTCATCGCTGAACATCAATCAATCACGAACAGCAGCAATGCCTGTTATCATTAGTCATGCAGATCCTAGAAGCTATTAACCGATTCAACATCAACGCAGAACACAGAACCATGCTAATTTAATACTGCCTGTAGGCAGTTTTCATTTTTCGTGCTTACAGTTAATACCGCATTAGAGCAGAAGATAGAATAAGGTAAGGTGAGAAATGATGATAAAATGCCAAAAATTATAGACTAATAGTGAATCATAATGCCTAATCTCGATTTGAAACTGCTGAGGAAAAACGCTACCAGTCCCACCTGTGTATCATTAAAAGGGGATTTTTTTGATTATTGAAATTTGTTGATTTGCCTTGAATTGTCCTTCGGTTGGAATCAGATTTCTCACCATATGCTACTTCCTTCTTCTGAGAGGGAGGTCTTAAATTTTGGGCCAAAGTAATTTCCTCAACCCCGAATTTGATTTTCTTTCTTTGGGAAATCATAGACACCAACAAGCTTAACTCAGTCTTGAGATTACAAAAATCACAGATTTAATACAAGCAAATCAACCCTTGTACATCGACTTGGGCAAATTTACATGACTTAACTTCCAGTTTAGCCTTGGTTAAATACACAATAGAAGAAGATCACAGCTTATATGGTACACACAAGCACATAACGACCATAAGCCTATTTGATAAGAGGAAATGTAGGTAATCGTATTAAGTATATCAGTTTTCATTATAAGCGTTGTTTTAGACAGTTTTAAACAATAACAAATTCTAATTGTTATTTAATGGTGTCTTATTTCGAGACAGTGTTATATAGTGCAGGGTTTCCCAAACTGTGTGACCGCTGTAGAGAGTATACAGGGGTGCCGTGAGACGCTCTTTTATACTATGGTCGATAATACGGTTGATATTCAATACAATTACACAAATTAATAAAAACCATTGAAAACAAATAATGTAGTAAGGCATTGTAAACGTCACCAGTACTTAAGTTTGAACATAGCGCAGACGCACCATGTAAATCGATCATACATTCCGTACGCGTACTAATAATCATTTCGTTCTGAACGCACCCTACGAATTTGATTTGACATTTGTTTTGTCTTCCCTTATTCTAAATTGCATTACCCGCTTTGTGGATGATAATAACTTTCGTTGAAGAACTTTTTTTCTGTAAAAGCATTACAGAAAGCGCAAAGCCTCAAGATTTGTTTGAAACTCTTGGCAAGTTCATAACAGAAAATGATTTGAATTGGGAAAAGTGCATCGGTATATGTACTGAGTACCAAGTTTTAGAGTGTGTTTTTTTCAAAGATATGGGGCTGAACACACGGCCCTGCTATAATAATGGGTTATCCAATTTGCGGTTTCAAAAGTAAACGTAAATAAAACACTTATAAAATATTTTTGTTCATGATATTTCTCTTTTATTATAAAGTTTGAACGTTGACATTATGTCTGAAACACTACGTCATTTAAATGACCTTTGTTGCAAGCATCGATTCTTTTGAGGTAATTTTCGACCACTTTTTGACACATATTGGGCGGTATCTCAGCCATAACTTGACGAATGTTAGTTTTCAAGAGTTTAGGGTTTATCTGCATAAACACGGTCTTTCGCGTAGCCCCACAAAAAAAGTCCAGCGCACGATCTTGGTGGCCAGTTGATATCGACACGACGAGAAATTACGCGGCCAGGAATTGTCTCTTGCAATAAAGCCATATTCGCTCGAGTTGTGTGGCACCGTCTCGTTGAAACCACATATCCTCCAAGTCGTATTCTTCAATAGCAGGCAAAAAAAAGTCGGTTTTCATGTGACCATAACGCTCTGAAGTGAAGGTGACAGTCGTCCCATCGTCGTTTTCGAAGAAGTAAGGTCCAATCATACCTCCGGACCAAAGAGTGCCCCAAACAGTGACTTTTTGTGGATGTAATAGCCTCTCTTCAATTACTTGGGGATTCTCTCTTCGTCGCTGAAGAAAAATCGACGTCCACAGCTTGTTGTTCAAGCGTATCTACGACGTTGTGAATCGTCAGCTGGCTTCAGTTGTTGTGTGAGCTGGACTTTATATGGATGTAGGTGTATATCCAAATGCAAAATACGCCATAATGTGCCGTAAGACAGTCCTAATTCTTGAGAACGACGGGGAATCGACACATTCGGGTCTTCGGCAACACTTTCACAGCAGCGATATTTTCAGTGGTACGAGCGAAACGATGATACACATGCCTTACAATATCTGTAACCACCAATCCAGTCTCTTCAAATTTCTTCACAATTTTGCCAATTGCTTGCGTAGTTGGACGATTATGTAAACCATAATCTCGTCTTAAAGCACTATATGTGGCTGTGGCAGAATCACCATTTTTGTAGTAGGTTAGTTAAGCGATCCATTTTCGTAAATGTCAAACTTTCAACTGAAAAAAAAATTGGTTTAATAACTTAGTTTGACAGATGTCGAATTCCAGCCCTATACTTTTGAAACCATAAAATGGATAACCCTTTATTACTGTAGTTCACGATGGAAATGTTTTATTACGTGCATTCGAATAACGGGAAGAAATTCAAACTTTTTTACAAGAAGAATAAGGTCATGCTAATTCCAAATACTTTGCTGCCTCAAACTTTTTGTTCAATCTAGCGTTTTTGTGCGATATATTTGAAAAACTGAATACATACATAATTTGAATCAGTCTCAGCAAGTCAAAAACATGCATATATTGAAATTAGACAAAAAGAAAGTAGACAAGATTACGGCATTTAGAAAAAAAATTACAGTTGTGGTTAAAAAAAAAACAATGAAGGCAAGATTGTTTTCTGCAATTAAGCGGCTTCTTATGAGCTTGATGTGTCACAAAACGTAATGTCTCTGTTCACAGAACATCTTTCAAAGCTCACAGAACGGTTTTCAAAATACTTTTCCGAATACTATTCTAAAAATATGCTTGGATTCAAGATCCTTTCCATGCACAAGCTTCACTAGAATTTTCTTCGCAAGAACAAGGGAGTCTTATTGGACTTTCTTAGCAAAGTAGATTGAAAATAAGATATGCACATGTGTTCCAACTTGGTAGAGTTTTGGATATCGGTCCAAAATGAATGCCCTTATTTTAGTTTAAAACCATTATGAATTCTCATTCCCTTTGCAACATTTTATTTATGTGAGGCTGGATTTGCAGCTGTAGCTGTAATAAAAAGCAAATATCGGTCAAAAGATATCTTATCACATTTTTTGCTCCAAGGCCTTGCAAGCTTAAATTCAAGTCCTGTCGGAAACTGAAATTTTCAACAACAAAAAAAAATTATAACAGTTTATGGTTACTTTGAAAGGTTTCATTAAGCACACAATGCTGGAGCTCAAGCTCTATTCATATACTCGAAAACAATATCGAAATCACATTGCACATAGACTTCCAAACAAGGATATGAAGAAAAGGACTCAAGAATGACTTCAATTGCTTTTGAAATCCCCTTTTAACGTCTGAAGATTGCATTCAGCAGGGATTGAAAGTAAAGGAAGTGTATAGCAGAAATCAAGAATGCGGTAGATAGAAGAAAAGGAAACTTTATGGAACTTGGTGATGATGGTTGTAGTATGCTGGTTACATGGTATTCCGCTCTTGACAATAACGCAACGACACGACGGACGAAGACATTATGTTTGTGAATAAATGTTTTTTGAGTATAACTTCCTTTCTAATCCTTGTCCTGTTGTATGTATATGTGTAGTGATTGTCATCACTCTTCTTTAGTACCGGATTCTGGTGCTGGCTGGGTGATAGTGATTCCATCCTTAGGGTTCTGTTGTCTTGGTAGGTATGTATATTATCTGTGCATATCCTTCGCTCGCCTATTCTTCAGGGGGGCGGAAACTATATTGTGGATATTTCATCGTTATGCGGGTTGCCGGTCGCGGTCGTCTTGGTGCTATTCCTCCTATCCAACAACAGTTGACTTGGTAATGTTTCCCTGATGACACTGTCATTAGATTGTGATTGTGTCTTTCCGTCGTCGCCGTTATGTGGTGAGTAAAGCGGCTATTGCGCTCTGTCTGTCTGGTTGTGGCTGTGCTTGTGCCTGTATATTTACATAGCAAAGCTTTGCAGTATTGTTTGTTAAGGACGTTCGTTGTTGATAATATCTGCCCCAGCTGCTGATGCTGATGCGGCTGCTTGATGCTTTCTGCTGTTGTTGTTAGTGCGTCATCCTGAAATTATAATATGCAAATGATGGCAACGGACTAGTGTAATTGGTTTTTAATTAATTCGGGAGATGTCCTCACTGTCTGTTCGTTTTCTCCACTGTTGTATATAAAATAGTCTGTTTGCAGCATCATAAATATTTGAATGTTATGATAGCGTTAATTAACTGCTATGTTATGCGTGTACTTTACTTAATGTTATAGGAAGATCCTTAGCGGAAGACATAACGCAGAACAGTTTAAATATCCATTTCAGGGTATATATGTGTGTGTGCGCTATGTGGAAAAAAACCACTTCCAAACTATTATAAGTGTATATTAGCGGGGCGTAGGTAGAGTTTGTCATATAATTATAACAAAACCAAGAAGAAATTTCGCGTAATTTTAATTATTATTTCTCGAATGCCTGGGGTTTTTTTCTTGTGAATTATGGAGTGAAAAAGTGGACAATATTAAAAACGGAAAAGAAGTTTATTCAGTGAGAACTTTCATTTTGAAGATAAATTGCATTTTTTAATGGTGAAAGGATATTTCTCCACAAAATTAACTAAGATACTAGTAATGTCGAAAAAAAGTTTTGGAAAGCCAAAATAAATTCTCCATTAAATGTGAGGGCAATGGAATGTTTAATGCTTCAAGAATGAGAACAACGAACGATAAAGGGAAAACTTATAAAGAACAGTTTTTCTATATATAGATATATTTAGATGTAGATGTAACCGGTGTTTTTTTTAACAGCATAATAAGTTTCGAGGGTTGTTGCCTATGGTTCAGGAAGATTTAGCACTTCATCTTGAATAGCTTAACGCCGAAACAACTTTCAGTTTTCGGTATGTGCATCACTGACCACCTTTTGTGGAATGAACACATATTCGACGTCGCCAAAAATGCTGCAAGATGTTTGGGTTTTCTGAGACGATGCAAGAAATATTTCTCCACTTTTGATCTGGCTGTAATCTATAAGGCCTTCATTCGTCCAAAGCTTGAGTACAATTGTCATATTTGGGCAGGTGCTCCCATAACGCACTTAAGTCTCCTGGACAGAATCCAAAAAAGAGCTTTAAAAATGATAGGTGATGAAACAATAACTAAAACAATTGATGTTATAATAAACAGTGTTCTAGTGAAATAGCCAGTTGCATTCCTCCCCTTAAACTATTCAACCGTAACACTCGCGCTTCTAGGAAAGCCCAACAATTTACACTTGAGCCCAACTTCGGACGTACTGTCAAGTATAGAGATTCTTTCTTTAGACGCACAACACGAATGTGGAATGCTTTACCCGACCGAATTTTTCCCACCCATTGCGATAATCAGGCATTTAAAACCAATGTACATCGGTATCTCCTGTCTAATCCTGTCCCATTTTCCTAATCTCTCGCACTGTGTATAAACATTTTAAGGGTATTCATAACCCCTTGAGTGCCCGCATAATTAAAAAAAAAAAAAAAAAACGCTTTCAAATTGTCGCAATTTACTTTGAAAAAAATAAATCTGTTTGCGAAGTTCATAGAGCATTCTTAACAAAGAATTGTCTTTCGTGATGAAGCTTATTTCTGATGGTTAATGATAATAATAAAAAAATCATTCCAACAATATTTCTTTCTTGTATTATTTATTAAAGTTCTCAAGCTCTCAAAAAAACACCATTATATCTCCTTTTTGCAAAACTAGTCCGATTTAAATGTGTATACATAATTTTTTTTTTTTTTTTTTTAGGGATTATTAAAACCCTTTATATGTTTTTCTTAACACAGCGCGGTTATCCGATGGAAGAAGAGAAAGAAGGATAGGAAAGATGTGTGGCGCGATGTTCTGAGACTAGAGCTGGTTGTTGTCTCAGATTTATCTCCAGGAATGCGGCTGAACTAATGCGGACAGAATTACCGTGTCTTATTTATTTATGTCCCTTATAATTCGCATTATTTTATTTATTTCGTTAACATATTTTATGGGTATGCTAGTTTGCTCAATCACATGTTGTTAGTGTTATACCTAAACAGCATGTAATGAGCAGAGCAGCAACTTATTTTATGACAATTTTTAGAATTGGCTTTTTTTAAATGGAATATAAGAAGACATAGCCAACGGCAGGAATCGAACCTGCAACCACGAGGTTGACAGGCGAGCACACAACTATCGCGCCACGGCCACCCCAATTATATAATTTGAATGCCCCCTGCTGAATACAGTACAACGAAGTTTTATAATTATTATCAGAATCGTTTCTTATCACATAATTAAAATATTAATTTAAAGTGAGACATCGAGGTTATTTCTTGCTCATTACCCAGTGGATATACTTTTGTACCGAATGCAAGACATACAAGTGACTATCTGTTACGAGAAGGTGCAAAGGATAAGGCTTTATCAGCACATTTAAGCAAAATGTATAGTAATAATAACATTGTAAAATGAATTATAAATTTGTAGTGCAATCTACTAGGCAAGCTCATCCTTTTCGGTCATGGACAATAAATGTTGGGATTTTTTTCTACAAATTTGTCACAGTTTAATTTTTTTGTTTTACTTCCTTAGAGTGGGCTTTTAGGATTACAATTCGGTATGTCTATCTGTCTGCGCAACTACACCCTAAACTGATGCATACTAGGTTCATAATATCAAGTTTTTTTTTAACGGTACCTAGCGTACAATTATTTTGTTTTTATTTCCAACTTTCTAATAAACGGCCCGACGGATTTCGATAAAAATTTATATAGGAGCTCCTTTGAATTTTAAATAATAATATAATAAAATAATAATAATAATAGTAATATAACAGGTCAGCTATTATCATGGGAACCAATGCGAGCAACTTAATATTGCTCGTCAGCAATATTCAGGAAAGCGGGCTATAGGTTTAAGCTAATGTATTAATTGTATTCCGACCTCCGAATAGAATTGTTTTTTATTACGAATCTTAAAATATATTTTATAACGTTTGCAAAATCATTTTTTCTTTCTTGACACTTAAACAGTAAGTCGAACCGTTGGGCCGGCCCTCTGGGCTGGCGTTCGCGTTTTTTTTTTAATATCCTCGCGAAGGATATCTTTAACTTGCCTTACCAATATTTTTTTAGAAAAAAAGTAAATAAATTTTGTATATACAATTTTTTGTAAAAAAACGACTTTAAAAATATAGTTAGCGGTCTCTATTAAGACTATTGCTTACATTCATGTAGAATAGCTATCTGCCAAACATAGGATTTAATTTGTTAGATCGAATATTATGAGCAAGTACGTGTGATCTAGTCATTCATTTTATTTTCATTCCTTTTAAGGCCAATAATAACGGTTTTTTTTTTAGTTCAAAAGGTAAATCTTGTTTCTTTAAAAGGAAGGATTTTTATTCTTCAAAGATCAGTTCATAAATGAAGGGAAAACTATTGTTTTTTTTTTGGAAAAATTGATTCTTTTTGGTACTCTAGTAGAACCATTTTTTTTGTATTCGTTTTCAAGAAAATTGGTTCATTTGTTTTTAAAAATTTAATAACTGTGATATTTTAATTTAATTTTTATACCCATATGCATAATTACTTTAAATTGGCTTCTTAAATTTTTCCCTAAAAATGTTTTCAAAATTGAATACATACAAATTTTTTTGTTTAAACTGCTCCAACGATTATTGATTTTTACTTGCGATTATAGCTATAGATTAAGATCCCAGGGCCGGCACACATACGTCATTTTATCATAGCTAAATTTTTTCTACGAATAGATAACAAAGTAGATAAGAACGAATGGACACTCCGAATTTTCACCACAGAAAAAATTCAGCTATGATAAAATGACGTATGTCTGTCAGCAATGGGATCTTGCTGTAGTACTATAATTGTATATGGATTCGTGTAAAAAAAAACAAAAAAACAACACATTTTTTTAATTTTTTAAGACGAAAAATAGAGGTACCTACATGCAATACATTTTTTTAATAAAATTCTTATTTTTCTCAAAAACGGCTCCAAACATTTTTATAAAAAAAAAACAGTTTAAAGAAGGAAAAAGGAACATTTTGGTATTTCTTTTGTTGAATAAATTGTTTGTACAATTTTTTGAAAAACGGTTGAATTTATTTTTTTTTCAACTTTTTATGCCGGCGCTCCTAAAAAGTTTTAACACTAATATCAGCCAAAATTAAAAAACTAAAATTTTAAATTTAAAAAAAAAATGTTTTTTCTTGAAAACTCAATATTTCGAAAACGATCTATGAATTTTTTGTAAGCTTCGTATTTGGTAGTTTTTTGACATTGAATAGTTAAAAAAAACAACATATATTCCTAAAATAAAAAACAACGGTACCTCCGAATGTTAAAAAATCCGTTAAAAATGTATTCCTCGAAAACCGCTCAAAGAATTTTTATGAAAAAATATGTGTGTTATTAAATTAGTACAGTCCACTTTTAGGTAAAAAAATATTTTATTTGGCGTACTTATTAACTGTACTTCGCAGAACCACTTTTTATATTTTCGACTTTCTCACTATTTGATGAAGCAATTAAAATTATTTTTTTTATGCGAATGCTCCATAAAAGTGTTAATAAAACTGCATACCCAAATGTACAAAACAAAAGTTTTTCGATTTAAAGTTTTTCGAATAAAATGTTTTGTTTGAAAAATCGATTCTTCAAAAACCAGTCACTGATTTTTTTTTAATTTGAATTATATATGCATATTAGTAATTCGTTTCAAACTTTTTTGCTAAATATCTTCTTAGAATTTTATACAGGGTGGCACACGAATCGTGCTACAAAAATAAAAAGAAATAACTTTTTTTCAGTGTGAGTAATCGGCTTATTTTTTTTTTATTTTATAGGCTACTATTTAGATTTTGGGTTACTGAAAAAAGGATTTGGATACTGTAGCGATATCATTTTTTGCAGTCCGTCATTTCCGTCCAAAGGGAATTTAGGCTGTAGTTTGGCGGTACTCCTCCGAGTAAATGGACCATTATGAGGCTGGTGAATATGTTTGCCGAATCTGGAAGCATCGAACGAAGACCGTATCATCAAGATCCCATTGTTCGGGTTCAGGATACAATCGTGGCTGTTGCATCGGCAATACAGGCAAATCCAAGTGTTTCGACTCCTAACTTATCGGGCCAAATTGGAGTTAGCAGACGGTCATTACAACGGATACTTCATGATGACTTAAGCTTGTTTCCGTAAAAAGTCCAAGTTATAAGCAAGTTAAACCCTCAGGATTTGCATGTTCACCTGGAATTTTGACGAAAAATTATTGCAATGGCCGAAGAAGGCAACACATTGATAAATTGTTTGTTCATGTCTGATGAGGCCCATTTTGACTTAAACGGCAATGTTAACAAGCAAAATTGCCGTATATGGAGTGAATCTAATCCAGAAATGCTCCATGAGACTGAACTGCACCCAGAACGAGTCACTGTGTGGTGCGCAGTTTCATCAAGGTGTATTGTCGGGCCATACTTCTTTGAAGAAAACGGTGTAACACAAACTGTCAATGGGGACCGTTATTTAAAGATGTTGAAGGAGTTTTACTACCCAGAACTTCGCCGAAGACGTATTCCTTTCAGCAGGATTTTGTTTTAACAGGATGGAGGAAGTGCACACGTAGCCACACAAGTTATGGCCGATCTCCGACGAAAATTCCCAAACAAATTGATATCCAGAAACTGCACTTTCCGCTGACCCCCAAGGTCACCTGACTTGACTGCACCAGATTTTTTTGTATGGGGTTATGTCAGGCAGGAAGTGTACAAAACGAAACCCAGGAATTTGACTGAATTGAAGCAGTCCATTAAGACAATAATTGAGGCGATCCCAATTTAAACCATTCAGGCCGCAATGAACAATTTTCTGATCAGGTGCCGCATATGCGTGGATGATCGTGGATGTCATTTGCGGTCTATCATCTTTAAAAACCATTAGTTATTTAAAATAAAATTTAATTTTTAATCCCATAAAAAAAAATAATGAAATATATCGATTAAAATAAAAGTTATTTAAATTTCTTATTGTAGCACGATTCGTGTGAAACCCTATACAGCTATTTTATTTTTTTTTTAGAAAGCGATTTTTGATTTTTTTCTATATTCGTTAATTTCAAATTTTGTAAACTAAAATTATGGTTATTATCAAGCATGCATTTAAGATGTATTTAAGATGCGAAAAATGTTCTTTAAATCTTTTGAGAATTGGTCTTCTTGTCTATCCTATAATATATTCATTATTACAATTGAAATAAATGATGTTCTGAAAGAATATATCATATACCTATGTACTATATATTAACTTTGCTTAAAACTACTTGTTACTTTGCTTCAATAATAGTTTATATCCCTTAGAAAAATATAATTACAATTTGTCAAAATAATAAATATAAAAATTCATTCACATAGAACCAAATAAATATGAAGTGTCTATAATTTTATTAAAAATAAGAAAATACGATTGGCTTTTATTTATACCAACGCCATAACAGTTGTAATATTTCAATTTTATCCTTTAATCCACCAATCAGATTTTTTATTCTTATATCAATTTTGTTGTTCAAGGTTAATGAAATAAAATCTTTAATTTATAATAAAAAAAACACGTTAAAAACCCCCACTATCAAATTAATTCATTGTATTATGTTTACATTATCCATATTTTGTCCTTCCCTATTATATTTACTGTTTACAAATCTTGGCGTAAGTCTCTGAATACTACATACACTGAACATTTATATTAATACATATGTATCTTTAAGAATCACATAAATCTTATGTATGCATATTGCAACTAAGTTATAAAGTTATATACATATTGCATATAGCTACCTTACCTACCCACCTATATCCTTAATTTTCATTATAGACTATATGTAGATACATACCTAGATTTAAATATACATTTGTGGTTCCTATGTAACTATTCCTTGAATCATCCATTCCACAATTCATTATATAAGAACCAATGTAATACTACCTACATCGGTTTTACCACTAGCTTATTATAACTTTAGACTATATAGACTGATAACAGCGTCAATCTTTAGCTATATTAAGGTTGTTAGCTACGATAACAAGTTCGTACGGATACAGTCGTGAAGTTTATTACTTTCGACTACTTACAGTTACCATTTGTTTTTTTTTCGAGGAAAATATCGGATTTTTAAATTCGTCTAAAATCTCCACTATGTTTATGGATAACTCAAAAAATGAAAGGTCTCCAAATGCTACCAAAGGTCGAACAGTGTCATTAATTAGTCAGCTATAGGTATTTTATTTTTAAGTTAAAGGTATTATAAGACATCAGTTAAAAGATTTTCAAAGATGAAATATATACATATTCATTTTAAAAAGTTCGTCACTACTAGTATAGTAAGCCAATCGGAGTACTAAGATCCCGAAGTCAAATAAAATATTATTTGTATTTTATAGAAACAAGAAATATCCCACTTAATATTCGCAATTTTGCTCGTTACACAGCAGGCAATATTTTTAATTTAATTTTTTTATTTTTTTTAACTATATGCTTGTAAGACCTAAGGTCTTTTAAATGCAACCTGAATTGCATGTCATTAGTTTGGCATAGTGGATTTGAGAACCAGGTATTGACTGCCTCATTTTAACCCATGGGTGGCATCCAATTAAAATTGGAGGTATAGAAAAGAATGTGCTTCGCGTGGGAATCGAACCCACACGTCTAAATTAGCAATCAAGCACTTTATCCACTGCGCCATTGCCATCCACATATGTTACAAATCTTACTCATACATTCTGTAACTTACTATTTGTTTGCATTAAACCAATTTGTCTCATAAGAACAGTATACATTTTATGTTGCTCTTTTAAAATTCATAATGTAATTTTACTTCAGAAACACAGAAACCATATGTACATGTGGATATCCCTTAAATGTTATGCCTTACAATCTTGATTGATGGATGTTATAATCGATTCCTTTGTATACACATTTCGACACAAAAGGTCGACACAATGCATATGCAAGTAGGTTTATTGAACATACCCATTCTCATTCACCTTTTAATGAAGTTTATTCTTGAACCTAAAAAAGGGTCAGCTCCAAAGTGCCCCCTTTTGTGTCTCAATTACAAAAATATAACACACACCTCCATTAATTTATATCAACAATCGCACCTTATCCTTGAAACGGTGTTTTCCACTGAAGTGGCCTTCTACAAGCCTCACAGGCATCTACCCGACCCACCAGCCTTCGGCCTTTCAATATATATATAAGCCGATTGTTTGCTGCTCCTTTTACATTATTTAGTATGTATGTGTAGGGGTTGGGGTAGGTATGTCCTGTCCATCCTTAAAATTGCAAATATTTACACAATTTATACATTTTACCAGAGCAAACAGCACTAACCAACCCCCACCCAAGGGGATGTTATTTTTATTTCTTTTCCGGCTAAATAAGAAGTAAGGTACATATACATAGATACATATGAGTATAGATGCTTGTACAATATTTATTTGGGGCTGATGATGATGATGATGCTGCCGCTGCTGCTCCTGCTTCCTGCACTGAATGACTTGATCACTCAAAGTCCTCTAAGAATATTCTCCATTTACGAACCCTGCTCCACCTAAATGTACTCCGCAGCTCTTAAAAGTAAATTGAAAATGTCATTTTATTACGCGTATCCTTAGGCTATGAATAGGTGCGCCACAAACGCTTCAATGTACAGAACAGTTGGGGTGCCGCCATTTCAGCCGCCCAACCATAACACTAACATGCATTGTGTCTATTTTGAGATGTTGAACAGTCAGACAAGGCGATAACTGATAGGAAGGGGTTTGAAGACGGATAAGGATGCTTGGGTGTGAGGGAAATATATACATATATTGAACTTGAAGTATAAATAGAGCTTCAAGGAATAGCAACACAAACACTCGATTGAATCATCATCATCCGATAATGGCATGCTAGCATACGACCATGTCGTTGTCGTACAACGAAACGTATGCCAAGGAGGGCACAGACGACATTGTGGCAATATTTGATGAAAATTAATTTGGTTAATATACTAAGCAAATATTTGTAGAGGTTTTTTTTCTGCTGAAGGTTATAGGCAGGACAATTACATGGGCAAAAACATAGCTAGGTCGGGTCATATAAGGGATGAGAAACGCCAAGAAAGCAAGTTATTGACGTATCTTTGGCACTGGAAAACCATTTTGACTTGTGTGTTAATTTGATTACATTGTTTTCTCTTGTTTTTTTTATCCAGAACCTTAAGAAGACTTGTCGGATTGAAAGTGTATACCTTTTGTGTATATGTCTGAGTCTTGAATATTTCCATGAATTTATACTTTATACCCACCCAGCAAACATTTTAATTCAGAAATGAACGATAATTAATTCATAAAAGTGATGAAACCGGCCGAAAAAGAATTCACTTTTTATGCAATTTGAATCCTTTTACCTGGGCTCTTAGACACCAATTTGAATCATTGTAATGATTCATTTATGATCTGAAAATTCGTCATTTAAATGAACGTATATAAGAGCTCCATATATTCATTTAAATGATTAATGCCTGAATCTTTTCTAAATCATAAAAATAATTCCAATAAAATTCAATTAAGTGAAGGATTTCTAAGTATATACCTTCACTTTAATTAATCGTACAGGAATCATTTTTGCGATTCAGAAAAGGTTCAGGGATTAATCATTTAAAGGAATATATGGAACGGTTATATACGTTCATTTAATTGCAGAATTTTCAGATCATAAATGAATCATTAAAATGATTCAAATCGGTGTCTAAGAGCCCAGGTAAGAGGATTCAAATTGCATCATAAGTGAATTTATTATTTCTGGTTCATTTATGATTGATTATTTCATCGATGAGCCTCTGGAACATTTTTTGATTGCCTCTTGTTTGGCTTTTATAGCTTCCGGGACTTCTTAATTGTTACACGATGCTAAAATTAAAGAAATGATTTTTATCTTTCTAAGAAAATTTAACACCATTTTTTACATACCTTTATGTTTTATCATTTGCTTTTTTATATATATTTTTTGTTAAGTAAGTAGGTACCCGTTTACTATTAAAACACAAGCTGATGGTTATATACCTATCTAAGCCGATTTTTCGAAAACTTTTCCGAACTGATAATCGACTATGCAAACAAAACTTTTGTCATTACAATGACCCGTCATCATTACCCCTTGGTAAAAAGAAAAATAAAAGGATGAACAAAAAAGGATCTCCATATGAAGGATCCAACAACAAAATCTGAGTGTTATTTTTTTTGACACAGAATACATATCTCTTTGTGTCTCTCTGGTAAGAATTTGTAGGATCCTTGTACATATTTATAATTCATTCCAAGAACTGAAGGTTTCCTGAATATTATTCTTCATTTTTGGTGATTAGAATCTGAACATTCAGATAAATGTTTGCTGGGCACAGACTGCCATTTTTACTTGCGATAATACATACGTAATAACTATATGGGAAGTTATGGACTCGTAATAAAAATCGAACAAGAGCGATTTTGATCAAACTTGACACTATGATGGAAGCAAAGATGAAAAAAGCGGGTCCCGCAATTCCGTTTGTCTGTATGTCGGTCACGAGTCTACAGCCGCTTAGGATGAATGGATTTGCTCCAAACTTGGTACATATTGTTTTTTCGATAATATGTCCACGCCTTTTTCCATTTTCTTAAGACGAAAAATAACGGTATCCATACATTTTTGTTTCCCAAAAAGCAAAATTTTATTTATTTCAAACACAGCTAAAATAATTTTTAATAAAAAAAAAGTCAGATCATTACTGGGGGGAAAATGTACTTTTTGCAATTTTTTTTTTTTTTGAAAATTCACAAATGTTTTTTTGAAATTAACATTTTCTATGTTTATTAAAAATATCTTCAAAAAAACGTTTCAATTTTTTTCTAAAAATGATTTTAAAATTTTATAAACTAAGTAATGGATTCGTTAAAAAAACGAACTCGAGATTTTGATCAACTTGACTTTACCTAAACGGCTGAAGCGATTGTCTTCAAACTTGGTTCTTAAGCGATTTAGGTGATTGTCTCAAATTGATTTTTGAATCGTTTTTTAGCCCCGAAACTGGCGGTACCTGGCATACAATTTTTACTGTCATCTTAGTTATCTCGAAAACGGCTCTAACGATTTTGATGAAACCAAATATTTGCATTGCTATATGCATAGTCTACATTATATTTTAAATTTCTTTTGGCACTGAGTGAGACCCAAATAGGCGAAAATTCTGATCATTCGGAATTTCGTCTGTTTGGGTACAACTTAGTGCCATTATTCTTTTCTCACCATGGTCTCGTCGTATACGTAAGAAATGATGTAGCGTACCCACTCCAACCATAATATGGCTTGTGCTCAAACACAAATTGTGTAAGCACATCATACACACATGTTTTATTTATCGGAGTCCAAATTTGGACAGAGTTTCAACTTTTAACGAATTTGATGCTTTGTCCGACTCCATTGAAAGAATTGTTTCCCATTATCCTCACACTGAAATCGTCATTGCGGACGATTTCAATGTACACAATTCTAGTTGGCTCCGCTTTTCGAGCCAGGCAACACCCAAAGGAAGGTATGTTGAGGTCTTTGCTGTGTTAAAACAACTGATTCAGATTGTTGACGAGCCAACTCGAATACTTGACGTTGCAGGTCAAGCCGCAAACACTAGACTTCTTTCTTACTTCTGACCCTAATAAATACACGCTAAATGTATTATCGCCTCTAGGCACATCAGACCATTGTGTCATATCTGCAAATTTCTCATGCCAATAAAACTCAGTTACAGAAAAACCACTTATGAGAACCGTTTGGCGATATGGGAAAGCCAACTGGGACGGTCTCAATAATTTCTTCAGAAACTTTAACTGGTCATTATGCTTCCTCGGTAGTGACATAGACTCCAGCGCAGATATGATAACAAATTTAATCCTTTACGGAATGAGAAATTTTATCCCGAATAGGGTGAAATCTATCAAACCGAAAGAAAATGCATAGTTTGATTCAAGCTGTAAAGAGGTTATTAGGGTTAGAGAAGTCAGTTGCCGGAATTATAAAGCCAACCCCACTGGGGAAAATGTTTCAACAAGCTAGAAAGATTTGCAACGTTCACATTTGTAGAACCAAATTTTTGCATGACCAAAAATTAAGGCAAAAATACTACAATATCCCAAAGGTAGTAAGAATTTTTGGTAACTTGTAAAAAATATTCGAAATTCAACTTCTTCTTCGGTTCCAACGCTCGTCTTTAATGACACCCCTTTTGTCAGTTCTCGCGAAAAAGCCAATTTCCTTCCAGCGCAGTACGCTGTTAATTCGACGCTGTCAGAAAGTGTTATGACTCCTCCAGTACTTGAGAGCGTAAACGATTTTATGGGAAGAATCTTCTTTCGCACTCGTGCAGTTGCTAGAGTCCTCAAAGATCTTGACATACACATATCCGCTGGCAGGGATAGTATCCCTCCCATCGTTCTGAAGAGGTGTTCTTCAACGCTGGGAAAACCACTGCGTAAGCTTTTCCATCTGTCCCACTCTACAAGTCTCTTTCCGAGTGGATGGAAAACAGCATTTGTCCAGCCTGTCCCTAAAATAGGCGTATCTTCTTCACCATCTAATTACCGTCCAATTGCACTTACGTCCCTTCTTTCCAAGGTCATAGTAACGCTGATTAATTATCAGCTCAAGAAATATCTTGAAGAACGAAAGCTCCTTAATTACCGGCAGTATGGCTTTCGTAGCAATAGGTCCACTGGTGATCTAATGGTATATCTCACCGAACAGTGGTACAAATCTTTACATCGTTTTTTAGAAAGTAAGATTATTGCGCTTGATATTTCAAAAGCATTTGATAGAGTTTGGCATCAAGCTCTCTTAACGAAAATGCGTGCATTTGGTATCGATAAATATCTTCTTCGTTGGATTAGAAATTACCTTTCGGACCGTTCAATACAAGTTGTATTGGACGGTTTCAAGTCTTATATCCACAAAATAAATGCTGGTGTGCCCCAGGGCTCCGTATTGTCTCCGACCCTCTTTCTCATTTTTATTAATGATCTCTTATCTGGAACTTCTAATCCACTTAATTGATTTGCTGACGACAGTAATCTCAGCTTTTCATATTCATTTTCAGATGCACCTCCTTGTTTTTTGCATGTGCAACTGGAACGACAGCGTATGATAAGCTCATTAAATTCTGATCTTGACAGCATTGTCCAATGGGGAATAAAAAACCGCGTAGAATTTAATGCTTCAAAAACTCAGTGCTGTCTTCTGTCGTTAAAGCAGAACCCGCCCCCCATGCCGCTATCCATGAGCGACACTTGCATTGAAGAAACCGATCAGCTTCCAGTCCTCGGCATGTGCATCACAGACATCCTCTTGTTGAATGAACACATATTTGATGTCGCCAAAAACGCTGCAACGTGTTTGGGCTTTCTTCGAAGATGCAAGAAATTATTCTCCTCCTCTGAGCTGGCTGTTATCTATAAGGCCTTCATTCGTGCAAAGCTGGAGTATAACTCGCACATTTGGGCAGGAGCTCCCAAAACTCATTTGAATCTTTTGGATAGAATTTAAAATAGAGCTCTAAGAATGATTGGTGATAGAACTATAGTGGAAACATTTACATCTCTAGAACATCGTCGAAATGTTATATGTATCTCACTATTTTATCGCTATTTTCATAAATAATGTTCGAGCGAAATAGCCCGTTGCATTCCTCCCCTTAAACTTTTCAACCGTAATACTCGCGCTTCTAGGAATGCTCATTAGCTTACCCTTGAGCTCAACTTCGGTCATATTGTTAAGTACAGAGAATCTTTCTTTAGCCGTACAACGCGAATGTGGAATACTTAACCCGGCTCTATTTTCCCCTCCCATTTTGATATTCAGAAATTCAAAACCAATATGCATCGGTATCTCCTCTTGCATCCTTCCCTACTTTCCTAACGCTCGCACTGTGCTTGTTCATTTTAAGAGTAGTCAAAACCGCTTTAGTGCGCGCATCCGTTAAAAAAAAAATATGTTGTTATTAACGGTACCATACAACCATTTTTTTGATTTTTGAATTTCTCATAAGCAGCTCAACGGATTTCGATAAAAATGTTTGTGTAGAAGCTACTTCATATTCTAAAAAATACTGCATACCACAATTTCCGACAAATATTTTTTTGGATATTTAAGAAAATATTTTTTATTGTTTGAAAATTCAATATTTCGAAAATGGGTGGACATTTTTTTTTTTTTTTTGAAATTCAGCTCTTAAATTTATATTATTAAATATGTACATAAAATTGTCTACTAAATTTTTTTTTGGCAAAAAAACTACGATATTTTGTAATTAAAAAATTAAGTAATAATAATACTAAAAACATATTGAGCTCTACTATGAAAATTGTATGTTTAAGATGTGACCGAGCATAAGAGCATGTACGTGCGATCCAGTTGTACATTTTATTTATTCACGTACGTGTTCTTTAGTATCAAAACGGCGCATTCCAACTCTACTTGGGGTTAAGATGCGAGTTCGCTCTGACCTCATTTTACCTATCTACCTACATATATGCTCCCTACAAGTGTTAATAAAACTGCAAGCTCAAATTTTCAAAAAATTGGTTTTTCGAATTTTAAAAAATAAATACAAATTTTTTGTTGAAAAATCGATTTTTCAAAAAAAAATTCTTAATTTTTTTGAAATCAAAATATTATTATTATAAATGTATTTTAATAATAACTTCAAAATGGGATTTAATTTTTTTTTCTATGTATGGTTTTAAAATTTTATAAATACAAAAATATTTTTTGTTTTTTAAGCCGCTCCAACGATTTTTAAATTTTTTTGATATATTCTTATTTGTCCACGAATTCAAACTTTGTTTTCCCTCAAACTGTAACAATTAGCATAGCAATATAAACAGATTTTATTCCATTTATTCCTACCTTATTATATTTCATGTTTACGAATTTTTGCATACGTCACAGAATAGCTACAAATATACAATGTAGGCCTCATACATTTATATATATGTATCTATAAAAATCACATAAATATTATGTATATTGCACCTAAATTGTAAAGTAATATGCATATAGTTACCCTTCAGGATATGTCTTCTAACTCTTCTAACTTACTTAATTAAAATCCATTTCCTAGATTGAAATATATGTACATTTTGGTATAGGTAAGTACCAATGTAACTATTACTTGAATCATCTATTTGAAGATTCATTATACTAAATCAATAGCTATTACCTGCTAACTGCGTCAATGTTAAGCTGCATTAAATTTGTTGGCTATACAAGAGCAAGTTCGTACGACCCAGTCGTGCATTTTATTTACTTGCGATATAGGTATAAGTTTTGCATTTGGAAAAAAATCATACTCTAGATATTAATCAGAGTTGACATTTCGATGATAGAGAACACCAAAAAAAGTGGGTCCGCAATTCCGTCTGTCTGTCTGTCTGTACAACGCTCTACAGCCTAAGCGGCTGAACCGATTTTCTTCAAACTCGGTATTTAAGCGTTTTAGGTGATTAGGTCCAAAACTAACGGTACCTGTCATACATTTTTTTCAACCGTCTCAGTTATCTCGAAAACGGCTCTAAAGTTTTAATAAAAAAAAAAGTATGTGCACTATTTTAGGTCACTCTACATTTTGGGCGAACATTGTTTTTAAATATTTTCGTATTACAGTACCTTGCACACAACCATTTTTTTTTATTTTGTACTTTCTCAGAAACGAATCGACGGATTTCGATCGAAATGCTTAAATAGGAGGTCCTTCAAATTATAAATAATACTGCACACCAAAATTTTCAAAAAAACATATTTTTTTCGATTTTTGAAAAAAAAAAATGTTTGAAAATTCAATACACCGAAAACGGACGGATGATTTCTTTTTTGAAATTTTGTTTTTAAGTTTATATTATTAAATATTTTAGATTTCTTAAAAAAAAAAACAAAAATTTGTACATGTAGTTATTAAAAAATAAGTAAAAAACGACTTAGAAAATGTATTTTAATTCGTAATAGAAACCTTTTGTATCGTATGCGAACATTGATCATAAATTCGTGTGATCCAGTCGTGCATTTTATTTAAATATGTTGTTTTCTGAAAAAAATAAAATTAGTTATGATTCTGCCTTGTTAAAGTGGAGCAATAATATTTACCAGGGAATTTATTTATGCAACATTATAAGCAAAAATTTGTAAATTCAGCATTTTATAAAACATATTAAAAATATAAGAATTTTAGTGAAAATGTATTTATTTTTTTATGAATTAATTTTTTAAGCCCCTTGTCATATTTCTTAATCGATCCGAACTTTATGCTTAAGAAATCTTAAAAATAAAACATTACCTAACTTTATTATTAATGATCCGGATTCCTTAAAAATGTATTCTCTAAGGTAAAGAAAGCTTATTAAAATATTAAATTGTATCATTCTAAGAAAGTTAAACAAATTAAGGAAAGGTAGGCGTCATGGTCTACGGATTATATCAAAATCATTTTCCAAACTTTATATAAAATAACATTTCAATATGTTGAGCTCAATGAAATCAATGATCCATAAGAATAAACATTAATTTGTAACAGGTTTAGGTATGCAACTAAGAATTTTGTAAACATTAATTATTTATCATTTAAGGCTTTGAAATGTTTACTTCATCAAATAAAAATAAAAATTATTTAAACAAAATACTCAGAATTTCATTAATGAATTTCTAGAAACCTTAAAGCTTTAAAGTCATAACCCCAATAAGTTGAGTCTCGATGAGATATTCTTTGTATTTATGCATTTATTTATATTTATTTTTTTCCAAGAATAATAGAAATATATATTTCACAGAAATACGTTGGCAATAAGAAAGTTATGAAAACAAAACTCCAAAGCAATTTACCTGATGGGTTTTTTTTATTTAATTGGCAAATTCTCTGCACAATTGTCCTTTTTGATTTTTAGCCAATAACATTGAGATATTCCTAAATGCTATTCGACATTTAAATTGAAAGACCATTCATCAGTTTATAACAATAGAAAAATATTCTTTTTGACTTTTTATGCATTTCCAACCAAACAATTACCTCTAAGCTTTCCACAATCAATACTCTTACCTTAGATCGAATAAAAATTTAAAAAAAAACATCGCAAAGCCATCGCCATCATCAGCATGGATTCATAGAAGAAGAAAAGGACATCGTGCCCTTTAAGCGCCATCACATCAAATAGCAATACTATATTAGTATACTCTCCGTCACGGTTTTACTCTAACTCCAATTCCCATTTCATCTCTATCTCTATCTGAATCTCCTTCGCCTATCGCCAATCAATGACAGAGCGGTATTTAAGTGGAATATTCAATTAAGCTCGCTTCATGTATGTTTCAATGCATTTTAAGCAACGAATTCCATGAACGCTGCATGCTTCTATCGGATCCGAATGAAAGCGCATCGTTCTGCTTATGTCATTCCTATGAACGATTCCCCTTTCGATATCCAATTTCAAGTAAAACGTATTGAATCGAACAGCTGAAGGGCGAAACCATTTTGTTCGACAGCGAATTCATAAATTCATAACCAATAATCTGACAGGTGGAGTTGTATGTTCATTCCTTACGATTTTTAATCGTTCGTGTTATTATAGAATGTAATCTATTATGAATGCAATCTTTAGTGAATGCAATCTTAAATTAAAAGATGGCAATGATTGTCTTGAATCTGAGATCAAAAAGAGTAGATACTAATTTTTTCTGAACTGGGGCAATTAAATTACAGAAATTGAGAGGTGTTACAAATATGTCAGTGCCGAATTAAAATTTGAGCATCAGATATTTTTCGAGTTTTTATGTCGTTTTCGTTTGGTAATCCGGTAGAACTCTCCGATTCGATTTGAAGCGGTCGTGTCAAACAAATATTTGTGTTTATTTTATTTTATTTTGTAAACATGGACGACAGAACGTTAAATTCGAGTTTGACATTTACCTGGTGTGAGTGCATTTTTGCGTCTGATTTTGATTCAAACTTCGAATCTGGAACAAATTTTTCTTCTTAGAAGAACAGTCATTTGATACCCATCGAACACTTTCAGAAGTATTTTTGAAGCCTTCCGGACAACTAATCGACATTTGGCAAAAGCAAATGAAGCAACGTTAACTGTTATGTAGTAAAAAATGCTGCCAAGTTACTCCTATTTATTTAGATGTTTAAACAAATTTGTTTGGAGATGTTCTATTAACCAAGAAAATTTAAATGTATTTAGTTTGCTTACATTTTTTTAAGATCAGTAAATTAAAAATGAAAAACTGCAGAAAATTTTTCTAACGCAAATTTTGTTCAATTCAGCGGGATAAATATAGTAAAATGAGTTCTGTGAACTATTATTAGTTCAAATTAATGAGTAATTTTCAACTTTACCTTTCGTACTATTAAAATGTTTTCCTGCTCACCTTCTTCAATGACACTCAACAGATTGGGAGCAGGGTTTGTGCGGGTGCAATAAGAGCTAAGGACATGCTAGTTGATGTAAGCTTCTTGCATTGCAAAATTGCATTTATGCATGATTTGGCAAAGAAGGCAGTGAATTCCCCATTGACTGTGCAATTTGCATGTACATGTCTTCCATATCCATAAATATGTACCTACTCGTAGAACTCTTACTATGAGGGAGAGAAATATTTGTGTCCGAAGCAAAACTCCAAAGCCAATAACAAATATTAGATTCAACACAAATGAATGTGAATTTTAGTGGAGAAAACTGACTGCTCTGTTCAGCTGAAGCTGTATATTTCAAGCGCTAGGTCTTGTTCAAATGGAACAAAGTGTTTTTGTATGTCAGTTTTCCCAGCATGGACTGTACTGGCATCTGGCATCTTTTAGTACACGTTATGATATGGAACTTTTTGTCTTTAGGGGTTTGTTTGTTTTTTTACAAATGATTGGATGAATTTGTATTTGTTTTTCTGTTGCAAATATGTGGATCTTAGTTTTCTCTTAAAATGAGGTAAAAGAAAAGAATTGTTTTAGAACTTAGAATAATTTCTCGGTGTGTATATACATACATATATAGGTATATACTTTTTTCAAATCAATTAATTACAATAAATTTAATTGGCCGTGGAATACCTGTACATTTCTCAAACACTTAATAAATCAGTTTGGTGTGCTGTAATATTATCATTTAATTTTTTTTTTAATCAAACATCGCTTGGAAGTTAGATAAGAAATGGTTATACATATATCAATTTATAAGATATAGTTATGTTATTCTTATGAGCCTTAAAATGAGACTGGTTCATAATAATTCTTAATAGTTTTAGATAGTCAAAACTCAATAGAAGCCACGAGATTAATTACAACTGAAAACAAGTAGTGGACCTAGATGACTACCTTGGGGTACTTCTAAATACGCATTTGTTGAATCCAAAACGACCCCTGTTCTGCATTAAACTTAAGGTAGTTATAAATCCTCCAAGAAGCATAGATGAAGTTTAGGTATGTATCTACATTTATAATGAAAGTGTGTATTTACATTGCTTATTTAAGGCACGTATACATATCACGAGTAACAATGAAACGTACCTGAGTATGAAGGTAAAAATTAATGGATGAGAATAATAATAAAATTGCTTAGGAATAATTTCTAGAAAAAAAGACGCTATTTGAATTTGTATTTTGTTATTGTATTTGTATTTGAATAATTTGAATAATGTTTACAATAATACAACAAGATTTAAATCTTTTAATAGGATCTACAAGATATAAGCTTACCAATTTTACAAATTAACAATCAGATAAAAAATAAAAAGGCTAAATAAATAAAAATGTATGAATGTACATATGAATATACAAATTATAAGTATATATGTATCATATGGAGTATAATTAAAATTATATACAATGGAATTAAGAAAAAATAAAATTAAAATAAAGATAATAATAATAATAGTACAAGTAATGATAGAATTAGTTTTGAGCAAAAAAAAAAACAAAAATAGCTTCTTCCTAAAAATGGTTGGTGAGGTGATTCTCTGCAGTTCGATTGAAGACTATTCCACAAACGACTAGCAGATACAAAAAACGATCGTTTTGCAACGGATATGAGAAACGCGGAATGATCAAACGCAAGTCTCTTTGTGAATTCTTGGACCAATATGAATATATACAAAAACAAAAAATCGTTGGGGCTGTTTTTTTTAAAAAAATATTTTTTTTTTTTTGTTTTGAAATCGTTTTTTGGAAAAAAATTCCAAATAATTATTAATATGTGTATTAATTTTAATTTCACAACAACTTACTATCCCGTTTAGATAAAGTTTTGAAAATTTGAATATGCATTATTATTTTAAACGAAAATTTGGGTAACAAAAATAATTTAAAACAGTACTACAAATAGTGAGAAGGTATGAAAAGTTGTTCTATGGGAAATACTGACAATAAAAAACGCACAATAAAATATTACAATTTTCAAAATATAAGAATACACATATATTCTTGTTAAAATTCTTATAGCCGTGTTTGAGAAGGTATTCAAAAAAAATATCAGAAATCTACAAAATACAAATTTTCGAAGTAATCAAATAAGTGGTTTTCGAAAAACATATTATGTTTTCGAAAAAATAATTGTTTTCTATTTTTTTAATTTAAAAAAACATTAGTGTTTTCAATACTTATTAAAATTGTTAATAGAGTCTCCATAATAAAAATGAAGTGAAATGTTTTCGGCAAATGTTTTTGACAAAAAAAAAATAAAATGCAACACTCAATTGCACGTACTTGCTCTTATGTTCGGACACATCGTAAGCACAAGATTCTTAGTATAAACGGCAAAATATATTTTAAATGTCGTTTATTCCATAGCTTTTTACTTGCAAGTTACGAATAGTAAAAAAAAATTGTTTCTAACAATCAAACATGACATTACGATCATAGAGAACTCCAAAAAAGTGGGTTCCCCGATTCCGTCTGTCTGTCATTCTGTCAGTCTGTCTGTCTATCCTCGAATCTACAGCCTAAACGCTTTGATAGATTTGCTTCAAACTTTGTACATTTGGTTTTTTCGGTAATATGCCCACACGTTTTTTTTTTTTAATTTTGTTTAAGACGACAAATAACAGTAGCTCCCATACATTTTTTTTTTGCCAAAAAAAAAATCTTATTTTTCTCAAAAACGGCTCCAAGGATTCTTATAAAAAAAATCAGTTCATTAACGAAGGGAAAGGGTACCTTTTGATAATTTTTTTTTAGAAACAAATTGTTATTTTTGGTTTTTGAAATTTTTTACGCAGAAGTTCCCAAAGAATTAAAGTAATATTGTATACTCAAATTTTTCAAAAAAAAAAAATTTCCGAATTTAGTTTTTTTTAAACTCAAAATTTCGAAAACGTCTCAATAGATTTTTTCAAAACTTCGTATTTAGTGGTGTTTTGACATTATCTTGAATATTTAAAAAAAAATATTTTTCTGAAATAAGACACAATGGTACCCCATACAAATGTTAAGAAACCGTTAAGAAAAAAATATATTTCTCGAAAACGGCTTTAAGAATTTTTATAAAAAAATTGTGTGTTCTTAAATTAGTACAGTCAACTTTTAAGTATAAAAATATTTTTTTGCGTACTTATTAACGGTACTACCCATAGAGCCACTTTTCATATTTTCGACTTACTCAACATTGGATGAACCGATTAAAATATTTTTTTTTATATAAATGGTGCCTCAAATTGTTAATTAGACTGCATACGAACATTTTCAAAAAAAAAGTTTTTCGATTTTTAAAAAATAAAAAGGATTTTTTTTGAAAAATCGATTTTTCAAAAACCAGTCCCAGAATTTTTCTGAAATTTTATTTTATGTATATTAATAATATCTTCAAAATGGCTTTTCAAATTTTTTTTCTAAAAATATTTTCAAAATTTTATACATAAAAAATTAATTTATTAAAAACCGCTCCAACGATTTTTGAAATTTTTTTTGATATATTCTTTTTTAATCATGAATTCAAATTGCATCTTTGTTTTCTCTCAAATTATAACGACTAAGCAATATAAGAACATTTAATTATGTGTATTATCGATTTATATCTACCTTACTATAATTCACTTTTTACGAATTGTTGCGTACGTCACTGAATACTTAATAAAATGTGGGCGCTCATACGCTTATAAACGGTGATTTTTTAAGAGCTTGGTTTTTGAAAACTCAAAAAAACACAGAAACTTGTAAAAAGTAAATGAAATTTTTATTTGGATCGATAAATCAATTTCTGCCATTTAATTTTTAAAATAATTTCACTTAAATGTTGCCCGCGGCTACGCTTCAGGTGGTCCATTCTGAAGGTCCAATTTTGGCAAACTTTTTCACACATTTCGGCCAGAATCTCACCAATGACGCGTTCAATGTTGGCTTCCAAGGCAGCAATCGTGTTTGGCTTGTCCCCATAGACAATAGACTTAACATAGCCCCACAAAAAATAGTCTAACGGGGTCAAATCACATGATCTTGGTGGCCAATTGACTGCGCCAAAACGTGAGATCAACTGCTCACCAAAATCGCCTCTCAATTGATGCATGGTTTCGCGTGCAGTGTGGCATGTGGCACCGTCCTGTTGGAACCACATGCCGACCGAGTTCAATTCTTGCATTTTCGGCAAAAAAAAATCTGTTATCACCGAACGGTACCTTTCTCCATTGACCGTAACCCTGCGGCCTTCATCGTCCTTGAAGAAGTACGGCCCAATGATGCCGCCTGCCCATAAACCGCACCAAACAGTGCATTTTTCGCGATGCATTGGTAGCTTCTGAATTGCCTCTGGCTGCTCTTCACTCCAAATACGGCAATTCTGCTTATTCACGTATCCATTTAGCCAAAAATGAGCGGAAAAAAAACGGACGTAGCTTGCGGATCACATTTTTCACAGAGCACGAATTTTGATAATAAATTTCAATAATTTGCAAACGTTTTTCAGGCGTAAGTCTATTCATGATGAAATGACAAACAATACTAAATCGAAATGTCAAATGCTCGTGGAATTTGTCATGTGTGATCTGTCAAAAATATAAAAGTCAAAAACCAAGTAGCAAAAAAATCACCCGTTACATATATACATACGCATCCTTAATAATCACATGAATCCTATGTATGCATATTGCACTTATACTATAAAGTTATATTCATACCTACCCATCTACATCCCTCATGTTTATTAATATATGTACATGTTTACATACTTAGGTGCCATCTATATGTATATGTATGTAGATGCATTTTGCTCTCCTAACTTATATACTTTAAGTCCATAACTTAGATTTAAAGATACATTTGTAGGTGAGGTAGGTACCTATGTAACTATTTCTTGAATCATCCATTCGACAATTCATTATACTAACAATCAAAGTAATCTTACCTGCATAGGCTTTACACCTGCATAGGATAACTGCATATATTTAACTAAACCTCAATGGTTAACTACAAGAGCAAGTTCGTACAATCCGAAAAAACAATATGTACCAAGTTTGACGCAAGTCTATCCAACCTATTAGGCTGTAGACTCGAGGACAGACTGACAGAATGACAGACAGACATACAGACGGAATTGGGGGATCCACTTTTTTGGTGTTCTCTAAGATCTAAATGTCATGTTTGATCGCAAGTAAAAAAGTATTGACATTTCAAAAAAAAAAAAACTATTTTACGAAAAATTTGGTATCCAGTATTATTTATCGTTCATGAGAAAGTCAAAAATCAAGAAAATTGTTGAATGGCAGGTACCGGTAATAACAAAATATGTAAACAAAATTTTGGACCAATATGTAGACTATACGTAAAGTAGTGCACTTCCTTTTTTAATAAAATCGTTACAGCCGTTTTCGAGATAATTAAGATGGTAAGCAAAATTGTATGGGAAATATTATTATTTTTAGGACTAAAAACGATTCAAAAATTTATTTGAGACAATAACCTAGGACTTCTAAGTACCAAGTTTGAAGGAAATCGCTTCAGCCGATTAGGTTGTAGATCGATCTAAATACAGACAGACGGAATTGCGGACCCATATTTTTGGTGTTCTCCATCATCATAATGTCAGGTTTGATCAAAATCTCGAACTCGATTTTTGTTGACGAAGCCCCAGCTTCGCATATAAGATATAATGTATATATGTATTTATATATTGCAAGGAACAGGTATCAATGCTAAATGGGTTTCAAATTAACAGACAATTTAAATGCAAATATAAATCCCAATTTAAGCTTACAAGAATCTACTTCTCCACTATTGTGGAAATCAGTAATAACAAAATATTTTAATGAGCAGTTGTAGCTGTCAAACTCGACTCCCATTTTCCTACTCCATTTTCCTTTTAATAACTAATTGTATTACCGACTTCGGGAGGTCGGCAAGTTAAATATATTTTATTTGAAAACCTTATGGCATAAGCCCATCATTTCAATATCACGCAAACCTCATAAACAAAAAGTAACCTTCACAATAGCTAGTCTCAAGGTAAATCGCAATAAAAGTATACATCCTCAGCTATAAAATAAATCTCCTTAATCCCGAACAAGAGCGGAAATCTTCTTACATTTAATTCCGATTTGGAAACAGATCTCAACACACATCCCGAACCAACATTATTTTCTATATACACACCCCATACTCTGCATTCCCATGACTACCTTTAGGAATAATGCCTACAAAAAAAATAAAAACAAATGAGAAAATAGTAGCAAATCAGAATGAAAGTTAAGCTACTTAATAAAAGCAAAAATGAAACAAACAAAAAAACAACTAAAACACAGACAGAAACAACTAAAAAGAAAATTATTATCAATCTCGCTTCCTGGCAAGTACATTAAAATGGATTCACCAAAAATTCAGTTCCATAGCAACTTTTGGGGGAAGCCTAAGTGGCGGCAAAGATTCTTTATGATTTTTTCATTATTTTTATTGCCGAAACGTGCAGAGCAGATTTTTCGTTTTAATTTTTTTTTGTTTTGTTCATAATATTCATTTGGCCGACAAAAAGCATCTCAAAATATCATAAAAGAGAACATAGCTATCATATTTTTAAATCCTCCACAGATCCTTGCCTCACCTAGGCAGTAGCGCCATCGTCCTTGCGGATGTCTTCCTCACCGTATAATGGTTTATGTAGCTTTTAGCCGGACTGACAGGAAAGATCGCAGAACTTACCTCTAAGGACCCTAAGGTAGAATGGATTTTTTTTTGTTTTTTTTTTTTACCTGCCCGAAGCAATGGGCAATGAAGCAATTTATGTCCAAATATTTTTTTTATAACAGTCTAAGGTGAACAAAAAGTATGTTTGACAAGAAAAGGAACCTACTACTATTAAATCAATTGAAGGTTTGAAGGTATTAGACAGAATGAGGTCCATTTATGATATGAGTAGTAGTAATTTCGAATACATCCGACTTGTCTTATCAATTAAATTCATGGTCCTGGTATATGCATCTCGTTTCTGGAATATTCTACTTCCAGTAATGCACCGAAATTGCGAATTTCGGAGAGGAAATTCAGAAGTTTCAATAAAACACGGCTATTTATTGGGGACGTTCACTCAATTATTCTCAGCAATCTGGAACTTTCTGTTGTTGTAAAGCGTGCAAAACCACATCTGATGAACAAACAGCTGCTCTCATGAAAGCTATCTTCAGTTATCCCAAAAAATTTGGAATAACTAGCTATCCGAGAACAAATGTATACAACCAGCTGACTGCAAAATTCATTGGTATGCGTTTTGCTTTGATTTTTCGACAGCTTTCAGCTAACCTATCTGATTTGTCGACAGATATACTCCGATAGCTTGGTATCCGAGAATATATGAGTGACAACTATAAAAGTCAAAATGCGATACCTGGTGGTACACTGAAACAACAGCATGTATACACTAACCATATTGACCAGCCATAAGTAATAAATGTGCTTACATTCGTGTAAAATAATTAATTTATTAATTAAAATTGATTTTGTTTCAAACAAAATATACGTAGATGGTTTTATTAATATTATATCTTCATTTGAAATTTCAGTGCTTTAAGAAATCATTAGCAGAAAACCATAAAAACGAAAAAGAAAAAAAGGCAAATATAGACAGCCGTAAATACTATGTAATTAAGCTTTCTAGAATATTTTGTTCAGGATATTATTTATGTATGTTTCTGTTTGTATTATTTATTTATAATATACAGAAATGTTCCTTTTAATATAATTCTAGTTTTTTGTGAAGAATTACACCTCATTATCGTTCACGTAAGTTTTTTTTATAAACAAAAATAATAATACATTATTCCGGGAACTGCCGCTCACCGTCTGTTCTGGGACCGAGTTCCACCTAATGACCTGACTTTTAGTTTTGCCCTGGTCACTTATAATCAATTTAAAAATTGGTGACAGTTTCCTCTATACCTGACGGTCCATATTGGGAAGCAATAGCAGCTGTCGTTCACAATCACAGTTCAATTCTTATGGTAAAATTGTTTTTTCTTAAATGTTTCAACTTTTTCTTTTACAAAAATATTAATTTTATTATTGTTTATTTGCAATCAACACTTCTCAAATCACATACTTATTATGACACTTTCTGTCATCTAGTGTATTTATCATAGTTCAAGTGTTTGTCGCCAGAGTAATGCCCTCAATTGGATATCTATCAATAGTAGCGTAAGGCATTCCCAAAAAAAATACACATCGACTGTAAAAATAAAATAAATAATGTCAAAATCAATGAAAGAATTTTGTGCAAAGTAAAATTAAGAAAATATTAAAATTATGACCAATAATATGCATTTTTTTTTCATAAAAAGTAGAAAAATGTATGTACTAATATTAATTTCTATTTCAAAATCATTTTTTGTTTGCCTATGTCTTCATTTTCAGTTTTAAATTGCAATGGGTTTGTTCGTAGACTATAGTTAAAATCCCCTTTATATACGACAATTTGTTTAATTAATTTAAAATTCTGCTTTAACTTTTACACAAGGAAATAAAATTGCTCGAGATTTTTGTTTTGTTTCTTTTTTAATATTATTTCTTGATTTGAACGCACACTACACGTATTCTAAATTGTTCCCTTTTGTTTAATTTTCCCTTTACATTTCATGATTTTACTTATTCCCTGAGTAGATAGATACGCAGATGTTTATTCCTCAAGCCAATTTACAAATTTATTTTCTGGGTATGTTTCGCACACATATGGAACAAATTTTTTCCAACATGAATAAATGGTACAAATCAGATATTATAATTTACAAATTGACATCTCAAAACTGTATTGTATTGTTAGTATCGAGAGCCTTAGTTTATAAATTGATTTTAAAATAAAAAAATAATTCAATGTTCATCCATCCCATCTTGTCACATTGCCTTTTTAGATCTAATTAAAAAGATTTTTTTTTTTCAAACTCCGTTTATTTATAATTACCAATAAAAACGAAAATTGGTCTCAGTTAGTCAAAAACGGAAATCGTTCAATAGAGATTGATTTTTTTTTCAAATTGGAAATCGGTATGTATTAAAAATCGGGGGTTATTAAAAATTGTAGATATAGGTAGAATTTTAGACATTCTCTAAAAATAATTTATCAAAGAGTGTAAAAACCTTTGCTAACATTTTTGAATAGTAAAAGTAAGAAACTTTTCAGAGGGACAGCTTTTCCATTTATTAGGAAATGGATATATAAGCTGGCCAACAGAACAATCAAAAATATCGATTTGGTCTATCGAATGGGAAGTAATGATTATAACTACTCCATGAACAAATCTATCTAGATTCAATCCAACTATCAATCGTAACAACTAAACAAAAAAAATCAATTCGAGACTCGAATAAACGTCAACAACCTATCCAGATTAGTATTTACTTTAGCTTTTTATCGAACATAGTATCTCTACACTTTTTGGCGCACCTTATATGCTTACTCATAAGGTTGATTTTTGGTCAAATGACACAATCTTCAAAAAAAAATACAAATCCGCGAGAGAAAATTAAATCTTTTGTAAATCACATTCACATTGTAGATTTTATATTTGCCATATCTGATGATCTGTTGAATAATAAAATACAAAAAATCAACATATTATGATTTGTTTTTACTTTTTTAGATAAAAAGCAAATAGTGATAATAATAAAATTAAAAGTTTTCCACATGCGGTCCTAAATGTTGATTTTAAAATTATTTTCCTTGTTCGACGTTTTGCGCATTCAAATCAGATGTTGTATAAGAAGAGGGGTATGTTTGTAGAGTTCTGCTTGCTAAAAATGTTTACGTCCATTTTAAAAGCATTTTATTAACTTCGCTTATATGTGGTTCAGTGATCGAATTGTTATTTAGGAAAGAGTTATTTTAGTACAAATATAAAGTTAAAAGCAAACAATATTGACCATCAAGAAAGCAACAAGATCAACATCGTAACATTAAGGAACCGCGAATTTTGTAATTGAGGTAAATATTAGTGTTCTTAGTGTTTCTGTTCTCAAAATGATTTCTAAAAGACAGATTCGAAAGCGTGGTTTAAATATTTGATCAGTGGTTCAGCAATTTTAAATCGTTTTCGACGGCTTTCAATGATGGTTGGAGCTTATGATAAAGTCAAATAAATGTTTGAAGTAGCCTTAGTTCTAGATTTTAACTCGCTGATATCGACAGATTAACTGAAGTATAATGGAACCAATTACAAGCTTGAACCATGGTTAAATCGGACTTAATCCACTAAAATCGGTGGGTTAAAATATTAAAACGAGTTTAAGTCACAGTTTAAACATTTGTATAACTGGCACTTAAAATTCGTCAGTATAAGTATAGAAAAAAGAACTCCTTACATAATTGTTTAACTCTACGAACAAAACCTTCGAGATTCATGAAAGCCATCAAGAGTTCCAACTTTTATGACTGAAACAACAGTAACTGCATTCGGTCCATAATTAAATAGGGCTGTTTTTTTGGGAAATCTATCGACAGTGAAGTAGGATTTCCCTAAAAAACGATCCACAGCAGCCTAATTTTTTTTTATTTTTAAGTTGGTATTACCGACCAAAAATTCAACAATTGATTTGTTTATATTTCTTCATTTTAAAGGCATATAAGAATACTAAAACTTGAATTAAAAGATGCAAATAATATGGAGAATATATGAAGCAGTGAGAAATAACAAAAAGTGGAATTTTCCACATCTGTGTATTCCAAAATGTTCATTTTAATTTTTTTTATGTGTTTGACGTTTTATTTTTCAATAAATCAGATCTTGTGCTAATGAAAGAGTAAGTTCGCATTTGTGTTTTATTGCAAAAATGATCGCATTCATTATTTAACAATTAGGTATTTTTAAACTTCACTTACATCTGACTCAAAAATCGAGAAGTTAATTAAAAACGATTTATATAAAATATGGACAGAAAGCCCCTTACAGAATCTTGTAATTGTGGTAAGTAGTCGCGTTTTGATAAAAATTATAAACGTCGCAACGAATAAACACTGAACAAAAAAAAAAAGAATTATGTCCTCTTCTATATTCACTCGACTCTAAATTCAACGTAAAATCGTGAAAATCTAGTTTGATCAGAATTTTAAGGTCAAGTTCATTATCTACGACATTCATCAATAAAATTTTACATTTTCTCTCTAGGCAAAAAGCTACATATATTTTGAAATACTTAAAATTTATTTCTTGCCTAATTTTGCCGAAAAGTTCTACAATATCACCTTTATCGCAGATGAAATTTAATTTGGAAATTTCAAATTGTTGGTATAAAATAATTGAGATTTTTTAGAAGATATCTTAATAATCGTTCAATGGAATTTGACAGAGTTTATGTCTTGCACGTCTTATAAGTGTTCTATCGATAACACACACTCGCGTACTGCTAATGAGTGCGTATTTATTACTAAATAATAGATATATCACTGACTTGCTCCTTAAAAGTTTGTTGCTATTCCAATTTAAGAGGTTTGGTAGGGGGCGCTGCTCAAGTTTTAGTTATGTCATTTTTAGGCAATTTGACAGCAGCTGTCACAAAGCCACTTAAACATCATTTGATCTGGCAGTTTGGCACTAATAAGCTAACTATAGCTTAAATTAAATCATAAAGATGTATATATATTAATATACACATATTTGTAAAATAACATCTATTTTTAACATTAAGTTCAAATGCACAAGTCCCTACATTGCTATTATATGATTTATAAAGCAACAAAAATAAATAAAAGGTATTTTTGGCCTAGTTAGTTAAGATAGTAATTTTTTACTGTACGTGAATAGGTGGTAAATATTTTTTTGAGCAAATAACACATACTTTGAGTCTTTCACAAATATATTCCAATAGTTTAGTTTCATTCATTTATTAGATAACTTATCTAATAAATGAATGAGAGATTCATCAAAGTCATTGGAACTACCAACTAAAAAATAAAATATCATTCGATACTCGAACAAATTTCACAAATCTATCCAAAGCAGACCTCTGCTTTTAGTTTTATCGAAAGCAGATTCTTGTTTTTGTAATGTGTGTAAATCCTGATTCACTGCGTATAGCTTTTCCCAAAAAAACCGGGCTAATAGCCGTGTTCTCGTGGCTAGCAAGTATAGCAAAATAAAACATTTTCACGAATACGATACACACCCCAACTTGATTTTATTTATTCTAATATGGAGGGATTTTCACATCTGTGTTCTTTTTCTGTCAAAAAGCATACAAAACACAAGGCGTGGCCGTGGCGCGATAGTTGTGTGCTCGCCTGTCAACCTCGTGGTTGCAGGTTCGAATCCTGCCGTTGTCTATGTCTTCTTATATTCCATTAAAAACCAATTCTCAAAATTGTCATAAAATAAGTTGCTACTTTGCTCATTACATGTTGTTTAGGCATAACACTAACAACATGTGATTGAGTAAAACTAGCATACCCATTAAGTATGACATCGAAATAAATAAAATAATGCGAATTATAAGGGACATACACAAATAAGACACGGTAATTCTCTCCGCATTAGTTCAGCCGCCATCCCTGGAGGTAAATCTGAGACAACAACCAGCTCTAGTCTCAGAACATCGCGTCACACATCTTTCCTATCCTTCTTTCTCTTCTTCACCAGATGCCGCGCTGTGTTAAGAAAAACATATAAAGGGTATTCATAACCCCTTGAGCGCGTGCAAAGTTATAAAAAAAAAAAAAAAAAAAAAAAAGGAGAAAAAGATACAAACATACATTACTAAAAAAAATCTCATCAATGCCCTCTATGATTGAATAGACTTACTAATTATCGGAACTCAATTATACTTCGGATGAAAGGGAAAAGCAATTCCCAGTATGTTCTTATTGTTGTTTTCCTTGTTAAATTTTTACTTTGCTGTACTTGATAGTCACGAGAACACGGCTAATGTCAAAAAGCTATCCGCAGCGGTATTATACTCCTCCGGTGATGTTGTTATTTGTAATGTGTCTTAATCTTGCTATAAACTATGAACAGCTCAAAATCGGTTTCAAACCATTCCTTAAATGCTAGTCCATTTTATATATTAGAACCTGTCATTTTTCTTTCTGTGCATACTGTTCCCCATTGAGGCATTTTTCACTCAATCTTCAACGGAGCCTATACATTTCAAATGAAAATTTCTCGCCGAGCGAAAGAAGAAAGATTAATAGATTGCCATGTCTGAGGTGAACATGAACATCACTTCCGTGATGCGAAGGATGTTCGCCTTGCTCAAGGCCCTTTTTTTATTATTATTGACCACATCTCTCAGCCAACTTGTCTTGTCTGCCAAAAAAGGAAACGAATCTGAAATTCATTTTGGTTTTGATGAATGAAGGTGATTTTTTTTTATTTTTTATTCCTTCCAATTCCACTCTATTTTTCACCTTTTTTGTTGTTACTTTTTATTGAAATTGGCAAATGCTGCAGAAGAAGTTTCTGTATTCTTTGAGAAGTTGATGACAATGAATGGAGGGAAGATTAATTTATTGGTCCATGACGAACATCACTTTATGCCCTTAGCTAATGGCCATTCCGCGCCCGAGAACAAAAACATTCGAAACGAATTTTTAGGTTTTGTTTTGATTTGATTTGAGTTTTGATTTTTTTTAATTGCTTGAAATCACAAAAGAAAATCAAACTTTTTTTTGAAGAAATAATGTTTTTTTTTTACTATTTCTACTGCAGCTAGACAGTTTAATAATGGTTCTTGTATTGTGTTTACCTTTGAGGAATGTTTTGTTATAAATAAACTTCGAAAGTAAATACATGTGTCCATAAATACTTAAAGGAATGTGCATATATGTAGTTTTTGTTGTTTTTCCTCTTTCGACAAATACTTCAACATCTTTGTCAAGTTAAATGTGTTTACTTTTACTTAGGATAGAGAATATAGAGTTATGTGAACAATTTAACAAAATCGAAATACGAATCCATTGTTTTTGTTCTTGTGTAGGTTATATACCTATATAATTTCATTCTAAGTATAAGTTAATTCAACTTCAAAGCGTCCTGAGAGTAAATGCTGTGTGTGAATAAGTGCATGCGTCAAATTGGATTCATATCAAATTTTATATTTTAAAATCTTCTTTGTCTGAAATAATTTTTGTATTTACATAAAATTAATATTCCTGGAGCTCTGTCCAATTTTTGTTTGGTGTTGCCACCTGCGTTGCCGGAAAAAAAATTTTGTAAGTGCCAATTCTGACAACAGAAAGTGCCATTTTAGGCCACTGGGTGCCACCAACAAAAAAGTAACAAAATTCCGAAGATTTCATATGTAATTTTTAGTTTTATTTATTGCGCCTCAAGACTTAAGGAATAATAAGAATAAATAAACACAAAGTTAATAAAAAATAAAATAATAGATAAAATAAAAGAACTTCATATAACGAAACATACAAAAAATAAATAAAAGCATCAACTAACAATATGTGTGTTCAATGAGGATGTTCGGAACAGATTAGAGCACCTTAGAACACAAAAGTACTAGATTTTGCTGTTCAATGAGAAATTTTCTGTCCTTAACTGTTTTGGTTTGGTGTTCAATGAGTCAGCTTGGAACACTTTTGAACAAAGAACTGTCAACACCAATTGATGTTGTGAAAAAAAAGTTGGTGTAAGATTTAGTTGATAAATCATTTTCCGTGTCGGAATCATCTCAATTTCATGAAAAAAATATTTTTTTAAAATAAATTCAACTCTATTTCAATTCATTTTTAAGAGTGTTTCTGCAAAATCTCTGTCAGATGATTGAATGTTCTAATTACCTCCATATACTTTAAGACCTTAATTGATAAACTTCCCATATCTTTCTGATCACAGAGAGTACTTGCAGTTCTGTTTCATAACTAGTGTAATGAATGGATCTATTTTATGTCCATCGTTTCAATATGAGTCAGACTAGCTTAAGAAGGAATTTACCACTTCGAACTATTTTACGCAGATCAAACTATGGGGCGAATAGTCCTCTTAACCAATCAACCAAAAATTTCAATGAATTCTTTATTCTCATTGGTTCTGCAAATGATAATTTTAAATCCGAAAGCTTTAAATGTAATTTTCTTGCTCTGAGTAGTTAAAATTTTGTTATAATAATATTTAATTAATTTTTTCTAATTTTAACATTATCATTTGACGTATTATCTCACGAATCTGTTCTGTTCTGCCCTGTTCGGTTCTATTCTCTTCTAACTTTTTCGTGACTGAACAATCTTATGTCGTTTTTATTTGGCAATCCGGAAGCCTTCCGAACTCTTCTGAAAGCGTTCACTTGTGAAAAAATGGCAGTTCTAATTCGGAAAAGTAGAGAATTTTTCTTCTGGATTTGAAATCAGAATCAGAACCAGAAGCACTCACACATTCATATACGTGAACGTCAAACTCGACTCAGTTTTTGTATGATTACATACTTACTTTTAAAGCGATTTTTCGTATCATTTAATGACTTTGAACGGCCAACAACAACTTGAGTGTGCTACCACGTCATTATTTCATATTTTTTTAAACAACAAAAGTGATTTTATTACTTTATAAGAAAGTCGATTTTTACTATGAAACAACCCTTTCAGCTGATGCACATATGATCTGATCATGTACTTGGATATATTTGAAAATATTTTGAGTGCCATTTAAATGCGTTAAAAGTTCCAAATGTGAACGATCGTGCCACTTCGGCAACGTTGGTTGCCACAGAAGTCACAGAAAGTTACAAAATCAACAAATCAATAGAAACGATGAGCATCCGCAAGAAAACAAAAAGAGAACGTTTACATGCTTGCCTTCAAATAAAACTGTTTACATTGAGGTCGGCATGTTATCTCTAAGCCAAAAAGTGCATGTTTTTTTAATATCAAGACAATTTTTCTCTTATAATTTACACAATTTTCAAATTAAGAATTTAAGTGTGAATTTTAGTTGGGGTTGAAATTCTGTATGGGAAAAAATAGTAGTAGTAGTGTGTGATTTTATTTATTATTTAAGTTTAAGTTTCTTTTATGTTGTTCACAATTAAGCATTGGCTTTTGCGTCAGCCGAGAAAGAATAATATTTTCCTAATAAAAAGTTTGGATAATCACTAATCACATTAAAATTAGATTATAAATTTCATTTAGTACAGGGTGGCCCACGAATCGTGCTACAAAAATAAAACGTAATAACTTTTTTTCAGTGTGAGTAATCGGCTTATTTTTTTTTTATTTTATAGGCTACTCGTACTATTAAGATTTATCAAAATGAATGCTTGGGATACTGAAAAACGGATTTGGATAGTGCAGCGATACCATTTTTTGCAGTCCTTCATTTCCGTCCAAAGGGAATTTAGGCTGGATTTTGGCGGTACTCCCCCGAGAAGATGAACCATTATGAGGCTGGTGAACATGTTTGCCGAATCTGGAAGCATCGAACGAAGACCTTATCATCAAGATCCCAATAATCGGGTTCAGGATACAATCGTGGCTGTTGCATCGGCAATACAGGCAGACGGTCATTACAACGGATACTTCATGATGACTTAAACTTGTTTCCGTACAAATTCCAAATTACAAGCAAGTTAAACGCTCTGGATTTGCATGTTCGCCTGGAATTTTGCCGAAAAATTGCAATGGCCAAAGAAGACAACACATTGATAAATTGTTTGTTCATGTCTGATGAGGCCCATTTTGACTTAAGCGACAATGTTAACAAGCAAAATTACCGTATATTGAGTGAACCTAATCCAGAAATGCTCCATGAGACGTAACTGCACCCAGAACGAGTCACTGTGTGGTGCGCATTTTCATCAAGGTGTATTGTCGGGCCATACTTCTTTGAAGAAAACGGTGTAACACAAACTGTCAATGGGGACCGTTATTTAAAGATGTTGAAGGAGTTTTTTACCCAGAACTTCTCCGAAGACGTATCCCTTTCAGCAAGATTTGGTTTTAACCAGATGGAGCAAGTGCACACGTAGCCACACAAGTTATGGCGGATCTCCAACGAAAATTCCCAAACAAATTGATATCCAGAAACTGCACTTTCCGCTGGCCCCAAGGTCACATGACCTGACTGCACCAGACTTTTTTTTATGGGGTTATGTCAAGCAGGAAGTGCACATAACGAAACTCAGGAATTTGACTGAATTGAAGCAGTCCATTAAGACAATAATTGAGGCGATCCCAATTTCAACCCTTCAGGCCGCAATGAAAATTTTCTGATCAGGTGCCGCATATGCGTGGATGAGCGTGAGGTCATTTGGTCTATCATCTTTAAAAACCATTAGTTATTTAAATAAAATTTAATTTTTAATCCAATAAAAAAAATTACTGAAATACATCGATTAAAATAAAAGTTATTTAAATTTCTTATTGTAGCACGATTCATGGGCCACTCTTTATTATCATTTAAAAGGCTTCATTTAATATTTGTTGACGATAACTTAAGGCGGTTTTTATGTATGAGTATAGGGAGTTCCAGTTTTCTCCATTCAGTATTCGTACCATATTATCAACTTATAACATGTTTTTACCCCAGATTGATACTCGTATCGGTTTGAGAATAGGAAATACTCCGATAAAGTGCTGAGTGTCTTCGTTTGTTCTTAGGTTGCACAAGGTGCATGCTGGGTTTATAGCTGTCCTGTGTGGCAAGCAGCTGAGAGGTAAAAGCTCACCTCTGGCTTTAAAGGTAAGTTATATCACGTCATGGCTGTAGTCGTCGTGGAAATAGTTTTCGGGTCCGAGACCATGTCTGAGTATCTTATAAATATTCCTTGTTTGGCTCATTTGACTTTGCATACGAAAGTTGTTTCGTACCGAAACTCCAGCTTTCTCCAGTATTTGCAAGTGTGTCCTTCTTAAAGCTGTAACATTTTCATCCGTTATTCTTACATTATGCTCCCTCCCTAGTCTTGACCATTCAATGAAGAGCTGCGTATTCCTGCTTTGATGGTGTTTGGCGATTATGCCGGATGTATGAAAAGCGTAGTCTCATTATGTGTAAGGGCCGTAGACCAGTCTCAAGGTGCAGCATGTAATTTGGAGTGTTATTATGATAGTCTAAATATTTGTTTGATGAAGTATCTAAGTAGCTTCTCCACTTCTTCAAATTGGTATAGACCGCAAACCTGTGCCACATAACACATAATTGTTCTCATCACTGCTTCAAATATCTTGAACTTAGCGCTCGTATGAACACTGGTTTTGCTGAGGACTCTACTCCAGCTGCAATTTATTGCGCGTTTAGCTTCTACCATTTGTTTTGAAGGTATTTTTTAAATGAGAGCTGTGGCGTGATGAGTACACCAAGGTATTTACACCAAGTACACCAAGGTATTTAGTTTCATTTTTCATTTCTCTCATATCATTCCGATCCATTTGGGGAAAACCATGATTTTAGATTTACTGGTATTGATATTTAGATTCTATAAAGTGCAGTATTCGGTCAGCTTATTTATCCCGTTTGGATTATCGGCCAGTATTACAATATCGTCCGCGTAGAGCAGAAGTTTAATCTTCATTCCACCCAATGTTATTCCTCCCGGTAGGAATTCTCCAAGATCATCCAGATATAATGAGAATATCAGCGGGCTAAGAAGACATCCATACTTTACTCCTATTGCCGTTTGAAACCATTCGGATAAGATATTTCCTTCCCAAACTGCAGTCAGATTTCCATCGTAATAGTTGTGCAGTACTCTTTGCACTTTGGTTGGCAGTCCTAGATTACTGAGCTTGTATAATAAAGCCTTCTTATTCACAGAATCAAATGTAGCCTTGAAGTCCACATAGAATGCGTACAGTTTTTTTCCATTGTCCAAATATTCTCGTGCTATGCTCGTGAGGGAGAAGATGTTATCAACCGTAGAATATTTTTTGCGGAACAAAGCTTGGTATTCGCTCATCAAATTGTTTTGCTGTTCCCATTCAGTAAGCTTTTCCAACATCACATCCGTAAATATTTTTGTTATAGTGTTAAAAAAGGAGATTCCTCTATAAATACTTGGCTCCGTTGGGTCAGCTTTCTCCAGAATTGGAAAAATGATGTTTTTTTTTAAACTTGATGGTATTTCGGCAGTGTTGAAAATAAAATTAAAGGCTTTTGCGAGTTCGATGATGAATTGGGTCGTCACAATTTTGAAAAATTCATAAGAAATGCGATCTTCAACTGGGGCTTTTGTTTGAACTAGAGCGATTTATGACTATGATTATATCCAGATAAGTAATTGATCGATCAAGCGCTTCAGAAGGGAAAAAAATATTCAGCGTGACAAAAATGTTGGATTTCAAAATTCTGTAAAAATCTATGATAAGGATTAGATTAGAAAAGCAAATGCAAACAGCCTTTGTACTTAAGATATATATTTATGTATGTACGCCCTATATGGAAAGTTTTGGTTTTGTAAGAAAAACTCAAGATTTTGATCACAGCGAGGCGAAAAAAACAGCTCCCGTCGATAAGTCTTTTCGTAGGTCAATCTTCAGTCTAAGCCGCCGAAGTCATTTTCTTCAAGCTTGGTATTTAAGCTTCTTAGGTGAATCCCTAAATGCTTTTTTAATATTTTCTTTATCCTCAAAAATAACGGTACCTGCCATGTAGCATTTCGTAGCACAAAAGATAATTCTTAACTATGTATCTCAAAAACGGCTCTAACGAATTTGACAAAAAAAATCAAACAATATAGTAGCTATAATCTACTTTTTGGTCAAAAAAAAAATTATACAAATGTTATTCACGGTGCTTGCAAAAGACAGTTTTTTTTTAATTTTCGACTTTTTCATTAACTACTCAACAAATTTGGATCAATATTTTTATGTAGAAGTTTCCCTTAAATTCTAAATAATAGTACATACTAAAATATGAAAAATATTAATATTAAATCTTAAGTCGTCACAACGTCCATATTTACTCTGTTACCACACACCATCAACCTGTGATGCAAATCGGTCAATATTCTCCCAAAATAATGGGTTATCCATTTTACGCTTTCAAAAGTAAACGTAAATAAAACACCTATAAAATATTTTTTTTCATGATATTTATATATAAATACGGTCTTTCGCGTAGCCCCACAAAAATAAGTGCAGCGGTGTCAAAACGCATGATATTGGTGGCCAGTTGATATCTCCACGACGCGACGAGAAATTACGCGGCCAGGAAATGTCTCTTGCAATAAGGCCATATTCGCTCGAGTTGTGTGGCATGTGGCACCGTTTTGTTGAAACCACATATTCTCCACGTCGTATTCTTCAATAGGAGGCAAACAAAGTCGGTTATCATGTGGCCATAATGGTCCGAATTGACGGTGACAGTCGTTCCATCGTCGTTTTCGAAGAAGTAAAGTCCAATCACAACTCCGGACCAAAGAATGCCCCAAACAGTGACTTTTTGTGGATGTAATGGCCTTTCTTCAATTACTTGAAATACTTGAAACCCCAAATATGACAATTTTGTTTATTAACATACCCACCGAGTAAGAAATGTGCTTCGTCGCTGAAGAAAATTTTGTTCGAAAAATCGACGTCCACCGCCTGTTGTTCAAGCACCCATTCGACGTATCTACGACGTCGTAAATGGTCAGCTGGCTTCAGCTGTTGTGTGAACTGGTCTTTATATCTATGAAGGTGTAGATCCAAATGCAAAATACGCCACAATGTGCCGTAAGACAGTCCTAATTCCTGAGAACAACGAGGAATCGACACATTCGGGTCTTCGGCAACACTTTCACTTACAGCAGCGATATTTTCAGTGATGAAAATGATGATGCACAGGTCTTACAATATCTGTAGCCAATCCAGTCTCTTCAAATTTATTCACAATTTTGCCAATTGCTTGCGTAGTTGGACGATTATTTATACCATAATCTCCTCTTAAAGCAAAGATATGTGGCTGTGGCAGAATCACTATTTTTGTAGTAGGTTTAAACAATTTTTATGCGTTATGCGATAAATAAGCGATACATTTTCGTAAATGTCAGACTTGCAACTGAAAAAAAAAATTGGTTTAACAACTTAGTTTGACAGAAGCCGAATTCCAGCCCTATACTTTTGAGACCACAAAATGAATAACCCTTTACATTTACCTGCGATGTGTACCAACGTGATTCTTATTCTTCTTCAATGCGTTGACACTTAAAACTTCGACAATCACACGACTTCACAACATTAAAATTCAAAGGGATAAGAGCTTGCTCATTTTTCTCCTGGACAATAACAAATCAAATTCTGGTTTCAGAAAACCAAATATAGATTTGAAATTGTGTAAAAATTAACTGTAATGACTTTACGCATTGCTCTCGAATGTATTAAAAGATTTTCTGATATGGACGAGTCGATTGTTAACAATCTGTGGCGGACATGCTGTTTTGACTGCGTTTATCAATTTGTTGTTTATTATTCACTGATACCAAATTACCATGACAATTTACATGATTAAGACGTGCGTCTATATAATTAATTTTTTTTTAATTTAATGTCAACGTTTTGTTTACGAAAAACAATCATTTTTAGCGGTAGGCACATTTTTAGATAAATGGCTTTGTGAACAAGTAAAATTGACGTAGATGGTATGCCGTTAATAAATACCAAGTTCACCAAGTGACATCGCATGTACAATAAGTTTCTGACTATTTCGAATTTTGACCGGTATGTGGAAGCATCAGGCGTCTATTTTCTTTCAAAAACTACTTTGGCGTCCGTGGCATAGATTACTAATTTCCTTTGGCCCGAATTATATGATATAGACGGGAGCGAATTTTGGTGACATCAGAATAAGATATGGATGACGAATACTTCTAAAAACTCTGTTAAAGTGTCCCAATGTTATTAATAAAAAATCAATTGCATGCTCATTGAAATGTCAAAGCGTTGACTTAAAATTCATTGAAATGCAGGTGTCAACGTCAACGCATTGCTAATATTTTGCATTAGGACATATTTTGAAGTCATTCTTACACCAGAAGCTCAACACATTCACTATTTAGGTTGAACGTCGATCTCTCTCAATTGTTCGATTCATTTAAGCTCTTTCTCTAAAGACTACTTTCCTTATTTTTGAATTCAAGGAATTATATAATTCCACTTTTGAAATTATATCATCTTGATTAACTGAGAACTTTTAAATTCATTTAAACAAATGTAATCAACGTGTCCAAAAATAAACAATAGGAACAATTATTGTTACACTCGAACACAATGATTCTCTCTTTACTTGCGATATATAGGACATAGGTACTATATGGCAAGTTATGTATTCGTCAAAAAAATCGAACTCGAGATTTTGATCAAACTTGATATTACCATGATGGGGAACACCAATTCCGTCTATCTGTCTGTCTGTCCTCAAATCTATAGCCTAGACCCAAAACGGTTGGATGGATTTGCTTCAAGCGTGTAACATATTGTTTTTTTCGGTAATATGTCCACGTTTTTTTTTTTTATTTTTTATAAGACGAAAAATAACGGTCCTGCCATACATTTTTTTGCCTTTTCCTTTTTCGCAAAAAGAGTTCCAACGATTTTTATAAAAAGAAATCCGTTCATTAATGAAGGGAAAAGGAACATTTTGGTATTTTTTTTTTGTTGGAAAAATGGTTATTTTTGGTACATTTTTTTTTTGGTTTTCGATTTTCTGATTTTCTGCTCCTAGGAAGCAATGTAAAACAAATTTTTTCAAAAAAAGACTTTTTTTCGTTTAACATTATATTTTCTTAAAAAGTTTGAATTATTTAATTTTGATTTAATTTTGAACTCAAAATTTCGAGAGCAATGGATGTTTTTCAATGTTTACCTGATTTGTATTTGATTTACTTGTGATATGTAGGTACTATAGGGCAAGTTTTGTATTTGGAAAAAAATTCGAACTCGGGATTTTAAACAAAGTTGACATTACGATGATAGAGAACACCAAAAAAGTGGGTCCCGCAATTCCGTCTGTCTGCAGAACAATTTACAGCCTACACCACTGCACCGATTTTGTTCAAACTTGGTGCTTAGGCGTTCTAGGTGATTGATCAAAATATATTTTTGAATCGTTGTTTTAGCTCCAAAAATAATGGTATTTTCCATACAAATTTTTCTACCATCTAATTTATCTCGAAAACTGCTCCAAATATTTTGATAAAAATTAGTGTGTGTACTACCTTGGGTATGGTCTACATTTTGGCCAAAAATTTGTTTTAAATATTTTTTTATTAACGGTACCTGCCATTCAACCATTTTATTGATTTTCGACATTCTCATAAACTACACGACGGATTTTGATCAACATTTTTATTCAGGACCTCCTTCAAGTTCTAAATAATACTGCATTTCAAAATTTTCAAAAAATAGTTTTTTTTTTGGATTAAAAAATAAATATTTTTCTTGTTTAAAAATTCAATATTTCGAAAACTGGTGGATGATTTTTTCTAAAATTTTGTTTTTGTATTTATATTATTAAATATTTAAAATACCAATTTTATTTCTAGAAAACACTTAAGAATTATATACACAAAATTAAGTGAAAAACGACTTTAAAAATACAATTAGCCCTTTCTATTTAGAATCGTTTGCATATAATGTGATCGAACATAGGAGCAAGTACGGACGATCCAGTCGTGCATTTTTTTTGACATTATCTTGAATAGCTACTTGAAAAAAAATATAAATGTTAAAAAATCTGTTAACAAAAATTATTTCTCCAAAACGACTGCAAAAGTTCTTATGAAAAAATGTTGTGTGTCCACTTTTAGTTTTACAAATATTTTATTTTTCGTACTTATTAGCGGTACTTCACAGGCCCACTTTTCATATTTTCGACCTTCTCACTATTGGAAGAACTGATTAAAATTATTTTTTCTTATGCAAATTCTCCTTAAAAGTGTTAATAAGCCTGCATACTCAATTTTTCAAAAAAATTGGTTTTTTGATTTTTGAAAAATAAATACAAATTTCATTTTGAAAAATCGATTTTTCAAAAACCACTGAATATTTTTAAAAAATTGAATTTTATAAGTACAATAATATTAGATCCAATTCAATTCTTTCTTTATTTTTCAAATCATAAAATACAATTTTAGATATAAGAAATAATTACAAAGCATGGCAAATATGCCGTCTGCCGTAAAAAAAAATTACTTATACAATACAATTTTTTTAAATATAATAAGAGAGTTTGATTTAACAAAGTTGTGCTCATTTAAAATTAATTATAAGTTATTTTTATACACATATATTTAATTTGGGATTAATAAATAAACAAACTGTGACTTTTAGTTTAGTCAAAACAAAGATAAATTAATTTTGGTTAAATATTTTAGATATATTTAAGGCTTAGAACAGTTTTGTATATAAAAAATTAAAAAGAAAGAAAAAATAATTAATCTGGACTTTTAGTTTAGTCAAAACAAAATCGTATAAACAAGTGAAAAAAGGGCTTTTAGTTTAGCTAAAACGAAAATAATCTGCGACATGCGCTTTTTAAAATACCTATTCAAATAGTAGTGGTGACTTTATTCTTCAAAACATGTTCAAATACTCATCTCGATATTTTTTTTCGTGCGAAACATATCCTACAAGAGACTTCCAACCACGGCCACCATTCAAAATATTTATACATTCTTCTAAAGAAAGGAAACTTGCGGAAAAATGAAGTCTACGGATCTCTTGTAAAATTGGACAGAACGCTATAAAATGTAAGATATTTTCATTCGTACCAAGGTTGCACAGAGAGCAGATAGGATTTAAGTCAGATCTATATGGTCTACAATTCAGATCCAGCATTTCAGTTCTGGCTTTGAAAATTAAGCTCATTTCTGAAACTGAAAACTCATTCCTAAAATAGTTATCCTCGCCTAGATTAAAACTTAATTGCCTATAAACACTCCTTGAGGCTGAATGAGAACCACGTTCTATACATTTCTGGAAAAGTGTCTCATCTATACAAGCTATGCAGTCGTATAAAGACAATTTTAATTCTTCATTATTATCAGTTCGTAATGAGATCGGAAAGTCGTGTGTAACAGCTATATCGTACCAATTTTTTACTGGACTGTAAACTTTATTAAAACAAATATTAAGGATCCGTTTTTGGAGGTTTTGGTCTGATCTATTCATTACCTTTACAATGTAATCCGCATTTGCCTTTAAGTTTTTCAGAAATATTTGAGGTAAGCCAGACTCCACATGGATGGCATAATTTGGGGTGTTCTTAGGTAACCGGAAGATTCGTTTAAAAAAATATCTTTGAACATTTTCTAGTTCTTCTAGCTGTTCATACCCATATACTTCGCTTCCATAGCAGAGGCAGCTATTCACTGTAGCATTGAATACTTTGAATTTTGAAACTGTGTCTACAAAACTATTGCTAAAAAAATTAGACCACATGCTGTTTAAAGCAACTTTAGCAGCTTTTATTTTTTCTTTAGCATGAGCGTGCGTATTTAAGTTATATGTTAGTACATATCCCAGATATTTAATTTTATCCACGACTTCTATAATATCGTTCCCTAGAGTCCAGTTTCGGCCATAACTTATAGATCTGTTGTGTGATCTGAAGATCATAATTTTCGACTTTGAGCTGTTGATTTTGAGATCCCAACTATCACAGTATTGTTTTAGCTTATTTATTTGAAGTTGTAAAGTAAGCGGGCTATCTGACAGGATAACAAGATCGTCTGCATAGAGAAGAACCTTAATAGTTACATCACCTATTACAATACCTCCTGGGATGTGATTTTCAACATCATTTATAAATAGAGAGAATAACAAAGGACTTAAAACACAGCCTTGGGGAACACCAGTTTGACATTTGAAGTCTCTCGATTTCCTAGGGCCGTTCTGAACAAAAGCATTAGAGTTCTCAAGCATTTTCTCATAGAATTTTATGAACTTTGTTGATAAACCTATTACTGAAAGCTTGTAGATCAATGACTTTCTATTGACTGTGTCGAATGCAGCCTTTAAATCGACAAAAAAGCATATAAACATTTCTTTTTATCAATAAATCGCCTAGCCACTGTGTTTAACACAAAAATTTGATCTATAGTCGAAAGGTTTACGCGAAAGCCAGCTTGGCAGCAACTGATTATATTGTTTTGCTCAACCCAATTTGTAAGCCTTAAGTAAAGTAATTGTGAGAATAATTTTCTCAATGAGTTTAACACAGCAATACCTCTATAGTTTTCCGGCTGATCCCGATCGCCTTTCTTAAAAATAGCTGATATTTTGGAACACCTAAAGTTTTCAGGAACTATCTCCTCAATGTATAATCTATTGAAGAAACTTAAGATGTATTCCAAAAACTCTGGAGTAGCATATTTATAGAATTCAGCTGGAATACCATCAGGGCCAGATGCTTTGTTATTTTTCATTTTCATTAGAGATGATTTTAATTCCGTCATTGTAAATGAGGAATCTAATTCTGGTATGGTAACATTTGGGATGGCAAAACTAATCATGCTAAAATTTGGATTGGGCAACAGAAGTTTTTCAAAATAAGCCACGAGAACATTAACATTAATCGAAAGTGTATTATTATTATTCTGACCATTTAAAAAGCGAACAGAATTCCAAAAAGATTTTGAATCTTTACAGACACTCAGTTTCGAAGCTACGTTTTGTAGGTATCTATTCTTTTTTTGAGTACAGATTCGTTTGTATTTTTGGTTTGCTTGTAAATACAAATATTTGGTGCCAGGGTTATTTGTTTTTCGGAAAAGTTTCAAAAATGCAAAAGATTTTTTCCTAGCCTTTTTGCAGTCATTATCGTACCATTTAGAATAAAAAGTGTTCCTAACACTATTTTGATTGTTGAAATTTGAGGATTGTCTAATCGTTGTAAGTATCGAAGTAGATATTTCTTCTAAATTGGTCGCTTCTATGAATGGTAAGCTTGCTATATGTTGATTAAGCTTTCTAATATAATTGTTTAAGTTTTTATCACTCCATTTCAATCTGAGAGTGTTTTCTGTCGACTGTAGGCTTATAAAGTTATCTAAACCGCAAGTTACGAGAATAGGGAGGTGTTGCGAGAAATTTTCTGGAAGAATTTCAAAGTTTCGTATTATGCTTAACCAATCGCCTTTGATAAGACATAAATCTATCACAGAGCAACCTTGGGCAGAAATAAATGTAAAGTTACCATTTGAGTCGTTAGAACTTATTCCATTTAAAAGAAGAAATCCAAAGTCTTCAATCATTTCCACTAGATATTTACCATTCTGATTGAGACAGGTATCTAAGGATTTTCTTTCAATTGAAAAATTGCCGTTATTTAAATTAATTGGGTTCTGGTAGTCACTTATACGACCATTTAAATCGCCAATTATCATCAAATTTTCATAATTGTTACTATTAAGAAAATTGTATAGCTCATTATATTTCGTATTCCAATCATTATAATTCAAGTACACCGGAAGTATTTGAAAATGTTTTTTTTGATGAATAATCTCTATAAGAGTTATATAATTTTCACAGTTTTTAAAATGTATACTAATATTTTTATAAGTGTTTTTAATACCAAACATAAGACCACCACTAGCTCTACCAAGTGTATGGTTTCTGATTGCTGGTATACATTTTATATTAAAATCTTTAAAATATTTAGTATAATGCAGGTTATTTTCGTTTTCTAAAAAAGTTTCCAAAAGAATAAAAATGTCATATTTAATTATAAGATTAAAAAATTCGGGCATAATTAATTTGTTTTTAAAACCTGTAATGTTATAACAAAAAATATTAAATTTAAAATTATTTGTGTAAGAATTAATATCTTGGCAGACGGCGATGTAATCCTATCTTAGGCTAGGGCCTGCACCTTCATTATATACGTGACCACCCACAGATGGCGCTGGCGTCACATAATTCCTGGTTTTGTTGGAGTCGACGTCTATGTTGTTTACATCAAAGAAACATGCTGAATCATCAACAAAGTTTGTTTTGATGTAATCAAGCTCTTGTTTTGATGATATTTGTATACCTCGAAAGCTGTCATACGCAAAAGTGAAATTGCCAATTTGTAGTTTAGCACCTTTAACAAATATTTTGGTGTTCGGATTTTTTGTGCTTAATTTATTTTTTATGTCAAATAGTTGCTTTCTCTTGGTGCGGTAAATTAGTGATTGCTCACGATGTATGTACACCCCGGTATTCTTGAGCTTAGGAGCAGCGTCCATAATTTTTGTGACGGTGTCGGCGCTTTCGAATTTAAGAACCATTGTTGTTTTTTTTGTTTGCCGGTTTGTGTATTCCTGTGCTTTGTGTAGTGATAACTCTGTATTTTCGCTTAGATTAAGAAGGCTTAGACAAGTTTGTGTTGCAAAGCTAAGCTTGTTTTCCATCTTATCTGAAGGGAAATGCATGACGACAGAATTTTCATTAGATTTCTTAGATACAGCCTCGAGTTGTTTCTCCAAAGTGACACAATAACTTTCAAGTGTAGATATTCGCTCTGCAAGCTGAGTGTTTTGCAAACGGAGTAGCTGCATGTCTTTTGAGATTAACGAGATATCTTCTTTCGTTGCAATGTTTTTGAGATGATGATTTAAACATTGGTCAACGATTGATTTGATGTCATCCGCATTCAGAGCCATTGCTGTTTGAGTTATTGTTTTTTTGTTGTTTGGTGTATTTATTGGCGATATTTCCGTTGATTTTCTTTTTGGTGGCATGTAGCGGGCCAGGTAAAAAATGTCGGCGTTCTCAATTGAATTTTTAATTTAAAATTTTCCTACCTTAAATTTTTGTTTCGCTTATTTTTTTAACCAAAGTTTGTGGCGTTTTAACTTTTTAAATAATTAATAAGTGTTTTAAATTTTTTTTTTTTTAATTTCTTTCAATAATTTTAAAAATCAACAAGAGCACTTGAGAAAACCGTGTACTTCACTTACTCTCTCACACTGTATTTTATGATTTGAAAAATAAAGAAAGAATTGAATTGAATTGAATTGAATATTAGATCCAAAATGGTGTTTCAATTTTTTTTCTAAAAATGTTTTAAAAATTTTATACATAAAAAGTATTTTTTTCTTAAACCGATCTCTCAATTTTTGAATTTTTTTTTTGATATATTCTTATATGTCCAGGAATTCAAATGTCATCCTTGTTTTCCCTCAAACTATAACATCTAAGCAATATAAAAAGATTTTATAACCATATTTCAATTTACGCTTTCTTGCGTACGTCACTGAATAGCTACATACATACAATCTTGGCCCTTATAGGAAAACTAGACTACCTACCTACTAACAACGTCAATGTTTAGCTACATAAAAGCTATAAGCTCGTGAAAATAAATAAACACTAAATACAGAAGCAATTTCGTACGACCCAATCGTGCATTTTATGTTTTAATCCACAATGCATCCAGTTGTAATTTACCAACAATTATTTCTTTGAATTTAAACGACAATAATGTATTTATATTTCAATTTTTCATCGTTGAGAGACAAAAACTTAATATCATAAAATCTCCGTTAATAATTTCCGGTATTTATTTGTAAAATCATCATCAAACAAAATAGCTTAAGTCCATCAACCGAAGAATATTATTTTTTAAAAGATTTTTACACCCATATACATACATATAGATTGAAACCAGATGACGGAAGTTGTCATGTAACCTTTTGTATTATTCAGTATCACAGTTCACTGAACGTTATATTAATCGTTAAGCAAATTAAGTAGTCGGCTAAGTAAATAGTTACAATTGATACGGATATGGATTAATTTCCTGCTCTACAGTGTTTTGCACAAATACTTCCGATATGTATAATTCGATGCTGGTGCGTCTTGAAACTTAAGGCACCCGTCACTTACAAGTATATACATATTACTATTAACATTGAGGAAAAAATTGAAAAAAAATAAAACGCACCTAAAAATCTTATAAATTATCAAAAGGTTTTCTAGTTTAAATTAAATTATTGTTCATTCATGTACGGGTATAATATTCCTTTTCATTTCCTAGAACACTTATGATGTATGTTTGATCTTAAAACCGGTTCAATTTTCAGAAAATAACTAAGATTCCTTTAAAAATATGCAAATACTATTAAATTGTTCACCATGGCGTATACGCAACCTTTTTTCATTCTATCAAACCAGTATGTGCGGTTTTGGTTGAAAATTAAATTCATTATCCACATATTTTTTAGGGAGACAAAGATATCGCTCTCGGAAGCAAAAAAAAACGCAAAAACCTCATATCCTTTTGTTGGCCACAGCATCCTTTTCCGGTTAACTGAATCGGAAATAATATTATATTACGCCCAAAACGAAAAATCAAAAAAAAAACAATAACGCACCTCCCAATTCCAACTCCATGAGCATCAGTGTCCCTCTGGAAATAGAAATTTATTAAAAAAATAAATAGAGCTTCAAAATCTTGCGAGGACCAAATCCGCAGCACTTGGCTATTCTTGATCATCATCCACCAAATGTCCTTGATGGCCAAAATTAGCAATTTACATTAGCTTAATACTGCGAAAGTGCTTCATTCTGATAATTTAATTTTCATAGCACATTTAAGAAATTAAGTCGTCAGGATCAAATGACAAGAAATATTCAGTGCTAGCGGAATGAGGGCAGGGTGGAGGAGGAAATAAAATAACTTAACGAACGAGGTAAGGCTCGTCGCGATTGCAGTAAAACTTTGCACATTATGCGGGAAGTTACTGTCGCGAGCGGTTTCTGAAATGGCGTGCACACCATAAAGCAAATTCCAACCATGCTCCTAGGACGAATGGTACACCGATACGAAGACGTAGACGCACGGCCGAAGGGCTAAGGGATTTAAATCAACCAAGTGAGGCAACAACAAACATTGAAATTATTTCAACTGAAAGAAATTTCAGCAGACATCTTCATGTTGTTTTCTTCTTTATGTTTGCAGATAGGAGGGAGTGGGAAGACATCCATTGCCCTGGCAAGTGTAGAGTAAAAGGATTCCTCTCCATATCCTTTCCATTCAAGAACGAATAAAAAGTGTAATTTATTGGAACCTCATTGTTGATGTTTTTTTCTTCTTGTACCTTAGAATAAATATCATCAGTGGATTCTTTTCACAGTTCGTTTATTCTTGTGAGGAAGAAGAGAATGCTGAGTTGTTTTGGTTGATTTAAAGCAAATCGAATAGAAAATTTGTAAAAAAAAAAAGGAGAACAAAACGAGATAGGATTATTGCAGGCAAAAGAATGTATTTTGTTAGACGAACAGGCGAACCTACATTACTTACATGGCGGGTATGTGGCATTTTTTGTTTGACAAAAATGAAGAACTTTATTTGTTGAAAATTATTTCGTTTGCAAATATGTATGTCTATACAACAAATGGGGGCTGTATTTTATTTGTTTATAGTTTATAGGTATTCAAAGTTTTGTATTATCTACTTATTAATGGAAGTTTTATTGGACTTATGATTTCCAAGAAATGACAGGGAATTATTTAAAGAATCGATCCAACGTAGTACGGCAAAAGAATAAGAAAATTCTGAATTCTTAGATAAAAACAACCCAAGCTCACCACGAAAACTACAAATTTTGAATATAGTACTAAATATTATATATTGCAACCATGTATAACATTCTTAGAAAAAAAAATTGAAATGCAATTTCGAAGTAATTATTAACATACATTGATTTATTTTATTTGATTTTCTTTATTAGTCTTTTATAAAATGGTTTTACAAAGTTGTGTGTTTCTCGATTGCTTTAGCATATTATACTGCGGCTATTAAGTATTGCCTGCTTTGTCTGTAATGTAGTTGCTCACCTCTTGGTCGTTGTAATTTTGTATAGTTGAACTGCTTTGCTCGAGAGCAGTGTAACAGTTACTTGTGACGTGTTGTCATCTAATGTTTATAATTAAGTAATGGAACTGCTCTTTCACAGAGACAGTGCATCGGTAACTTGTGGCGTAGTGCCACCTAAAACTAACCTAAAATAAATATATACATATATACAAACACTTATGCTTAACATTTCATTAAGATAGAGCGAGATCTCTACATCGTTAATACATACCACTTAACGTATGAATGAGCGAGATTTCAAATGCACTATATACTTTACATAAGACATGTGATTTTGTACTTATATGAAAAAACTATGTAAGAAATTAACTTTTAAAAGGTTATGATTTTATATGAAATTCATTTTTAACTTAGCACGATTTTTTTTTTTTTTTTTTACACTATTGAATGACACAAAAACATATAGAATTGTAGAGTAAGTTGATGAGGAGGAGTCCTTTCTGCTTAAAGCGAAATAATGCGAAATAATATGTGGAATGTTGAGACTGTTTGCTCCTGTGCCGCTTGCTTCCATGTGGTTCTAGGTAACTGTTATGAACAGTAGTTAATTATCGGGTAATTCCGTTTGTGGGTTATGGGCGGCTAATGCGCAGATCCTAGGGATTCTTTATTACTGCACAGCATCGTCCATTAGTGTACGAAGTGTGAAGATGTGCTCGTTAGAGTTATATGCCAATCCGGGGACTGGCCAAATTAGGGACCGATATGTGCAGTCGTTGTGCATCCTGAGGATGCTTCCCTTATGGTACAGCATCATCCATACGTGGATGATGTGTGGTCAAGGAGTGATGATTGTGTGAAACATGACAGTTACGAATTGACTTCTGCTTCGGCTTTTATCAGGACGTAATGGACCCCTTCTATTTGTTTCATGATTTCATCACGGTTCGCTCTTATTTTGTTACTTATGATAGCTTAAGCAATTTTTGTTACTTTTTACTGCTATAGCAAGAATTAAATTATAAAACACAGTTACTTTTTTGCTAATGAGACGAGGGAGTAAAACCCCGTCTGTTCTTGACGGAAACCAGAGGTCGAATCGCGAACAAGTGAAGGTAGAAAAAAAATTTATTAACATACATATAAAATTTTAATTTAAAAAAATAGTAGGTAACTGGTTTTTGGAAAATAGATTTTTCAAAAAAAAAATATTTTTTTTTTTTTAAATTGAAATTTTTAAAAATTTGAGTATATAGTTTTATTAACACATTAAGGGAGCTGGAGCATTTACATAAAACAAAACTATTTTATTCGGTATACCAATAGTAAATAAGTCGAAAACATGAAAAGTGGTTCTATAGCAAGCGCCGCCGTTAATAAGTACGCAAAATAAAATATTTTTATACTCAAAATCGAACTGTACGTAATTAAGAACACACACATTTTTTTATAAAAACCCTTGGAGCCGTTTTTGGGAAATACATTTTTTTCTTAACGGTTTTTTGACATTTGTATGGCAGGTACTGTTATTTTTTATTTTAGGAAATAATTTTTTTTTTCAAATATTCAAGATAATGTAAAGAAACTACCAAATACGAAGTTTCGAAAAAAAACTATTTGGTCGTTTTCTAAATTTTGAGTCTTCAAAAAAATAATTAATTTCCAAAAAAAATGTTTTGGAAAAATGTTGGCTTAAAATAGTGTTTAATCTTTCTAGGAGCTTCAGCGTACAAAATTTCAAAAACAAAACCAAATCAACCGTTCCGCAGAAAATCGAAAACCAAAAAAATAGTTCTACTATAAGTACCAAAAATAACCATTTTTTCCCAAAAAAAAAATAGCAAAAGTAACATTTTCTCTTCATTAATTAACTGATTTTTTTTTATAAAAATCGTTGGATCCGTTTTTGAGAAAAATAAAATTTTTGTTTGTGTCAAAAAAAAAATTTATGGGAGCTACTGTTATTTTTCGTTTTACAAAAAATGAAAAAAAACGTGTGGGTTGCAGACTCGAGGACAGACAGACAGACTTAAGACTGACAGATGACAGACGGAATTGCTGGAGTCACTTTTTTGGTGCTCTCTATGATCGTAATGTCATGTTTGATTGTTAGAATTTTTTTAGCGAATGTACAACTTGCATTACAGTACCTATAATCGGAAGTAAAAAAGTTTCAGTACTGAGGACGAAACGAGTGAAGCATATTTAATCTTCAGCGAGTAATTGGAGGAATTTCAAGCTACCGGATCTTCCCCACCAACATCGACAGCAACAACAACAACGGCAGAGTATATCCATAAAATAATTGAATAAAATAAAATTAAAGTTAAAGTTTGTTTGTGTTATTTTATCAGACACCCTGTAATGAGAATATTTTTTATATGAAGTAAGTTGTCTCATATCACATTACCAATTTCATGAAATTCGGTCCACAATCACCATAAATATGACTATTTTGTACAGAAGCAAATAAGAGTATTTTACTTACACATAATTCAAGCTTTAGTGGTTATTTTTACTGGAGCAGCCATCTTGGATTTACTGTAATAACAATAATCGTCCTCGCTGCTGATCAGTATTGGGAATCATTAATTTTTCTTCTATGATACGAAATCTTTACACGAAACTCCCATAAATGTACCAATATTTGATTGGTTCAATGAAAACTGAATTTCCCTTCTAAAATACTTTTCTGGTTATTCTTATCCTGAGACTAAAGTCCAATACTCAAAAAGGTGGATTAATTCTATGTTTATTAAGCTATATATTAAATAACACTTATGAAGTGTGAGCCCTGGTTGGCTCACAATGACGATGCAGAAAATCGTCCATATCTTTTCTTTTGACGTTTCCCTTTTTGTTTTGTAAAAATAATATTAAAGAAAGTTGACTTTGCAATTAATTAATAAAAAATAAGTATTAAAAACTATCTTATCTTAGACTGAAAATCTTGAAGAATATCTTAAAAACTGGAAATCGGTTAGAAAATTTCGGAATTCATCGTGAACAAAAACGTGACACGAGAATTATATATATAAGATGTGGGTACACAATTTCTGATTCAAAACAGCTTTTACTTATAATGCTAAATCTTTCACTTGGCTTAATAATTGCTGTAGTATATAGAATTTTTATTATAAAAAAAAACACCTTCCTAAGAACACAATTTCTTTAACTTTTTTCTGAAATAAAAATGTTTGTATGGCATTTTTATTTAATTTCAAGAAAAATAAAATACACAACTGGATCGCACGTACTTGCTCCTATGTTCGATCACATTACATGCAACAGATTCTTAATAGAAAGAACAAAATGTCTTTTTAAAGTCGTTTTTCACTTAATTCTTTATATATAAAAATTCTAAATTTTTTTTCTCAAAAATCCAAAAAAACTATTTTTCGAAAATTTTGAAATGCAGTATTATTTAGAATTAGAGGTAGCTCCTGTATAATTGATCGAAATCCGTTAAGCCGCTTATTAGAAAGTCGAAAATCAATAATGGTTGTATGTACCTTTTGTTAATAACAAAATATTTCAAAAAAAATTCCTGGCCAAAATGTAGACCATGCCTAAAGTAGTACAAATAATAATTTTAATAAAATCGTTAGAGCCGTTTTGGAAATAATTAAGATGGTAGAAAAATGTTTACAATTTTAAGAAGAAATGTAAAAACAATACAAGCGCATGTGCATACGTAAGTATTGCTTTTGTTCTTTTTTGTGGACTCTGCTAAAGGTCACAATTGTTTGATTCTATTGTTTTTACATTTCTTCTTAAAATTAAACAAGCCAGATCACGGGCATCATTTTCTAGGTGTCTGAATTCGACCGAATTCCATTAGAAAAATATACTTTACAGTGTTTGAAAGCTGTAAATTTTATTTGTGTCGGTAGGCATCGACTAATATTTTGCGTCTTAGAAGGGTACTACAGCATCTAACTGATGAGCCCAACTGTAGTACCTGGGCGAAACGCATAATTTGAACAAAAGGTAAAAAACTAAAAAAGAAAAAATTGTACCGTTATTTTTGGGGCTAAAACAACGATTCTAAAATCTATTTTGGACAATAACCTAAAACGCCTAAGCACCAAGTTTGAACAAAATCGATTCAGTGGTTTAGGCTGACAGACAGACGGAATAGCGCGACCCACTTTTTTGGTGTTCTCTGTCATCGTAATGTCAACTTTGATTAAAATCTCAAATTCGATTTTTTGTTAAATGCAAAACTTGCCTTATAGTTAATATGTATATCGCAAGTAAAAATAAAGCAATCGTTTTTTTTTTCAAAAATCCAAACAAAAATATTTCTATAAAATTTTAGTATCCCATTTTTTTTTTTTTTTAATTTAAAGGAACTTCTTTATAAAAAAATATTCATCAAAGCCCGTAGAGTTTATGAGATTTTTGAAAATCAAAAAAAAAATGGGAGTCGACTCTAAAAATGAATTTTAAAATGGAAATCGGCTTTTTATAACTTTTAACGACAAGAAGTATATTTTAACGTTAAAGAAGTCGTCTAACTTTAAACAGAGCAAAACTCTTCTTTATCTTTCTTAAACTATACTTTTTCCAGTTGACGCTTGTCATTTCATAACAATAAATGGAAGAAAAATGTTTTCTGAAAAAGAATATATGTATAATACTTTTGGAGATTTTGGCGCAAATTTTTAACCGATTTAGTAACATGTTATATCATTTTTAGTATGATACTAGGTTAACAAGAGGATTTTGATAATTTTAATCTTAATAACATTTTACTAAAGTAAAAATCACCGAATGGCTACTTTAAATTTTTAGTATCGTACTAAATCCACATGTCATTCTGATAGTATATCGGCTTTGCACGCGGAAGGCCCAGGTTCGATTGCTGCTGGTGTCAATATATTTTTTTAATTTTTGTAAATAATCAAGTTAAAATGATGAAAATATAAACATCGAATGCTTATTTACAGCATATCAACATATAATCAATTTACAACGCATAAACACAATAATTGTGTTCATCAAAATTCAAACCCTACAAATGCTTTGCTATCTGCTTAATTAGCATTTTTCTAGTTAACAAATGGTTTAAAATTTATGAAAAGTAAATTGCTAACTAAATAGTATCGTGTTAAGACCTTGATAATAGGTTGCTTAAAATCTTGCGCCTTTTTAACTTTAAAAAGTGAAAAATATATAAAGTTCGAGGAGCTTGAATTTTATTCAAGAGATCGATTCGAAGAAACAAAAGTTCGATTATACTCGGTGGGAAAAATTATAAAATAATACCTCCAAATATATAGGGAGTCTTTTTTTATAAAATGTGAATATATTTTTTGTACGTATCTTTAATTTTCGTTCTGTTTCATTACTCTATCTGTAAAAATAAGGTGTGTTCAACTTAAGTTTGACTAACATAGCCCTAAAGATCTACTTTAATTAGAAGAGTTGTTTAGTGTGTTTAAAATTATGATAAAGTTAGACAAGAGCTGGCAACTAAAAGACTGTTTTAACTAGAGCTGGGCTTATTCCATAAACGAGGATTGCTTAAAATTTTGCGTTTTTAAATAGTTATTTTATTGTAAATAATTTCTTAAAATTCGGAAGAAATAGGAAAAAAATATAAAACAATGTTTTTGAATCAATTCTTACTATATACCAACTTGTACAACCAAACTACAATAATTTATATTTGCAAAATGGACAAAGCCTCATCAGATATTTTAAATCATCTTTCAACAGAAAGTAAACAGGATTACTTCCTGTTGTTTTTAAACCGACAATATTACAAATCAAAGCTTACTAAACAGCAAAACCACATCCTTTTCATACTTCTTTAAATAGTTAAACCATACCAAAGAACTCACAAGTCCACAATTCACTTCAAAAATTCCATACATAGAAGATCCATTAAATCTCAAAAAGGGAATGAGGTCAACATCGTACACTGAGGCTAATAGCCTTTTGCATCATCGTATGTCCTTCCTATCTTAAAAGTCTCCCACTTGCCCACCAGCACACTTCTTTCAATACTCGTATTACTTGTCCTAAGCAGAGATGTTATATAAACTCGTTTATTCATGATAAATAATTAAAAATCTTCTTTTTTTTAAACGAATTAGAGCGATTGATTGGGAATTGTATTAGGGATATGAAAAAATATGTTTCTGTTATTCATTCGTTCTCCAATAAATGTAAAATCTCTGTTAAAAATAAAAAAATAAAACAAAAATATATGATATTATATTTTTATTTAAAAATCTAAATTTAAAAAAAAAATCTTTTTCCAACTGCCTAAAAGTTGCATTTATTGTATGTTTGTTTGATTGAAGTTTAAGTAAAATATGTAAGGCCAGGAGCGAACATGCAATTTTTCTGAAACTAAATAGTTTACTCACTATTTAAACGATGATCTCGCACATAAGCAACTTAAAAATCAATCAACTTCACACTAAACACGCTAAAACTAAGTACAACAACTTGAAAAAAAAATAAAAACAAACACATGAGAGGAGTATATTTTATGCGTTTACGTTTATACTACTTAGCTTGTCACACCTCCAAGACCATCGGAATGAAATCGCCGTTAAATTAATTTTAGTTGTATGTGCGCGCATCTACGTTTAGTCACATAGAATACAGGATTTGATTCAGTTTGAGCAAGTGTTCAATAGTCGCAATAAGCAGATGAAAGAGAAAACCAATGATTTTTGAGATGTAAGGCGGTTCTTTTCCCTCTGAATTTTGGGTGAATGGAACTATTGACTGCACGCAGTTACATATAATTCGATGTGGACACAAACTGAAAAACTGATTTGGGGCGATCGTTCGATTTGTGTTAAAACACAAACTTTTAAGTTGCTCGATACGACGACTGAATAGTTTTTGCATTTTCCCGCATTCTCAGTCCATGGTAGTCACTTTAGCAACCAAACTGTGTCAAAACTGAAAGTTACATGTTCGCGCCTAGCCTAACTTCAGTTGCATTCTGATCATGTGCGAGCATAGACGTTAAAATGGCTTTTAGCTGTGAATTTTGGATATCATTTATTGAGCTCTATAGAGATTTGCCTTAGCCTTTTCTCGTTGATCGTAAATAAACAACTAATGTGTGGATTGGTGTTGCGTGTGTGGCTGATTCAATATTTTGTGTGATGACACCGGTGTCGACATGAGAGTCATATGAATGATCCGCTAAAAATGTAAATAAATTTACTACAAACCAAATGAGGATAATTATACTTAAATTATGTATTGTCAAATGCCGAATATTATAGTGGAATCAAGTGATTTTCATTTACTTTACCAGAATTATTATTTTAACATTATAACATCCCTGTATTTGCTCATTCAAAGTTTTTTTTTCATTTAGACTAAAATGCATGTGTTAAACACAAGATAATAACACACACATACATTATAATGTACATTACATTTTGTCTGAAAACTAAAACATATATCTTCCGTTACCACCGCACTTATGGGTATATGTACATATAAAGGGGCATAAGAGCATCATCATGAATCACAGAGCTAAGCGCACTAGGATAAATGAATGAAAATGTTAGCTGGCAATACCGGAGTAGGCCTCAAGCTCAATGGAACGAAAATAAGCAGCATCCTTTCGTATGCCGCACTTGAACATGGAGTTAGATATAATACCTAAAGTATACCTGAGGCGGAAGAATGGGGATTTTCCCATCAGAAAGTCCCAAGCATCTCCTCTCCATCCTAAGCTTTAACCCACGAAAATGGCTGAATGGTTGGTTAGCTAGCTGGCAGTAGACTCTGGGGCATGTCGCACGTTAATTATGCATGCACACTTGGTTACATGTTATAGGGATGATGCCAATAGGGTTTGCTTAGTGCAGCATAAAAGCATGAATGTAGCTGCATTCAGCTGAAGAGTCCTTCGCAGGACATCTCAACATCTCTATATGGTATGGTGCTGCTGCTGCGCTTCTAAGTGATAAAGAGGACATTCACACTGAATTTTCAATGAGGTGCAGTGGGGAGGGGTGATGGTTATTTGCAGAATACTGAGGGAGGGCTGATTTCGTGAAAACTGCCGCCATTTCTTGCATCGGTTCTAGAGATTTTCCTAATATTCATTGCTATGGCTTACATGGAATTTAGGCTCCCCTATTTGATGGAAGTTTGTGTGTTTTTTTTTTTGTGTTTGCATCTTCTTTTGCTCCTCATTCTGTAGCCGGAATAGGATTGCAATGGTTTTGTCACTGGCTGTTTGTATGCCGGGAATAATGTAGACGAGTCACTAAGCGCATTACACAAAAAAATAGAAAATGGATGCAGAAAGACTTGGTACCAGCAGCAGCAGCACCATCATCGTCATGAATAAGCTCCTTAGCGCATTTATTCCGTTTAAATCGCAAACAAGGCAAGGATGCATGGTGATGCGATTTAAAAAAGATTCATGTCACTTTTTATTGGTAAACAAAAGCAAACAAAAGAGTGACGATTAGTAAGAAAAATGTTTTAGGCTTTTCAGCAAGATGTTAAATTGTTTTTTTTTTTTTTTATTTTAGCAATAATAACTCGTTTTGTTTTTATATGGGTTATAGGGGCCTTTAAGGACATACGATTTTAAAAAAATGTAGAATAAGCTGTACGATTACAATTGAGACTTAAGGATTTACTCATCTTAATTTGTGTTAAGAAATAATCAAACCTAAATTCTAGGAAATTTTCAACTCGGAAAAAATTTCTTATGGCAAAATTTAAATTTTGAGAAAAAATTGTTCACTAAACCAGCCAACATTCCACTTCACTCTGCTCATGAAGAAATTTCGTCCAATACAGAACTAAACAAATTGCAGTCATTGTGTTTCGGAAAAGCTATAGAATTATGGCGAAGATTAATAAGCAGTTTTGTGTGTTGCTCTCTAATGGCAACCGACTGGTGTTTCGAATTTCCATTCAAGATAAATAGCTGCTGTTTACGAAATTCATTTCCTGTAGTGTAATTTTGACCTCTTCTATAGGCTTATCGTGTATTGCAAGTTCCAATTGCATCAAATTGTAGAGAATGGCACCAAGTTGAGGGTCTTTCATTTTACACATTTGCGCTGAACAACTTTTGTTTGTTTTGTATGTAAAGTAGATGTAGATGCTGATTCTAGTATGAAGTATTTATAGGCCAGAAAGTCCTTTCGGATTTAGATTGTGTACAAAAGCCAAGAAATGGATAAAGGTTCATATGGGTGGCGATATATTAGTATGTACCTGCTACCATCCAAGTCGCATTATTTTAAGCACACTGCTGTTGTTCACTTTCAAGTAAAATAATCCGTTGCTTATGATTTCTATAGTCTACGAATATGTGCTGCTATCGAGTTTTGAGGTAACGGATATCATATTTGCGAGTTTGTGTTGGGTAACCTTTCTTAAAAAAATACACTACCGGTCAAAAAATTAGGTTCAATGGTGAAATGTTTAATATAGGTATTTATAAATGTTTTTAATATATGTTTTAACAAAATAAAATATAAGAACAATAACGGGTTATCCATTTTACGGTTTCAAAAGTAAGCGTAAATAAAATACATATAAAATATTTTCATGATATTTTTTTTTTTTATAATAAAGTTTGAACGTTGACATTATGTGTTAAATACTACATCATTTAATGACCACCACGCGAATTGTTCCAAGCCTCGATTCTTTTGAGGTAATTTTCGACCACTTTCGCCATAACTTGACGAATGTTGGTCTTCAAGTGCTCAAGCTTTAAAGGTTTATCTGCCAAAACACGGTCTTTCGCGTAGCCTCACAAAAAACAGTCCAACGGTGTCAAATCGCATGATCTTGGTGGCCAGTTGATATCGGCACGACGAGAAATTACGCGGCCAGGAAATGTCTCTTGCAATAAAGCCATATTCGCTCCAGTTGTGTGTCATGTGGCACCGTCTTGTTGAAACCACATATTCTCCAAGTCGTATTCTTCAATAGCAAGCAAAAAAAAGTCGGTTATCATATGACCATAACGCTCCGAATTGATGGTGACAGTCGTTCCATCGTCGTTTTCGAAGAAGTAAGCTCCAATCACACCTCCGGACCAAAGAGCGCCCCAAACAGTGACTTTTTGTGGTTGTAATGGCCTCTCTTCAATTACTTGAAGACTCTCAGAAACCCAAATACGACAATTTTGTGTACTAACATACCCACCGATTGAGAAATTTTGTTCGAAAAATCGACCTACACCGTCTGTTGTTCAAGCACCCATCCGACGTATCTACGACGTTGTGAATGGTCAGCTGGCTTCAGTTGTTGTGTGAGCTGGACCTTATATGGATATAGGTGTAGATCCAAATGCGAAATACGCCATAATGTGCCGGGAGATAGTCCTAATTACTGAGAACGACGAGAAATCGACACATTCGTGTCATCGGCATTACTTTCACTTACAGCAGCGATATTTTCAGTGGTACGAGCGAAAAGATGATGCTCAGGCCTTACAATATCTGTAACCAATCCAATTGCTTGCGTAGTTGGACGATTGTGTTAACCATAATCTCCTCTTAAAGGCTGTGGCAGAATCACCATTTTGTAGTAGGTTTTAACAATTTTTATGCGTTGTGCGATAGTTAAGCGATCCATTTCCGTAAATGTGAGACTTTCAACTGAAAAAAAAAATTAGTTTAACAACTTAGTTTGACAGATGTCGAATTCCAGTCCTATACCTTTGAAACCGCAAAATGGATAACCCTTTACTTGTAATGAAAACATAACTACACATGTATATCAACAGTAATGTGGTTTTCCGTTGGAAAAATAAGTCAATTCATTTTTGATCTAGATCTATCAAAACACCATTTTGTATGGTAAAATAAATTCATTTATTTTATCTTGATCATTTTTGCAGATCTAGTTTTTTCTTGGCAGATTTACCGTAATGGCAAGAAAATTTTCAATAGTCGCATTGACAAATTTATATATTGCATTCGACTTAGTAAAAGAATCGATTCTATAAAGAATGACAATGCACTTATAATTCAAATTCATTTTAAATTTCCTTTCGAAAACAAACAATTTTAAACAACAAGAGCTGCACGGATAGTAGTATAGTTTCGCAGACACGACTTTACACAAATACAACAACTAAAATCAATCTGATATCGTGTTCCATTGGGCACGAAGAAAAATCAAGTCTGGATTTACAAATCTACAATTTAGTTTAAATAAAGCATTTAAAACTTTTATAATAATGGTTTTTCTTGGAGACTTTTTAACGCGGATTTTTAATTATGTACCAAGTTTTCTAATTCGTTCGTGAAGTTTGGAGAAAAATTCTTCTATAATTCTGCGAAGAATTTTCTTGTAAGTTTTGGATTCGTTAAAAAATCAAAATCGATATTTTGAGCAAACTTGAAATGCGTTGAAAGCGAAGACGAGGAGAGTGAGTCTGACAATTCGATCTACAGCCTCAATTCAAATCTGGAGCATATTGTTTTTTTTTGTAATACTTACACGATTTTTTAAACCAAATATAACGTTACCTGCCATAGATTTTTAGCCAAAGATGCTTGCATGAAATTCAGTTAATCTGCCCTATCGAGGTAACCGTCGCGTGTCGGGGCGGAATTTTCTCCGCAACGCATCTTCGTCGGAAATTCAATTTTAGTTCGAAATAGCTTTCATTTGAAGAAATTTTAAAGAAATACGACAGCGCATGGATATAAATTTCTTTCAGAGATGTGCAACTTAACTGATATATCGAAAATGCGATATATTTTCGGTAGTCTTTTATTAAATAAACACCATAAGCGTCTTAAACCATGAAAAATTGGCGATAATTTATTCTCTATAAAAAGTATTTTTTTCAATTATAATGCGCTAACGATTTTAAGAAATGTAATTAGATGCCCCGATTTCAAAATCAAAACTATCGAATACAATCCCCTCCCTATTTCCAAACGAATGTGTTTTGTTTCCGTTTGAACTGTCAATACAAGAATAATTTTGAAAAAAAAAAACTTTAGATACACAATATTATTTATTTAGAAAATAAACATTGCGAAACGAAAGCAGTATACGCGAACTACCTAAGGCAGCGCAAGTAAACGTATCTTCTAATTCTATAACTCACTTCAAGATTAAAAAAAAAAACGTTCGCCTAAATAAATATTTTTTGGAGCAGATTCAACACAAATATAAAATAAATTATCGTGATGGTGTCACTCCAAACCTTTAAAAAATATATGATGTATACAAAACCAAAACACAGCCACATTTCTGATGTTCTTCTTGTGTAATTTTATGCAATATTGCTGGGGAGATTCATCATCCGCTCATATTGCTAAGAACTTGTTTTTTCGGTCTGCCTAAAAACAAAAACTACACAAGTTAACGTAAATAAGGTTTATTTCTTTATTACTAACATTTTAATTAACAATTTCTTTAAAAAGAAAACACTTTCCGCAACCAGAACTTGTTGGAGGACTTCAGCGAAAATTTTGTTTGTATCAGTGTTGTGCCATGTAGACTATAAATGTAGACAATTCTATGTAGACAATTCAAAATTGTCGACATAAATTTGTCGACAATGTAGACATTGTAGACAATTAGTAAGACCATCTTAATTCATAATTTTTTCAACTAAAATTTATCAAACCACTAAACATAAATGTTAAAAAAAGAACCAAGTTCTTCTATAATAAAAAAACATGTGTGTAAGAACAAGAAAGTCGTGAAAAAATCAGTTGATCTAAATCTAAACGTTAGTTTACCTAGTTCTATTCTAATAAATGTTTTAGTTTCAAATATTTAAATTAGAGAAGATATCGAAAAACTTTAAATTATGGGAGAAATCTGTTATGCTCAGTAGGTTTCATAGGTCCACTGAATCACTTCACTGGTTTACTACTAGCAAGTTCTAAAAACCTTTTAAGTCTGAGGATTTAGGAATAATTTTTAAAAATGTAAAACTTTCAAATCTGGTTCAGAAATCAAAATTTCAGTCGATTTAGTAAATATGTTAAATCATTTTTAGTATGATACTATGTTACAAAGAGGTGTTTGCTAATTTTAAACCAGTTTAGTATCGTACTATTTTCTTAACAGTTTACTAAAGTTAAAATCACAAAATGGCTACATTATTTTTTTAGTATCATACTAAATCCATATGCCACTTTGACATTTACAAACGTCAAAAAGTTATGTTCGCTTATATTTTTTGCACTATTTTAGGCGTGTTTAGTTGTAGTTTATTAAGAAAATAGATTTAGTATGGTGTTTAAAATTCTGAAAATATTAGTAAAGTGCTTTAGTATTAGAAAACTGTAAAGTAGTATCATGCTCAGCCTTTAACATCAGGCTGTTTAAAATATTGCGCCAATGTTTTTACTCTGATTAAATGGCTGAATAACATGGCCTTTAAATATTAAATTTTCAATATTTCGATTCCCTATTAACAAGAAAACCTCCAAACAGTCATTCTACGTGGAAGTACTTCTAATAATTGATACAAAAAATCTGAGAAAAATCTGTGAATCGAGAATCTCCAGTTTTCATTTTTTTACCTCTATACTAAATTAATATGAACTCAAATCATATCGCTTTAACAAATTTCATTTTTCTACAGCAATCCGAAGTGCTTCATAATTGATATCGATTCTAAAAGAGTGGGTGGATACCACGTCCCGAAACGGAAGTCCTAAGTTTATCGATTTTTCTTTAGTAGGTATATGAACTTCAAGTCAAGACCTAACGATCTACCGTATTTTATACTCCTAAAGTAGTCCAAAAAGCTTTTTTTTAATTGAACCAACCAAGTTTTGATCCAAATTCAATTTCTGTTACGTCGAAAAAAGAAAGGAAAAATCCTTTCTTAACAGAAATGGCGTTGGGCAATTTCGCCCAAATCGAACAAAATAAAATGCACGACTGGATCGTACAAACTTGCTCTTGTAGCTAACAACTTTAGTGTTACTCACTGACGCTGTTGGTAGGTAGCTAGTCTATTATAGTTATCCTATGCAGATTTAACGCCCATGTAGGTAATATTAACTTGATTCTTAGTATAATGAATTGTCGAATGCATGATTCAAGGAATAGTTAAATAGGTACCTACAAATGCATATTTAAATGGATTTTAATTATGTAAATTAGGAGGGTACTAATGTAAATATGTACAAGTACATACATGTATATAATGAAAGTGAATGGTGTATAGGTGGGAAAAAATCGTTTTTTAAACTTATTTAAACTGCCAAAACCATCACTTTATTCAGTTTTGCGGAATAACGAAGAACTCCATTATAAAAAAGAATTTCAAAAATTGTAGGACGGGTTTTGATGAAATCCTGCTTTTTATTTTTCGTTTTTTTAAAAACAAAATTCTTTTGAAATTTTGGCATGCAATTTTTTAGAGACTATTAATTTAAATTATTTTTTTTTGATTAGTTTAAAAATTATTGAGTTTTCAAAAAAAAATTTAATAAATTATTTTAATTTAAAAACAAAAGTTATTCAAAATTTTGATATGCAAAAATAATTTAGCTATTTAGATCTTCTCAGATATAAAATTTGACAGAAATCCAATGTACCGTTACCGAGAAAGCCAAAAATTTTAAAAAAACCGTTATATGAAAGGTACCGTTAATAGACTTTTCCTGTAAGCTTAACAACAAAAAAATTCTCAAAAAATTTTATCAAAATCATTGCAGCGGTTTTAGAACAAAATAAGATTTTCCTTCAAGGTTATATGGCAGGTACCGTTATTTTTAGGCCTAAAAATAAAATTTCAATTTCCCCTCTGAGGAATGCCAAAATAATCACACATACCAAATTTGAAGGCAATCGCTTACGCCGTTTAGTCTGTAGCTCGTTACACATACAGACGGACAGACTGACAGACAGACTGACAGACTAACAGACTGACAGACTGACAGACTGACAAAATGACAGACTGACAGACTGACAGACTGACAGACAGACTGACAGACTGACAGACAGACTGACAGACAGACTGACAGACTGACAGACTGACAGACAGACTGACAGACAGACTGACAGACAGACTGACAGACAGACTGACAGACAGACTGACAGACAGACTGACAGACTGACAGACTGACAGACAGACTGACAGACAGACTGACAGACAGACTGACAGACAGACTGACAGACAGACTGACAGACAGACTGACAGACAGACTGACAGACAGACTGACAGACAGACTGACAGACAGACTGACAGACAGACTGACAGACAGACTGACAGACAGACTGACAGACAGACTGACAGACAGACTGACAGACAGACTGACAGACAGACTGACAGACAGACTGACAGACAGACTGACAGACAGACTGACAGACAGACTGACAGACAGACTGACAGACAGACTGACAGACAGACTGACAGACAGACTGACAGACAGACTGACAGACAGACTGACAGACAGACAGACATTTTTTGGCGATCACTTTTTTAGGCTTCTCTATGATCGTAATGTCATGTTTGATTGTTAGAATTTTTTTTTTTTTTACGAATGCGTAACTTGCCTTATAGTACCTATAATCAGCAAGTAAAAATGTTGTTGCATTTTTTTTTCTTTTGGGCGTTATTTCTCATGTTTGTATTTTTTAAAGGAAAGAACGCCCAAAATTCAAATATGAAAAATTCAAATGGAAAGACCACCCACAATTGGAAATATCGCCCAAATAATGGAATAACGTCCAAATATTAGAAAAAAAAAACGCCCAAATCAAAATCATATCAATAATTGTACTCCTTTTTAAATAAAACCACGCAATTTTTGGAATGATTTTATTTGTGAGATTTAGATGTGAAAGTTATTGTTTACATTGCAACACTGATCTGTCATAAATAAAACCGTTAAAAGTACTTCATCGCGTACAAATGACATGCGTTGAATTTCGTCGGACAGAATTTCCGAGCAGCCGATCTAAGAATTACCTCGAAGCAAAATGTATCAGATTTCTAGTAAATCGGAGAGATGTCCTTCAAATTATAAATAATACTGCACTCCAAAATATTCGAAACAAAACCTTTGAAATTAATCATATTAACGAAGAACTTTTGAAACTTTGCTCGAGTAGTTAAACTTTCAATATTAAATAGTTCAACTTAGATTAGTTTAAGTTATCACTTCTGTCGGTTGTCCCGAGACGCACATTATTTTTTTTTTTAAAGAATAAATATTATTTTTACATGACACGGAAATGGCATTTTTTTTCTTGGCGGCAACACAGGCTTGTCCCTGTCAGAACCAAAACCACTTTTTCTGATCAGAAATTGAAAGCACAGCCTTCCTTCTTTATTTATCATTCTAAAATACATTCATTCATTAGTACATACATTAATTATGTTTTAATAAACTAATCACAGAAAATAATACTTCTCAAATATAATATTTTTTCTAAAATTCATAAGAACACATAGTGCAATATATTATATAATTTATTATATTAGTTTTAGTAACTAAACACACAGACGGAAACAGTTTTGATTTTAGGAAATTAAACACGAAAAACTAACAATGTAATCAATATTTAGACTTTCGATAATTATTTTCGTCGACTTTTTTTGTTGTAAATCTTGGCTTAGCCGAGGGTGAAGTACTCGCACTGAAACTCTGATTGAAGTCATTTCCTGAAGTTGTGCCAGTACTTCCTTGTCTTGTCAACGTTGTTGTTGGAACACTTAGAAAATCATTAGAAAACAAAAACCCAGCATCCATGCTTTGGGTTTTGCCGTGAAAACTTCTGGAAATCCTTCGTGGTGGTTCTATGAATATTTCCTTAACAATTATTGCTCCTGGATGATTTTGTGCTGATTGGGAAAGACTCGATGTGGAATCGGTTTTCAAATTCGAACAAGATCGTGTCTTAGATTCTTCGTCGTCGCCGACGTCTTCTTTCTCGGGCTTTGATTTTTTTTGCAATGTGTTACTTTCAAAGTTTTTGAAATTCGAATTCGAAGCTGATTGTGTTAAAAATTGAGATGCAACATTATCGAACTTCTTTCGACGGATAATCTGTGGGGGAGATCGAGTCGTAGGTGAGGGTTCCTTTTCGAAGAGACTTATTTGCTTTTGGATTTTTGGAGAGATTGGATCTGTTGGCTTTCGAGCTGGAGGCCTCAATTCAAAACGCTCAGTCTCCCGGTATAATTCGGTCTCGATTGTCTGCGGGCTAATTTCATCTGGTGGCAGGGATGGAGTTGTTGCTGCTGAGAGCGTAGCTTCATCTTCGTCTTCATTCTTTAAAGTAAAAAAAAAAACAATAATTGAAATATTCAGTAATTTTATTTATATATATATAAGAACTTGCTTCGATGGAAAGTGTTATGGAACCTTTGGTAGCTGCAGTGCTTAAGTCCATGCACATGCTTACAGGTGTGAGGCAGCAACTTTTGTCCCCCTCTGTGGGAGGGTTGAATACGTCGGTGTCCAGGTTGTCGCTGTTAAGCTGGACATAAACTGAGTTAAGATCATCATCGAGCTGGGGGAAGAATTTCGCCAGTTCTTCAGCTGTTGGCAATACATTGAAACTGTAAAGATATTAATATGAATATTTACCACCGAATTACGTGCGATTTTTTTTTTTTTGACAAACCCATCGGTACTGGTCAAACTCATTGACATCTCTCCACTGGGAGTTCCATGTGAATAACTATCAGAAACTGCGGGTGATGATGGTTCCGTGCTGCTAGCTATACTTGATTGCTTACTCCATTCTAACAGTTTAATTTTGTATTGTTATAAGAGAAAGTATAGTATAATGTATAAGGAAAGCAAAAGACGAATAAAAAAATGTGCTGAATTCACAAGGAGATAATTGAATACAAACGAACAATGGAGCTTATAACAAATGTGAAGCCGAGAACTGAAGAGGCAGATAAAAGAAAAATAACTATGTTTACTACAATTTTTGTTTTGTTTGACTCAAATCGTTCAGTCTACAGAGCTCCAGGCATTAAATTGGAAGATCCTGAAATGAAAATAAAATGCAATGACAAGAAAATGGTGCGGATTTGATGTTGTCGTTGTTGGATATAAGTAGATACACTGGACTTCACCCTAACTTCATTTATTAACAGATTAACAGGTATTCAAAGTCAAGGACTAAGAGCTGCTAAATATCTAAAAAAAAAAAAAATATATCACACCGAATTAATTTGAACACAAAATTCTAAAAGTACCAAAAGTGGTCTTTTTAAAAAAATTGTACAACAAAATTATATTTTATATCTGAGCTAGGGTTCTTATTCTTCTGATTATTTATCACTTAACCATTGTCGTATCTATTTATATTAACAGTAATAATGTTTAAACCCATAATGTGCAGGTTTATATTATGTACATATCTAACTGCATAATGTATGTTGTGTGTTCAATTGTTCATGCAATTCTTGTTTGCTTTATTTACTTATGAGTAAATTCAGAATTTGGTGCGGAATTTGATAATTTCTTGGTGAATAAAACGCGGTTTGAATTGATTTTTTTCTTATTATGATAGGTCGTATATTCATATTTATGAAACTGGTAGTTATCAAATTAGATGATTCCAGCTATACTTGTATATAAGTGTTAGTAAAAAGAGGGCTAGATTCACCGAAATATTATATAGGTACAGATTTGATTCAGAATCAAAAACAGATTAATTTATTTTGCCCAATGGAATGATTTTACTGTCATATTTTGACAGACTTGAATCAAAAATGAAAGAAATTCCTGTACCAAAGGAAAATCACATTAGCAAAACTTAGACCAGCATTTTAAAAATTGCCGCCGCCATAAATTCAAATCTTGTCATTTTTGTCCGTATGCTTACCCAAAAAATTCGAAATTTCGTGTTTGTTCGTTAGTTTTGCTTCCCAAAAAAAATCACTACAAGAACTGATAGAACTAATCTTCCCTATCAAACATCTAATTTAAACTTTCTTATCCTGGCTTTCTCTTGGTCGTACCTAATATGTTGTCTTTTTATTAAGTTCATACATTTTAATAAGGAAGTGTTCCGAGAACGGTATATAAATTATTCTTTCTAGAGTCGGAGAAAGTTGAATTGGCAACACTGTTTTTTGTAAAAGCCGATTTGACAGTTCTCTTTGGCCATTGATATTACTAAACGAATTGCTGATGGTAATTCAAATGCGTCCAATCAACATTAAACTCGTATCCATCGACATTATGGAAAAAATTGGATGTGACACTTACAGTTTGTCATCCGACAATATTATATTTCTGGATTTAGCTTGGTTTTAAACACTTCCAATCATCAACCAAAGCAAAAAGTTTATTTTTGTTATAAAAAGCAAAAACAAATATTATTAAGATTAAAAATGGATGTTTAGCCAATTTTAAAGTTAATGAAATCTAGATTTCAGTTGTCAAAACTCTATAGAAAATCGTTGCACGAATTGGAATATCTGTTGAGGTAGAAAATGTTAGTACTTATCAGTTTAATGCTAAGCACGTGTTACGAATTACGATTTATTGGTTAATATTCTTTGTTATCGTTACGTTGCGTTTACGATTTATGGAAGTCGTTTTTTGTACCGATACTCTTTATCTTTTAAGATTGCTTTTGATGTACGTTTCTTTATAGTTTTGACTCTTATGGACTTATGATTTTTATGCAACTGTTGTTTCTGTTGGCAACATTTTAATGCATTTGTTCTCAAAAATCATATCGCTCTTTGTTTTGTATTCATTTGTTTTGCCTTTCGTTTCGTAATTCGTAATACGAGTCTGTAACTTTCGAATCGATACGAGTCTGTAACTTTCGAATCGAGAAATAAAAAAAAATATATTTGTTTTGTTGATAAGATGCCAAAATGACTTTTTTCAATTTTTCGCTTTCCATTGGAAAATCACAGTTAAGCAAATTAAAAATCTAAGGTATCGCCTCAACTTACAGAAACCAATTTTTTGCAGAAGCGTTAAGTGAGGAAAAGTTATCGCCTGAGTTACAGAACATGGGCTGTGGGATGTAGAAAAAATACTTTTTCATAAAACAAAATAGATTTTGTTGTTGTACAGTTGTTTAATATAAAAAGAGAAAACTCGAAAATAGTTTGTGCAACTGTCCAATTGATATCGAGAGATCGATACACAGCGATACATAATGGCATCAGATATTGGTTTTGACAGTTTTTCGGAAAGCTACTTCCAGAAAACTTTTATTTAGCTTTCTATCTTTGAATTAACTAGTGATCTATATTTGTTAGAAATTTGTGTTTGAGCAGTTAACTCGAAAACTGGGCTCAAAGAGAAAAATAATAATTTGGGTAAACATATTTGATCATTAATAAAAATTTCCACAGCAAATGTTTCCCTTCTTCAAATGTAGGGAACGTAAATACACTTTCGCATGGAGTTTCGCTATAATTTCATACGATTTTTCGTTCGACGGAAATTGATTCCGAGGGCGGTTCACAATCGCAAAATAAAATGTAGAAAAAAAAATATTCCATGGGAAACCAATTTAAAAGTGACAGAGCAAATTTGAGGTCAAAACTTAGGGAATTGAAGCATTTTCGCAAAAAAAAAAGTATTATCAGGTTAAATTTGTGTGTGTAGGTAAATTAGAAAACTGTCGGTTCTATCAACAATCATCGTAGTGGAAGACCTTGTACGAATTATCATTAAGGACGGATTCTGCGATATTGTTTCTCGTGATTCGTAAAAGTTTCCGATTATGAGGAATGTTGAAGTTGAATAAGTTTTATTAAATTATGTAGGCAAGACTAGTGGTTTACATCCAGAAAACTGTCAAATTTTTGCTATCGAATCGATCTATAATGAATTAAACTTATTTGTATATTAGAACATTCTTAAAACATAACTAAACTAACTGAAGGAGCAAAACAGCATTCTAAAATACTATTAAGTAATAGCTCATGTTTCGCAGGTTTTGAAAATCAATTTAATAAATTGCCCCCACCAATTATTTTCTTTTCAATCAAATATTAATTAAATTATGATTCAATGTTATAATTTTGAATTAAATAGGTTATTTCGCAATGTGCTGAATTTCTAAACAAATATTTGCACACAGTAAAACTTGTTTAGTTTCAGCAAACAGTATTATGAACTCTGTCGATTTGCGAGGGGCCACCCCACAATAAGGCCACCTTTATTAATTACTGCTGCCACACACACGAAATATTATACCTATCTAAGTATTCTGCAAACATATACCGACCACTCCTTCAGCTTGTGACTTTCTATTCATATTTTCAGGAATAAAAAACAATAATTGTTATTTACATTTCCCTCGCCTTCATAGTGCATAAAGGACCGACGACATAGCTATACTCATGTATGTGTGTATGTACAAGCGTAAATTATACCATTAGACTATAGAAACAGGAACCATCAGGTGTTCCATTTGAGATTTTTCATTATTCTATAATATTCATCATCATCATCATCATCATCCTTTGGGTTGTCATCGTGTATCCTGTTTACTTTTCCTGCCAGTCATTTCTGAAATTCTTTTGTTTTGTTTTTAAAATGTGCATCATAATTATGATGGAACATAATATAACAGAGAACACAAGAGAGTGAGAGTGAAAGACCAGATGGACATGTAAGTCTTATCTCCAAAAACAAATACACAAAATACAAAAACCATTTCAACTAAAATAAAAGCACTATTGTTCTTGTGTTTTTTTGGTGCATCATACGAAAATAGTGCCGCTCAAGAGGATTACTATTACTTTATAGAAGAAAGAAGAGAATCAACAAAATAGACAGAATTGCTTATTTTATCTTTTGACAGATAGAGAGTAAAGTTAGATAAAAATAGAGGAGAACTACACACATACACTCCGCTTCTTTCAATTAAACTTGTTATACATTTGAAAACACCTTTTCAACTATGGAAATAACTAACTAAAACCCGTTTAAAATATCAACTTTTTGAGACTTTTAGCGGGTTTTATTTTAGATTTTGCAACTCAAAACATAATAAAAAGATATGTCCCTTTGAAAACTTCTAATCAAGAAAAATTAAGTTCTAAACAAAAAATAATACCCAATGAAATGATGCCGAGTGTATAGTGTTGACAAGAGAGTAGAAATAAAGAACAAATTTTTCCTAATAACAAATAAAAACATGCCATATTTTTTTTTCTAAATAAAATGAAAGCAACAATAGTGTTGATTTTATTTATTTAACAAATCTTACATAGAAAGAATTTAATAATTTCTTAAGAAACAATTTAGGCAAAAAAAAAACATTCTAAATTTTTTGTTTGTTGCAGCGAAAAATTTCAAACAGAGAAACACAATTTTAAAGTAAAAATTCAACATAAAACATTCTGTCAAAAAGTAACAAAATAACTTTAAAATATTAAATTGAAAAGCTATGTATATGAAAGACTACAAAACTATACTCGTATTATCCTCATCGAACTTACTACTGCTGTCACATGGTGAACGATCATTTACAGGACATCCGGATATAGAACTTCCGGTTGTTGTTTCATTTGTTTCCGTCAGCCTACTGCACAAATTTGTTGGAGTAGTTGCAGGCTTTTCTGCTTCGATTGGTAAATGAACGGACGTTTGAGATGGAGTCGGTATTGGTGTGGATGGATTTTTCGGTGGTGACGATGCAGGTGTTTTGAATAATGGTGCAACTGTCATCTTTTCCAAAAACACATCCAATTGCTTTAGGGAAAGCGCATTGTGCAGAGTTTCCAGTGGACGAATTGGTGGAACACCGCCAAAGCCTTCAAGGACTGCTGATTAGATTATTATAATTATATTTGATTTTTATCTTAAAACTAAAAGTTGAAAATAAGAATAACAGAATATGCAAATTGTTGTTTTATATTTAAGTAACTTGTTTTTTTTTTTTTTCTTTGGAGGAAATAACGACCAAAAATTAACTAATTTCTACCAAATTCTTCAATGAAATGTCTTTCGGGAAAAAAGATTTCACGACAATGGAAAAAGCCTGTTTGTATCAGATTTGCACACGCGTACGATACACAGTTAAATTTCATCTTGGTGTGGTAATTTAGCTTTGTTGGGTTTGTTGGCTTTGTGACACAATTGTAGTCTGATATTTTATTTTTAAAAATAGCATTTCGTTTTAATAATGTATTTCCTGTCAAGGAAAGTTCAGTATCAATTTTTTTTTTTTTTGAAAAAATGCTAATACAATTTTTAAGTTTACTAAATTTGTTTAATAATAAAAATTAGAACTGGCACTGTTTTAATCCAAAAATATTAAAAACTATTTCACTTGGATATGTTTTTCGATATTATTACCTTTGTTCGTTGAACCTGATGGTTCTGGTTAACTTAATTTAGAGTTTTTTTAACGTGAAATATTTTCATCATGTCAGATAGCCAAGCAGCACTCAAAACTTTGAGCTCCTACTCTATCAGTTCTAAACTGGTATGGGAATGTGTAGACAGGTTAAGTGACCTCGGCAAAAATAATAATCTCACACTTCATTGGGTACCTGGCCACGTAGGTGTCCAGGGCAATGAGGACACAGATTCTTTAGCAAAAATAGGTGCATCGACTCCCTTAGTGGGAACTGAACAATACTGCGGAATAGGAGAATTATGATTATAAATAAAATTAAAAAAGAAGAGGAGGCCATAAGATCCAACAATTGGATAAAACTCCAAAAACTGAGACAGTCCAAACTACTACTTGGGAATTATAACCAACAACGTTTCACAGACTGTATAACCTTAAGCAGAAACAACCTCAGAATAATAACGGGTCTCCTTACAGGACACTGTAAATTAAAAAGACATCTAAAAATCCTTGGCTTAGTAAATAGTGCCACATGCAGGTTATATCATAGAACCTGAGGAAGAGGAAACGCCGGACCATATTCGGGGCTTTTGTGATGCACTTGTTCATCAAAGGAAAACACACCTTGGGCGATACAGGGTGGAAGAGAGTAACTTACCATCTCTAAAAATACTTCAAATGCTCAAATTCCTGAGGGAAATAAATTTGGAGGAAGAGCTGTAAAATGAGCTATCCTCACCCAGCTCTAGGCGGGGGCACAATATATCTCAAGGTCGCAGTGCAACAACCCCATACTAATATTCATCATCAACGTGATCAAAGTGTTATTGATTTAAGGTAAGAAATTACTTCTTCGAAAGTGATGTGCAATCCACCAATTCAAACGTTTCCGTTTTATATATCAATTTATTATTGTTTAAATAAAATTGTGAGTTCTCTTAATTTCTATTTCTAAAATTAACAATAGCCTACATAACGCAAATTCATAATAAAAGAAATTGTTGACAACTGATGTCACTTTGACAGTTTAATAACCAAATACCGCAAAAAACTAATATCTAATGTCGAATATTGTTATAATGAACTTGAAAAAAAATAGTGTGCGTGGAAAGTCGATGAAATCTTACTAAAATCGCAAGATCAGTTTTGACAGCATAAGCTCGATTTTTTTTAGAAATAATTCGATTTGGTTATTTCGAATTCGATAAATTTTTAGGATCAACGAACAAAGCTATTATATTGTAGAAACCAATCAGCTGACGCTAACTTTACTTCCTCTACACCAAAAAAAAGTTTAGGACATTCTGAAACACGGAACGCAATTATATTCTTTCATATTTTCGGCAGTTTTCCATGAAGCATAAATTTCTTAAGACACGTACCAAGTCTTAAAGTGCAAAAATAGGAACTGTCACTTATTGCACTTATCAATTTTGTTGAAAAATAGGTTATCTTGTGGTTGAAACTAACATATAATAACTTGTCAAGAGTTATTAACGACTCTTCATACTTTTGCTTTAAAAGCGTACGCCTGTCGTTTTCCATTGACACGCTTCAGATTTGGCTTACAACACAATACGCGACAAGTAAAATCCTGTAACTCTTTTTAAAATGGCCACGTTCAGAAGGACGTCATCAACTTTAGGTTTCTATTATTTCTGATTAGCCAGCTACCAAACAAATTCCTTGTTGTTCCAAGTTGAAACTTGGCTAGCTTTCAAGTTGACTACGTCTCCTGAACGTTGCTAATGTCCAACACAAAACAAGAAGTTTTTTTTAACAATTAGACATATGTCAAACCAATCAACAAGGAAATGTAAAATAGGAAATTGTTTATACACTAACTTCTGTTACAGATTCGCAAAAATGACAAGAATAAAAAAATTATTGCACAGTTATATTGAATATTGTTGCAGAACAGAAATGTCAATTTATAACACTTATTCGCTATTACAAATTTGAAATATTCAACTCGCTTTGCGTTTAAAGTCCATTTTTTGTTTATTCTGATTTTCTTCATCTGTACTACGTCTCCTGAAAGTTGCTAATGTCTAACACAAAACAAGAAGTTTGTTAACATTTTGACATATGTCACAATGAAATTTCAAACAGGGAATTGTTTAGAATCTAACTTCTAAACTTTATCCGCGATAAATGACAAGAAACATAAGTCAAACTATTGCACAGTTAAATTGAATGTTTTCGGACGAGACTAGAGAAATGTCAATTAAGAACCGTTTATAACAGATATCCGCCATTAAAAGTTTAAAATATTCAACGAGCTTTGCGCTTAAAGCTCATTTTTGTTTATTCTGATTTGTTTCTAAGTTTTGGCAAAGGCTTGTATAGATTTCCTCTACGGACGCAAAAAACTACATGTATTTCTTATGGTAATTATTTTTGAGCAAAAAAATAATATTTGAGTTTAATTTTTTAATCGAACTGTGAACTAACCCGAAAAAATATGCCCACAACGAATATTTTTTCCATGTTTTCACCACAGATGTTAATCTCGAAAAAAAAATTCTCAACAGCATTTGACTCGGCTAAGAAGACTTTTTTTCCTTTACGACTTTGTACTTGTTTCTAATTAATCGCTTGTCAAGCAATATGGCCAAGTGAAGAGAAGTTTTATTATTCTGAAAGGTGTAACATTTTGCCTTGTGTTACACAAAGCATTGCCTATTGTCAGACAAGTGTAGTTTGATAAGTAGATTTTGAATTGTCGAATTGTCACAAATAGGGTATTCATTTGAAAATTCGATCGAATGCCTTTTTCCATTGAAAAAGAGGTTTGATCTTTTCGGGAAAATATTTGCTCGATTATAAACAATTTGCAGTCAACCGACGATATTTGAAAACTTCAGTTTCGACATTTTGTGACGAATGACGTTGACATCCTATTTATTTATTTTTATAAGAATTAGTAGGGTGTTTTTATTTTGCTGCATTTATTTCATTTTTCAATCTGATTGCTGAACAAGCTAATGACAGTTTTTTACAAATCTGACAGCGCAGGTGTGTTGATCAGCATGTTTCATTCGAAAGAGAAATTCTCAAATTTAAATGTAAATCGTGCATATTTCAAAGCAAAAATAATGAAGTCAATCTTTTGATCTCGATTTTGTTTGGTAATGGAAAATGAAACTAAAAAATTTAATTTGCATAGGCATCTCAAGAACTGTTCGTTTTTAATTTTCAAATTATGTAGTTTCTCTTAATCGCTATACTATGGAAATATCTTAAGAACTAAATTGATTTTTTTTAAACAAAGATAATATTTCGAATAATATTTACCTGATGGTGTCGCTGTACTCGGTATCATATCGCGCAAGTTTGGCGCCGATGAACTTCCGCTAATTACCGCTGTGCTAAATAAACTGTTTGTGCTTGTGGCCATCTTTTTGCCAAAGCCTCCGAATCCCAGCATTTTCATGTATGTCATCTGGCCGGCAATACTGTGCCTTTGGCGTCGAGACGATGCCGACGATGAGCTTGAAGTCGATGTCGCATTGTCTGTGGTAGTAGTGAGTTTTATGTTTGTATGATGTGATTTAGTTTTATTATTTGCCAATAATAATTGTTGATGTTGGTTTGCGGTGAGTTTGTCATTATTATTTGTCATGGTAAATAGTTTGGCACATGTCATATTCGCAATGTCGTTTTTATTTGGTTGAAAGTTTGTCGTGGGTGTGGTGGGAATGGACGTGGTGTGGGTGAATTGATTATGATGAGAATTAATATCGTTTTTTGTTAATACATTTGAAGCAAACAAATTAAATGACATATTACACATGGACACGGATGACGATAATGGCGGATTACAACAACAACAAATATTAGTATTATTAGCTGTAGCTGTATTTAAGCAAGCGCATGACATTTCTGGGGTAGTGGTGAGATTGAAATCATTAACAGTTGCTGGGGATAAGTCAGATGAACTGGGGTTGGGTTCCAACAACAAGGGTACCAAAACAGATTTACCATTCAAAATTGGATAATTGTCATGGGACAAATGACGAGTTAACCGTTTACTACCACCAGCTAGCGGTTTGGCCGGCTTATTTAATCGATTTATATCTGCATCTGATTCAAGCACTTTCAAAGGCGAAATAGAATCAAAATCTTTTGCAAGCCCTATTGGGGGATCAGCAGTTATAACAGGGACCTCACACGCAATGTCATGGGTTAGAATAGCTGCGGGCGCAGAACTAGAAAGCTGCACAATCTCTGATCGATCAGAAGAGGGCGATGTCAAAGCAAAATGATCCGTTCCTAGTGATTGCATAGAAGCAACATTACTCTTAGAGCGAAAGCTGCCGCCATCAGGAAGAAAGTTAATATTATCCGCGCAAGAAAGCGATGTTAGACAAGTGTAGGATAAAGGACGTTCGTTAGTGGCCAGGGGAGACATTTTAGGTGAGTTTCGTTTGCGGTGGTAATGAAAACCAGACGTATCGTCAACATCATCAACAGCCAACGGATGCTTCTGCTGCAATATGAGTGTTTCTGGGGTGCATGGATTCTGAGAGAAATCTATTTCGGATAGAGGTAATTCATTTGTTGATGAATCGATTTTAAAGAATGCAACGGAATCGGTTACGCGAATTTGTATTGGGGTTTTGTTAATTTGCCGGGCATTAGGTATTTCATTGAATATTGAAATTTCCATTTTTTCTATGGAATTTTCATCTGGTTATTATAACAAAGAAAAAATATAACACAAATACACAACCGAGTGAATGTGGAAGATAATGAAAAAGTATAAAATTAAAAAAGTTTGGTTAGAAACGAAAGGGAAAGAATAATACATAAGAGAAAATATAGCGGATAAGCGTGTGTTTTCAAAATGATCGACGGTAAATGATATTCATGTTTTTTTTTTCAAGTAAGCAATTTTTGAAATAAAAGAAAATAATTTTGTTTGAATTAAAATTTGTTATTTCTTTGTTTTTATTTGTTTGTTTGGTTATGCACGAGTTTATAATTTGGTTAATGGGAAACACATAACAAATCAAAGGTAAGTGATAAAACGAAACGAAAACGATTCGTGATGTTTAGTGACATTTTGTCGATTTAGAGTGAAAACCATATATATTTTTTAATAAAATATTTAATAAAATATTTTATTTATTATAAAAGGCTTATAAAGCTTTTTATTCTATTCATAAATGTTAATTTTATCAACTTCTTTTAAATTTTGATTCAAAATTAAATTACTAGTTTTTCACTCTATGTCAACGATAGATTTCATGCGCTTCTTTGTTTCCTAATTGCCAAGCTTACCAAAAAAAAAAATATAGGTTTAAAAAAAAAGTTTTTTATTTCAATTTAAAAATTTACTGATCAAATAAACAGTTCTCAGTAATCAATTTAAATATCTGTTGATTTGAGTTGAATCGTATTCTAGATCGTCAATGGTTTTCTTTAATATTGTGAAATGAAGGTATCCCTTGAGTTCTAAAACGTTTCAAGTTACCATAATTACCTTGTCAAATTTTAACATTGGTATGTTATCGTGAATAAAAATTCGAATCTTGGGAACGTGAATGATGCTTAAAATTTTCCCTCCGAATTTATTGGTATCAGAAATAGGGTTTCCTAAGAATTTCTCTGTCGTTTCATACGATTTATTGTTCGAGGGAAATTTATTCCCTGGGAGATTCACGATCGCAGGAAAAATTTCGAGTAAAAAAAAATATTAGCGGGAAACGAAATTCCATGAGTAATGGGCCATTACAATTGAAAATTGTTGACAGCCATCGATTTGACAGAATGCGTTCTTCAATGGATTAAACGAACGCACTTAAAGGTAAGATAAGGCGCAACTGTATGGAGGTAACCAATTTATTATTTTGAGCAATCTGAGCAAAAGCCTAAAACGGCAAAAATCACACTGGCAGATGGCAATGCCTGACATCTATTTTTAAAGAAATAAAAAACTTAAAATGGCCTATTAGATTGACAACTTATTTCAAAACCAAATCTCAGCGCCCAAAATAATCTCTGTACGGAAGAAATACATTACCCAGGAAACCTAAGCAATTTCCGTAATAAACCTTGGTAACACCAACGATCTCAGGCTTAAGAATCTGTTCTCACAGATAGACTCAATATTGAGTTGTTTTTTAAGATATCTTGTGCCTTATTAGGGTGGTTCATCAAAAAAGTAAAAATTATATTATGTAGATATATGCGTAGGTTTTAATGATATGATTTTTTAAATGACTTGCTTATGTTCTGTTAATATTTTTTTCGTATATAGATTAAATTTAGACAACAACAAAATTTGTAAATTTATTAAACTATTGAAACCTCCACCTTTAAAAAAAAAATATTTACTAATGCTTTCTGATCAGCATAAATGACAAGCGAACCAGAACATGAATTTATTATGCAAACATAATAATTTTATATACCACATGGAGATTGTAATTGATATTATTTTTGACAAAAAAAATGCATTTTGATAGAAGCATTGTAATACGAAAAAAAAAATCGACAAAATATGAAGAAAATAATGAGTTAAAAACAATTGGAGAAAAGTGTTTTTTCGTGCAGAAAAAAAATATGACAGTGACGCAAACCAAAAGGAAGGAAAATAATTCGTTTAATTTAAAAAAAATATGAAAACTTAAATGAAAATTTATAAATTCATTACTTTTTGAATTTGCAAGAATTTATCTAAAAAAAAAAACTGAACAAAAATGACGACTGATTTTTATTATTAAACTATCTCCTTTCAATATTGCCACACAAGCAATGTTGTGTTTCAGAACATTTTCAAAGACTAATCAAGTGAATGAAAATCTCCTGCAATATTGCCAGCAGTTAGTTTTTTTTTTTAATTTATTTTGTGTATGGAACAAAAATTACAGAGACTTGCAAGGAAAATGTGACGACGACAGAGATATAAATATATACAGAGTTACTTTCAGCCAAAAACACGGAATTCCCGGCCAGATGCGCACATGTATGTACAGACGATATATAAGATTTTGTTTAGTTGATTTGTTTAAATAGATATTTTCTTTGTTTTTTTTTTATATAAATTTTATGTTAAAATTAAAATAATATGATAATTGTAATAGAACCCATGTTCTTAAAAATTATTATTTTTGGAAAGTCTTAGTGATGGGTGGTAAAAAAATCCCCATAATTCAATCTTGTTTGATTAGCAGGTAATCTTACAATTATCTACGATCTAGGTACTTGGATTATTATTTACCTGCACCAAGAAATTGTCGCTTTATTTAGCTTGACTAAGAGTTGTTGTTTTTTTTTTGTCAAATAAATATATTGCAATAATTAGTTAGCAGCAAACATATTTATTATTAGTGTAGTTTATGTTTCAAAGAATATAGTGAGTTCATAACGACGAGTAGAAAATTAAGAGATGCACAGTTTATTGATCAGTGAAATACTAACGCGTCCATTTAATTTCATGTTCTTTGAATACGTTCATCAGTTTAAAACTAAACTGGATAGATTCTTTAACATACACGTTTTAGCCGAGTTCTAAATAAATAAAAAGGAATTACGTTTTTTTCTTACCCTCAACTTGATTTGAGTTGATTTTTCAACAATTAAAATGTATCACTCTATTTCTTCATTTTTCCAAAGTTTTCAAGTTCATAAAATACAAACTGCCAAAAACGAGGAATATCAAAATTAAAGTCAGGAGTTTTCTAAAACCACTCCAATATCTTATTTTTTTTTTATTTCAAATGGAATATGAAAATTCGTCGTCCAAAAATTACATAGACTCTAGTGAATATCGCCATTATAACATATTTCCAAACATTTAACAGTTTGAAAATTATGTCAGACTGCCTTAACACAATCGAGACGGAGCTGCAAATGTAGCTGCTACTGGAGTAGATGTCAAAATATTGAAAATATACACATTGAATGTCACGCAATGCAGCTACATACTGTTTCACTCCATTGTGCTCAGCCTGCGAACCTATTAAATGAAATCGAGAAAGTAAAAACTCTTCTGAAACATTTCTCTGTCTAACCAATGGTGTGATTTTGGAGAATTTCGATTACAAAAGATGTGGAAACGATATAATTATTTCCTTCTCCAAAGTTAACTTCCTTCCTTGAAGTTTCCTCATTCACAAAAATAAATTTCATAATTTCTAGATCGTTAAACGGTCTACTAATTCTAAAGTTTTCAAAAAATAAACACGAGTTCTTATACACAATCATTTTTGTTCGAAACCAACTCGCCCTTAACTTTTCTCGTAAAGCTAATGAAGTATTTTATAAAATCCTTAAATGTGAAAAACATAGGGAATGTTCTCGAACGGATTTAACTGTCGTTCATATTAAGTTTTACTTCAAAAATCGAATGAGCTTCCGTTTGGTGCAAAACGTGATTGCTGGAAATCATATTATGTACAAAACTAAAATACAAGACTGGATCGCAAGTACTTGCTCTTATATTCGATCGCATGGTAAGTACAAGATTCTTAGTAAAAACCGTTTTTTAATTCATTTTGTATATATGTACAAAATATCTTTAATATTTAAAACAAAAATTGATATTTCAATTTTAAGTCTATATGTAATATAGAGCGAGCTCTGAACACTGAAATGTTTTTTAAACACACTTGAACCACACAAATTAGAATAAATTTTCAGTTTAACCATACAAAGCAATATAACATAAAACTATCCTTTTTTGTATGCAGATACATACCAGATACAGAAAATCAACAAGAGATCGACTTCTTTTGTCAACTTAATTGTATCAGATTTTTTTTACATTTTCCTTCTTGACACACATTTTTTGCCAACTCAGACTCTGCTGTGAACTAAAAAATAAAAACGCCTGATATAGAATTTAAAAAAATATATATTTCTTTTTTTTTTCAAAAAGTCCACAAAAATATTTTTCGAAAATTTTGGTATGCTGTATAGTATAGAATTTGAAGGGATTCCTGCATACAACTTTGATCGATATCCGTTTAGTCGTTCATTCGACACATAAAACGCTTAAGTGCTAAAATTGAAGAAAATCGATTAAGCCGTTTAGGCTGTAAAGCGATCTACATACGGAATTGCGGAGCACAATTTTTAGTATTCTCTATCACAGTAATGTCAAGTTCAATTTAAATCGCGGGTTCGATTTTTTTCAAAATGCAATACTTGCCCTTACAAACTAAGAGCCCAGGGCCGGCAGACATACGTCATTTTATCAAAGCTGATTTGTTTCTGCGTATAGATATCAAAGTAGATAAGAACGAATGGACATTCCGAATTTTCAAAGCTGTCATCTTAAAGGTGCCTGCCAGATGAAACGCCCCACTGTAGGAGTTTGACAAGTGTCAAACAAAGTTTGAGACACTATCCCCTTAAACGTATCAAAAAATCAGATTTGATAAAATAACGTAGTTGAGAATGCACTGTTAAAACTGCATATCTCCGAAAAGCCCAAGCTTTGAAAATTCCGAATGTACATTCGTTCTTATCTACTTTGGTATCTATACGCAAAAAAACAAATCAGCTTTGATAAAATGACGTATGTCTGCCGGCCCTGGGCTCTTAGTCTATTAGTACATACATATATCGCAAGTAAGAACTTTATTCTGAGCTGCGATTTGAATCCAAATATTTTTCAAAGGTTAACAGTAAATTGTATTATTGTTAACCTACATCAAGCCAATTAGGAGAATCCAACTTTGTATGTTTTTATTTGGGTGCATTCAAATGTGTGTACGATGGCCTATCTCAGATACATAGGTTAGTATTCATATAAGTTCCTGAACAACCAAAATCGGATAGGTTTAGTTTGAATGGGTTTGTGTATATTTTTTGAAATTTCTTAAGGGATACAAAAGTATACCAGATTTTCAGGTGTGGTCTCACACGGTATAGCTATGGTTTGATTTTTGAATGATGCCATTGCGGGCGCTCACTTATTTATTCTGAGCAATCTGGAATAACTTTCTGTTGTTGTTGTAACGCTTGCAAATTCACATCTGATGAAAAAATAGCTGTTCTTATGAAAGCTATCTTGAATTATCCCAAATTTTGGAATAACTAGCTATCCGAGAACAAATATACAACAGTTGATTGCTAACTTCATTTGGTATGAGTTCTGTTCTGGTTGTTTTATGGCAGTTATCAGCTAACCTATGTATCTGATGCGTTCACAAATATTCTAAAATAGTTTGGTATCCGAGATAACATATCTAATAAGTGAGTAAACTCTTTTTATAAGACAATATAATGAATTCATATTTCTCTCTTTTATTTCCTGTCAAATGCCCATGCAGGGACATAATAATATCTAGAGTTTGTGCAACACTCATTGTGAGAGAAAAATAAAATAAAACAGCTCTGTGTTGTGAACTCATAATTTTCTGTTAGTCTTAAACTACAATAATAATGCATTTAAAATTATTTTATTTAATTTTCAAACAAAACGACATCACAATAAAAAAAGAAAACAAAAATACCAACATTATTTCATGCAACATTTTAAATATAAAATTAATTTTGAAAAATTAGACCACATAATATAAATAAACTAATTTACAATTTTGACAAAATTTTACATAAAGAAAAATAAAAACACACCCGTCGTCAACGACTTAATCCCCAACACACAGAGAATTAGAGAAATTTTTGTTTTATTTTTTACAAATCGCGATTAATAAATTTCTTGTAATGCAAGCGTTATTATTTTATATTAATTAAAACCATCCCGAGCAGGTTTATTAAATTTCATATTATTGCAGGCAAATACAACCAAAATTAAAAACAAAATATAAACAAAAAATAAATTACCTTTTGTTTTTTGGTGACGTTGTTCGAATGACCTCGAACGTGGTTCACCATCGGGACTAATGGCTCTATTAACTTCTAGCGAACCTGATTGTTTGGCTTGTTGCTGGGAGGCGAGTTCTTCATTTAATCGCTTCGCCAAGTCTTGGGCTTCATGCCCGCTAACAGTGTGATGTGAGCCAATTGGAATAGGTTTGGATTTCAGGTGCTTTGAACGAATTTCTGTTTTTGGCAATGCAGCTAATTCACTGTGTTCCTCCGGAGAATTCTCCTGCAATTCAAAAAGTTTTATCGTGAGAATTTAAACAAAATTAATACACTCACTTCTGAATGAGGCTTTGAGTGAATTGGTGAGGTTTCTTCCAAATTCAAGTCATTCTCTTCATCGATCCTTGGAGGATTGGCATCATCGGGACTCTGAGAAATACGAATACCAACAGTCGGAGTCTTTTGGAGCGACATAAATAATACAAGCATGCTTAATATGAAACCAATTAGATTTTACTTACAATATTTTTCGAATGGGCCGAATCGTTCCGGCTGTGCGGCCTAAATCCAGGCCCTGGTGGGAGATTTTTCTGCACACAGCAATTTACACCTGGACTGAAATGTAACTCCACATGGAATCTTTCTTCTGAACAGGGATCCTTCGTGGGATCTTCATATAACATAATTACAATTTGAGACATATAATTCAGTTCGGAAACCATAGAGATATAATCCATGGCACGGCGCCATTGTTCATCAGTAAGAACATTCAAAAGCCCACCATATCGCAACACGGTGAGCAGTGAATGCACATGACTCTCGCTGGTAAAATACAATCGCGTTCTTACATGCCTCCCCGGACTTGAAACTCCATGACTGTAGCGCGGGTTCAAGCGATTTACACTCTCCTCACCAACTTCTTCGATGTTTCGTTGGAGATCGGCTTTGATCTTTTTCAGCAAAGGTGTGCATATGCCCTGACCGATTGTCAATTTCTCCTGAATCGTCAAACCATACTCTTGGGGGATGACAATGTCGGCCAAATACTTGGCATAAATATACAGTTCCTCTGCCTGATCATATTGCAGGGTGTGCTGATTATGTTGAAGGTCATACTTTATGCAATCATAGATGTCAGGAATTTTTGAGATATCAAATTGCTTGCTCTTTGTTGAGAAGTCTTTTTCGATTTTCTCCCAACGACGACCCATCAGGTCCCACGTCTCACCATGATACAAGATCGCATCTTTGGTCTTGGGATCATCTTTTTTCACACTGATTATCGACATGAGTTCTTGGATCAAGGAATGCACATGTGCACAGCATTTGACTGGATTCTTCACAAAATCCATTGCTTGATTAATACTGATGCTATTTCCAGGATTAATTGCCTCGCGGTCTTCTTTTGTAAAATCACGATCAATTTGCATAAGCTCGTGTAAACGGTTTTTGGCCCTAGATATGAGAACACATTATAAAAATAATAGCTCAATACCAGTAGATTTTTTTTAAAGTTTACATGTTTTGATATTTGCTAGAGTCACAGTCGTTGTCTAGAAGGCCATTTGTATTGGCACTTTTAACCATCTGCACCAATATCGGTGTTAATTCACCTTCAAGTGCTAGAAGGCCTTTGGCAAAAGCAGCTGCAGTCATTTGAACTCGTCCTTCGTCGGAAGCATAGATTTTCAGATCATGCCGAAACGTTGAGTGTAACCTACAGGAATACATAACTATTATCAAATAGACCATCTAAAATTTTATAAGACTTGCCTTAATAGTCCCAATCCTTGAGTTCCAGAATAATCGTGCCTACCTTGACCGCCTGGGTACATGCAACGAAAAATTCTACCAAGCTCTTCTGCTTGAATTCGTCCAGCAGGCGTTAGTTCTCCTCCCCATTTTAGGATTAATACCAAAGATGGTTCTTTAGGAGCATCTTCTCAGACACAACATACATCAGAAATAATTGAAACATTTAACAAAAAATCTTCATTCAGGAAAACTTACTCGATTTTAAGGAATTACCCTCATCAGAGCTAGACCCTCTGGGTCGTCCTTTAGGTTGGTATTTCATTTGTACTTTGCGATTAATTCCAGAAAAGTGACCATACCTTTAAAGAAACCATATAAGAATGCCGAATAAACATAATATAGGGTGGGTAATAAATACAGAGTTGATTTTAAAAAAATTACAACTTTCGAACAAAACAAGTTGTAAAAGACTTTGTTTCCTCTTATAGATAGCTACTTAAATATCGATATATAATCTAATGGTGTACTGGATGCGGATTCGTTTTAGAAGCTTGCATAAGGCTCACAAGATTTCCAGAAACAGAGAAACCATTAGCCTTCTTTTTATTTTAAACCAACTTGATTTGATAGAAGATTTCATAGAAAAAAAACTGAAGCTTTGGGGAAACCAACATTATAAGTGTTAAAAATTAAGATTTAATATCCTTAAAATTTTGGAAATAATCATTAAACGTTATTCAAGCTTTAAATCCACTTATTATTTTTGCCCACCCTGTATTTAATTTAATTTACATATTTATTCGTTTTCTTACATTTCCAAAACACTCTTAAGTTGTTCCAATTTACCCTGTTTCTCTTCAATTTCCGATTCTCCAGCTTTCGTTTGTATCTCAGCCAAAAGTGATCTCGCTATATCGAGAATTTCCTGTAATTGTTTGGGTCTTTTCAGCTTAACATGACCATGTTTATAGCCGTCATACTTTTCAAAAATCTCAAAGAACCTTTAGGAAAAAAAATATATTTTTTTATATAAAATATCATATCGTAGGTTTTCATACTTACTTAGGATGCCTTACTTCCACTTTCATTTTTTGTTTTGGAGTTCGATCTCCATGTCTTATCACAGCCACAACACATCTAAGTTCCATCATTTTTCCAAAAGTAGTCGGCACAATTGGTGGGTCGTCTAATTGAAATGGCACAGACCATGGTATGTGTAGAGTTGGTGTTAGCTCTCGTAGTATCATATTACCAAGTATTTTTGCACAGTCATCGTAATATTTATTGGAATTTTTGACGAAACTAAAACCGTTTACATCACAAACGTATGACTTCCCGTTGGCCCTTTAAAAATAAGGTAAATGTAATGTTTTGTCAAAAAATTGGAGTTTTGTATGATTGCTGCAGTAACAGGTACATGATTCCTGTTCTCAACTTTTTTAAATCGACATGACCTGACGTAAATGTAAAAGTGCAATGCGTTTTCTAAGCTAAAATGATTTTAAAAAATTCTAATTTCTTCAAAACCCGAAAAACAATTTCAATTAAACACTTAATTGTATTTTCATATCAAATCACAAAATGATTTCAAGCCATAAATTTCAAAATCTCAGCAAGATTTTACATACATTTTAAGGGGTTTTCGTTTAATAAATATATATTTTGATCTAAAAATTGATTTTCTTCGTAACGAATCAAATACGTTTTCAGATTGATTTTTATTTGCTATAGTATTGGTGTATATTTGTGTCTGTGAACCACATAGAGGTATCAGTTGTCTTGTCAAACTGATGACTGTCAATTATGATGCATAGTGGGGTTAGTAAATAAGTGGTAGATCTGATGAAAAATACAGATGTGAAAAATTGATTTAAAATCGAAAAATAAATCAATTTTGTTGGCCAATCGAAGGCAAAAATTGTCAATTTTTGATATTTGTTACCAAACGAAAAACCTAAAAGGTTTTGTAATCTATAAGTAGATTTTGACAAACTCTTTTTCAAAGTTTCTGTACGATTGCGACAACAAATACACTTTATTACTCATTTTTCTCCTATTTTTTCGTATAAAACGAGTGCAGTTCATTGCAGAAAATATAATTCTTTCTTTTTCCTACATAAAATGCTCCTATGTTCGATTACATTATATTCAAAATATTCTTAATAGAAACGGCTAAATGTATTTTTAAAGTCGTTTTTCACTTAATTTTTTATATATAAAAATCCTTAATTTTTTTCTAAAAAAAAACTTGGTATGAACATTTTTAATATTTAATAATATAAATTCAAAAACAAAATTTCAGAAAAAATCATTTTCGAAAAAATATTTTTTTTTTCAAAAATCCAAAAAACTATTTCGAAAAATTTGGAATGCAGTATTATTTAGAATTTGAAAGAGTTCCTGTATAAACATTTTGTTCAAAATCCGTTAAGCGGTTTATGAGAAAGTCGAAAATCAATAAGATGTATGACAGGTACCGTTAATAACAAAATATTTAAAAAAAAAAATTTTACCGAAATGTAGACCATACCAAAGGTAGTACACGCACAAATTATTATAAAAATCGTTACAGCCGTTTTAGAGCTAATTAAGAAGGTAGCGAAATTTGTATGGCAAGTACCGTTATTTTTAGGGCTAAAACAACGATTCAAAAATCTATTTTGGATAATCATCTAAAACGCTTAAATACCAAGTTTGAAAAAAACCGCTTCAGCCGTTTAGGCTGTAGAGAGATGTACAGACAGACAGACAGACAGACAGACAGACGGAATTGCGGGACCCACTTTTTTGGTGTTCTCTATCATTGTAATGTCAACTTTGATTAAAATCTCGAGTTCGATTTTGTTACCAAATGCTAAACTTGCCTAATATGTAGTACCTATATCGCAAGTAAGAAATCAAGAAAAGAACAAATTACTGTCATGCCGGCCGCGGCCCGTCGTTTGCATAGATATTGTATTCCAGATGTCAATGTGACATAATTTTAAATGGAAGCAAAAGTCGTTATTATTTGACATTAGGTCTTATCCAAACTTTTTTGGGCAGAAATTGGAAGCTTATAAAATTTTGAAGAGTGGGGATGAAATTTTCTTATTAAGAAATTAAGTCCAAAAAAGTCTGGAATAGCTTGAGCACAATTTTCTGCCAATTTTTTAACGTCAATAGGTCAAAAATTGTTCTTTTATATTTTTTATTTTTTTTTAAATTCACATTTTTTCTCTTCTTGTATTTTAGTGCTTCTAAATTAATTTATTTGTTCAACAAATCTTTTCGCACAACAAACCACGAATTGGTTTTTTTTGCTTTATTTATTTTCGTTGTTAATTTTCTACCCAAAAATAGCTGCCTACAAAAATGTATAGGACAGAAATTGGCAAGAAGGGGAAATAATTTAGTCTCTCAAAGCGCTTTCTTCTACCCAAAACTACCAAATTTATAAGTCTGGAGCAGGAATTGGCATAAATTGGTACCAATTTGTTCCATTTGGCAGAGTGTGGATCAGACCTATTATATTGTATACAGATATAGAATTAGTTGACAACAAACAATAAGACAATACACCCATGAAGAACACAAACCAACCAGAACCAATTTTTATCATTTCTAACAAAATGGCAAATAATTTACGTCATGACATTAGTTTTGCCTCACCTTGTTTATATACCCATTCGAATTAGCTATTGCACTTAGTTCATTTCGTTTTTATTCGGAAGAAATATTAATTCATGGAGTAACTTTTGGTAAGTCTTTTAGTTAATTTATGAACTTTAACATAGCGATCGATGAATTTTCGACTGGATTTTGTCTTAAATTCATATGATCATATTATAGGATCAATATTCTTAGTAAAAACAACTAAAGTCGTTTGATCCCATTTTTACATTAAACAATTTTTAATTTTTTTTCTAAAAAAAATATTGGTAGGGAAATTTAAAGTATTTAATAATAAAAATTCAAAAACAGAATTGCACCCGTTTTCTAAATGTTGAATTTTCAAAAACTTAAAAACAATATTTTTCGAAAATTTTAGTATGCAGTATTATTTTGAACTCGAAATACATCCTGTATAAACAAAATTAATCATAATAATTAACTAATCAAAAACCGTTAAGAAAAACGAAAATAAAAAAGGTTCTTTGGCGGGTACTGTTCATTTATATACATTTTTTTGAACTAAATGTAGACCAACATAGTGCACAGTTACCATTATTTTTGAGACTAAAAAAAATATTGTAAAAAATATTATGTAAAGCAAAGTTTTTGGGGAAAGTCGCTTCAGTAGTTTCGGTAGGGATATAGATCGACCTACAGACATACGGAATTTCGGACCCACTTTATTCGTGTTCTCTCTTCACCGTAACGTCAAGTTTGATAAAATTCATGATTTCAATTTTTTGTTCGCAAGTAACAATCCAAGTGTATTTATTAAATTCAAGGGACTTCCTTGTCTTGTTGCCAAGATTTGTCACTACATTTCAGTATGAAAAGATTATATGTATATAACTGTCCAATAAATCCTAATTTAATAATTTATTATATGCATTGCTATGTGTTATGAATAAAATATCTCTTGTAAAAAATTCAAATGTTCCTGTAAAAAAAATTTCATTATTAAAAATTGAATATTCAAATCACTTACCTCAACAAATCGAATCCACAAACAGTCTGTTTAAAAGCTAAGCACACTTTGCGGGAAATTAACTTTTCTGCGTTATTTAAAATGACAGGATATCGAATTTCCTTGCCTTCACTATCACGTTCAACTTTACCATCTAACGCTGGACTTTTTCTAGCCTCGGCATGTGCATAATCTGGACCAACGGTATAGACTTTAACGTCCGTACCTGAAAAATACACTGAGTTTTAAAAGTAATGTTTGAATCTTGATCTAAAATAAATCAATTGGTCAGATTGGGGAAGAATTACCAAACACTTCTCTTAAAAAGGATTTGAAGGCAGTTTGATACATTTGTTTTTGAAATGAGTGAGTTAATGATCAAAAACGAGAAACTTCTTTTTTTTTTTTTTTTGATTATTTCTTTTATTTTATTTGTCAATTCTACAAGAAAAATTTAGCCAGTTCAGGTTTCTGAGATCTCGACAAACTGAGATTGACAAATGGGATTCCATTCAATTTTTCTGTATATAATGAGGAAAAGATTAAGTGAGATCGCAGAAAAATGAACTGGATGGGAAATGCATTTTCTTTTATTCATAGCCAATTTGTTATCTGAAAGCAAAAGTGCAAAAATGAATTTTGTTTTGCTAACTTAAATATTAACTAAATACATACATATATGTACATGAAACACATTCAAAGTAAATTTACAAGACATTGGACATGCACCATTTTTTAAAATATTTTATTGCACATTCATCATACATAGACACCACAAATTTTGTAAAACTTATTTTTGATAAAAAATTTTGACCTAACCATTTTTTTTGTTAATCAATAATTTCTTCAATTTATTTTATAAAAAACAATTCGTTCGCAAAGAGGAGTTTTATCATAAGGACACTCTACCTTGACTGCAAAGCTATTATCGGTAAAAAGCAATACTGATTCCTTAATGTGTCGATCATCAATCCCTCATAGCCGACTACCGATTGATAAATGCAACAGAAAGAGAAGCCATTACTATATTGAAATTCTGAACATTTATTCTTAAAAATTATATTTCGAACCCGAAAAATTAATTTTAGACCTTAAAACATGTGTTTTAACACAGCTCTGTACTTACCACGTCAAACTTTAAAGATATTTTTTGTATCGATCCCAGAACTTTATGGCGTGATAATGCAACGCATTAAACATTACGCCGAGTTAAACCCCCAAAAACATCTTATCGTCGCCGCTCGACGATATTTCGATACTTTTTAACACAATGATCACATTATTTTTAAGTGACCCTGACTACGTTCAGAAGCTAACGCGACAAGTTTCTGGTCTCTGATCGGGCAGGTATCAAAAAATTGCCTTATCTACAATTTAGGGAGCAGTTATTGGAAAGTGGCTGGGCAGCTAGTCAATAAATGTCTCCCTTCACTTCATAGGTCAAACATCTACTCAGTTAAACTTTATATTAATTGTTTAAAATAATAATTGCAACGAATATTTATTCGTAATGTCCAGTAAAATGGGCGTGGCAGTGAGCGAATTTTACTACAAGTATTTTTTTCTTGCTAATATAAACATATGTTGAAAATTTCATCCAAATCATTCAAACCGTTTCCGAGAAACAAGGATATAATGAAAATGGAGGAAAAAGTGGACGTAGCCGCCTAACATTTTGTCTGCAAGAGTCTCCAATACGAAAACTGAGATTTATTTTCTTTAATATCACTAGAACCATTCTGTAAAATTTCAACTTGCCGCTAATTTTTTCTATTTCAAACCTCAACTTTCTTGAAATATTAATCAAATTTACGTTCAATGAATACAGCAAATTACATATGAAGCCTTTTTTTTTCTTATAAATGCAAACATTGGAATGTAGAATGCCAAACAAAGAGGATTATGATATGGGCCAAACTGCTAGTTGCAATGTCTGTTCTTTGCTACTTTTAATTAATAGTTATAAATACCTGTTATTGAAATGACAATTATGGAACAAAAATTGTCAATAAAATAACAATTTTAGTGTCAGTTGCACAAATTTAACTTGAACCAAGGATCAGCTGTATACTTGAGTTATTTGTTGAAACAAGTTCAAATGTTCGAGAACGTTGAACTGGTGTTGGTAGTCAAAGTGGTCTATCTAATCGAAATTCAAGTATGTAGCTTTTATCACTTTCAGTTGTCAGATCATTGTTATTCTATGTATCCACTATTAATAATTTCGCACCATGAAGTGTTTTGTATTTATTTAAATAAAGTTAAATACATTTTTAATAATAATGTATTTTCTTAAGGTGAGACGTACTCGTATTTGAAAACTACGATGAAGATGATAATAATTTCTTGGAACTTGCCATTACGATAGTTTCCACGAAGTCTTGAAATGTTTCAGAGAGTATAGAATAATAATCATGAGTTTTTTTTATCATTTTCGCATGTCCAAAGTATATTATTCCGAAAGTGGCAACCTCTAAGGCGTCAGTTATAGCTTTCATTGAAACTCATCATTGAAAACTAAAATGAAGCTGAAAAAACATATACATTTTTTTGTTAAAAACAAATATTTTATTTGCCCTACAACTTTCTTGTAAAATCACTTTTGATTTTTCAATTATGGAAAACGTTTTCAAACAGTTGACATTTTGTTCCCTTAGAACACAATCGTTCATGTTCCCTTCTTTTTCTGTTCTCATATGTTAGTTTTTCTTTCAATGATCAAATCTAATCTTAGAATTATATTTGGCTAATATGCACGGAATTGATTTTTTTTATTTAGCGCAAAAGTTTTTCATTTATGTTTGTTTTGTTGACGTATATATATCTATATTAACTATTTAGCTGAACTGTCAAAAAAATCGATTGAGATGAGAAAGCGTGTATGAAAAAATCATTCTCCAACAAAAGTTAAATAATGGCCAAGCAAAAGCTTGAACCCTAGCTGAATATCATTTAATCGGCCAAAATCGGAAAATTAAATTCTTTCAGCTTCCAATTGTTTAAACGTCACCATTTTTTAAGCATTGATCCGTGGTTCAGCAATTTTAGTTCACCGATTTCGGCGAATTAACTAAGGTTCAACGTCGCGTCAGTTCAACTCAACGATTTAATCTTACAGATTCACATCAGTAAAATTTCCAAAATCGGGACTAAATTTAAGAAAAAATAATTCAAATACTCAAGAAAATGAGACGAGATAGCGAAATAATTAAATGTCGCAATTTAGTAGTTATAAAATTGTTACCCAATTGACAATGGAACGAGATTTTTAACAGTGATACTTAACGAAAGATTGATTCACAATGCACAAAAAATAAGACGAGAGCGTCACCATTCCGAGACGAGATTTAAGAAAATAATATTTAAAATTAAAACTGAATGAATTTCTATTACTTATTCTATGAATTTAACATAACGTGACGACACGAAATGATTCATCGTGCGTATCCTCGTCACAGTTTGACAATAGTTTAACAAGAACGACGAGATCTCGTCACAATCACTTATCGTTATCTTATCATATCCATTCTGTTCAAGAATTAGGAATTCTTCCATATGCATGGCAATGCTATTTTAGATTAAATCTTGTCAGCAGAGTAAGTATTCCTCGTATATGTATGTATATGGAAAAGATGGTATACGCTTGTCGACAAGATAATATAGTTTATATTTTTTTTAGGAAAATGTATTTTCTAATTTTAAAAAAAGTTTAATAATAATTTTAACTATATGCCTGTAAGACCTAAGGTCTTTTAAATGCAACCTGAATTACACGACATTAGTTAGAAGGAATAGAAAGATGGGAAAGAATTTTTGTTGGCACAGTGGATTTTAGAATTAGATATTTACTATCTCATTTTAAACTACGAGCGATATCCAATTAAAATTAGAGGTATAGAAAAAATGCTACCTAGCGTAAAAAAAACTATATTTGTTGGTGTTTTCCTTCTATAAATGAAACTGGGTTTTGGTTCTGGTGATTGTTCTTCGTTTGATTTACAGTGGGTGATCAAATTATTACGGCCACCATAAAAAATAAGTCATTTTTAGGAATTACTGCAAATAAATGCGTAACATTACCATATAACTATATAAGTTTCATTCTTAAACTATTTTGTGACCAATTGGCTTTAAAAATTATTAGAAGTGGTAATTCAAATATCGTCTATATTAGCTGTTGCGATCTTTCTATATGGATACCTCATTTCCTATAGGTTATGCTTTTTATTTTTTTAGCCGTTTTAACGGCTTTTTCATGAAAAATCAAAGCAATAGGCTCCGCCATCGGTAAACTTAATTAAAGTGTGCTCTGAGAATTATTTATATTTTAAATTTGTGTGCATTCAGTTTGTGTTTGTTGTGTTTTTTTTTTTGAAATCTTGTGGTAAGAAGTTGACTTAGCAATGGGTAGAGGCAAAGATCTTTCACCGGCAAAAATTTCAGAAATTAAGACTGCTATTGCACACAGATAATTCCCAGAAGAAAATCGTAATAATTGCAGGAGTGGCAAAGTCATCAGTTGACAAAATAAAAAAAAAATAATGAAAATGCCACCCTTTCCCCAATGAGATCTGGAAGAAAAAAAATTACAGCACCACGGGATGAAAGAAAAATTAAAGAAATATGTGTTCAAAACAGAAAAAAACCACGCAAGATTATCACAAACATGATTCAGGAGTCAGGAGTTTAAATTTCCAATATGACAGTCCGACGTCGACTTAAGGATATGGGTTTTGCTTGTTGCCGCCCAGCAAAGAAGCCACTTCTCACGAAGACGATGATGAAAAACGTTTAAAATGAGCCAAAGCAAATAAGGACTGGACTTCTGAAAATTGGTTAAAGGTAAAAGCGCATTCCGTCCACTTATTAATTTGCTTTTTTATTCTTTTGAAGGAATAATTTCATGATATTCCTGGTAAATGTGTTGCTTGCAGGTTTGTTCTTCCGATGAGTCGACAGTCCAAATTTTGTCGGACAAGGCCGAGTTTGTGAGGAGAAGGACTAATGAAAAATATAAAAAAGATTGCATAGTGGAACGCGTAAAGCATCCATTAAGATTTCTGGACTGGTCCATTATCAGTGGAAAAGGAACTGGACGCCTTTATATTGTGGATGGAACCATGCGTGAAGATCAATACATTAAGGTCCTTCGAACAAAAATGTTGCCACAAACTACTGAATGGTTCCCAAATGGAAATTTTTGGTTTATGCACGACTCTGCACCTTGTCACAAAGCCAAAAAGGTGACCGCTTTTTTAGAAGAAAAGGGTATAGAGGTCCTAGAACGGCCAGGGAACTCTTCAGACCTGAATCCCATAATAAATCTTTGGGAGATTATGAAGAGGGAAATATGGAGAGAGAAAATTACAAATAAGCGAGCACTAATAGAACGTCTCATCGAAGTATGGCATAGAAGTGAAAACATTAAAAATAATTGCTTCAAATGCATCGAAAGTATGCCTGCTATAAGTAAGGCTGCTATAACTGCCAAGGGAGGTGTGACAAAATATTAATTTTTTAATAAATACTATCTGTTTTTTTAATAAAACTAAGTATTTTTAATTAGTTTATAAATATCTTTTCATAACTATAAAAAAAATTTAAAAAAAACAAAATAAAAAAGTTATTTGCGTTTACATTTAAAAAATAGTTTTATTTCAAGTGGCCGTAATAATTTGATCACCCACTGTAATTTAAAAATTCAGTTGTTTACAGTGCAGTTAATTCTCCTTGTAAACGTAGCAGGTTTATTTGTTGCGATTTTGTTCCATATCTTGTCCTTAAAACTTTTGTAGGATTCATCACTCATACCTTAACAACATTAACAATTGAATTAACTTTTACCATGACAAGCATGAGTAATAAAATAATTTGTAATTTCAAAATATGGTAGTGAACATATGACTAAAATTGTGTATTTTGGATTTTACCCTAAAGAAATAATTGTTAATCGAATAACGGAAATTTTTTACGCAATTGCTATATACAACTATAAGCGCTTGTTTTTAGCGACGTTTTGTATTGCTTCAAAGTTAAAACTAAATAATTAAATAATAATATATTAATTTATTAGATATAAGTATGTAAGTTTAAATCAATATAAGAAATACAAATAGGCGGCATGCATTACATCAATTCAAATTTTTTTTTCAAAAATAAACTTCTCAAAGCACAACGAAGGACAGTCCACTTTACTAAACAGAACGACAATTCCATGATAGGTGAGATTTATAAATATGTATATATGTACTTACAAAGCAGCAAAAAATAAATTAATTTATGAAAGCATCTTATATGTACGAGTATGTCTGAAATAATCTACTTAATTGTTAATTTAAAAAAAAAAATAATATATGTACAATTTTAAATTAAAAATAAAAACCTTGACAAAACATTATGGGCGACCGAACATTGCAAATAAAAATGTGAAAAAGAGAAGAGTCAACAAGTTAGAAAATTTAAAACAAACAACTTACCATCGGTTGGCATAAAGTCCTCATAAATAAACGAACCAGTTTTCCTTACTCGTGATTCTGGAGAATAGACACTACTGCGGCTTCCAATCTAAAATTTAAAAAAACAATGGGTTTACAGCTTAAGAACCTTGTATGTATATATATTTCAAGACATACCTTGCGGAACAGTCGTTGGCTACCGCCTCCCGCTGATGTTGGATAGTAAATGTAAATATTGTGATCTTCTGCAGACACAGGCTTCTCTACAAAGGGCTTATTAAACGTCACTCCGTTCACTTCAACATGATCTTCAGACTCAATTAATTCGTGTTCTAAAGAAAAATTAAGAGAAAATCCGGATAAGACACAAAAATGATAACAAAGATGATACAACTTACGTTTAGGATCTGGGGAATCTCTATCTAAAACTGCATATCTTGGTATTTCAATTCCTTCGCTTTCCAAAATTGCATACACCCTCCGCCGGTCCTAATTTGAATTTAAAAGAAAAATCCTAGAGTGTCTAGAAGTGTTTCGAATATATTTTAGGCTACCACCTGTATATCATACTGCATGTGCAAGTTATTTATAACAAAAGGCCTCCGGAGCTGGGCATATTGTATGGCCTTTTCCAGTGGGAATCCTTTTGAGTGGAATGATATTAAACAATCGACACTTTGCCATTGATCGACTGGTTCCTTAAGTATCACATCTTCTTCAAACACAACCATTTTTATATACTCGAACTCTTGGAGTCGAGTTAGGATTTCTTTCATGGGCTTTGACTGGGTCTTCTTGGACATGGCACATACCCCAACAATAACTTGCTTGCCAGAACATGATGATATACTGCAATCAGAGTCCATGCCATCGTTGCTCTCACCACACATATCAATGTCGCCCTGAAAATTAAAAAAAAAATCAAATAAGAAAATGTGAATAATAATTTAGGTTTAGCATAAAAATTAAACCATAAAATATTAATTTATTATTTAAAGCACGCACTAAGCAGCAGATAAATATTTAAGTTGGGAAAGTTATATTTCAGTAATTGTATATTGTATATTAATAGGATTCGTGGTCGCATCTTTTAGGTTATTCTACCAAGTACACAAGAAACCAAAATTTAAGAGTCGGTTGCTTAAATTTCTGAGATCTCATAAACGTGAATATTTTAAGCAATGTCATTTTTATGCCAGAAACTCAAAAAGTCATGCTTTTAGTACAGATCAAAACAATTTCCCAGTCTAATGTATGCACTAAAAATACAAAATTTTAGGGTATCCCAACCGTGATTCCTCCATTACCAAATGAGAAAAAGCTGAATAATTTTCAAAACAAAATCAGTAGATTTGAAGTAAAAAAAAATTACTGAAGGATTGTATTTTGATTTTTTTTTGTCAAAATTGTATAGCTTTTAATAAGGATGGATATAGAATTAGCTGGAAGTCATTTTAGGTCGTCTTGCTTTGGGAAAAAAACAATTTGATCTCTTTATGGAAAATTTGGAATTGAAATCTGTTTTCAAGACAATATTTCTCTTTAATCAACACAGAAATTTTAAATACATTTTCAATAATTAAAAAATGGGATAAAATAAAAGAATAGACAAAAATACCAAAAACACAGTTTCTCAAAATATTAGAGTTTTGTCTTAAAGACAACAATTATTTCAAATTTGCTGACAAAATATACAACCAAACCTTCGGAATGCCTATGGGTAACCCATTATCACCAACCATAGCAGATATTGTTCTTGACAACTTACTAGACAACACAATAGAAGAATTGAAAAAATTAAACATCGAAATTAAATTTATAGTAAAATATGTAGATGATATTCTAGCTACGAGTATTATTAAAAAACCGGACGCACCACTAATTCTTCAAACACTTAACAATTATCACAATGAACTACAGTTCACCATAGAAACAGAAAGCAACAAAAGTTTACCATATTTGGATTCTAGATTGCATAGACAAGGCAATAAAATTTATCTAGATTGGTACACAAAGATCACATCATCAGGCAAAATGATTAATTACCACTCCAACCAACCAATGAGTCAAAAAATCAATACAGCCAGAAACTTCACAAACAAGGTATTAAAAATAAGCGACAAACAATTTCACACAAAAAACATAGAACAAATATGAAAAATACTTAAAATGAACAATTTTTCTAACAACATAATAAATGGACTTATACAAAATAAAGTAAACCAAAAACATAATAACAAAATAATAGAAACTAAGGATGGCAATGCTAAAATATTCTTCAGAATACCCTACATACCAAAGCTTACTCATCATCAACAACTTCATGAGATAATCAAGAGAGATAATGTAACATTCGCATATAGAGGAAACTGCACATTGAAAAAACTTTACACAAAAACACCAATCGGCTAAGAACAACAACATAGTGTCGTTTATGAAATTAGGTGCAAGGGAGATGGACAAGCGATATGCGATCAAGTTTACATAGGTACAACAAAAAGAGCTTTAGGTACTAGAATAGCTGAACATCAAGCTGATATACGAAAGGATAAGACGACTACTGGATAAGCACAGCATATTGACGAAACTAAACACACAGCTGACTTTGACAACATAAAAATTCTGGACAAAGAAGAGAAAGAAAATACGCGATACACATTAGAAAGCTTAAGAATCCAACAAAAAATGAACACCAAAGAAGACAAAGATAACATTAACAACAGCTTCAGTGTGGCAATCAAGAGTCTGTGATATAGTTTTAAGGTTCCTGTCGTCATTAATTGTGTTAATGTTTTAATGTTGTATTTATTTATATATTTATTTGTAACTTTTGTTTAAAAATAGCATCATTTTATAATTTAACGTAAATATTAATACTTTGTGATAATTTAATGTAAATTGTAAGTTAAATCAACAATACAAATAACAACTTATGTCAATTAATTTTTGCAACTTTTCCTTAATTATTCAGTTCACTACAATAAATTTAAATAACACTCAAGAAGTTGGAAGATACCAACGAAACGTAGGGAAAAGAATGAAATAAGTGTTTTATTTGCATTCGGAAACCAAGGATCTGTAAGCCTGAATTATAGTTAACAAATCATTTTCAATAACTTTTAATTAAAGGGCAAAAAGCTGCATTGTATACCTACTGTTGCCTAGTTTCTTGAAAACAAAAAATATATATTTGCGTAAAAGATAAAACAAATATGCACATGCATAGGACATTGCCTACAAATAATAAACTAATTTCTTGTTATTAAATTTTCGTGTTTTGCGAAAAAACACGTTTTTTAGCATTTTATTTAACCTTTAAATTTACAATATCTCTATAATAAGTTCCGAAAAAAGTGGCATACAAATGTTGCTTTTTAAATGAAATTGCGAAAGTACAATTTATTATTCGACAACTTCGAAATTTAAGAGTAAAAAGAGAAAAATAGTATTTGGTTTTTTTGATTTTTTTCAATATTTTTTTTAAAAATACGTACAAATGTACGATCACAGTTAAGAAAAACAAAAAGTAAAATGTACAAAATTATACTCGTAAATTTTTGTCGAGGATATTTACTGTTAAGTAAAGTTTTAATGTTAATAAAATTTTCTAGTAAATACCTAGATTTTTCAAGTCTGTGCAATTGTTAGCATACGCTGATGACATAGACATCATTGGCAGAAGCGAGCTGTCACTGGAGCGTTTGCTAACATTGAATGTGAAGCGGCTAAGATGGGACTAGCAGTCAATGAGGCCAAAACGAAGTACCTGCTGTCCACAAAAAGGGACACACAATACCGGCGGATTGGAAAGGTAAAACTTTGAGGTAGTTAGAGACTTTGTCTACCTCGGATCCGCTATAGCATCTAACAACATCTCGTCAGAAATAAAGCGAAGGATAACTCTTGCCAATCGCTGTTCCTATGGGCGAGGGAGGCAATTGAGTAGTAAAGCCCTCTCTCGAAAAACAAAGGACTCTTTATAAGACTCTAATCATCCCAGTCCTGCTCTATGGCGCGGAGACATGGACTCTACCGAAAGCGAATGAAGATATCCTTAGTCGTTTCGAGCGTAAGGTTCTTCGCAAGATTTTTGGCCCTATCTGCGTTAACGAGCTTTGGAGGAGAAGGTTCAACCACGAACTATACGAGCTGTACAGCGACATTGACCTGGTACAAAAAATACGTATATCACGTTTAAGATGGCTAGTTCATGTAGAGCGTATGGACAACAATGCTCCGGCTCGCAGTATCTTCGATTCCAACCCAGAGGGAAGACGCAGTCAAGGAAGACCTCGCCTAAGGTGGCGCCCTCAAGTGAAAGATGACCTCAACCAACTTGGAGTGCGTAACTGGAGGCAGCTAGCTAAAGACCGAGCTAGCTGGGGAGGAATGTTGGTTGAGGTCCAGGTTCGTCCCGAACTGGAGCGCCACCTAAGTAAGTAAGTAAATACCTATTTATTTTCGACGAAGAATTCGTACGTATTTTAATGTTGTTTGAGGAATAATGGTTTGTTGATGAGCAGCTGATACTGTAGAAAACAAATGGATTTTGCAGTGCAAAACTTTGACATGTTCGGCATCATTGAATTCATTGCCGAGAACAATTGTATAATATGATAATATTCTTGAAATTCATCATCTACTTCTACTTGGACATACTCTCCATTACCATAATCGCCAGACCTTCCTTAAATTATGTTCTTCTTTCTGTACCGGAAGGCATCCTGCAAGCTTTTCAAATGATTTTTCAAAAATGTTCAAACTTATTTACTACCTGAAGCCAAGGGCATTCCATCTGTTACCCTATTGCATGCTGCGTTTAATGCATTGTAATTGCAATGAAGTGGATGTTGCTTGTTCCAAATAAGTTCCTCTTGTTCCGTTATCTTAGCGACCATTTTTTTTTTGGTCGGCATTTCTCAACTTTGTTTGCTTCTTGACTTTATTCAAAGGATTTTGGTCGGAACTTCTTTTTGACGGAGTTTTAAAGGAGCAACGAACTCAACAATCCCGGTATTTGTTAGATATCTCTTGCAAAATTTCGGAAATCGTTTTGACAAACACATAAATTAAACTATTTTATTTTTCTTCGCTTGCCAAAATTATTTCCGTTCAAAAATGCAGGAAAAAATAACTGATAAGCGAAAAATTTTGTTCCAAAAAAAAATTTTCTCGCATGTCACTTTGGTTTATAGGTCCAGCTAAATGGATTTTTTGTGGAATTAATTTTCTCCATTGGGAAAAAAACCGAACCTTTCGTATGAGAACTTCACTTCGCTTTGATGTATAAACTAGGCTTAAGTCAACAAAAAGTTTCGGGTGAAAACTTTTTTTAAGATCAACAATTTGGCTATGCGCAAATAAACCTGACATACATGACGATAAATTTGATAATTTCCAACTTTTCTATGACACACCTGACAATGACAACTTTCGTATTGTTTTTTTTTTTCATTTGACAGTCTTCATAATTGTGTCCAAATAAATTCTTTGGGCTAAAATTCGAAGCCTGGGGAAATATTTTACTCTCTCGTAAGATGTCTCTTCTTTGAAAAACTTCCAAAATTTGGTGTACAGAATTTGACATATTTTTGTTAAAATAAAAATCTGTAAATTTTGTTAAAAAAGTGCATGAAGAGGCCTATATCTAACAATAGCAACTGTGTCAAAAAATGACAATCATTTAGAGTTTTCGAAAATGAGCAGTTAAAATGAGTAATTAGTAAAATTAGTCTTCTGTCATGTGATAATAATTCTGTAAGTAATGTGCTCGGATCAAAAATGATTGCCAAATAAATTTCAATGCTAGATTTGTTGCGACAAAAATGATGAATGGTTTGAATTAAACACATTTTGATGTGGCTTATGTTTGAATTCACTTTTGACATTATTGATTATGGTTAGTTATCTACAGAAAAACCAGTAAGTGAGGAGCTATCAGGCAGATCATTAACACTATAATATCAAACGTTATCATAATATACATTTGCTAGTCATGATGGATGTCTTCTTTTTTTGTATGATAAACATATAATAGCAGAAATTAAACTATTAGTAATTGATGTGAGATTGAGAATTTTAGCCAATTCTACCAGATACAAGCAGTATGTATTCCAAATTTATTAATGACCATTGTCCCAAAACAAACTGAATGGAGGCTACTTGGATATGCTAGTATTTTCCCATTTTGAAATCTATTCAGTTTAATATTCGATTTAATGTAAGCTAATTTAATTAATATTAAAAAATATTTTGCTAATTTTAAACGAGTTATTCATCGATTTGATCATCACAAAAATGCGTTTTATCATGAAGCTATGTTCATATGACACTTTGGCATTTACAAAGACCAAAAACTTATGTTGGCTTAGTTTTAACGGTTTTAGTCAACGGCCTTGGCTCTGATGAAAGCAGTGCTTCGCATCAATCTGCGAAATAAAGCATCATTGCGCGTGGGGTTAGTACTTGGATAGGGTGGGAGACCATCCAAAAACAAACCGTGTTCCATCTTTCTTGCTATGTCTTTATCTGTTGAATTAATGTTTTGAAATGCATACATGGCTGTGTAAAATGTAATGTACTCTTTTAAGCTTCTGGAGATAAATATATACCACATTTTTCGCTAAAAATTGTTAAATAGTTACAACTAAATATGTGTACACTGCGGCGTATGCGTATCTTTTTTTTAATAAAAAATATATGACAATTATTGTAGATCGGTCATAAATGAGCTAGTTTTTAACTTTTTATAAATGAATAATTCAATTCGAAAAGCGGCATTGATAAATAGAACTGATTTTCTATACTAAATGTACTTTAAAACCAACTGGGCCAACTTGGAGGGTATGTAATAAATTAGGCCAAGTTCATAAAAAAATTTAAATTATTTTCTTCAAAAAGTAGACAAAATTAAAATAAAGCAAAGCCACTTTTGAAACAGGGTTTCTCTCTTAATGAATACCTTTTCAAGGTTAGCACATAGTTAAATTTATATAAATAAAGAGTTAAATAAATAACGGGTGTTTTTTTAAGGGCTTGAGAACTTTAATACTACAAAACAGAAACAATGTTGGAATGAGTTTTAATCAAGTAGATAATTTCATGGCATTTATTTTATAAATATGATTTCTGGCATATGTCCGCCGCGGCTACGAACTACATAGTCAATTCAATCAGTCGAATTTTGAACTATTTTTTGCAATAAATCTTACCAATGCTTAAAGAGTTGCTGGTTTGTCGCCCATAAAAGAAAAGTCGAGAGGCGTTATGTCGCACAAACGATGGGGCCAGTTAACAGGACCACTTCTAGAAATAAAGCTGTCACCAAATTGATTTTGGCAAGTTGCCCCGGAGCGTGTCGCCGCCTTGTTGGAACCAAATGTCGTGAATGTTTAGCTTATTAATTTCTGGTTGCCTAAATTTTACGCGTAATTGAAGGACAAAGGCTAATAACTTGAGAACGGCGACGAATCGACATTTCGTCGTCTTCTTAAACACAACAATATTCTCTTAGGTACGCACAATTCTTTCTGTTGTTGATGGTTTTGAATCGAGAATAGTAAAATTGGTGTGAAAACGATCTATAACTGCACGAATTGCTTGGCCGATTATGTTGACTTTGAAATGGATGTAGTGTTTTATATGAACTTCGCGAACAGAGTTATTTTTTTCTTAAGGTAAATTACCATAATTTGTATGCGTTGTTCTGGCGTTCACCGATTCAAGCTGATTTGCCAAACCTTGCTCAACAGAAATGTCAACAGAGTTTGACATTCTCAAATGTCAGACCAAAGACAACAACCATCCAAACTTCTCATGCAGCTAACAAAAAACGCCCTTTATTAATAAAGCTCAATAAATAAAAAAAAGGAATTTTTCAGTTAGATTTGCAATTTCGTTTAGAAAAAAAAACACTAGCTGCCGAAATTGCCTCTGTTTTTTTTAGAATTACAAAACTTTTTGAAAATTTTTTTTTTTTAATAAATGTTTAGTTTATTTTAAAAAATTGCATTTGTTGAAATAGGCGGCCTAAGGGAGATTTCAGTGCATATTTTCTCTTTAAAGGTGTTATTAGGTATTTTGTATATTTTAAAGTCGAATTTTACTGAGAAAGTCGAAAATGAAAAATCTTTCAATGGCACACACCGTTAATAACAGTTTATGTTAAAATTGTGTCTGGCCAAAATATAGACCATACCTACCTAAAAAAAAAATACCCCGAATTTTCTAGAGAATTAAGCTTTTTGTAACGGTTTTATACCAGTTAGCTTTATTTTTGGGTTAAAGAAGATTTCAGAGGTGGATCTTTAGGATACCATAAATACGCTTCAGTACCAAGTTTGAAGAAAATCGATTCAGAATTTTAAGCTGACACATGCAGACAAAATTGCGGAAAAAACTTTTTTTGTCTAAATATCAAGTTTAAAAAAATCGATATTTTTGCCAAATACGCAAGTAAAAACATGAGCACTATATAACAAAAACAGTTCTTTTAACAATTGTTTATTATTACGTTAAATTTTTTAAATTTTTTTAGAATTTAAAAACACAACAATGGATTTACAAAATTTATATATTCGCCGAATTTTTAAATATAGTCTATATTACCACGTTTGCATGGAGACTTGTTGACTTATTGAATCAGGATTTAAGCCATTGTATACTTGAATCGGATTAAAATCGGATTACTCGATCCGATTCCACTAGACGAGCTGGATCGAATTGAAAATATATATGTATACCTGAATCGAGGAATCGAAGAATCGAATTCACATCTGATTCTTGGTGTGTGCGTGTGTGCAGCAATAGTGATTTTTTTTTTCTGTTCACATGCAAACATTTATCTGAAGGTTCAGATTCTAATCACCAAAAATGAAGAATAATATTCAGGAAACCCTCAGTTTTTTGAATGAATTATGAATATATACAAAGATCCTACAAATTCTTACCAGAGAGACACAAAGAGATATGTATTCTGTGTCAAAAAAAAACAACACTCAGATTTTGTTGTTGGATCCTTCATATGAAGATCCTTTTTTGTTCATCCTTTTATATTTATTTTTACCAAGGGGTAATGATGACGGGTCATTGTATTGACAAAAGTTTCGTTTGCATAGTCGATTATCAGTTCGGAAAAGTTTTTCGAAAGATCGGTTTAGATAGGTATATAACCATCAGCTTGTGTTTTAATAGTAAATGGGTACCTACTTACTTAACAAAAAATATATATAAAAAACCAAATGATAAAACATAAAGGTATGTAAAAAATGGTGTTAAATTTTCTTAGAAAGATAAAAATCATTTCTTTAATTATAGCATCGTGTAACAATTAAGAAGTCCTGGAAGCTATAAAAGCCAAACAAGAGGAAAATCATGATGAAATATTCAATCATAAATGAATCAGAAATAATGAATTCACTTATGATGCAATTTGAATCATTTTACCTGGGCTCTTAGACACCGATTTGAATCATTTTAATGGTTCATTCATGATCTGAAAATTCTGAAATCAAATGAACTTACTCGTATATAAGGGTTCCATATATTCGTTTAAATGATTAATCCCTGAACCTTTTCTGAATCGCAAAAATGATTCCTGTACGTTTAATTAAAGTAAAGGTATATACTTAGAAATCCTTCACTTAATTTAATTTTATTGGAATTATTTTTTATGATTTAGAAAAGATTCAGGCATTAATCATTTAAATGAATATATGGAGCTCTTATATACGTTCATTTAAATGACGAATTTTCAGATCATAAATGAATCATTACAATGATTCAAATTGGTGTCTAAGAGCCCAGGTAAAACGATTCAAATTGCATAAAAAGTGAATTCTTTTTCGTCCAGTTTCTTCACTTTTATGAATTAATTATCGTTCATTTCTGAATTTAAATGTTTGCTGGGCAGGGTTTCCGTTATCTTTGTATTTGTTCTTTTGCATGTTTTTGTTGTTTATTCTGTAAGCTCAGATTGTCACTTCGATTCCATTTTAATTCAATCTCTCGATTCCGCGAGGCCCTATACCTGAATCGAAATCTTAATTCAGATTCCATTCGCTTCCCAAATCCACTCATATAATTGAGGTATATAAGATTAACAGAATACTGGAACATCGTCCTTTCCCATTATTGTAATTTTGGAGCTTTATCGAGTTTTCTCTAGTATGGCATTTCTGGCAGCCAGTTTCTTCAATTTATTTTTTTAAAGGCAAGGAACGAATCCACATCCGATTCTCTGTGGTTGCGAAAATAAAGCGTAGTCGCGCCAAAATATGATTTAATGTTTTCATGTGCGTTCATTCACATTTAAACTCATGTGTTCTATTTTTGTTTTTGTGCGAGCGAAAAATCGCATTGCGTTGGTAGTCTTGCGTATTCATTATTTAGTAATTTTTCTTTGTTGTTGTGGTGTTTGTTTTTGACTTTTATTTATGTATACTTTTAATGATTGTAAACTTACAACTTAAGTAGGCTAGTAGATTATTTAGAGAAGTCTTCAATATTTTTCTTCTCACAGACTTAATAATTATGTCTAGTACTAATTCATTAAGGGTATTTATGCAATGGCGGAAAACCCGTATAAACCTCAGAAACCAGATAATTTATTTGAAATCATCTGGTTTCTGAGGTTTATCCGGGTTTCCGCCGTTTCATGAAAACCCTTATTATTTATTGTGTGTGGGAAAAAAATACATTCGAGTTTATTGTTTCATTAATTTGTCCGTATTTTGTTAACATTTGATGAAGCTCTCCATGAACATTTGTCTACTGTGTTTTTAAAGGTATTTATCTATTGGTGACTTGTAGTGAAGACCCAAAAAACATGCCGCATTTCATTAGCTGAGTATTTATGAGTAACTTAACAGTCTTCAACATAAACCTTTAACCCTGTCACTGTCATGTATTTTATTTAAACGTACAAATTTTGATAACGTACAATCTGATGCCTATTTTAAATTTAAATTTAAATCTATAAATAAAACCACTCCATACTATAATTTAAAAAAGAATTATTACCCATTTAACTGCAAAAATATCTCCAAATTCAAAAATAGCACAAAGCGCATCAAGAACAATATAACTTTTCTTTAAACAAAAGCACAAACGCCCATTATAAAGTTAGGGCACATTAACAAAAAGATAACAATTTATTTTAATTTTATCTTTTAAATCAAATATCATTAATTTTGTTCACGACTGTATATATGAATTAAAACAGGTACTTGAACATTAACTGATAAAAACACAATTCAACACTAAGTTACAATAGAAAAATAATTGAAAGAATATAAAAATTATTGTTTCGAAAGTTATCTATCATCGACACATGATTTATGTGTTTTGCTGATATTAAAAATTCATAAAACAATGCCCTCAATGTTGATACAAAACAAAAGAAACTGTTTAAATATTTTGCAAAGGTGAACAAAACACGCAATAGAATAGGTAGGTATATGTAACTTATCAATTATAACTTGAAAAACACCATCACAAGACACTTTACATACATTTAAACAATCATCACAATAACATATGTCATCTGTTTCGTCTAGTTCTTCGTCCAGTTCATTAGGGATGTCTGATTTGACAGAATCAACATCACTGGGATCAAAACTCTCATGAGCCCTACGGTGTCGCCTACGATTTAAGTTCTTGAGGCGCCACCAATCTTTAAGCCAAGACCATTCCATAGTCGCATCGACAAGTGGAATCTGTCAACGCGCGCGCCGTTTTGTTTATTTTTTTACGTTTAAACTCAAAGTTCGTTAATGAGGTGAAATTAAAAGTAATAAATCGTGTGAATCAACAACAAAATGACAGATGAGTGGAATATTTTGGTTCGAAAAAAAATTTTTGAATATTGAAATTTCGAAATAAGCGATGTGATGTTTTCGTCTCCGTTATACCGTTGATACTGATTTGCTATACGTTTAATTGGTCGTAATAAGCGTGAATGAGATATGAAGGTCTCTTTGTTGATCACTCGGTAGAGCTTCAGAAACCGTCGTCATCCGTCTGTACTATGCTATGAGATATGTAGCCAATTCAATGCTCTTTATCACTCTCTCTCAGCCACAGACAGCAAAGCGTCAGGCAAAATTGGTGACAGCTGGTATACTCGTACGTATTTTAATCTAGGGGGTTAAGGGGTTGAAATCGATCAAAGTGTTAAAAAATTAATTGCCTATTGCATAATAGCGTAGCATTGTGATGATACACAAAGAGTTCGAACACTAAAAGAAATGTACATATGTAAACAATCATTGTTTTCGAAAAACAATAGCTCTCTTCAAAGCTGTAGCTATATATGTATTTATATATATACATTAAGGGGGTGGAAAGGGGTATAATGCCCCTTTATTAATTCGATGAGCAGTTTATTTTCCGGATTTTTTTTTATAAAGAAATTAAGAGTAAAATGAAAAGCTAAAGCCGAAGGTATAAGGATATAAATGTGTTTTCAGTTAAATATTTTCTACATTTATTTGTTTTCCTGACAATCATCCAAAAATTTTTGGTTAAGGACAAAGATTTTGTTTTTTGTTTTTTTTTTTGTTCAGGACACGAGAATTCTTTCAGCTTTATTCATAAACGATTTTAGAGACTGCGTAAAGTTATAGCAACTATAAACTCGGAAATGTTATTTATAAAAGTTATGTAATGGTGAATAGAGGCATTTTAAGCTAAACGTTTATCAAAAACCTGGGCGTTTTGATTTCTTATTCACAAACAGTATTGTTTCCTCATCTCTAAGGGTAATAGATTACTCATTTTAGTACTTTATTTGACACAAGGGTATTGTAACTAAAATGCGCCGGATAATGTTTTATGAATATGAATGTGCGCAACGTTGAATAGAGCATTAATAAATGCTTATTCACTTCGTCCTATCCAACCGTTGATAAATCTTTAAGCGAATTCTATTGAATACGACTGTTTATGTTATATTATGTAATATAATCTTAAAAATTAACTTAAGTCCTTAGTTAGATCGAAGTTATTCAAACTGAATAAGGGTTCCGCGAAACTCCTGTGAGGGCTCCGCAAGAATTTAGAAAAATATTAAGAACCCTCTCTCTCTCTGATCAACAGAATATTTCCTGCATAGACAAGCACTTGCGACGCGACGAGGCAAATGTCGTCAAATCTAAAATTAGTTATGAGATGAAGCGCTCAGCGCTTTGTTATTAATTCTATCAAATTATGACCACTACAATCCCGATAGTTCTCATTATTGTGTGAAGATTATGGTAGTAAACTTAAAACACTGCTGCTCCATACAGAAGCGCGATGGTTATCTCAGAGTAAAACTTTGCTATTTGAGCTTAGAGCCGAGTTAAAATGTTTTTTTTTTTCAAATATTTCATTTGATTTAAAAGACCGTTTGTGTGATAAGACTTGGCGGTTCCAAAAGAGGGCCTTGAACAAAATAAGTGCCTTCAAAAGTAAATTAGAGTTTTTAATTATTTGCGTTGGTAAGAGAGAAATAGGAAGCTTTACGTCATTCAGTGAGTTAGCGATAATGATTGAGAAATGTTTCAATAAGATGACGTATTTGAAGAATTCATCCAATATCTCCCTACGATGCGCGATAACTACAAAAACAAAATATACTGGACGCCGAACCTGATATGAGACTTCAACTCTCATCAAACCGGATATCAACCAATTGATGAAAAATAAAAAAAAAAACAGTTTCATACCTCCCATTAGATTTCTGTTAATAAATAACTGTTTCATTGTACTCGTATTGTACTTATTAATAAAGAATGAACATTAATAAAGATAGTTTTGTTTTATTGTAGGGTTCTGTCAAGTACTTAGCTTTCCAAAAGGGTTCCGTCACCAACAAAGTGTGAGAACAATTGCATTAAGCAATGACATTTTTTTTCGAATTTTTAAAAAAAGGTATGTTTTTTTTTATTAAATTGTCAGTTTGTCTTTGTCATAAAGATTAACAGCCTTATTAATAAAAACTGCTTAGTCCACCTTTAGGGCATGGACTTACAAAACGATGGAATAAGAGTTAGACTATGGATTAAAATTTCCTATCAATAAAAAATAGAACAAAATCTATTATATAATAAGTATCAACTCTATCTCTTTTTATTCTATGTCCCTGTAAATTTCTTTGTCAATTCTTCGATGGTCTAGCCAAGGACTAAGTTGGTAAACGTCAAATAGCAAACATTCTGTTTTATTAATAGCATTTCGCACTTAGTCCACGAAATAAGTTCTAAACCTTCCCTAATCAATGTTTATTAATGTGGGTGTAAGTATTTTATGAAAATCTCTAGTGTCTATCTCTATCTATCAAAATATCATGAAAGTCACAAATTTACACTTACACATTTGCACTTTTGACATATAATTCGACAATAAACTTTAAATGTATATATGGATGTGTACATTTGTAATTGAAGGATTACAAAGTGATAAAGAAAATAGAAATATATATTTTTTTACACGAAAAACAGTTAAGTGTGCGAAGGAAAATATTTCGTGTACTTGTTTTTACGTCAAAAAATCGGTTTCTGCTAATTTCAATTTAATGACATACGTTTTTTTTTATTTTTAACTGGTTTTCATTTGCTAAAAATTAGATTCCACAAAACTTGAATTTTAAAGTTTGATTAATCTTTGTTTAACAAAACAAAAACTTGCATATATTATAATGAGTAATGAGTATTCCCCTTCAAATATTTTATTGGCTACGGCATTGAGTTAAATTATCATTATTAATAATCGAAGGAGAGCAAATCGTTATCTGAGATTTGTATTTTATATATTATTATCGTTTTTCTATAAGCAAAATAATTTGTAGTCAGTCTGGGTTGGTAGACAAATGTAACTTTTTAGTATGTAGCCATTTAGTGACAGAAGTTTTGGTTTTATTAACTAGTAGTAGTTTTCGAATAATTCATAGCTAAGAATGTTAAACGATGACTGCTGGTGGAAGCAAGGTCGACACCAAATGTTGATATTTAAATATGAAGTGAATCAAATAGAAACCGGATTTTTGTTTGTATTCGAAGCTTAGTCTATCGATTTCAAGCAGATAGAGGCTCGAGCCGGTATTTTTTAGAGTTATCTAACAATTCAAAAACGAAGAAAACTTTACATAATCTATACAAAGTATCAATTAAAAAGAATAGTAAAACGCGTCGGTAAAGCAGTTTTTTCCAGAATAAGAATCAAGCTTTGAAAATTCTCTGGACTTAGTCAAGAGTAAATGTATTCGTTTTTTTCGTGCAATTACAGTCTTGTTGGCAAAAAAGCATACATATATACAAGGGATTTCATATGTCATTATCTTTAATTACTCTTTATTCACAAAATTATAATCAGCTAATATTTTGACAAGAACACAATTAATTTGTAATTTTCTGGAGGCTGGCCAATCAGATAATAGAAACGAGAATTATTTTTAAGTACAATATGTCTTCTGAACGCGTTCAATTTTGTCTCAAAATGCGCTAATTTACACCTTTTGGGTTCAACGAACACTTTAGAGTGTTGATAAAGAATTGAAAATCACAAAACAAAACCATTTTTCACGTTGACGATCACATTCCTTCAGAAAATTCTGATGTGCTCAAATTAAGATACAGAAAATGCGTTAGCGAGAAAGTCAACAACTTAAATTATGGACGGATTTACACAGCGCGTTTTTATGTTACTTCCTAGAGGAAGAATTCGAATATTTGTTTTAGCTCAATTTTTGTCATATATGTAGGTACTTGTTACCAGTAATGTTTCAAGCGTATAAAAAAATACGTTACAAATATTTGACGAAAAACGTATAATCGTTTTATAAGTTATATTGTGCTTTCATTTTTTGATTTTGATGTGAAGCTGTTCTGTGTTAATAAGCTAAACTATATTATCGAGCACCGAACCACTTTACCATTTCCTGTAAGGGACAGTTTTTCACGAAAACCACTCAAAACGACACAATTGAAACAATTCAGCACTTAATTGGTTTCTCCAAAACTAATTGTAGTTTAAGATTTATAAAACAAACACATCTTTTATATTTAGCGTCAAAAAACTGCTCAATCGGAATACAAATCTTCTAAGTGAAACAACCAAACCCATATTCAATATACCTACATATGAATGTTCGTAGAAGTTTTTTTTTTGCTATAAAGGTAATTTTAAATGATAGATCAATTTAAAAAATCCCTATTTAATTTTATTTTATAAATGCCTTCAATTAATAGTCACAAAAAGTTGACAGTTGGTGTTAAAATATTTAAAGCGTCAATCAAATACGAGTAAATGGTCGCTGCGAATGCTTCAATTAGTTTTTGTAAAACCTCGTTTTTGATCCAGAGTAAAAATGGTATTAATATCACATAGTCGGTGAAAAATTGTTCGTTTCACAGAACAAAAATTTGTTCCGATATAAAATTGAATTTACAAAACATTGAAAAATTGAATTTTGAAACCAACATTCATTTCACATTAACTTTACACACTATAATCTGTTGTTACACTTGAACAAAAAAAAATTCATACCAACACAATTTAACTTACACATTCGAAAAATAACGTTTGGGGAGGAGACCAAAAAGACATTATTCTAAAACGAAAACATTCGCAAAACGAGTAAATACGTTATGTTTGTACCGATAATGATCTTATTCCATCCAGATTCTATACATAATTAAATTCTAAAAAATACGCAAAATATTCGAATCTTTATAAATTGAAAATTTGCATACACAATATACCCAATGTTATTATAGCTCAAATAGAAGCAAGATAATACCACCTCTGTCTGTTATCATTTTTTAATTAGCTGTCTTTAAACAAACTGTAAAAGTTAGTATTTCGTTCGATGAACAAGACTCCCACAAATATTTTGTTTATTATTAAAGCCAATTTTTATTAAACTTAAAGCAAGCAATTTGGTTAAGTATACCAGTAGAATTGTTACAGTATAAGCCGGTTACATGCATCAAACATAACACAATGTATTGGGCGCAACTAGCTATGTAGAATCGTCCATGCATTTTAAATTATAAAACAATCAATTGCAAACGCTTATATTTCATAAGTTTGTTTAGTAACGCATAACTGTTTTTTGAAACTTGATATAAATTTCAAGTAAAGAAACAGATAAAACTACTTGAATCGAACATGACTCTTTTTGTAAAAAAAAAATATATCATCTCCTCATTTTTCTTCTTTCGTTTCTTAACCTCAATTTTAATATAATATCCTTTTCACACCAAACCCAAAACAAGGTTTTCGCGAAATTATCGGTTTTGGCTGAAAACCTAAAGCAAAAACACAAGTTTTCCCATACATTTTTTATAAACCACTCGTTTTGATAAACTACAAGTTTTAAATAAAACCAGTTGAAAACATATTGGATTTGCAAGATGAAATAAACAAACACAACTTGTGAAACATTCAGTGCTCAATTAATCGTCACATAAATAGCTGACGGGTTGCTGCCAGGAAAAACGAAAAAAAAAACAGTTGTCTGGGGTAATTTCAATTTCAATTGTCTGTGGTGCCAAAATAATTGAAATGTCAAACGAAAACTTGTAAATATTCAGTGTAAACGGTTTTAGAGTTTGTGAAAAGCCTATAAGATGAAGAGAAAGTTTTAAGGCATTTTTCCAGTTTAAAACCCTAAGATCTATACATTATATTTTATCAGTATTTGACAGCAAAGCTGAGAAATGTTCATGCCAAATTCAGTTGTTTAAAAGAGACTTTCATTTGACAGTGTTATATAATTAATTTAACGAAATAATACCATGTGGCGTAATATTAATCACCCTATCGGAAGATGCTATTATTTTTTTTTTTGCTAATAACGGCAGATGTCACTCGAAACAATTATTCCGCCTTTTTTTAGTGTATTGATTCACACCACATATCAAAGAAGAATTGACATTTGCCGCCATTTGTAAAAATTATAGCATCTTCTTATATGATGTTATGATATTAAATGTTAACAAGTTGGTTAATATACATTTACTTCCTCTAAGAATTTATAAAATTTAAGTTCAATTCAATTCATCCTCAATTAAATTAAGATTTATAATAATATTTAATTTATATAATATTAAATATATATAATAATTAATTTATAATCATTAAACGATTTATATGTAATTGAAAAAAAAATGTCCAATACACTTTTAAACTATTTCGCGTAAACGATTTTTTTTTTAAAAGTTCTTTAGATAAAGATATTCGATTTAAAAATGCAACTAAATTTGTTTTAATTTCGATGACAACACTTATATACATTTGTCAATGTCAGTTTTGTTTTGTCAGTTTTCGTGTCGATTGTTATTGTCCCTAATCTTTTGCTAATAAAAGTTCAAGATTTCAACACGTAATTCAACTCTGTAAATTTCCATAGTGCTTTGTCATTAATTAGATTGCTTCCACAATTTATAAGAAATTTGATAAAGTGCTTTAACAAAATGGCCACAATACCCAGCAAATTTCGAGCTTTGCGATTTCAAGACCATATAGTTTTCCTTTAAAATAATTTCTTTCAAGGCGGGATATGAGAAGAATATGATCAATATTCGAAAACAACGAAAGTAACCATGTGAAAGGATTCTTTCGACATCCAGAAACACCTTGCCAGAAAATGAAGTTCTGAGAATTCTTATTGGTTAAAACTGGATGCAGCTTGTGGCGTACTCTAAAGAGGCGATATCATACCATTCGGGCAGACGACATAATTTTGTCATGCCCTAACATATTCTTGAATTTAAAAAGAAAATGTGTAAACTGTATTTGTAATGAATAAATCTAATCTAAACAACCAGCAGGTGTAATAGGGTATAATTTGTATTCTAGTTGACTTTATTGCATTTTCACCGCAAACGAAAAAAACGCGTTTTTGCTTGACATATCAATTGTTTTGATATTTGGCTATATTCTAACTTCTACGTCAACAGCTGGAATGTAGAAACTTGTTGTGTGGGAAAAATGTTGTGATGTTGATAATTTTTTAACAAAACCCGATTTTTTTGGGAAGGGTGAAAATGGTTTGTTTTTCGAAGCAAGGCAATAAGGCCTATTCTGCCACATCTGTTATTCTGCTACGAATTTTCTGTTATGATGCATAACAGATCTCCACCATAAAAGATATTTTATAATTGGTATTCCGGAGTTCGATCTTTTATAAAAGTCTGTTATGGAACTTCGAAAAAGAAACATTTATACGAACAGACCTAAAATCTGTTTCAAATTATCAGATGTAGTAAATAAAAATTCTCGGCAGTTGTCACTGACGAATAACAATAAATTAACCTGTGGAATGATCGTATTTTGTTTGGCGAAGATAAATTTTTGTTTTCTGTAATTTTTCCATAACAGTTCCTGAATTTAATATATCCATTATAAAAAGTTGTACAAAACGCACATCGGCAAGATAAGCGACTAATTTCTTATGTTTCATCCATCAAATGTGTTCTGTGCTTTAGTGTATTGAAATAATTTAGTTTTCAAATTATTTACATATTTGAGTTTGTTATTATGCATTTTAATTATTTTTTGTTATATCTGTCTCCTTTTAAGACCAATTAATTCACGAAATAAAAGTTTTTACTACATATATTTAAATCTTTTATGATAAAAGTAACCAAAATGTGCCTTTTATTCTTTTATGATTCATAAAAGATTCCATAACAGATTTTGGCATGCTGAATACCAAAAATGCAGTTCGTAAAAGATTTGTTGAGAATTTCGAAGTTTTGACAGCTCATTAGCAGATTTCTTAACAGATTTCATAGCAGATTAAGCATGCAGAATACCAAAATTATAATTCATAAAAGATTTTTTGACAGTTTAAACTTTTGTATGAAAATTCATAACAGAATAGCAGAATAACAGATCTCGCCGAATAGACCCAAATAGTACGATAAAAAGGCGATATATTGCATAAGCAGTTTGCAGCACCTTAAATGAAAACAAAACTGTTTTACCGACATATTTTACCATTTTGTTATCGATAGACATTTTGTTTTATGTAATGGCGTCCCGTTCCCTCCGAGCTTTCAAAAAAACATCGATTCTCTTAAAATCCAAAATTCGTTTTTCTGCGTCACTACTCAGTTATCATCTCAGGCGATCAACGATCAATGAATTTACAGAATTTTGAAATAAAAAACTACAAGCCGTTGAAAGAAAAATTGTGTTCATTTAGATTTTCTTAGCACATGCACGACTCCTCCTTCACATATTTTTCAGATGCAATTTAAGCAGATGGCTGTATTAAGAACAAACATTAAATATAAGTAAACACAAAATGCAAATAACGGCATTTACAAAAACACTAAAACAAATATTAATGCATAAATAGTTTTTTTTTGTTTAATAATATAGTTCACCCCGTAGGAAAAAGATGAAGATCTCATATCCATTTGTAAAGGAGGTTTCGGTTCTAGAAGAGAAAGAAAAAAGATTATAACAAAAGCCAGGCCGATAACGGTAGTTGAGGTACACAGTACATGATTAAAACAAAACTATTTTACATAATACAAACCTACATATACATGAGTGTAATATGTAAGTCAATTTGTGATTTCTGCATTTTTTTTTTTGTAAATATGAAGGGATGAGTCGATTTTTAAACTTATTGACTTAGTTTACTTTGGATATTTATTTAATTTAATACCAACCGATTAAATTTGGAGTTGAATACACATGAGATAGCGGTTTAAATCCCATACGGTCAGTATGCCGATTAGGCGGTTGTACTGGTTTTTCAACTGGTGACGTAAATTTATCGAAGCTATTGCCCATTTCTAAGCAAACTTTAATTATTTATATTTTGTATTTAATTATTATTTGATCGTTTTTTTTTTAACTGGATAAGTATGCATATATTTACAGTAATCTTTCATTTAAAATAATGTATGCATATGCCTTTAGTTAGTTTTAAATAGGATTAGTACAAGCATAAAGGATTGTTTGCTATTAATCGTTAGCTTGTTTCATTTTTTTATAGAGTAAAAAATAAAGGAAAAAGATTTAATTAATTATAATTATTAATAAAATTAAAGTGAATTTGTCTTTTGAAAACTCAAAATTTCGAAAACGACTCAATAGATTTTTTCAAAACTTTGTATTTGGTGGTTTTTTGACATTATCTTGAATAGTTAAAAAACTATATTTCTAAAATAACAAACAACATTAAGAAAAAATTTATTTCTCAAAAACGGCTCCAAGAATTTTTATTAAAAAAGAATTGTGTGTTCTTAAATTAGTACAGTTCACTTTCAAGTATAAGAATATTTTCTTTTGCGTACTCATTAACGGTACTTCCTATAGAACCACTTTTCATATTTTCGACTTTCTCAATATAGGATAAACCGATTAAAATAAATTTTTTTATGCAAATGCTCCCAAAAATTGTTAATAAAACTGCGTACTCACATTTTTAAAAAATAAATAAAAATGTTTCCTTGAAAAATCGATTTTTCAAAAACCAGTCACAGAAGTCTTTTTTAAATTTGAATTTTATATACATATTAATAATATCTTTAAAATAGCGTTTCAAATTTTTTTTCTAAAAATGTTTTCATAATATTATTCAAAAAAAAAATTAATTTATTAAAAAATCGCTCCAAAGATTATTGAATTTTTTTTGATATATTCTTATTTATCCATGAATTCAAATGGCATCTTTGTTTTCCCTCAAACTATAACGACTAAGCAATATAAAAACATTTAAGTTTGTGTATTATCCATTTACTTCTACCTTCACTTTTTGTGAATTTTTGCGTACGTCACTGAATACTTAATACAATGTAGGCCCTCATACATTTATATATATATATGACAGTTCTTTAAAAATCACATGAATCTTTTTTTTTTTTTTATAACTTTTCACGCGCTCAAGGGATTATGAATACCCTTAATATGTTTTTTTCTTAACACAGCGCGGCATCCGGTGGAAGAAGAGAAAGAAGGATAGGAAAGATGTGTGGCGCGATGTTTTTTGAGACAAGAGCTGGTTGATGTCTCAGATTTATCTCCAGGGATGGCGGCTGAACTAATGCGGAGAGAATTACCGCGTCTTATTTATTTATGCCCCTTATAATTCGCATTATTTTATTTATTTCGTTGTCACATTTTATGGGTATGCTAGTTTACTCGATCACATGTTGTTAGTGTTATGCCTAAACAGCATGTAATGAGCAAAGCAGCAACTTATTTTATGACAATTTTTAGAATTGGTTTTTAATGGAATATAAGAAGACATAGACAACGGCAGGAATCGAACCTGCAACTACGAGGTTGACAGGCGAGCACACAACTATCGCGCCACGGCCACCCCTGTATGCATTGCACCTTAATTACAAAGTTATATGCATATAGCTATCTACCCACCAACATTCTTCATTTTCATTATTATGTGTACATGTTTACATACTAAGGTTCCATCTTAATGTATATGTATATATGTAGATACATTTTACTCTCCTAACCTACATCAATCTTACCTACATAAACTTTAAACCTGCATAGGATAACTACACCTAACTTACTAAAGCTCAATTGTTAGCTACATTAAAGTTGTTAGCTACAAGAGCAAGTTCGTGCGATTCAGTCGTGCATTTTATTTCTTTCGTAATTCTACCTCACCTAGAACTTATTTAAATTTAATGAAAATCGGTTAAGGAACAACGAAGTTAACATATTTTGAACGACCCCATCTTCCAATTGTACAAACATCACCGTGTCGTTCAAACATTGATTCATGGTTCAGCAATTTAACATTACATACATTATAGACCATGATCCCAGGCCCGGCAGACATACGTTATTTTATCAAAGCTGATTTTTTTATATGTTTAAGGGGATAGTGTCTAAAACTTCGTTTGAAACTTGTCAAACCCCTACAATAGGGCGTTTCGTCTGGCAGACACCTTTAAGATGACATCTTCACTATCCACTTAAACATATAAAATAAAATGAACGACTGGATCGCACGTACTTGCTCCTATGTTCGGTCACATTATATGAAAAAGATTCTTAATAGAAACAACTAAATATATTGTTAAAGTCGTTTTTCACGTAAATTTTTATATATACAAATTTTCTAAAAACAAATATTTAATAATATAAATTTAAAAACAAAATTTCAGAAAAAATCGTCCATCCGTTTTCGAAATATTGAATTTTCAAAAAAAAAAAACAAATATATATTTTTTTCAAAAATCCAAAAAAATATTTTTCGAAAATTTTGAAATGCAGTATTATTTAAAATTCGAAGAAGCTCCTGTATAAAAATATTGATCGAAATCCGTAGAGCAGTTTGTGAGAAAGTCGAAAATCAATAAAATGGTTGTATGGCAGGTACCGTTAATAACAAAATATTTTTTTTTTAATTTTACCAAAATGTAGACCATACCCAAAGTAGTACACACACACCAATATTGATCAATCGTTAGAGCCGTTTTCGAGATAATTAAGATGGTAGAAAAATTTGTATGGCAAGTACCATTTTTTTTTTGGGCTAAAGCAACCATTCAAAAATCTATTTTGGCAATCACCTAAGACGCCCAAGCACTAAGTTTGAACAAAATCGGTTCAGACGTTTAGGCTGTAGATCGTTCTACAGACAGACGGAATTGCGGGACCCATTTTATTGGTGTTCTCTGTCATCGTTATGTCAAATTTGATTAAAACCTCGAGTTCGATTTTGTTTCCCAATGCAAAACTTGCCCTATAGTACCTATGTACATATATCGCAAGTAAAAATTAGCTTTGATAAAATAACGTAGTTGGGTATGCACTTTTAACACTGCATATCTCTGAAATCCCAGCTTTGAAAATTCGGAATGTTCATTCGTTCTTATCTACTTTGGTATCTTTTCACAGAAAAAAATTGTATGTATGTCTGCCGGCCCTGGGATCTTACTCTATGATACTACTTCGAATATATAAATCTACGAAGTAGATACACTGAAGCGCTGGCAACGAGACCATCGACTTAATCATTACACACATTAATACAACACAGAAAACTATAGAAAGAAAGAACAATACTGTGTGTACACATTTTTTTTTAGAGAGCGTGTCGTGTCGTATCATATGTCGGTCGGTTTTTCAATTCCATATAGACATTTTTTTACCCCCAACGCCGCAAAAGAAGTTTTACTTCAACAAGACTATTTGTTCCTGCTACAACAGTAACGAATAACTAACTAAAATGGCATCCGATTTATTTAGAAAATATCTATCTGCTTCTCCGAGGATGCAAAAATATACAAGACACCTTCTAGGCCTTCAACAGTAAATTGTTGCCGTCAAAGGAAACAAAACTTTACAACGAATACGGTGACTGGAGCCGATGTTTTTCCACACAAATTTTTGTTTTGTTTAAGTTTAACCACGGTCCATTCAAGATAGCTCCTTGTTCGGTTTAAGAACCAAACAGAATTAAAGAAATTGATGAAAAATACCAAACACTAATAAATTTCAACAAAAAACAAAAAGTATTTAACGCTGCCGTTTTATTTGTGTCGAGAAACACACCCATATAAGACATCCACATCCAAAAATCAAAAATGTGGTAGATATTTTTATCATTTTTTTATTTCGGAAGTTTCTTCAAGCTGGATCCAAAATGGGCTTTTGAATCAACAGTTTACAAAAACTAATCTCGTCCTTTTTGAATTTTTCTATTTTTTATTGTAAAAAAAGAGCCGTTTTAAATCTCTCACATATCGAAACAATCAGATACCTATAACACAACGCGACAAGTACTTGTAGGATAAAAAAAAAACTGTAACACAAAACGACAAGTCTACAAGCTAAGTGACAATTGTCATTTTAAAATGTGACAAGTGGGAAATTGTTGGATTTCCCTGCTTTTGTAACATAAAGTGACAAGTAGTGTCACGGAAAATTTGCGTAATGTGGAATTCTAAACAACCAAACAATCGATTTTTTCTGAACACAATCGAATTATTTCTAAACAAAGTCTGTCAAAAGTAATAGAATTTACACGCACAATATGTTTTGCTAGTTCCTTATAACAAAAAAAATAGATCTGAAATCGATTTGAAATGGTTGTTTGGAATTCAACATACGAGTAAGTATTGTTAGTGTGTGACAGGTAATTGAAGAGTTGTCAATTGGCATTAGTTTACAAGATTATATTTTCTGAGTAAAAAAAAGTTTGAAAATAAGGAACTTAAATTGTGGAAGAATATACATAGGTACCTCAGTAATTTATAAATTTGTTTTCAACGCATATTTAATTTAAAATATATTTGTTTGATTCTGATCTTAAAAAATCATCGGCACAATATGTATCTTGCCGAAAAATTATTCGTCTTTGATTTGGGGAATAATATTCACTTTTCCAAATATAATAACATATTTATATCTGTAACCTTTTGTTCTTCTTTTATTTTTGTTTTATTTTTGGCCATTTGCCACACAATTTGGACAAGTCAATGAAAATTTATTATTCTGACAAGTGCAACAGTTTTGCGTTGTGTTACACAATGCACTTGTCCTTGTCGTACAAGTATAGTTTGACAACTCAATTTAAGGTGCGTGTTTTTGCAATCCCCGGGGGAATTGGTTGAAAAAAACGACCAAAGCGCTTAGTGAAACACTTAGTAGCATTATTAATTTGCAAGATGATATTTGAAGAACAGCTGTAATGCAAGAAAAAAATAAACATCACTATTTGCCTCATCCTCATTCTTCTAAAAATCATCGGGTTGATTTGTTTTGTGTAATTTCGATATATTTATATTTATAATATATAATAAACTTCTTTTCAATTAAAATAACATAAAAAGAACCAAGTTAATTTTTTATTTATACAAAAAAATGTGAATCAAGTAATTTGAAAATTGAAATCAAGTATTTTGGAAATTGTTTTTAGCCGATGTGATTTTCTTTTAATTTTAATTTTCACAAATACAGTGGTACATAGGATTCAACTACTTGAAAACTACCCCATTCGTCGGTCACTGGTGACATGATATTAGTGGACGAGTTGCTTATTCGGGCGGGACGCTCAGTTCCTATGTCATTAGGAATATAGGTCTGAGCAAGAGCGGATGACGATCAAGAAGATTGAAGTATGGCAAGGATGTAGCAGAGAATCTGTATTGGTTTGCTCCCGTCTACAACAAAACGCAGCGGAAAACAATCTTCTCAGAGAAACCTTTATTTTGTTGTTCATTCAATTCTTGTTAATTGAACGAATATCAACTTCAGGAAATACTTTTTTATTTAATAATAATTTCACAGTCGAGTTTTTTTTGGCGAGGTGGAAAAAACCATAGAGGCAATACAAAAGCGAAAATTGATTTGTTGTTGTGTTGGGGAATGTATATTAAAAGGTAGGTTAGGTTAGGTTGACATGGCGTCAGGAGAACAACTGACGCACTTAGGCCAAATGCTCAACAAAACCAAACAAAATTGTTAATTATCTGACATGTCAAAATGTCAGTTTTGAAGTTTCTATACATTTTATCGATAACTTGGTGAAAAAAGTTTTGGTAGCAGTTTTTATCCTCTCCAATAGCTAAGCCCAGAGAATTCTCTGGGTTTAAGCTAAGCACCCCCGGGGATTAGTTGTTGTTGGATTTAACATGCAAATTGTTAATCCTCCTCATCGTTTTCTTCGTCCAATTTCGCCGGGGCTTAGAAAAAAACACGCCTTTAGACCTACCGACCTGCGTTGTGTTTTAGGCACCAGCTGTGAAACTTCCTCATTAAACAAAATGGTTTTGATTTTTTTGGCGACTGACGATCACGTGCTATATATTTAAATATTTCTTCATTAAACTATTAGTAAGCCTATTTTTATTTGTCTTCAAATATGCTGATATTTTTTTGTCTTCTTTGAACAAGATAATGAGCTAGAAATTTTACAAATGTGACATGTGTGTAATAAAAACATGTTTCATTCAAAAGAGCAATATCTTGATTTTAAGTGTAAATTTTTTTCAGATGTCAATGAAAAACGACATGATAGAAGCTTTCACACCAAACGCTAATGTCGAATTCCTAACAACTTTTTCAAATCGATTTCAGATCGATTTTTTTTTGTAAGGAACTTCAAAAAAATATAGTTTGTGGTTTAAGATCGATCTTGTTAAGTACGATTTTGTTTAAAAATAATTCGATTGTGTTTAGAAAAAATCAAATGTTTGTCCGACATTACTTGTTTTTGAATGATATTTCAATTACTATGATACAAGCTGTGAAATTTTTGTGCCGATGCATTAAATGAAAATAAATTAAATCCCGCTTATATTTAAATGATCTATCATATAAAATTGACTTTAATGCAAAGCAAATTCTAAAAAAAATACTTTTATGTAATTTTTTTTGTTTGTTTTTTTAGGAAAGATTTTATTTTGATTCATCTGTATTATCAGTTGCTATTTGAAGTTCAATTGAACAAGGTGTGTCTGTTCTGAACATTTGAATTTGTTACTAGTTTTGGAAACACGATAGTTCTGAATTGTTTAACTTTTAGTCTTATTCAGCCCTATTAATTAAAAATTACTAAACCATAGAATAATAGTTAGTCTGTGGACTAAAATGTTCAATTAATAAAAAATCGAACAAAATCTACTACAATAAGTGTCAAATCTACTTTTTAATGTCAATTCATAGTCCTCCTCTAAGCCACCATCTTCGATGGTTTAGCGAAGAACTAAGTTTGTAAGTATCAAATAGCAGAAATTTTGTTTTATTAACAGCATTTCAAGCTTAGTCAACGGAATAAGTAATAAACCTTCCCTAGTCCATGTTTATTAATTTGGGTGATTGATTTGTTTGGCGAGAACTAGTCATTTTCGAAAACTTGTACCTCCAATAAATGGAATGGGAAAACTAGTGGGTTATTAGGTTTTTTTTTATTGAATTCAAACATTAATTCTACAGCTGAGAAAAATAAGATTTCTAGTTACCAAACCGTAATCATATATCGTCAGTGCATAGACGTCTGAACCTAGGTACATTTTAAAAAAATTTTCAAATAAAATAAAAAGTCTAAGCACAACCTCAATTAAAAATTGTCTATATATATAAATAGCTATAACTCCTCATAAGGAAGCTTGGTGGAAAACGATTGTTTACAAATGTTAGCCCTTGGACAAATTGGAATGAGTTGCTATATAATTATCTATTAAATTCTTGCAAATTATTTAGTAGATATTAGTTTTTTCTTTAAGCCTTGAAGTCACCCTAAGATCGTCCTAAAGTGTTTTATGGGAAACCTGAACTCAACCCTTTTAACAAATTCTGTGTTTTTTTGTGATATCGGGTCTGGCTCTGAAATAGATTAAGGTTTTTAGCTGGGGCGAGTTGAGGTAAACCAATAAACTGCCAGTGAAGGGATGAGCGATATTGTGAAAAAATCGATGTTAAGATCGACTGATCATCACACTCATTACGTTCATAATTATTGATGTTTTTAACGAATTTTCTTAATTCCCTCATTCAACACAACATCGATTTTTTCTTAACATCGATGAATATTGAACATCGCTCAATGTCCAGAAATAGAAAATAGAATTCTTTGAAGTTCAGAAGTTGGGAATTGTTCATAGGGCCAATTCAAATGCACTAAGGAATTAAATTTAAACATATTTTTATTTGACAAAGCATTATCAAAAATTATTAAATTTTTTTTAATTAAATTATTTTTAAATTAATTAAATTTATCCTTTATCATCACCTAATCCATGCAGTCAGTCCATTGCATTTTAAGAAAATCGCATTCATATATACTATGTACATTTGTTTGTCATACATAAAAACAATTTGTGTTCTCTGTTTGTGTTCTTACATGTTTTATTTTTGCGTCGAAATTTTATTTCATTCATAAAAGACCTCAAGAACCAAATGCCGGCGTGATTGACATATTAGCTGCAATTGCTTGACAATTGTAATTACAGACAGCAAGTGTCGTTGTTAAAAATAATATTTCTTTAGATATATGTGTGTTGATGTGCATTGTAAAAGGCGCAGATAGTAAGTTATAAATATTTTAGCGTTGTGATTAATTTTGTTTAGCCTGTCGAGCGAACTTGAACTTGTGTGAATAACTCATTCTATATTTATTTATATTCATTGAATAAACAAGTTCCTAACAGCGAAATCAACATCATTAGAAGAGATTTAGTTTTGATATAACATGAATTACACTTTATCTGTGTTTAAATAGAAAATCAGTTTATAATTTGCCAAACAACTGTTTTGTAAAAGATAGTAAACAGGAGACAGAAAATCCAACATGATCCAACTTATTTTTGTTGAATTGTGGGTAGGAAGGAGGAGGCGAATCCAAAACTGAAAAATTTTAATCCTGTTTATATTAAGATATTGCTGAGATGTCTTTTTTACTAACTAAACTAGATTTACTCGTATTCAGAACTGGTAATTAAAATTTGTAATGAACTATTTAAAAACTTAAAGGATTATATATTATATTTATATTCTAAAATTTTTAAATGAATATAATTATAAACTTTTTATTATTTTTGCTCACTCATTCATTAGGTTTTTTTCGTTTAGCCCTGAAGTCTTCCTAGGGTTTTTTTTTTGAAAAACAATTTCTGTGTTTTTTGAAACCTAGGGTCACCCTGAAGTAGATCTGGTGTCAGTTTCGATTGTTAATCTGAAAGAACTCTCCGATCCGGGATTCCAATCATACAAGATAACACTAAATTCTTGATTTTGAATTTTAATGTGAGAGTATGTGTAAGGCGGGAAAAAACAAAACAATGACATGAAAATGTAGGTATGCATGATGTTTATCGATGTTAACAAAACATCGATGTTAAACGATAAACATCAATGTTTCGCAAAATATCGATGTTTCAATGTTACTTAACATCAATGTTAAGATTAAAAACATCGACTTAAAATAAGCTGAAATCTTTTGTCAATGACCTAATGATTATAAAAGTTGGACCGCACTTGACGTAACTGCACTTCAGCAGAACTACACTTCACAACTATTTGTGTGAAATTGTATGAAGTTCAGTTGCCGCTTAGTGTGATACGAAAAGGTAAAAGAAAATAACGATAAAAACACATTTCTACAATTTTCAAAACAATGAAGGCATTTTAAATGTATAATAGATTGAATGTTTAATCGATTTTTCAACGTGATATTACTATTATTTTTCAAAAAAAATGCACTAAAAAATGGTTGTTAAAAAATATCCATATTTCAGATTCGATAATTTCTGTCATCGATGTTGTTTCTTCAATCATCCCTACATAACATTGTCGTTGACATTTAATTCGAATTTGACATTTAGTGGGTATGATTGTGTGCATGTTTCTGGTTTTGATTCTGACTTCAAATTCATAAGGAAATATCTCTTGTATCGGGGATAAAAACTTTCTTTTTATAGCAATCGAATAGTTTCTAGCTGCGGCGAGTTGAAATAAATGAATAAACTGTTAAAGTCACATGAGATCTGAAGTAGCGATGAGTGATATTGAGAAAACATCGATGTAACATCAAAAACTTATCGATGTTAATAATAAACGAATTACTTCAACATCGGTATTTTTTTTTTAACATTGTTGTTTCGTTAATATCGATGAACATCGCACATCCTTAATCTGAATCATTGTTTTGTTGTGGATTCGCGTGTCGTATGCAATTTATTATTTTAAAAATGGAAAGTTAAGGAATACTCAAATTTATTTTCATACAGAGAAATCGAAAACGGAAACCTTTGAAGTTGGGGATTGTTCATCGGGCCAATCCACATATCTATATACAAAGGAATTAAATTGAATGTTTTAATAAATTATTAGATGACATTATGGAACTTCCTTTTCAAAAATATGAACATTAATGATCCTCGGTCGTTTTTTGAGAACCGAAAAACCTGTTTAAAAAAAAAAAACTCTTAGGGTTGTCAAGAAAGTCTGTATCGACCGTGGGTAAAGTTCAACGAACGAACCTATTAAGCGATTTTAAAATTAGAATTTCATAAATATCTTAATTATAACTTAAAAGATCACAATTTCGATGTTTTGTGTGAGGGTCATTAATTGTGAATGTAGGCGAGTATGGAGGTGGTTCGAAATTAAGAAGGTACACATCATTACAGGATAAGATAGTATCTTGATCATATTTACACAAATCCGATATCAGGTAATGAGTATAATATTTCGCAGTAACCCTATCAATATAATGTTTACGATTTTGTTCAAATTGCACTTGAAAAAATAAGCCGATGCGCTTTTATTAAATACAACTTAAAACTTCCAAAATGAGAAAAAAGGTAGTTGTTGGTGTTTTGTTCGTTGGAACAACAATTTTAAATTGGGGAAAAAATGTGAGGGTCACTTTTAATTTCAGTTGGGCAAACTTGAATGAAAACTCGAACGTTATTGACTTAAATATTTGAACTTAGGTACAAATTTAATTAATTGAAGAAAAGGCGAAATTGGAGTTGGTAACCTTTGTCCACTCTCATGTACCCCAAATTAAAAAAAAAACTCACAACTTTGTTCTTATCACATCGTTAGCACAAGAATCTTAGTATCAACGCTAAATTTAATTGGATAATTGGATTTATTTCTTAAAGAAATGTTCCATCAATTTTTGAAATATTGAATTTTCAAAAAAAAATATTTTTCAAAAAAAAAATTGGAATGCAGTATCATTTATAATTTGAAGGACCTCCTGTATAAATATTTCGATCGAGATCCGTTGTGTATTTCATGAGATATTTGAAAATCACAAAAAAAAAACAAGAAAGGGTCAAAAAGGCCACTGTGCCATATTTCCTGCAAAAATCTATTGGTAACAAATGGGATACCCCAGCCCTGCAGCACTCATTGGCTATACACTTCGGTAGTTAGGCAGATTCTTATGCATATGGGGTAGCAGTATGGTGGTCTGCCTTATATATAGCGATTAGCACGGATAAACTAAGTAAAGTTCAAAGATTGGCTTGCATGTGCATAAGTGGAGCATTTCGCTCTACTACCTCCGCTGCACTGGACCTCTTCTCATCTAATACCCATCGACATACTTAGTAAGCAAACGACAGCAAGTACAGCAATCCGTCTTAAAATTCCTTCACCAGTGGATCAATAATGAAATAACCCAGCTTTCTGAACTCATTTAGATCATTTCCAAGTATCATTGACTACACCATCCCTCAGTTTCATTTCGACAAATATTTTCAGGTTTGAAATCCCTTCCAGATCCACATGGTAGGCCAGAAGTGTATGACATTATTGGAAGATGAGCCGATTCATTTTTACACAGAGCAATCATAAGCCGATGATGGGTTTGGTGGAGGCGTTTACGCAGACAGACTTAATTTAAGTCTCACATTTTGTCTCCCTTCACTTTTGGCGATATAGGAAGTTTTATCTTGGCTTAAGGAAAACGTGATATCGACTTCAGATATCCGCATCTTTTCAGATTTCTGCACACTGTGTCTCTATACACTCTAAAACAGCCCTAAACTGTCGATCATCTCTTTTCGAAGTGGCACAGCAGTTTCAATATTCACTTTTGCTGGGTGTCAGGTCATAGGGAAATTCCAGAAAATTGTAAATCCGATGAACTCGCTAAAAGTGGAACAACACTACCAGACAGGATAGATATCGAGATACCTTTATACGCATGAAAACTTTTGCTGATACAAAATGCTATAAGGAAAACAAACCTTAAGTGGAACAACATCACCACTTGCCTGGCAACTAAACAGATCTGGCAGTGCTGGATCTGAAGCGTTCTAACTGTTTGTTATTTTAAAGCAGATTGAACATCAGCTTCATAATTGGTGTCATAGCAGTACACTGTCTTATAGGTATGCACTAAAAGCGAATGATAGTATTCGCAAATGAATTTTGCAGAAGTTGTGTGGATGAAGAGGAGGAAGTATAAATTCCCCAAGTTCTTTTTACATATCGCGCCTTATGCCAAAGGTACAGACTTCTTCAATGATCTTATTGAACTAAAACATAAACATAAGTAGTGTCGCTCGCTTCGAAAGATTGGTTCTAGTGAGTGGGGAGAAAATCGTTAGATTCATAGTATCACAACCACTTCAACCTAACCTACCCATCAACTAAGACGCTTAAGTACCAAGTTTGAAGAAATTCTCTTCAGCCGTTTAGGCTGTACATCGACCTACCGACAGACTGACAGAGGGATTTTCGGGGCCCAATTTGTTCCTGACTTCTTAAAAAATCGCTCCCACAGATTGTAGGAAATCGAGCCGAAAGATGTTACACATCAAAAAGAATCTAGGCAATCAATTTAAAACTCTTAAGAAACTAATTGAAGAAAATCGCTTCAGCTGCTTAGAGAATGAGTAAGATTTTCACTTGACTGCAAACGAAACCAATACATTGTGACTATTCAGCTTTTCGTAATAAAGTGGAGAAAAGAAATGCTGATTGAACAGGTGATTCGCGGAATCCGATTTATTCACGTAGCAAAGTTGATTATTTAACAAGTTAAGTTTCCTTTTACTACCTAATGCTGCTGCTTTATTCTTTACTTTTTGTTTGGTATCAGAAAAATACACACTTCCAAAAGACATCTTCTGTGTGGAACACTTGTTAGAGCACGTAACAAATTTTGTGTTCATACTACATTACATTTTTTCATGATCATTAGACTCTATTTCACTATCACGATCTTCTTAAATAAAAATAAAAACTGGCGAATCAAAATGGAAGAAGAACAACACAACTTCCACATTTGCATATCAATCAAATTAACAGAAGAAATCACTTCATGTAAGGTTAATCAAGCTAAATTAATTTAGAATAAATCTTTTACTTTGCCCCGGTTTAGCTATTGTCAGAATAAGAATGAACCCAATACAATTTAGACAGACAGGTGTACCAAGAAAACATACATCAACTATAAAGAAAATAGGCTTACAAATTTCATGGGTTATAAAGTCTGGAAGCCGAACTAAAAGGAACCCCTTTAATCGATTAATAAAACGTGTATGTGCACGCATCACAGCCAACAACAAAACTTAAAAAATGAATCTTAAAACCAAAAAGGTTGAGTAAGAGCAGGGACTGAAGAAGTGAAGAAAACTGCAAACACAAAGGAAAAGGTCTTAAATGCCACTTAAAATATCACAATTTCGATTTTTTGTGTGAGGGTCATTAGTTGTGAATGTATGGCGGTTATAGAGGCTCGAAATTAAGAAGGTACACATCATTACAGGATAAGATAGTATATTAATCATATTTACAAAAATCCGATATCAGATAATGAGGATAATATTTATCAGTAACCCTGTCAATATAATGTTTACGTTTTTGTTCAAATTGAACTTGAAAAAATAAGCAATAAGCCGATACGCTTTTATTAAATACAACATAAGCCTTCCACAATTAGAAAAGAGGTAGTTCTTGATGTTTTGTTTGTTTGATACGTTGGAACAACAGTTTTAAATTTGGGAAAAAATGGCAGTGTCATTTTTAATTTCAGATGCGAAAACTTGAATGAAAACTCGAACCTTATTGACTTAAATATTTGAACTTAGGTACAGATTTAATTAATTGAAGAAAAGGCGAAATAAGAATTGGTAACCTTGGTCCACTCTGATGTGCCACAAAATAAAACAAACTCACAACTTTGTGCTTATCACATCGTTAGCACAAGACTCTTAGTATAAACGCTAAATTTAAATTTAGTCTTTTGTTACTTAATTTAAACATAATGGATCTATTTCTTAAAAAAATGTTCCATCTGTTTTTGAAATATAGAATTTTCAAAAAAAATAGTTTTCAAAAAAAATTGGTACAATGCACATTTAGAATTTGAAGGAATTCCTGTATAAATATTTTGATCGAAATCCGTTGAGAATTTCATAAGATATTCCAAAATCAAAAAAAAAACGGTTATAAACGGCAGGTACCATTAATAGCATTACTATTAAAATGTTGTATTCAACAAAATGTAGACTATACCTAAAATAATACACTAATTGTTTTTATCAAAATCGTTAGATCCATTTTTAAATAAGATTTACCATTTTTGGTAGAAACAATTGTATGGCCGGTACTAATATTTTTGGGGCTAAAAAAATTATTAAAATAAAGAATCAAAGCAACCACCTTAGACAGGAGCATCAGGTGAGCATCAGGTAAGCATCCCCAACAACTTAAAATAACTTCTGCAAAATGCTCTTTTAAACAATCCGGACAGATCAGTGTGGACTAGGTGCAAACCCTCACAAAACTTATCTTATCCTCTTCTCTAGGAAGTATATAATTCCACATAAAGATCCTCCTTTTATCAAAGACATTCCACTAGAATTTTCAGACGAAGCAAAATATCTAGGTCTACTTTTGGTTTTTAGGTTGCAAACGGTGTACCCCAACCCTGGGAGGCAGTGAGTATATGGCATTATTGGAAGATGTGTCAATTCATTTTTACACGGAAGAATCAACAACCGATTATGGATTTGGTCTTCCTTCACTTTTGCCGATATATGAAGTCTTATCTTGGCTTAAGGAAAACGTGATATCGACTTCAGATATCCGCAGAGATGGCACAGCAGTTTCAATTGTCACATTTGATGTGTGCCAGGCCATATAGACATTCCAGGAAATTGTAGAGGAACTCGTTAAAAGTGGAACAACCCTACCAGACGGGGTAAATATCCTTTTGCAATTGATACTTTGGATACATGAAAACTTGAGGCAAGATGCTATAAGGAAAACTAACCTTAATAGGAACAACATCACCACTTGCCTGCCAACCAAACAGGTCTGGCCAGTGCTGTATCTAAAGCGTTCTAAATATTTGTTATTTTTAAGCAGTTTGAACATCAGCTTAATTGGTCACTATCTTATAGGTATGTACTAAAAGCGAATGAGAGTATTGGCAAATGATTTTTGCAGAAGTTGCATGGCTGAAGAGTAGGAAGAATCATTTCCGCATCTTCTTTGTCCATATCGCGCCTTATATTATATAATAATCCTAGTGATCTAACATAACTAGTCTCGCCCGCTTCGTAAGATTGTCCAGTGAGTAGGGAGAATATCGTTAAATTCATGGCATCAGCTCAACCTAACCTAATCAAACTAAGACGCTTAAGTACCAAGTTCGAAGAAAATCCCTTCAGCTGTTTACGCTGTGGATTGACCTTCAGACAGACATACGGAATTGCGGGATCCAATTTTTTCATGGTCTCTTATAAAATCCCTCTCACAGATTGCATGAAACCGAGCGGAAAGATGCTACACATCAAAAAGAATCTAGTTCACGAGTTCCATCGTAATCTGAAAATTTTACGAATACAGAAAAAAGTTATCGAAGAATACGTTCGTAAAGGCAATTTGTATGAGCATTTCCACTACGATGGATTCTGTGATAGATTTTTTCGGGTTTCGAAACAAGTACCCGATTACGATGGAATTATTGATAGGACTAAATGAGTAAGAATTTCACTTAACTGTTAACGAAAAAATGTAAATAAAGTGACAATTCAGCTTTTCGTAATAAAGTGGAGAAAGAAAATGTTGATTGAACAGGTGATTCGCGGAATCCCATTTATTCACGTAGTAAAAGTTGATTATTTAACAAGTTAAGTTTCCTTTTTCTACCTAATGCTGCCGCTCTTTTCTTTACTTTTTGTTTGGTATCAGAAAAATACATACTTTCAAAAGCCAGCTTCTATGTGGAATACTTGCCAGATCACGTACCTACCTAACAAATTTTGTGTTCATACTACAGAATGCGTTATTCTTTGCTTTAATAAAATAAAAACTGGCGAATCAAAATGGTAGAACAACAACACAACTTCCACATTTGCATATCAATCAAATTAACAAAAGAAATCACTTCATGCAAGGTTAATCAACCTAAATTAATTAAGAATACATCGTTTAAGCTTTGCCCCGGTTTAGCTATTGTCAGAATAAGAATGATCCCAATACAATTTAGACATACAGGTGTACCAAGAAAACATACATCAACTATAAAAAAAATAGGCTTACAAATTTCATGGGTTATGAAGTCTGGAAGCCGAACTAAAAGGAACCCCTTTAATCGATTAATAAAACTTGTATGTGCACGCACGCATCACAGCTAACAGCAAAACTTAAAAAATGAATCTTAAAACCAAAAACGTTGAGTAAGAGCAGGGACTGAAGAAGTGAAGAAAACTGCAAACACAAAGAAAAAGGACGAATTTAGAAATTAATCGATATTTTCTTCTGTAGGTATCTATGTAGGTAAATGGTAGGTATATTCCCAAAAATAGAATTCTCATGAAAATTTAACTTCGAAAATATGAACTAACCTAACTGAGGAATTATTAGGAAAAATATCTTAAGTGTACGAAAACCGAGAAAAATTAAAAGTAAAATTTATAAAATTTACATTTCCATCATGTCCGACAAAAAATCCAGGACGATTTGCCTGCCGTAAATCCTGATAACCACTTTCTAGCTCAGTGTAGGACATGTTGCAATTTCATGAATTTTTTCCTGGTCATTCGTGTATTTTAATATTTTTTGTATTAATTAAAAATCTGAATTGATTTTAATTTGAATTAGGATAAAGGATTTGCAAACAGAATGGGAAAGGATTGAAAATGATAAAATGCGTATTTAGTAGCACAACTTTTACGTTTTTTTTTTTTTTTTAATTTTCAAGAATTTATTTTCATTGATCGAGGGTGTGTCGATTCCTTTCTTTTTGCAATTGTTTTTTTCTTTTTTATTATGAAAAGGCAAATTTGTTAGGAATTTACCAAAAAATAACCAAGTTTTCAATTATATTTGATTAGTTTTCACTTTTTTCACACGCGATTTTCGTGTTCGACTCAGAAATTATAGGGAACTATTGGCCATATTCTGTTTGTGTTTATATGCAAAATAAAATTCTTATATAACAATTGTTTTCCTTGGATAACCATGTATTCACTAGTCATCTACAGAAGCAGATTTATTCGCGGCGCTTTGATGTCTGACTTATTAGATTTTTTTGTTGGGACACAGAAATGGAAAACCTTGCTTTCAAATATTTTAATGGGCAAGTAGCGCATGTCACAAAGAACAGCTGTTTGTAAGCAGTTGTCATGTCAAACGACTAGAGCGAGCGGCGCATCTTGCTATGCGGCGAGAAATAACTGTTCAAAAGTGTACTTGGATTTTTGTTGACGTCGGCGAATTGGGTATTGTTTATAAAATAACGAGCAAAAACAAATAGGTTTACACTCGAGTTTTTTTAAATAAAAAATTGTATAAGCTATTTAAATTTAAAACAATATGATAAAAAAATGAGAACTTTATATATAAGTTGTATATTAGCGTCACACAAAATAGCGACTAATGTTGTTTTTTTTATGGATCTTCTTTGCTTAGTGCTAACTGGATTTGTTTTGTGGTAATCATTCACAAAGCGACACAGTGGTTCCCCACATAGACGAAAAGATCAAATTCCAAAATGAAAAATGTCCGTTTTGTTCTGCAAATCTTTTACTATGTTCCCACCTAAGCGAAATCTGATATTTCAGCACGAAGCTTTACAGATTTGAAATTGGTGTTTACACCACCTAATCAACCCAGGCCGTTTTGTCAAGTAAAAATTCATACTCTCTCTTTTTATCTGCTTATCGTTAGAGTGAAAGTTCGTAATTTGCACATAAAAAGCTTTTTACCTAAATATGGTGAAGTTGAAAATGAACTCGTTAACTATGAATGGGCCGGATCGTTAATGGGATTTCATTGTGATTTCAACGAAATCTCGGATTTCGAAATTCCAAAACTATAGATTTCGGCTGAAATCCACGAAGTCCGAGATTTCGCTTCGGTGGGTACAAAGTATTAGCCTTAATTACGTTACATACAACATAATCCCCATAACTCTTGTGAGGTAAGTTGTTCATTTAAGATCATCGCTTAAGCTAAGTGTTTGTTTTGCAATCTCTGACGATTTAATATCAAAAAACTTATGGGGTTTTTATTTGGCAATCCGAAATCCCTCTCCGATCCGGGATCTCAACTGAACACCTTTGTGTGATTCTGACGATTCTGAATTTTAATGAGATTGTATGTGTGAAAATAATTGTGTACTTTTTGTGCATAACATTTATCAAAATACAAAACGGGCTAAGTGGTATTAAACGGGATTATAAATAGCGGGATTATAATATATCCGGATTTACAAAAAAAAAACAGTATTTTAGAAGACGGAATTTTAAAACTTTTTTTTTGGATTTTTGAAAAACTGGATTTTAAAAATTGGGATTCTAATACGCTTCCAAAGTTCGAACGACGGTGACGTTTGTACAATTGGAAGATGGGATCAAAGATCTCCTCTCAAAATGGAGATTTGATCTTTTCAATGAAACTATGACCCCTTTCACACAGGGAAACCAGTTGCTGGACATTTTTTTGACGTTTTCCTTTAATTGCCTTGTAGCTTTCAAATGAAAAACTGACACCAAGAAACTGAGGAGGAAACCGGGAAGATTTTGTTGGGCTAATTGGAATGCAAAGCAAAACGTCAAAAAAAATCTCTTTAAATCGTTGACCAGGGAAATTTTTTTCATTCCCCTTACTTCTTGCCCTTCTCGCCAACAAACTCCCAGTTGCCGGCAACTCAATTTTCTTGTGTGAAAGGGGACTTTGTGTCCAAATTTAATTGTAGTATTGGCCGCGTTCGGTGGCATACCTAAAGCAATCCGGATTGCTTTGTGTTGTTGTAACGCCTAAGGAAAAACCAGTTGATGAACTAAACATGTTGTCAAACACAAATCTCAAGCTACCCAAAAATTATTATTAATTTGATAACTGCTGATTCAAAACTTCAGATTTGTATGCAATACAACTGACTTAACAGAGAAAGCTACCTGGATCGTTCGAAAACAAGCCGCTACTAAGGTATCCTGGCTAGCCTATCGGCATTGCACCGAACGCGTCCAATGGTGAATGACTGACACACACATTTCTGAAAAAAAAACATATCTTCGTCATCAGATGATTAGGAAGATGAAGACAAAGCAATAAAAAACTCCACTAATTTTATAAAATTTAAATTATTAACTTCTTCGTCTATTACTAGTTTATTTTTTTAGCACAATTTTACAATAAATTAATAACAAGATAGTTTCCATTTGATGTTTGATAGAAAAAACGTTTTACGTGTATGCGTGCGTTCAGATCAAATCTGCCTACATACCAAAGATCAGGGGCCAATTTCACAGATCATACATAACATACATTGTATGATTTTGACGGCACTGATACATCAATTCTGTTTCATGGAATTGTTGTATGATTCACTGTCATACATACAAAAATTGAATGGAATATTTCCAGTGATCTTCTGTTTCACAGAATTGTTGCACGAATTGTATGACTAGAATGTATGTCATCTTTTCATACATTTAAAACAATAGAAAAAATTGGTGTCGCTCGCTGGCGCAGTTGTGTTTATACATATATATCTTGATTTGAAGTGGTTATTATTGTTGTTCGAGTTCTGCAGTTAAAATAAGAAATTTCAACATCATGCAATCAAATAAAAGAAAATATACCAAAGTAAGTTTTTCCACTTCTTTTATAAATTAGCAGCGGTCCTTTCCGGCTAAATTTTTATTTAAATAACTAATTTGTTTGTGTAATAGAAAAATGGTTAATATCTTTATGGATTTCTTTTGAAATCCTCTTGAAAATTGCATTTACCATTTTCCTTTCAATTATTAGAAAATTCCTTCCAAATTGTTATTGAACTTTGAATATTTGAGGCAAATTAATGCTTGTCCTCGTCCACAAGAAACGGCTGCACCTAGAAGAATGGTTAATGCCTTTCTAGATTTCCTATACTATCCTCTTGAAAATTGCGTCAAACATTTTTCATTTTAATTGTTAGAAAAAAAAATTACACCCAAGTGGTCATTGAACCTTGACTGTTTGGTGCAAATTAAAAAAAAAACATGAACAAAATTCCGCGTCCACGTGTCGTAATCTTGTTTTCTTTTATTCATGACGTTCAAGCATTAATAAAAGGAAAAAAGATTATGAAACATCTTTGGTTTTCTTATTTTATTGACTAACGCTTTCAGAAGAGTCCGGAAGGCTTCCGGATTGCCAAATAAAAACGACATTATTTTGCAAATTTATAAACTTTTACATAAACTTTAATTATTAGTAATGAGTACAAAAAAAAATACATTCACAATATTAAATTTCTACTCCGTTTTAACTTTTTTGAATTAATGGCCTTTTCGATTGGCCGTCCAGGGGGTCAATTCCCGATCTGTGAAATTATGAAGTGATAAAAAAAATATCATTTCAGTTTTCACAGAGGTTTATCATTTTCCAACTTCACGCACACGCCTAATGCGATTCTAGAACTCATTGTGATAAATTTTGTACTAAAAAGTACTAAATGATAAATTCTGTCATTTCTGATTAGATTTTTTGTTGGGAAAGGTTAATATTTCATTTCAGTTTCTAGATTTGCTTAAGAATAATGTCCGGAATAATAATTCGTTTAATAAATTAATAAAAGACGTCGTACTGAACAATTGTGGGTTTCATATTATATTCAATAGTATCTCTGTTTTGAGTAAGATTTATTATTTTTTCATGTGAGGATATTGAGGCTTTCCCTTCGAGATGGGCAGAATCTATTCGAAGTTACAACTAGGAGCACTTTATTGAACTTTATAGATCTCCAAAACATTTATGCATGGATTTAATACGTGAATTGAGAGCATTATTGAAAAACATTCAACTTATAAGTGCGCTCAAAAGCCATTTAAATATGGTAAAGTGCTCTGCATTTTTTTGCAATGGGTAGTTTCCAACGATCTGTCGCGGGAATGAGCACCGTCGCTTCGGCTGTTGTGAATCTGTTCAATAATTTGACAAAATGATTTAACAATTTCTTTATTTACTCGAATTAACACAAATATAACTTACTACCAAAATAAATTTGTGTATAAATATAATTGTTGCTTAGTTGTCATGTGCCAAATCCTGTTTTTCTTCTTAATATTCGATTAGAAACATTTTCTTCACAAAACAATTGACTGTGATAAAAAAATTATCATATGAAAAATGTTTGGCGTTTAACTTCACTTTTTCACGAATCGAGAATCGAATTAGACGTGATAGCGTGATAAAATTTATCACTTCACATCTTCACAGATCGGGAATTGACCCCCAGAACTGTTCTGACCCCCACAAAATGACAGTTGTTACCCTAAACAGAACAGAAAACGATTCTGGATTTCATTTCAGAATCGAAAACAGAATCACTAATACACTCACATAATTAAAATTTCAAAATAATCGGGTTGTTTTGTTGTGTAATTTCGATGTGCTTATTGAATTTAAACTATTTTTCTGGAAAGATAAGGTAAAAAGGAGCAAGGTATAATAATTATTCATAGAAGAAAATGTGTATCTAAATTGAAATCATTTGTTTTTGAAATTCTTTTTAGTCGATGTGATTTTGTTTGATTTAATTTTCACAAATACAGTGATACATACAATTCAGAATCAGTCAAATTGTTTCCAGATGTTTTATTGGGGGAACGTGTTCCGGACGGCCAATCGAAAAGGCCATAACCATCACTTCATCTGACCCTGGTATATGTTTCGAGTTCAGCAATGCAGAAAAATATCCAGACCAAAGGAGACATTCAGAGTGAATGGACGAGGATAGCTCGCCTGGCCGCAAGCTATGGGCTAATAGCGGAGGATGATGGGGAAAAATTCCGCAGGACCACCTGGCAAAATTGGAGGCGGAATGCAATGGTAAGACTAATGAAATTTTATTTGAAAGTACACACATACCTATATATAACATATGTATATAATTTTAGGCTAAGATCGACCGCATTAAAAAGACGGGTGTTGGTGGGTCTCGCGCTGAGGACCTCACTGATGAGAATGACATAATCATATTGGCTATTGTGGGAGAGGAGGTTTGTTTGTTTCTAATTGTACTTAACTACTAAAAATCATTTAATTTAAATTTGTCTTATCTTGGTAGGTCGCATTTGGAATTGGGTCGGAAGAGTCGCATGGCGACAAGAACGACAGCTCAGAACCAAGTCCGAAGCAACCGATGTTGAACCAAGTCCGAAGCAACCGATGTTGACTCCGGTTGTGGCCCGGCGTGCTATCCTCGTGCAATTATCGTGAATATCAGATTTGGTCGGTATTGTCCCACAAAATTTGTCAAACAAAAAGTTTTTGGCTTATAACATTTCTTTAAGAACTAGCAGTTAAAGTTCCTTTGTTGTCTAAACAAGATAACTCTTATTTTATTACTAATTTCAATAATATATGTTCTAGATAATACATATAATATACATAGTACATAATAATCTATTTATAACTTAATTTTTATAAAATAAAATGCTGTGAATCGCTCTTATTTCAAGTCGTTTTAAATTATAATGTAATTTCAATTTCTCTGTCGCTAGCTTGAGATCCAGACATAATTTTCTGAGCGGAAATTGTTATTGGCCTCAATCTCACCATTTTCCAGGGTTTTTGGAATTGGTGGAATTTGGTATTGATAAAAAAAAAAAAATTTAATTAAATGCACGACTATCGTAAGTACTTGCTCTTGTACCTAACAACGCAAGTGTAGCTAATCATTTACGCTGTTATTAGGTAGGCATTATAGTATTTTCATATGCAGTTTTAAAGCCGATGTACGTAATATTATATTATGATTCTTAGTATAATGAATTATTGAATGGATGATCTAAGGAATAGTTACATAGGTGCATACCTACAAATGTATATTTTAAATCTAAATTATGGATTAATAATATGTAATATATACCCATATACAATATGAAACCTATAGGTGTATAAATATGTATGTACATATAATAATGAAAGTGAAGGAGAAATTTAGGTAGGTAGCTATATGCATATAACTTTATAGTTTAGGTGCAATATACATAATCAGCGTAATCGTAAAGTTTTACGAATCCCGAAAAATGTTATCCCAGAATACAATTGTAATGTCAATTTGTATGAGCAGTTAGCACCCGCCAAAAATGAAAACAAAATTACAGATATTATAATTCGGATTATAATTTATTAAAATTAAACTAGTTATTGAAATTATTAATATATTCAATTAACGCTGTAATTGCTTGGGTATTTTCGTTTTCGTTGAGATTATGTTCTTCGTTGTACTCGTCATGGTCTTCTTCGTCATCGTTTGGAAAAATAATTTCATTCTTCTGCTACAACGTTTCCATTGTCAGGCCATGCTACTCCTCGCCTTTAAAAATGTATATGTATGTAAATAAGTCTTATAACAAATATTAACATATATTACAAATAAACTACCTAAAAGACGTTCCGAAATGAGTGCAGTAACCTTTTTCACGCAACGGCACACGGAAGCCTTGGAAATTCCATGTATATTTCCTAAGCCATGGTATTGGCTGCCGTTCCCAAGCCAGTGCAGAGTCAGTAGGATTTGTTGTATTGGTGAAAGAGCTCTACTGCATTTAGTTGGATGTGCAATATGGACTCCCAACCGCTCCATTAAAAACTCTGTGTGTGGCATTCTAAACTTTTTGACGAAATAAAGGTCTTCCATGTTAAAGTTGATTCTTTCATCAACGGATCTTGCGCGCCTTGAACCGTTGTCATAAGAATCAAGATCAACATCAACGATGTAATCGTCTTCAAATAAAATATCCATTGTATTGGTGGACTGTATTTTTCTTCACTTTTTTCTTTAAAAATTAAAATTTTTTGCAACGCATTTTTTTTCTTTTCGAACTTCAATTTTTTTTCTTTAAAATGTCATATTTCATTTGACAGTTGTCAATCAAACGTCAAATCATACATTTTCATGGAAGGTATAAACGAATCATACACTACCTTCCAATGGTATCTGTGAAACAGACATTTTGATGTAATGTATGATAATCGATTTGGTGTTTGATGTATGAAATGTATGTAGTGTATGATCTGTGAAATTGGCCCCTGATCTAGATTTGCTCTTTTTAATGGAATGAAACTCTCAAAATTCAAAAAGATGAAATCTTTTGTCAGAAAGAGCAGATCTTTTCTTGAATGGAACTCGCTATAAGTGATGGATTTTGAAGACCAAGGTATTAAGATAATTTAAAAATTAGCAGGTACAATCTTCATTAAAGTGTACCTACTTTTAGATCATACTACGCAACGTTTAAAAGAATCATAAGCCATTTTCAAAGAGTTACAAGAGAATTTCAGTAATTTGACGCTTATTGGAAAATGGGGGTTCGGTGGTAGCAATGCGAGTATACGAAACGAATTTCTGGTGAATTTAGTGATAGCGACATGTTTATAACATCCATGTTCCCGTTCAACTTTTTTTTTGTAAAGAAAACCCTGACACAGATAAGAAATTTGTATGGCAGAATCCTCTTCCTTAATCGACAAGGTACTGTAGCCGATCTGTCCATTTTCAATTTAAAAAAGAAACTGCAGACTTAAGCAAAGGCGAGCAACGATACCTACTGCAAAACGATATCGATGATCTATGCAGTACTTTTCCTCCCGTTGCTGGTCAAATGGTTAAGGTACAACATGAGCATAAGTTAACAATGGTTGATGGGAACGTATGCAATGCCTTGACACATACTTCATCACAACAGGTGTGCTATATTTGCGGAGCCAAACCAACTGCAATGACTGATAAACAAAACTCATTACAAAGAAACATAAACCGGGATAGTCAGGATTTTCTAATATTGCCATTGCATACATGGATTAGATTCTTCGAATTTTGCATTCGTTTAGCTTATAGATATAATAGACTTTAAAAAATTGAGAAGTGCGAGCAAAAATGAAAGACCTCTTCTGGAAGAACAAAAGAAACGCATACAAAAAGAATTTAGAGAAAAGACTAGGCTGATAAACCAAAACGAGGTGTAGGGAATTTAAATGGGCAACACAACTTGAAGATTCTCTTCAACCCTTCCCTCTCTTCCGAGATTAAAGGTGTACAAAATTCAATTACTGAACGATATGCTACGATCTTAAAAACAATGGCATGTTACAAAATAAATTTGAAAGCATGTGAAGAGTACGCCTTAGATACTGCACGAGAAATTGTGGATATCCATGAATATCCATGATATCCATTGACTGCTTCTGTACACAAAGTACTTATCCAAGGAGGCCAATTAACAGAAGAAGAAGCTGCTGAGGCCATAAATAAAGACATGAAACTGGTTAGGGCACAGCACTCGTAAAACACTCAGATTAGTCACCAATACTAATTTACTCAATAGTAATAGTAACGGCAGGTTTTTAGAAAAAAAAAACAGAAAAATCTCTATCTCTTATACCTCTTATAATATAATCATAAATGTGTAACCAAAGATAATTGAAAAAATATAACTGCTAAAGATTATATGATTTTAAGTGTAGTTTTTTTCTGCATTCCACAGTATCAATACCAATAAGGGCCACACTTTTTGTATGAGTATATTAAAATTATACATATATTGAACTGTTATTGTTCAAAATACAAAAAAATCTTGTTTTTAAAAACACTGATGATTATATGGCTTTTTTTATAAAATAGGGGGCGGGGGTTGGGACAAAATTTAAATGTGGTGATTCTTTATTCTGTTTTCTATCTATCCTTAAAATTTTATCGAGTTATGACGGCTTCTTCCATAAAACTGGACCAGTATTCATCGGTCGTACGGTTGCCAGGTATATAACCTGGCAACCCTTTGGTAAAGTCACGGCATTAATTGCCCAACCCCCAGCGGCACACCGTCAATTACAATATAGCACTTGTTGAATACACAAGTTTTTGTTTGCGACATTTAAAAAAAAAGGGTATTTTTTTTAATATTAAAATTAATTTTGGAGAAAAAAGTTTGTGTGGATATCGTAAATCAAGGTATATACAATATTTTGATCCAAAGTTTATTTGTGTTTTGAAATAAATTTATTGATATCGAGGATTATAAGTCTCTACTTACAAAATCTTTACAGTTTTCGTTGTTTTTTAGAAAATATTAGTATTTTTAAATGTATGCAACACGTCACATAGGGATCCAACATATATTTTATTTAACTAATGATTATGTAGAATAAGCTTTTGCTTTCAAAAACATTCCCAAGTTTTCACGTTACGAAAAAAGATTATTTTGAAAACTTACCGACGGTTTAATGAAATCCTAATTAACACATTTTTATATTGGTATCCAGATGTCACTCAATATTCGAGCGGTGTCTATGAACAAAACCCGCTTAAGTGTAAAACGCAGATCTCTCTTAAGAGAAAAAACTATCATGTTTTCGTTCATAAGTGGCTCCTGAGATATAAGACCTCAAAAATCACACAAACCGTAACTGACTCACTGACAGATGAACAAAATTATATTTTTTCCGCATTACGTTAAAGAGAAAGCTTTCCAATTAGCAAAGTTTTAAGAACCAATTCAATAAACGAAAACATATACATATCTTAAACTTCAATTCAAAAAAAGCTGTGCATTTAATGTCTCAAAATAAAAAAGACATTAACAAATGTTATTTCTTCTCAAAATTGAAGATTATCTTAAAAGAAAACACTATATGAAAATTGAACATAAAAAAAACTTACGAATCTATTCTGTATATATAAATTATTTTAAGACTTCCTTGATGCCAGCTAAGATCGTCTCCCAACTAAATCCGTTTCGTCCTTCGTCAACTATCAATTTACAGGAACTAGGAATTTTCGCCAGCAACTCATTGAAAGGGGTATATTGCTTAAGACAGGCAGAATCGCCAACGATTATAAGTTTATGCTTGGACCTAGTGATGGCGACAGTAAGACGACGTTTGTCCTCAAGAATTTCTACTCCCTTACTTTTCTCCAGAGCCTTACACGACGAAGACCCAGTTCGAGTACACGAATAGAATATAACATCTTTATCCCGTCCCTGATACTGATCAACAGTGTTCACTTCCACATTAGCAAAACCAAGACCACTCAAAGCATCATTATATCCGGTGGCGATTCTTTTTAAAAGATCCACCTGTGCTCTATAAGGAGCGATAATTCCAATGCGATTCCCATCGAAACCGGTTTCGAGAATATCTTTGACAAGCTCGAATATAATACCTGCATCACAATAGTTCGTATATTTGAATATTTGTGAGTTGACTTCACGGTCTTCTTCATTGAGGTTTTCTTCTTCCGAGTTTCTCCGTAGATTGGCAAATCGGTTAGTTCTCTCGAGACAATCCAAAGTGTCAATGAACACAGCTGCCTGATCAATGTGAACCTGGAGGGCTCTTTGCTTCCATTTCGCTCCACTAATAGGCTTTTCCAACTTCATTACACCACTTGACACTCTGGCATCGTTACACTTCAACTCGCCGTTATAAGTCAAATCATTGGCTAATTTAGTAATGGTTTTATTCATTCGATACTGCAGCGATAGAACCGATGTAGCCTCAGTGGAATCTAGTCTCTTGAACAAACTTTCATCCGCTCCAAGGGCACGCGCCTCCTTCGACCGAATCAAAGGTGGCAGCTGATCAGGATCTCCCACCAAAATAAACTTTGAAGCGAAGAACAGCGGGCGCAAAGCAGTAGCCTGAAGGACTTGTGTGGCTTCATCTACAATACAATAGTCAAATTTGCGGTGGGTGAAGATTGTGTGTCCAGCTCCGAGACAAGTTACAGCCGCTATATTAAATGAAGAATAAACCCTGGCCAGATCATCTTCATTGTGACATTCAGCCGTAAGGACTCTTTCAGAGTATTCCTTTAAATCTGGATGTACTCGTGAGTCTGATCCAAGACGGATTATCTTCAAATCTTTGAACTGCTTTAAACGCAGTAGCAAATTATCCACAGCTGAGTGGGTATGACTTGTGATGATCATTGTTTTCCCGATTAGATTAAGAAGACGAACTATAGCAACAAGAGTTTGAGTCTTACCTGTTCCTGGCAGACCTTTTATTAGCATAAAACTATCTGTGGTTAAGGCTGCCAGTGCAGCTTTCCGTTGATTGCTATTCAATGATTCCAAAAGCCCCAATCCAATTTCGGATAAAACATTTTTTGAGACTTGTTTCGTAAAGGTCGGTTGGGCTCGTTGGATTATTATGGAACGCAGTTGATTACTATTCTCGCAGTTCTCTAAGAGAACCCCCAAATTTGTGTAGTTGAAGATTTGTTCAGACTGGGATTCGTGCTTGTCCACGATGAACGACTGTCCTTTGTAGTTGTTTTGCAGATTTCTTTCAAGATTGATAGTTATTGTATGTTGGGTGAGATCATAAACGAAGCCAGATGCTATAGATACTCGGCTAGTCGAACTAACAATCACATACTCACCAAGAGATATCTAGAAACAACATAACCATTTTTTAGGTTCAAAATATAGTAGATTCTAAAGCTTACCTCAAAAGTTGTGAAGTCTACTCGATGGCTCTCTTTCAAGTGGAAGCAATGTTGATACCTTCCCTCATGCAGTGCTTCCACACTCTTTAGATTCAATTCAGTAATAGCTCTTCCGTTTTTCTCTCTTGTCTTTGGTGAATCCCGCCAGATGCTTCTTAGATAGTTTGTCTTCTTTGATTCATGTTCCTCTAATGAAAGGAGACCACACCACTTGGTAAAGTAACTCAAATCATCGTCCGTGAGATGGAAAGTGCACGCTTCAGACACGTTTCTAAGAGGATGGGTTTCGGATAGCTCAAAACTTGAGTCAGATTTTCCAAATGCACAGCAGATGGTCGCATAAGGACAATTTGCACATGCACTTGGATGGGAAATAGGTTCTGGTAATTCAAAGGGTTCGAATCTCTTTTCAGGCAACGCCAGGTACTCCTGGATCTTATCTTTAGACGCTTGAAAGTACCGAGTTAGAAAATAACTGAGTTCATTGCGTAAGACTATTAAATCTCGCATTTCGTTACGAGTTCCGTGAATTTCCTTCATTATTCCTTCGCGCAAATAAAGAAGTAACCCCGAGTCGGTATCTTGACCAGCTGCGGTGAGCATCATTTGATATAATATCAACTGGCCCTTGTGCTCGAGTGAGAATGATGCTCTTCCGGTTTTCAACTCCAGAGGAAGAACATTTCTGGAAGAATTTCGATGAATCTTCACTGAAACGTCAACTTTGCCCTTAAGTCCTAATTGCGGAATCCAGAGATTCTCTTCAATATCTTTTATTTGAACAATTCTTTCCTTAAACACACCTGCTGGTAGCTGCTGGAACTTAGATTATATTCTATGTAAATCAACAGTTTGTCCTAACTTACCGTTTCAGGTTGTTTTCCTTCGACATATTGTTGAATGAAATTAAAAATGTTGTCAGAGAATTTTTGAACTTCTAGGAAAGCTTCTTGCCTGGTCATCTTGCAGTCGTATAATGCGTACATGGTTTGTTTAGATTCGAGAATTTCTTTCGCAACATTTTCGATGTCTTGGCGAGACCGGAGGGATTTTGCGAGGACAGTTTGGAGAATTTCATGGACCAAAGAGCCAATATACATCTAAACAAAGATATTAGTTTAACAAAAAACATTTCAACATATTTAGAATGTATTACTGACAATTTTATTGTTTCCTTCTAGTCCACGGAAGCGCTCTTGGAGTACACCTTTGCGCTGGCAAAAAAGTGCACCTACTACTGAAGTTCCAGAAATCAGAGTGTCTGGTTTGGTTATGATGAACCCACTGTCTTTGTCAACTTTGAAGCATTGATGACAATCATCCCAGACAGCTTGAACCGATACTATCTCTTTAGGTGTGATTTTTGTTCTACACCATGGACCCTGAAGGCGAAGTTCGGCTTCTTTCTTGGGATCATCTTCCCCACAGAGCCTCAAAATCAATTGATATGTCTTTTTCTCCTGTTCAACATTCATTACAATACATCGACACCAATTATATAGATCAAGTTGGTGTTCTTTACCGTCGTCTGGGATGTCGAAGTCATTATCGTCGTCGAGGAGGAAATCGTAGTTGTCTTGTTCGGTGGGGCAGTTGTCCATTGAGACATCAGCTTTGAGACGTTGTTTTTTCGAGACTGGATGTGTTTTGGTGGGCGAATTTTCGACACTGCAAAGTAATCTTTTATTTTCACAATTTGCCATTATTTGTAAAAGAAGAGTCTGCACCGCGAGTTACAAATCTTTATATTTTAAATAAGGCGCGAATATAAATCATATTTTGAAGATTTTGAAATTAGCTGTCGCAGTCAACTTGATTATCATAGGATTTCGAGAGTCGAACTAATGGCCTCGTTCGGTGGCGCAACCTAACTGATCCGGATTGCTTGGTGTTGTTGTAACGCCTAAGGAAAAAACGGCTGATGAACTAAACATATGTTGTCAAACACAAATCTCAAGCTACCCAAAAATTATTGGATTCGTTGAGATTCGTTTGGAAATGCGAGGGACAGCTGATTCAAAACTTCAGATGTGTATGCAATACAACTGACATAAGAAATTTACAAATACAATGTAAATAAATTGATTGATGGAATGCTGATGTGGTAAAGGCAAGACGTGTTTGCAGCAAGCTCGTGAATTTTTTTAACAAGTGGGAAAAAAAAAAATATATATATATCTCTAGTGATTGTTTTTCACAAAAAATTAAGTACCGAAAAATGGAAGACAGCGGTGGCAAGCTGCCACCAAGTGTTCCGCCTGACAAAAGTTTGTCAGTAACATTAAAGTGCAACAAAAAGCCATTCAACTGGCCATCCGAAATGTTTAAAAATAAAGAGAAAGACCAGATAATTAAAAATGTGGAGTGTTGGTCAGTACCAAGTGCAGAAATGCTGAAAAATAAAGATAAAGAACAAAATAAGAAAAAAGATGTGGATTGGTGGTCAGTACCGATCGCAGGCACAAAACCGGCATCCAGTAGTGAAGACGAGATGGAGACAGACGCCGCCGGCGTGGAACGTCTTAGTGCGAGCGAGAAAACCAGCGTCTCTGACTCCGCAGTGGCGCAACTTGAAAACAGTATAATAATAGGAAGTACTGTTATAAAAGATACTATTGTAGCGACCGCCGCGTCGGCGGCACTCCATACAGATACAACTATATCAGCACTAAGCAAAATCCTAGTGAACAACAAAGATGCATATGCAAATATATTGGCGCGCAAAAGGCGACAAATTACGACCGACAGATGCGCAAAAAAAGTTGCGTCGGCAGAAATCAACAACAGCAATCGTTTCGCATTATTGGATACGGATCCTGACGAGGAGAATCGACCCAGCAATTCAAATGAAGAGATTCAACAAATGCCAGAAAACAACAAGCAGCAAAGTAACATCAATATCAACCAAGTACCGGTGGAGCAGACGAGTTGGTGCCCGCCGATCTTCGCAAAGGGAGTATCATCTAAGGACCTTCTTGATTTTCTGAGTAAGTCTAATTATAACTCAGATCATATTAAATTTGATACTAGGGGTTTTGGTAAATTAAAAATATATGTAAAAGAGGTAGAACTTCATAGTTTTTTGTTGGAAGAATTTAAAAGAAATGAAATTGATGCATTCTCTTTCACACCAAGAGAGCAAAAAAAATTTAATGTGGTGCTTAAGGGAATCTCAGGGGATTTTTCGCCATTGGAAATCCAATCCGAGCTGGCTAGACTGGTGCCCTCTTTAAGGGTCACTGTTAAACGCTTCGAGACTAAATGGTCCAGGGAGAATGGGATTCCTTTAGACATCTTCATTTGTGCGCTGGAGGATAGAGATAGTCTAGTCAGAATTAAAGAGGTTAAGTCGATCCTCAGACACAAGGTTAGATGGGATTCGATAAGAAGTTCGGGAACAAGGCAGTGTTATAGATGCCAAAGGTTTGGCCATGTGGCCGCCTATTGCGCATTCGTTGCAAGATGTGTAAAGTGCCTCTCAAGTCATGAAATAGGAAAATGTAGTTTAACCCAAAAAGACGAAACATCGGTCGCTTCTTGTGTTAACTGTAATTCTCCTGGTCATCCAGCCAATTACAAGGGTTGTCCCATGAGATACCAATACCTTAAAAAAAGAGAGGAGACAGCTCCTCAAACATCCAAACAAATAAAAAATAAAAAAACGACCCCGAGTAACGTTCTGGTTCGGAATAACTCTGGTATCGCCCCACAAACAGGGTTTTCTTTTGCAGATGCTGTAAAAGGCAACGACAGGGGAAAAGCAATTCCCCCCCAAAACACTGCCGACGATGGCTGCGATATATCGGACTTCATTAATGAATCCCAAAAACTGTTTGGAATGCCATTAGGGCAGTTAATTTCCAAAATTCGGTCTTTTTGGCCTATGTACCAAAAACTAAATCAAAAAGAGAAGCATGGGGCTTATTTACGTTTTATTTTCTCCCTTTCACCTCCATAAATATGAATTTCAATATAATATCTTCAAACGTCAATTCTTTATTATCGCCTGACAAACAAATAGAAGTAGAGCAGCTATTACAAGACACGCTCCCAACGGCGCTCCTTTTGCAAGAAACCAGCATTAAAAAAAATAATACAAAATGTGGTTTTAACCGAGATTATGATTTTATTAGAAACAACCAGGGTAGAGGCACTGGTATCCTCATAAAAAACTCCATAAAATTTTCGCAGGTACATTTTCAAAACCAAACAATTTCAGCCACAATAGCTTACATTCCTCTTAAAGTCATTGAATCAACAAAATCTCTAGCGTTAGTTTCAATATACATTCCCTACAGCATAGGTCCTGCGCTGGCTCCTGCCCTGGACGAGTTACTACTATCACTATCCGACTTCGATTTCGTGATCATTGGCGGCGACTTCAATTCCCGCCACCCTTTATGGGGTGACGAAAAAAAAAACTTAAACGGTGAACATCTCTACAGATGGTACCTAGATAGCCGCTTTCTTGACTTTGACATTATCGCTGCCGAGGGCCCCACACGACCAAGCTCTGGCTCTCATATAGACTTCTTTATTACGTCTACCAACCTGCGCTCCACAAACCAAGTAGAGAGTAACATCGCGTGTGTTACACTCGACGCCATCTCAGACCATTTTTCAGTATTCTTAGGTATGAATCTTCATGCAACTGAAGCATGGCCATCCTATCCGCGAACTTTCAAATGCTTTAAAGACACTAACTGGCTAAACTTCAACCGGTCACTCCAATCAGACTTAAACAGACAAAGCCCGCCTATGGACAGAAATCTTTCCAATGAAGAAATAGACTGCCATATCAATGTCTTCACCGAACACCTAAAGAACTGCATGAATTTTCATAGCAAAGAAAGAACTCTGCGCCTGAATCACCATAGAATATCTGAAGACACGCTTAAACTTTATAAAATTAGAAAAACCTGGAAAAGAAGCTTAAAAAGAATTTACCATAGGCTGGGTGATCGGACAAACCAGGAATATTCGGCATTGGCCTCACAAATCAACTGCCTCAGTAAGATTATAAAAGACAGAGTCAGAACTGAAGTCAACTCACAATTCCGTTCTAAGCTCAATAGTCTCAAACCCTCGGCAAATGTCTTCAAAGTAATCGACCAGATAACAGGACGCAAAAAGGATGCCCAAGATTCCGCAACGACACTTACGCTGAGAGATAGAGTTTTCACAACCCCAAATGAAAAAATAAACGCATTCGAATCATACTACTCTGACCTATACTCTTTAAAAGTACCAGAAAGTGACACAACTAACACAATGACGGTTAATACATTTAATAGCGCCTTTGAAGTTTGGAATCCAAATCTAAGAATAATTGACTTCAGACCCTCTAATAGGTCAGACACAGCGGCCAATGAATCGTTTGTCTCGAGTGACATCGTAGAATCAATAATATTTTCGCTCAACAACAAAAAATCGGCTGGAACAGATGAAATATCAAACTTTATACTGCGTAAATCAAAAAAAATAGTAGCCAAGCACCTAACCCCACTACTCAACAATTGTATCAACAACTGCTACTTTCCTAGCACCTGGAAAAAGGCCAAGTTAATCCCAATCAAAAAAAACAATAGCTCCAATAGTCTCGAAAATTTCCGCCCAATCGCACTGCTTTCTAATGTAGGAAAAATACTTGAGAAAATCATACTATTAAAAATGCGCAGCCATTTTGACGATACTGAGCTCACTCAAGACCAACAATTCGGCTTTAAGCATAAACACTCAACAGAACATGCCCTTCTGTCTTTACAAAATGAAATCCAAAGAAACCTGAGGCAAAAAAAATGTACCGTTACGTGCGCGCTAGACCTACATAAAGCATTTGATTCCGTTTGGCATGCGGGTCTCATTTACAAGCTTAACCTACTAAATTTTCCCCCAAAATTTATAAAAATGATCAAGTCTTTCCTTTCAGGCCGAAGCACCCATATAGTGTTTGAGAATATGAACTCGGGGTACATACCGACCCTAGCCGGTGTGCCTCAGGGCTCTATATTAGGCCCGTTCCTATTTAATATTTACCTGCATGATTTTCCCATTAGAATTAATCATTCTGAAACACTACTCTACGCTGACGACACAATCCTCTTTAGTGCTCATGAAAGACCACATGCGGCCCTTAATAATATTAAAAACCACCTTAACGAAGTGGTTCCTTACTACAAGAAATGGGGAATTAAGCCTAATTACAGTAAATGCGATCTGATTTGTTTCAGAAATGCCTCAGGCAAGGGACATCACCTAGCGGTTCGCGAGAGTCGCTACCTCAAACTAATAATCGAAGGTAACAACATACCACTTCGGCAAACCATCAAGTATTTGGGAATTCGTCTACATGAACGTCTTAAAATGAACACCCACGCCAGATTAGCCCTGCGGAACAGCAAAGTGGCTGCGGCTAAACTTAAAATCCTCATCAACTCAAAAGCCGTGGAAAAAAAGACCAAGCTTTTGATGTATAAAACATTAATTAGACCTCTCATCTCTTATGGTTTCCTGCTGTGGTTCTACATTTCCCCAAGTGTGGCACAGGAACTGCAGAGATTCGAAAGGAAGATAATAAGAAAGTGTATCTCCAAAGGTAGAAGACCATCTGGTAAATGGTACAGCAACTTAACACTATACAAGGAGTCTGGGATAGATCCCTTGCTCAACTACTTGATCACACTCGCTAAGAAAAGAATTGCCTCATTACAATTTCATGACAACCCTATCCTCCAGCGCATCTTCTTGGAAAATATAGGCTTCTCAATTAACGACAGGTATTATCTTTCACCAATCAGTATCCTTGGCGAGGGCTCCAACTCTTACTTTAGGCTTAGGGAATTGGACAGCTTATCCCTCGCACCGTTCTACCAAAAAAGTTCTTCCAACAATTACAGAGGCTGAGTTGCTCTTCTCTTCATTTTTCCTTTATTGACAAATAGCATAACATTGTAAAGAAAACAAAGAAAAAAAAATAAATTTAAGCAAGTGTCTGCATAAGCAATAATACTAAATAGGGTGCTTACCGAGTGCTAAAATCAAATTAATTTTAAGATAATTTAATTCAAGAAAAATAAAAAGGAAATTTAAGAAAAGTAACAAAACCAACTACCAAGAATGGATCCTAATATGTATAATCTCCAGAAATGAACTCCTAGATATCTGTAACAAATAATTGAATAAATTGTATGTTGTAACTATTATATTAAAATTACAAGAACTTCAAAAATATAGAGATCTATAAATGCAACCTAAAGCTAAAATTAATTGCCTGTCATGTATCTTTGATCCAATCTATTCCTTATCTTTATCTTTATTTTTGTTGTAATAACCAAATACCTACAAAATGCAAATAGGTACAATCAAACAAGAAAATTACTTTAACTCCAGTCAATTTGCACACATATATGTATATAAGTTCAAGAGATAGACCGGCGCATGTCGTATCTACCTTGCTCGTTTCTCATTTTAAGTTACCATTGTTATCTCTTTCTACCTCTTACTGTCCCACCTTTCTCATATTAATGTACCCCTTATATATAAGTATGGTTCATATTGAGTGAACACATAAATATACTATACAGAACTTGTGGTTAGATTGTACTTGTTTATAAAAAGCTAAAAAATATATAAAAAAACATAAACCTGTGTAGCATGGCCAATTCGAAGTCGGCAATTAATTAGTTTAAGTGTAAATAATGTAAATTATATCTAAGAATGTAAAAGAAGAAAAAAATAACTGAATTCTCAATAAAGTTTACTACTACTACTACTACAACTGACATAACGAGAAAGCTACCCGAATCGTTCGAAAATAAATCAGCTACAAAGGTATCTTGGATAGCCTATCGGCCGCGCACCGAACGAGGCCAATGATTGAATCCAGACAAGGAAGCGAATTTATAATAGTTTTACCTCCAGCTTTACAGTTGGAGTTTAAACTTAAGATCATCTAATCCCTAAACTGAGTTTAAATTTTTGGTTTAACTTGTCCGATTTCACAGTAAAATCTGATCAGTTGAACCTCGTTTATCTAGATTTTATGAAAAGAGTTGGCAGTATTTTTCTGGTCTTGTCTTCCCTTTCTCTCTTTGATACAAAAAACTCGCGTAACCACAAAACATGCGTTGGGCTGTTGAAAAGCGAGGGAATATTTATTTTGTTTCAAAGTACCGTCATTATTCTGATTTTGGTCAGCGATAGCGAATCGAGAAAAATAAATAAAATAATATTCAAAATCATACGGAAAGTAGTTTCAAATCTTTTTTCATACAAAAATCTCGCTATTTATATGAACAACAAAAAAATGTTGGATATGTTCACACCGAAGCGAAATCTCGGATTTCGTAGATTTCGGCCCAAATCTTCACATTTCACCATATACTTTTGGGATTTCGAAATTCGAGATTTCGTTGAAAACACAATGAAATCTCATTGCCGATGCGGGCCATTCATAGTGAACGAGCCCATTTTAAACTTCACCATACATAGGTGAAAAGGTTTTTATGTGAAAATTACGATCTTTCACTCTAACGATAAGGAGATAAAAATATAGAGTATGAATTTTTATTTGAGAACTTGGCTTGGGTTAATGGATTAGATAAGCAAGTGGTTTTTGTTTGTGCTTTTTCAAAGACGAAATCGTGGATTAGCCGGTGTGAACACTAATTTGAAATCTCGAAAGCTTCCTGCTGAAATCTCAGAGATCGCTTTAGTGGGAACATAGTATAAGAGGAGAAATTAATAGCTATTTTCATTCTAGAAAATATTTGCTCTTTCAGTAAAAAGATTGGATCTTTTTGAATTTTCAGAGTTTTATTCTAACAAAATGAGCAGATCTAGATCAAATCTTAGCAAATATTAGCCGTGTTTTATTATCTCCAATAACCCATATGGTTCACCCCGTGAAAATAAAACGATCTGGGTTATGTACTGAAATGTACCCTCTGTTGCCGAATTTAATACTAATATTTGCAAACCCAGATAGAAACCTCGATAGAAATCTGGATCTCGTGTTGTTTTTGTAATACGTGTTAAAAAATAACCTAGACCCAGAGCCGTATATAATAAAACGCAGCTATTAATACATATTTTGTTATTCATTTATTGTGAACTAGTGCTATAAAAAAATTAAAAAATGAACAAATAATGGACCAGTATATTAACAATTTAGATTTTATCAGCCATATTAATAAAAAACGCTTAGTCCGCCGCTAGTCCATGAACATACAAAAACATGGAATAAGAGTTAGTTCATGGACTAAAATTTCCTATTAATAAAAAATCGAACAAAATATACTACAATAATCATCAACTGTATCTGTTTTTATTCTATGGCCTTGTAAATTTAATTCTTAAAATGCCAATTCTTAGTCTTTCACTAGACCACCGTCTTCGATTGTCCAGCGAAGGACTAAGTTGGTAAACGTCAAATAGCAGACATTATGTTTTATTAATAGCATTTCGCACTTAGTCCACTAAATAAGTTCTAAGCCTTCCCTAGTCCATGTTTATTAATTTGGGTGTATAAGTTTAGTGGAGTTTTTGATTGGTTAGTTTTCGTCCTCCTCTTCATTCTGATGAAGATGTTTTTTTTTCAGGAATATGTGTTTCACTCATTCACCAATACTACAATTAAAAAGTTTCATTGAAAAGATTAAATCTCGGTTTTAAGAGAGATCTTTGAAATTTAAATGAACCCGAATGAACAGCAACAAACTTTTCTGGCTAATAAAAGAGCTAGTCGTTTCAATGCAATTGATAAACAGAAAAACCTGAATTGGACAGGATGTAATCATGTTGGATCTGTGGCGCGATGCGTAGCGCTTTGGCTTCCAAGCAGCTTGGTCAATACACGATAGAAGCACACAAAGTTTTTCAATTAAACTGAAAAAGTATAGACCAGCAGCACTAGAGCAAGGGAATCTGATGATCAACCTTGACAATAAGTCGTGTAATAGCTATAATTCCAGCCAAAAATAATATGAGAAAATACTTGGCTGGCACATCACTCAAGTTGTTATTGGTTATTATAAATCATTCAAATTATATAAACAGTTTTAAAAAGCAAGTATGTGAACATACAAAAATTTAAAATAATAATCAAAATACCTTTCACATAACTCGATAACATTTTAATGCACAATTTTTACTTATTAATATTATTTTCTGAAATAAAATACAAACGTTGAACTGAAATTTAAACGACGGTTAACTTAAACTACAAATTGAACTCAGTTCAAGGTTTAAACGACACTGAAACCGAATTAATTGTTGAACAGAAGCTTAAACCAAAAGTGGAGCTTAAACTTGACTTGTGAAACTGGGGGTTAAGCGTGTTTAGACCTTGAATCTTGCAAAAACAATGATCCTCCATTCACTTAAATTGAAATTAGTTTTGTGATTTTTCGGATTCTCGGTCAAATTTAAACCATGTGAGTAGAGTCGCCAAGAGCTTCTTGGCCAACCCACAAGGGGAAGAATTATACCATTAAGTGCGAGTTCCAGTTGTACAAACGTGGTTCAAAATTTGAACTCGGTTCAAGATTTGCCGCTGAACCTGAATTAATTTAACTCGCCCATTTTGGAGATTTTCTTGAAGTGGTGCTTTAATTGAGGAGAAAACTGGGAACATTATATTGGGCTTATTATTGGAATGCAAAGCAAAACGTCAAAAAAATCTCTTCAAATCGTTGACCAGGTAGATTTTTTTCATTCCCCTTACTTCTTACCCTTCTCACCGTCAAACTCCGAGTTGTTGGCAACTCAGTTAATTGTGTGAAAGCAGTCTATTATTTGACTTTTGGTTTACTTTTCGCGGGAAATGTTTTTTTTTTCATGCATGCTAATTATAGTAAATGAATAAATGTAAAACAAACCAATCATATTAACAACGTGTACGCAAAATAAACAAGTAATTAATTCACTTCAAATCAGAATAATTTAAAACAGAAAATTCTTGACTTAACATCAAAAAGTTGTAAATTTCTGGCCATAACCGTTCAGTTCACGTCACTGGACGAACTTTATAACAAAAGAAAAAGTGAGCCGTCGCTGAATGTTCAATAGTTTTTATTTCGCCCCAAAATAAAAAGTCTCCGAGCTCCGAGACTCTAAGCTAATTCGATGACATTTGTATTTTTGTTGTATTAAGTAACCATAGCAATAGAAATGGCTAAAAGTGAACACAAAATCGTTACAAGAATTTATTTGATTTTTAATTTAATTAGTGTTAATGTGAATTGCTTTCCAACGATCTATTAGGCAGTACCATAAAGACCAACAGAAATGGCTACAAATTGTTCAAAATATATATCAATTTATAAAATTGACGGAGTTCCAATTTTACCGCCTTTGGTAAGTAAAACTTTTTGTCGGTGGTTCCCAAAAATATGTATTGCTTCTTGGAAATTAGATGACTTTAGAGAAGCGCCGTCAAATGATGGTCTTTAAAGAATTAGCAATTCAATTGGAAAATGCCAGGAATAAGAAACAAAATCTTGGCAAAGCACCAATTGGCTTGGAGCAACCGTGTAATCTTCTTCGTCACGGCCATAGTCACATACCCCAGCCAAGCCAAACACCAAGGAAGCAATTTTCCGAAGCCAGTACATCAACTGCAACTACTGCCTCGAAAGGCGAACGAATAGGCAAACTTCGCAAAACCGATACTCTTGTCTATGACAATCGAGCCAATTCCATTATCCTGACGCTAGAAGGATTCGAAGAAGAAACCGACTTTCAGTCAATGGTGCTGGAAAGGCCCCACAAATTAGACCAAAACGACAACAAGATCTCCCCTGACGTGCCGAAGTCGTCAACCAAAGACGCATCATCCTCTCAGAACCCCATCAAACCTCAACCATATGCCGCTTTCATACCGATTCCCTCGATTTGTGTCAATCCACCAACACCTTCCGTCCAAAATAACCCCATTTGTGCGACCACACCTTCGAAGCGACTTTGCGGCAGTCCTACTCTCAAGCCAGACGTCGAATCCAATTTAATTCGATCGAACTCATTTACCCTCGACGGACCAAGCAGCGCTCTTCTAGAACACATCAAAAACCAAAAACTGAAGAAATCCACTGCCACACAGGACACAGTTGAATCCAAAGCCAAACGTGTTCAGAAAGTCGAAACCAAACCAAAACCAAAGTCACCCTCTTCGCCCAGCCTCAACCACTTCACAAACAACACTATCATCTTTAAAACCAAGCGCAGCCCCTACGAGATGAAGCCCACATCCAAAGCAAAGCTAGGGAGAAAACACAAAATTGCCAAACCCGTTGCAACACCAAAGAAGTCCAATGCAGCTGATTTGTCAGAGATTTCCATGACTCCGCCTCAATCCACATCGAATTTGGATCTTTTAAAAGACATCGAAGAGCAGCATCGAGCCCGGTTTATTGAACTTGTGCGTCAGCAGCAAATCGAACAAAAACGCCTTCAAAAAGAATTCGAAACACAACAGAAGCTCCTTCTGGAACAACTTTCTGCCAGAGTTGCCAAAGTCCAGATACACACGACCGAATCACCGCCATCGGCGTCTTCAACGTTAGCCGATTCTGCACAGAGTTCTCCATCAGCATCCCCTGAGCAGGAGTCTTCTTCTTCGGCACGTGTTACTCCTCGAAGACGTTTAGTCCTGGAAAATATAAAAAACACACCTGCAGTGGTAGCTAGAGATCCATCCCCTTCACCACAGAGTACAGGCCGTCGTGTGAGTTTTGAGTAATAAACTTCTGTCCAAAAACTGAAACATTTTGTAGGGTGATGCATGAACTATTGATATCGTTGAAATATCTCAGAATAGTTTGAGAAAAAATTTGTTAAAATTTTAATTTACACTTAAAAAAAAAACTAGTCTACAAATGTCGCTAATAATTCCACATCACATTTGGTCGGTTGGCCCAAATTCTAACAATATCAGGTTTTCCTCCAGTCGTGCACTTAAAACTGGTTTTGGTACCTTGTGTTTGTGTACCTCTTCAAGGAACACAATCGCTAATCGCGAGGAATGTTTGGTGTTAAAAAAAAAACGTTTAAACTTTAATACTAAAAAGTAATAGGTAGTATCTTATACAAGATGCGTTATCATTAAATCATTCATTACTTTTATTTTCATTCGTCATACATATCGCTCATTTTTGGCCAGAGGGCCCAATTCCGCAAGAGTGAATGCTTTTCCGTGCAAAAAAATTATTCACTCTCAAAATATGCGTGAATAAATTTGACTATCTGTGTACACGTTATCTGTCAAAAAAAAAAATCAATCGCACCCTTGCGGAATCGCAAATATGCATGTGTACCCGCTTTTTCGTGTACACCGAGAAACTTACGCTTGCGGAATTTGGCCCCTGAGCTAATTACAAAATTATGGAGAAACAGTTTTCGTCCTTATTTTTATAAAACATCAAACATCGATATATCATCTCAATATTTCACATACCCCACTCTTTCATTTACCATTTTCCGCATCAACTATATTTTTTGACACTTCCTTGTATAACTTTTGCGCATCAACGTACGAAATTTTCCAAAAAATAACAGCTGTCGTTCAAATGACGGCCAAGCGATAAAAATGCTGACATTTAAAAATAAGGAAAAGGAATTAGCTTGATATCTTCAATGTGTTCTTTTTTTTTGTAAAATACATTTTAATATCCAGTTTCATTTAAGAAAATATTTGGTATTTATGTCGAAAGATTTGATCTTTTTCAATTTTGAGTTTCATTCCAACAAAAAGAGCAAATCTATATCAAATCTCAACTCGAAAGATTTGATCATTTGTGGGTTGGCAGATTTGATCTGAATGCATAATACATACATAAAGTCTTTTCTGTCAAACGTCAAATGGAAAATATTTTGCTTTACTTTGTTGCGAACTTATGCCAGTTCGTGCTAAAAAATAAAAAAAATAATAAATAATGGACGAAGAAGTTAATAATTTAGATTTTATAAATTTAGTGGGGTTTTCGATTGCTTCGTCTTCGTCTTCCTCGTCATCATCAATATTGTGACTGTCGGTATTCAAAGTAGTATTGGTGATGGACTGACACACTTTCTGAAAAAAAAAAACATATCTTCATCATCTCAGATGAGTAGGAAGACATGAAGCAATCAAAAAATCAATTAAATTTATAAAATCTAAATTATTAATTTCTATTTCCAATATTTGTTTATTTTTTTGCACGGACTGGCACAAGTGCACAACAAAATTATCTATTTGTTATCTTGTGAATTTATACGAATTCGTAACAATTTGTACAAATTTTCACAAAATACTGTTTGTTAACTCTAAAATATTACTACAAAGACTGTCAAAGTAGAGGAGAAAAACTTGCCCTACCTTGAAAAAGTTGCGAATTCTTACTACAAGAATTTTTGTGGGTAACTGATGCAAAAACTTTCAAAGCAACAAGACGGCAAGATTGTTCGCCCATTTGCTGATGTTAGTGATGGGCACATTCGAAAGATATGAGAACTTGAGCGAAAAGTTTATTATTTCTGAACCAGAATGAAATGTTTGTATGTATTGAAAACTAGTGACAAACAGGAATAAAGACAAAACGCAGTAAGGAAAACACAAATAATCAAGAAGAAAATTCTAATATCTGTTCACTGGAATTATCGAGTCTTTTCTCATTTTATTCTATAGAATATTTTTGATGTGTGCACTATTCTTTGTATTGCATGTTGTGTTTCTCTTTTTCTGTTATTTCAATTATGCCCATCGCTATATTCTTTCTTTGTGTCCACTGACGTTTTATACACAAATGTCGCCAATTTGCGTTTGTTTACTTTGTTGTAATATTTAAAAAATTTCCCCAACTCTTGAAGTTTGACAGTTGTCACACTTCTTACTACAAAAGAGATACCGAACACACCTTATAACAAAGTATTTGACGTTTGAGAGAATACTTTTTACATGTATGTGTGGATTCAGATCAAATCTGCCAACCCATCAGAGATCAAATCTTTCGTGCTGAGATTTGATCTAGATTTGCCCTTTTTGTTGGGATGAAAGTCTCAAAACTCAAAAATTTCAAATCTTTCGCCAGAAAGAGCAAATATTTTTTCCTGAATGAAACTAGCTATAAGAATGCGTATAGTTCCGAGTGACATTTTAATAAACGTCATCTATAGTTTTTGCATCTCTCTGTAAAATGAAAAGTTCTATTTAATAGAAAAAAATCTAGTCTGACTTATAAAATTTATTATTATTATTATTACATACTTATATATATTATATTCTCTAATATCAGAAAACAAAAATACTTATCAAAGCATGTGCCTTGTTATATGATCTAATCCTAATAATTTGTATTGGTAGCTTTATAAAAACAAAAAAATGGAAAGGGGAATTGTATTATTTCTCACCTTAATAATATTCTCGCTAGTGCTGTTTTTCTCTCTATCTCTATTTATCGATTACATTCATACATAAATAATTTATATGAAGTAAAAAAAACAAAATAAAACTAGCCTATTTATATATTGTTTTAACTAACAAAACAAATAAAAGACTTACTAACTTCTAAATCTGGTAGTTTTAAAATTAAACAAATTAAATTGAATAAATTTAGCTCGAGAGAGAGAACAAGCAGAAACGTTATAATATTGCTGCAACTCTAATAAATGCTTATGCAAGAGGATTCCTGACACGTCGGCTGTTTAAGACAGATTATGTCCAAAGGATTGTACAGACCATCAGAGATACATTAGTTTTTGTTATTAATTTACATCTTGAAACAAGTGGGCATGATTCAGAGAGTAGTTTGAAGTTAAAAGCTCGATTGCTTAAACAAGTTGGTATCAAATTTGAATTTGAATTTAATTGTTTTTATTTTGGAATATCTTCTAGTTACAATCAGCTAGTAGAGCATTGCATTCGGTGTTCGTGGAGACAACAATTAAAGAAAGAATGGAAATAATTTCCAGAGATCGAAAGCTTATTGAAGCAAAATTGTTAAACATTAAAAGGTTTGTAGTAATTTTATTGAAATTTAATCAATTTTTTAATGCATGTAATTTTAGATCTCAACGAAACGTTAGGTGATTATACCTGTTGAACCAGAAACAAACGAATTTGAAAATTACAAAGCCAGTATTTGCCTTTTAATATACATACACACAAATTTATATATAAGAATAATGTTTGACTTAAAGTAATACATTTATATTTATTTCTTTATTATTTCGAGTTGGCTATGATTTCCAGGAAAACAATTACCCGGTTAACGATTTCTCGCATAACGATTGCCAGGAAAACGAATTCCCAGTTCACGATTGTCAATTACACGTATTTGCTACCTTTATCTGTGAATATAATGGGGTTTTCTTTTGGTAACAAAACTTAATTTTTTCAATTAAAGCCTTCCAATTTGCAAAAAAAATCAATTTATTTTTGATCGGAAATCAATTTTGCAGATTTGGATTTTTCGGTAGATTTACCCCTCTTTTACTAATTGACAGCCGTTATTTTGACAAGATTTTGTTTTCACTCATTATGTGATTAAGTAATATTATGAATAAGGTTAAGAAAACATACATATATTTAAAAAAAATAATAGCAATTTTATATTGACAATTTGTAATCCTCCAAATTAATATCGGCATTCATTTTTTAAACATTGAAATCGATTCGTGTTACAAAAGAAAAAAAAATTGAATGAAGAAACAATTTTGGAGACATTTGCCATCTAATACTTTTACTGGTTCCACAGACACGAATATACACCAATACCGTCATAAAAAAATCAATCTGAAATCGTATACGATTCGCGACGAAAAAAAAAACAAATTTCCGATCAAAGTTACCAAAAGAAAACTCCATAATACTATTTTTGATTTTTAACAGTACGCAGAAATGAATTATTGATTTTTAATTGTGGAAGAGGAATTTCTTTGTAATCAAGTCGCGTAACACCCCCTGCTTGACCAAATATAGGATTTGGGATGGGGTCGACTTTTTTTTTATGCAAAGTTTTTTTGGCTTTAAGATTCTTGTGGACTCAACGAAACTGCATAAGGGTTCTGCATTCTGCAATCATTGTTTGTTATTTTTTTCTTTTAGATAATTTTTTTTTAAAAGTTGATAAAAAGAGTTTGTTTTTTTATAATATTTCAAGATAAAACAAAAAATATTTAAAATTCAATCATAAATTAATATTTTTTTATGTGGGAAACTATTCTGATAAATTTCAAAAAAAAAAACTGCGGGCAATCGTTATTGGGGTAATGCTTTTCTGGGAAAAAGTTACGCTCCCATTATTTCTGGTAAACCTTTATGTACATACATCCAAAAGCTTTGGCAAATGGAGACTTCGATAAAATCGTAAAACCGAGTACGGATTATTGCAGGGAAGGCTACAATAATTCAATTGAGTTTCGATTGTTTACAAAGGAAAATAACACTGTAGGCCGAAAAGCGCGGCGGATCGCATTAAAAGCAATTGCTTATGGCCTCTTCGATTGGCCGTCCGGAAACGTTCCTCCAATAAAACACCCGGAAACAAATTGACTGATTCCGAATTGTATGTATCACTATTTAAAAAAAATCACATGCGCTAAAACGAATTTCCAACACTTGATTTCAATTTAGATACACATTTTTTTGTATCAATATAATAAACTTGCTTCTTTTTATGTAATAATACCATAAAAGTAGTTAAAATTCAATAAAGACATCGAAATTACACAAAAAAAACCCCGATGATTTTGACATTTTAATTATGTGAGTGTAATGGCGTATTTATTTGGCAATCCGGAATTCTTCTCCGATCCGAGATCCCAACTGAACACTTTTGTGTGATTCTGACGATTCTGAATTTTAATGAGATTGTATATGTGAAAATAATTGTGTAGGTGAGAATATTCAAATTCAAAAAAAAGTTTGTTGCACAATTATGATACAAAAAATGCCAACAGTCGAGTTTGACGTTCAAGTGTATGAATGTGTGTGTGCTTCTGGTTCTGATTCTGATTTCAAATCCAGAAGCAAAATTCTCTTCTTTTCAGAATTAGAACTGTCATTTTTTACCAAGTGAACGCTTTCAGAAGAGTCCGGAATGCTTCCGGATTGCCAAATAAAAACGACATAAGTAATTCTGTTTTCGATTCTGAAATGAAATCCAGAATCGTGTTCGTTCTGTTAAGTGTAACAACTGTCATTTTGTGGGGGTCAGAACAGTTCTGGACGGCCAATCGAAAAGGCCATTATTTTCGACCACTTTCGTAATATTTAAAAGCGAATTTGGGTGAAAACGATAATTCCTATTTTCCATTTAAATAGCTGCTATTTCGAAGTTGTTTCCATTTTTGTTTCCAATTTTTCCATTGAAATTTCAGAGATTTCAAAAACTATGACAGCAAGTTCCAGACAAATTGTTTTTTTTTTGTTTGAGAAATCCTAATAGTATTTATAAAAGGGTTTGTTTCAATATTAAATAAGATAAACAAATACACACGGATTGCATTAGTATTTTTATGCATAGCTACCGAAAATTAAGAAGGAAAGCAAAAAATGTACCCAACGAATGGAATATCCAAATGAAATGAATTAGCAGTGGTATTCTCCTTTTAGACTTTCATATTAATTTATTAAAATACTTATGTTGGTATTTAGATTTGCAAAATTAATTTCGACTATCGATTAGCCATTTATAAATATATTTGAAGAAATAAAAATCAAGAGAATAAACCCTGTGTCTTCACTTGAAGTTTACTGCCATTATTCAATTTTTAGCAATAGGATCATACCAAAAGAGCGTTGGACAAACCTTCCACATTTCCATTGCTAAACCCACAGTATCGAAGGTACCAGTTAATTGTGGAGTTTTGTTCAATATTTACGTACATTTTATTAAAAATCAACCACCGCTATTTTCAGATCTAACACGAACAGCTTTCCAAACATTTGGAAAGTCCTTTCATTCAAATGGCGCAGGAAAAGCGAATCGCTTTTAGGAATACCAAAATATAAAAGCGCCACCAAAAGCGAACCGCACCGGCCTACTGCTGTTTCGTGATGGTTTTTTTTTTTATTGAAATCAGAAATCAAAGATGTTTTTCAGATGACGCTTTTTTCTAAAAAAAACTTTTTCAATGTTTTTTTTTTTTTCAAATAAACGTTAGCAACTCAACAATATTGTAAATATTGGATACCACTGTAAGATTCGACTCGTAACACATTTAAGAATGTTGGAATAATTTAATCAGGCTTATCATTGTAACCGATCAATTTTATTCCTTATTGAATTAAAAGACTTCTCTTCACAAAAGAATACAAATTATTTATTAAGTCCTACTTATGGAACATACTTTATATTGCTAATACTCGTCCTAATATTGCTGCACCAATATTGGCCTGCAAAACAAATTCACCAAGTCAAACCGATTGGTTAGAATTAAAACGTGTTCTTACATATCTACGTGGAACATCAAATTTCAGTTAAGCTGTAATAATATCCAATATGAAGAAGAAAAACTTGTGGGTTATGCCGATACCAATTGAACACAAGACAGGGCATAAAGAAAATCGAACTCGGGGTACATATCGATGGTGTTGCGCAAAAACGGAAAATCTGATATTTACAATCATGTTTCTAATGTTTAAAATATAAACTTTTAAATTTTTAAGTTTGTTTTATTTTACGTGTCGATTAAGACGTTTCACAGCATTATTATTTTTCATATTAGCGACGTGTTTCGGACTTAATGTACCATCTTCGGGCTTAATTTTTTGACTGTTGAAAATATCAGATTGGCCCTTTTTGCGCAACACCATCGATATTTCTATTGAATGGATGACCTATTAGCTGGATATATAAAAAAAACATGTGTTTCTTTGTCTAGCACAGAATCCGAATTTGTAAAGATAAGTCTTTTAATTCAATAAGGATTAAGGACATTAAAAAGTCTGGCTTAGTATCATTTTAGGGTCCATATTACGAATTACGATTATCGTTCCAAATTCCTCGTTATCGTTAATTTGCGGTAACTTTTTACGATAGTCGTTTTTTAGCTCATATTATATTGCTTTGACACATGAGTATTGAATTAATGAAGTTGGATGCGTTTAAAAAAAATTGATTTTTTGATTTTATCTGGCAAATATTTATTATCGTAAACCATAATCGGCCCATGTCATGACTATCGTTTGCTTTGGGTATCTTTTTTTGCATTTCGTTTCGTTTGATAATTTGTAATACGGGCCTAGAAATGTCATTTTTTCCCAGGTGAACGCTTTCGAAGAGCCTAGCCTAGATGGCTTCCGGATTGACAAATAAAAACGACATTAGAGACGCCATGCAACGTCAAGCTTGTGCTGATTTCCCAACGCGTTGCTGTGATTTAGATATTTTTAACGCATACTTCAATTTTTTTTCGGAAGAAGGTCATCAGTGATGAATCGCAACGGTTACAATGATACAAAATGCGTACATTTCGTAAAAATCGGAGGAAATTTCTCTTCGATTGGTTACGATGGTAGAACCCAATACACAAAAATGCAGCTTTCATAAATGCATGGTTGCTTTGTTTATATGCGATCAGTTGCGATCATACTAACGTCAGAAAAACTATTTGCGGATGCATTTTAATTGCATTTATGAATACTTTCTCTGATTTGCTTCATTTTCCTGTTTACCAGAAACAATTCTGATGTGTATTTTTAATTTTGAGTTCAACTTTGAATTTTCTAGCGGAAATTTGGACAGATGGGAACAGTAAGGGAATGTGTACCACCGTTTACATCATACTACTGTCTCTTTCTTTAAGAAAAAAAATCGGAATACATGTGAAATTTTATTTATTTATTGCAGCGCAAATGCAAATATTTGCGTTTTACATTTATGAAACTCTGACATTCATCATTTGCATTTATGAATGCTATGCATTCGTCGGACTCTCGCAACCATGCATTTATGAAAGCACCCGCAGTTGATAATCAACTAGACATAAAAGTTAACTATATAAATAAAAAAAATCTTATACCATATCAAATTCATTGTAATTTTATTGAAATTAATTGCTATTTCAAAAATATAAAAGTTCGAATAAATAAATTAAACAATTCTAGTCACTTGCTGCGACCAAAATCTCTATTAATCGCCTTAAGCTCATCTAGTCCATACTTTCGCACAGTTGTTGCAACAACTTTACTTGAAGAACTCGCTGTTTCGTTCTCAGGTGTTTTTACCCCAATACGCAAATGTGATTCCAAGTGACGCGGCAACTTGCGATCGACATCGATCTCATTTTCTTTTATATATTGATTGATAACCTTGACAAAGGGAAACAAAGGTCTATCTTTACTTACAGCATTAGTCACTAATTTGTTAGCATAATCAAAGAAGAATTTGTCATCCTTTTCAAAACTAACAGTGGCCAATTTCTTATCACATTCCTTCTCTTGGGCTTCATTTATTTTGCGTTCTTCAATTTGTTCGGCGAGAGCCTTACGCATTGATTGAGCATTTCTGATTTTGTCTTGCATTTGTTTTTCCTGAAAAGCGGCATTTATTTCTTCGTTCTTTAGACGATTGGCTAGAGCAAAGCGATTTTCTTCCAGTTTACGCTGATCGCGTTCTTTTTGGGCATTAAATTCCTTGAAATACTCTTGTATACGAGCGTATTTCTGCTTGCGACTCCGTTGGATTTTTTCTTGCTCCTGAGCACTAAATTGCAATTGAATTGTGCTGATATCTTTGCGAAGCTGGTTTTCATTTTCCTTGCTTGTATCTGGTTGAAGAGCGTTCAACTTTTGTGCATTCAATGTTATACGTTGAACTTGATCTTGGCGAGCCTGCGCCTCATGGTCTTTTTTAATATTTTCCATTTTTTTCTTTCCCTCATTATAGATAGAAATAAGCTGGCCCTGAAGTTTGCCTTGAAATTGTTCACCTGAATAATAAATCGGAATAAATTTGTAAATATATAAGATATTAAAAGAAATGAAAACAGAATCTTTTGTTTTACTAAATATTATTTAGATCAAATTGTTCACGAGTGAACCAAGAACAAAAAAAAAACACGTCTGGATCGAAAGAATTTACTCTTGTAGCTAACAACTTTAATGTAGGTAAATGTTGATGATGTTCATTTTTGTAGTTATCATTAGGTACGTTTAGCCGATTTAGGTAAGCTCACCGTGTTAGATTATGGATTTTAATTATGTAAATTGTGGAGATTGCCTACATCCATAAATTGAATCGGTGTATATACAGTGCTGTGCAAAACATTTGCAACTACGACCGGAAGATCTTTGCACCGCATTAATACCCAATTTTTGTATCCGCAAAAATAAAGTTCTTTTACTATTTTGTTAACCTAATATTGTATTTTATTATTGTAGAAAAAAAGTAGGATAATTCAGTTAGAAAATAAATTGAGAAATTCTTAAAAATAATCATAAATTGCTGTGCAAAACTTTTGCAACTAAAAACAATGTCCTACAATTTTTATTTTTTGTTTAAACAAAAATTACAAATATTTAACTGCTTGGGTCATTGTAGTGCTGGGACCTCCAAGTAACTGACATTTCCCAATCCCCATAAGGAAGCATGGTGTTTATTAAATTGTCAACATATCGATCAGACTCACGTCTTCTATTCGTCGAATCGGACCAATTCCTTCACCAGAGAAGCAGTCCCACACCATAACAGATCCACCTCCATGTTTAACTGTTCCCCTAGATTACTTTGGATTAAGTCTATCAACTTTTGGTCTTCTGACATGTTGCCTTCCATCCAATCCGTGCATGTTAAATTTCGATTCATCAGAAAAGAAGACTCCTTTCTATTTCTCTAAACTCCAATTAAAATGATTGTGTGCAAAATCCAACATGCTAGACTTAATCCAAAGTAATCTAGGGGAACACTTAAACATGAAGGTGGATCTGTTATGGTCTGCGACTGCTTCTCTGGTCAAGGAATCGGTCCAATTCGACGAATAGAAGACATTGTGAAGTCTGATCGATATGTTGACAATTTAAGAAACACCATGCTTCCTTATAGGGATTGGGAAATGCCAGTTATTTGGAGGTCCCAGCACTTAAAGTGAACTTTTTAGAAGATGAATCTATACAATTTTACACGGACGAATCAAACATCTAGGATGAGGTTGGTGGAGGTGTGTACTCATATAAACTTAATTTAACAGCCCGATTCTCCCCAACATCACTGATACCTCACAAGTTACAAGCAGAGGTGAAATTAATTTTGTGACTTTTTCGGATTCTCCCCCAAAGTCACAACTTGTGAGAGTCATAAGAACAATCGAAATTGTGATCGACTTCAGAGCAGGTCCCAACTCACAAATAGTTTGAGTTTCGACATTTCGATGCGACATTCGATACAATATTTTGTGAAACAATTTACTTATATCCCAACATGAAGTAAACAGAAATATGAAACTTTAATTTGAGATAACTTCATCAGCGACTACCAGAGAGAAGGAAAAGTGTCGAGCATCCTAAATAAACACTTTATCAGTAATCACACAATATAGTGTGATTGCCTGTAGGTATTCTGTTCATTCTGTACCATTCCAGATCAAATATAAAACCTTTTACATTTTCTTCCTTGAATATTATTGAAACGGATTCTCTTTGATAGTTGTTTATTTGTTTAAACAAAAATAAATTCATTTAAACATATTTAAATTATCTTTATTTTTACATCTATAATAAATAATCCGCATCAATTTCAATTTTTATTTTGTTTTTAATATTCAGGTGTTCCAATAATGCCACTACGCAATTCACCTTTAGCTGTGGTGAGTTTGGTTGTGAGTTTTCTTGTGACGATTAGGGGAGAATTCGATAAATATTATCGAGTCACAATAATCCTCACAAGGAATCGTCACAAGGGGGAGAATCGGCCTCTAAGTCTCCTTTTGCCTTTCTGATCATTGTATCGTGTTCCAGGCGGAACTTTTGACGATAAAGTAAGTTTTATCTTGAATTAAAGAAAACTTTATATCGACTCATGATATCCGTATCTTCCCTGATAGCCCGCCTGCTATAAAATATCTGGAGTCTGTCTCTACAAATTCTATAAGAGCCATAAACTATCGATCATCTCCTATAGAATTTGCACAGCATTGCAATATTCACCTTTGTATAATGTAATAAAATAATGCCGAAGGTAATAATAAAGCTGAGGAACTTATCAAAAGTGGAAGAACACTAACTATTCTACCAGACAGGGTAATACTTATTACTTATTATTTATGTACTTTTTTATTTAAATTTGTTTTTTAATGTTAAATGCTATTTGGTATTTCCACGAAAAATAAACAAATAAAATGATTTTTGTTATCCTAAACGCCAAAAAGGGATCATGAGTTGGCAAGAAGTGAACACAAACAACGTTAATGACAACAGCACTTGTCTTGTTTTATATGAATTAATTGGTTTTACAAAAATACAGCAAAATCCTGAAAATAAGCTTGTTTCATTTTGCAGCTGAATAAAACAAAAACATGTTTCCTGTAAAATTTACTTTGTCTCGATATAATATAAGAAATATCACTTTAATTTTACCCTTTTCAACCGCACGTTGAAATAATTTTCCGGGGGTGTAAACGATATATGAGAAATTTGTATCATTAAAATAAAAAAAACATTTTGTATGATTCGGAGAAATTTCCCTTCCGATCGGATACTATGATAGAGCACATTAATTTTGTGAAAATGCGTGGTTGGCACGCACACTCTCAAAACTTTAAATTTTAACTTTTGTTTCCATTTAAAGTCCTACCACTCTACCAAATTTCATCATTCTACGACAATCAGAAGTGCTCCAATTAATTTATATCAATTCTATGAAACGGGTACCACGCTCCCGAATAGAGAAAATGTTCAATTTTTTTCTATACACCACAAGGCCTATCATTGTGCGAAATTACAATATTCTACGAGTCGGGAAGTGCTTCATAATTTTGATGATTTGTCAATGAGTGAGTGAGTGAGTCAGTTACGGTTTTTGCGAATTTTGCATTCTTATATCTCGGGAACCACATATGCTGGTGAGCTTAGCAAATGGTGCGAGTTTCTGACTTTATTAGTACTGAAGTTAGAGGGGTCGAAAATTGCCTGTAAAAAAGTGTAGTGCCAGAACTTTGCTTGACTATCGTGCCCTTTAAAATATGAAAGTTTCTTCTATATGAAGTGCCGTTAATAAAAGCACAAAATGAACTAACTTTTTATTTAAGCGTGGATTGCACTAATTTACAGAGAAATCTTTTTATCAAAATTATTTGAGCCGTTTTTTCGAGTAGTCAAGAGAATGTCAAAAAAAAACTACTTTAATATAAAGATTGTTCAGTGACGAAAAAGTCAAAATGGAGATTTGATCTTTTCAATTAAACTTTGTGTCCAAATTTAATTGTAGTATTGGCCGAGTTCGGTGTCATACCTAAAGCAATCCGGATTGCTTTGTGTTGTTGTAACGCCTTAGGAAAAACCAGATGATGAACTTAACATATGTTGTTAAGCTATTTTAAACATATTATGTTGTCAAACACACATCTTAAGCTAACCAAAAATTATTATTCATTTGAAGAACAGATGATTCAAAACTTCAGATTTGTATGCAATACAACTGAGAAAGCTACCTGGATCGTTCGAAAACAAACCCGCTACTAGGTATGCTGGCTAGCCTATCGGCATTGCACCAAGCGCGTCCAATGCTGAATGACTGACACACACATTTCTGGAAAAAAAACATCTTCATCATCAGATGATGAGGAAGATGAAGACAAAGCAATAAAAAACTCCACTAAATTTATAAAATTTAAATTATTAACTTCTTCGTCTATTATTTGTTTATTTTTTTTTAGCAGGGACTGACACAATTTCACAATAAATTAATAACAAAATAGTTTCCATTTGATCTGGCTACCCACCAAAGATTAAATCTTTCGTGTTGAGATCTGATCTAGATTTGCTCTTTTTGATGGAATGAAACTCTCAAAATTCAAAAAGATGAAATCTTTTGTCAGAAAGAGCAGATCTTTTCTTGAATGAAACTCGCTATAAAATTCAAGTTCGTTTATTTTTGCAGAAACGTTCTTAGAAATAATCTGAAATAGAGTTGAATTTATTAAAAAAAATATTTTTCATGAAATTGAGATGATTCCGACACTGAAAATGATTTATCAACTAAATATACCTAATGTTTTTTTTTAACAATTGCTTTTGACAGTTCTTACAAATCTGTTCTAACCTGTTCTACCTAAAAAGCAAGTGAAGAAAATCCTGTTCTAAAGTGTTCCAAACAGACTCATTGAACACACATATTGTTTCGAAAAAATCGATTGAGCGTCCTACCATTTTAATTATCTCAAAAACTGCTCTAACGATTTTAATAAAAAAAAATTGTGTGCACTACTTTAGGTATAGTCTACATTTTGGTCAAGAATTTTTCTTTTTGTTATTAACGGTACCTTCCACATACATTTTTTTTTTTTTGATTTCCAACTCTGTCATAAGCAACTCGATTGATTTCGATCAAAATTTTATATAGGAGGTCCTTCAAATCATAAATAATACTGCATACCCAAATTTTCGAAAAGTATTTTTTTTATTATTGAAAAAAAAATTTTTTTTTTTGAAAATTAAAAATTTCGAAAATGTGTGGATTATTTATTTTGAAATTTGAAATTTCTGTTTTAAGTTTATCTTTATATTATTAAAGGGTTAAAATTTTGTTTGGAAAAAATTATGAAATTAAAGAGCAATTACGTGCGATCTAGTCATGTATTTTAATTATAGACTAAGAGAATATTTTGAATTCGGAAAAGTTAGTTTTCGTTTGAAAAGTGACTCTCCCTAGATCACGAATATTAATACTATTTATTAAGACACTAAATCCCGTTTGCCGATTCGAATCATAAATCCTGTTATTAGTTAAGTTCCACATAACTCTTAAGTTATACATAAATGTATTTTTAAAAGTAACAGATTTAAAATACATCTAAGTTCACTTCGCATACGAATTTTAAATTGAAACGGTAAAATTGTGTATTTGTGCTTATAAAATTATCCAAACTTTACAACGAATACAAAATCCTTGCTTCTTCATTGTGTCTACGAAAAAATGTTAGTAATAGAAAACAAAAAAAAACAGATGCTGCTACCTGGAAGGACAAGAAAGTGCTTGGCGTCGTATCGAACAAAGTTTCAACAGGCAATCCGGATCTTCCTGTTACAGAAGTAACGATTCCCTAAAAAGATTCTATGCTAACTACAAAGCGGAAATACGGAAAGATGCTGCCCATGAAAAATTTTCAAGTCTTGAAACTGGAGGAGGAAAGCCGTTCAAACCGACAGATCCTAATTTTGATTTAGCTGTCGCTATTATGAACCCAAGAACTGTTCATGGATTGGAAAACGAGTTTGACGGTGATAATGAAATCAATAATCGGGACGAAAATGTAAATTATAAAAAAATGACAGCATAATAGTGCGTATTGCTTAAAGAGTACTTACGAGTAATTTGATTTTAGATTGACGATAAACCCGAGAATGCAAACGACTGGAGCAAATACAAGCCCTCTATGCTTGAAAAAGGTGTACATCCCAAGTTAAAAACCCCAGTACATTCCCCCAGTGATATGAATGACGATAGTAACTCCCCTGAAGTGGATAAAGAAAAACCAACAAATGTAATTTTGTCCAAAGGTTTCACGAAACAATTTGAAAGCATTGACAAAGATTCAAATACACCTTGGATTTCAAGGAGAAGACCCATCGCGTCAAGTCTACCAAGCACCAAGATAACGGAGCAGTACTCAGAACTTTCTCGCATTAAAATGGAACTCGCAAAGTTGAAGTATGATACCCTGAATGAAGAAGCTATTGAGAAAAATGATCAAAGAAATATTGAACATGAACTGAAGAAAAAGTCCATGGAACTCAATATTGCCATTAAAACTGAAATTTTGAAAAAAAAAAATTATAGGAGCGATGGAGTTGTTTCTGAATACGCCAAATTTTATTTATATGTTACATAAAATATAACTTTGCTGTATCTGTTTGATGGATATTCTAATAAGCTTTCTATTTTCTCTAAAACCACAATAGTTATTTCTTTTGTTAACCGAAATCGTTTGTAAAAGGATATGTCATCAAATAAAGAAAAATATTCATTTCTCTCGTATATTTGACGAGGAATTCCAACCTCTGAAATTTCAAGGATTTCCACGTCATCGCCAATCACATCCAGAATATCAAAATCTATTTTTATTTTAAATGCGTAAATATCCAAAAATCATTTTTAATAGTGCTTCAATATATGTCATACTTAAATATTTTATTTGCTACTTTTTCTAAAACATAAACTATGTTCCACCTAACGACTTTTATGTTTAGGTTTGAGTTTGGTGCAAAGCGCTATGTATTACTTAAGTAATATGCATAACAGCGACCAACGACCAATAGTTTGACTGTTCGTTGCAATCAGATGCAATTCGAGACATCAATATTGTTTTTTTCAAATTTATCTTATTTTGGCGATTAAAAAGTAAATTTTTATGTCGTAAACATTAACATAAATTATATTTCTACAGTTTTGCTTAGAATTTGTGAAGAATTTAAGGTTCGTAAATTGATTTAAATGGAATTTATTCGTTTATTCTTCGGTCGCTCTCATATGAAAAGCCCTTTAAAGTACTATTCACATGAGAGCGACCAACGACCGACGAATAAACGAATAAATTCCATTTAAAACAATTTACAAACCTAAATTCTTCACAAATTCTAAACAAAATTGTAGAAATATAATTTATGTTAATGATTACGACAGAAAAAATTACTTTTTAATATCCAAAATAAGATAAATTTGAGAAAACAATATTGGTCGACGCTAATTGCATCTGATTGCTACGAACAATCAAACTCTATTCGCGTTCCACATACCATCCACCCCTCAACGAGTAATTTGTTCGCTCACGTCTAACCTCAAAATCAGATGTTCAACCTATATTCGTGACGAATAAAATTAAAGCCATGTGAACGAAATGTCAAAATGGACAAATATTCGTTAATTCGTTGATCGCTCTCATGTGCATAGTACTTAAGCGTTTATGTGGAACATAAACTCTTTTAAGTTTCGTATCAGCAAACGGGCCTAAGAAATTTAGCCGCAAAATTTAAAGAAAATAAGGTGTGAGTTTTGAGGTCTCTAGGGCGCTTATATCGTTTTCTATTTGCCAATAGGAATTTTAATAAGGGATTGCAGATTTTTCTTGGCAAATAGAACGCAAAATCTTTTTTTTTTAATTGTATGCGTATTTTTATTTTTTTTTATTATGAAAAGTAAACAAAAGCGTTTGACGTTTCATCTAATTCTTTAGCTCTATTTTTGTGTGTGTGCAAATATGTGTGTAGATGTAAGTCCCTCTCTGTGATCCAGATCTTTGATTTTGGTCCTCGATAAAAAAAATGTCGATAATTTTGGTAGAATAGGACGCGAAAACTGTCCCGGGATCAAAAAAATAACTGAGGGGTCGATTATTCTGATTGAATAGAAAACGACATTAACTTGTGGGCAAATTGCGCTTAAAAAGATATAGCTTGAATTAATTCACTTGGCCAATCTACTGGGCAGCTCTTTTCAAATTTATTTGCTCATCTCATTAATTTTGAAAGATACACACAACCACCTTCCAGGGATGGACTTTATTTGCATGAGCTATGATCGTGGTTTATTGTGCAGTTTTCGAAAAAGTATTTGATTTCTGGCCGTTTGCTGATACGAATCATAAAGATTGTTCAGTGACGAAAAAGTTAGAACAGAATAGAACAGATTCGTGAGAAACTTCAGAACAAGATAGACCAACTTAGAACAGTCAGTCATCAGACAGAGATTATAAAAAAAAAATTATTTTTGTTTACCTCCAATTCAAGTTCGTTTATTTTTACAGAAACATTCTTGAAAATAATCTGAAATGAAGTTGAATTTATTTTAAAAAATATTTTTCCTTAAATTGAGTTGATTCGGACACGGAAATGATTTATAAACTAAATCTAACACCGTATTGTTTTTTTTAACAACAACAATTTGTTTTGACAGTTCTCACAAATCTGTTCTAACCTGTTCTACCCAAAAAGCAAGTGCAGAAAATCCTGTTCAAAAGTGTTCTAAACTGTTCCAAACAGACTCATTGAACACCAAACGAGAACAGTTTAGAACAGAAAATTTCTCATTGAACAGCAAATCCTGTACATTTATGTTCTAAAGTGGTCTAATCTGTTCCGAACAGCCTCATTGAACACACAAATAAATATTTATGTTCAACTTAAAACGCTTACGGGCTACTTCTTCATCTGCGTAAACTGTCACATAAGTTCTTAAGTAGAACTTAACAGCCCAATTAATAAAAAAACACTTAGTCCACCTTTAGTCCATGGACTTACAAGACCATGGAATAAGAGTTAGACCATGAACTTAAATTTTATATTAATAACAAAATCGAACAAAATCTACTACAATAAGCATCAACTCTACCTCTTTTCATTCGATATGCCCCTGTAATTTTTTTTCTTAATTGTCAAATCTTAGTCCATTTCTGCATATACCTAAACTTGTACCCACTCCAAATCCTATATTGGGCCAAGCAGGGGGTTGCAGGGGGCAGCATGCACCCCCCTTACGCGCCGAGCTTTTTAAAATTTATTGTTTTAATTTGAAATCTATTTTAGATTTATTCTATTGTTTACTACCAATAGAAAGATAAATAAAAATATTTAATTTATAAAAATACGTCTTTTGTTTTAGTTTTCTTCAGAAATAGGCGAATACAATAAAGTCAAATGGCTTTATTGCACTTTTACTAGTGCAATAAAGTCCAAAATCGTTTTTGTCCAAAATTTGGTTTTTGACTTTATTTCATGGCACCGAATATAATTCGATTAAGTGTATGTTTAAAGTATAATGTATTGAAAAACTTTAGAAATGCCGTTAGAAGTGGTTAATTTAAAAAGAAAAAGACCAAACAAGTGTTTTGTTTATTTTGTGATAAATCAAATGATTTAGTGAAAGAAACAAGGTTAAGTACGCTAATTAATATTAAAAAAGCGGATGGAAGAAAAGACAATATTAGTGAAAAGTTTTCGAAACTGTATAATCCAGACTCCACGAAACAAGAATGTTCATGGCACCAAGACTGTTGAGCTACTTATTTTAGTGAGGAGAAAATAAGGTATCGAGAAAATTGCCTTGTATAAAGAAGAAGTGTCTGCTTCAACTTGCGAAGCAAGCGTGGAAGTTCGTCCTCGAAAATCTGGTTCATCAAGATGGGCAGGAGTAAATAAACCGTTGATATGTATATTTTGTGGAAAGTTAACGAGAAACAAAAATAAGCAGCTATATTTATGCTCCGAAATTTCAGCAGCGAAACAAAATTTTAAATACTGCACGTACAAAAGATGACATAATGTTTTTACTCAACTTAGTACTTGTCAACGGCCTGAAGATTTATTTGCTATAGAAGTGAGATATCACATTGTTACCGTGATTATTTAAGATTGCCGAGAAATTCTGCAAATCTAGCAGGTCGACCTTCAAATCAGATATCTAGAAAAATACTTCAAGATGCGTTTAAAAAACTCATAAGTGAAATTAAAGATCAGTCATCAACACATTCTTTTGAAGTGCACTTCGCTGAGCTAATAAACAGTTATCGAAAATCGTGTAGTGGAATCACTATTTATTGATAAATTTGGTGAAAATGTATTATTTTCTTACCCGACTGATCGATCAAAATCATCGTTAGCGTTTATGGGAAATATACCGTTGGCGGGAGTAATAGAACATCTTCGTAGCATCAATTCAAAAAACTATCCGCCGTCTTTACCAGAATCATTAATTCCACCTTGTAAATGTACTGCAAAATGTAGTACAATGTCTTGCAGTTGCAAAAAGTCAGAATTATTTTGTATTTTTCTTTGTATTTGTGTCAATGACGAATGTCTAAATAAAAATGAGTAATTGTATGCGCACGTTACCATTTAAGAATCCATCCTCACTTTTACCATTCGATGGTCTAGCGAAGGACTAAGTTGGTAAACGTCAAATACCAGGAATTGAGTTTTAGTAATAGTATTTCGCACATAGTCCACGGACTAAGTACTAAGCCTTTCCTAGTCCATGTTTATTAATTTGGGTGTAAATGTGTATCAGCAAACGGACTTAAATCTCTTGCGCACCATTTTTGTTCTCTGGAATCCTATCTCTGCGCAACCAATAAATTGGCAAAGTGATTTGGTTCAAACTATAGGTAGGTACTTGGGAAAAGAAATATTCAAATCAAACAACTTACGAGCTCTCCTCTGTTCAACCATGATCATTGCTTCCAGGGCATTCTTCCTTAGAGCTTCTCTCTTTTTCTTCAGCAATTCCTGTTCCCTATTGATTTGTGCTTTTATCTCACTGTCACACAAATTATTGGCCTCCTTCTCTGCTGCTATTGTTTGTGCAGTAGTTTCTGCTTTCTGACGAGCTTTTTCATTAATTGTATTCAATAATTCACCTTTGATTTGGTTCTCTCGTTGGATATTATTTGATATCCGTTTTTGTTCCTCTTCGATCCATGGCATTGCCTGGCGTTCCATTTGAAGTACTTTTTCAGCAGATTGTTTTTTTAGAAGTTCTTCGAATTCCTTGTTTATATTTCGTTGGACAGCACGAGATTTTAGTGTTTCGCTTTGCATTGCTGCACTTTTTAACTCCTTAGGACCAGGTTTGAGCTTCTGGACAAGTTCTTCAGCTCGGGCTATCTTCTCACGTCGAATAGCTTCATCTTTTTCTTTGATTTTTTCGTAGTCTTCTTTTTCTATTTGACAGAGCATATTAAAAGAAAAAACAACGAATAGCCAGAATATTACCTTGCTGTGCCTTTTCGGCAAACTTGACTACCTTATTAATGTGCTTCTGTTCCTGGGATTGTTTGAAACTTCTTCCCCACTTCGCGACCAGCTCATCCGATCCTTTTTTGAGTATATTCTTATATGCTTGTTCTTCGGCTGCTTTTTTCTCTAAATCCTGCCCGCTTATTATTGAAATCATTTTTCGATATTTGCTCGTTTTTATGACTAGGGGCTTTTTGTTGCAAACACCCAATGGTTTACGAATACCTTCCGTTGAATGATTACTCATTTCGCTCTAAAAAATAATTTATAAATTTTAGTGAATAAAAAGACAAAATGTGTGAAACTAGTTAACGAGCTTCTTCGCTTCGTATTTTTATAATTTAATTGAAACAAGAATCAAAAAGCCTCTTTTTTATGAGTTTCTATGGAAAACTGAAACAGAAGTTTGCTTGGCATTCTACATACATTTAATAAACAAAAGAACTTGTTGTTCGGGTAACAAGTAGATTTTGGTTGTTACGTGGTAAGTAAGCAAAAAACTCCTCGCAATAATGTTTAATATTGGATAAGTTGCAGTTTTTTATATTTATTTACTTTGTTTCTTTTGATAAATCATATACATTTTAGGATTATAAGCAAACATGAAACGAAAACCATTAGGGAAGACAACACGGGTCGTTGAACATTGAACTAGAACAGCACCGTTATTTGAATACTACATTACCGATACATGGATGTATTTATACAGAAGGTAAATAGCGTTGTCGAGTCTCGATTCGATTCCAATAAATGCAGTTTTGTTCAGGGCCGTTTCATAAAATAAATAGACATATTCAGTTTTTTTAAGTGCCGTTTATCTGTGGTTTAACAAAATTTACCACGACAATTTTTTTGCCCGATTTACACAGGTTGAACGACAGGCCAAACATTTTTTTTAGAAAATACCCTTATGGCGTTTTCATTTGTCCTCATCCCTCTTCGATCCAGGATCCCAACTCTTTGGTGTGATTCTGACAATTCTGAATTTTAATTTGATTGCATGTGTGAAAATAATCTTGTACGTGGAAATATTCAAATTCAAAAAAATATTTGTTGCACAATTACGATACAAAAAATGACAACAGTCAGGTTTGACGTTCAAGTATATGAATGTGCGAGTGCTTCTGGTTTCGATTCTAATTTCAAATCCAGAAACAAAATTCTCTACTTTTCATTTTTTTCCAAGTAAACACTTTAACAAGAGTCCACAGAAGGCTTCCGGATTCCCAAATAAAAACGAGATGAATGCTCATATACAAATGCATTTTGAAGTGTGCGTAAAGGTACAATTGAAATGTTATTTATAAAAGTTCGCTGAAGTCATGCATTTTAATGAAGTTATTTATTTGAAACAGGTGACACTGTAACAACAATTGGTCGGAAATTATTTTTTTGTAGGTATATGAATATGAATTTAAAAAATGTTTAATAAAAGCATCTTCATTGGCGTAACTATTCAACCTTTGAGATGTGTTTTATTTAAAATACGGCGGATAAAGTTTGAACAACAAAAACTTAAAATCTTATTTCATTCTATTTCATTCTATTGACCATGAAAAATCTACAAGTTCTTAATAAAAATTCGAAAGAAACATATGTTTTGGTTTTCCATTTGTACAAGAATTCAATTAGTTTTTGATGAAAATATGGCAAAACACGGATTTTGACAATCAAATTTTTGTTATGTTTTGAATTAAATTCGCAGAACCGTATTTTACGGTAAATCTACCCCTCGATTACTAACCCTACTTCAAACTTGCAGCCTTATTCATTAATGCGTCATGGCCAGCACATAAGACTATATTCTCCTTATAATTTCTCTAAGCGCAAAAATCTTATTCATTACGTTACATAGCAGCAATATAAGGTAAACCCTATGGAAGGTATAGTATAGATCCTACATAAAAGGGATTTTGTATCGAAAAGTCATTTGATATCTCCCATATACAAACAATTTCCCTTTCTTAAGGGTGGGTAAATGTGTATTTATGGCATGCACCAAGTATCAACGGCGATGCTGTGTGGAAGCCGGTGTTGTCTTGATCGTAGATAATATATACCAAAATGCGAATACTATCAAAATCAGAACCAACAAAATATATTTGGAATACATTTATAAATTATTTAGGTATGTACCTACTTATATTCTTCCACAATTTAATTTCCTTATTTTTAAACAGGGTTTATTCGACAAAGACAAGCTTGTAAGCTAATGACAACTTTTAAATTACCTGTCACACACTAACAATACTTAAGCAAATTTTCTGTGATAGTTTTCAATTTATTTTTTTTGTTTTTTTACGTATGCACTTGCGTTTGTGTTGTTTTTTACATTTCTTCTTAAAATTAAAAAAGCCAGACCACGGGCATTATTTTCTAGGTGTCTGAATTCGACCGAATTCCCCTAGAAAAAGATAGGGTTATCAATTTTGTGGTTTCAAAAGTAAACGTAAATAAAACACATATAAAATATTTTTTTTTCATGATATTTCTTTTTTTATTATAAAGTTTGAACGTTGACATTATGTGTGAAACACTACATCATTTAAACGACCACCACGGGAATTGTTGCAAGCATTGATTCTTTTGAGGTAAATTTCGACCACTTTTTGACACATATTGGGCGGTATCTCAGCCACAACTTGACGAATGTTGGTTTTCAAGTGCTCAAGAGTTAAAGGTTTATCTGCATAAACGCGGTCTTTCGCGTAGCCCCACAAAAAAAGTCAAGCGGTGTCAAATCGCATGATCTTGGTGGCCTCTTGCAATAAAGCCATATTCGCTCGAGTTGTGTGCCGTGTGGCACCGTCTTGTTGAAACCACATATTCTCCAAGTCGAATTCTTCAATAGCAGGCAAAAAAGTAGGTTATCATATGACCATAACTCTCCGAATTGACCGTTACAGTCGTTCCATCGTCGTTTTCGAAGAAGAAAGGTCCAATCACACCTCCGGACCAAAGAGCGCCCCAAACAGTGACTTTTTCTGGATGTAATGGCCTTTCTTCAATTACTTGAGGATTCTCAGAACTCTAAATACGACAATTTTGCTTATTAACATACCCACCGAGTGAGAAATGTGCTTCGTCGCTGAAGAAAATTTTGTTCGAAAAATCGACGTCCACCGCATGTTGTTCAAGCACACATTCGACGTATCTACGACGTTCTGAATGGTCAGCTGGCTTCAGTTGTTATGTGTGAGCAGGACTTTATATGGATGTAGGTGTAGGTCCAAATGCAAAATACGCCATAATGTGCCGTAAGACAGTCGTAATTCCTGAGAACGACGAGGAATCGACACATACGGGTCTTCGGCAACACTTTCACTTACAGCAGCGATATTTTCAGTGGCACGAGCGAAACGATGATGCACAGGCCTTAGAATATCTGTAACCAATCCAGTGTCTTCAAATTTCTTCACAATATTGCCAATTGGTTGCGTAGTTGGACGATTATATAAACCATAATCTCCTCTTAAAGCACGATATGTGGCTGTGGCAGAATCACCATTTTTGTAGTAGGTTCGATAGTTAGGCGATCCATTTTCGTAAATGTCAGACTTAGCTTAAAAAAAATTGGTTTAACAACTGTTAGAGAGAAATAAAAGCGAGACGACACTATATTGTGTCTCATAGATACTATTTGCGCAATAAATGTATTTTGTAGGCATTCGTTTTTCCAAAGTCCTAGCGAGCAGACGCGTCTAGCAATAAAGTTAAATTGATATATATATATTGTAAAAACGGATGTCGGTATTTTTATTTACTTTGTCTAAGAAAACTTGCTAACAGAACTTAGTTTGACAGATGTCGAATTCCAGCCCTATACTTTTGAAACCGCAAAATGTATAACCCTTTGTAATTCACAGTGTTTGAAAGCTGTAAATTTTATTTGTGTCGGTAGTTATCGATTAATATTTTGCGTCTTAGAAGGGTACTACAGCATCTAACTGATGAGTCGAACTGTAGTACCTGGACGAAACGCATAATTTGGACTAAGGGTCACAAAAGGAAAACAAATTAAAATTAAAAAGTTTTCACTTTATGTTACAAAAGGTTGGAAATCCCACTTTCCCACTTGTGACAATTTAATATGACGATTGTCATAGAGCTAGTGACAATTTTTTAAGATTTTTCGTATTTTACTTGTCCTACTTGTGTTATAGGCCCCTATCACAAGTATGGTCTCATTTTCAAATTCCAATAAAGTATCGACACTATTACAGCACAACCGTTAATTTATCTACACACCTGTTTCATTCACACCGTCGCTCGCATCGTAACTATACATGATCACTCTACATATCTTCAAGTCAAGATTAAATTTCTTGAAAAGTCGTCCATTTTCAGAGTGATGAATGCACTTCTCTACTGACACACTAGTTCCTAGATAACAATGTAGTTAAGTTAGTATATGCAGAGCACCTTCTTTGCCTCTTCTGCACATCAAGTTGCGCCACTATTACTCAATACGCACATCACACGCCGACTACTTTCACTGCCTATCTTAGGACTGTCATATCTTTTCCGTCAAAATAAAAAAAAAAGAAAACAAAAGTCATAATTCGATGAAATAAAAACAAACACACTCCAATGAAATTAATTACATACATATTTTGAATTGATATCTTTCGCGGACATTGGGATCAATAGTTTTTTTTTCACATACCCAAGTTTGAGTTCGGACCTAAAGACCTGTTGACCAGTTTTTGGTGTTAAGTAATATCTTGGGTTGGTTGGGCTGATCGCACCGATGAAATAACATCTAGTCACCAACAACTGGTTAAATATAAATTATAATAAAAATTCGAGCTTTTTTATTTTTGACTGATCCGGGGTTTTCGGAAGCTATGCTAATTAACATTGCTCTTTGGTTTTTTTGTTTATTTTTGAATAAACATATAGTTGTAGAGACTCGCTGGTTTCACTTTCACAGCGCAACAGGTTGCGAGGCTTGTGTTTGTTGATACGCATAAAATGGTTCTACATTATTTCCGACTAGTGACAGCTCTTATGAATTATTAAAGTAGGAACTATAATAAGTCATAACATTTCCGTAAGTTTTTTTTGTTGTCAAAATGAGTGATATCAATTTTTCACTTGCATTTCTTTTTGAAGTTAGAGTAAAGGCCTAATTATACATAAGCTAATTTTTTGCAAAAAGTGCAAACATTTGCGAGTTCCAGGAAGATTGTTTTTGGATTTGATATTTTTGCTTATGATTAGAAAAACCGCTAGATGGCGTAGTATTAACCACTTCTTATTGCGCAATATGACAGGTGTCATTCTGGCCTCGTCATTCCAATGGAATTTTATTATTATGTATTATTATTTTTTTTCCAAAATATTCATTAAAATCAATCACATTTAAATTCATTGTGAAAAGTGAGGTAACCAACTGCGTTTGATTTCGTTGCGGTGCAATTTAGATTTAGGTAATTTGTGAATGGGTGCATTTAAATGTCGTTCAATTTATGTAAGTTCCTGAACAACCAAAATCGTAAAGGTTACATTTGTATAGGTTTGAGCATTGTTTTTGACATTTCTTATGGGAAACAAAAGTACCTACATATGTGTACTAAAATTTTTCCGATAACTTGAGATTTATTTATTTGCAGCAGCTGATTTTTTAGAAGATGGGATTACAACAACACCAACCTATTTGGTTAGCTAAGGTAAGATTTTTGAATGCGGTCAATCAGTAAACATTTTATTGATTTTTGTGGCTTGAATTTGAACTTCGTCATCAAATTGTCGGTGACTTACATTACTACAAGCCCTTCAACTTCGCGATGAACGAAAACGAATTTACCAACTATGTATCTCAAGAAATTTGTTAATTTTGTGGATACTTCGAACTTCCTGCCACACAATTTAAAATTGAAAGTGAAAAATCTTCATAGACACTATAAGCTCGTACTTGGTATTAGTGTGAGATTCTTATTCACTATAAAAAAAACAACTCCCTTATTTTCTTTGTTCGACTATATGACTAAGCTGTTTTATCAAGTAGTTTAAACTTCAATTTATGTAAGTCGCATTTGGGATTTGGCAGAGAGCTCCCCAGAGAGAGACGTTTTGATATCATCTTATATCTTTTTCAGATGAATTTTCCATTTAATCTTAGCATATAATATCATTCCAAGATACTTCTTACCTTCCTTAAAATATGCATAAGGTATTTGTATTGAATTAGGGTAAATGTTTAAATTTTTTTGTAAGTAAAATTTACATACCTAAGTTAATTTAGACTCATTAAAAATAATACGTCATTTCTAAAGTACTATGCACATGAGAGCGACCAACGAATTAACGAATATTCGTCCATTTTGACATTTCGTTCACATGGGTTTAATTTTATTCGTCACGAATATAGGTTGAAAATTTGATTTTGAGGTTAGACGCGCGCGAACAAATTACTCGTTGAAGGGTGGATGGTATGTGGAAAGCGAATAGAGTTTGAATGTTCGTAGCAATCAGATGCAATTCGCGACGACTAATATTGTTTTCCCAAATTTATCTTATTTTGGCTATTAAAAAGCAATTTTTTCTGTTGTAAACATTTATATAAATTATATTTCTACAATTTTGGTTTAGAATTTGTGAAGAATTTAGGTTGGTAAATTGTTTCAAATGCTATTTATTCATTTATTTATTTTATAGTCACTTAGTCCATTCCAAAATATTGTTTAACGTTGTAGCTTTTTAGTAGCCTTATATGAAAAGTATAACCGTGTCTACAAATATAGCTGTTACGGTATGTTTTTCTTGGGGTATGTCGCAAGTGTATAGAATAAACAAGATCGGGCCAAGAACACTTCCTTGGGGAATACCAGCATTTATTTCCTTAAATCCTAAATATTCCTTGCTTTCTTTAACTCAAAATATCATAACTTCGAGGTAGGATTCGAGGATGTGACATACTTGTTCTAGAAATACCTTTGGTGGTTTATACTGGATATCATACAAGACCTTGTCGATTGCTTGGGAAACCTTTTTTTTCTTCCAAAGACTTCTTAATTTCATTAGTTATCTATAGAACTGATCAATTATTAAGTGGTTTTTCCGGAAATCAAACTGGTGATTCGGAATAAGACATTTTTCTTCAATTATGGGAAGCATTCTCTTGAGTACGATTTTCTCAAATACCTTGTAGATCAGCGGGAAGAGAGAAATCGGTTTATAAGATTTCTTCTTGTTTTCGGTTTTGGAATCATTAGCTGCGTTTTATTATATACGGATGTGGGTCTGGGTTATTTTTTAACGCGAATTACAAAAACAACACGACATCCTGGTTTTTATCGGGGTTTCTATCTGGGTTTGTAAATATTAGTATTAAGTTTGGCGAACACATTTAATTACATAATCCATATCGTTTTATATTCACGGGGTGAACCGTATGGGTTATATGCGACAGTAAAACACGGCTATTAGTATTTCTACCACTATCCATTGACTCGGAACGTATGAAAGCCTTAAATGCCGTATTCATGCTCTCTCGGAAGCTATCTAAGGTCACGAGCATTTAATAAATCGTACCCAGATTCCCTATTATTTAAAAGATTTTTAATTGTCTAGACTTCCGTTTACTGTTAACATGCCTGGTGAATGATCAGTTTTATGTAATCAACGATTTGAAGGGAAATTATTAAATGTTCTCGCGTCGCGCTTTCTCTATGGCAATTAATACATCGCAAAGGACAATCGTTGGATGTTCGTAAAATCAATCTTAAATTGCCATGTTTCTCACATGGCTAACTGAAAGTAGTGTGCTCACGCATCGAAAAACCTCTCACTTTGTACTTGTACGCGCTTGAGAATAGAACAAAAAACTTACATCTTCGTTGGGTTGGCCGATACTTTAATCATTCCGGTTTGATTGAAATACATTGAAATTGTTATATTTCAGTTATTTCTATTATTCTATTTTATAAAACTTTTTATAAATAATTGGAATTGACCCAATTAAATGAAACAGCTCGGAATAACTATTTTCGTTACATTAACAAATTTGAACGAAACGAAAATTTGTCGAGAAGAGAAGACTCTGTCTCTGACTCTGAATGATTTTGTTTTCTGAAGGTAGCAGATAGCTACTTATTTATATACATTCTGCAATTAAACGAGTAACATTATAATTAGTTAATAATTGAGTTTTTTTGTGAACTTTAGTCGAAATCAATATGTGTTTCGTCCAGGTACTACGATGGCTACAAATTACTTGTATTCAAAATTCATTTCTTTTCATATAAATTTATTGAGAAATAATTCAATGGACAAGGTTCTACAAACAGTTAAAGGCAAACTGCTCATTTTCAATAAAAGTGGTTGACTCTATAAAAGATGCGCAACATTAAAAAATTTTTCTTTAAAACAAATTTGGCGGGAAAAATAATTTTTCAAAGTGACTCAAAGATTCCTTTCAACATAAAAATACATCTTGATGAATGTCTCTAAACTAAACACTTTCAGAGTTTACATCAGCCATCTTCTTCTCTGTACGTGTAGTTATACGTCCTTTACCCCCAAATCGAACAAACTATTCAAAAGCCCATGGATGTAGTTTCATCTCATTAAATAAAATTGCTCCAATGCAAGCTAAAAGTGATTCACATTTTCCTCCACTTATCGAGAGAGACACAAAAAGATGTGGTTTTCAAAAAAAAAAAAAAACTATTTCCTTAGCATCAGACGGATAACGCATTCAACAGTTTACCGGTTTAAAGCAACAACAAACACAAACAAAAACGAATACCAACCACCCACAACAATCTATCGAATTCTCTCTCAAAAACAAACTTCTCACTCATTCTGTTATTTCTCTGTTAACACTCTGTTAATTGAATTTATCCCTGTTGAGTGGAATCACAAATGTACCTCTTGTGTTTTTTAGCTCTCATCGAAGGTGGTTTGGTAACTAATGGATTTTTACATGTGGTTTTTATCTTTTTCCACTCAAATCAGATGGCAACAGCCATCCGTATCCGTGGCTCTTAGCACCTGTGGTAGATGGTTGAAGGTGGCACACAAAATCAGTGCATCGGTGTCTCTTGAATGGAATTGTTGGTTCACTCGGGTGAACAAAAAGTAAAAAAAAAAACTAAGAAAACATATTTTCAAAGGCATTATAGAAGTTATTTTGTCTCACAAAAGATACGTGTATTAAATTAAAATAAGCAAAAAAAAAAAAAAGTATCTGAAGACATTACTTTAACGTGCCAGCACGACATTTTTATAACAAAAATATCGAACGGAATTTCATGGTACTTTACATGATAGTGTATTAAATATTTTTACTCTTATTTTTGTTTTTATTTTTTGTTTAAAAAAAAAAGTAAAAGTGCAAAATTTTAAATATAAATTTTTTGTCGAAATTCGCGTGTGCTTGGAAGGATTTATGATTTTTAATATCTTTTTTTAAAAGATTTATCAACAATTCATTAATTTTTTTGGAATAAAACAAAAAAATTTGAGATTTTCAACGAATTCAAACGAAACTGCAAGTTATTTTTATTTTTGTATTATCTGAAGATACTTCATCTTTTCGAAAAGGACTAACGAGATTGCTGCAATAATGCTTCCGGTAAGTTGGCTATATCCTCCTCTCATTCATATGTGAATACCCATTTTGCTGTGTTATTGCTTTTGAGATATGCGAAAAAGCAAAAATAAATCCAGATACAAATCCGTTTTTGTATCTTTAAGTGCTACTAACCTAGAAGGTAGGTTAGTTATACAATGCAATCATCTCGTCGAAATCGTCAACGTCGTCGTCATCGTCATTGTAGGAAAAGTTCGTTTGCCTCCGCTATCCGAAGCTTTTTGTTCAACGAGGGGGCATTAAGGCACTTGAGGATTGATGCTCTTATTGTTTCATCTAGTTTTTAGGTTGAAATATATTTTATTGAAAGAAGAAGCGCGGCAGAAGGGGGGTTTTTGCACGTTTTGTGTATACGCGATGCGATGGTACCTCAAGCTCGCAGCCTCTTTGAAATTGAAGCGCTGTTTGATGCTGCAAAAGTATAAAATATTTATAATGCCATACCAGCTTGTTAAATTGCTATACCAAGTCGAGAGTGCAAAACTACTTTCGTTTTCCATTTACGAGTATGTTTTGTGTTTGCATGCATTGAACGATACAAGCTGATTTTTATAATATAAACTACATATACGAACTCACAGATATTTTGTTCGTATGAATTTGTTTGAAGTTTTTTTTTTTTAATATACCCTGGGTCATGTGGGTTGGTTTTTTTATCAAACCAGTTTTATGCGTAAAAATATTGCAATCTAATAAAAAAGAATGATTTTATAATGTTTTTGAATTTGCTGTAAGTAAAAGATACAATATATTGAGGCCCAAGCGACAGAATGATTGAGGTTTGGCCTAGTATCTTAAGTCGAAATGAAGGATTGCTTAGTGTATTCAAGACATTGTTTCTTTTTGACATTGAAGCAAAATGTAAAAAAAGAAGATATTCAAGCAAGGTTGAATATTTTTTGTTATTGTTTTTTTTTGTTTAAATAAGCAAAACAATCGAAGCAAATCAAAGAAAAGAGTTATTTCATTTTTATGGTTCAGGTTTAATCTTATTTCAACATAATATTATACATTTTTTTGCGGTATGATTACCTTGTTCCAATTTATTAAATTTTTCAAATACCGGCATATTTCTCGCACAAAGCTCAACAGTCAATTTAGAGCAGCATTTTATTAAATAGATATTTTTTCTTCATGTACCTTAATCTTTTAAATAGGTTTTGAATTATTAAATTTTGGATTTTTTTAAAATTATATTTTTGACAATCTACACATAGATAACATAATTTCTCCACCATTATTAATATTTTCATAGCGCAAATATAGGTTTCTTGTTAAAAAATAGAATTCTAATTTTAAGATGATGAAGTGATTTTATTCATGACGTCTTCCTTTAGTCATGGATTATGAGTTTAGATACTAAAATTCGAATTTTTCATTTATTTTTCTAGAAAGTGATTTAACAATTTTGTTGAAGATATTCACTCGAACATGAACATTATATTATGCTTAAATCAAAAACTTGAGCTCATGCAGGGTCAGTCGTGCATTTTTTTTGTGATTAACTTAGTTTAATGGATTAGTCGAATACAAAACATTTTTCATCAAGTTCTATGTTGGCCTACTTATGTGGGTGGAGTTATGGTCTTAGGAAATTAACAAATTTATTTCAAGTTTTGTATATATAGCGTTTGAATGCAATTTTCTTGATTTCAATCAAGTATGTATAACAATTTTGACTAAGCTTCCCATTATTTGTTATGCTTAAAGTTATAATACTTAAATTAATTTTTAAATTGTGAAGCTAAAAGAAAACTGGTTCAATCTTTTTTTTTTGTAAAAAAATAATTTAAATTTTAGCTAAATGAAAATATTTTTTTTCGGAACTTAACACAGACTTTCTTTCAAAAAAATTATGCAACAACTTAAATTCATTTGCTGTTGACAAAAGAATCGCTATCCATGCAATTCCCGATTTAATGCCGGTTTTACACGAAAGGCACATTGCCTTTTATCTGTCAAATTAAAGTCATTTTTCTTTTACGTATAAACGCTCTAAATACTGGAAATATTTTTATCAACAAAAAATTGGCACATAGAATTTGGCATAAAATGCTTGCATTAATATGCCTATGTATAAACATTATACTGACGCCATTTTTCAAATTATGCCATTCTAGAAAAAAAATTAACTTGCTCATTATTTATTGGCAAATTGGCATTTTAAATGTCAAATCTTATTAACACTTAACTATATTCCACACACCTTTATACAAAAGTGAAAAAAAAATGTTTTCTTTTTTCCAACAAATACAAAAGACCAAATATTTTTTTCACTTTTGTACAAAAGTGTGTTGAATGTAGTTAAGTTTTAAGATTTTCTAAAATCAAGAATGCTTGATTCCACTTTTATTTCTAGTCTTGTGTGTAAAGGCTTTGATTTTTTTTATTGATAATTTCAAAAAAAACCTCATTATTTTGGTTCGTCGTGTAAATACAAAAGTTCTATCCTTGCCAATAAATATTGGCAAAATAATGCCAACATTAAAATGTGCCATTTATTAAACTTGTGTAAATACATGTCATTAGCAAATTATTTCTTCCATTGCTTTGTCATTGTGTTGTTTTGCCAGAAATAATGGGTTATCCATTTTGCGGTTTCAAAGTAAACGTAAATAAAACACATATAAAATATTTTTTTCATGATATTTCTTTTTTATTATAATGTTTGAGTTTCGACATTATGTGCGAAATACTACATCATTTAAATGACCAAAACGCGAATTGTTGCAAGCATTGATTCTTTTGAGGTAATTTTCGACCACATATTGGGCGGTATCTCAGCCCAACTTGACGAATGTTGGTTTTCAAGTGCTCAAGACTTAAACGTATATCTGCATAAGCACGGTCTTTCGCGTAGCCCCACAAAAAAGTCCAGCGGTGTCAAGTCACATGATCTTGGTGGCCAGTTGATATCGCCACGACGAGAAATTACGCGGGGAGGAAATATCTCTTGCAATAAAGTCATATTCGCTGGAGTTGTGTGGCATGTGGCACCGTCTTGTTGAAACCACATATTCTCCAAGTCTTATTCTTCAATAGCAGGCAAAAAAAGTCGGTTATCATATGACCATAACGCTCCGAATTGACGATGACAATCGTTCCATCGTCGTTTTCGAAGAAGTAAGGTCCAATCACACCTACAGACCAAAGAGCACCCCAAACAGTGACTTTTTGTGGATGTAATGGCCTCTCTTCAATTACTTGAGGATTCTCAGAACCCCAAATACGACAATTTTGTTTATTAACATACCCACCGAGTGAGAAATGTGATTCGTCGCTGAAGAAAATTTTATTCGAAAAATCGCCGTCCTCAGCCTGTTGTTCAAGCACCCATTCGACGTATCTACGACGTTGTGAATGTAGGTGTAGTTCCAAATGTAAAATACGCCATAATGTGCCGTAAGAAAGTCCTAATTCCTGAGAACGACCAGGAATCGACACATTCGGGTCTTCGGCAACACTTTCACTTACAGCAGCGATATTTTCAGTGGCACGAGCGAAACGATGATGCACAGGCCTTAGAATATCTGTAACCAATCCAGTGGCTTCAAATTTCTTCACAATTTTGCCAATTGCTTGCGTAGTTGGACAATTATGTAAACCATAATCTCCTCTTAAAGCACGATATGTGGCTGTGGCAGAATCACCATTTTGTAGTAGGTTCGATAGTTAGGCGATCCATTTTCGTAAATGTCAGACTTTCAACTGAAAAAAAAAATTGGTTTAACAACTTAGTTTGACAGATGTCAAATTCTAGCCCTATACTTTTGAAACCACAAAATGGATAACCCTTTATTGGCTACTTTGCCATTTGTGTAAATCCGGCATAACTGATCTTAATAATGTTTTTTTTTTTAAATAATGGTAATTATAGTCTAAGTTTTACTATTGATGATCGCTTGATATACATATGATGTTGATTATGACTTTCAAATTGATATGGACGTTGTAAAATTCAATGTTACACGTTCGTTAAAATCTAATAATATATGTATGTGAAGATGGCCTACCACTTCGATTTGTCAAGATGATCTTACCCAATGTTATACATAAGCTGTATTTCACATATAGATAATTTCTGTATAATATCTTCAAATTTTGTCGATAATTGGAAGTCAGCTAAAATCATTCCTGTATCTAAAAACCAACAAATTACCGCTTGATTATTCCTATGTTTGTCAAAAGTCTAGGAGAAGTTCCTTGTTAATCAAATTTCTAATTACTTAGATCAATATAATATGCTGTCTGCAGTCCAGTCTGGTTTTCAAATACGTCATAGTGATAAAAATTCTTGACGATATAAGAATGTTCTATGCTATTGATGGTTTTTGATAGAGTTGATGACAAAGTTTTATACCACAAACTGAGGTTATGTTTTGGTTTTAGGCAAGAGATTTGTCCCTTTACTGCCCAGTTACCAAATAATAGTTTATGATCAGATTTTAAAACTCTTTTAACTGGTGTACCTTAAGGATCAATATTATGATCGATTTTATTTCGTCTATTTATAGATCTTCTTAATGTTTCTTTAAATATTTCCTTCCATCTTTATGCGTGTGATGTTCAGGTATACTTAATATATGCAGGCTTGCGAAAGCTTTGATTATCTTCTTACTTTACTTTTACTTTACTTTAAGGAAGTTACAACATTTGTTCTATCTTAGAATATCAGCCTTAGCTCTTATTGAGGAGGATTATTTAACCGAAAGAACTCATGCAGTTTCTGCAAAGTCCAAGTTATCGGAGTTCCTTTTCACTCACGCTGGCGCTGGTGTACCACAGGGAACAATCTTAGGCCCTCTTCTTTTCACGCTGTTCAATAATGATTTACCTTTGGTTCTTCATCAACAGCTCTAGCGGTTTTGATTACAAATTTTGCACAGAAAGTTTTTCAAATTCTAAATAATACTATATACATACATATATAAAAATTTTCGAAATTTATTGTTTTTCTTCAAAGTCTATGGTTCGAAAACGTGCTTACCAAAATTCTTAAGAATTTATTTTTTTAAAATTTGTTTGCATAAATTAATATTAGTTCTAGAACTCAGACGGCATTCTATTTGTAACATCTGGTGAGAATCTTTTGGTAACAATGTGATCCATCATACAAAAAATGCAAGGTCCAGCTTTATTCTACTATTTTATAACAAATGCGTATATTAAAAAATTATTATTGATATTGATGCTGCATATAATATTGCAAAACCAGACAGCGACTGTAGATAAAACATTGAACGAAATATTTCCACGTAAAAGTAAAACAAAAATAAAGAACTATATAAATATTACACATTAATAATTTACTTCCGTTGCTATAAATTAAATTATATCTAGCTTTGTGTAATTTACAGCACGCGACTTGAACCTCAAATTAACCTGAAAAGAAACGTAGCATACTATTTATAATTAAACTTTTTGCAGTACTTGCGAACAGAAATACCAATTAAGTTTCATTAAACTGTGTTAAGTTGATCGATATTTATGTATGTCCAAATAATGTCTATTTAATTGCAATTAATTGAATATTTTTCTGCAATATTTTTAAGAGGCTAATACTTTTGCCACTATCAAGATAAAATGGCATAAAGACCAGAGTTAGACGAACAGAAAAATAATACTTTGTTCACTGTTGACTTTTGCAAAATTGTTACACTCAAGATGAGTGCAAAAATGTTGAAGTTGGACACAAATCTAAAAACCAAAATCGCCAAAATACAGAAAACCCATAATCCGCATCCCAAACTACTCTTATCCAAACCAAACGAAGTGAAACTAGAGGTACAGAAGTCATAAAAACGGGTTTAAAATCCTTAGAATCTGCAAAGTGTGTCAGTTATTTGATAGCTAAACCAAATAAATCTAATAGGACAATAATATAACCAAGATAAAATACACAAACCACCTCCTTTCTTGACAAACTTGGTAAAATACCGATTTCAAGTAAATAACATTATATTTCAAATAAAAAATTTGAATACATTTTGCCTTAGAGCTTTTCTTTGGTACAGTTAGCCCAAGAGCAGTTCCAATGCTATTAATTGTTGGTCACCAAAATTGCATGCATTTAGATTAATCTATGCTTTTTTGAATTAGGAAGGGTTTTACTTTAAACGATTTTTCGGATTGAAAGTTGATTTTTTTTATATTCTCTGTCTCTGAAGCAGATTTTTGATTTTTAAAATTTAAATTATTATTTTTTTTTGTGATCGAAATTAAGCCTTGCAAGGCAAGTTTCTGTTTTCCAAAAATTCTGTTTTAAGAAAAATTATGTAGAATAGATTAGATCCAGATCTGGCGCATCAAGGTATGCGTTCATCTATTTTATTTCTACATACTATTTCCTCAGTGCTTATAGGTTCCATTTAAATTGATGTTAATATGTGTATGTCAGAGCAATATTAAAATCTTTTTTAAGGAGAAAGAGTAAAAAACAAAGTTACGCTGTTTTTTATTTAATTTTTTTTTTCTACATCAACTTAGTGAAATAAATTTATCTGTTTTGCGGAAAATTTTTTCTTACAATACAAACTTTGACAGCTCATTTCTGCGGAGATACAATCATCTTGTTTCTGGGGCTTATCCGAGTGTTCCGCCATTGCACGAATACCCTTAATTTCTACATTTTTTGAGCAATTATCGGAAGTTTATTTTTATGCTAAAAACATGAATTATCTATTTTTTGACCCATGTAAAAAAATATTCGAAGGTTTTTTTAATAATACAAATTCTATATACTACTGACATACATCAGCCAAGTACACAGAAGAATTAACACTATTATATTTGGACTAGTTGAATTATTGATTCAAAATAGCTTTTAACGGCCTTTATTCCTACAAAAATTGGCGTTTCGTACAGGCCATCACATTTGGAGTCAGCTGCTGACTAGTAAGGACCTTTATCAATACGCAGTTTTTGCCAAGTTCAGTTCATCTTACTTAGATCGCCGGGACGAAACGTCAATTTTTGTAGGAATAAAGGCCGTTAAAAGCTTTTTTGAAAAAATATTCTATTTTAAAATTAGCTTCGGAATTGGAATCCCTAATTAGGAACTAATTTAAGACACCTTATGTTGTTTGTTATTTAGATGAAAAACGCTGGAGTACCACAGGACTTTTTCTCCGATTCTTTTTTATTTGCGATATAGGTACTATAAGGCAAGGTTTGCTTTTGGAAGAAAATCGAACGCGAGATTTTAATCAAACTTGACATTACGATGATGAGGAACACCAAAAAAGTTTTCCCGAAATTTCTTCTGTCTGTCTATACAACGATATTCAGCTTAAACGGTTAGAGCGATGTTCTTTAAGCTTGGTATTTAAGTGTCTTATACGATTGTCTCAAATAGATTCTTAAATCGTATTTATTATTTCGAAAATGACTCTAATGATTCTGATAAGAAAAATCTGTGCATTACTATAGGCTTAGCCTACAGTTTTTACATATTTTGGTATTAACAGTACCTGCCATACAACCATTTTTGTTTATTTTCGACTTTCTCATAAACGGCTTGACCGATTTCGATCAACATTTTTTTATAGGAGGCCCTTCAAATTATAAATAATACTGTATACTAAAATTTTCGAAAAATAGTTTCTTTGGATTAAAAAAAACAATATTTTTTTTTTTTGAAAATTTAATATTTTTAAAACGGGTGGGCGCTCCTTTTTAGAATTATATTTTTAAATTTATATTGTCATCTTACATCATACTTTTAATTGCCGTACCAAAATTTGTTTATAAAAAATTAAGTACAAAATTACTTACTTAGCTGTTTCAACTAAGGCAATGTGATCGAACATAAGAACAGATATGTGCGATCCAGTCGGGCATTTAATTTTACATTATTGGCGTTTTACCTGTAATGTATTAAATTGTCTTACAATACAATATTATTATTTTACGTTTTTTTTATTAAGGCAAGTAGTCTAAAAATATTATCCTACCATGTTTCTAGCCCAAATACTTCTCCGGAAAGTATTGATAATTTAAAGTCTGTTACTATGTTCTTTGTCAAACTCTTGCCAACTTAACCTATAGCTTGTACAACTGAACTTAAAAATAAAATGCACGACTGGATCGCACGTACTTGTTCCTATGTTAGATCACATTATATGCAAAAGATTCTTAATGGAAACGGCTAAAAGTATTATTATGAAGTCGTTTTTCACTTAATTTTTTATATATAAAAACTCTTAAATTTTTTCAAAAAAAAATTGGTATGAAGTTTTTAAATATTTAATATAAATTTAAAAACAAAATTTCAGAAAAAGACGTTCACACTTTTTCGAAATATTGAATTTTCAACAAAAAAAAATTTTTTTTTTTCAAAAATCCAAAAATACTATTTTTCAAAAACTTTTTGAAATGCAGAATTATTGAGAATTTGAAGGAGATCCTGTATAAAAATTTTGATCGAAATCCGTCGAGCCGCTTATGAGAAAGTCGAAAAGCAATAAAATGGTTGTATGGCAGGTACAGTTAATAACAAAATTTAAAAAAAAAAAATGTTGGCCAAAATGTAGACTATACTAAAGGTAGTACACACACCAATTTTTATCAAAATCTTTAGCGCCGTTTTCGAGATAATTAAGATGGTAGAAAAATTTGTAAGGTAAGTATCGTTATTTTTGGGGCTAAAATAACGATTCAAAAATCTATTTTGGACAATCACTTAAAACACTTAAATACCAAGTTTGAAGAAAATCGCTTCAGCCGTTTAGTCTGTGGAGAGTTCTACAGACAGACAGACAGACTGAATTGCGGGATCCGCTTTTTTTGTTGTTTTCCATCATCGTAATGTCAAGTTTGATTAAAATCTCGAATTCCATTTTTTTCCAAATGCAAAACTTGCCCTATAGTATCTACCTATATCGCAAGTAAAAAGGACCAACCGCAAAGTTTGGAAACACTGCTCTTAAGTTAATTTAAATTTCAAGCATGCGATATGGAGATAATGATAAGTTAAGCTTAAAGATACGTATAACATTGAAATAAAATCAATTTAAACAAATACAAAAAAATACAATTGGCAACCAAAAAGCGAAGGAGGTAAAGAGAGGAAAATTTAAAAGCCGGCTGTTAAAAATATCGTTTAGAGTTTTTATATATGTATGTAGTTATATGCTATATTTTGCAGACAACCTTGTGCTTGATTAATATAATTTGAATAAAAACAAAAATGCTACAGGTGACTTTAAATATTCATTTCAGGTTTGTTTTTATTCTAAATATTGATTCAATGCATATAAATTCTTAGGTTTTTTTTGTAGTACAAGGTCTTTTCTTGCATAAACAGGATATTTAATATGATACAAAAAATTAGTCATAACATAAAGTTATCTAGTTTAATTTAACTAATATAATTTAATATAAAATAAAAAAAAAACAAATATCCTCTGTTAATCAGCTAAATAATAATATGGAGTTAAATGAAAACTTGTTTCAAAACCAAATTTCTGCCACTGCATTCCATTTTGGCTTGCATTAAAATTATATATATATACAAAAGTATATTATTTTAGTTAAAATTCATTATATATGCACTTCATAACTCTTTCAATAAATAAATACCATCGATTCAAAACTATTATTTAGCAAAACGTGCCTGTTTTGATAGTTCACTAGGGCGTATGAGTGATTTTTTGCTGCTTTTTTTATTTTTTTTTTTTAAATAAATGGATATACATAGATGCAATGATGCAACATACATATTTTCATAATATATGTTTCTGTATGATGCACATACCTAGAATGTACATATACATTGGAATTCAGAGTAAGATTTTTAGAGAAATTTCGCTTTTTTTTATATTATTTGTGATTACAAATTATCAACATTGCAAAATAAATTACTCATTTAATTTATCTATTGACTTATTCATATTCCAAATACGAACATAAAAAACAAAGCTATACTGCATCTCCTATGATTTTTTTTTTCACTTTCTTTGGGGATTTTTCGTATACAACCGACGACACTCACTGCCTTAGATTTAACAACAGCTTTCATTTTCCATATAAAAGATAGTTAATTTTTTTCAACTGTCAGTTTGTATCTTTTAAAATCTTTGATAATTAAATTCAAACGCGTTGACGTCTTTAACATTTTAATGCATTAATCGATACTAGTTTTGCATTGGTTGTTATTTGATCTAAATTTTTAGCAAATAAAACGAGAATTCAAATGAAAGCTATCTAAAGTGCTTGTTTTGTTATTTTTAAATAATCCTGTTATAGATTTTACAGACGAAAAAAACACGATTATTATCTATTAGTTTTAATGTATAAAAAAGTCGGTTCTGTTCTTATCTCAATACCGAATACTACGAAGTTTGTTTTTGATTTTGTAGACCACATTGAATGAAATTAAGTTAAAAGTGGTTTTAAGAATTTTATAGTTCTTGGACAAGCACAAAATTTGGACTCATCAATTAGCTCCCTAGAATAGATATTATAAAAAAAACCAGCTATATTGGCAATTCAATAATATAAAAGAACCCAAAAGTTCATGTTACTATCCCACTGTGGCGTATGCGTGTTTTTTAAGTTATAATAATTGTTAAATATTCATTTCGTTGTTACATGAGATATAATTAATAAGACACACAATAATCGTATTTCGAGATGATATGCATTTTAAGAGCATTCAAAATAAAATTTCTTTCAAAAACTGAATTTAAAAATGAAAACACTTAAGAGATGTAAGTTAGCATATTTCCAATATATTGGAAAAAAGAAAGAGATTTCTGCCGAAGCAACAAGCCAAGTCAAAATGTGTAAGCGTTAAAAATGGAATTTTATTGGGAGTTCAAGGTTAATACCACAAACATCCCACGATTGTGCTTGCAACTTATTAATTATCATCATAGCGAAATCGCGAGACGCACGAGAAATGAATGAATAAATTTGATAGGGACATTGTTCGGAAAAAGCAAAATCCGTAGAAAAATAAAAATCTTGAATTTTCCCCTCAAATCAAATTTTGTACACTGATGTTGTTCCAGCTAAATTACAACTGCAATGACTTTCAAGCGGCTTTCAACCTCCAAAGAATAAAACAAAATCGTGCTATATAGTTGACGGCTCCGTTTTCAGCCATCACGGAGATGTACGACGGATTTTTATGAATGACAGGCAATTCGAATTTAAAGGACGAAATTAAAATAAACTGGCTTTCGAAATATCAAATTCTGAATAAAATTTAATTTATCCAATTTATATGAAACGACGTTACAAAAATAGGACACATGTCATTTTGCGCAATCATCAAAAAATTTCCGAACCGATATACAGCACCATCAGTACTTGAAACGTATCTTACTGGAATCAAGGCTTTCTTTGACCCAATTTGGATCAAACAAGCTCAAGACCGTGAAAAGGGAACGTCTCCTTTTTGAATTTGAGAATTCATTAAGTGATCCTACTAATGTTATAAATGTGAAAGTTTGGATGGATGGATGTTTGTTGCTCAATAGCGCCAGAACGGCTCAACGGATCTGGATGAAATTTGTTAGAGAGATAGATTATAGTCTGGAATAGCACAAAGGACACTTCTTATCTTGGAAAAATGTATGGTTCCTGTGGGATAGTTTTATTTTGTTCCGCTATATATATTTACTAGCAGATACCCTTGCGATGCTACGGACCCACGGAAATCTAATGAAATCATCTATCCACCTACAAAATTTCATTCAAAACTCTTCAGTCGTTGAAGGTAGGTACAAACGACGAACATGCTCGCCTAGTATGCTCGCGCTCGCTGTGCTCTTCTTGTATGTGGGCTGGTTCGCGAACCGCTTTTTGAAATTTTGATTTTGTCGTGTTCGTTGGCTTCGATGTTGGTCGTGTATGATCATGTTCGCGAACAAAGTGAAGATTTAATATTGGATTCAAAAAGTAAGAACAACAAAAATAAAGTTGGGAAAAATAAATCATGCCTAATCTTCCAGTTCCTTCCCAAATTTCATTAAACTCCATTCAATGCTTGAGGCATGAATGCGGAACAAACAACCAAGTATATATTTTGTTCATATATAAGCCTCTCCCATATAGGCATAGGAACTGTTCGGTTCCATTTTTCGGGATAAAAATGACCTATGTGATAATCGAGTATGTGTGTGTCCATGTGCCAAATTTTATCCAGGTGCATTCAGCCGTTCTGGCGTTATTGAGCAAAAAACATCCATCCATCCATCCAAACTTTTACATTTATAATATTAATATAATATAGGATTAGCCGAAATTTTCCAAGCTTCCCAACGAATTTTCCACCTTTACATTGTCCAAAATCATCAAATCATGCTTTAAATTTATCTATATATCTTCGAGAATAAAATGTTCGCGTTTTTCTAGAATTTTTCGAGTTTTCCACTAAGAATTTTCTATTTTTTCATTCGAAAAGCCATTCCGGAACATTTGCAAACACAATTAAATACAAAAAATCAATTTTCGGTTTTTAAAATTTCCCGACTTTTCTGGAGCGTTTACCCAAAATTTTCTTTCGCAAAAACCGTCTCCTGGATTTTACGAACAACAAAAAAAAAAGAGTTCGAGCTAAATCGGCCCATTCATTCTCAATTGATGAATTATAATACTAAATGACCTATGTGAGAATCCAGTGCCCCATCCATCTACCAATCAAATTTCATGCAAATCCGTGTGCTTCTATGCGCCTTGTGAATAAAAGCTATGTTGGCTATTTGTAGAATGAGCTCTATGAAAAATAAATTAAAACACACCTATCCCACGGGAACCATACATTTTCCGGGATAAAAAGTAGCATGTGGCCTATTTCAGACAATAATCTATCTATGTACATTTCATCCAGATCCGTTCAGCCGTTCCGGAGTTATTGAGCAACAAACATCCATACATCCATCCATCCAAACTTTCACATTTGTAATATTAGTAAGATTATTTCAGATTTTTGATATTTTGGCAAAAAAAGAAAGTCTATTGGGGATTTTGTCCTTAGCGCTTCTTTTCCTATGGCGATTTCGTCTTGTTGGAAATAATTTCTTGGGGCATTTCTTCCGATGGAGATTTTGTTTTTTTTTGGGATCTCGCGTGGCTCCCTGCCTGTTGCTATCGAACAGCTTAAGTGCCATTATTTTAGGTCAATATGATTCAATTCAATAAAAACCACTTCGCTTTTCAGTGCAATACAATTTAAATTACTGGGAACTGCATACATAATATGTATGTACATACGCAAATGCTTAAAATTATGTAATACAATGTCTTTTTCATAATGTTCGATTTCACTAAAGGTTTACAAAAAATTCCATTCAAATATATATGAATGTTAAACCCTTTCCTTTCACCAAATGAAAAAAAATATCTTTCCAAAGTAACATTTATGACATGACTTTAGCTTTCCATTTAATTTTTTTTTATCATATGGTCAAAACTAAAATAAGAAAAAAGTAATCAAAAATATATGAAACCCATAAAGTTTTAATTTCCTTTTCGTCACCATCAGTCGATGTGCCCACTGTTCATTTCAAATTCAAAACACTGTTAACCATCCGGAAATTGACATCTTATGAAATTTCCTAGTTTTTTTTCCCGAATTTTTCACACAACACACACCACCTACATTTGGGGTTGAACAACCAAATTCCTCCGTCGATTCTGCATTCCTATTTACAAATCGAAAAATTCCATACAGCATCCCTTTATCTGTTAAATATCTTAATACTTCATGTTCAAACTCCAATAATTCATCGTTATGGTACCTAAATATGGAATTCCATCGGCACACACAATATCTTTGCTGCAGTATTTCTTTTATTTAGAAATTTTTTCACGTCTTCATTCGGAATCGGCATATACTATCGTATGTATGTATAATACCCTCACAGTTCGTACGTTCTTCATCTGTTTCTCCCGGATCTTGAGGTTAATGGACTTATTCAAGCCCTGAATTGCAGATTGTGCGTCTTTGAGTCTTCCCTTTGTTTTAGTTTTGACTTATTTTAAAATCTCTTCAATACAATTTATATTAACTTTTAAATTCAAAAGGTGTAATCTTTGCAAATTCAATTGTCACACATTGGAGACAACGAATTATTCCGTCTTTTTGATACGTGATTTAATGGCTCAGCATTTTAGATGCATAATTTGACGAAATACAAAGAAAGTTTAATGTAAATATTGATTAAAATTGAGGCTCGTCATTTAATTATTTACTAACCAATACTTCGCCATAGTGCTCACGAATTAAATTGGTTAAAGTATAATTTGCTTGCCGATGGCACGCAAGCATCTATGTATATATCTCAATCGATGCGGTATTTCAGCTGCGTTAATTATACGACCAAGGTGCCTGTTGATAGTGGCATAGGAATGAAAATGAAAATTAAGTGAAAGATAGCACGGAACCAGAACCATACACACGTTGAAAGTAAGCTATTGCCAAGTATCTAAGTCTCAGGCATTTTGTATTGGAAAGCTGGTGGAACGTAATTTAAGGCATGTTTTTTGTTTGCATCAAAAAAGATTTGTTTTGCCTTAGCTTAACAAATTAAATAAAAACGAAATCGGAAACAATAATATGTATAGTTTTAAATATGGGTCTGTAAGGCTATTGGGATTTTCTTTAGTAACCGACGGGTATTTATTTATTTCCGTACAATTGAGGGCGATAATCTTTGAATTAAAAAGGGCGAATATGGTATTTATTGGATTTTTATTTGTATTTCCGGTATAAATTATTAATCATGGTGAATTCACGCAGTTCCAGTTCATTTCAGTTTTTTTTTTAGTCTCATTCGACATTTTTGTTTTGTTATTTATTTCCATTTCTGAAAACAAAAACCACTGGATCGTACGAACTTGCTCTTGTAGCTAACAACTAAATTATAATCAATACAAGTAATTAATTAAAAATTAGAAACTAAAGGTGGCAAAGGCGCAGTGGATAAATTGCTTGATTGCTAACTTAGACATTTGGGTTCGATCCCCACGCTAGGCGCATTCTTTTCTATACCTCCAATTTTAATTGGATGCTGCCAATGGGTTAAAATGAGATACTCAATACCTGGTTCTCAAGTGCCAAACTAGTGCCGCGCAATTCAGGTTGCATTTAAAAGACCTTAGGTCTTACAGGCATATAGTTAAATTTAAAAAAAAGGATGAAACACATAATAATAAAATTGTTTATGTTGCGTAGCTGTTATATTTTCACCAAAATGCCATTTGAATTCTCGGATGAATATGAATATATCAAAACAAATTTAGTCATTATCGCGATTTCTTAAAGATTTTAAAGAAAAAAAATTGAATAGCCCACTTTAATTATATTCTTAACAGTGATGGGTATTTCATTGATTGCAATAATCAATATATATATATTAGTATTTGAGTGCTCAAAATTATCGCATGATCATTCGAATTATGAAAGAGTAAGAAAATTAGAATAGCTTGTTTCAATTTTTAATAATAGTTTTAAATTTTTATGATATAGTGACTATAGGGAACTTTCCCTTGCATTTGGAAAAAAATCGAACTCGAGAACAACAAAAAAGTGTATCCCGCAATTCCGTCTGTCTGTTTGTCTGCAAATCGATCTACAGCCTAAGCGGCTGAAACCTCAAACTTGGTACTCAAGCATTTTAGGTGATTGTCTCAAATAGCTCAAATCTACCATGTTCCATGACTACAGCCAACTCTATAAAATCACACCCACGAAATGTTTGCATTCAATTCTTCTATTTTCATTCGCTCTACCGGTATCGTGAGTTATCAACCAATATATAACAAACTGTAATCGAGAACCGAGTAATACTATTACTATTTTCCTAATTCATTCGAATTATAAATGCTACTAAAACAGATACATAAAAACCTATAATTCTAATTTGAACCAACACGTACAAATAAATAATAGACAATCCACACTAAGGCTGAACACTCTGTTTAATGGAAATCATTCGAATGATTTCAAATGAAGTATCGAAATACCTCGAGGTAATGTAAGAATCGATTACCGATTGCGCCTTAGAAGGGTACGATAGCATCTAACTGACGAGCCCAACTATCGTCCCTGGGCGAAACGCATTTTGGACTACAGGTCATTACAATCTTCAATTTGGCTTTTACCCATACAGTCCACAAAAACAAAAACAAAAATTATATTAAATTATTACTTGCGTTTTCTTCAAAAGAATCGATTACGTCATTCGAATCCCCACATCATTAATTAATTGACGTTTAAAACTTTATACTTTTAAGAAGCATCTGCATAAAATAAATTATTTTAATCGGTTCATTTAATTGGAAAGAATGTTTAATGGGAGATCTATTAATAAGAACTCAAAATAAAATCTTTTATTTTTTAAAAGTAGACTGCAATTATTTATGAACACAAACAAGATCGATCACATCATAAGCATAAGATTCTTAGATCGTTTTTTAGTCAGTTTTTTATACGCAAAATGGCTTGCTTAAAAAAAAAACATTGCTAAGAACAGGATTTAAAAAAACATCGTCCATTGGTTTTCGAAATATTGAATTTAAAAAAGGACCTCATATAAAAAACAATTTGATCGATATCCGTCTAACCGCTTATGAGTTTTTAAAATCAAGAAAATCGTCGTATGGCAGGTACCGTTAATAATAAAATATGTGACAAAAAAGTGCTTGGACCAAAATGTATAGTACACCTATAGAAGTGCACAAATTTTTCTTTAATAAAAATCTTTTTCAAAACAATTAAGATGTTAGAAAAAAAATGAAGTTATTTTTGTGACTAATAAAAGATTTCAAATTTTACTTAAGACAATCACCTAAAACGCTTAAGTACTGACATTGAAAGTGGAATTGCGTGACCCAATTTTTGCGTGTTTTTTATCATCGTAATGTCAAGTTTAATTAATCCCGAGTTCGATTTTTTAAAACTTGCCTTCTCTATATATATATATCAAGTAAAAAATGATAAAATGTTATTAACGTTACCTGAAACTAAACCGTTTTTTTTTATTTTCGACTTACTCATTAACAAGTTTAACGATTTCAAACAATGCTTTGTTTGACACAGGAGTTTCCTAAAATTTTAAGGAATTTCTTCAATAGATACCCCCAGAACTTTATAGAGTTCAAGCTATATAGCGCTAGATGCCACACAGTAAACAAAGTAAACATTCTCAGGGTGTTTCTTCATTAATTCTGGGATGTCCAGAATATTCGGAATACCAGTTTTGGGTTTCTTTATTCCACGGAATATGCCGGATAAACTATTTCGTTGTTTCTTTATTAATTCCGGAACGTTTAGGATGCATTCTTCTTTTTCCATGTTAAACACGGAATGGAAAGAATATTTTCGAGATATCTCCCTCATTTCAATTCCAAACAAGCAAAAAAATGGCAGCTGTCAAAAACGCAAACCAAGTACCTAAATCAAGTTCTGTTTTTAATGCCTGTTAAATTAGCGTAAAAAAGAATCGGGTTTGTGGATACACACAGACAATTAATTGTGTGGGCATGCAAGGGAATTAGATGATAAACTCGAAACGGAGTCTTTTACAAATAAAACGAAATGGAAATGGTACGAGTAAAACCAAGCAATTGTGTAGTACCTTATCTTTTACCGGCAAAATAAAAATGAAAATATCTGTCAAAATGAGAACGTTTTGGAATGAAATATAATTTTTAACATAATACTCATATCTGAAATTGAGGAAAATAATGAAACTTGCCATTTTTTTCATTGCTTTCTTCCATTCCAAGGATCATATCCGCTCTCTTTCTTAAATGATCATTTTACGCTCGTGTAATCAGGCACTTATTCAAGTATCAAAATTAATCAATTTTAGAAAATTAATCAATTTTTAGAACGGATGATTTTTAGAATGAAAGAAAGGAATGAGAAAAAAGTCCAAGTTTCATCATTTTCCTCATTTTTAGTTATGAGTATTGCGTTAAAAATGATATTTGATTCTACAACGTTCTCATTTCGACAGATATTTTCATTTTTATTTTGCCGGAGAAGGAGAAGGTAAGTTACGTAATAGCTTGGTTTTCATCGTTCTATTTCCATTTCGTTTTATTTGTAAAAAAAAAAAAATTCTTCATACAAAAGTCTAGCCTTTTTTTTTAGGAAAAAAGCCAAAGTTTTCTGATAATATTTCCCAAATTTCTGTAAATTTCCTAAAATGAAAAAAACCCCAGAAAAAAAATTGAAAAAAAGCCAGGTGGAAAATTCGACCTTGTGTGAAGTCGTTTTTGCAATTAGGTTCACAGTGGCATTCAAAAAGCTTGGGGCATAACCCCTGCTTGGCCCAATATAGGATTTGGGAATGGGTACAATTTTTTTTTTGGGTTTGAAGATTTCTTTTTCAAAAGTTCAAAAAAAAATTGCATATACCCAAACTTGTACTCACCCCAAATCCTATATTGGGCCAAGCAGGGGGGTTGCTAGTGACAGCATGCCCCCTCTTTGGGGGATTGTTTATATTTGAAAATTTTCTGGCTTAATTTCCATTTTACTTTCAGACTCTTTTTCCACCCATATCTCGCATAATTTCCAATATTTCTGGCTTATTTTCCAAATAAAATTCTGCTCTTTTTTCCAATTTTGAGCCAGAAAAAACTTCTGGCGTTTATTCCAAAAAATGTTCTGGCCTAATTTCCGGAGCCATTATTTTTTCTTTGGGATACGAAATGTCGCTAGTCTACGTTTTCTTACCAACAATAAAATGACGAATTGGAATATTCAACTTATTGAAACATAATCGCGTACGATAAATCCTTGAACAGGTGCCCGAAAACTTTGTCTGCCGAATGACGGATTCAACTACAGAATGTATATGTCATAAGTCCTGTTTGAGAACTTTTTACACGAAACATTCTCTTTTGATTAAATACAAATAAATTGTAGAGCTTAAGCCCACATCTTCATATATTTGCCATTTAATTCACCTCTCTTAAAGCAAATATTTCCGTTGCATTTAAAGGTTACGGTGTCATCATCTGTTTGGTTTAATTTAACCTTTTAAATAATCTCTTCTCTATCTGGATTCAAATTACCAATCTCAGTTCAAAAATGTTTAAACTCGTTTCACCTACTAGCTTTTATTAACTACACCCTGAGCTTGACCCTTTATCCACTATCTACACTCGGTCATTGTTTGTCTTCAAAATAGTACCGCTACAGGTTACTTATGAGAAACAACTCTTATAGTGAATCCAACTTGAAATCGTGACCAGGAAAAAAGTCATCTTCACCGTTACCACATGAACTTCATCATTGACACAGCTTAAGTATAATGCCATAGTATATTTTTGTTTTTCTTTGGAAGAATTTTCATTACCAATGCAAAAGTGACTTCTTACAATAATGCAGAAAGTTAAGAAGGTTAATCGTGACCAATTTTTCAAAAAAAAAAAAAAAACATTCTTCAAACATCTCAGCGGGCCTTAGCCATAATTGGGGTCTGGAAGCTTACAATCATCACTACTATCTTCTTCGTCATCGTTTAGCACATAAAAGAAGCCCAATGCACACAATTTTGTTTTACAATTGCATATAGTTATTGTTTTGGATTCAAAATATAAATTGAATAACGAAGCTTGAAATTGAGGCCTTCGACATGAGGCTGCCTGGTTTAAATTAATAACTTTGTGTTTCGTTTAATATCTTCCTGGTGTGATACCTGTTTTACCTTAAGCAATAAATCGGAAAGGCTTTTTGACTTTTTGTTTGATGAACAAAGATGTTTCAATCTTGATGGTTGAACACTTAAGCATGCGTGACACGCAATTTGGTCTCATGATATACTATAATGCCTTTTTGATGTTAATTTAAAAAAAAAACGCTTTTATGACTCATTATTGCAATAATTCATTCGATGTCTAAAAAAATAATTTCTTTGCGAAATGCAGAAAAAAATAATCATAGTTGTGGAACTTGAAAAACCTGTAAGTCATTGGAAAATGTTAAGAATGTGTTTTAAGTGATTCATTGACTTGTACCATAAATTTATTCTTTTCAGCTTCCCTCAGCAACCATTATTAGTATGAAATCATCTTCAGTTCGTTCCTTCAGTTAAAGTACTTAATTAACATTTCCTTTTGGATCTTTGACATTTCCTATTCTAGCGCAGAAAATTGAGTAAAAAATTTTAAATGAATTTTAATAAAATACAATACCAGTTTAAATGTTAATGCTAATGCTTTGACATGTATGCTAATAATCTTGTTTCTTGCCGATTGATTTTAAAATAAAAGTCGTATTCTTGGACTTGGGCTCATGCTAAAGGGTATTTTTTTGTTTGCTTCATATAAATGACTAAACTTAGATGTTCATGCTATTGAAATCAAAAGGAATGTTTCACTTTCAAGGTTAGCAAGTTTTTTTTTTTTAATTTTATTAGTGCGCTTGTCGCATGTGAAGCACATATTGAATACTTGCTTCAGTTAAGTGAGTAATAAATACATACATCATCCTAGAAGGCAATTGAATAAACCTCCACATATAAATTTATTTTAACACAAGTATGTACTGTTATTTAATAGAAGAATTTGTATTACATTTAACCCACATAATAATGTATTTCTTTTAACATAAATTAAATTTAAAACGCATCGTTGCATTTGATTGATTTAATTTTAGATTTGAAACTTTAAGCTGATTTGCTAACCACAGTAAAGTTATTAAAAGTTGGAGGTATCAAACTTATATACAAACCAATTAAAATAATGTCAAAGTGCCCTATGAATAATGCAAGCACGTTAATTTAGGACTTTTGTATTTTTAACTATTTTTTATATACGAATGCATGCATTTTTGCTGAATTTAAATTCTACGAGCGGAAGATAACCGACATTGCTTGGATTTTATATTTGAAATTCTTTGAAGCTGTAATAAAATTATGTTTAATCAGAACTGTGTCTCTAGGACATTTATTTGTTAGTTTCTTACTTGCGATAAATACATAGAAAGTATATGACAAGCTTTGGATTTTCAAAAAAAAAAAAACTCAAACGTTTGATCAAAACTGGTATTTTACAACTTCTCAATTTCACAAATTTGTCTGTTTGTCAGTCCGACGATTTTATTTTTAACAAAATAAGTTAATTAATAAAGGACTTTTTTTGTCACAAAATGGTTATTTTAGTACCTCTAGTAGAACCATATTTTTGGTTTTCAATTTTCTGTAAAAAGTTTGTGTAAAATCTTTTTAAAATATTATATGCGTTTTTCTTTTTTCATTCAGAGCAGAGCACTGACCAGAGTTCGAACACATAAAGTATGCACTGAATTTGTTCCAAACAGAGTGAGCTCTGAACACTGATATGTTTTTTAAACACACTTGAACCACAAAAATCAGAACACATCTTCATTTTAATCATAAGAAGCAATATAACACAAAACCTACCTTTCTTGTAGACTGAGACACACCTAGATACAGAAAATCAACTAGCGATCACCTACATTCGCCAACTTATGTATCTAATTATTTTTTTCTTCCTGTTTTCCTTCTTGACACACATGGCATTTGGTGCGTTCAGCAATTTATACTCACATGCTCAGTCAATTATCTTCGAGCACGTCGAGTGCGATCTACACATGCTCAGAACGAAAAAAGAAACACCCATTTGGAGTTCTGCATGCTCTGAGTTAAAAAGAAACACAAACAAATTTTTGACAACTCAGACACTGCTCTGAGCTAAAAAAGAAAAAAGCCTTATATTGTATTCCAAAAAAAAAAATTTTCTACATATGTGTTTCAAAAACGATTTATTCATTTCTTTGAATCTTTTTGTTTTTTTTTTTTTACTTTTTTATAATATTCAAAAAAAAGAAAAAAACAATTTTCCTAAAACCAAAAACAAAGTTCCCTACCATAATTCTGTAAAGAGATTTTGTTTTTCTCAAAACCAACTCCACGAATTTTGATAAACCAGATTGCACGACTTGTTCGCACGTACTTTCATAAGAGCTAGTACGGTTCGATCACATCGTTAGCATAAGATTCTTAGTAAAAAGGTTAATAATATATATATCTTATAAATCATTTTTTACCTAATTTTTTTATATATACATACAAAATTTCTTTATAATTTTTGTTAAAATTTTAATTTCTTAATATAATTTGGTAGAGCAATTTTAAATATTTAACACATTACATAAAAAAAAAAAAACAATTTAAAAAAAATCGCCACCCGTTTTCAAAATATTGAATTTCCAAAAAAAATGATCTTTTCTTCAAAAACCCAAAAAATAATTTTTTCAAAAATTATTTTAGAATGCAGTAGGTATACAAACTGTTAGTGAGAAATTCGAAAATCCGTTATATGGGAGAGGTACCGTTAATAATATTTTTGAACCAAAATGCAAAGTATACCTTTTGTTTATCAGAATCGTTCAAGCTGTTTTTCGATATAATTAAGACTTACCTTTTATGTGTATGGCAGGTGCAGTTCGTTTGTGGTGCTAAACAAAATGAATCGAGCCAGTCACCTAAAACACTTAAGAAACAAGTTTGAAGTTGTTTAGTCTGTAGATCCACCAACATGCAGACAAACAGACGGAATCGCGGGATTTGACTATCTCTATCGGATACGAAAATTACGCCAGAAGAAGTTGTGCCAGAAATTGTGGAAAAAATACCAGCATTTTTTTCTGGATCAAAATTAGAAAAAAAGCAGAATTAGTTTTGGAAAATAAGCCAGAAATATTGGAAATTATGCCAGATAATTATGGAAAAAGAGGCTGAAAGCAATTTGGAAATTAAGCTAGAAAATTTGTATATTCTGGCCTAATTTCCAAATAACGTTTTGCAAAAAAATGCCATAAAATGTTTTAAGGTACTTTCAAACAAGACAAAGGGGTTGGGTTGCGCGTCCGGTCGGGTCGGGGCCACATTACATATTATGAAATCTTAATTCAAAACATAAAATAGATTTCAAATGTAAACAATAAATTTTAAAAAGGTAAACAAAAAAATTCGGGGTTGTGTGGTGAAGTGTCGGAAAAATGTGTCTTAAATGAATGTAGTGCACTTTTCAATAAACTTCCAATAGAACAACTTTTCATGTTTTTAATTTTTTTTTTTCGATTTTTCAAAAAGGAGTTAGTGATTTGTCTTAAATTTAAATTTTCTATGTAAATGTTGGTGTTAAGCGCTTAGAGAGTTTGCTAATCCAAATCCAAATTTCTCATCCGGGCTCCCCTTGTTTCTTATTTTTTGAAATAATTTTTTTTAGGTTTCTATGATGATAAATTTTTTTTTTATTTAAAGCTTAATAATGTGAAAGAAATTGTGATGTTCCCTATTTAGCAGCGCTTAATGTTTGTAAATATTTATAATATTTTTGAAACTGCAGTGTAAGCCGGACATGGATATTTAAATATTTATATAAAATCTTTCTATCTTTATAAATGATTTAAGCAAATAAATTTGTTATAATCGCGCTGGTATGTAGAGAATGTTCAAATGTGATAAAATTTCCATATCTCAGTAAAATCAAAAAGAAATGCAACTTTCGGGAAATTCAATGGGAAATTCAATTGCAATATCAAATTTCATTACAAACATATAAAATTGCTTACTTGTTCCTTATAAGTAATAGTAAAACAAAACAAAACATAATAATTTTACTATTAAACTTTTGCTTTAGTCGAATAAAAAAAATCAATTACTTTCAAATCACAATCACATTACATCAATCTTTTTAAAGTGGCTTATCATAAAATTCTCAAGTGAATCGAATACATTTTGTGAATCATTCTTTAGTGCTTATTGTGATTGAAATTCTATTGTGGCCTCCTTAGGGAATGCACACTGATTCAGTTATTTGTATTATGTACGGTACCGTTACTTTCATACATATACACTTTGATTTCATTTAAATCCTTTTGTTGAACGAAATAATTGAATTATTTCAATTTTATATTTCTGTGGGGGCTGTGTTTGCATTTTTCGTTCAAATCAAGTCTTGTCTTAAATATTGAATTTAATTTTAAGTTTATAGCACAGGTTTGTGTATATAAGTGGTATAACGGTATTAATATTATTATTATAAGAATTTTGGGTGCAGTCAAATTAATAATAATAATTGTCGTATTTACTCTTTAGTACATACATATGTATATTTGAATTATTTATTACTCTGATGTCCGATATGCCTAAATAGAAGTAGGTACCTACATATACCAATTCCACGAGCTTTGGTTATGAGCTCATTTTAATAATATCTAGAATTAAAGACTTAAATGATAACCATTTTGAGAGTGAGACTATTGCTTCTTAGAGGTGATGAAATAAAATATTTAAAAAAATACAAAGCTAAATAAAATTATACAATTGGGGATCTTTCGAAATATTTAATTTCTGATTAATCGAACAAAAATTTTTTAGAACAATTTTGGATAACTACATATAATGTGATATGCATAATTTAAAAAAAATCCAAATTGCAGCAAATTTAATCTTATATTAATCGCTTAAACCAAAAATAGTTTACTAGCAGAAAATTTACACAGTTTTTTTTTATAAAAATAATATTTTTATAAAATTAAATTATATACAAAAAAAGATTATTTCAATAAAATATATTTGTAATAAAATTGTATAATAACCAACACGCTTTTTTATTTGCGATTATACATAGGTATTATAATTCAAATTATATATTCGTAAAAAAAAATGTCTAACAATCAAACATGACATTACGATCATAGAGAAAACCAAAAAAGTGGATCCCCCAATTCCGTTTGTCTGTCTGTTTGTCATTCTGTCAGTCTGTCCTCGAGTCTACAGCCTAAACGGTTGAATAGATTTTCGTCAAACTTAGTACATATTGTTTTTTCGGTAATATTCCCCCACACGTTTTTGTTATTTTTTTAATATAATAGTAGCTAAATAATAGTAGCTCCCATACATTTTTTTGGCCAAAAACAAAAATCTTATTTTTCTCAAAAACGGCTGCAACGATTCTTATAAAAAAATAAGTTCATTAATGAATGGAAAGGGTACCTTTTGATATTTTTTTTGGAAAAAATTGTTATTTTTGGTACCTCAAGTAGAACCATTTTTTTGGTTTTCGATTTTTTCGGAAACAGTTAATCTGATTTTTTTGAAATTTCTTACGCAGAAGCTCCTAGAAAGTTTAAACACCATTAAATACCAAAATTTTTCAAAAAAAAAATTTTTTGGAAATTATTTTTTTTTTGAAAATTCAAAATTTCGAAAACGAATAAATAGATTTTTTTCGAAACTTCGTATTTTGTGGTTTTTTGACAATATCTTGAATAGTTAAAAAAAACTATTTTACTAAAATAAAAAACAATGATACCTCCCATACCAATGTTAAAAAACCGTTGAGAAAAAAAAAAATATTTCTCGAAAACGGCTCCAAGACTATTTATAAAAATATTTGTGTGTTCTTAAATTAGTACAGTTCACTTTTAAGTATACAAATATTTCTTTTTGAGTGCTTATTACCGGTACTTCTCAATATTGGATAAACCGATTAAAATATTTTTTTTTATACAAATGCTCCCTAAGATCGGTAATAAAACTGCATATTCATATTTTCAAAAAAAAAGTTATTCGATTTTAAAAAAATAAATAATTTTTTTTTTTGAAAAATCGATTTTTTGTCACAGAATTTTATTTTAAATTTGAATTTTATATGTAAATTGATAATATCTTCAAAATGGCGTTTCAATTTTTTTCTATAAAAATGTTTTCAAAATTTTATACATACAAAATTAATTTATTAAAAAACCGCTCCAACGATTTTTGATTTTTTTTTATATACATATTTTATTTATCAATGAACTCAAACTGCATCTTTGTTTTCCCTCAAACTATAACGACTAAGCAATATAAGAACATTTAATTCCGTGTTTTATCCATTTATTTCTAGCTTATTATTATTCCTATTTTACGAATTTTTGCGTACGTCACTGAATACTAAATACGATTTAGGCCCTCATACATTTATATATGCATATGTGTCTTTAAAAACCACATGAATCTTATGTAATGCATATTGCACCTAAATTATGAAGTTGTAAATATATAGCTACTTACCCACCCACATCCTCCATTTTCATTATTATTTGTACATGCTTCCATACTTAGGTTCCATCAATATGTATATATATGTAGATACATTTTACTCTCCTAACTCATATAATAAAAATCCATAACTTAGATTTAAATATTCATTTGTAGGTAGGTACCTGTGTAACTATTCCTTGAATCATCCATTCCACAATTCATTATACTAAGAATCAAGGTAATCTTACCTACATAGGCTTAAAACCTGCATAGGATAACTACTCCTAACTTAGTTAGCTACATTAAAGTTGTTAGCTCCAAGAGCAAGTTCGTACGATCCAGTCGTGCATTTTATTTTATAAACATTCTTAAACCCGCTTTTGCGAAATACATTTTTTTCTTAACGATTTTTTTAACCATTTTTATGGGTGATAACATTAGTTTTTTAAGTATTCAAGATAATGTCAAAAAACTACTATATACGACGTTTCGAGAAAATCGATTGAGTCGTTTTCGCAATATTCAACTTACAAATAAAAAAAAAGTATTTTTTGTTAGTTTACATTTTTTTTTAATTTTGGCTTTTCCACAAAAATGGTTCTAACTGGTGTTTTCTTAGACGTGTAGTTCTCAATAATACTTTTTTCGGAGTTGGTCTTTTTGACAGCTGTCACTTGATTTATGCTCAGTTTGGTTTGCCATTTCATAATGAATAGATTTACTCCTGAACAACGTTTGCAAATCGTGCAAATTTATTACCTAAATAATGGTTCGGTTAGCGCAGCGCATCACAAGAAAATTTTGTTCAGCGATGAAGCTCACTTTTGGTTAAATGGTTAAGTAAATAAGCAAAATTGTCGTATTTGGAGTGATGATAATCCATAAGCAATTTTACACCCTCAAAAAGTCACTGTTTGCTGTGCTCTTAGGCAGATAATGACAAGCCCTTATCTTTATAATAAAGATTCTTGGCCATAACATTAAATTGTATGCGTTTTAATCTAAAAAAAACACTCGTTACTAGAAGTCCGAAAAATAACCATTTTCTATAAAATAAAAATTACTAAAAAGTACTTTTCCCGTCATTAATGCAGTGATTTTTTTTAATAAAAATAGTTGGAACCGTTTCTTAGAAAAATTTACCATTTTTGCAACAAAAAAAACTGTATGGCAGGTGCAGTTATGTTTCTTAAAAAAGTGAAAAAACATTACTCAAAAAACCGTTATCTACCAAGTTTAAGGAAAATCCATTCACGCGTTAAGGCTCTAGACTTGAGGAAAAAAGGAGCTTTTTTCATATTTCAAGTACTATACTGCGCTTTAGAACATGTAGACTTTTAAAGTTCTTTTTCAAGACCTAAATAATGTTTGATGTATATGTATTTTTTTTTTCTAAGAAAAAGTAAACTATCTCAAAGGTATAAGAAACCCGATAGTAAGAGGTCCACTACGTTCAGCGATAGAACATTTTGTTTGAATCGTTAAAGGTGAAATTCAGAAACAATCTTAGTGTGACGCTAGATGAAGTGTAGTTTTTTTTAAGACAATTTAAAACACATGTTATAATAGCAAAAACTTTCATTAAAGTCCAAATCGAAAAACAGCTTGATATTAAGGATATTAGTTTATTTAATCAATTTATTAAAATATTTCAAATTTTAAACACTTTTTAACTAATACTATACAGGTAGGCCTCGATTAACGCGAAACTCTTTTAACACGGCCTCGCTCTAACACGTTTCACTTTTTGCGAACAATTTTCGTTAACACGTTTAAAAGCCTCGTTCAAAAACAATACATTTTTGTTCTCCTTATGTTACATTTACGTTTTTGTAGATATTGTATATTTTTTTCAAATTCATGCAAGTTATTCATATTCATGCGTAGTGTTTTTTTTTTTTGAATATGAATGAATTGAAATAGGGACTTCCCCATTATTAATGGGGGTTTCGTTTGGTAAATTTATATTCTGATCTATAAATTGATTTTTTGTTTCGTAAGGAATCGAATGCGTTTTCGGATTGATTTTTATTTGCTATAGCATTGGCGCATATTTGTGTCTGTGAACCAGCTAGAGGTATCAGCTGCAAATATTGACTAGAACCCTTTTTTTAATTTCAAGTTTGTAAGACCGAAAATGAGCTTGACGAATAAAATAATTCACTTAAAACTGCTTCCATTTGAACTGAAATTATTTTAATTCTTTCTTGCAACCGAAACAAATTATTATCAAACAAGTGCTTTTCAAACTGATGGCTGTCAATTTTGATGCATATTGGTATAAGTAAGAGGGGGAGATATGCCGATAAATCCAGATCTGCCAAAGTTATTTAAAATCAAAAAATAAATAAATTTTGTTGGCCAATCGAAGGTAAAAATTGTAAAAATCAGTTTTTTGACAGATCTAAACCATAAATAAATAGATTTTTGATACCAGACAAAAACCCCATAAGTGTAGGTAATAAAGCGGAATTATTACGGATTTTTTCAGCATGTGTGTAGTTATACCCAGATTTCACTCATATAAGTGCAAAAATATCAAATTTATAAATACAACAATGTAAACAAATATGTTTTGGAGGTTGAAACATATGAAAGCTTACCATCTTGGTATTACTTATCTGTGGTTTCTATGGAGATATTTTTTTCTTTAAATAAGATTTTGATAAACAAAATACGCTTAAATTGGAACACCCTGCACAAAAATTTAAAAGATGTAATATTTCCATTAATTTCACTGATGACGAGAAGTATGATAGTGAAAATCACCAATAAAACACTTCCTCATATTCAAGCAAATCCCTTAAAAAGATTCAACTTCGACTAATCTTTTAAAAATAAAAATTACTTTGGTTTTAAAAGCATAGGTACATATATATGTAGGTTTTAGCAATTTTCGGTTCAATAGCCCCAACAAGAAAATATCATAATTATGAAATTTTCGAAATTTTCGCGGATATCGTCTATCGGGCTGGTTGTGATGGTTCAAGTTTCCTATATCGTTATTTTTTTTTTATTTTTTTTTTATTACTCGGAAATTGTATCTCACTAACTATCGTCAATAAATGGTTTCGCGTTGCTCCAAGCACTCTGGCCATTTTCAACGAAGCGAATAAATTTGCAAGAGCGCGCGCTGTGATGGCGCCAATGGGGCTGGCTCTTGGCCATATGATGGGATGGAATAGGATGAGTTGTTGCCGGCTCGGCGATGTGATGGTGAAGACGATAAAGATGATGATGTCCAAATCAAATTAACCGGCTAAATGAATTTAACAATGGCGGCTTAAAATTTGGTTTTGCTGTGGTCGGCAGAAAAAAAAACTGCTTTCCAGAGATGATTTATTTATCGAGAACGATAAGCTGGACTGTGATTTTTTCCCCAATTTCACAGAATCATTTTATTACTGACCGAGCAATGACAGGCAGTAATTGGTGTGGGATACAATCAAACAGTTTTTTAAGCGAAAACTCACATGATATTTATTGTTTAAATTGGTTTAAATTGATTAAAGTACAGTTTTATAATTATATAACCAATTATTAAAATGTGGATCAATATGATGTTAATTAAGCTGTCATTACTCTCTCCATCTATCTATCTATCTGTTCTAATAATGACCATATTGGCTAGTGATGGTTTTATTTGTGTGTGTGTGTATTTTTTTTTGATTGCCAAATTAATTTGCAGCAAGATTTCATTTGAATTTAAGGCACACATAATAATATGCAGCTTCGATCCATCGGATACTGTGTAAATGATGTTGCAAATGGCAATGTAGTTCATGATTTCTTCTCTGTCAGATTCTGCTGCAGCTACTGATGCTGCAATATACCAATTGCCAATGATAGCAATGGAGTCGGACTGGTAACTAAAAACTGGCATAGAAAACGAAACTCGTCGGGCAACATTGCGTATATACAATATTCCTTTCGATTTCTGAATTGAGTCTGCATTGAAATTGAAAATAAAAAGAATTAAATTGAAAACAATTTCAAATCAAGTTTATTGTTGCATCCTTGCAACAGTTCGTCGTACGGTAGATACATATCTTAATCGTTCAATGATTTTGATGTGCCAACTGATGATAAACACGATTAATTATTGCCTTTGTCGCAATAACTGTTCAGCTAAAAAATGAAAGTTCATAAAAAGTATTAAATAAGGTATGTATAATGATGATGTAGATAAATAGATATACAATCAAACAATGGAATGTCAATTTAATGATAAATTAGATTAATTCGTGAATTGTTTTTGATCCATTCCATGAAAAGTCAGGCGTCACGATTAGATGATGGCAAAAAAGTTATACTGGATACTTGATAAGTTAAGTAACCCGCATGTGTCTATCAAAAATATCAAATAATACCAACTATCGTCTGTATGAATAAAAATTAGTGTACATGAGCGTTGTGTTGTATATTTTAGATATTTCAGATTTGGTCCGGATAGGATTTGCTTCCGAAAGTACATGCAGAAAAATAATACCACGCAGCTTTGTGTTTGGTCAGTATTGTTATCCTCTTTGTAATCATGAGAAATGTATGTAGCTGACATTTGTTAGGAGTAAATACTTAGGGTTCTCTTCTTGAAGCTTTTTTAAATTGTTGCTTCAATAATGCCTGAGAGATTTTGGAACGAAATAAGTTCCAAATGCGCTCAGTTAATTTTCAAATTGTTCAGCTCTCCAACTTGTTTCATAAAAATTAATTTCTTTTTTATATGTATAACGCTCATACACTGTTATTGACAATTTGTTATTGAAAATTTGATCGTAACTAATAACAAAACTTTGGGCTTTAAAGAATTTGGTTTGTGGATTATGGCGTTTTAATTTAAAATCGCTATTTGGTCTTTTCGCCCAAGATAATCATGCCCAAGTAAATAAAATGCACGACTGGATTGCACATATTTGCTCTTATGTTCGATCACAACGTATGCAAGAGATTTCCATTAAAAATCTATATATATTTTTAATGACATTTTTCTAAAAAAAATAGCTATGAGAATTTTAAATATTTAATAATACATAGATATATAAACTTAAAAATAGAATTAAAAAAAAAATCATCCAACCATTTTCAAATAAATATTTAATAATAGATATAAACTTAAAAATAAAATTTAAAAAAAAAATCATCCAAGCGTTTTCGAAATATTGAATTTTCAAAAAGAAAAAAATATTTTTTTTTCAAAAATCCAAAAAAAAAAATATTTTTAGAAAAGTTTGGTATGCAGTTTTATTTATTTAAAGGTCCTCCTAGGTAAAAATTTTGATTGAAATCCGTCTAACCTCTTATGAGAAAGTCGAAAATAAAAAAATATTTAATAAAAAAATATTTAAAAAATATAGTCTATAGCTAAAGTAGTACACACCCATATTTTTTTATCTAAATCGTTGGAGCCATTTTCGAGATAACTAAGATGGTTAAAAATTGTATGACAAGTACCGTTATTTTGGGGTTCAAAAAATTATTAAAAAATTCATTTGAGATAATCATCTTAAACACTTAAATATCAAGTTTGAAGAAAATCGCTTCAGCCGTTTAGGCTGTAGAGCGTTCTACAGTAACATACAGACAGACAGACAGAAGGAATTGCGGGCCCCTATTTTTTAGTGTTGAATTATAGTACCTATGTATATCGCAAGCAAATAAAATGCACGACTGGATCGCACGGACTTGCTCTTATGTTCGATCACATCGTATGCAAAAGGTTTCTATTAAGAATCTAAATAAATTTGTAAAGTCATTTTTTACTTAATTTCTTATATGTATATACATGCAAAACTTCTTTAATTTTTTTCTAAAAAAAATTGGTATTATAATCTTAAATATTCAATAATATAAACTTAAAAGCAAAAGATTAAATCACAAGAAAAAATAATTCAAAATTCTGAAATAAATATTTAAGCTAATTTGAGCTCAAAAAAAAGTACGCCATAAGATAATTTTTGAAAAAAAATTGAAATGAGCAGTTTTCAAAATATAATTGAAATGCAGTATAAATTGGGCTACCTACACATATATATGTGTGAAATTTCTAAAGAATCGGTTAAGCTATTTATGAGATATTGGAAAAAAAAGGTTCTATGGAAAGTACCGTTAATAGACACTTTTTAAAATTGTTTTCAACCATATTTTTATTAAATTTAACTATATGCGTTTAAGACCTAAGGTCTTTTAAATGCAACCTGAATTGCAAGACACTAGTTGATCGGTCGTACCTAAAAAGCTGCACTAATTTCTTTTAATCAAAATTGTAAGAGCCGTTTTCGAGAAAAATAAGCATGGAGAAAACGTAACGGTTATATGACAGGTACCGTTATTTCTTCAGCTAAACATTTTTTCAATTTTCCCTTTGTACAATACCTAAAAAGACTCTATATACCAAGTTTGACTATTATAGACACCACCAAAAATGTGGGTCCCGCAATTCCGTCTGTCTGTCCATAGTTCAAGTTGAAGCCCAAATTGCTGAAGCAATTTTCTTCAAACTTGGCACTTAAGCGTTTTAGGTGATTGTCACAAGTAGATTTTTAAATCTTTTTTTTAACCTCAAAAATATTATATATTACCTATAGGTCTAGTCTACATTTTGGACTTTCTCATAAACGGATCGACGGATTTCAATTAAAATTTTTATACCGGAGGTCCTTCAAATTCTAAATAATACTGCATAGCATACCACCATTTTTTATTTTTTTTTTATTTTTGAAAATTCAATATTCCGAAAACGGATGAACGATTTTTTTAAATTATATTATAAAATTTAATATATTAATTAAAATTATTTATTAAAAAAATAACTAAAGTTCGTATATAAAAGAATTAAGTAAAACAATTACCAAACAATATATATTCTGACACAACTGATTAAAGCACAACACATCCAATTCCGACACAAGACATATGTGTTTTTTTCCGCAATTTTTTAAAGCTGCTACACAAAAAATTGTATGATAAAAATTTTATGTTTTGTAATCTCCCTATTGAATTATTTAGCAGTATAAACAAAGCACATCCTTAAAATGATCAATAGTAATAACTATTCTTAAATATTATTTAAGATTTTAAAATTGTAAGCACGTATTAATTATTTATTTTTTCTTATCATTTCAGGTAAGTGCTACCCACTAATCATGTTATGATGATGCTCACAAAATCGTCGTAAGTAAAAGTTAGGCAGAGAACACATGGATATGACCACTATTATTCTACCGCAACCGTAAAAAAGCGCCAGTGCATTTCGAGCCTTTACTTATTTCATATTAATTTAAGTACATGCATACTCCATTTCTCAATGCAATGTTGAATAAAGTGCATCAAAGTGCACAAATTCACTTCAAAGTCAACCACTAACTTGTAAATTCATCTAAAATTTTCACGAACGTAATAATTTTTCTCTAATTTTAAAATGTCAGGATAGGTACGAGTATTTCTTGTCACATTTTATTCGAGAATCATTAGAATGTGTGGACTAAATAAATTATAAGGGGCTGTTCACGTGAGAACGACTAGCAACCGACGAATTATTGAATAAATTTCCAACTAATTCTAAACAAATCGGTAGAAATCTAATCTAGCTAGTTGATCATCGTGAATTGCAATCCGATTTTTATAGGAACTGTCAAACTATATCCACTTGTCATTCACACTTCAACAACAAATTTTTTCATGGGCAACAAATCACAAAATCCTAGCTTACAAATTATAAAATGGTATGCGTGACAAATAAAAAATTCAAAATGGCTGAATATTCGTTAATTCACTGGTTTTTCTCATCTGAATGTTTCCCAAGGGTATTTATGCATCGTCGTAAGTTCTCAAATTTATCAATTTACCCAGAAATTTGTATGAACGATTATTACAGTTGTTAGTGTAAATGTTGTATGATTGAATTAGCAGTTCGTTACATTATTCCAATGACGTAATTAATTTTACCAAATGGCTTTCACCAGCAAATTCAGTAGAAAATTATATCGAAAATCATTTCACATAAAGAGTGCGTTTCTTTATTTATTCCGGATAAGGCATAAAATGGATGGAAAAGACAAAACGTTTATCCGGAATATCCAGAGTGAAATAAATGAGAAAAAAAATGACATTAATAAGCTGTTTGAATGTGATGTGATGATGACAAAAAGAACGGGTATCTCTATAGGAAATAGTAAACATAAAACATTATTGGTTTTTTTATTAATGAACACTCACATTTAAATATTATTTATATATTTATTTCAACAACAAAAATATAAAAAAATGTTGGCCATCCATTTTGTTGACTAACTTGGTTTCGTCTTGGCAGCTGTCATTTTTTTGCTTGTTTGACATTGACATGAGAGCGATATTCCGAAAATATTCTTTTCATTCCGTGTTTAACATGGAATAAGAAGAATGCATCCTTAACAATCTGGAATGAAAAAGAAACACACCGAAAATATTTGATATTTTATTTTAAAAAATGACAAGCTTATGCGTGAAATGATTTAATCAGCACTCCAACATCGTATGAATGCTTGTCTGTACATATGTCCCTTATAGAATCGTAAGCTTTGCATTTGACCATGTGATGATCTTAAGCAAAGTTGTTGTGCATGAGCCGAAGAAGGTTTCTGAGTTGGTACGACCAATTTTTGACAGATGGCGTAACTGTCATTCCAATGTCATTCCAATGTAAATTGTGAAGTTCATGTCCGACTTACATTAAACAGACAATATTAAATTTGCTTTTTCACTCAAAATTTCTTCAACCACCTTACACTGAAACTAAACCAGTGCAATTTTGTGAGAATATTTGCACTGGTACATCAGAAAAAAAACAGGCAATATTGTGCGTATTTTTATGTTTCGGAGCGTTTTTGTGCATTTCATTGTGAGTTAAATTAATCTTTCCCTCAAATTTATTTTAGTGGGCGGCGAAGCAACGCGTGGAGGGTATATCTAGTTGTTTATAAAATAGTGACAGCCGCGGTTATTGGATAAAGATGCTGGTTGCAGATTTAATCTGTTTCTCGCATTACACAAACTGTAACTTTTCCAGTGATTTACAGTATTGAAAAACTATACTTACAGTATGAAAAATGAGACCTCAAAGAAAAAAATTAATTCTTTGGAAATGAAATTAACTGTGTAGTTGAGAAAAAAAACCTTCAAAATTATGTCAGTTCTTAATTCAATAAGGCAACATTTTGTACAGGTAGTAAATTTTTTAATTAAAAAAACATAAACTTGACCATAAATTTGAAGAAATCATTTGACTAGCCGACAACAATTATGGTTTTATGGTTAACTGTTCTGATGGACTTAATAAACAATACTCGATATAATTTATTTCTATATATTGAAAATTAAAAAGTATTCGCACGCTTTTCGCGATTTTGCAAAACGAGAACTGTCAATTTTCTTCCAACAACTATAGTCTCTTTATTGATCGGTTAATTAATATAACCACGAACATGCAGTTTTAATTGAATGAATCTCGCTGTGGCATGTTCCTTTTAAGCCGCAAGCGAAAGTTAGAGATACAGAAATTATGGGTCATCATACCAGTAGCTCACAGCATAGTGTTGCTGTTTAAGTCAAAATCCGACATGTGTCAGATGGAAGCAAAAATCTCTTTCACTTGTTAAGTTTCATGAAGATCGCACTCTGCCGGCCATGTTTATTGAAACCTAATGAAATATTGGCAAAAGAAAACTGGAAAGTTTTTTCTTTATATATGTAATGCACCTTAACAGTAAACAAAAAAAAACAAGAGTTGAAGTCACAATAGGTGTATATATGGCTCGTGGCTAGTTTATTCGCATAACACTTGATGTGAATTTTTAAAATTTATCTAACCTGCTGCTGCGGCTGTGTGTTGCATGTTTAAGTTGTAAAGTTGATTGATAACAAAGGAAAAATATGAACTTGGACGAAACAAAAGAGTTGACTCTATCTTAATGCCAACATCGCGCTCAGACCCGACGATGGACGCGACGACCGTACATGAGCATTTACCGGATATTCGATGATTATTATCTTGAATGGTTAAGCTTCATTTTTTTACTTTCTTTCATCGGTAAAGAAATTCGGGACCGGATTTTGTGTGTGTAGCATTTTTAATGTAAAGATATGAGATTGAACTGTAAATTTTTAAATGTATTATTGTTTGTTTGAGGAAAATAAAAGTTTATTTAGACATGCAGTCATCTAGTATGGAAGCCCAGCTTCTATGGTAAATGACAAGTCAAAATGGAGTAATCAGAAATATCAAATAGTTTTTTTTTGTTTGATTAATTTCAAGAATTATTCATATTAGATTGTGAAAGTAAATCTTGTCTAAAATAAAACAAAGTAAATTTCTTTGCATAAAAGCTCCAAAATTATGAGAGCTAATAAGTTTATAATTTCGTAGAGGAAGTGCACAGAAGTTCATGGAGCTATATTGATACACTCGAAAAGAGAAAAATGCAAATCTTGCATGATTGCATAGTTAAATATCAGTTAATTCACTTGTTAACGGGTTTGCACCTGTTAAAGGTCACTTCCGGCACAGCATTAATCCATCCTCCTGGATTATGGATACTGCTTCTAGTAACCCTGACCCTGTGATAACGCAGTTGAAAAAAGTGTGAGGTATATATTTTTTTTTTTATTTTTTCGACGCAGCTCTTTTAAAAGTACATTGCTTCGGACATTTCGCAATGCGTTCCTAAGAGGACTTCCTGTATTTTAGAACATAGTGGCATGGGACGTGTATCTTTGGTATTTATACAGTTTTTTTCCACACACCCGAATTGATCGAGGAGAGTTTATATCAAGTCCCGTCTTGCAACAAATGGTTTACCAACACACAAAAATATGGTTTACCACCGGCTCATTAGTTTCAGTGTTAGTTGTTAGTTGCTAAGTTCCTTAAAGATCACGAAATACACAAATCCGTTGGTCCAGATAGTATATCCCCTATTGTCCTGAATAGGTTTTCTTTTATGCTGGCAAAACGACTCAGTAAATTGTTCCATCGGTCCTGCTCTACTGGTCTCTTTTCGAGTGATGAAAAACAGAATTTGTCTAGCCTTTTCCTTAAAAAAAGGCGCATATTCTTAGTCCTCTTTTATCCCTTCTTTCCAAAGGTCATGAGCACACTGATAAATTATCAGCTTAAGAAATATCTTGAAAAGCAAAAGCTAATAAATAACCGTCAAAATGGCTTTCATAGCATTGTGAAGTTGTGAAGTGATAAATTTTATCACACTTTCACGTCCAATTCGATTCTCGATACGTGAAAAAGTCAAGTTAAATGTCAAAACTTTTGATAAGAAAATTTTTTTCATCACAATGAATTATTCTGTGAAGAAGAGTAAAAAAAAACTTTGGACAAATTACTTACAGAAATAAAAAATAAAATAATATACACCAAGTTTGTTGTTTTTGTATCAAATTGTTGATAGAATTTCGCTTTTATCGCTGGAAATTCATCCCTAGTATGAAACTCAACATACCTATGTGATAATCTATTTACCGTAGTAGAAACTCACTGATGTCTGAAACAAGACGACAGCTCATTGGAAACTACCCGTGGTAAAAATTCGCAGAGATTTACACCTTCACATGGCATGGAAGCGTGCGTACTTATATGTTGAGTTTTTCTTCAGGAATGGTTTCAATTCATCTATTAAATCCATGCATGAATGTTTCGGGAATTTGTAAAGTTCAATAAAGAGCTCCTCTATTGTAACTTGTAATTGATTTTGCCCATCTCGTAGGGAACTCCGCAATATCCTCACATTATTCCTATGGAAGAATTATAAATTTTACTCAAAACGGAGACACGATTGAATACATCGTCTATTGTTTGTTAATAATTAAACGAATTATTATTCTGGACATTATTCTTGAGCAAATTTAGATACCGAAATGACATATTTACTTTTCCCAATAAGAAAAACTAATCAGAAATTTATCATTTAGTACTTTTTAGTACAAATTGTACCACTCATTGTAAGAGAATCCCATTAGGCATTGTGTGTGAAGTTGGAAAATGATAAATCTCTGTGAAAACTAAAATGATATTTTTTTTTCACTTCAAAACTTGACATATCGGGAATTTACCCCCTGATGGAATATCTTACCGAACAGTGGTACAAATATTTACATCGTTTTGAAGAAAGTATACGATTATTACGATTGTTATTTCTTACCAAGCCAAACACCCAGCTTTCTTATTAAAAATGCGTGCAATCGGTATCGATGAATCTCTTTTTCGTTGGATTAGAAATTACCTTTCGGACCGTTCAATACAAGTTGTATTGGACGGTTTTTTCACATAATGAATGCTGATGTATCCCTCCGTTCTGTCTCCGACACTCTTTCTCATATTTATTAATAATGTCTAGCCCGAAATTTCTTAACCAATATAAATATATGTATTTGCTGACGAAAGTCAAGTAAACAAATATTATCTGCAACCAACAACATGGTTTTATGCAGAAACGTTCTACTGTTACTAATCTAGTTATATTTTTGAATAAATGCTTAAACTCCCTAAAAAACGGTCAAGAAGTTGATTGTGTATTCACAGACTTTTCGAAAGCTTTTGATGAATTATCTCATGAGATTATCAAGTTTAAACTTACTTAATTCATACGAGTTTCCTCCATCTTTCATCAAGTGGATATCCTCGTATCTTGAAGATAGGTTATATCAAGTCAAATTCAGAAATTCTTACTCAACACCCTTTATTGCCAAATCAGGTGTTCCGCAGGGAAGCCATCTTGGACCATTACTCTTTACATTGGCTATTAATGATGCTCCTCTTTCTGTACGCAATAGCGAAATTCTTATCTTTGCAGACGATATGAAGATTTATAAAAATATATCATCTCCAAAGGATCGAACTCTATTGCAGGATGATATTAACCACTTTGCCTTAGGGTGTGAAAATTTTGAATCTTAACCCGGCAAAATGTCAAACAATGACATTTTCGAAAAAAACGTTCTCCTTCTTATCAAGACTATGTTATCTCATGGCACATTTTAACTCGAGTTATAACTGTAAGGGACCTTGGAGTTCTCTTTACGCCCTATTTAGACTTTTCTGCTCATATTATGAGCATGATATTATGTTATCATCGTTAACAAAGCCAATTCAATGTTAGGTTTTATGAAGCGTTGGTCCAACGAATTTGTTGATCCAAATGTTACCCGTGCTTTATACAACTGCTTGGTTCGTCCACATCTTGACTATGCATCGCAGGTTTGGACTCATTTTACGATATTCATATTGAGAGATTAGAATCTATTTAAAGAAACTTTACTCGTTTCGCATTGAAAGGGCTTCAGTGGAGTGATCCTTCTAATCCCCTTCCTTATGACCAATGTTTATCTATTCTTCAAATACAAACACTTGCACAGAGAAGAACTAACAATGATTTGGTATTCTTCCACCAAATAATAACTGGCGTCACAGATGCACCAGACCTACTATGTTCAGTTTCTTTTAATTATCGGGGAGGAGGTTATAATATCCGTGGCCACGACTTGATTAAAGTCCCAACACATAGGACCAACTATGGGATGCATGAGCCCTTGACACGTATGGGTAGCCTTTTAAATCGGAATTCAAACATTCTTGATTTCAATATCAGTCAAATTAAATTAAAGAATATACTCAAAACCAGTGATCCTAAATTTTTTTGTTTCATATTATGTTCTTGTTTATTATTTGTTAATAGTTTCATTTTGCACGTGTGTAAGTGTTATTTGTAATAGAGTTTGCCTAATGACGAACCGGTGGTATTACAATTTTTCTGTGTTGGCAAACCTTTGGTCGGAAGACGGAGCTTGCTATAAGCTCTCTTCGGCCAATTCTTATAGTGTGAAAAAAAGAAAGTAGTATCTGCTTTTTCATATTCGTTTTTAGATTCACCCTCTTCTTATTCAGATGTGGAACTACAACGGCAGCGTGTGATGAACTTACTAAATTCCGATGTTGAGAGTATTGTTAAATTTTAAATGGGGAATAAAAAAAACCGCGCACAATTGAATGCTTCAAACATTCAAGGATGTCGCTTATCATTAAAGCCGGACTCTACCCCTTATGCCGTTGTACATGAGCGACATCCAGAAAACCGAACAACTTTCAGCTGTCGGTATGTTCATTACAGACTATCTTTTATGGAATTACCCCATATTCGATGTCTCCAAAATTTCTGCGGTGTGGACTTTCTTAGACGATGCAAGTAATATTTCTCTCCTTCTGATTTGGCTGTCAAAACTTGAGTAGAACTGACATTTTGGGGCAGGTTTTCCCATGACTCACTAAAGTCTTTTGGAACAAAAAAATAGTTACAAAATGATAGGTGATAGCAAAAAGAAGAACGAAAATAATAATTTCAATATTTGGAATATCGTGCTAAGGTTTCCTGCCTTTCATTCTTGCATCCCTATTCTTATAGATAATGTTCTAATGGAATAGCCAGTTGCATTGCTGACCTTAAATTATTTAACCGAAATACACGTGCTAATAGGAATACTCATCAGCTTACTCCTGAGCTTAACTAGGAGTACTCTTTTCTTCAACTGCGATATTTGGAAAACAAAACCAATGTGCATTGGTATCTTCTATCTAACCACATTTTATTTTCCTAATACTCGTATCTCGCAATTTTGTTTAAACATTTCAAGAGTAGTCATAACCCCTTGCGTGCGCGGATAAAAAGACAATATACTTTTTGATTAAAAATAAACTGTTAACTTTCGGAGTGAATTCATCGATTAAAGATAAGACGGTTGATACTAATTTATTAATTGGATCTCCAGAACGATTTTTTTACTTTCTTGGCTATAATGTTTTAAGGAAAACTCGATCTATATGCCAATTTAATCTTTGAAATATTCTGATAAATTAAGTAACACATCATATAATACATATATTTAAACGAAAAGTCAACACTTAATAGTAATTTACCTAATATGTGCATTTCCCATAAAGTTATTAGAAGTTCTATAGTTTAAGATAATATTTCGTGGACCTCAATGTTCTAACCTTCCTTGTCTTTGGTCTCTCAGGCTCTCACAATTGTATCTACCGATAGAAGGTCTGCCCCAGTTCCGTCTAAGAATATACCATACAGTCATATCCAATTTTACTCACCATAATTTTCACGAATAACCGCACCTCTGTAAAACCCAAAACACGTAGTGGAGACACTCATATTATATATATAAAGACATATCCAAATAATACAAATCGAAATCAAAGTTCAGACCACAATCACTGTGCTGGAACACAGTATAAGCCGCACTTCAATGTGAACTCATTTAAAGTGCCACTCAGTCACCATCGCCATGCAATGCTCTTCTATATAACAAAACACCACACCCCTACTCAAATGCAACTGCAACTGCACCATATTGATGCCCAACTTAATTCAGATTTCACCAAGTCATAAAAACCTACATAACAACACAATTCGAACTTTTCAATTTCGTAAAAACAGCTTAAAGGACAAAGGTATTTTCCACATACACCTAAAGAGCTCTCTAAAATAGAAGCAGTGCAAACAAAGTTACCTGAACCTCTGGGACAACAATGGGACAGTATGTTTTTTTTTTTGTAGAGTTTTTCCAGCTATTTGACCCACACCAGAAATTATTCGAATTCCCTCTTAAACACAATCCTCCCCCAAACAACCGAAACCACTTTATACTGCATCGTTCGGTTAGATCTCTTTTCGGAGTGAACTGCTGCATGCTGCACGCTGGTGTAGCCAGGCCAAAGGAGGCAGAATTTTAGTGTGGGAACCTCCAAAGGCACTGGCCACTAAAATGCACCCACAATTTTAGCAATGTTATCTGTCAGCATTGTGGACGGACTTTGGGAAGCCGACTAACGATCAAGCATCTGATATAAATTTTGCTGCGAATCTACACCATAGTTTTAGTTTTGCAATTCACACAGAAAAAAAAGTTAAATGTACGACTGGGTCGTTCATACTTACTCATTATGACTCATAGAAAATAAAATTGTTAGCGTCAGATTTTTCTTATTTGAAATATCATCGCAGCAGATGATGATAATTTATCAACAAAACAAAATTAACAATATTGATATGTCCTCATTTTGAGAAGATTTGTCATCTGTGAAATATAAGTGGTAAAGTTTGACGTAAGGTAATAATTTTTTGAAATCCCAAAGAGAATTTGTCGAACAAAATATACAAAATATGAAATATGCTATCATTTGTATGTTTAATGGAACAACAACTCGAACAAATCCCTTGGGACTTATTCACTTGTGTCTGTAATGACATTTCTATTTCCTGCTGTCACTTTTTTCTCTATTTCCCATCGAGCTTTTAAAAAAACATGCACATTGTTATAATGACTCTTTCGAACTGTCAAATTTGATCATCTTGTGTATTTTTCATAAAAACTGCTTAACAAAGAACTGCACTATCCATGTTCCTTCAGTCAAACTAACCTAGTTGAACTGCAGTACCTACCGTTCGAAAACGTCAAAATATCATCGCTGACGCTGTCGAGAAGAAGTTTTTATTTGTTGGCTACATAAAGAGCGCGAATGCAAGAAAAAGTTCTTACTTACGAAAAATGTAAACACCTATTGCAAATAATTTATAAATATTTTTGTATAATTATTTAATTTATTGGTTTTTAAAGGGAAAAAGAATATCCAGGTTTGGCTAAAATTTTTTTCAAATCATAGATCTTTTTCCGCGAGCAAATCAAAAAATAATAGTTTATACAAGTTGTTGAATGGCAATTTTTGACGTTCATGAATTGTGACATGAATTGTACTAGAACATATGCCATATAGGTTGACTGCACATATATATTCTGCAGTGCGTGAATGCGCTCAACAATGTTCTGAAAATTCACCATTTTTGCTGTCAAACATTTTGCCTTATCCATAATTTTGTTGCTGTCAATTTAATGGCTAATTCCAAACAACAATTTCAAATTGATTTCAGATCAATTTTTTTGTTTGTTGTAAGGAACTTGAAAAAATATGAAATCTTGCTAAAGCGCAAGATCTGTTTTCACAGATTTTGCTTAGAAATAATTCGATTATGTTCAGAAAAAAATAAAATATTTGGTTGTTTGGAATTCGACATAAGTTTTGGTAAGAATTTTTTCTTATTTTTTTAATGAAATTATTTTTAAATGAATTGCACCACCCACAATTGCGAGTGCATAGTAAATAATTTTAGAGAACAAAAGCCAAAACATACCCCTTAAACCAAATATTTACTTACCGATTGACTCGACAACGTTCTGGCCAAAAAAAAAAATTAAATGCCGAATAGCATTTCGGTTCGATCGTCAAAGTTAAACTAAGCAGTATTGACCTAAATTTGCATGGCAAACAATTTTATGCGTTTTGTCCAATTGTGATATTATAAGGGTAAACTTTGGGACTAATAAATATGTCCAACACAACTGACAAATAGTTTTGTACATCAAGAGCAGAACAGAACAATGTCATTATACAACTATTATATCCAAGTAGATACTCGAAAAGCTGGGAATCCTATTTTGAGAGAATAGAGTGGTTCTTTTGGTTAAATAAAAAATCACACATAAATTTTCGGTGCGAAATGGGAAAACATTTTATTGTATTTGCTAGAAACTGTGTTTGATAGAGGACATTAAAGAAATACATATATATATGTAGGCTAGTAATTGGAAAATGTATGTATGGTATTTTACTGTAGGTTTTGTCAGCAATGTATTAATTTAATTGGAATGAAGTTACAGAAAGATATCAATAGTCAAAAGAATTAGATTATTTCGTTTGAATAGAATTAGTTTTTGTCAGTTGTTTTAGTAATAATATATTATTTTATACTATTGATTATTAATTATTTAAATATTTAATTTATGTTTGATATTGATTATGTTTCGATTTTAAGGTTTCAACGTAAAATTGGGCCTTACGTCTAAATTTGTGCATACAGTCAATGTGGTCTTTCTATTTTTTTCTTGATAGGAGCTTGTGACTGGTTTTCTTCTACAGATTTTTATAAAAAGTGTGTGTACTTATTGTTCGGTTCTTTAATTTTTTCTTAAACAAAAATGTTGGCTTGTCAATTGTAAGTATTAATTTAATCATATAATATTTTTAAAAAAAACTTCCACCCGTTTCATAAATATTGAGTTTATATATTTTTGTTTTCAAAAATCAATAAAAAGTTTTTTTTTCGAAAAAGAGATTATTAAGAATTTGAAGCACTTTTAGTTAAAATTTAGTATCAAAATCTATTAGCCTGTTAAGGAGAAAGTAAAAATGTAAAAAAATCTGACACCGTTAATAACATTTTAAGTATTTTTTTTTCGGACCAATATGTTGACTATATCTAAATAGTGCATAGATTGTTTTAATCAAAATTGTTAGCTCAGTTATCCAGATAATTATAAGATCTGGCTTTTTTGATATACAAAATAGTATGATACGTACCGTTATTTTAGGGACTAAGCAATAAATAGAAAAGAAAGCCAGCCAATCGCCTAACACGCTAAAGAACCAAGTTTTGAGAAAATCACTTAAGTGATGTATGCTGTAGATCTACCTACAAACAGATGGACAGGTAGACAGATAGACAGATTGAGGGACCTACTTGTTTGGATTCATTGTAATGTCAAGTTTGAACAAAAGCTCGAGTTTGATTTTTTTGCAATGCCTGAGAGTTAAAAATATTGCCACACTTATACTTAAAGCCATGTCAAATTTAAAAGATATTAAATATTTTTAAAAAAATAGTCTTCTTTTCAAGTGAAGATCACACAATATTGCTTGAAGGTTAACATTAAAAACCAATTACAACTTGAGTCTTTTATATTCACTTAATCTTTTGATCGTAGCCTCAAATTAAGAAACATAATAATTACAACTGCCTATTTAAGGGGCTAACCAATTTAACATCTTCAGATTGTTTAACGGATTACATGGTCATCACCGAGGCGTTAAAAAAACACTTTCGGAGTGTGGTTCGTGGGCGTCGTTGGTCAATATCTGAGGCTACAGTTGTTGGCCGTACAATGCCTTTGTTACTTTGAAAACGATGTGATTGTATCAAAATACTTTTTTAAATTAATTAGGCTCATAAAAAAGAAAAGTTAAGCGATTAGTAAGTATTGGTTCAAATATTAACTATACCTACATAATGCAGATTAAATAACTTGTAAATTGAATTGTTTAAATACAGCAACTGAGCTGGAATTATTCCGAGAAATCACAATAATAATACTTGTAATTATGAATAAAATTAGAAAATATTCAATTTATTCAATAAACCGATGACAAATTGACTTTCAAAAGAAAAGTAAAATTTTTTTTAGATAGCGGATATAATAGCCCTTACAAAGCATTTTTAACATAATTAACTAATAAATCACATTTATGTTTAGGCAAGTTGTCGAATTTAGTTTCGAACAATTTTCTTTCCAATGAGAGGTGAATTAAAGAAGTTCTCTGCATAAACTTTCCTAGGTGGTTGTCCTTGCTAATACATTGCTGTATTTATATCTGGTACCTAAAGATAGCGTTGGTATTCCACATATATTGTTATAATATATTGATATGGCTGGAAGCTGCATCCTTGAAATCATAGAGGTTAGGAAGCTCTTTAAGAGAGTAAATGGAGATATGGAGAACATTTTTTGAATTTGAAATATCTATTACAAAAGTAGGCTATCCAACGAACTTTCTCTAAGCCGGTTGATTCTTAGTTTTAGACTAGCTATGTATATGTACACACCTGCCATTTAAATTTTTTTTTGTGAATCATTGTTATATAGGCATCTCACTGTCAGACAATTCTGTTATATCTGAATGTAGAAATAAGAAACTAAATCAGAAATTTATCTCCATCAAAAAGTGAGCAAAAGAATAATCTCCAATATATTACAGCGATAGTGATCAATTTCCCAAAGAAATCTTGTGCATGTCGACTACCATTGCTGAGATCTCTTTTTTCTGAACTCGTTTATTGTAAGCTCGATATACATATATGTATATGTAAATAAGTTAATAGATCTTTGCACAAATTGCCGTTGATTGCATCATTTTTGATTCCTGCATAACTTGGAGGTGAGGAAAAACCTCAGGGTATTAAATAGGAGAACATTTCAATGTTCATAATTTGCTTGTTACTACTTCGAAAGAATCTGCTAGGTCAGTACTTTTTTTCTTCAACTGAACTAAATTTAAATAAAACAAATTGGCATAATACCTCTTTCGGAACACTGTACTGTTACTGTTTTCGATTTTTGTTTTATTCGTCGTGTGTTAAACCTCAACTATCATTTTGGCTTCTATAAGGTTTCCGTAAAGTCTTTTCGATACTAAAATGAGGTACCAAAGCTTTATCAAAGCTGAAATATTAGTTGGAATATATCTAAGACTCAGCAATTGTTTTACGCCAATAAAATTCGTCTAAATTAAGCCCGATTCAGTTTTCGACAATTTTCAAAGTAAAACTTCTTTTGCGGCGTTGCGTTGGAGTAAACATTTTCTATGGATAATAAAATTAAAAAAAAAACACATAGAATAAACAACACTATTCCGTTGACAAACTTAGGAAATCAACATTGCCATATACGAAGAATCCTAAGTTCGCTGACAAATCTAAAATAGTATTGCCGTACATTTGGCATTTCCGTTAAATTAATTGAATAATATTTATGCTAGTACGGGGCCGGATTCAAATAAAATGCACGACTGGATCGAACGTATACGGGCTCTTATGTTCGGTCACATCTTTAGCACAAAAGATTCTTAGTAGAAACAGCTCAATAAGTTTTAGTCTTTTTTACTTAATTTTTTATAAGCAACATTTCGTAAATTTAATAAAAAAAAATTGGATTTCTTTTCAAAAATCAAAAAAAAATATTTTTCAAAAATGTTGGTATGCAGTACTATTTAGAATTCAAAGGACCTCCTACATACAAATCTTATCGAAATCCGTTGAGTCACTTATGAGAAAGTACTAAATCAAGAAAAGGGTTGTGTGGCAGGTACCGTTAATAACAAAATTTCTAAAAAATTGAAATTTTTTCTTAGCTCAAAACTATCGGTACATTCCTGCCATATAAAGTCGATTTTTCTCGAAAATGGCTCTAACGATTTTGATTTTTTAAAAATCGGTGCAGCTTCTTACGTACGTCCGATCATATTGTTGAATAAAAAAATTTTTAAATGTCTAAAAACGGTACATTCCATAGGTTTTTTTTCTTGCTTTCGACTATCTCATAAATGACTTAACCGATTCTTTCGAAATTTCACACAAGTAAAGGTGTAGGTTTATACTGCATACCAATATTTTTGATTAATATTTTTTTTCGGATTTTTAAAAGCGTTTAAAAAAATAATAAATTTATATTTGCTCAATACCCATGAATTGGCTTTTTGAATTTTTTTTGAAAAATGTTTTCAAAAAGCTTAAAAAATAAAACTTTTTTTTTCAAAAACCACTCCACAGATTTTTTAATTTTTTTTCTCATAAATTCAAATTTATCCAAGAAATAAAATGGCGTTCTTTTTTTGAGCTCAAATTAGTTTGCGTATTTATTTCAGAATTTTGAATTATTTTTTCTTTAATTAAGCCGATTTAAACTTTTGTTTTTACGTTTATATTATTAGATATTTAAGATTGTCATACCATTTTTTTTACAAAAAAATTAAAGAAATTTTGTATATATAAAAAATTAAGTATAAAACTACTTTAAAAATATATTTGGATCTTTAATAGAAATCTTTTGCATACGATGTGATCGAACATAAGTGCAAGTTCGTGCGATCCAGTCGTGTATTTTATTTTTCATCCCATTGAGCATCCTAGATCTGATAATTTGAAATGGCTACAATAATAGCAATCTCACAAACCTTGATCCGGCCACCGGCGGTTTACTAACACATTAGCCTTGATTTTGTTGGCCATTTCGTCAGTGGTGAAGTCATTCGGACGCCCTGTGTGGCTTGGCATCCTTATGTGGTGACACTAGTCAAACCAAATTTAGTTGCAAATTTTTGCACTATTCCATATGCGAGAGAACAGAGCCTGCATAATATTTGCTATTTGTCCAGGCGTAGCGCGATCTATATTAAAAATCACTGTGACTTATCAAACAGTCATGGTATTCTTTAACTTCGAACAGATTTAAACATTTTTCTCTTCATTCTGCTGATTTGAATTTTATCGCCTACATAGGTTAATTTGGGTTTATTCTAATTTCTCTTTTCGAAGTAAAACATTAGCAAAATTTGAATTTAAATAAATCCTGAAAAAAAATTATTCAGGGCCAAATTAATTCATATTAAAACCAAATTATTAATAAGGTTATTTGGTGAGGTGCGGCGGCCGAACAAATAATGTCAAATTTCCAGTTTGACATCTTTCGAACCTTCTTCAAGGTCGTACCTTAAATTACAGCTGCCTAACCGGACATTAAATTTCTTGTGTACCATCCTGTACCCGCTCATTATAGTCAACCATTAAATTAAACATGGTTTTACTAAGTGCTGCTTTTTTAGGCAGACAGACATCCAAACTTGTTTTCAGACATCCAAGCAAAAAGCACCATACACAGACTAAAAAGAGGAAATTCAACTGACCTTATAATAGCCACTTACTTCCAGCCTGCAGGTATTGCATCGATAGTCAGTGAAAATAAAAACAGAAAATATTAAAATAAAATCGAAAAATGTTATGCAATGCAACACTATCAAGTCAAGAGAGACACGACATACGAGTACCTTACCTACATACATTGGAATGTCTGACATTGTTGGATTAAATATTTGTAATTAATATTTTCACTGCGAATATTGTATATCCATCCAACCATCCAGTTGATTCTTGCAAAATATTCAAAATGTATGAGAAGACCGTGAACATTTGACAATTTACTATAAATGCATCTAAAGGTCATCACTTATGGCCAGTAAAAAAATATGATCATCGAAATGAAATTCCATGCCTCAATATCAGAATATCATAATTCCAATAACTGGATTCTTCCAAAAATAGCTAAACTAGACCATTAACATATGCTTCAGGCAGTTATAGGCTGAATAATTAATGAATAAAGTTTTTTTTCTTTTGCTCGAATCTTCTTAACAAAAATTCAATGGTTAAATAATCAAATGGAACTTAATCAGAAGCCGGTTCCGAAACATGTATTCACGCGTAAATTCGGTTTGCCATAAATAGAAAAGGTATTATGATTGTTGTTATCGCATAACGTACAACGCACAATGAGGCCAACATTGATTTTTGAGTACATTCTTATCGAGCCGTTAACTTGCGGTTGAACATTACTATGATAATTAGGTTAAGTAAGCTCTTTAAAAGGGAAATGCGGTAATAATTCAGGTGGTCTTGGTGTGTTTTTGAGTGCGGTCAGTTGGTGGCTTCAGTTATATGAAAAATTGAAATCGGCAGTGGTGTAATAAAGTTTAGGCCAATTAAAATTTTATAGCGATGTGCTGCTCTGAAGATGTGGTATGTATTTATATTTCTCTATAAAATCAATCTTAAAAACTTGAGCAAATCATTATGATATATTACAAGTTTATTTAGTGATGATGGCCCTTTGCCCCTGACTCATTTCAAAATAAATGAGTTTTTTCGTAATGGAAAGTGAATTCAAGGTCGATTAGTGCGTGGGATAAGGAAGAATTTCTAAGCGGCGTATATTCATACTGCGAATAGAAGGCCAGCTGTTTTGGAACTAAGTGAAATCCAAATAGAGGAAAATTCTGAACCCTCAAAATTTACACTACTTGCTAAAGCTTTGTTCAATCAATTATCTTCTCAATGAATATTCTGATTGAAAACGACTGGAATACAACAAAATATCTTGACTGCATGTGTAGACTCCTAAAAAAAAACTAACTTCTAGCGTGTTTAGAGCCAAACATCAAATTTTCGTTGAATGTTTGGTTCTGTTTCGTTTCCATCCGGTCCAATTTCAAATCAGCATCCATTTTTGTGTGAAGGGAAGCTTATAAACGACTAGAGTGGAGAAGGAATTCAATCATGAACTGCACCAGATCACTCAATTAAAATTTGTCTTGAAACAAATATTGTTAATTTAAAAGTAAAACTAACTAAAAGTAATGTGTTAATTTTATTGAGTAAAATAAACCATAGTAAATGGAAAAGTGTTTGGTTTAATGTGATTTAGATTTATTGGTTCTGGAATACAATTATTTCTCCCACATCATGGTATCGCCATACATATATGTGTGTCCAAAAAGATGTTGCTTATCAGCTTCAACTACAATATAGCCCTTGTTTAAGTACAAACTTTAACTTCATGTGGTGCAAATCCACCGTCCATAAGCACATCATTTTTGCATGTTTTATTATTATCGTAGCCCTAGTTTGGGCAGTAAGTCGGCTTTTAACGAATTCTATGCGCTGTCCGACTATATCGAAATAATTGTTTACCAATATCCGCACAGTGAAATTGTTATTACTGGCGATTTCAATGTACACAATTCCAAGTGGCTACGCTAGTATGGTCAGACAACACCCGGAGGAAGTAATGTCGAGCTCTTTGCTGGGGGCGACTTTCAATCAGGCAAACACACGTAGAATTTTGATTTTTTTTACAGTGAGATACTGGTCTCTATGGAACAGCTTCTTAATATTACGGTGAGGAAACACCGTTAAATATGATTAAAAAATGTAAAACACATATTCAATTTTCCACCAAATTAGAACGAATTTCAACACACGGATACTTTTAATCGGTAGATTTATCATTAAAGATAATAACTGAAACGGTTTTAATGTTAAAATATTGGTTTTTTCTATTTTTAATATATTCTTAAACGAAAAATTGTTTTGACAGTTCTTGTAAATACTTCCCTATCCCTAATTTTCTAATTTTAATTTTAATTTAAATAATTTTTTGGATTAAAAGTACAAGCGTAGTTCTTTTCATTAATAAAACATGCTTGAAAACATTTAACTAAATGAAATTTCATATTTGTCTAAAAGTATGCATCACTTTTGATATACTCTCAAAGAAAACCAATTTTGAATTAAAATGAAATGCACGAATGGATCGCACGTACTTGCTCCTATGTCCGATCACATTATATGCAAAAGATTCTTAATGAAAACGGTTAAAAGTATTTTTAAAGTCGTTTTTCACTTAATTTTTTATATATAAAAATTCTTAAATTTTTTCTAAACAAAAATTGTTATGAACATTTTAAATATTTAATAATATAAACTTAAAAGCAAAAAGAAAATATCGCTCACACTTTTTCGAAATATTGAATTTTCATAAAAAAAAAAATATTTTTTTTTCAAAAATAAAAAAAAAAAATTCAAAAATTTTTAAATGCAGTATTATTTAGAATTCAAATGAGATCTTTTGTAAAAATTTTGATCAAAATCGGTTGAGCCGTTAATGAGAAAGTCGAAAATAAATAAAATGGTTGTATGGCAGGTACCGTTAATAACTAAATATTTTAAACTTTTTTTGCCAAAATTTAGAACATACCCAAGTCAGTACTCACACCAATTTCTGTCAAAATCGTAAGAGCCGTTTTTGATATAATTAAGATGGTAGAAAAATTTGTATGGCAAGTACCGCTATTTTTGGTGCAAAAACAACGATTCAAAAATCCATTTTGGAGAATAACCTAAAACGCCTAAGCACCAAGTTTAAACAAAATCGGTTCAGCCTACAGACAGACAGATAGAATTGCCGTACCCACTTTTTTGATGTTCTCTATCATCGTAATGTCAACTTTGATTAAAACCTAGAGTTCGATTTTTTTTCCAAATGCAAAACTTGCCCTACAGTACCTATATCGCAAGTAAAAACGCATTTAAACAAAACGTAGGTATATAAAAAGCGACTTGCATGAAATTTTTCTGTAATTAAGTTCAAGGCGTACAAAAAGCTTGGCGCGTAAGGGGGGCATGCTGACCCCCTGCCAATCCCCTACTTGGGTATTTTATAAGATTTTGGGTGGGGTTAAAGTTGGGTGTGTGCAAAGTTTTTTTTAGGATTTGTCATGAAATAAAACAAGAAATATAGTAGCTTGAAATCAATATAGGTATTTTTGTTTATTATATTGAAGTACTAAAATTGCCATATGTGGCTTTAATAGCTTTCATAAGATCTTCAAAAGGACCCTGAACATTTTTTTTTAGATTGATATTCGATAATCCAGTCACCTAAATTGTGGTTATAACTGTTATTATATAAACAACGCTTAACCATCTCCACTGCGACTCAATCCGCTGAGTGTGAGTACCATCATCCGACCCAAATGGATTATCTGGATCGCTGTGGTTTACTTTTTTTATGTATAAACCTATATTCCCCAAGACAATCATACGCCTTTCAAAAATGTATGTGAATCGTTGTACTGATTTGCACATGTTTTTTTATTAAAAGAATTAAAACCTGTAAGAAAATATATATATGTATGTGTATTAGAATGTTATAATCATATTATGTTTGATTAAATTTTACCTCGGCACTTCTTATATTTTCAGTGCATACTTCCAGGCGAAAGTCTTCGAAACCGTCCTCTAACATTCCTAAGACACAATGTCCAATCACACGACAACCTTTGTTGTATAATTATAACGTATAATTACATTTGTAATAATATATATATTTTTTATAATTACCTTTGTTGTATTTGCGCCGTCCAAACTTGCTCTCGTCTATTTGAACGACTCGTCGCGGGCCCCCTATTTTGCCAGTTACTTCCTGATTATTCAGAAAGTAATCAACAATCACTTTACGGCAGTAACTAAACCAATTCGCAATTATCCTCGTTGACTTGACAAGGTCGCGCCCGGCGACTTAAAGACTTCAATACGGATAGTCCCATATGCATATTTTTGCGAAAAACAATACATAAGGTAAAATACCCTATGAACTGGTATTCGCGCTTGCTCAAACCAAGTCCCTTGAGCTCGGTACATTTTCTTCTTGCCTCTGCAACCGCCTTTGTTGTATTGAAAATAGTCAATTATATGCTCCGAGGTATAAATTGGCACCTATGTAGCCTACAATTCCTGGTTGAAGTTAGCTACCCCAACTCTTCAGCAAACTTAATTGCCATAGGCTCATCGCTCGTTTCTTGGTACAATTTAACCAAATTCCTAAAAATGTAATTTTAAATTCCAAATCTTTAATAAATAATATTTTCAAACTTGCCACATTTATTTAACTTCCTCCGTGCTTAAATGTCTACGCTTTGCAGCATTATTTTCTTCATTTTCATTTACACGAAGATACACAGCCGAAATATTTCCACTTACACTTGTCATTTTAAAAAGAATAAATGCATTGCATAATTTCATATACATATTGCCACATATTTAACCGTTTAAATATAAATTAATAACAGTAATAATCAGTTTTCATACTATATAAAAAATATAAACACTGAAAGAATAAAAAACTTCCCCAGAAAAAGTGAACAATTTCTTTAAGAAATTGACTAAAAAAAATCGCAACACAAACAAAAAAAAAATACCAAAGAAATCCCAACAAAAATACACATCCCACAACACTTACCATACCAAAGTTGCATACAGTCATCTGTGGACTGACAAACAAGTAAAAAAAAACAGTTGTGCGTAGTCATCTTTTTCATACATTTTGTATGGAAAATGAAAACTTTAAAAATTAATTAAAAATAGAAATAAAAGTTTCATTACTTTAAAATAGTTATATTTATTGTTTATAATAGCATAAATCTACCGAATTAAAGTATCCACGTGCTAAAATTCGTGATCACCTAAAGGAAAGTTCAGTCCTTGCCTGAGGTAAACAATTTGACTAAGCTGGCTACTGAGCTAACAAGAATTCCTGACGTTGCAGATCACTCCGCCTGAAACCTATATGTAGATTTGTTCCTTACTTCTCAACCTGACAAATACACTATTAAAGTGTTATCATCTCTAGGCATATCGGACCATTGAATAATATCAGCCAATTTTTCGTGCTCAATTTTCTCAGTTGAAGAAAATATTCCTGAGAGGACCGTATGGCAATACGAGAGCCAATTGGGATGGTTTCACTAATTTTTTCAGGATCTTTAACTGGTCACTATGCTTCCTCGATATTGCTTTTCAGCCCTATTAATAAAAAACGCTTAGTCCACCTTTAGTCCAAGACTTACAAAAGCATGGAATAATAGTCAGACCATGGAATAAAATTGCCTATAAATAAAAAATCGAACAAAATCTACTACTATAAGTATCAACTCTACCTCTTTTTATTCTATGTCCCTGTAAATTTTGTTCTTAAATGTCAATTTTTAGTCCATCGCTAGACCACCGTCTTCGATGTTCTAGCGAAGGACTAAGTTTGTAAACGTCAAATACCAGGAATTGTGTTTTATTAATAGTATTTCCCACGAAATAAGTCCTAAACCGTCCCTAGTCCACGTTTATTAATTTGGGTGATTGACTCCAGTACTGGTGTGATTACGAACATAATTCTTAAAGGGATGAAAGCTTTTATACCGAACAGAACAAAAAGACTCAACCCGAAGGAAAATTCGTGGTTCGATATGAGCTTTTAAGAGGTTATTTGGTTGAGAGAGTTAAGTTTCTAATGTTGTAAATCCACCCCAAATGGGGAAACCCGGAATAAGTTGAACAATGTAGAATATAAACGTACGAAATTCTACCTCCTCGTCGGTTCCAACGCTTGTTTGCAATGGCACTCCAGTGGTAAGCTCACAAGATAAAGCATATTTCATAGCAGCACACTTTTCTGCTAATTCTGGGTTTCCATAAAGTGTTATAACTCCTTCTGCACTTGAGAATATTAACAGTTTCATTGGTCGTATCTTCTTTCCTACTGTTCTTATTATTTTATCGCTATTCTTATAAGCAATGTTGTAGCGAAATAGCCAGTTTTAATTTGTCAACCATAATACTCACGCTTATAGGAATGCTCATCAGTTTGCCCTTGAGCCCAAGTTCTGACGTACTATTAAGTACAGAGATTTTTTGTTTAGTCGTCGAATGTGGAAACCTTTACGGCTCTAATCCCTCCCATTTTGATATTCCGAACTTCAAAACCAATGTAGATCGGTATCTTCTTTTAAATCCTTCCCTATCTTCCTATGTTTGATCAAAAAAGTTGGTCGTTCTTTTGCAACTTGAAAACACTTAACTTAAGATCTATAAATCTTTTTAAATTATGTTTAAAATTGAAGGAGCTAGCCTTGTTTTCACACGTCTGAAAACGATAAATAAGCTCAGAATTAGCTATTTTTTTTTGCATGAATAAAAATTTTAAACAAATCAAAGATAACCTCGCTGTTTATTTCTTCACTCTTGTTTAGAAATAAAAAAGTCAAAAATTGCTTGATTTAGCAAAATCACACTCCCAATGAAAGTCAGTCTCGGCTTACGAAAATTAAGTCTCTAATTTTATTTTCATAGCCAACAAAAAAAATCAAATAAAATTTTAAAAATGTCATATTTTAGCTGTATTCATTACCTAAATAATTAAATTTATTTCAATCAATTATCCCTGAGCCGTAGAAGTAATCTAACAATTTGTAAGCGCCCGACCATTATTTGCATAGGCAAATCAGCCTTAAGGGTAGTCAAAACAAATGCATCAAATGTTTATGGACCTAAATCTTAAATGGATTCTCTAATTTGCTTTTGGTACATGTGATTTCTATGTGATTTACAAAACGGCTTCAATTATCTTGCTTCTGTAATATAAATATAATTATTAAGGGTAATTCATGCAACGAGATAATTTTGCGTTTAGCATGAACAGCCCCTTGAAAACGTTTGCGTTAATGTGTAATAAGCTGTTCGTTAAACTAACCTCATGAGGCTTATTCCTTCTCTTTCTACATCAAATTCGTGAAATAAATGTATCTGCTTTGCAAAATATTTTTCACATACAAAGTTTGACAGTTCATTTTTGTGGAGAAAAAATTATCTGGTTTCTGAAGTTTATCCGGAATTTCCACCATTTCATGAAGACTGTATTTCTTCTAAAGAGTCATATAACGGAGTTTTTTCTGATAAAACTGTATTATATTAAGATTATTCTGATATATCCGACACTATAATTTTTTGCATTATTCCAAACTTAAAATATTGTTTAGTATTTTTTGACGTTGTTCTAACTTTTTAATCAACTGTGTTAAAAAATAATACCTGCTATCTTCAATGTTTAGTCATCTTATAACATTTGATCACACGAGAAATTTCGTACGATCCAGCCGTGAATATTTCGTCTAAATAAACTTTCTTTCCTCCGACCAATAGCAATCGAAATAAACATCTATATATATAACAAAAAATTATATTTCTTCTTTAAAAATATATCTTTCTTTGCAATAAAATTAAAATAAAATGTACGACTTTAACTTAAAATATTATTACTCATTGATTTCATTTTTGTGAAAAAAAACCTTCGTGCAAAAGTTCTGACGTAGTTAAAGCTTTTACTATTTGAAAATTATGAAATATTTACGTTTCTCTTTTAAGAAAAAAATGTGTTAGTTCCGAAATGTATATTATTTATTTAAATTGGTTTAAATCATTCATTTTTTTATTTACAATTATATGATTATTAATTTTCACATCCAATGTCAGTAAGATCGAAAATGTTTTACCTATTGGCAAACAGTAAAAATGATTCATTCACAAGCAAAATGTCAGAATTAAGAAAAAAAAGAAAAACAAATAAGCTATTTCACACCCACACATTTGAGAATTTTAATGCGCCGTCTTCAAATCAAGTTAAAGGCCATATAATGATGCCAGGCATATTTATGCAAATTTAAATTGATTTTCGCCAAAAATAATTATACATGTCTTCTGTGATAGATAATATGAGAAGGTAGGAAGTGTCATCGTCAGGGGATTTTTCCATTATTGGTATTGTTGGATTTCGTAAACAAAAAAAAATTATAGTGGGCCAATAACTGAATATGCATCACAACAGAAATAAAGCTTCTTACGCTTTTATCTGCAAACATAATAATGGTTGAATTTCCCCTATGGCTTTCCTTAATTTTTCTTCCGGCAAATAATACAAAATATAAATTATGCAAACAAAATTGTTTTTTCAGTTTGAACTAGAAGCTCGACTTTAGGAGGGATAAACGTGCCTATTTTAAACGAAATATATCACACCATAGGTAAGTTTCACGAAAATGTCAAGTTGTTTTTGAAACAAAGTTACAATTCAGACAAGTACTAAACAAACAGAACTTTTGAAAAGTTCAACGCTCAATCAAACGTCAAAAAAGCAGCTAATAGGCGTTTTTCTTTTTTAGTTCAGAGCAGAGTCTGAGTTGTCAAAAAATTTGTTTGTGTTTCTATTTAACCCGGAGCATGCAGATCTCCAAATCTGTATTTCTTTTTTCGTTCTGAACACAAGTCAGATGGCACTCTACGTGCTCGAATATAATTGACGGAGCACCGAGTAAATTGCTGAACGCACCAAATGCCATGTGTCTCAAATAGGAAAATGTGAAGAAAAAATTATTAGATACTCGTAAATAAGTTGGCGATAGAAGTTGATCGCTTGTTGATTTTCTCTATTTGATGTGTATCAGTGTATGTACAAAAAGGTAGGTTTTGTGTTTTGCTTTTTATTGTTAAAATGAAAATGTATTCTGACTTGTGTGGTTCAAGTGTGTTTAAAAAATATATCAGTGCTCAGAGCATGCTCTGTTTGGAACAAGTTCAGTGCATAATCTATGTGATCCAACTCTGTTCAGTGCTTTGCTCTGAACGAAAAAAGAAAAACGCCTAATGTGAGAGGACTTTTTAAGTAATCAAATGCGTGCTTGGACGGCTATATTGCATAAGCAAAAATATGCATACGCAAAAACTGGTTAAAAGAAATGAAGCTGAATCTTAAAAATGACAAACAAGAAACGTGCCGTACAAATATTTGTTGCAATGGCGCAGTGGCTAAAGTGCTTGATTGCTAACTTACACATGTGGGTTCGATCCTCACGCTAGGCGCATTCTTTTCTATATTTAATGGATGTCGCCCATGGGTTAAAATGAGACAGTCAATACCTGGTTATCAAATCCACTGTGTCAAACTGTGCGTGCAATTCAGATTGCATTTAAAAAACCTTAGGTCTTACAGGCATATAGTGGAATTAAAAAATATGCTATTGCCCTTAAACTTCATCCAACTTAGTTGAGCAAATAATAAATCACTATTGATATGTATATCAATTTTTATTCAGACAGAATAGAGTTTACGGGGCTTACTGTAACTCGAACTTTTCAGAGCTTACATTAACTGAAAAAGTTTGATTATCTCGAAAACGACTTCAACGATTTCGAAAAAAATGTACGAAAGTAGCCGTGTTCTATTGGGAAATTTATCCAGCGTAAATTTATTAGTCGAAGGATTTTACATACAATTCGATACGTTCGATAAAAAGTTAAAGTAGAAGCTACGGTGTATGGCTGGTTGACGTTTATTCGAGTCTCGAATTTGATTTTGTTAGTTTTGTTGGTACGATTGATAATTGGATTTAATCTCGATGGAAGTAGTTATAATTATTAATTTCCATTCGTAACACAAATTGAACTTTTTGATTCTTTTTTTTATTTTCTTTGTAGTTGGCAAGTTTATATTTCTAAAAGTTATATATTCTTAGATAACTCCATTTGTTAATAAATATATAAGCTGTTCTTTTGAAAAGTTTCTCATTGTTCCTATTAAAAAATAAAAATATAAGTAAAAGTTTTTTGCATTCTTTGATCAATTATTTTCTGTAGCACGTCTAAAATTCCACCTGTATATGCAATTTTGTATACTCTTAACATCAATTGAACAATTTTATCAAATTTCGATTTCCATTTAAAAAAAATCAATCGCTGTTTAATGAATTCCGTTTTACTTTTATTTTTGACTAACTAAGACCAATTTTCGTCATGAGTTCAATTTTTATTGGTAGTTGTAAATAAACGGAATTTGGTGTAAAAAATCATCAACAATTTGACAAGTTTGGATGGGTGGAAATATTAATTTAAGGTAGAACCGCACTGGTTGGAACTGCTCGACACTGCACTGCAAACTATTTATTCGTATGAAATTCTATGAGCTATAAGATAACGCACTTAGCGGCATCGGAACTTCACAAAATTAGATTTTTGTTCACTGTTTAATGCACTTTGGCTATGGACGGACTTCGCTTCGCTACATGGACTGGGCCTTCATTTTTGTGATCTCATTGATTTGTTTTTCTGGACATAGAAATGTTTACAATTTGTTCCTTAGTCCGCTAATATTAAGTGAAGTCTGATGAGTAAATATTGAATTGAATGCAAAACACACTCAGAAAATAAATTTGTTCATTGACTTGAAGAATAAAACTCTATCTATCTACTCAGAAAATAAGTAAAAGCATGAAATATAAAGGGGAAATGTAAGGGAAGTGAACAATTTAAACTACGTGTAGTGTGCGTTCAAACCAAGAAACATTAAAAGGAAACAAACAAATCTCCAGCAATTTTGCTTCCTCGTGTGAACGGCATAGACGATTTTTAAAGCATAAGAAAAAATTTCCTGTGTAAAAATGGACTTTGGCAATAGTCTATGAATAAGCCCATTCACTTATTATCTCCTTTCTATTGATGCAAAATGAATGGTTTAAAATTGAAAACGGAAAAAATGAAAACAAAAAATGGTTTTGAAACATTAATTAATATTGGTACGTTTTTCTACTTTCTATTTTATATACTTGAAAGTACATTATAGGTTTCAAAATTAAATTTTCTTAATTATTCTTTGCACAAAACTCTTTAATTGATTGTGATAGCTGTGCAGGGGTACTATTCTTACAAAACTAAAAGAAAGGCTACGTTCGATACGTTTTTTTGGGAATTATTTACTGTACAATGTATAGATTGCCAATAAAACACGGCTAGTAAGTATGGTAGACAGTTGATTTACATCGTACCAACTGCCCGGTGGGCATTGTTTCGCTCAAATTCGTTAACGTGATGAAAGTAATACAAGTAATTCCAAGCTTTCACATGATGTTTCATCTAATTTGGTCAATTCCAATGCTTTATTAAGAAGTTCCATTAAACAGATTGAAAATAACTGAAGTATAACACTGTTGATATTTTTCAATCAAACCACATTGATTAAAGTGTTGCCCATAAAGTACTTATAATATATATTTTATATATTATTTTACGAAAATGGCACCATCTGTCATACTCCCCAATGGCAAGTGGATCAACTACGCCATCTGGGTGATTTCCGAAGCACTAACAAATGTCAAAGTCGATGTACAACGCCATCTGTTTTCGAACAAATGTAATAACTAATTAGTTCCGTGGATTGTCAAAGTGTCAACGGTCATTGGAAGGAACTACTCCCATATGTAAGATCCGCATAATTGTTAAGTTCGGTGGGAAAGAAACATACATTTTACTCACACTTTCCCCAATATTAAAAAATGTTTCCTGTGGTGAATTTTATAAATAATTTGCTATAAGTGATCAGAAGATTCCCATGTTAGATAGCTACTTTCCACCATAAGAACTACGAATTTTTTTTTTCAATTATTCCGAACTGCCAGAAAAAAATTGTACTCAATGACTCTTCCGCAGATTTGCCTATCATGCTAATAGTTCTTTATGGCTAAACATTGAAATAATAATAAATTTGTCTTCTCGTTCTGTCATTAATTTTCATCAACAAACTAAAACTTCTCATTTCAAATGAATAAATTTCAAACTATAATTACTGAGAAATTCCCTAAACATTCTTATTCTTTTTCCATTGTCAAAAACAATACACAAAGACAATCCATTAGCTTTACCACAACACAAAATGATGATTAGATATACATACATGCATTTTACAATTGTATCTTGTGAAATGTTTTACATTAACATAATTCTGCAAAGTTTCAAACTAGACTTACAATTGGCAACCTTGTTAACTATTTTCTGAGACTAAGCCAGGCATTTAGAGTATTTTATGCCAGGTTGCATCATGGGTATGTAACTACATACTTAAAATGGTATTAAAAATGATATAATTGATAAATTTCTAATTATCTCTGTTTATTTCCATAAAACATACGCTGAACTTTTTAATTAAAATAAATCTTCTCAAAATTCAGTTTATATACATACATTAATGAGGTTTTTTTTATTGACCAAGCGCAAACAAAGATTCTGTAGAATTGATGGTAGACTTTTTCTCTGTTTACTGATGTGCTATTGCGTCTTTTAAATTCATCTTTTAAACCTGTCACTTTAATGCCTTATAAAAGCAAGTTAAATGTATACATATTAATTTAAAACAAATTTCAGCATTCAAATGTCATGCATGTTTTGCGTAGGAAATTTAGGATTTTGCTGTCGTCTGTAGGCAGATCTATAAATCTCAATCGATTGTATGATAGGTGCCCGGATATGCCATCATTTACACTTTAACACAGAATGCCCCTTGATTGTCCAATATTAAGTTACTTCTAAAATTTTAGATATATTACTCACCCTTATGCTGGATTTACACGAGTGACAAATTTCCATTATTTCTTCAATTTTATTGGCATTTCTGACAAAATCGTGTAAATAGTTTGAAAATGTTTCGTCATTAAAAAATGGCAGGAAAGGCTGGCATTTAATATTGCTATTATAATGGCGTCATGTAAATGCACAATGATGCCTTTTTGAAAACTATATCACAGCGCTAGGGAGAATGAACTTCCTCATTCTTTGATAGCAGATTGCCATTATCAATCAAACAGTCATTATTTTGCCCTTGTAAATTCGTATATCATTATTGATTTGATTTTACCATTATTTTGCCAGTTTAATGGCATGAATTAATGGTAATTTGTCACTCGTGTAAGTCCGATATTACAGTCCTAGAAATTCAAAAGTTGAGATGATAGTAAAGTTACCAAAATTTGGATTAAATACATTTAACATCGTTTTCCATTGATATTTCGGAATAACTCTTCGATCCGGGATCACAATCGAACACTTAAACTATAAATTGTCGATAGTGATAGTTTATGTTTAAGGTGTGTATATCAATAGCACATTTGTCATTATGTAATTTATTCTGTAAACATTAGCCGACATAACGTTGAATTCTAGTTTGACATTAATTAATGTGAGTGCCTCTGGCTTTGATTCTGTATTCAAAATCTGAATAGAATTTCGCTTCTTTCGAGGAGAAGAACTGTTATTCGGAAGACTTCCGAATGAACAATCAAAAACAACATGGCCATCTCGAATTTCAACATAATTATTGCGAACTGTCATTCGCATTGCACATACCACTGAAACTTCAACGAATAAATTGGTTTTGCGGAACTGATCTCAAAATCAGATATATCAATTAATACACACAAAAAAAATTATGTGAACGAAGTGTCAAAATGGATGTATATTCGCTGAACCGTTGGTCATTGGTCGGTTCCTGTCACTTTTTACTACGTTTACCGACCACTAAACAGAAAGATTTAATTATATTTAGCCTAAGCTCCTATAAATCATGAAGATATATGTATTACATAAAGTGAAATCTCATGAAATTAAAATTTAATATAAATCTCATTTAAATCTTAATGGGACCTATAGTTGAACAAACCTAACTAACCTATTCATAATATTACAATGAACAAGGATGAAGCTCCCTGTCTCACTTCTACATGTTAAGTTAAAATGAAATACCATTTTCATTTTGAATAGTGATGTCAAACTTAATCTCCTTTTTAATCTTTTGAAGTGGCGAAAACACTATTTCAGTTTAAGTTTTAGGTAGTCTACATTAGATTTACTGCCTGTAAAAAAGTAGTATTTATGGCCTATTCTGTAGTAGGTATTAGTGATTCTGGCTTCGATTATAAATTGAAATCCAGAATCGTTTTCGTTTCTGCTTAGAGTAACAACAGTCATTTTGTAGGGCTCAGAACAATTCCAAGCGGCCAATCGAAAAAGCCATTAGTAACTTAAAATTATTTAATTGTTTTAATAAAACCAGTTATTTGTATATTTTATTTGAGCACCTAGGGTCCGCTGAACTACAGTCGATAGATAGGATGATTCACCAATATACATTCTGAGATAGGATAGGAGTCACTTGATCACAGCGCAAAATAGAAGTTTTCACTAAAATTTAGAAACGGATATACAGTAGAATCTCGAAAACATGAACAGTTAGGAAAACTAAACGCTTTCTTCCACAATTAAAGTATTACAAAAGATGAACGCATTACTATCAATATTTTTGTTTGTCTGTTTCTTCCCAATTATTATTAATCATGTAATGTTGTAATGTATTAATTTTTTGACGCGGTTTATCTTACAGTTTGTGTAAATTCAGTAGTAGTTTTTTTTTAATTTTATATATCAGAGATGCCTACTATGAACTAGAAGAATTTTAACTAGCATAACCATCCTGAAATTTGCAAAGCAATGTACTTGTTTGGTAACTAGAAATTTTCACAAATTTTCCCAAACTTGCGTTTATTTCCTATGAGTTTTGACAGCAAAATGTGAAATTTTGTACAAATTCGTACGAATTTTCACGTCACCGCTTAACACGCGAGAGAAAGCAATAACGAGACTTCTTCTTCCGCATGTCATTCGACTATAGCAGTTTAAAAAAATTCTAAAAAGTGTTTTTTTTAACTTTTATGAACATTTTTTTTTATTTAGTTTAGTTAATACTTTAAACTATTTTTAAAAATGTAGTTGTTATATGTAGGTATATAGCTATATGATTTTTTAAACTAATTTTTGATGATTAGAAATATATGAAAAATTTGAAAGGATGTACGGGGTATATTTCATATCTCTTCGTCTTTTCGATATTCTACTGTATGTCAAAATTAAATAAGGCAAGTTGTTTATGGGATAATACATTAAAGATTTTTGTTCAGGTTGATGAATTTTACATTGAAAGACAAACAATTTTTTAGATCGTTCAGTAATCAAAAATCCTTAAATTAAATTTAACACAAAAATATTGTTTTAAATAAAAAATCAAAAAAAAATTCATTGCTATCTTTCTACTCCTTCAAACTAGTGCCGTGCAGTTCAGGTTGCATTTAAAAGACCTTAGTTAAGGCCTATAGTTAAAATTAAAAAAAAATCGTCATGGGTCTTAGTAAGGAAGATAAGAAGTGGAACTACCATTAAAAAAGTTTTCTACATTTATCACTTCTTAGGACACGTTTATAACAGAAGTTCGTGTTGTAAAATTTACGATTTGTTCTAAAAGATTTCGCATACAAATTTTGACAGTTAGTTTATACATATGTCGTACACTTTTCAATGATTAAATTTTTTACGAGGTTATTATATCATACAACTTTTATTTATTTAATAATCCCCGTCAAAATGTATATGTTAAATAACTCCAAACATGGATTTCCATAAATCTTGGAACTAAAAGCGTACGAAATTTTAAAAATGTCTGTCTGGGCTAAAACGTTGTTGGCGAAACAAAATCAATCAAATTTAAATTTCAGTGCAAATGGGCATTATCTTCTAGAATAGATAAATTAAGCTGAGAAAACCTTAAATAAAATTTCTTGATTTTATTTGCTTCTTCGGACTTGAGATGTTTATATCTAAATTTACGCAGCGAACCATGATCAATTCAAACCAAGTTTTGCTTTTGAATGTATTGCATCTTAAGATGCGGCCATGAGATTGCACGGCAGCATTATGTTGTTGCATCACACGATAAGCTCAGCTGCAATACCCATGAATGCCAAATAGAATACTATGGCACTGGCACTTTTTTGTTTTGATAAATTTATTGGCCAACTCGAGCATGCAAAAGATATATGTTCCAATTATTTGTGAATCCAAATGGACAATTTCAGCTCGATTATTTGCCCAGCTCAGCTATTAGTTAATCATTTCAGTTGAAACTTCGACCATGTTTACTAGTCAACACCTGTTAAGATCCATAGCTAAGAAAAAAAAGCTTGGCTTTTCTGACCGCAGTTGAGTTGCAAGATTATAAGCTTTTTTAAAATGTATACACAGGCCTTAAATAAATACTTAGCCTCATTGGGGTTTTCGTTATTTAATTAAAATTTTCTTGCAACATACCATTATACGATCATCTGAGAAATGCATGTTATACTGGCTAAGTGTGTGACGATGCATCTTATCCGCATTTTTTCAACCATCCGCATGCAGCGTGTCCACATTGCATAAGACTGATGCACCCAAGAGAGTGCGCAGTGCAGCCTGATGCAGGTCTGGCTCTGGCTCTTGGTTAAGCTACTGGAGTGTTGGAAAACGATCAACGACCGATTGTTCTCATATTCTACTTCTCTCCTCTACTTAACTCGCCATAACTCCATCCATAAAGTAATGGCTGTGGAACCACAAAAGTGTTACAGATATCAACTACCAACTTGAAATAGATCGGCCTATATCTGCTGTAGAGTAGGTTAGGAAAAATATGATATTTCCTTTGGCTAATTTATATCAATGAGAGTGAATATTTCAATGACGTAGTCGTAGAGCTATAATCTGAATCCGAATCCGAATACGGGGAAATGACTTTGGTTCCATTGGCTGGTTACGTCGTCGCTGTAGTTGTTGTCGTCGTCGGTTGCAGTTCACGCATGTGGTTTTGTATTTTTAAGCTACTGGTTAGGTGACATTCCAACCGCACGGTTCGTTTCCAATATTACATGTGTTTTATGTGGTGTACCGGGCCTATCTGGCAGTCTGGTGTTGCTGTTCCATTGACGCAATGGATATACGTAAATGTCAGTTGATATTTTGACGCAATAGCCCAATGGCTAGCAATAACGATTGATTGGAATATCTCTGTGATGTTGGTGGCCAAATTGTCTCCCTAATAGGGAAGTGTAATTACAATTTAAATCTTTGCTAATGAGGACAGTTTTATGGTCAATAATAGTATATTTTATTTTCAAATTTGTATTTAAGGAGAAATTAGTTTTGCTTACAGAAAATGATCTAGATATACTTTAATGGAATTTTCGCAAGAAGTCTAAGAAACTGGTTTTTATGAAATGTTTATAACGAAGACATACATATTAATGAATTTACCATAAGATAAGATTTAAATTTGTAGGTATATAAAATCCATACTCGAGATTTTAATAAATTTTGGCATTATCATGATGCAGGACAGACACTGGTGTGGTATAATTTGCTTCTAAATCGATCAAGCCTTATCACTTCATATCGCTCTTTATCAGAAATTGGGTTATCTTTTTCAAAAACTGCCGAAAAAAGCCAGTCATAATTGGGCTATAAATCACTCTAATTTAATCTTGGGAGTGATTTTGTTCGCCAAAGTAAATCATAGGAATAAAATTCTCTTCTGAGACTAAAGACATTCCACAATTTGGCAGCACTTTTTATTCCCTGAACATACTCGTTATACGTGAAACAGATTCAACCGCAGAACCAGCAACGTAAGCAGCAGGAAACAACATGCTTTCCAGCAATTTTTAAACATTACCACCAGCACAAAAAATTATATGTGCTTGACATTTTGTATCGAAAGAGAGAACACAAGAAAATTTGGGTCCCACAATTTAGCCTGTATAAGTCGATGTACAGCCTGAACGACCGAATAAGCGATTTTCTTCAAACTTGGTACTTAAGACTTTTAAGTGATTGTCTCGATTATATTTTGTTTAGTCCCAAAAATAACGATACGCTTTCATACAGTTGTCTGTCTCAAAAAGATTAAAGTCTTATACTTTTTCGATTGGTTGTCAGGAAGACTTCCGAATGCTTCTGAAACTGTTCGATTGGTATCGAATGGTATCCTGTATAGAAGAGAATTTTCCCTCTGGATTTGAAGTCAGAATCAAAACCAGAAGCACACACAGACTTGCGAGTGCGCGGCCACACACACTATGTAAATATCAAACACTAAATAAATGTTAACAATGCCGTGAAGGGATTCGGGATTTTGCAAAACATCGATGTTAAAATCGAAAAACATCAATGTCAGAAATTATCGAATCAGAAATATCGATGTTTTTAATGCATTTTTTTGGAAAACTTATAGCATTTTTAAAAATCGATTAAAAATTCAATATATTGTAAATTCAAAATACCTACATTGTTTTAAAAATTGTGTTTTTTATCGTAAGTTTATTTTCCCTTTTCGAGTGTATGTTCTGTATGCCACTAAGCCGCAACTGAACTTCATAAAATTCATACACAAATAGTTGTAAAGTGTAGTTCCGCTTAAGAGCAGTCACATCGAGTGCGGGCCGACCTTTTTAATGATGAAGTCATTGACCAAAATGTCAGCTAAATTTAAGTCGATGTTTTGAATCTTAACATCTTTGCTGCGATGTTTCACATGTTTCAAGATCGATATTGAAATATCGATATTTTTTTCGTCTAAAATCGATGTTTGGCCAACATCGATCACCCATTCCTTCTTTTTCACGTCATTGTTTTGTTGTTTCCCGCCTAACACATACACTTACATTAAAGTTCAGAATAAAGAATCTAGTGTTAAGTTGCTCGATTGGAATCCCGGATCAGAGAGTTCTTACGGATTACCAATCGAAAAGGATATTAATTATCGGGAAAACGGATGTAACGATTTTAATTTAAAAAATATTTTGGCATAGTCTTCATTGTGGTCTAAACATTTTTTACATATTTTGTTAATAACGTACCATTTTAATTTTTTTTATTTTTGAATTTGTCATTAACGAATTTTCGAAAAATATTTTTTTTTGGATTTAAAAGAAAGTCTTTTTTTTTTAATTCATTATTTCGAAAATGGGTGGACGATTTTTTTTTTTAATTCTTACCCATTTTGAAAAGATTGTGAAACAGATTTACCCACAAAAATGCCAATTTTATTGTACGTTGATTTTTTAATAAAAATAAATCGTGATTGAAATTATTTTCTTTCTTTTGGTATTAGGCTACTTCTCTCTGATTTTGGACTACAAACATTTTAAATTGGGCTATCGAAATAGTTCAAGACATGGCAACTCTGCTCCTTCTGTCACTCAAAGTATTTTTTCATGTCAGATACTGTCAAATTGATCTCATGCAAAAATCATGATCTGCTTAAGCACATATGCTCTAACAAATTGTTTAAAAGATTTTATTTCTTATACAACTAACTTTTAAAAACTGTTTATCCTATGAATCCTATTTAACAAAGGTTAGGCTATTCTAAAGAAAGCCTTTGTGAACAAGACAACGAAAAATTTCAGAGTATCGCACCGGTTGACCTCTTTTTCCTTCACGGAGAAACTGAAAAATAAACCAGTTAGATATTATATTTCTTACCAGATGCCAACTCAATGTCTTCCTGGTATTGACAACCTCTACAAGGTTGTTCTTATTTAAATTATATGAATCATTTCTTATTTCATACGGGTCACTGAAAGTGAAAACTATATATCAACCAATAACCAAACCCGCACAAACAATAAAATTGATAAAGTTATGTAAGACGCAACCTCTGTGATGATTTTTTTTGATATTTGATTTTGTGTGCGCGCTTTCAGAGGTATCGGTTGTTGTGATTACAAAATCAATAATTATACAGGGTGTATTTTTTTAACGGTGATATAAGAATATAGATTTTTCGTTGAAGCATTTTATTTTAACCAAACAAGAACTTATTATAGAGTTTCGGTAAAATTTGGTAGTTTCAAAGAAATCTTCCCACTGTGAATATACCATAATTTTTGCAAATGGCGTCAATTATGTGTAAAGCTTTGATATTTATGTTGTGCAGACATTTTGTTTAATGGCCTTTTTGATTGTCCGTCCGGAACACTTTCCCCCAATAAAACAACCGGAAACAATTTGACTGATTCCGAATTGTATGTATGTATCACTATATTTGTGAAAATTAAATTAAAAAATCACATCGGCAAAAAAGAATTTCCAAAACATTTGATTTCAATCTAGATACACATTTATTTGTATTAATAATAATTAACTTGCTTCTTTTTATGTTATTTTATCAGAAAAGTAGTTTAAATTCAATAAACACATCGAAATTACACAAAACAAATCAACTCGATGATTTTGAAATTTTAATTATGTGAGTGTATTAGTGATTCTGTTTTCGATTCTGAAATGAAACCCAGAATCGTTTTCTGTTCTGTTTAGAGTAACAACTGTCATTTTTGGGGGTCAGAACAGTTCTGGGCGGCCAATCGAAAAGGCCATAAGACAATCAATAGAACGTTACTCACTTGAAGAATACAGAAAAAACAAGGCGCCATTTTGTCTTGCCCCACTTTGTATCTATAATTAATTTTAAATTAGAGATATATCATATAGAACTACGTGGTAGTCAAAGATACTCTATCCTATAAATGTGCGTAACACCCTGTTCATGTTGATTTCATTGAATCGAAATTCTATGCTTGTGGTTAGTTTTTTTTTTTTTTATTTAAATCGATTTTATCTCTTTTTATTTTAAATAATGTTGCAAGAAAGTATTATGGTCTTAAGTCGGATGTGCCGACTTATTTTACGAGTATCTATGATTAGGGATTTCATTTAATTGGATTGAGATTTCTGATTGAATTATATTGACACGCCACAATGTATTATTAGTGTTGATTGATTACATTTTAAAGTAAGTCATAAAATCTTAAACGATAATCTCTTTAAAAAAAAAACAAGTATCTAATAAGATTTTAGACTGAGTAGAGTTTTTAAGTCATTCAACCGGGAAACTACAAAAAATGATATATGTATGTGCATCATATTTCATTATTGAGTTGACAATATTCAATTAAAATAATTCATTATTTTTTCAACCAAAATATATATTTAAATGAGATTAAGAAATCATATCATCAAATCATATATATCACATTATAATTATTTACTTTTTTTTTCTAATTTCAGCTTCCGCGCGGAGCGGTGTGGCAGTTATTCTTCCTTGTGTCGGCGGTAATTTTGTTTAATGGTGAGGTTTTATTAACTATATTTAATTATAAAAATATGTTTTGAAATTATTTGTATTGTAACAAACTTAACTGTCAAAAGGAGCGCCGTTAAATTATCTATCGAATCGCTGCAATCTCTAACCGTTAAATATTTACATCATATAAGTAGGTACAGTTACATTTTTATGACTTATAATATCTATCCGATTGTAATAAATTTACTCTTTATGGGAAGGTAGTCTTTGTAGTTAGCTCGGCTTTGACCGTTTTATACAAAATTAACTATTTTTTAACAATCACCTCCTCGATGTGCCAAAATAAATAATAATAATTTTTGATAAATTGATTTTCAATTTAGTAAGAGAAACGTATCCGTTTTTAAAATTTATATATGTCCAAAAATCGCTACGGACGGAATCACCCGGTTCACACAACTGGCTTCAACAATTTTGATAAAATTGTGTGCATTTTGACAGATACGGCTTACTTTTTCGTAGGAACAAAATTAACCGAACAACATTCCTAACGTTTTATTAAAGAATTGTAAGCGACGTTATAAGACTATCAATATAAACGATCAAATAGAAACTGTCAAAATTAACCCGTTTAGTTTATTTTCAACATTTTGCATTGAATAGAGTAGTAGTTTGTTATATAGGGTTATTTTTTTTTCAAAAGTGGTTTTTAACAGATGGCGCATGAGTCGTGGCAAATTGCCATCTGTTTTTTATTCAGTATTCATTGGAATTTCATTGACTGCCTTTCCGTTGCGTCATCGTTACTGTAAAGGGCCTCTCGAGAGACATGCTGAAGATCCACTTTTTTCGACCAACATTTTGTTTTGCGATAAGGCCCATATTTCTGACTCAGTGAGTACATCAATGGGCCGAAGAACTACCGGAGCGACATCTTCTCAAAACAACCGTGTGGTGTGGTTTATGGGCCGGTGGAATTATGCAAGGCAGCGTTACTCTAAATCTGGCTCGTTGTCGCAAGATTATAATGGACGATTTTTGCCTATAATTGAGACCCCAGATCTCGACAACATTTGGTTCCAACAAGGCGCTACTTGCCACACAGCCCGTGAAACAAAGGCATACTTCAGAAACCGCTTCTGTGAACAATTAATTTCACGCTTCGGACCAGTGAGTGAATTGGCGAACAAGATCATACGATATCACACTGTTAGACATTTTCCTTAGGGACTACGAAAAGTTTAAGGTGTTTGTGTATAAACCAGGTACGATTAAAGCGTAGGAAGGCAACATTACCTGTGTTATTAGCGAGTTACCGACGAAGATGCTCGAACTCGTCATCGAAAATTGGAACCTATGTATGGACGAGCGAAGACGTTGCGTCAAACATTTGAAAAGGAATATCTTAAAGAAAAGAATGTCTTTAAATTAATAATAAGGATTTCACGATGCATTTGAATTTTGTATTCTAAAAACTAGCTCTTGATTGATCAGTAAAGTTAAAACGAGATTTAATCCACTTGACTCGATCCTAAATACGTTTCAGAAGCTAGAAATATAATAGTCGGAAATTCACTTAAGCATTTAAGGCTAACCATAATCAACTTATTTTAAAATTTGACGAAAACTTGTCAGACACATCGGGGTAAACCAACAGATATTAAAGTTCGGTAACGAGAAATTTCTGTTGCTCTAGCTAAAGTTCGCTAAAGCGATCGAAACAAAACAATGCTGAGCAAAGCGGCTATTATAGACATGTTCAACTAGCAGTGTGTAAGCTTGCTTAAAAGAACAGAAAGCGATTATAGTTTCTCCTTGCCTATTAAGTCAGTTGGTTTCACTATCGTCTTCATTACAGTATTTTCGCAATAACTATCAATGTATATCGATCTTAAAACTTCAATTTTTCAAATTTACAGAAGTCCGCGCAGAGGAAAGAGTAGTATGCTACTACACAAATTGGAGTGTCTATAGACCTGGAACAGCGAAATTTAACCCACAAAATATCAATCCTTATCTATGTACGCATTTGATTTATGCTTTCGGAGGATTCACAAAGGACAATACTATGAAACCGTTTGATAAATACCAAGACATTGAACAAGGTATTAATTTATTTAATCGACTTCTATGACAAACATTCTTCAACAAAAAATCCTGCTTTTTCCTTGGTTATTTAGGTGGATATGCTAAGTTCACAGGTCTCAAAACCTACAACAAACAGCTGAAAACCATGATCGCTATCGGTGGTTGGAATGAAGCTTCTTCACGGTTTTCTCCATTAGTCGCAAGCTCCGAACGCAGACAACAATTCATTAAGAACATCTTGAAATTCTTGAGACAGAACCACTTCGATGGTTTGGACTTGGATTGGGAATATCCAGCACATAGGGAAGGAGGTAAATCACGCGACAAAGATAATTATGCCCAATTCGTGCAAGAGCTGAGAGCTGAGTTTGATAGGGAATCAGCAAAGACTGGAAGGCCGAGGTAGTAATTGAATTTGTATGTGTTATTCAAATGAGTTTAATGATGTGTAATTTTTTTCACCAGACTTCTGTTAACAATGGCTGTTCCAGCTGGTATACAATACATCGATAAGGGTTATGACATCCCAAAACTGAATAAGTACCTGGACTGGTTCAATATGCTGACATATGATTTCCACAGCTCCACTGAACCATCAGCTAATCACCATGCTCCTTTGTATTCATTGGAAGAAGAAGATGAATATAATTATGACAGTGAATTGAACATTGTTAGAAAAAAACACCCACTAATGGTGTTGGATAAAAAAAAATCTAAATCCGTTTTCTTTTTAGGACTACTCCGTCAAATTCTACTTGGACGCAGGTGCAGATCGCGACAAACTGGTTCTAGGTATCCCAACTTATGGTCGATCATATACACTCTTCAATGAAGAAAGTACAGAACTCGGAGCTCCAGCTGATGGGCCTGGCGAACAAGGTGATGCCACTAGGGAGAAAGGTTACTTGGCTTACTATGAGGTAAGAACATTTCCTTTACTAAGGTTTTTTTTGTGTTTGATTTAATTTTGTTCCTGCGCTTTAGATTTGTCAAAATATCAAAGAAGATCCTGATTGGACAGTGGTTCAACCAAATCCTAAGGCCATGGGTCCATATGCTTTCAAGGGCGACCAATGGGTTGGTTACGACGATGAAGCTATTGTTCGTAAGAAGGCGGAATACGTTGTGGAGAACGGCTTGGGAGGTATTATGTTTTGGGCTATTGACAACGATGATTTCCGTGGATTATGTACCGGAAAACCATATCCACTGATTGAAGCTGCTAAAGAGGCATATTTCGACCGACTAGGGTAAGATTCTTAGTTCTTTGTGAATATTATTTAAATTTAATTCCGAATTAGTGTGGGAGCCAATGAAGTTGCAAAACCATCGCCACCCAAAAAGAAGCCATTGCGAAACAGAAATCGTATTGGTTCGGCAAATCGGAACAAGGTTGAAGACGTTGTCGAAAAATCCGTTTCCATTTCACGCAAAAAGCCATCTACTCGAGCTCGTCCTCAGACTGAAAGACCTATTAAGTCTTCTACAGTTACTGGTTCATCCTTATATGTAGGTGGTCGAACAACAACTCCTGCTCCTCCTACAACACCCGATCCAGGATCTGGTAAGTTCAAAAGAAATAAGTTTTCAACACCAAGTTTTAATGTATAAAAACTCTTATTTCTCAGACTTCAAATGCGAAGACGAAGGATTCTTCCAACATCCAAGAGACTGTAAGAAGTATTTCTGGTGCTTAGACAGTGGACCCTCGAACCTGGGAATTGTTGCACATCAATTTACTTGTCCATCAGGGCTTTATTTTAATCCCTCAGCTGATTCCTGTGATTTCGCCAGAAATGTTCCCTGCGATAAGAAAAATAAAGAATCTTCCCCAACAACTTCCAAGTAAGTTATTAAAGAATTCTCCCTCAAATGGTTCTCTTCTAATAACCCCTAATTGCGTTAGACCAATATCTACAACAACATCCACCACAACACCTCGAACAACAACATCTTCCTACAGAATTACTGCAGCTACATCAAGAAATTCTTTTGTTCGTTTCACATCGACTACGACGCAAGCTCCCGAAGAAGAAGATGATGAATATGAAGATGAGCCTGAAGATACCGCAGTCGAATCTGAAGAAGATCCCCGTGTTATTAAAGAACTGATTGATCTTATTAAGAAAGTTGGTGGAATTGAAGAGCTTGAAAAACACATTCTACAACAAGATGACGGAACTGTTATGCTGAGGAAACACGATTCGTCTTCGAATGGAGTAACTACAACACCATCTTCCATTAGCAAAAAACTTTATGAAAAAGTTCTCAATCGACCTACCAATTTGAGTGCCTTCAGAAATAAATTCACTTCATCAAGCCTCTTCAGAAGTACAAGCAAACCAAAACCTGTTGTTGAAGATGAAGAAGAAGAAATCGAAGAAAGCAAAGAAGATGAAAACAAACATTCAAAATACTCTTCTGTTGTTCGTAATAGTCGACCGGGTCCCCAAAATGCAGGAATTGAAAAACTACCAGAATTTGAAGGATTTCTCAAAGAAAAGAAGAAGTATGTAACAATAAAAAGACCAAGACCTGCTTCAGCGGCAAGTGCTGAACTTAATGAAGAAGAAGGTGATGAATTGAAGAATATACAACAAGATTCCGAAGACGATGATCACGAAGAGAAATTAGAAGTTCTGTCGGTGAGTAGCAGTAAGAGGCCAAGCTCTGCATCTACACCAGCTTACACAAGTATTAGACGCACGAAGGGAACAACTGTAAGACCAGAAGTTATTCAAAATGACGAAGAAGTGGAAGACATCGTCGAAGAAGCTCTTCCCGATAAGAAAAACTATATTCCGTTGAATCGTATTCGTGTTAGGAGCACAACGGAAACCCCAATCGAAATTGAGAGCACTACGATTGCAGGAAGCAGGTAAATATTATTTTGTTTTGATTTTGCAGCCTTAAGTTTTTTCATGTTTGTTTGTTTATTTTAAGGTACAAGTTCTTGGAACGCACACGTCCAACCAGACGTGCTTTAACTACAATATCAATATCAAAGGAACAACTTGATGATGAATCTGCAGAAAGCGAAGACCCTCTTAGTGTTACGGTACAATATTTGGAACCAAATGAAATTACAACACATTCACCAACACAACAACAAGCCATAACAACCACGCGTACATATTCAAGTATAGGTCGTCGCACAACAACAACAACAACCTCAACTACAATAGACCAATCTCCAAGTACAACAACACCAGAAGGTTTTCTTAGTGATACTACCACACCTGAACCAATAATCATTTCCACACCCACAACTACTTCCATCACACAAACCACTATTAATCCCATATCCATTGAAACTTCCACACAATCATCCACAACTCCCATTCTTCCTGCTTCATCGCTATCAACAACTCAAAGTTCTTCTACGTTGCAAGACGAAGAAGATGCCACAATCGCCCCTAAAATTCCTAATTCCCATACGACAGAATCTGGTCTAGATACACAGGAACTTGACTCGACACAAAATCAAACTCAATCCGAGACAACAACCACCACGACTCCAACAACTGACGATACCGACCGAAATGAGGTAACAAACCCAACCACTACCTCAACCACAACCACAAAAACGCCCTCTAGTATTAAGTCACAATCTAGTCTCAATAGTAGTAATAGCATAAGGGGCACTTCTAACAATAAGTTTAATGGTGGTGGTAGTCGCAGACAACAACAACAAAGAACAAAATCAACAACCCCATCAACTGACACAACCCAAGAAACCAGTACCTCTACTAACGAATTCCTGGGAACTGTATCTAGTCCAAGACCATTTGGCTTTCCTCGTCGTCGTACACGTCCAACTCTTGCCAGCAAATCTAATGGCGGACTTGATGATAATGCATTCTCATTTTCATCTTCGACCGCTTCTCCATCTGAAACATCAACGCCAGCAATCATTAAAAAGGTGAGTTCAACTCAAGAGTCCTACCTCCGTAGTCGTAGCCATTTATCGCATAATTTAGATCGAGTCCAAAACCTAAACGATGGCACTAAAATTGTTGTAGATCATGTAGCGAATGTAGTTGATAGTTTGATGGTGAAGGGTATAAATGAGGTGAATCAAGGTTCTGACCAAGATTCAACTCCAATACGAAGTTATTCGTGGAAAGATGCTCGAAATCCGAAATTCCGACCTCGCAAAGTCATGCCCCAAGCCGAATTAGAAACCAATGCACGTTACTATGATTGGCAAGTAGGTAGCCAAGGTGCGAGTGGCGACGATGGTAGCTATAAGCCGGATGGGACTTGGCATCAGCTTTGGGGGCAAAATCATATTTCGGCATTAAAATATCGTGATGATTCACGTTATGGTGGTGGTGATAACTATGGTAATGGGTTAAATGGATTCAATTCAATTACAGGTGATTGGGACAACAAAAAGTATCTATTAGATACAAGAGGTAAGTGGAGAGCAAAAAGCTTAAATCAAAACAATGAAGAACAAAAAAGTGGAAAGTTTCGTAGAGGCTATGGCATGGGAGGAGAAGATATATTAACTTATTATCCCTATGAAGGATTTTCTGATATTGATGATCAGGGTTCTTATATTGAAAATTCTCAGGGGGAAAACTCAGGTACATCTTCGTACCGTGGGCGAGGTAATAAACAGCACATTGAACAATCACAATTTAATAATGGCAAGTACATAGGTACCCAACAAAGTCAGGATGGTAAGTACAGGGGTTGGAATGAAAGAAGTAACACTCAGGACGGCAAGTATACAGTAGATGCTGGTGAGCAGCAAACTTCTAACAAGGAAACTGTTGATAAAACCGAAGGAATCCAAAAGAACAAATCATCACGTTTGAATTTCGGTCCAATAGTACATACCGGTGAATCTAAAGTACCAGCGAATAAAACTCATCTGAATTCAAATACAACATTAGAAGATTCACTTGAGGTAAAAAATAATTCTTCAAACAGGATTACTGTCAAGTCAAGTTCAGAAATTTCCAACAAAACAAGCCAACCAAAACTCAAAAATCACCATACTCAAAACTTAAAAGAATCAAGAGATTTAGCTGACAGTATTTCTGAACAGAACATTCAAACAAGAAATCGGAACAGGCTAGGTTCTCAAAGGATTGAAAATACTGTACAAAAACAAGTTAAGTTAGAAACAGAAGATAAGAATCACATTTCTGGAACATTAAACCAAAAAACTTTATCTCTAGACGAAGGCAGAACTCGGAACAACTCATCTTCAGAAGATAGAGGAATAATTAGCACAGGCTATAATAGTAGTAATAGGTTGAACACTTCACGAGGTGATGTTATTCATAACCATAAGACTGATCCAGCTTTTGACATTTCTAGTCGTCGTACACGTCCAAATCTTGCAACCAAATCTATTGGTGGAATTGATGATAAGGCATCCTCATTTTCATCTTCGACCGCTTCTTCGTCTGGAACATTAACGCCAGCAATCATTAAAAAGGTGAATTCAACTCAAGAGTCCTTACTTCGTAGTCGCAGCCATTTATCGCAGAATTTAGATCGAGCTCAAAACCTAAACGATAGCACTAAAATTGTTGTAGATCATGTAGCGAATGTAGTTGATAGTTTCAAGGTGAAGAGTTTAAATAAGTTGAATCAAGGTGCTGATGAAGATTCAACTCAAATACGAACTTATTCCTGGAAAGATGCTCGAAATCCGAAATTCCGACCTCGCAAAGTTCTTCCCGAAGCTGAATTTGAATCCAATGCACGTTACTATGATTGGCAAGTAGGTAGCCAAGGTGCAAGTGGCGACGATGGTAGCTACAAGGCGGATGGGACTTGGCACCAGCTTTGGGGGCAAAATAATATACCGGCATTAAAATATCGCGATGATTCACGTTATGGTGGTAGTAATAATGGTAATCTGTTAAAAGGATTTAATTCAATTACACGTGAGTGGAACAACAATAATTATATATTGGATACAAGCGGTAAGTGGAGATCAAAAAGCTTAAATCAAAACAATGAACAAAAAAGTGGAAAGTTTCGTAGAGGCTATGGCATGAGAGGGGAAGATATATTAACTTATTATCCATATGAAGGCTTTTCTGATATTGAAGATCAGGGTTCTTATATAGAAAATTCTGAAGGCGAATCTTCGTACCGCGGTAACAAACAGCACATTGAACAATCACAATTTAATGATGGTAAGTACAGAGGTAAAGAACAAAGTCAGTCACATTTCAATGACCATAAGTACACTCAGGATGGCAGGTATACAGCGCAGGCTGGTGAGATACAAACTACTTCAAACAAAGAAAGTGTTGATAACAATTTATCAAAATCTTCAACACAAGGAATTAAAAAGAACACATCACGTTTGAATTTCAGCTCAAATTTGCATGCCGGTGAATCTCAAGTGCCACAAAATAGAACACGTTTGAATTCAAATACAAAAGTAGTAGATTCGGATGAGATTAAGAATAATTCTTCAAACGGGAATAATTTCAAGCCAATCTCAACTATTTCTGTCAATACAATACGTGGCGGTGTTATTCATAGTCATAATCAAACTAAACAAGCTGTTGAAAATTCGGCGGTACAAAGTGCCAATTTCGTAACCTCCAACCGAGGTGATGCACTGTATAAGAATACAGAAAATTCAGCTACAGAAGACCACCAAGCCCAAGGACTTATTAATTCAAATGCTGGAAATACAATTTCAGAGATATCGGCTTCAAGTAGAAGAGGTTCTGGAAGTTCAAATCAAGGATATAATCTTTACAATACTGTTCAAGCTGTTGCAGAAGAAAATCGTATTAAAACTTCAGATACTGAAAATATCAACAAAAACAGTTCTAAAGAGTTAACAAATGGTTTGATAATTCGCAATCAAGAAAAAACACTTACTATTCCTCAAAAATCACAAGCTGAATCAACTGATAATCAAGAATCCAAGCTAAATATTGGTAATCGTGTGAGCTCCAGAAACGAAGCATTTAATGATGTCATAACACATATTATGAAAATTCCCCGAGGTAGAATAATACATTCCCAGGAAAAAGTTACTTCTGAAGAAAGTGCAAGAAATTCCAGTTCCAATGTACAACATGAAATTTTAAGTTCAACATCTGAATCCACTTCCCGAATGATATATTATGTAAAAGTTATTGTTGATAAGTTACCCGAGCAGAGTCTAATAAATGATCGTAATACAAAAAGACTTGGACTAACTAGTGAAACACAGAATAGAAATAATAATCACTATGAAGTGGGTTCTTTCAATACAAACGACCGTGCAAGAAAAGTTTCCAAGGAAGAAAATCAATTAAATGACATTGAAACTCTGAATCCAAAATCTAGTTCAGTAAATGATGTTTTAAAAGAAACTTTGACAAAGCTTCCTAATCCATCATCACACCCTCTCGAACCTATCAAAGAAGAAAATAAAGTTATGTTTGAGGGGAAAATTGACATTACTTCCGTAAATAGTAATCCAACAAAAGAAAATCAGACGAAATTAGTTCAAAATGCGCCTAACTATTCTTTCGGAAAAACCACAAAAGTTACACCACAATCTGAAGAACAAAAACTTGTTTCCGTACCGGTTATAAAAGAAGTAGAAATTAAATCAGAAAATGGGGGGAAAACCACTCACAAAAGTTTAGATTTCCAGCCCGAAGATGTTGTAGTCCTTGATCAAACTCTTGAAGCAGTCATAGATGCCGATAGTATAACTGAAGAAGTCATTTCCAACACCTCAGAAGCCCCAGTTACTTTAGCATCTTATTTAACTTTAGAAGGTAGTCACAAGGTTATAGATAGTTCGGCATTCCGCAGAAAAAATACTAAAACAATATCAAATACTAGTATCGAAAAACAAGAATCGATTATAGATAAGTTGAAGACTGAGAACAAAAATCTTGATCAAAGTCTTAGGGAAAATATGAAGAGTGAATTGGAAACAACTAAACCACTATCGCAGACTGTTGAATCTGGAAGCTCAGAAAACCAATTGAATATACTCGAATTCCAAAAAGCGAATACCAGCTCTGAAGGAATAAATAAAACCAATAATAATACAGCTAGTAGTAACTCAACTAGTAAAAATCTTAATTTGGAATCCGAAAAAATCCCTTCTCAGACAACTGAATCTGGGAGCTCTGAGTCTAAGATAATCAGTACTTCAGGCTTAGACATGAACTCCAAGGAAACGAGCAATACCAACAATAAAAAAGAAGATGTTAAAATTGAAACAGGTACGTCTAAGACTTCGACCGATGTTGCTGATATACATAAGTTAAATGATTTCAATGGTACGGTGATTGAAGAAAATCAAAGCCTTCAGACCGGACTTTCCGGAATATCTGAATACGACCTATCTGTGACCACAGCCAAAACTACAATTGCAGAATCACAGCTAGGAACTTCAAAAACTTTGGAATCTGCAATGGAATTATATCTTAAAACTTCTGGAAATCGCACTGACACACAATTCGCCAGTAATAATTCTAAATCCATAGTTAAAGATTCAACTGTAGAAACCCAAACAACAAAAAATCCTGAGCTAAATAATGAATTTAAATCGTATTCGACTCGCGGACCCTCAAAAGAAAGCTTAGAAGAACAAAATCAAACAATCAATAAAAATAAAACAAGAACACAATTTGAAAGATTCAAAACTAAGAACTCTTCCTCAACATCTGAAACACAAAACACATCGGGTACACGAAACACAAATAAAGTAAGGCTTGGTTCTGGTTCATTCGGTAATCGAGCTGAAAGCAATGGTCGGGGAATTGATTCTGAAGATAATGTATCAGGTGTCAACACCAACAAAACTTTCGAAATTGAAAAGTCATTTTCAACCCAAGGAAGACAGACGGGATCAGCTAGAAGAGTCTATGAAAAATCTGTTGTGGTGCCAGTTTCTCCTCAACCAATTGAAGTAAGAACCGAAGAAATCATTACAAATACATCGAAAAAAGTCAGCCCATCGGAAAACAGTGATGTCAAAACTAATACAGCGAATGAGGACATTCACTTGAAACCAGAAAATATAACAATTGATGATCAAAGTCTCCAAGCAGACATTGAAGAAGAAACTGATACAAAAGAAGTTATAAATGAAACAACTACGTCTAAGATTTCATCCGATATCGCTGATACATCTAAACTAAATGGTTTCAATGATACATTGCTTGAAAAAGATTTGAAAATTGAAGAAGATCAAAGCTTTTTAACCCGTATTAATGGAAATTCGGAATCCGAGGTAACTGCGACCACATCTAAAACTACATTAACAGAATCACAGCTAGAAACTTCAAAAGATGTCGAATCTGCTAAGGAAATAACTCAAACAATTTCTAGAAATCGTTCTACCACACGATTTGGCAATCAAAATTCGAAAACCATAGATACAGATTCAACTATAGAAACTCCAACAACAAGAACTTCTTCCATATACAGCAATCGATTTAAATCTTATTCAACTCGTGGGCCCTCAAACGAAAGCTTGGAAGGAGAAAATCAAACAATTAATAGAACTAAAACAAGAACACAATATGATAGACTGAAAACGAAGAACGCTTCATCAATATCTGAAGCACAGAATACATCAGGTACACGATACTCAAATAAAGTAAGACTTGGCTCTAGTTCTTTAGTTAATCGAGCTGAAAACAATGTTCGTAGAATTAATTCTGAAAGTGATGAATCAGCTGTCAATTCCAACAAAACTTTGGAAGCTTACCGAGAAGGCTTAGAAAATAATTCGCATGCGAAAAAATCATTTTCAATCCGAGGAAGACAGTCAGCTTCAGCTAGAAGAATCTATGATAAGCCAGTAGCTCAAGTTTTATCTCAGCCAAGACGACCTTCATCAACGCAAACTAAGCACGAGGCCTCAAAAACTAAAAAGATAACTACTCAAACACAGAACGAAGAAGGCACAGAATATTACGATGAAATCATCTACGAACCAGCTTCAACAACAACTCGTCGTCCTCATATCGTCAATCGTGGAAGCGTTAAAGCAATGTTAAATGATCTTTCGTCTCTTCTTGCTATTGACTTCAACAGGAAACACGCTAAACCTAAAATACCAACTGAAGGTCGTCGCATTGTTGTAAGGCGTCGTCGGCCAGTTTCACGTTCAACGACTGAGAGATTTCAAGAAAGTGAAGAAATTATTGAAAAATCAACACGTCCAACTTGGCAGTCGAGCATCAGAACCACAACAGAATATTCCAACAACTACCCCAAGGGAATGATAATCATAAAGCACACTGGTGATGGTTCATCAAAGGATGAAGTCAAAAATAATACCTTGAGTAGGCCAACCATTAAAGGAAATTTTGTATTGAAAAAGAGAATTGTTAGGAAAAAGATTCAAGATTCTGAGAAAGATTCTATTGATACCATCTCTGAGGTCAAATCCGAAAACCAGACCTCAAAGGCAGTTGAAATCGAAAACAAAAGTAATACATTTTCTTTAAGACTACAAAACAATTCTACTGAGGAAACATCAACCAAGTCAAATGATAGTACTCAAAAACATTCATTTCCAACCCGCAACCCCACGAAATCTTTCAAGGGACGAAATACAATAAGAACAAGTACCGAAGATAGCACAACCGAATTCGAGGAAGTAGTAACACCCAATATTTTTCCAGAAAGATCTAGCTATAAATTGGGGAAGGAAATTGATTCTTCTGATTCAATAAGAAAACAAACCAAATTTGAAGAAACTAAAAGTGAAGAATCTGATGAATTAACAACTAGCCCAACATTAAAAATAAAATCTGACAACGGAAGGTCATTTGATTTAAGAAAAACTGTGAAAGGCGGAAAAGTTATGCCATATACAGGATTGACAGAAAAGACCCCAGAGAAAATTGAACCATCCACTACAGAAATAACTAAAGCAACAACTTCAACTACTGAGAACCCGACAAACAGTGATATGACCACAACAGTTGAAGAACTTGATTCTGATATAACACAATCCAAAGCGTCAGTATCAAGAACAGTTGATGAGGTTAGAAGTGCTGAAGATAGTTCAAGCTCTGAGAATTCAGCAATGCCAATATATGATCGAATGAAATACTTACAATTTTTGGCAGATTCTCCGATAACATATTTAGGCAAAATCAACACTACTGCAAAAGTTGAACAAACACCTTCAAAAACCAAACAAACTGAAGATGAAAACAAACTAGCACAAGAAATCAACAACGAGTTTAATCAGTTTTTTGAGTCTGCCCCCAGGACAGAGGAGGATCTGGGGGCTATCAAATCTTCATCTATTGGAGATATTTCACAAACTACGCAAGATGAAATAAAAGATGATAATTTGAAATTGGCCATGGAAGTTAATTCAATGAGTACAGAAACATCACTAGAAGGAGTTTCACCAATGGAAGAAACCTTAACTGATACTTCTACTTCTACAAGTTCATACCACGACTCAAATCAAAGGATATTATTAGGGCATTTGTCAACAGTAATGTATTTAGATGCTGATAAAAATATTCAGTTAAACGAAGAATTTGATATCATGGAAGATAATAAAAATAGGAAAACCACCACTAAACGATCAATTCCAGATGAAGATAATAATATTGAAGAGGACTTAATTGGAGATTTACGAATGGCAGAATCAACAAGAGAAACGGAAATAATGCTAACATTAGAAGAAGCAGCAGCATTCTCTGATTTTGATGAATATGCATCGGACATGGATACATCAATGCCACTTGTTCAATTAGAAGGCATAACTGGAGATCAGACAAATAAATCTAGAGTTGATGGATTGAAAATTAATGAATCCTTGGAAGAAGCATCAAATGGTGATATTGAAGAAATACCAAGTACAATTCCACCTCAACCAGAGTATGACCCAAATTCAGAATCGGAAATTAAAATCATTTCAATTGGACCCTTAAATGAATCAACTAAATCTCATCGGACTGCTAAGACTTTTAAGGACTACACATCTGATTTAATTGCAGAAAGACTGTTAAGCGATAAAAGAGAAGAACTAGAATCACAAACTTCTACAGATGCTTATGAAGAAAATGAATCCACAAATATACCAGAAAATTATGACCAGGAAACTGAACAAAATGAACATTTCAAAGATATATCAACATTGAACTCCGAAACAAGTGTCAATTCACTTCGAGATGACATCTCGGCTCAACGATCTTTTTCATTTCGATCCCGATTAAGAACTTCTTCAACAACAGAAAACAACGCAGATAAAATAGTGTCTACAACTCGAAAAAGTTTTACTAATCGTCAAAGACCAAATCGTTTCACTACAAAAAAAACTAAAACTGAAGAAAAACATATAATTGATGATGAAGAAAATGATGTCATTAGTACAACTCGACGAAGTTTCAGCAGATTTACTCCACCAAGGGGATTAAAAACAAACAATAAAAAGATTGAAACAACAACAATAAGCGGTTTTAATAAAAGATTTAATCTTTATAAAACAAAAGCCCCACTTTTTTCAAAATCCACAGAGGAAACTGGTGAATTGGAAGAACTTTCCGAATCTTCCACCAAACCACCTACTACTCGCATTACGTTTAATATAATAAGTCGTCTTAAAACAACAACACCTTCTAGTCTTGAAGAAGAATTGAAAATTGAAGAAAATTCTTCTACTGCAAACGAAGAAAACGAAGCTGCTGTTGAAGAAATGGATATTGAGTCAAGTGGGCATGACGCAAATGGTAAAACTGATACCGAATTTTCTGTAAAAACTGAAACAATTGAACATATAGTCGACAAAGAAGAAGAATTAAATGAAGCATCAACAACAAATAAAGAAGATTCAGATTTAGAACACAGCACAACTGATAAGACTTTAATAACATCTGAATCATATTTAAATCTGAATCAGAATAGAATCAGCTCCACAACAGTAGAACCCGATGTAGAATTTGAAGATAACCTTGAAATAGTTAAGGATACTACTACACTTCGAACATATTCGCTTATAGATCGTCGCAAAATAACCAAAACTGCACCCATAGAAGAGTCTGAATCTATCACTAAAATAGAAGTCGAGGAAACTAATGATAATTTCGAAAAAATTGAAGATATTTTAACTTCTCGTAGACCATACCTAAATGCAAGACCGATTCCAACATCAACAGTAGAAACTACTAAATCTACTGAAGAAGAATTACTTGATGATGATATAGATATTAACAAAATTTCTACCACAAAGCGAACGTATTTTTCTCTAAATCGCTCTAAGACAACAACAGAAGTATCAGAAAGTGATCTTGATGAAGAAGATGAAGCAGATATTAGTTCACTTAAAGAAACTATTTCGAGCACACGTCGGCCATATTTAAGTATCAATCGAACATCTAGACCCACTGCACCTACTATAGAGGAATTGGCAGATAACAAGGAAATAAATAGAACTAACGAATCAGAAGAAGATGAAAATTCTAGTCTTCCAAGTCCTACAACTCGCCGAACATATATAAACATTAATCGGCTGGGAACTAGACCAAATACAGTAATAGACGTTGATACTGAAAAACTGAATACTGATGAACTGGACTCTGTTAAAAATATAGTCAAAAATGAGGAATCTGCTACAACGCGTCGTTCTTACACAACCATTAATAGGTTGTCAACAGCTGAATCTGTGAAGATTGACGAAGAAGACGAAAATCAAGTTGATGGTTTCTCTACAACAAAACTAACCATTGTAGATTTACCAACTAAAGTCAGTGAAGATGAAAATGAACCACTTTCGGCAACACTTCGCAGTTATACAAGTTTTAATCGATCAAGAACCACAACAGTTATTGATACAGAAAATGCCGAAGATACAATTGAAGAAACAACTTTGGATGAAACTGTTCGTTTTACTAACGCTCAACAACAAAAACAAGCACGAGTATTGCTAAATAACATTTTGCAAGGAAAACCTGCGCAAATAAAACCTAGTATCGAAGAGAAAAATGAATCAACGAAAACCGAAGATAGTGTAATCGATATTGATACCGAAGATCATCAAACTACGACGGAAGGCACAGAAAGTCAGTCAACAATTGCTTCTCCATCAATTATTGAAAATACTAAAAATGTTGAAGGCATTAATGAAGAGTCAACCGTTTTACCAAGTATAAGCCATAGTTTCACAAATGCCCAACAACAAAAGGAATTGAGTTTTAATGAAATAACTACTTCAACTTCTATTCTTGAAAATCGAGAAGAAAATCAATCTACAAAAATTTTGGGTACAAATTTTACTGCAACTAATCTTACTGAAGAACCGTCAACCAAAAAACAATCTAGTTCATCGTTAGATAAAAAAAAAGATAATCTTGATTCCACTAATTTGGCGGAAATAGCAGTAACTTCATCAGAAACAAGAAAGGGCAAATCTCTTGATGTTATTGATGAAACAACTGATATAGATAAACTTGAAACTACACCTACACAAGCCTCAAAACCAAAACTCTCTCTCAATGATTTAAGGAAAAAAGTAAAAATTGCCCAGTTTAGGCCCGTATCGGATGGAATTATAAGCGATCGTTTTAATAAGTTGAAAGGTAATGAGCATTCAGAGGAAGACGAAGAAAACTTAAAATCCAATATAACAAAACAACAGTCAAACACAGAAGAAGAAACAGAAACAAAAGAAGGTATACATGAAGATGTCGATGGAAACGAGGAAAACCAAACACCTAAAACTGTTGTTGGTCTGCTAAGTCGTACACGACTCAGACCGACTGAGGCTACAAAACCAAAACTCTCGCTCTTAGAACTGCGTAAAAAGGTTAAAATTGCTCAATCTAAGCCAGTTACTGATGGAATTGTAAGCACCCGTTTCAAGCCCTCAAAGCTTGAAACAACAACGGAGAAAATATATACTCGATCGACAGATCCGTCTTCTCCAGTAACTGAATATACTACAGAAATTGAAAATACAGTTGAAGATTCCACAACTTTGCCTAGTACTTCAGGCCAACAACAAAAAGTATTAATTTCCAAAGAAATTTCAACATCTGTCCCTGAAGAAGAAAATCAATCAACAGAAAGTTTGAAAGAAGGAGTAAGTTCGTTCATTCAACAATTGCTTAGTGAAAACAATATCACCGAAAAATTTCTTTCCAATACCACCAGACCTTCTTCGCCAGAAGAAAACCTTACAATAAAAACAGAAACAGATATTAAAAATTCTTCTAGTTTGTTTGAAGAAGCAAGTGTTAATAATAACCAATCTGCAGAAGAACCCACAACAAATTTACTTCCAATTGATATTTCTTTAAATAGCCAGCAGGAAGAAGACACACAAAATTCCAACTCTTCCTTTGTAAATATAGGGCAAGTAGTTGAAACAATTAGAGAAACTGCTAATTCTTCAATTCTATCGAATATTTCCAATTCTTCAATTATCGCAAGCCCAGAAATCGCTCAAACTGAAAAATTGGAAGAAAATGAAGAAATTCAAATACCAACAACTGTCGTTGGACTCCTATCTCGTACCAAATTAAGACCCACTCAAGCCCCAAAGCCAAAACTTTCCCTCCTCGAACTGCGAAAAAAAATCAAAACTGCTCAATCCAAGTCCGATACTGACGACGGAGTTATTAGCACTCGTCTAAAACAAACACTTGCTAATCGAAAACCATTTAACCCTACTACTAAAATTTCTAATAATGTAACTAAGCAAACAATAACTAACTTCACTGTAGATTCCATTTTAGAAAGCACTCATACTAATACAAATCTGTCACTAACCCAAATTAATGTTGATAGTAATGAAGATGTTACAGAACTAGGTCAGGAAAAAGACTCAGACAGTGATGACTCCATTTTAGAAACTAATTCTAATCTTAGCTCGAACACACCTAATTTTAATCGACGTTTTCAGAGAGTACAATACAACCGTACAGATGGACGTAGAAGACGACCCACATCAACACCATCACCAACAACTAGTTCATCATTTAATGATGATGCTATTATATCCACATCAACTTCCAGTTCAGGTTTGACAACAAAATCCACAGAATCTGGATCCACAGTAGATGCAGATTTAGAAACAGTTGTATCATCTACTGAGGCCGTCCAAAGGCGTCGTCTTAAAGTATTAAAATATAAACGTCCATTAAATTTTAATAATAATCTTAGTCTTGATAACTCTACTAATACCACCACAAGTAGTAGTACAAAGTCTGTAGATAACCTTAGTTTAGATGTTGATTTAGATACCACAATTAGTACACAAATAACAACAACAACACCAGCAACAAAACGTTTTCGAAAGGTCATCAGAAAATTGAGGCCTGTTGCTAACAGGACACAGGAAGAAACCCCAACCGTTAAAACTGAGAGACCTCTCAATATCGCTGAGCTTATAAAAAGACTTAACGAAGAAAATCCAACGACTACAACTACTTCGACTACGACAGTTCCGATGGTGGAAGAAACAGATACTGAAACAACAATCGGTGAAACAGATACTACAACATTTGAAGGCATTACCATTTCAGCACTGATAGAGAATGAAGAGGAACCTGATACCACCATTCCAACAGCAACATCAACTACAACAACAACACCAAGCTCACGAAGACCGTTGATAAGCCGTAAGCCTTACAAACCAACTAAACCATCAGTTAATTCTATTACTTTCACTGAATCAAATGTTGTACCCACGCCCAAAACTTATGTGAGGAAATTTAATAGGAATTTCAAGGCCATTCGGCCACCAACTGACTCCAATAATGGATTAGGTTTCATTCAACAAACTTCGGCTCGTCCGAAATCAAACTTCGAAAATCGCAATAGATTAAGTTTCCCGCCACGAACTAGCACCTCAAGACCAATTGAAGAAGAGTTTGACGAAGAATACGATTATAATGATAATGATGTGGAAGAAGAACAAAATCCTCTAAACCAACAAAAGAATTTCATCAATAGAAATCCAATAGAAAATGACGATAATGCCGATGAGGAAACAGATATGTATGATGAGGACGATAACATTGAATATGATGATGAAGATACTCCTGAAATCGATGAAGAGCAAAATGAAGATGGCAATATAGTCCCGCCAGTAGTTATTAATCGCCCGTCAAACCGTCCATCAAACCGGCCATCGAACCGTCCTTCAAATCGTCCATCATTCAACCGCCCAGTTAACAGTCCTAATATTCCTAAGCGACCAGCTTCCATAAATCGTTTCTCCAAAACAGCAAATAAAACTCGCGTAGTAAACCGTCCAATACTAATAACCCTCCCACCAAACCTAATCGGTTCCGATACACCTACACTACCGCAACCAATAACACCACCATCAGTATTTATTTCGACAAACACACGCAGCTACGAGCGTAAGTACTTAGCCAGTTCGACAGAAACAACTCCACAAAATCAGAGTAATCCGCTTCTAGATGATCTTAACATTGATGCTCTGAACGCACGTAATAAAAAAATCTTTGAGGTTAACAGCAAGAAACACACATTAATGAAACAAAAAATTGCCCAAAACCAATCACAATTGAATTTAGATACCACAGATACACCTTTCTCAGACACAACTACTATTTTTGAAGAAGTTGAAGATAATAATTTAATAAATTCACAGGATGATTCACAGGTAGCCATCAGCATCAGTACTGAGAAGCAACCATCTAATGAGGGTCAACTTGTTTTGTACAGTCCAAAGAAGAAACTTGTTACAATAAGTCGCGTTGTTGAGATTAATTCAAAAGAAGATAAAATTCGACGGAAGTCAAAGGACGAAGAAGTAAAGACTGTTGAATCAACCGAGCTAAAATCGGAGGGTTTACCCACATTGGAATCACTTGGAGAGATTAGTCGTGTTAAACATGTGCATTTGGTTGATGGAAGTCATGTTGCAGTTGATGGTCGAAGTACCGTTGCTGAATACACAGCTACAGAATCATCTGTTTTTGTGAGAAATACTATTCCCGAAGTTGAGCCTGATAGTCTAGAGAATACCCGAATTGACTATGAACCAGGTTCAACTTCAGCTCCTGTCAGGAATACCATTCCTGATACAGATTACTCTAACATTCTGGTAGAAACTGCTTCGTCTGTTTCAGTTGATATTAGAAGGTCCAAGGCTATTACCATTCCTGAGGTTATTTCTGATGTTATTGAAGCGTCCACAATATCCCTAGAAGGCCTATTCGATAGTACCCGACAAGCAAAGAAGTTAAGTGAAACAAATAATGAAATTAATGGTCTTGTTTATGCTTATTCTCTCGGAGAAATTCCAACTACTCCGCCAAACGAAAAGCCAATGTTTGTGTCAACAACTCCTTTAACTACAACACCTTTAACCACGACCACACCAACTCCAACGCCGACTCCAACTTACACAACTACCAAAAAACCGATACCAACAACGACAACCTCAACTACGACATCCAAAACTACAACACCATCTCCAACTACTATCCAGCAGCCAATTGAAGCAGTCGAAACTGTAGAAACAACAACAACTGCCCAATCCAATAATCGGGAATATTCCCGACCAATTGTGCCCCTCCTACGACCGGAATCCAATGAATCACCACTGGTAATATCGATTGCAAATTTAGATAAAGTTATTTTGAGTAAAGTTATAAAACCTGATTCAAATTCAGCGCCATCTAATAGACAAGAATTAATTGTAGAAGCACCAAAAGATGGCGACACTGAGTTACTACAGACTAGTTCTAGTGGTGGTATTGGTAGAAGTTTAAATAACAGTAATACTAATTCACTAGAAACAACAAAAATTCAAACCGAAACAAGTTTTAGTTCAGAGACACATGTAGTTAAAAGAAAAAAGTCTTCAAGACGTAAAAATAAGTCAAGGCATCATAGAAAACAGTCAGCGTCGACAACGACAGTAAGAAGTTTAGGTGAAGATGATGTTGCAACAACATTAAGCTACTAAGTTTAGTTTTTTTTTTGTAGTTTAATAAAAAAAATTGAACATTTTTTTGATTAGTTTTTAAACAAGTCTGTTTAAAGTATCTAATAGTTAAAATAGTCTTAGACATTTTTTGGAGATATTCATAGAGTTTTAGAAACATGTAAGTTAAAACCAGATAAATTTTAAGGATACAAAATATATATTATATGATTTTCTTGAATATTAAATGCTTATAAATCATATTACGTCTAATTTTTGTTTAAAACTTCTGTAAAATTTAAAATTAATGAATAGCTTTGATTATTAAAGCTTTAAGCTTTATATTACAAAGCTTTAAACTTTCCATTAAAGAAATTTATCAGTACGGTTTTAGTAAATTTAGGTAGCAAAGTCCAATCTTTATCAAGGTTATAAAACAGAATTTAAAAATGTTGAAAAATTTAATATGAACTGTTATAAATACAACGAAAACTACAACTACTTGCTTCACATAGTCGCTCTTAAGATATCTCCAAACAAAATAGGCAAATAAAGTTAGTTTTTAAACCGTAGCTAGATAGATATATTAGATTTAAATAAATAATATGTTTATCTCAAAAGAGTAGACTTACAATAATTATTTATATTATTCTAGTCCTACATTCCAAATCAGCTATAAGATGTTTAAGCAATTTTATTTAATTTTTAACTTTCAGGAATGTATCCCTTCTTTCCTCTAAACATTTCTTATCTTAAACTCCTTTAAATAGCTTGCACACGCAATATTATAATCTTTGCTTATCTATTAATGTGCAACTAAGTGCTATTTATTATGGTTTTGCTTTTTATGTGCAATTTTATTCAAAATTAAATTAATTAATATGATAATCTTATATTACTCCCAAAAAATATTAATAAGTCTAAAATTGCGCTTAATAAAAATCAATTACAATAAAAACATTTAATAAATTCCCTTTACCTATAATTTCTTATTCAGCTTTTTCTTAAATCATAAATTCACTCTTTTTTTTAATTCATCGTCGTCAGTCGCACGCTATTTAGCTTTTTCTATTCTTTTTTAAAAAATTAACTCTGAAATTTTAATTTTGCTTAAAATTATAAGTTCATTTTTCTTGTTTATATTCGATCAGTCTATCAGAGCTGCCATAGCATAAGATATTAGCAAAAAAAATATATATAACAGCGATTTTATCGAAATCATTTCTAAAAAAATCACATCATTATTTAAAAAAAAATATTTATTGGTTCAGTTTGAATTTTATTTTTTTCTTCTTTATTATATTTAAAATATTTTTTTAATAATATTTAAATGAATAGAATATTTAATTTTTATTTTATTTAAACGAAAAATATAAAATTGTTAATACAAATTTGTATGGAATTCATATAAATTTTTTTCTTTAATTTTAAGCACAAAATAATTGTAGTTACATGAATTAGTTTTATAAATAAAATTATTTTAAGTGAATATATTTTATAAATTTTAATAACACAACACTTTTATTTTTTTTTATTCTTAACTGAATTATTTTACATTTACAGACACCTTGGTATTTAGTTTTTTTTTTTCTAAATAACTACTACCCTTATTTTTTTGTTTGAACACGAGTTTTTGAAAGAAATTCAATCATAGTTGTAAACTTTATAATAGCGCTTGGTTTTGGAATTCCCTAAATTACATTTTAATACGATTATGAGACGCCAAACAAATCCAGGATTAAATTTTGATGATGTCATAATTTTGTAAGTGTTTTAATTATGTAAATATAAATAAAATATAATAGTAAATTACATATAATTTAAATTGTGTTTTAAAAGTAATTATTAATATGTACATAAATAAAATCCAAGATCACTTTCCAAGTTATTTTCGTATTAAAATGAATATTCATAAATTAAACTGACTTATTCATACTTTTGTCAACGAATTTTGATATCGAATGCTTTTCATATAAAAAAGAGTTAAATAACCCTGAGCAGGAGCCAAAAACTATTTAAATTAATAGTAATAATAATATTTAATATAAATTTTAACTTAAAACACCAAATTTCATCAAACACACAATACACAATTCGCAGATTTAAAAAAATATACTTGTTTTATTTTGTGGTTGCCATTCTTAGTTCGGTTTTTTGGTTTGATTATTTTTTGGAGACACATAACATATAACAATAATATTATATAAATCGTTGTCTAAGTGGTAAACAATAATAATAGACCTGATAAAATAATGACGATTAGAGATGAAGATCATTTAAATTTTAAATCTCAAATAAGAGTATAACAGGTTATTTTTACTACAAAAGTATGGAAAAAATTATTTAAAAAAATATTTACTTGACTTTTTTAAACTTTTTGTATGCACAAATTTAGCGAAATGTGTTAAATAATTAAAATTGTTCATCCGAAATCTTAGTTGGTAATATTACAAAATATTTTAAGTAATTAAAGTGCAATACCCGTTCGCAGGAAGTTTAAACCCCTAGAGCAACCAGTAAATAAATTTAATCAAGTTCTAAACAAATGATTTTTTTAGTGTTTAAATAAATTATTTGTACAATTTGTAAATGCAGTGTGCTTTTTAAAAAATACCTTTTAGAAAAAAAAACAATCAAAATCAGCTGAGTAATTTAAAAGATATAAACGTCAAAACCTATTTCCATTACGAAGTTTATTCAAAACTGTTAAAGCCGTTTTTAAAAGAAACTAAAAAATATGAAATTGGAGAATTGAAATAAATCAAAAATTCAAATGGAGTGAAATGGAATAAATATGTAGGTTTAAAATCCTATTCCAACTAATTTAAATTCAAATTAGGAAATTTACGTTTAAGCAACGAGATAAATAACTTGCTGATTTTGGGGCTTAGGTTTTTCTCTTGTAAATTTTTTTTTTCAATTCGAACACTTATTGAAAACCTATTCATCGTCACCGCAAAGTGCGGCTAGTAATTAAAAATGAATTTTTTACGAATAGAAAACGCTGCAGTATTAACGACAAAAATAACAAAACAAAAATTAAACGCACGACTGAATCGCGAGTACTTGCTCATCGTAAGCAAAAGATTCTTAATGGAAACAGCTGAATATCTATATTTTAAAAATCATTTATTTTTATTATACAATTTGTTTAATTTTTTTTTTCAAAAAAAATGTTGGTATCACAATTTTAACTTCTAATAATATAAATTTAAAACCATAATTTATAAAAAATCCTTGCAGGTACCCGTTTCGAAATATTGAATTTTTAAAAAAATTCAAAATGCAAAAAAAATTATTTATCGAAAATGTTGGTAAGCAGCATTATTTTGAATTTGAAGGAGCTTCTGAATAACATTTCTATTGCAGGTACCGCTAACACATATCTACATTTTTATGTAAATATTTGATTGGACAAAAATTTATATTATACATTATATAATAGTGCACAGAATATTTTCTTTGTATTTTTGAAATCCCTTAATCGGTTTTAAATTAGATTATGTATTTCAATTGTAAAAAGGTCATTTAGTTTGTCTTAAACAAGAGAGTGCGGTTCAATTGTGAAGATAGGTTTTTAGAGCTTTGGCGGCTAAAACAACAATTTTATATGAGTTGTGTATTACTCACGACAAATTCAAATATGTACATCAGTAGTTCATAGTGTAGGAAATATATTTAACTAGCTACTTTAGCCATATTCTCCATTAACAGAACTATCGAACTCTTCAAACGTCGGATAACTCTTTCTAAAAAAAATCTACGTATTTCCTGCAATAAAGGGTAAACTCCTAAAAAATAAACAATGTCTTCAATTGGGCTTAAATCGCATAGAGAACAAACCGGATTAATATCTATCCGTTCTATCTGGCTTTAAAGATCAGACTTATATCTGAAATAGAGAAATCATTTGTAAAATAATTTTTATCTGCTAAATTCAAATTTAAGTTAATGTATACTATCATAGATTATATGATTCCCTAGCCCTTTCAAGGTGAACCTGATGATACCTGATAATGCAAACGCAAAATATATATTTCCAACCGGTTACATTGTCGGGACTCAATGGAACTCAATGTGCCAAGGAAAGTGCTTGCCAATTCTTAAAAGATCTATCGTTGCCTCAGCCGGGGTCTACAAAATATATTTGCCAACTTGATTGCAACCAATTTTTCCTTAATATGAGCCTTGATCCAAAATATTTAAAATCATTCCGAACTTCTATATTGCCGTCATCTAGTGTGTCCAGTTTCTTATGTAACTATCAGAACGAATTTGGTTTCTAAAAATCATTATCTTTGATTTGGTTGCACTGATTTTGAGATTCCGTAAGATACAAAACATTTTCAGCTTATTTATTTGAAGCTAAAGTGTCGTTGGGTTATCAGCGAAAATAACAAGATCAGGGTTTTATATAAACATTTAAAAACAAGATTCCCCTTTTAGAATAATATCAATATCGTTAATAAACAATGCGAACATTAGCGGGCTAATGATGCAACCTTGCTGTACACCTATTTCTTTTCTAAAGGAATCTGACTGGATTTTACCACTGTAAAGCTGTGCTCGGGATAAAAAAGGCTTGCCTTTTTAATGCAAAATATTAAATGGCAGGTACCGATATTTTTGAGGCAAGGCAATTATTGTTTGATAAACATCTTTGAAATCACCTTAATAGCTTAACTACCAAGCTTGAAGAAAATTACTTTAACGACTTGGACTGTAGGATGATCTACAGGTAGACAGATAGATAGGCGCAAATGCGGAACCACTTTCATATTGTCAAGTTTAATAAAAATCTCGAGTTACTTTTTCTTCAAATGCAAAATTTGCCCTGTAGTGCCTATATAAATATATAAATAAAAGTGGTACCTCAAAGTTTTCGAGATACTGGCGCAAAGTTTTAAACAGCCTGATGTTAACGGCTTATTATGATACTACTTAACAGTTTGCTAATACTAAAGCTCTTTACTAATATTTTCCTAATTTTAAACACTTTTTAACTAGCACCATACTGAATCTATTTTCTTAATAAACTACAACTAAACACGCCTAAAATAGTGCAAAATAATAAACGAACATAACTTTTTGAGGTTTTTAAATGTCAAAGTGGCATATGGATTTAGTACGATACTAAAAAAATAAAGTCGCCATTTTGTGATGTTAACTTTAGTAAAATGTTGAGAAGATAGTACGATACTAAACTGGTTTAAAATTAGTAAAATCCTCTTTTTAACCTTTTTAGTATCACATACTAAAAATGATTTAACATATTACTAAATCGACTAAAATTTTGAGCCACTTGCGCAAAATTTTAAACAACCTACTATTAAGGCCTTAACACGATACTAGTTAACAATTTACATAGTAGCCTACTAACTTTTCATAAATTTTAAACCTTTTGTTAACTAGTAAAATGCTAATTAACCAGATAGCAAACCATTTGTAGGGTTTGAATTTTGATGAACACATTTATTAATTATTATAATTAATTAAAATAAAGTAGCCATTTTGTGATTTCAACTTTATTAAAATGTTAAGAAGATAATACGATCCTAACTTCGTTTAAAATTAGCAAAATCCTGTTTTCAGCCTAGTATCATATTAAAAATGATTTAACAAATTACTAAATTGTTTAAAATTTCGCGCCACTGTTTTTAAAGAATCAAAATGGTGTCCAATTTCCTCTTCAGTGCGCTCATTTTATTCTATAATCGGTGTGATTGATTTGTTTAGCAAATATAAATTTTTGTAAATATAACAGATATACTTTTAATTTATATACTAACTTTTATATAATGGTGCAAAATTTTAAACGATTTAGTAAAATATTAAAGCTACTTTTAGCAATTTACTAAGCTTAAAAGATGATTGAGCTAATTTTAAACGATGCTAACATTTTACTAAAGTTAAAATCACGGAATGGCTACTTTAACTTTCAGCTAAATCAATTATGGAATCTGATAGTATATCAGTCTTGCACGCGGGTTGCCCAAGTTCGAGTTCTGCTGGTGCTCAATATTTTTTTTTTTTGGTTTTTTTTGTAAATAATGAAGTTAAAATGATGAAAATCAAAATAACTAATACCCTTTTAGGGCACATGTTGGGTTTTCATCAACATAATTAATTTACAACGCATAACAACAATAATTGTGTTTATCAAAATTCAAACCCTACAAATGCTCAGCTTTCTGCTTAATTAGCAATTTACTAGCTTAGAAAAGGTTTAAAAATTTTGAAATAGTTATTCAATCAATAAGCACTTAGGAAATTACTAACTAGTAAAATTTTAAGCCCTTAAAAACGGGTTGTTTAAAATTTTGCGCCAATGTTTTTTTTTTCATTATGTCATAGTGCCAGTGAATAATAAAATTGATGTCACCTTCTTCGTAAGAAGCATACCTACGCGATTACAATCTTCTAAAATATCTTGTTGAAATGGAAAAAAGATATGTCAAGAGTCACGTTTACTTATTCTTAGGAGTTGTATTCATACAATTTAAATATCTTCTTCATTTTGTGTTTGTGGAATCTTTTTTTTATATTCTGTTGATTGCATGCAATTACTTTTATCGTTGCCTGCAGGGGCAATTCAGTTATAAGACTGTTGTTGAATCTCACTTGACTAGACCTCTTGTGGAACAACTTCTATAAGTGTTTTCGATCAGTCTTAAAATATATTAGTATGAGTTAAATTTATATTCACAACACCACAGTAATGTGTTGAATTTCTTGTGCGATTATACACCATGTGTTTGGTAATGGTCAACCATTAAGATGGTCGCCGCAAAGTACTTAAATAAAATGATGATCAATTATAAAGAATTGATGAGGAAATTTTTAATTGAGTAAATTTATTCATGCGTGTTTTAGTTATTTTCTTGTGTAATTATTATTATTACATATTTGATGCATTGCAAACTTTTTATTAAGTAATATGCTTTGATGAAAAAATAAAAATAAAACAGTTAAATATTATAAACTAGAAATCAATTTTAGTAACAGTGTTGTGGACATTAGTTACGACTAAGGGAGGAGTAAAGGATTTTTAATCGCATTTCAGCATGAAGAGATTTGTTTATGGTCGATTTAACATAATATCAACTTACAAATCAATGATCTATAAATTAAATTGTAGGAAATTGAACTTATGTCGTTTTCGGTTATTAATCAGGTAGATCTCTCCGATCCGGGATCCCAAACGAACAAATAAACAGTATAGGTTCTCAATTATGAACCTTTATGGCCGACTAAAATTTTTAGGAATTCGACTTTATTTCTGGAGAAAATTGAGAAATTTTCGTGATTGGAGGGAATTTTTGTTTTTGAAATATATGTATGTATAAATATAGAAACTGTAGAGACTAATAAAATTCAGTCAACCAAATAACACGATATTGATTTTTACATTAAATTCGAGTTTGACCTTTAGTGTGTAAGTGCTTCTGGTTTTGATACTGACTTCAAATCCACAAGCAACTTGCTATTCTTTCCAGGAGAATAACTGTCATTTAATACCAATCGAACACTTTGTAAGGCATTCGGAAGGCCTTCAAATGATCAATCGAAAACGAAATAAGGAACTTTGTCTCATCGATGTATTTTTTTTAATTACGGCTTTTAGGATTTTGATTAAACTTCTTATTTGTCTGTATAATTGTATGTACCTTGATCTAATGCCTAAGCAGATCGAGCGCTTTTTTCAAACATGTTAACTAAGCGTTTTAGTTGTTTTTTTTCGAGGAGAAATTGAAATTTTGCTGAGCTCCAAAAATAACGGTATATGCCATACAATCGTTATGAAAAAGTTTTATTATCTCAAAAACAAAAATTTGTATAAAAAAGTTAGCTTACCATAAAATTTAAAATAAAATGTTATTAATGATAATTATTTTTTTAAATTTATTTTATTTTTATTTTTTACTTTCTCTTGATGTCAGAGAGAGAAGAGAGCGAGAGAATGTTGCATTTTAATGTTTTCGAAAACAATATTGTTATATTTTTGAAATGAGAAACTTAAACTTGTTTTTCCTAAAATACTATATTTCGAAAACGGTAGAACATTTTTTCTTAAATTCCGTTCTTAAATGTATATTGTTAAATAATTAAAAGTTGCCATACCAATATTGACTATGATGCAGATAATCCTAAAAATCATTAATGACTTTTAAATAATATTTTGCTGTTAGCTCTTAGAAGCTTGTATATACCATATGATCGAACATAATAAGAAGTATGTGCGATCTAGTCGTGCATTTTATTTTTTTTAAATAAAGGGATTTTTTTGTAAAATGAAATGAACAAAAATTGATCGGAGATGTTTTCGAGAAAAATAATATTTTTTGCGGCTGGAAAGCACTTAAGACTTTGAGGGCACTTTAGGTTTACATTTGTGGCTTATTGGTATAGAATTGCGATTTATGGAAACTATAGAAGAAACAAATTAACAAGTTAAATCGCATTATCTCACAATGACGCGTCCGGCGTCGCGTCGTCATCGCCTCTATGTTCATCCTATTAATAAACGACTAAGGCCCGTTTGCACATACGAATCATAAATATTTATGTTCGACTTAAAACGCTTAAGGGATATTTTTTCCTCCGCGTAAGCTGTCACATAAATTCTTAAGTAGAACTTAAATACTTAAGTTTTGTGTCAGCAAACGGGCCTAAGCGTGTTAGATCTGAGAAAAATAATAAATTTGTCATAAATCAAAAATATTATGGTTATGTGTGTCATCTAACACCTTTGTACGTAATGGAGCAGATATTTTTTCTTTTATAGGGTTTTCGTTTGGTAAATTTATATTTTGATCTATAAATTGATTTTTTTCGTAACACATTTTCAGATTGATTTTTATTTGCGTTATTATTGACATTGGTGTATATTTGTGTCTGTAAGCCAGCTTGTGGTATCAGTTATCTTGTCAAACTGATAGCCGTCAATTATGATGCATAGTAGTGTTAGTAAAAGAGAGGTAGGTAGACTGCCGAAAAATCAAGATCTGAAAATCAAAGCCAAAATTGATTTTTGTATTTTTTTACCAAACGAAACCCCCATTATATTAATACTCTTGTTGAGAACCAATGTTTTTCCTTGAACGAGAAATATTCAAGGACCCCCTTTCTAACAAATCTTTCCACCTTAAAAACTGATCAAAAAAAAGATCCATTTACAATATACACTCCTGCTCAAAATTAATGCACACTTTTGCACCTTTAAAATTAGCACCTGTATCTTCCTTTTAAGAGATTAAAAACGTTGTTTTGCCATTTTTTGTTGTTTTTTGTTTAATAACGAGCAAACAAAAGAAAAATGTACCACAGTATTGCTAACACAAAAAATAAAAGAAGTGAACTTAACAATAAAGGAATTCAAAAATCGATAATTTAAAAAAAATGCATCGAAAAAAATGAAAAGCCTGAGATAAATCGTTTCCAATTTTGTTCTCAATATTTGGTTTTGCCTCCTCTAGCACGTATGACAGCCCGAAGCCTTCAATTCATTCCTAGAATTGGGCTCTGCAGGTCTAGTTTGGAGATGTACTCCCATTCCCATTCCTCTTTCACTACAGTTTTCGGTTAACCAAGGTTCCCGTAACCGTTGCCAAAAATATCAAAAAAAATTATATTTTTGGTCGGTTACTGCAACCGTTGCCTTATATGTATCATTGCTTACTGTATTAACAAGGAAGTTCGATTCGATTAAAATTAAATGAAAAGAAAATGGCAATTGAAAATAATGAATAATGTCAACAATGAACACGCAGAACTGAGGTTGAGGCAACAATAGTTGCCACGTGTGTAGTGAACAAACAAAACACGTTGCTGCAACACGTTGCTTGGACGATAAACACAAAACAAGAAAAAAGCAATACAAATATTAAAACTATACTGAAACCATCAACGTAGGTGAAATAATAATGTAATTTCTGCTTTAAATTTGAGCACGAGTGTATAAACAATCTCAATTAATTCCAAAACTATCTTTGGAGAATTAGATATTCAACTGAAATATTATTATTCCCACAAACTGATAAAACATAGGTTATGTAGAAATGCTTCGTATTTTGCGTTCTTACTTGCAAGCTTATAGGTACTATAGGGCAAGTTTTGCATTTGGAAACAAAATCGAACTCGTGATTTTAATCAAACTTGACATTACGATGATAGAGAACACCAAAAAAGTGGGGCGTGCAATTCAGTCTGTCTGTCTGTCTTAGGCTCTACAGCCTAAACGGCTACAGCACTTTTCTTCAAACTTGGTACTTAAGCGTTTTAGGTGATTGTCTAAAATAGATTTTAGAATCGTTTTTTTTAAGTCCAAAACTAACGGTACAATTGTTTCTACCATCTCAATTATATCGAAAACGGCTCTAACAATTTTGATAAAAAAAAGTGTGTGCGCTATTTTGGGTACATTTTGGTCAAACATTTTTTTTAATATTTTGTTATTAATGGTACCTGCCATACAACCATTTATTTGATTTTGAACTTTCTCATAAGCGGCTTGACGGATTTCGATCAAAAATTTTATATAGGAGGCTCTTTAATTTATAAATAATACTGCATATCAAAATTTGTGTTAAAATATTTTTTTTTTGGATTTTTGAATAAAAAATATATTTTTTTTTTTGAAAACTCGATATTTCGAAAACGGGTGATGATTTTTTTTTTAAATTTTGTTTTTAAGTTTATATGTACTATTAAATATTTAAAATTCTCATGCAATTATAGGTATACAAAATTAAGTAAAAAACGACTTTGAAAATATATTAATAGAAACCTGTTGCAAACGATGTGATCGAACATAAGAGCAAGTTCGAGTGATCCAGTCAAAACACATAATACAAAAATTTACTTGAATTAATTTGGCGCATACATATACAGCTATCCAATTATCTCTCCAATAAATGTGTTTAATATTAATCTTCTTGCCTAGAAATCGGGTCTTCTTACAATTTAATACGAGTTTAGGGCCAATTTAGTCAAATTACAGACAAATGTTTGAACAAAATACCTAACCAATCAAAATGAGTAGAAAAAAATCAAGTTTTAATGCCTCAGCAATTAAATTTAATAAATAAATTCCTCATACATAGTAATTAGCGATACAATGCCAAATTTCATTAATAACTTCAAAAATACGAACACAGATCCATTATTAAATCTTCTTTGTTTTTGTTTATTTAGGAATAACTTAAACCTCTATTTATTATCATTATGTAGTTTTATGGTTTTTTTTTACGATTGTAATCATCAAAATTTAAGCTGACAAATTACATGTTGTATGTGTGAGGTTATATCATTTCCGATTTTTTGTTGGGTAATCAAAAATGTATAACTTACGTCATAGATTATATTTTTAAAGTCGTTGAGGATAGAAATAATCGAAGGTAGGCATTAAACCTCTTTCTCTTTGTCGCGAAAGAGAGAAAGTATTAGTTGAAAATGGAACCTGCTTTCTGGAAGCTTGTCTCTTATTTTTTTTTTCGATTTGTTGATAATAAAACAGTAAAATTGTTAAAACGCCTGCATCGTAGATTTATGTTCAACATTCAATTCAGTTAATTTATATTTAGCTACCATTGAAGCCCCCATAAGCCTTGTATGACAACAGAAATAAAACTTCAACGGGAGTCTTGCATTGCAATTGCATTTCTGCGCTTCATTTATAATCAAGTGATGAACGTGCAGAGAATTGCAAATTCAGTTGGAAATTCGCTACTAAAAATTTAATATTAGGCTTCTCATATTAAAGATGGAAGTCGCACATATAAAAGTGCAGTTTTTTTTTTTGTTTTTGATCTGCCGCAAGAATTTTAATTTGCAAAACCGTCATATTCTTGGAAAGCGATCGGGATCAGACAAGTGATTGATTAATTTAATTTAATCCACTGAACATACCATTGCCATAGTCATCGAGTGGAATTAAGACGATTGAAGCTTTGATTAATACTTTTTTCTTATTTTTAGAGATAAGTTGACTTAAAGGCTGAATAAAAGTTTCATTAAACTGCAATGAGTTATTGATATTCAAGAGACCGTGAAACAAAGCAGACAAATTTGTGTATTCGATTAAAAAGATAAATGATATTGAACTTTTCAAGGTTGAATTTAATTTTTCAGTTTTCAAGTTTTTTTTGATTAAAGTTTTTTCTGCAGTTTTTTTTTGTTTGCATCGAGTGAATTGGTCATTTTTGGTATTATAGTTTTTGAATATGTTGTTTCAATAGTTCGAATGGAACACTAAATTTATAATTAACTTTACCGTTTATATCTAACCAACTTTTAGAAAGATTATTAGGTTAATTTCGTCAGATTTTGTCTGCAAATACATATATTTGAATACAACTGTATTCACAAGACAAACAATTTAATTGTTTAGCACGTATCTAAACCAAAAACAAATCCTACCTTCTAACTGCTGGATTAATATTTTATACGATCCCAAATATAGTTATTACAGTGGCGGGTAGATGGGTTTTTAGTTTTGTAAATGGTGTTAGGGGGTGCTGTAACTAACTGTGACCCATATCGTTTGCTGAGATGATATGAGGGATAATTAAACGCGCCTAAAGCTCTCCAACTCAAAATGTGAATGGAATTGATAGAACTATCTTAAAACTTAATCTATAGATTTTGATTATATTTTTTTGATTTGTATTCTTCAAAATCAATTATCTTTAAAAAAATTGTTCAACATCCTGCCCAAAACTGGTGATTAGCACCAATTTGTGCTAATTCATATTCCAGGCCTAAAAATTTGGTAGTATGTATTGAGCAGAAGAGAGTGCTCAGAAGAGTGTAAAATATTTCCCCTTATTTATATCAGCCCAATACATTTGTGTGAGTATCAAAATATGAGCAGCACATTTATGTCGAATTCCAAACAACCATTTCAAAACGATTTTTTTTTTCTTGTTGTAAAGAACTTGCACAAAATTTTGTGCGTGTGAAGTGTATGAAATCTTGCTAGGGACGCAATATTTGTTTTGACATATCAGGTTGACGTTTGTCATAAAAGAAAAAATGTGTGTCTGTCTCATTGTCGCTGTCTGGTTTTTCCAACAGTTTTTCTTTAAATGAATGTAAAGTGGTAAAAATAACAAACAAAATTAATTTCAAAATTAAATAATGGGAATTAAAGCCAAACAAATAAATAAGATGCGGATAAACCATTGGAATTAAAATGTTCTCCATTTTTTTGCCGTTTAAAAATTTACTCAAACCGTTGTAGGCTTTTTTCGACTTCATTTCTCTCTGAGAAAATTTCATCCCTACTCTTCAAAATTTAATAATTTCCTAATATTTGCCCAAAAAAGTTGTTTAAGTTTTCAGTTTAAAATTAAAATACTAAAAAAAGCATTTTACAAATAATGTATAGATATTTCAAAGTAGTTTCCAGACGCTGCATTTATATTTTTATGATACTCACTACGCAAATATAGTGTTACCAATTTTTGCAAAAATTGCCATTAAATTTTTATGTTCGCGTTGTGTCATTTTCATACTTTCTATTATTCTTCATGAAAAATGAGTAATTTGTTCAAACAAGCTACAGAATATTTGTATGTCATACATTTAAGGAAAAAGCCCAGTTTTTGTTTTATCTAGGTTATCTAAAACGAATAATTCATATGGCCCTGATTCTAGAAAAGAGCTTTAAAGATTTTGATTCAAAATTTAGTTCATTTCTGGATATTAACTATCCAGATTATTAATAGCAACCAGTGAAGTGGGAGCCAACATTGCATTTATGTGGTTGAATTGTTTTTATCTGTCGTGGGTAGATATTCAAGTTAATGACAATTTTTCGCATTCAACATTTATGCTACCAGATTAAATTGGCCCAACAAAGCTACGTGCCGTAAAAATGCTGCCCACACCATTATGTAGCTCTTGCACCATGTTAAATCGTGTTGTTTGTGTGTGTATTGTAGATTAAACATTTAACCTTGTAAATAGTTATGGTGTTCATCAAGTTATCTTTAATCCAGTAAAATACTTCTATTGCCAGACATGTGTAACCTTGAAGAATTTTTTGCAGATTTTAATATTCGTCGTGACCTTGATTGACTAGAACTAGTTCAAAACAACATCTACATACATACTTACATATATTGAAGATTAAATATGGGTCTGGAATTTAAACCGTTTGTATAATTTTAAATTCAAAGGATTGACTAGTCTTATTTGTTTATATTTAACGAAAAATTTAAAAAATTAACGCATTTTTTAAAATTGCGTATTTTGTTCAATGAAATGTACTAAAGAATATCAAAATTAAAATTAAGTATTTCTTTGAACAAACAAAATTATAATAAATTTGGTCGATTCATTTGCGAGACATACGGAAGAACCTAAGAAGATAAACAAGTTAATCATCTAACCGCCATTTTTGACGAGGCAAAATAATCCATTATTTTCATGTACAATGGGGCTGTAATAGAATGTTTTGTAAGATTATTTAATTTTTTTTACAAAATACACCTTTAAACAATTTTCAGGTCAATTAACAATTTCATTCTGCTAGGATAAATATTGCTTGATATGTAAATAAAATTTAAAAAAAGTATATATTTTGATACAAAATTATAAGGAAAAGAAAACAAATGATTGAGTTGAAGATACACGGCATTCTTACTAAATAGTTTGTTTATTCCTACAATTTTCTGTGTATCTTTAAATTTATTAATTTCTTTCCTTATAATTTGGTATTTTGTATTAAAATAAAATAATAAGAAATATTTGCTCCATCATAATAAAATCGTCAATCACTCTGAAAATTTTTTTAATGAAATTAATAATTAAAAATTAAATAAACTCAAAAATAATGTTGCCTGGTATGTTTCTTTTGCATGATGGAGTATTTTACAAAGGTATAATATTAAAATCTATATAAACTAAGAATGTCGAACCAGCTAATTAATACAAAAAAGACTAGCTGCCTATGCTAATATAGTAAGTGATATTTCTTCATATAAGGTTAATTCTAAACCTTTACTAGATAAGCCAGATCAATAAATTACATATACTTAGGCTCGACTTTTGGTATATTCTAGTAGTGAATGTATTATCCAAAGCAGACATTAATGTCTATTGTATGCAAACAGAAGACGCATATTCAAAATATCATAACAAAAACCTCTCGACTTCTTCACTGAATAACATGTCAAGTAAATTATTGGACTTATTTGTTCAAATGAAATTTGAAACAAATAACAATTAACTTGAATTCGCGACAAGAAACTCTACTTATCAGGTTTCCATTTCCGAAATAAATTAAATGTTGAATAAAAATAAATTTAATGAAACCATAAAATTCAAATAAGTTAAAATCCCCAACTTTTTTATGACTGTTTCTTTTTGTTTCTAATTCAAAAAATACGAAAGCATTTTGTTTAAACCAAGTCTCATTATGCATATTCAACAAAGTGCTGAATAAAAATTCAATTCAAGAATATTGCCAATTAATCGCTCAAATAATGTATATATTCAAATAAATTTGAATGTTAATAATATACACCACAATTTTTTTATGCAGTCAGATTAAAATAAATATTTTATTTATAAATGTGGGTAGTGTCTTTTAAAAAAAAAAAACATCCACTTTGAATTACGCAATCAAATTCAAATTAACATACAAACATTATACAACCACAGTCACAAATCAAAATTCCTAACGTAAACCAAATCTATTAAACTATTCATCCCACATTCAAAATTCTATAAATAAAAACGTTATTAAATAAAATATATGCAAACAGCTAGTCTCCGTTCATCAATGACTTTTCAAAATGAAGTAAAAAAATATAATTTAAAGTTTTAATTATTACATATTTGAATTTGTAGAACTTTTTTTCTCTAACTTATATATTCACTTAATTTAGGAAATATATTCAGCACAGTATCCGCTTAATGTATTGATGTAGATTTATTTGCATTGCGTAGTAGTGAGTAGAATAGCATCACACTTATTTTCAAAAAAAAAGTATAACAAAATAAAACCAAAACCCCAATCCCAAAGCAAAAGAAAAAATATTTAATTCCAATATTCAAAATTTATATAAAAAAAAAATATATTTTTAATTTAATTTAAGGTCCGCACAAAGGTTCCGGTTCGTCGTCCACCAAATATTCGAAGACGTCTCTTCACGACAACACAACCTGCTTCCAGCAATTCTACCGATGAACTAAACACTGATACTACTTCCACGATCAGCAGTATCACTACAATTTACGATGCTTCTACAGTTGCGGCTCCATCAGCGACCAGTCTCTTCAAGAATAACCGACGTACTAGACCAAACTATCTAACCACTATATCGGCGAAGCTCAAGCCAACAGCAAAAGCCCTGTCATCTTCATTGAATCCGGTTGAGATGATCGCATCGACTATCAGCAGCACTGCTTCGGCGGCAGCGTCTTCAAATGATATCACGTTCGTAACTGTTAATAAATTGTCAAATCAAAAGTCTCCATCAGGTGTGATTCGGCGTAAATTCACTAGACCGTTGAATGGCAATAGATTAACGAATTCTTCAGCAACGACGCCGTCAAGTGGTAGTGGGAGTAAGCAAACGGCAGCGGAGACCTCAGAAGAAGTTGGTAAGTTCCTAAATTTACATATGGTGTTTTTTTTAGGTTTAGTTTAATAGAGCCTCTAGTTAAATAATACGACAAGTATTATGTAGAAGTCATAACTTGACGAAAACAATAGTCAATGTTGATATTCGACAAATTATTCAATCAGATTTAATAAGTAGAATTTAAAATAATGTTCATTTGCTTAAAGTTTAATGATAAATTTTCAAAAGTTAAGCACAAAGCACCCTGTTTAAAAGCAGTTTTACCATGTACGGCTGTTTTGTTTTGACTTTGCCCGGCGCGGCTGAGAAGGCTATAAACTGCATTCCACGTTATCTCTGCCTTCTTACTATTTGCATTACCTTATATGAGTCAGAAAAACACTTAGTCAGGGCTCATATTTAGATAAAGGTATAACTCATATGGGTTAAGAGTAGTTTTGTTTCAAGTTTAAATTGGTAACTGGAAGTTGGCTGTCGGATACGTGTGTTAACACTTTCCCTTTTATGTTGAACTTGTATTTCATCATCTTAAGAGTTTTTTAGGCTTTTGCTCAGTTAATGAGATGGTTTGCTGTGGCGGTGAATTCATTTAACCAAAACCAAAATAAGTTTGGTGAATCTTTTGATTTCGAAATAAGATACAATTTCCGGGTATCCCAATAAACAAGCAAAGTTTTGTTGGAAGACATTTGTGTATGAGTATACATAATACCTGCATGTGAGAGAGGTTCACTCTTCGAATACGTAATGATGGGGAATTGTTTTTTTAAACCAAGCGTCCTTTTTTCGTTATCTCGCTTTCTTTGTCTTATTTGGAATTTATATGAGTGACAATTTTAATTTGAAATCTTGTGTTTGACAGATAACCGAGTTATTACAAGGTGTGTTTGGCAGATAAATTATTTTTGTTTTATAAAAAGATTTATAGGATTGGTGTTGATGTATATATGATATTGATATTCAGAAGAAGGCAAAATTAAGATGGATTTGAATAAACATGGGCGAAGTGCGTCAACAAAAATGAGTGTGGATTGATGAGTTGAAATAAATTACAATATTGTGAATATCCAACGAATGAATATTTAGAAATAAGAAAACTAGGCTACGTGAAACTTATTGAAAAATATATTATGTGATATTTTGATAAATGCATTAGAAAGATTTTAAAATAAACATTCATATATAGAATCATCTTTGAAACGAAAGAGTTGATGCTCGAACTTCTCTTTTTTTTGAGAAGATAGCAATATGCCTACCGCTTTATTTGAAAATACTTAACAGGATATAGTTTAAGGTTCTTTATTGGAAATGCAAATATTTATTGGAATAAGCTAAAAATATATTACTTAATATTTAACTTGTACAAAGTTAAATATAAGCAATAGCATGCTTTCAGTAAATCATTATAAACATTTCTTTAAAAGAAATCGTTTGGAAACTAATAGCTTTACTGAAACAGTACATATAATAAGATAAACCAAAACAATGTAAATTAATTATAATAATTTACATATGTAATAAATAAATAAAATATTGTTTTAAGAAAATGCTGAATAGCTGCACTAAAAGCAGGAAATAGCTCATCATTGAGGTGGCAGTGGCTCAGTGGATATAGTGCTTGACTGCTAACTTAGACGTGTATGGGTTCGATCTCCACGCGGCAGTATTGTTTTCTATATCTCCAATTTTAATTGGATGCCGCTCGTGGGATAAACTGATATAGTAAATACCTAATTCTCAAATCCACTGTGCCAACGCAAAAATTCTTTCCTATCTTTCTATTCCTTCTAATTAGTGTCGTGCAATTCAGGTTGCATTGAAAAAAAGGCCTTAGGCCTTGCAGGCATATAGTTAAAATTATTATTAAATGAGCATAATTCCTTCTATAAGTTATTTAGTAACATTTTAAAAACGTAATGCTCTTTTATGGAAGAAAATAGATACCATAAACATCTGTCTCTCAGTGTGTCTGTATATCCGTAGATAGATTTTCTTCAAACTTAGTACATACATACATATATTGTTTTTTCGTAATATGACCATGTGTTTTTTGTTGATTTTTTTAATGTCAAAATAACTGTTCCTGCCATATAATTTGTTTAGCCAAGAGAAAAATGTTATTTTTCACAAAAACGCATTCAACGATTCTTATACAAAAATTTCAGTTAATTGTAGAGACAAGAGGTACTTTCTCGAAAGTTTTTAATTGTCAAAAAATTGTTATGGTAATAGTTCTTCTAGTTTCTAGTATAATCATTTTTACTTGCGATATTATATACTATCCTCTAACTAAGGATACTAAAATAATCGAACCAAACTTCAAATTACGATGATGGAGAACACCAAAAAAGTGGGCCCGCAATTCCGTCTGTCTGTCTGTCTGTAAGACGCTAGGTGATTGTCTAAAATAGATTTTTGAATCGTTTTTTTAGGCCCAAAACTAACGCTACCTGCTATACAGCTTTTTTCTAACATCTCCATCATCGAAAACGGCTCTAACGGCTTGATGAGAAAAGTGAGTGCATTACTTTAGGTATATTTTACGTTTCAGTGAAAATTTTGTTTGAAATATTTTGCCATTAACGGTATTTGCCATACAACAATTTTTTTGATTTTTGACTTTCTCATAAAGGTCTCAACGGATTTCGATCAAAAATTTTTTATATACAACATTAAGTAAAAAACAATTAAAAATATGTTTAGATTCTTAATTAGTTAATGAGCGTTAAATAAAAGACGCAAATTCTCGATAATACTTTGTTAGAATGAAAAACTATACTTTTAAATTCCTTTACCATTTACAGAATTTCGGAAGACAGAATTTTGGAACACGAATTTATTTAGATACAAGATTATGACTCAAGTTCTATTGATTGCATTAAAAAACTTCAAATTTATATGCACTCACGAATGAGTAATAATATTCGATTTTTTATACCAATCCAACACTTACTCTACCTACCTACAAATATATGTATAATGCCAGTAAAAAGAAAACATCATTTGTACATAATTTTAAAATGGTTGGAAAGTGAATTTACATCTGTGCCGTAAACACAGATTCATTTAATTTATGCTAATATTAAGTCATAATGGAAACACAGCATTATATTTGTTTATAGGTCTAAACTTAATTTACTTAAAATCATTAATGGTTCATGGATTTTCTTAGCTAACTATATAATGTTTGCATAATATGTTGAAACCACAATTATGTTTAACTAAAAACCATCAAGCTTCCTCTGTACGCATAACACATCTGGCCATATTATTCCATAATAAAGATTCATGTTCATGCCTACCTACCACCTATTCTGCTTAAAAAAGCTTCCCAATTATTGCAAATTAAATAGCAATATAAAAATATGTACTTGCACAATTATAAAAGCTGCAAGAAATATCTATAAAATCTTACAGAAGCATATATATGTATATATTGATTTTTTTTTTTAAATTCATTAACATGTGTCCAATCTGAACAGCACTAGCTGTCATTGGGCTTTTAGTTTATCATCGACGCATGGTTCAGCAGAAATTACGAGATTTCATCATTGACCATTGGTAGCTATAGCATTGTATGCTTGTTAGGTATGCAAAAAACAAATTGCTAGATTCATAGTTGCAAACAAGAAGTTATAATTACGGTGTTGATCTCGCGGCAGATGGTACACAGACTCGATTACCTTGAAGCTCGAATGCATTTGTATTAAGGTAAATATCAACACTTAGAGAAATTCTTTACTAAACAAATTCGAATGCATCGAGTGTTAATATATATAGCTGCTTTACAAATTTAAGCATACAATTAAAAAAAAAGGAAATAACAAGCCAACGGCTTTTTGTATGCAAACACGAACAAACTGCTTGCAATGAAATTATGCATTTTTATTTTTATTTGTTTATGTTGAATTGTGTTTTTCATTAATAAAATTCGAAGTGTTTGCAAGTGACAGTATGTATATCTAGTATATCTAGTTTTTTTAACTTTGGGCACAAATGTATACACACGGGGAAGGTGTTATTTTATATTATTTTTACTAACTTTGGCCAAATATTGGATTTGAGTTAAAAAACAATCGATCATCTTAATGCTAGACGAAATGGAAATAAGAAAAAGTTGTTTTTGTCATAATCTGCTTGTGCATCGGTCTGTGCATCTACTTTACATCGTAGTTAAAATTATTATCTTTGAATTTAAAATGTAGAATATTTATCGTACATTTCACCTTAGATTTTTTTCTATGGGTTAGGTATCGAAATTATTATTAATTTAATAAAAGAGTTAAATATTGATATTATTATTTGAGATTTTTTTCACTGAAAAAATAAAATAAAATGCATGACTGAATCATACGAACTTGCTCTTGGAACTAACAACGTTCGTTCATGTATGTATGACGATGTTTGTGGATATGCAATCTAGTTATAATTAGATATATTTTAAGGCGATGTAGATAAACTTACTTTGGTCTTTAGATTAATGAATTTTAAGCTAGATTATTGTCTTTTTTTGCCTACAATTTTGAAAACATTCTTAGGAAACAAATTTAGAACATCAATTTAAAAGAGACATAAAATATTAATTTAGAAAAAAAATAATTCCACGGTTTTTGAAAAATTGAACTTTCGAAAAAAAAATGATTTTTCGGAAAAAATGGTTTTATTTCAAATCGAAATTAACCCTTTTTGAAAATTTAAATATGTAATATTATTTACACTTTTAGGGAGTTTCTGCATAAAATAAAATTATTTTAATCAGTTCAGCCAATATTAAGAAAGTCGTTAACAAGAACGCACAAAAATATTTTCTTTTAATGGAACACATTTTTGTATTAAAATTCTTGGAGCCGTTTAAAAAAAAATGTTTTCCTAACTCTTTCTTAACACTTATATGGTAGGTATAGGTAGCGTTGTGCTTATGTTTAAGAAAAGTTGTTTTTTTCGAGTAGTATTCTAGAAACAATATTTAGTAATATAAAGAGTTTTGAAGGAACCGATTAAGTGGTTTTAGAAATTTTGTGTTTTCAAAATAAAATGTTTTTTCTTATTTAAAAAATATGTATTTGGGAAAATTTGGTTTATACAATAATTTTTCAACTTTTTAGTAGCTTTTGCATACAAACTTAACTGAACCGTTTTCCAAAAAATCAAAAACCAAAAAATGGTTCTATAAGAATTTGGTACTTCTCCTAGAAGTTATTACAGTAGACGCTCGATATAGTAAAGGAATAAAAACCAGGCATGTTCAGTATTTCGAGAGAGAATTTTTATTAGTTTTTCAAAGCTAAATTTAATAAGAACTACATAAATTGAGGATAGTGTGAAGTACATAACTTTTTTGTATTATTCTTAACTGTAAATAAGCAATTTCACAAACAGTAAATAAAAAACAAAGGCGGAGTGAGGCTTGACAAAAAGTATATGCATTTAAATTTTCTTTGAAAACATTTCATGAATAAAACAAAACGAAGGAACATTTCATATCACTTAAATAAAAAAGACATTAAAAAATGCTCTGCAACTCATAAAAACTACAACAAACAAATCCATGGAAATTAATATTAACTATCAGGTACCAAGGTAGAAATAAACTCTGGTAATCGTATGACAAAAAATTAAAATGCGGAAAAATAATTCGTCGTTTTCGTTTGTCTTTCCTCAATTAAAATTGTTTTGTAGAGCTTTTTCTTGTAAGCGTTTTAAAAGTAAAATATTAGAATAATCTGCATTATTATGTGCCGCCGATTCAATGACTTTATCTACAATAATAACAGCATCCTTTGATGAAACTGTACATGCTGATTTATTCACTTCTAATTTCAAATCTTCTTCATAATTTTCATTTTCGGCTTTTTCAATATGTCACCTATATTAGATATTGTATGCGTTACGTCTTTATTTATAATATCAAACAAATTTATCATATCTTCAGAATTATTTGCAACGTTTTGTTGTCTAAGAACACTGAGGGGGATTTCATCTTCTTCATCAGAACTTTCGTTGGCTTCCGAAATATTTTTCCAACACTTTGCGTTGATTTCTACATCCAAGTTTAAAATTCTGAGAAAAAAATCGGTGTTCACTATATCGAGATTTTTGTGTTCACTATATTGGATAGTTCACTCGAACGAGATTCACCATATCGAGCGTCTATTGTATTATTATTTGACAAAAAAAATACGAAAAGTACATTTCGGCTATATTAATTAACTGATTTTTTTATAAATATCGTTGGAGCTATTTTTGGGAAAATATGATTTTAAAATAAAATGAAATAAACGCCTCAAAAACTCCATACAATATTTTGGTTTCTTTCCTATGATAAAAGACCCAACTTTTTTTTAGCGTTTTTGCCTGAAATTTTGTTTTTTTTTAAATATTTTTTTGGGCTTTTTTTCCTTTAAGAATAATGAAAAAGTTCAAACAAAATAATTTGGAAAAACACCAGGAAACAGACTTTTTTTTCATATCAAAAGGAAAAAACGCAAGAAAACTAAGTTTTTGGTGCTTTTTTCAAATCGAAATGAAAAAAAACGCCAGAATTTGGATTCGACACAACGTGCAAAAAGAACGACATTGCTTGCTCTAATATAGGTTTTGGGATTAAGTCGAATTTGGCTGCATACAAAATTTTGTGTGTAACATTTATCTTTTGTCTGAATTCGACTTTATTTCACAACAAATGTTCCGCACAATCTATTTATTCTTTTGCTCTAATTTTCAAGCCCGTTTTGGAGCTTACACCAGAAAAACGCTAATTTGTCTGGTCATTTTCCCAAAAAGTAAGGAATATGCCAAATAGTCTATATTTTTCGGCGTAATTTTCATTGTCACTTTTTAGATGTTTTTTTTCCTAAAATATGTTCGGTGTTTTTCCAAAATTATTACGCCCAAATTACTTGGGCTTTTATCCAAAACACTTTTTGGACGTAATTTCATTGAGCTTTACAGTTATTCATAGTCTTTAAAAAATCAAAGAAACCCGTTGAAATATTACTAAAAACATAAACAATGTTTTACCCTGTTGCTGTAGGAGACCTAGTTTTTTTAGGAGTTGTTCATTCCAAAAGCAGGTTGGATCAAAATCTCAAGCGCAGTTTTTTTAAGAATCCAACACATGCGAAATAAGAAGCAATATGTTGTTAAGTGTCCCTGACTGCGAAACAAGAATTAATAACAAACTCAAATAATGCTTCGCTATGGAAATGTATTATGGCAGCATTTTTTGTGCCAATTTTTTCATAGTTGGTGTGAGTTCGATTTATAGGGAATCACCCTTATGTAAATAATTTTTTATTAATTACGTAAAATAATATATATTAGATAATCTCATTATCTCATTATCATCAGCAACAGATGTTTCAAGAACTCAAAATCCGCTTTTTAAAAGGCGATTTCCTCCAACAACGACCGCTGCCCCTGTGACAACAATTCCCCCAGCGCCAATAGAATTCAACACAGCCCCACTTTTTCTGGAAACGGCAATTCCAGAAGATCTCGACCAAATCGCAAAATCAAGTATTCAAGAGTCCAAGTTCTTCCACAATCAAATTGGCGACAATCTATATGAGCACGAACACTCCGGCAAGGTATCGATTTCAACGAGTATCTTCAGGAGTACAACTCCAATTTACACAGCCTACGAAGAACCAATTACAAGGCGATTAGGTTATGCAGTGTCCTCAACGAGTAAGTTTTTTATGACAATGCTGTATTTTGTTTAAATATTTCTGATGATGTTTTAAAATAATTTTCGGTATCAGGAAGACCATCTTTACGTAGGCCACAAAAGACCACTCCCATTCCGGAAAATGTGGAAGTTTTCATCAGCCGCAGACGGCCACAGAAGACCCCTGCACCCTTCAACAAAATCATTGAAACTCCATCAGGACAAACCTACAAGCCATCCAGTGATTATGATTATTATGATGATGGTGATGAAAGGGTTATAGATAAGCCTACGGCCTCACAGGTAAGCTCTGGCCTCTTTGCATTAAGAGGGAGTTATTTAACAGTTGTTCCATTCTCCTTTCCTTGCAGGTTAAAGTTGTCCTCCATGGCAAAGGAATTATCGAATGCTTGGACCAAGGTAACTTCCCTCATCCGTTATCATGTAGGAAATTCATTTCCTGTGCAAAATTTGAGACCGGAGGCGTTGTCGGCTGGGAGTATACCTGCCCTAAAGGTTTAAGCTATGACCCGGTCGGTGGAATGTGTAATTGGTCTGCAGGCCTCGGTTGCAACGAGTAGATTAAAATTTTAATTGAAATTGATGAATTTAGAATTTGAGATTGTATAATTTTTGGACTTTAGATGAGACATCATCATCATCCAAATGACCACTCGAAATTATTGTTGTAATTAGTTGACTGATTTAATATTTGTATGTGCGATTTTAAGCTTGGAAATATTTGTTTTCAATTTTAAAAAAAAAAGGTTATTGTAATTAAAAATAAAGAAATAACATTTTAAATGTTTCTCGTTGCCCATAATATTTAATTTTATTATATAAGTTAAATATACTGTAGTGTCCTTTTATATAATATAAGTAAAATGCGAAATATATGAAAATAATTTAATTTAATTTACATTAAAATTGTTTTTGTGCGTCGTTTTCTATTAAAATTAAATTTAACTAAATAAAAAAACAAAAAATTATAATTTTTCAAAATTTTTTTAAAGAAATATTTCAAAAAGTAATGAACTCGCCCTAAAGTGTATCTAGGTTTTTTTTGTAGCTCGTTGACGTAACAAATAAACTGTCAAATTCAGATGAGATTTGAAGCAATGTATGCAATTTGTCATTTATAAAATTGATATTAAAAGAATACTGAAATTTAATTTAATACACAGAAAAAGAAAATGGAAATCTCTAGAGTTGTGCATTGTGCATCGGGGGAATCTGACCAAACGACATGAACTAAGGAATTAAATAAAAGCTTTTTGTTTTTGAGAACTGAATAACCCATTTTTTGACATTTCTTTTGTCAAAGAAACCTGAGGCAACCGTGAATGAACGTTATGTGATAATGTAAATAAATTGACTTTAATTAAGAAATGATGAAACCGAGGTCTGTTTGCACAGAAAATTTTAAAAAAATGTGAAGCGATTTTCATTCAAATTTTAAAAATCTCCTCTAAAATTCGACATATGACCTTTATATCTTCATCATCAGATGACGACGAAGACAAACACAAAGACAAAAACGAAGCTATCAAAAACTCCACTAATAGCAAGTTTCATTCAAGAAAAGATAGGCACTTTCTGTAAAAAGATTTTATCTTTTAAAATTTTCAGAGTTTCATTCTAACAAAAATTGCAGATCTAGATCAAATGTTAGCACGAAAGATATGATCTCTGATGGTTTGGCAGATTTGTTCTAATGCACACATACATGTAAAAAGTCTTTTCTGTCAATGGTAATTTTTTGTTATTATTTTGTTGTGAACTTGTGAACTAGTGCTAACAAAATTTAAAAAAATAACAAATAATGGACCAAAATATGAATAATTTAGATTTTATAAAATTAGTGGAGTTTTTGATTGATTCGTCTTCGTCTTCCTCGTCATCAGATGATGAAGATATGTTTTTTTTTTTTCAGGAAAGTGTGTGTCAGTCATTCACCAATACTACAATTAAATCTGGAAAGAAATTTCATTGAAAAGATCAAATCTCGATTTTGAGAGGAGATCTTTGAAATTTCAATGAAACTCGCTATAAATTTATGAAATCTTCGTTCATTTTTTGTTTATTTTTTTTTATTCTTGAGCACGGACTAGCACAAGTTCACAACAAATTAATAACAAAATATTTTCTAATTAACGTTTGACTGAAAAGAATATTTACATGTATTTGTGCATTCAGATCAAATATGCCAACCCATCAGAGATCAAATCTCTCGTGTTTATAGATTTGATATCTGATTGCTCTTTTTATTGCAATGAAACTCTCAAAATTCAAAAAGATCTTTTCTTGAATGAAACTCGCTATAAGATTGATGCCATTATTTATAATTATGGTGTTCCATTTGTAAATAAAGATATGATTTTTTTGTATATTTGTGTACGGTCGTATTAGGAAAATTGTTATAGGTGTAGCTGTCGAAATTTGTTTATTTTCGTTTATGTTTTGATAAGTGAGTTTGCTCATTTTTTAATATTTTTTCAAGAAAAGAAACATTTAAAATATATGAAATTAATTTGGATGATTACATAGTCACTATAATGTTAAGGGATTTGTTAAAGTCGACATGGAACTATTGGAGAATCGTTTGGTGAGTCCAGGGCAACAAATAAATGTTGTCAATCTAATAGCTGTAAATTGTATTGGTATTATTACAAAGAGTAGTACATCTTCCGAAAATGATCTATATTCAAAAATAAATCAATTCATCATGCCCATTGGAAGGCAAAAAAAGGGACAAATCGGTGTTTTAACAGATCTAGGCCCAAAATATATTGATTTATTTTACCAATGAAAAACCGTTATGAATCATTAATCAACCATTTCGGCCAAAAAGCCACCTCCCTCCGATTGTGTGATTGATTCTTTAATGTTGGATTCCAAGACCAAGGCTTACGTGGTGCACTGTATGGTAAATGCGAGAAAACGACGTCAAGACTCGCGCTGCGTTGCAACAAAGCCCTGAAATTGGTCGAATATCAGCAGTTACAATACCCATATTCAGAAAACAAAAAGGAACATCAAATAAAAGGTAAAATATAGCCTAGTCTCTCAAAAAATGTGTGAAATCGTTGTCTCCCTCATGAGTCAGATTCCATCCAACAACAAATTTCCCCTGGAAATTATATTTCCGATACCAATAAATTCCATCTGAAGAAACAAAAACTGTAAAAATACAAATTATAAAGCCACAATATTTGCAACAAACATTTAGTTTAATTATTAAAATATATTCAAATTTATAAAAATAAAACATCTTTTTTAAACTAAAAAAAACACCCATCACTATACTGTGTCAAACTGGACCAACTATGCCTCTTTAGTAAGCAGATCCACGCATTCTATTGTTTCTCATAGAAATCTTGGCATTTTTGCCATATGGTGATTTGGACTTAACCCTCATGACAAAATCGCCTTTAACATCGTAAGGTGTGGTATAACCCATCGGAATCCGAATGCCATGGCATCGATGTTTGTTATAGTTTTTCAATGAATTACATTCAACAGCCATGAAGTTTCTTTCACCACCAGGCATCACAGTCTCAGCATAGTATCTGATAGCTTTAGTCATAGCGTCGAGAATATTTGATGACTCTGGGGGAATTGATCCGGGTCCACTGGGATAAAAATCAGCATCACCATTGCTATCCGATCCGGCTCCATGTGAAGTAGTGTGGATAACATCAACAAAATCGGCAACACCTCTATTGAGTTTCGATTCCATTTGCTGTTCTCCGGTGAAAATCTTTGAGGGGTCCAAACCTGTGACACGACGAAGTTGAACATTCCGTTCTTGAGTCACATATCTTGCAGCAGCACCAGCTACATGAGCTCCAACACTGTGCCCAATCAAATGTACGTTGTAGTATGGAACGAGTTCTGCCAAGTTCACAATAGCCTGACCAACCATCTTTCCGGTTTCTTCAATATCTAATTTGGCCCAGTTTTGGAAGTTATTCAATGAATTTCCCAAATCGATAACCTTAATTTTGTAAAAAAAAAAAAAAATTATTAAACATAAATCAATCTATACAAATCTCATATTATGAACACTTACAATGAGACTGCCAGTGGAGGGAAGATCCCATGGATCAGTATTCTGGAGACGATTGTCATTCGCCTGATAGCGTGCTTTGTAGGCTTCGAGTAATTCGGAAACGGCATCACTTGGGTCTTCAGTGTTTGATGGAAGTCCAGTTATGAAAATGGTCACCTCGCCAGTGCTTAATTGAGGATAGTTACTTAAAACTGCTGCTGGATTCTTAAGTGGAATAGATACGTTGTCATTAGGGGTGATCAGATACATTTTAACTTGATCCGCATTTGGAGTAGTCATCTGAGTATCAGTATTTTGACTATGAGAGCTTTGGTCCGCTGGAAAAAGGGTACATATCAATATCATACATTTTTTTTAATGGTTGTTATTTCAACTTACCAACAGTTTTCAACAAATATGATCCTTGATCCGCGGGCATATTCTTCAAAGTTTGAAACGAGATAGTTTCTATACTCGGATTAGCTTGGGTAAGGTCCTGAGTCCAAGTGGCATGATGCTGTTCGGAGCTAACTGTCCGATCAAATTCACGCTGTGGCTGGGCTGCCATTGTATTGGGGTTCCTACCAAAACTTAGGTTAACAATACTGGCAAGCACAAAGATTGGCAAAGCAATCTTATTAGACATCATCCTGGATTATTTTGTATTTGCAGGTATGTGGGAAAGGTACTCGAAGAACGTTTAAACAAGAACTAATGAACTCGAACCTTCAGCTGATCAATTTATACCCAGAAATCATGTCTATTAAATCCAATAATTGCTTAAAAAAAAGACAGTGTCATTTTTATTTATAAAATATAAAATTGAACACAAAATGCAATTAAGCTTCTTCAGCTGAAAATAATTCATTCAATAAATCAAAGCAATGCATTTTAATCCATGCAATGGATTATATTTCAAGACCGTTGACTGTGTGCTGATAGGGTATTTTATTTTATGGGAAAGTGATGACTCGAATTTGGTGCTGGTTGACAAACAGAAACGCAATGCTAATTTGTGATTTTTTTTGTGTGTAAAAAAGACAAAACTGAAACGAAAAAAAAACTGTTCGTGCACTTTCTGAAAAAAATGCTGTTCAAGTCTGCCGTCAAATTTGGAAACAGCTTGATTTCAGTTCTATGTTGAAATCGAATGTAATTTATGCATATTCATACATATTTAATATGCCATCAAAAGGTTCAGCGAAATATTGGCAGGAAGATTAATAAATAAAAAAAAAATAATGGTCTACAAATTTGTTCATATTTTGATTATTAAGGTACCTGTAGGTACTATGTAGGTATATAATATGTACATTATACTTGCAATTCAAAAGTACTTGTACTAAGGTCTTAATAAATAATATATAGGGTAGGGAACTACTGAATTAAATAAGGCCACAGGAAGCCACCGGAAGGATGCTTGAAAATCCTAACGGTTAAATATAAAAAAAAAACAAAAATTGGAAGAGCTAGAGCTCTTGAAAATGTTTTTTTTTTTTAAGTAAGACATAGGCTTGGATTCAGTCCTTGTTTTGAGATCGTGAACTTCCCCAGAATAAATTACTCTCGAACAAAAACTTATGTGAAATGACAGCGAAAATTCCCTAAAAAGTTAATTCCCGATACCAATAAATTCCGAGGGAGATTTTCGAGCATCATTCACAGTCCATCCGTTCAAAGAAGAAATTTTTATTCTGAAGAGCATTTCTTGATACAGGTTGACCCAAATTTTCTTGACAACAAAATATATGACACAAAATCTGGGCTTTCAATTCGTATGTTCTTGATATTATTGCAATAACTAACAATTATACCTAACAAAAATTGTATAAATTTAATTTAAGTACGTTTGAACGCATCCACTCCATGTATAATCCATAACTTCAAGGGTTTCTAATTTCTATTGATGTGTATCTATTAATTAATGGCGTTTTTTGACAACCCCAATCCGGAAGCTTTTTCCGATCCACGATCCCACTTTTTTTTATTCGGACAATTCTGAAGTTTGGTATTATTCTATATGTAAAAAAGATATAAGTAGGTAGATACTTTGAAAATAAATCAGAATCAAAAGTAATTTTTTGTTGCACGATTAGGATATCTAAACTGACAACTGTTGAGTTTGACGTTTAGGCTCCCGGAAAGTACTCCAGAGGAAATTGCGCCAGATTTGTTTTTTGGAAAGAATTCCAGACATTTTTTCTGACTTAAAATTGGAAAAAAGAGCTCATTTTTTTTTTAGCCATAAATATTGGAAACTATGCCAGATAGGTGTGGAAAAAAAACCTGAAAGCAAAATGGAAATTAAGCCAGAAAATTATTATTTTCTGGCCTAATTTCCAAATAAAGTTTTGGAAGCAAGGCCATAAAATGTTTTAAGGTATTTTCAAACAAGACGAAGGATGTGCGGGCGGGGGCCACATGACATATTGTGAAATCTTTATTGAACACATAAAATAGATTTCAAATGTGAACAAAAATTTTAAAAACCAAAAACAAAATTCGGGCTTGTGTTTTTTGCAATTAGGTCCACGGCGTACAAAAAGCTTAAAGTGTAAGCAACCCCCTACTTGGACCAATATAGGATTTGTAATGGGTACAAGTTTTGGTATATTCAAATCAAAAAATCAAAACAAAAAAATGCATGTACCCAAACTTGTACCCACCCCAAATCTTATATTGGACAGGGGGGTTACCCGCCGAGCTTTTTGTACGCCGTGAACCTTTCCATTTCCTGAAATAGTAAAAACGCCAGAATTTTTTTTTTTTTGAAAAAAAAAGACCAGAAATTTAGGAAAAAATGTCATAAAACTTTGTCTTTTTTTATAAGGAAAAAAAGGCCAGAATTTTGTATGAAGAATTTTCTGGCGTTTTTGCCAACAAAAAAATCTGGCATAATTTCCAGGAGCATGACGTTTAAGTATATGAATGTGTGAGTGCCTGTGATTTCGATTATGATTTCAAATCAAGAAGCAATTTCTCTTTACAGAAACAGAACTCTCATTCCCACGTGATAACATTCAGAAAAAAGTCCAGAAGTTTCTGAACTATCAAATAAAAACGACATAAATTTGAGTATTCCTCAAATTTTCATTTTAAAAATAAGAAATTGCATACAAAAAGCGAACCCAAAACAATACAAATGCTTCAGATTAGATAAGAATTTGCAGTTTATTTCTTATATCTTCGCAGAAATAAAACCTAGAAATACTTCATGGCGAACTCAGGACTACATCAGAGGTCTCAAAAACACGGAATTTGCTTACTCAGTTCAGGTTATTTTTTTAACGCCTTACGGCGCCGCCTCCGCCGTGTGAAATTGAAGAAAGATTGGACAAGCTGTTGCTTAATTGAAGTTCAATCGGTTAGGTAGAGCAACAGTTTTAAGTACAAAGCGAGAAGTTTCATCTCGCTTCCGATTGGTAATCCGAAAGAACTATCCGAACCGGGATCTCAATCGATCAGTTAACACTAGATTCTCGATTCGGAAGCTAAATGTGAGTGCATGTGTAAGGCGGGAAATTGCAAACGCAATTTTTTGATATTTTGTTTTATAAATTTATGTCGAATTCCAAACAACCAAATATTTCATATTTTTCTGAACACAATCTAATTATTTCTAAGCAAAATCTTGCGTTTTTAATAAGATTTTATAATCTTAACATGCAAACTATTTTTCGCAAGTTCCTTACAACAAACAAAAAATCGATCTAACATCGATTTGAAATGGTTTTTTGGAATTCGTCATTAGTAGAAACAACACTGAATTCGAGTTTGACATTTAATGGAATCTGGATCTGATTTTGATTTATGCCGATTTCGTTTCAATAAAACCATCGATCTGCCGTCGATCCGCTATCATTTTTTTCTGAAACTCAGATTCGTTTCTAATTAAAACAATTTTTTTCAGATCCGTGTTGAATCTCTTTTCCGAGACGGATTTAAAACGAATGTGTACACAGATTCTCAATGAAGATTTATTTGGTGCCAGTCTACAGATAAAATAAATTAATATTATTAAAAAATAAATATGTTGTTAAAACTTCTTGGAAACAAATATTAAAAAAGTGCAATTGGATTTAGGAATTCCCCCGCGGCGAAATGAGAAAACAAAAACGATTTCTTTTTTTTTTTAAGAGCTAACTCATTCAAATTTCAAAGAATCCCTCTCAAAATCGAGATTTGATCTTTTCAATGAAACTTTTCTCCAGATTTAATTGCAGTATTGGTGAATGACTGACACACATTTCTGAAAAAAACATATCTTCATCATCAGATGAAGAGAAAGGCGAAGCAATCAAAAACTCCACTAAATTTATAAATCTTAAATTATTAACATCCTGGTTCATTATTTGTTCATTTTTTAAATTTTGTTAGCACTAGAATCGAATTTATCTTCTTTCCAGTTGAAGAACTGTCATTTGATGTCAATCGAACTCTTTTATGTTGAATTATAAGCAACCATTCCAAATCGATCTTAGATCGATTTTTTTGTTCGTTGCAAGCAACTTTCAAAAAATAGTTTGAGTGTAAAGTCTTTGAAATCTTGCTAAAAACGCAAGATCTGTTTAGACAGAATTTTTTTAGAAATAATACGAATGTGTTCAGAAAAAATCGAATGTTTGGTTGTTTGGAATTCAACGTTAGAAGAATTCGGAAATCCTCCGAACCAATGACCAATCGAAAACGACATAACTCTTACAGAAATGCTTGGCAAAAGACAGCGTGGACTAGAATATTATGGCCTTTTCGATTGGTCGTCCAGAAGGCGTCCGAAGTCTTCCGAATGCTTCTGAAACTGTTCGATTGGTATCAAATGACAGTTCTTCTCCTGGATGGAAGAGAAATTTCCTTCTGGATTTGGAGTCAGAATCAAAACCAGAAGCACGCACACACTCACATCCACTAAATTTCAAATTCAAATTAATTTATTCACGTCATTGTTTTGTTTTGGTTTGTCTGTAATATTGTAGTTTCAATTTCTTCTCTTTAGAGAATTGAAATTATGGATATCTTTTCCGAAGACAAATTTTCCCTTCAATAACTGTAATTTCGCATTTTCATCAGGAATAACTTCGAAATCTTCTACATTTGTGCCAACCATGTTTACAAAATAAAATAATCACAAATGTGCGTTTGACATTTCTCGTCTTACACATACACTCAAATAAATTTTCAGAATCTAGAATCTAGTGTTTACTTGTTCGATTGGAATTCCGGATCGAAGAGTTCTTCCGGATTACCAATCGAAAAGGACATTAGTCCAGTCATTTTAGGCATTTTAAACCCCAATATGCGTACCTACTATACTTAAGAAAAGAATCAGTGCTTTTGATTACAAAAAATTATGTTTGTTTTGTGGACCACGGTTAACTTCTATAACATGACCATCCGATATTAATGCATTACACATAGAACATGTATCACTGATTATGAACTGTTTAAGAGCAGAAAACAATTAAAATAACGTGTTTAACACACAGTAAATAATTTTCATCTGAACTAAACACAGTCCGTTATTTGGATAAGTTATTGTACATTTTAATAAGTTCCTAAGCCTCTATAATGTAAGTTTATTTGACCGAAACCTCCAAATATCAGATAAAAGTTTTCAAGACACAAACATTAATAAAATGCAATAGAGTTTACGCCATGGTGTACGGTATACAATACCGTATGTGAGTGCATTCTAGTCGCTTTCTCAGCGCTCTACTCCGAAAAGATAATTTTACTAGGATCAATATCGATGTCGATTTTTCACATCATCATTACAAAACCGTAATAGAGGTGTATACAAAAATTCTCACTAGGAATTTTTCCGCAGATAAAACCTAAAATGACTGGACGATATGGAAAACTTTCGACAATTCGATTAGTATGTTACCTTTATATATAAAAACTTATCGCATATCTTCCGTAACATTACGGCTGTAATACAAGTGTGGTCTTTCCGAAAACCGTAAACAATATGAAGTCATTTAATTTCATAATATTCTTTGGCAGGTTTTCGATAATAAAGTTTAAATGATCGCCCTAAATTCATCACTATGAGAGTTTTAAGAAACTGGTGGAATTTTAGCTTTTATCCATTTCTCCGTATAACTATTGTTGTTAAAATATTAGAGAGGTATATTACGAAAGGCAACGCGATATGGGCGTGCATTTGTATTTCATCAAATAACCCACTGCATTTGACTGCATTGATAAGAACGTAACAAGTAATTCAGTGTTATCGATCATTGACGACTCTTTAGGGCTAGCACTTAATTATGGAGGATCTGTCAAAGTACTTCAGAGAAGTAAAGCCCAAGGCAAATAAATTGTAGTTACTATTAAATAATGTACATACATATATTGGATCTTATATTGAATAAAAATTTCCCAGGAAATTTTACTGTCATTTCATCATTGTTCGAAGGAAATGTATTCTGTAGGAGATTCATAATCACATAAAAAATTTCGAGGGAATAAAATATTCCGTGGGAAATGAAATTACCTGGGAGATTCCCGATAGGGCCCTTTTTTGTAAATATATCAAAAACTATGTTTTTTTTATTGTTTTTGGAGGTTTTAGCAAAAAAAAAGCACTCGCGAGCACCTCTCTAAGACGCTATATTTGTTGGGTATATAGTTATACATAGTTATAGTTGTTAAAATGCTTCAGAAGAAAAAACGACAATTTCTTTAAAAAAATGATAATTTATTTCGCTAATTAACACGTTTGCTAATATTCGTGTAACCAATCCCTACACAGGTCATCAAAACTTGTTGAGCTCCGGCCGGTTTCTCATCTTCGTCTTCCTCCTCCGGATTTTCCAGCTTGAATGTTATGGCAAAGAAATCCCGTAAGTGTTGTAAAAAGTGCACTGTGTATTGTGACAGAGGTCCTTAAAATTAAAAAAAAAGCAATCAATGAAGTCGTGTTATTTTTCATAATATCAAACGCGAACAACATACCGGTCAAAAATTTAGACACGTTCTTTTGCCCGAGAGCCATGAAGAGCGCAGCCATCCACTGGAAAGACGAGTCAACACAACCTCCTCTATAGATCTCATCGAGGAGTTTGTGTGCCGCTTCTTTTCCTAAGTCTTCTGGTACAGATGGTTCGCTTCCCTGAAAGTAAGATATGAGTAAAAGAAAACCAAAATTTAACTGAATTTATTTACCGCCTCTTTGACATTTGATACACACTCGGCTGAAAATATAACACCCTCAGTTGTTTCAGCTACCAAGTTAATGCCATAGCCAGGACTGTTTCCTGAAAGTTTGCCTTTATTCTGATCTGTGTAGATGTAGACATCCGTAAGGAAGTTCAACATGACTCCTTTTGCCGATTCGACAGTTCGATTCGCCATAGCCGGGGACACTTTACATGCATACACAGTTCCTCGGATACGCTTGACCATTCCCTGCTTCACGCATTGTATGGCACGAAAATTCTTTCGAACTGGGCATCGGAAAATCACTTCACCACCTCCTTCCGGCATGACTCCTCTTTTTGTTACTTTCAGTTCCAAGCCTTCATCGACAATTAGGAAACGTTTAAGCAATGATAAGGCTGAAGTCTTCACATTATCTACCGATGGTGATTCTTTGCTGTTTGTAATTCCGCGTAGTGTGGCATGAATCGGGTTTTTACAAAAAGGCCCAAGTACAATCAACACATCCAAATAATACCCGATTCCTCGTTCAAGGCAGCAGTCGTGATGAATGGTACCCCCGTGCAACAATCCCGGACTAAACATTACCGAAGTTCCCGAGGCATTCAACTCGATTTTTGTCCCATTTGTGATTTTGTCCAGCAAACGAATAAGGCCAACTTCGAATTCTCTCAAACCGGGAGTAATGTCATTCCTGCGAATATCGATGATTTTCACTGATTTTCCACTCAATATAGAAAGTATTAGACGTTGTTTCAAGAAATTACTTCCTTTGAAAATAAGAAGATTATTTTCTTGAGCAAAAACTGGCATTTTCGTACAAATATCTGAAATTTATTTTAAAAGACAGTTTTTGTAGAATGAAAACAAAAAAGCGTGCGTTTGTTGACAAATGGCACTTTGACAGTTATTTGAGATTTTGATATCGTCCTTAAATCTGTGTTACCGACGAATGATGATGAAAAGCAACTCGTAAATATTAAGTGCTGCCAAGTATCTTAAGCTCCATTCGATAAACACGTCTAAAAATTAATTAAATTCTTCAACAATTTTTTCACAATATGAAGAGAATTAAAATGCTAAAACGTTACATTTCCCGACTTTCTGCAAATTTGAGACATTGATAGCAAAAATACTTCACCAAAATTCTATTATTTATTATTATACAGACATATTCAATAGACATCACAAAAACACGTTTTAAGAGGTAGAATAGTTATGCCCCCAATCTAGTACAGGAACAAATAATAGTTTACGGTAATCAACGTTGCGAGAATTTAGAGGTATTGTAACTTTACGTAACAAAATTATAATAATTGCTATTGATTAGAATTTTTGTCAGTTAAAGGCTGACAAAAATATCTGTCACTTTTTAAACTTAAATTAAACAAAACTAAAAAAACACCAAAGCTACAATAACCAAATAACATTTCTAGACGCCAACTTTCGAATTTTTCTTCTAATTTTACTAAAACTTTTTTGTTATAAAATAATATGGGTATTTAAGGGTGTAAGATGTGGATATTTCAATTATAAATACAACTTGATCTTGCAAACGTTGTGTACAAAGTTTAATAAACTAGATAAACAATCTTTGTCACTAATAGAATTTTGACTTTTAACACAAATAACACATTTGCATAATATTGTATTCGCCCCGTATAATTTTTCGTACAATCATTTCTTGTTTAGTATTATTATTGTCTATTTATTTTAATCGAGAGCAACCGAATCCCAATTCCTTTGTAGATTAGATTAAAAATTAATTTATTTAAAACAATTTGTCTCTCATATATTTTAACATGCATTAATAAGCATCGGCCGTAAGAACTATGATAGTTGTTTGTCTGATATTTGTTTTGAATGACAGCGGAATGACAATCACTTACGAATATAGCATAAACTAATAACTTAAAGACCCGAAACCTCTGCTTTCATTTGACATTTGCCTACAAGCTGAAACACGCACACAAATAACTTTTGTGTTCCTCTTCCAATAGACACATTGATATAAACGCACACAAGAATCTTTTCTGTTCCTCTTCCTATAGACACATAGACACCAAAGCCCTAGTAATTTGTTTTTGTTTTGTTTTTCGATTTCACATCTATTCATGGATAGAGTTTCAAAGGTACAAATACAACAATGTAAACAAATCGGTTTTGGGGGGTGAAACGTATGAAGGTTTCCTATCTTAGTATGGCTTATTTGTGGAATATAGGATATTATAGAGTAGAGTGCCTGGGATTTGTTGTAGAGGCTAGGCTGAAATTCCAACTTGTTTAAAAATTTCAAACCGCGGGTTAAAAAAATATATACGACTCAGTAATCTGAACAGACCTTTTCATTTTGTTTTCTAATTTCTTAAAGTCACAACAAAAATAAAAGGAACACGTCGTATTTTACCTCCTCGATTTCGCCTTTTCTTTAATTAGATATGAGGCAGGCCAAAATTTATGAAACTTCCAAGGTCTAACAGTAAATATATTTATGTGTTTATGCCAAGGTCAAACTGTCGCATAATCTTCCACCCTCTACATGAAAAGCCTCGAAATTTTGGGCGCAGTTGCATTGCTATTGCCGAAATGAAATTCGTATACATATCTACGGGCATGATTAATTGCGTATATAAATGTCCAACCTCCATTGAGTCAGGTCAGAACATCCCACTACTGGGATAATCTATATTTTCACAGTCCCGTTCATGTTGTACCAATGACATTCAGAGTATCAAACAGTTAAATTTTATTATGCACGTAGATACCACATTTATTAGACGTTTATAAAAAAATATACACTAGCAAATAGTTATCTATAATCGATATTTAGAAAATTAAACACATTTGAACTTGACTTTTTAATCTTCCAATTTTCTAAGGCGCAAATGTTCTGCCTTACGGAATACCTTCCGTTCCAATGGTGGTGCATTCTGGCACAAACGCAAAACTGGCGCAGTTGAAGCGTACGTGGTTGGATCGTACGCTGGTACGTCTGGGTCTTCGTCCCAGTTTTCAGCGGTTTCAACTTCTGGCATCACATTAACTGGAGATGGTACCGAACGCGTAGGTGTTCCTACAGTGTATTTGAAGTTCTCGAACGTTTTTCTATCCAAGCAAACTTGAACATGCCACTGCAACAAAATTTGTAATGTTTTTCGTGAACTTTATTGTTTAGTGACGATTTTTAATACTTACATTTAACTCGGGTTCATTCAAGAGATGCGTTACATTAAACGGACATGTAACCAACGGTATATCTTTGTAGGCTTTCCTACACCGGTTTAGGTGCACTTGGAAACGACATCGATCTATTATATGGCTTGGCATATAGGGACATTGCAGCTTTTCATATTCCGATCCTAGTGGTTTTTGCATTGATATTTATGTTTTAGTTGTCGAAGTAAAAATCGGTAAGTTAAAGCTTTGTTAAAATAAATTAAATAAAAAATGAACACAAACAAAGGACTGACTCTGCGTGGTGGCTGATAAAAAGAAAGTGATAAATATTGCAACTTGCACAACAAGACGTAAGTAAAACTTGATAAAAAAAAATAAAAGAGAAATTGTACAATAAAAGTGGTGCCAAAAGCTTAGTTTTAATTAAAGGTATACACGAGTGACTAATTACAAATTATAATTTTAACTAGAATAATGTAAAAATCTTTTGACTTCTTCTAGAAAATTAAAAATATGAACTTTGATCAGAAAATAATTTGGTTTTGGTGGTTAGGTGATTGGAATCTGATGTTCATAAATTAACCTAATGTTAATCCTTTTATATTATGTTCGAAGAGTAGAGTGACGGAATTATTGGATTAAATTAATTTCTTCGTATTACACAACGATTATATCCTACCTATTGGCGCCTAGAGAAAAGCCCTTTATTTTTTGTTTACTACACAGCGATGAAGCTAATTGCTGAAAAAAAATATAAGCCTCCTCAATTATTCTCAGATTAAAGAAAGTTTCAGTATTTATGTAATAATATGTAATTGTATGTTATAGCATTGATTTAATTAATTCATTTTCTCTTTTTCTGGCAGATATTATGTCACTTATTCAGTCGTGTAAAAGTTGCATGTGAGACAAACGCTTTATTTTTAGACTAAAATATCGTCAATTTTGTTTATTTAATAATAATCCGGAAGAACATAACCAATAGAACACCCAGCATAATTTCAAAGCGACTTTAAATTTTGCCTTTGGACGCATTTGTGCCATTTTTTTATTTAAACATTATGTCAGACAGTGATATTATGCAATATTACAGTATATTAAAAAATGTTGCATGAAAATGACGAAATTGCCTGTAATTACATTAAAATATTGCCTTAAAACAAAAATATAAAGCATATACTTAATTTAATTTATATTGTTTTTTTTTTTGTTGTAAATGAAATTATACAACTTTTTGACTTTGTTAATTCAAATATGGAATTTTCTTCTGAGCGTTTTAAGTAACAACTGAAGCGTTGAGAATGAGAAGGGGTCAAGTGAAGTTTTGAGTTATAAGCATTTAAAGTTTTTCTGAAATCGAGGAAAAACTTATAAAAAAAGCCATAATAAAAAATAAAAAAAATAGAATTTTAAGTATATCAACAAATACAAAATTATTTGAAATAGGTGTTTTACAAAAAATTCAGCACTTGACCCATAGAGAAACTAACATTTAATTATTTTCTCTATGACTTGACCCCTTTATGCAAAATTGAGTGTAATTTATTTTTGTATGTAAAAGAGGTGAAGTAAAAGTTTTTTTTTTTTTTAATTTGGTTTAGCTTCTTTTTGTTATCAGAAATTTCAGATAAGGAATTTTTATAGAACCAGTGGTGTTCTTGGTGTACAAATTTCATTTTATCATCGAGATTTTAAATTTTTTCAATAGAAAGTTTTTTTCGAATGAGATCTCCGGGACTAAACGAAAATTATCTATTATATACTGATAGGAGGTGTTATCGTAACCGATTCTTGCCTAAAAAACTTCAAAATAAACGTGTAGTTAAACCCTTAATCTAAAGCTAAATTTGTACGTAATTACAATAGATAGAGACGAGAATTTGACAAACATTAATGTCGATTCAAAATAGCTTTTAACGGCCTTTAGTCCAACAAAAATTGGCTTTTCGTCCCGGCGATCTCACATGGACTCATCAGTTGACTAGTGAGGACCTTTGTCAATACGCAATTTTTGCCAAGTTCAGTTCATCTTACGAGTACATAGATTTCGTGAAGAACATCTAGTGTGAACTATAACCAACAAGACTAGAATTCCTAATTATTAAATTGGAAATTTTTGTTTTTTGCCCGTGGGCTGGCATTATTTATATAAGAATTTTTTTTTTAATAATACAAATTCAATATACTACTGAAATACATCAGCGAAGTAGAAGACTTAGCACGTTAATATTTGGACTTGTTGAATTATTGATTCAAAATAGCTTTTAACAAGTTTCTTTTCAACAAGTCCAAATATTATAGTACTAAGTCTTCTACTTGGCTGATGTATTTCAGTAGTATATAGAATTTGTATTATTAAAAAAAAAAACTAAATTAAATGATAATTTCATTTAACATTCCAAGTTTATAAGCTTATAACATTGGTGTACTGTATACATTATTTTCTTTTTTGTTAAAGTAATTAGGTTATATAAGTTTTCTGTTATTTTGTGTGCTTCTGTTTGAACTATGTTTTTTTTAGTTATATTTTTCGGCCGTTGGTTTGATTACCTATAACAATGTAACTCAATTAAAAAACAATAATTTTGTTCCGTTTCTCGAACAAGACCGTATGTCTTTCGATATTTTTGCACGTTCGAGATTTTGGTAGGTTTGAAATTTGATTTATTCGAGATTGAAAAATGTGTTTTTTTTCGTAATTTCGGTCATTCGAGATTACGGTGCTACACGAAAGGGAGCTTATTGCCAGACTACATATGCATATGAAATGATTTGGAAATATCAAGCTCAATAGGTTTGTTGCGAATATTTACATCCGCAAATGTTTGAAGTATCTCATCAGTTTTCCATCTGAACCACATCCGCAAAAATAAATGCTATATTCAGTCCTATCACGAATTCCATCGTAATCGAAAACTTGTTACGAATACCGAAAAAATCTATCGCAGAATCCATCGTAGTGGAAATGCCCATACAAATTTCCATTACGAACGGATTCTGCCATAATTTTTTTTGGAATTCGTAACACTTTCCGATTATGATGAAACTAGTGATAGGGCAGATTATCAAAATGTGTCGACCAAAGCATTGTACCGAAGAAATGCGAAATTTAATTAGAAAAACAAAACTGTGTTTTGAGGGCAAAACTTACCTTTGCATCCAAGATATGATAGGATGGTGAGTAATGTTCTAAAATTGCGAAATAAGCCCGAAAAACGCGGTCCAACGGGAATGACGGCTATGCGAACTAACCGAAAAATTATCCATCCGGCAGAACTGAATCTACACGACTTTTTGTGCATAAGCTCCAGAAAAATTAAAGATGATCTCCAACTCGCTGTCAGGGCTGTGAAGGTAAGACGACTGTACAGCTTTTGACAAAAAATCATGTGGTAAGAAGAATGGCATTCCCAAAGGCGCATCGAGATTGGCCCAAGGAGAAATGGAGGAATATTCTGTGGAGCGACGAAAGCAAAATCGTTCTTTTTGGACCCAAAGGTCGTCGGGAATATGTAAGAAGACCGCAAAATGAAGCTAACAATCCTCGGTACACAATGAAGACTGTTAAGCATGGGGGAGCCAAACTCTTGATTTGGGCCTGTTTTTCATACAATGGGTTTGGCCAATATATGCCAAGGACATAATCGAAGGAGCAGAAATCGTTAGAATTATGGAAGGGGTCATATTTCCTTAGTCTGACAAAGAAATGCCGTTAGTTTGGCTATATCAACAAGATAATGGCCGAAATCCTGGTTTTCCGAAAAAAAAATATCCGTCATGGAGTGGCCCGTACAATAGTACAATAGCCCGACATAAGCTCCATTGAAAACTTGTATGGCGATGTTAAAAGTACTGTCCATGAAGCAACCCCAAAAAATGCCAAAGAGTTACGGGACGTAGTAGGAGAACCATGGCAAGCTTGGTCGAAGCGATGCAACGCAGATGCATCGACGTCATAAAAAACAATGGCTATGCCAGAAAGTACATTGTCAGCTTTAAGCCATAATTATAATAAAGTGGTGTTAATAATATTATAGATACATTTTTTACTATCCTTAGTTTTTTGTATTTTAAAATCAATGGACTGCTATTTTTGTAAAGAACATACAAATATATATATGGAATTTACTGTAAAATAAACAACTGTACAAAATCAGTTACCATTTTTTAATAAACTACTCATGGGGTACTTTTATTTGTTATATATAGTTAATTAATAAAAATAATAGCTTTAGTTATTTAACCTTATTGGCATTATTTAGGGAGCATTGCTATTTTCGTGAGCGTGAACATAACTGTATAATGTATATGGATGTAATTATTTCGTTTTTGTTAAATAACATTTTGGAATCTCATCTCGCTTAATATTGTACTTTAAAATTAATGGTCAAAATAGGAATCTCAAATGAATGTAGATTGCAGAAATTGAAGTCAAGAATGCAATCTTTTAAGTGATATCAATGAGTGATTCCTACGGATTACATTCTTTTACAACCTTAATCATCAAGGATCAGATACATTAAATTCCTGTACCTACTATTAAGAAAGATCATGATTAACTTAGCTAAACAAAAATTACTATAACTATGCGTGTTTAAAAAATTGAAATATTATTTGAAAAGACAATGAAGTTTGCAAGTAAGAAATAAGAAATATTATTTACGATTTTATTTCTTAAGTTTGATTTCAGCTATAATTAAGAAGCAATTAACTTTTCAAGCATTAAAATACATCCAAATAACTATTTTCTAGAACCCTACTTACAATACTAGTAACGGCCTCTGCGTGCTCTTAAGGATTTTCCCAAATGTCTATTCCTATCGTTATTATGAGTTTTATAATAAGGATCATCGTCCGAGGAATTATCACTATGGTGTTTCGTCGATTTACTCCCTGGACTTCTATCCGGAGAATCGTCTTTTGACCTCCTTTTAGAATCTCCTTCTTCGTCGCTGTATTCTTTTTTTATGGTTTTCTTGTGCAAATCTTCGTCGTGGCCTCTCTTCTTAGAAAATTCTTTTAAGGATTCTTTATAACTATCTCTGCGAAGCGAACCGTTTCTAGAGCTAGAAGATGGCCCGCGATCTTCAAACCAGTTATTTTCTCTAATTTCCTCCTTTTTCTTGCAATCCATGTCCTTATAGATTCGCTTGCCGAAGGTTTTCTGAGCTTCATCATCGGATGAGTCTTCGTCGCCCAAACGTTTGCGTTCACTTTTCCGGAACTCCTTTCGAACAGATGGCAAGTTTCCGATGTGCGTCCGAATGACATTCGCTTGACTGACATATTTTTTAGGATCATAGTCAATAGCTTCGGTGTCGTCCCAGTTCTCGTCACAATCGATTTCCACTTGCTGGCGGTCTTCTACATCAAGTTTCACTGGCAACGTGTTGTACTTGTATTGATGGATGATTGCTTTATCTTTGCAATTCGCTACGTGGTGCTAATACCAAAAATTACCTTAATAGTATTCCAAAAGAAATTATGAGATAGAGTAAATTGAAATTACCGTGAATTCGGGTTCGGGAATCAAATGGCTGGCGTTGAAAGGGCACTTGATAAGTTCAGCATCCGGATAACTGAGACGGCACTTGATGAGATGTGGTATGAGGCGTCTCCGAGTCATTTGGTGATATTTGTTGTAGGGACATTCAACCATATCATCGTCTTTAGCAGTTGAAAACATGTTAATAGACTTTAAAAGATGCAATTATTAATTTTTTTTTAATTTTCAACTAGGACTTGTGTTTCTGCAGTCGATTTTTTAAGGACCACAAAATATGAAACAACAGATAAAAAAGGATATGATACATTTATGTCATATGTCATTATGTGTGTTCAATGAGGCTGTTGGGAACACTTTAGAACAGGATTTTCTGCACTTGCTTTTTAGGTAGAACAGATTTGTGAGAACTGTCACAACCAATTGTTGTTGTTAAAAAAAACATTACGGCCTTTTCGATTGGCCGTCCAGAACTGTTCTGACCCCCACAAAATGAAAATTGTTACTCTAAACAGAACAGAAAACGATTTTGGATTTCATTTCAGAATCGAAAACAGAATCACTAATACACTCACATAATTAAAATGTCAAAATCATGGTTATTTTGTTGTGTATTTTCGATGTGTTTATTGAATTTAAATTACTTTTCTGGTAAAATAAGGTAAAAAGAAGCCAGTTATAATTATTATTGATACAAGAAAATGTGTATCTAAATTGAAATAAAGTGTTTTGGAAATTCTTTTTAGCTGATGTGATTTTTCTTAATTTATTTTTCACAAATACAGTGATACATTCAATTCAGAATCAGTCAAATTGTTTCCGGTTGTTTTATTGGGGGAACGTGTTCCGGACGGCCATTCGAAAAGGCCACTAGTTGATAAATTATTTTCTGTGTCGGAATCATCTCAATTTCATGAAAAATATTTATTTTATTTTATAAAATCTGCAAAAATAAAGGAACTGGAATTGTAGGTAAACAAAATTTTTTTTAATATCTGTCAGATGACTGACTGTTCAAAGTTGTTCTATCTTGTTCTGAAGTTTCTCACGAATCGGTTCTGTTCTGTTCTAGCTTTTTCGTCACTGAACAATCTTATTAATATATTTGACATATTAGGCGTGTCTCACAAAAAAAATTGAACTGAGCACACAAAGTAAAAGCTTTGTTCAGAGAAAAATATTCGATATCAGAATAACTCAGTTATGTGAAAATCGACAGTAATAGGCGAATTTGTTTTTCTAAACGCGAAAAGTATTTAACGAAAATTAGTTGTTGTTGCATCTAACATTAAAGTTGTATAGTCTATACCGAGTCTTTTTCATACAATTTTGAATTACATTAGGCTAGGCCCGCACATGCAACTTTTAGTTTTGCAACAGTTTGGTGGATAAAGTGAATACCATAGACTTATATGAGAGTGCGCGCACATGCAAAAACTATTCATTCTGCTATTCGAGCAACTTAAAGTTTGTGTTTTCGCACAAATCCAACGATCGAACCAAATAAATTCTTCAGTTTGTATATGTAACTGCGCGCACATGAAATCAAAATATTGTCTGTGTACCGCCTTTGTACATGGAACATATAGTACTACTATGAGACTCAATTTTTTAGCTAGTAGTTCCGTCGATAAGGGCGCTAGTTTCTCTTTTCTTGATATTTGGGTCTATTCGGCGAGATCTTTTTTTCTGTTATGAATTTTCATACAAAAGTTTAAGCTGTCAAAAAATCTTTTATGAATTATAATTTTGGTATTCTACATGCTAAATCTGCTATGAAATCTGTTAAGAAATCTGCTAATGAACTGTCTAAATTTCGAAATTCTCAAGAAGTCTTTTAGTCCCCTTTCACACAGGGAAACCAGTTGCTGGAGATTTTTTTGACGTTTTCCTTTAATTGCCTTGTACCTTTCACACGAGGAAATTGATGAGGAAACTGAGTTGCTCGTTTTTTGAATTGCTTTTGATTTGACATTCGCTTTTTGTAAACAAACAAACGCTTGTATGCGGATATATACTGCTTTATTGTCTGAATTTTTCTCGTATGTATATATATTTTTTTAATTTCCAATAAATAATAGAATCAATTTTAGTTTCATTTATACATGCATCTTTGCGATTACGGAATCTGCGCAACAAAGTAGCTAATACTATAGAAAACTTTGGGCCAGCAACCCCAATGGGAGTTTTCCTCAACACAATGAATATTACAGGTGAAACTATTTTAAGTTAAATAAAAAGAATTTAATGTTAATAAATTGCATACCTTAATAAATGTTTTATTAAATTTGTTCTGAAATTAATTTTTTTTTTAAATTGTTTGTAGTAGTAGTAAGGTCTTATATGAGTCAGACATATCGCAAACTACCCCACTCTCAAAAGGTCTTCTGAAACGAGCATAATTTTTTACTCATGACCTTGAATTTTATAAGAATTAATTCATACATTGGTGGACGATTACTATTCCACAATTTATTTCCGTTTCTGTTATTTTTGACTTGGGTTTAATTAGTCGCGAAAATTATCTTTTCTTAACATCTTATCGCGATAGCGTTTTATTTCTTTTTGCCGAATCATTTTGTCGAGGTCACGATTTCGATGTTTTTTTGGACCCATTGTATGATGATTTCTCAAGTCAATCTTTGAACGTTCAGCAGCGTGATTTTTAGATGACAACGACGACTGTAAGGAAGATTGCAATGGAATTGCACTTGTTTCATTTTGATCTGCAGACCTTGAACCGGGCTCGCTATCGCTTTTGTCTTCAGCGTCCTCGTTATCAAGCGGAACCAATTCTTCCAGCTGCCTTCTGAAGACGGCTGCACTCTTTGTTATAAATGCTTTCGGGTGAGATGGTGGCAACCATGCAACGTTGTTGTTTCCTGTGTTCCAGTAATAGAAACACCCGCATCCGGAGTCGTAGATTTCTTTCCATCCTTTGGGAAGTGGGTATTTTCTGATAAGTCGAGCTCTTATCTTCAGATAACTTTTCTGGGGTTCTAAAACTCCATTTCCCCAGCGTGTAACGCAGTAGAGACTACATTTGTGATAAATATTTTATTTGTTTGGTCATCCCTTGCAGCCGGATGAAGTACCTTCTCCTATGCGCAATTTCATACGCTCGATCCAGAAATTTTCTTCAATTCTCCTTTCGGGTTCATAAGAATCAAACTGCGAAGGATACTCAATGTCTATTTCATCGTAGTCTTCTGCAATGATTTCTTCATTTTCGAGAACTTCATCTGCTTTGCTTTCAATTAGGCCTATATCAAAAATTAAAAGAATGTTAATTTGTAAACTAATAAACGCTAATAAAATAGTAACATACTAGTATCATCAGCAATTGAGCCTTTAACGAGACCTCGAGATGCTAATCGTTTAAGTAAAGCTGGTGGTAATGACATCCTGATTTGTGAATTATGATTCTGCAATCTACGTAAATAAAATTAATGTATAAAATGTGTACCAACTCGTGATGGATTGAATTAAATGCGGCCAATGGCATTGCCACAATCACCACAGGAACAGCCGCCGGGAAACCTTGCCTACAAGAATTAAAACTTAAAATTTTCTTTCACAATGAATTTATTTAAGTAGCTCACTTGGTTTGGTTAATTGTTGTAATAATATTATTGTAAGAAACAATTTCTCTTTAAAAAAATTATGTTTGATAGATCTGTCTCCGAAGACAGACGTCAAAATGGAAATCTAAGAAAATTTCAAAGCAAAACGTCAAAAAAATCTCTTCAAATCGTTGACCGGGGAGATTTTTTTCATTCCCCTTACTTCTTGCCCTTCTCACCAACAAGCTCCCAGTTGCCGGCAACTCAGTTGCCTTGTGTGAAAGGGGTATTACGAACTGCATTTTTGGTATTCAGCATGCCACAATCTGTTATGGAATCTTTTATGAATCATACAAGAATAAAAGACACATTTTGTTTACTTTTATCTTAAAAGATTTCAATACATGTAGTAAAAACTTTTATTTCGTTAATGAATTCTTCTTAAAAGGAGGCAGATATAACAAAAAATAATTAAAATACATAATAACAAACTGAAATATGTAAATAATTTGAAAACTAAATTATTTCAATACACTAAAGCACATAACACATTTGATGGATGAAACATAAGAAAGTAGTCGCGTATCTTGCCGGTGTGCCCTTTGTACAACTTTTTATAATGAATATATTAAATTCAGGAACTGTTATGGACAAATTACAGAGAACAAAAATTTATCTTCGCCAAACAAAATACGAACATTCCACAGGTTAATATATTGGGGGCGTTCGGGAGCGCACAGCTTTCTGATACATTGCTGAAAAATATATTGTACGTTTGTTGACGTATAAAACCCAATAGGTAACCATTTCTGTCAAAAGTCCAAACAGAAAAAAAAACTATTTACTTATGATTACGCTTCGGCTCAAAGTGAATTAAACATACATTTGTTGGCTAAAATATAAATTAAAAAATGAATCAGGAAGTAAGAACCACAAATGTTTCCAAAACCAGATCAGGGAGCAGGCGACTAGGGTGGATTATCTCTACTCTGTTTTGCCGAGCTTAACGCAACTTAGAGGTTAAGGGCGCGCTGCCGGAGAGGCCCTTTAAGATCCTAGCTGTGAATGTAAATTCACTGATTAGGACCGAACGTAGAGCGAATTTATTCCAATTGCTTAAAGACATAAGTCCAGATGTGTTTATGGCTAGCGAAACTAAGCTTAACCAGAAACATAAATTGACTAACAACAATTACAATATCGTAAGGAGAGACCGACCCAACTCCACTCAAGGAGGGGGCGTCGCAATCTTTATACGTAAAGGCATAAGTCATAAGGTAATATATAATAGTGATGTGCGTAAATTTCGGACGTTAGAGGCATGCATCATATGCATTCATCTCCAACAGGGGAAGCGAATGTATGTGATCGCTGCCTATGCACCGGAAACACCTCAGCCCACACAGTTTATAACAGAGCTTGAAAAGCTTTTTGAATGCTTAAGATTGAGCTCGGAAGAAAACTACTACATATTGGCTGGTGATTTGAATGCCAAACATATAGATTGGGGAAATCAAATACAAAATCCTCGTGGTAACCATCTGTATAATTGGATGGGTCGTAACAACCTGGAATATCGCATTGAACTTCTCGCTACAGACAGGCCATCGTTTCCAAGAAGCGTGCCTATCTGGATCTATTGTTGAAAGACGCAAGACTAACAATTACTGATACTGTGGGCCATCGGCCTAAAAATTGTTTAAGAACGATCGAATACGACAGTGACCACTGCGGACTCGCCGCCGTAATACAACTTCCGAACGCGCTTATGGAGTTGGAGGAGTATGTACCGGTGCATACTTACAATTACAGTAAGGTGCGCTGGCCACGCTTCTCGAACGTCTTATTGAGCGAATTACGATCAAATGGTATATCCCCACCAAATGACAGGAACATGACAAATACTGAAATTGACAGATACTTAGAACAAATGGACGAAACAATTCAACGAACAATGAACAGGACAATACCGAAATACAAAGAACGTAACGCAACTGACATGTACCGTAACGCGACAATTGATGCACTACACAGACAAAAAAGTGGCTTACTGACAAGACTAAAACGCTTGTACAGACGGTTTACTGACACACGAGATCTGGAGATAAGGACACTGAAGTCGTCCATCAAAAACATCAACCAATTGATCAAAGAAAATTATAGGTTGTCCATTAATTTGTTTTGGGACAACAAAATTCGGGCCGTGAACGCTACCGACCCGAGTATGTTCCCACAAATTAATAAGATATTCAGAAGAAAAGATCAAAACGACCTTCCGTGTCTTAAGCTCCAGAGGACGACACAAAACAGAGACGTACTTCTAACAGCAGGCATAGACCCAGATGACGCCGTCTTGGACGATGACCTCTTCATAATCGAAGATCCGCAGGAGAAGGTGGAGGCTGTGGGGGCTGCTTTCCAGCAAGTGTACAAGGTGAATGCTAGCATTCGCCCGAATCATGACCTGGAGAACAGAGCTCTGCTTCATCACTTATGGCTCCGAAACGATATAAGCGAATGGCGATCTGAGAACCTTGGTTTTACCGGGTTTAATGATGAAGATTTGGCAAACGCCATAATCGCCGACCGAAATGGGCCCAGTCCCCTGTTAATTTCGAAGAATGAGCTCCAGCTCATCTTCGATTCATTAAAGAAAAAGAAGTCTGCAGGAGTCGATGGTATATCCAACGTTGTACTACGACATTTGCCTCAAGAAGCAGTTGACATTTATACCACACTGTTTAACAACGCGCTGAATAATGCATATTATCCAGTGCGGTGGAAGACAGCTGTGGTGCACCCTCTCCCAAAAAAGGGGAAGGACAACTCCAATCCGGCGAATCTCCGGTCGATAAGTCTTCTTCCGAGTATCAGCAAAGTATTTGAAAAGGTTATTAATAGAGCCCTGTTCAAGTGGGCGGGGACAAAAATATCATCCCGGATAATCAGTTTGGTTTTAAGGCGGGACATGACACAATTCATGCCGCGTCTAAACTAGTTTCTGATATCCAATGGAACAAAACTAAAAAGCAGTGTACGGGTGCCTGTCTGGTTGATTTGGAGAAGGCCTTCGACACCGTATGGTTAGAAGGTCTCTATCTAAAGCTAACCAGACTAGGTATAAGTAAACCTCTATTGTATATGCTTTATGACATGCTAAATGGTAGAAAGTTTGTTGTCAAGAGTGGCAATGTAACTTCTACCGCAATTTTTAATATTAATAATGGTCTTCAGCAGGGAGCAGTTAACTCGCCGATTCTATTCAGCATTTACACCAGCGATCTGATAGGTAGTCTAACTCAGGCAATTGCGTACGCCGACGATCTAATTGCGTACAGAACAGCTAATACAGTTGAGGTCATCAAAAGTCTCTTGCAGAGTGACTTCGACAAGATTCAGCGATATTGTGATGACTGGAAGTTGAAAATCAACTTCCAGAAATCAGAAACTATTTTGTTTAGGACTCCGTTGTCTAGCGCCTCGAGGGATACGAGAAAGAACTGGCGCAAGCTGGTGATCGCAGGGCCACATGGACATCCACTGGCGAGTAAAAGTGTAGTAAAGTACCTTGGCATCTGGTTGGATCAAAACCTGTATTTCGACAGACATATAGGTGCTGCTTTGGCCAGGGCTAGGGGAGCCTTTGCCTTGACAAAACGACTGTTTTATAGCAGCCGTCTTGACAGCAGGGTGAAGGTGATTTGCTACATGGCCCTCATCAGGCCGATGATTGCCTACGGATGCCCGGTGTGGTTCAACGTTGCCCCATCTCAAATGGAAAAGATTCTGGTGTTTGAGAGGCATGTCTTAGACGTTGCCTTGGATTACACAGAACACCAGAGTCGGAGTACACAAGATATTATTCCAACCAGGTTCTATACAACGGAGCCAACATAAACAGAATAGATAATTTTTTGTTCAAGCTGATTCGGGGTCACGTTGCAAGAGCGATGTCCTCAACTAACAGCTTAATTTTTGGGGCTTATTACCCCAATAACGAATATTTTGAGAGTGCGCGGTTAAGTGGTTACATCCCTCCCGAGGCATTCCTCTATTTAGACAGTCGAGGGCTGATACAGGATGGAGGGGCGGTTCCGCTCATCTACCACGTCAGCCGGAAAACTGCGGATAGGCGACTCCTGTATGGTCGAGACGTCATCGCTCAAGGTGGAGAAGAGCGCCTTCGGTTCAGTAGGACTGTGTCCGATCGGGACCGGAGGGATAGGGCGAAACAGGAGAACCAGTTCTGGTGGCTCTCTGAACAGCATCGTGATATTTAAAGTCGATGAAGATGGTATATCTTGGCCGACTTACATAGATTTAGGGCAATTAGGTATAGAGATCAGTCGGGGTGGCACCAAAAAAAAATTAAAAATATGTATGTATGCGGGGGCATACGTGCATGTATCTGCGTGTCTGTACATGTATGTGCGTACGTATATGTATGTGCGTATGTACATGTGTGGGTGGGTTGCATGTTGCTGTGTGTCTGCATGCATATAAAAAATAAACAAAAAAAAATTAAAAAACGAAAAAAATGCTGCTGTGGCTGTTCTAGTTTTTAAGTAGTTTTAAGTATTATTAGGTATTTTAAGTAGTTTAAGTTATTTTTAGTTAGTATAAGTTAGTTTTATTTAGTTTTAATTATTTTTAATCTATATTTAGGTTTAGTTTATAAGTAAAAAAAAAAAAAATGATAAGATACCAAGTTTTTTTTTGTAAAAGTTTCCTTGGAAAAATAAAATAAAATAAAATAATTAGATTTAATTAAAATAGTTTTTAGGTCGAAAGACATTAGTTCTAAGAGTTATTGTTTAATTTAGAGCGCCCGTAAAGGGCCAGTAAATTAGTTGTAAGTTATTGATAATTAGGCTAGTTTTAAACATTTTTGTCTAGCTTTAAGATAGTTATAAGTTAATATGAAATAAAAATGAAATTAAAAAAACACAAATGTTTCAAGCGATTCAGAAGAAGAAGATGATGTATTAGGTACGTAATTAAAGTTCACAAACAACAATTGAAAAGACAGCTGATTTCGTAGTCAGCTTTGCACTGCGATACCTAAGTATACCAGAAATTTAGCGCTAGCTTGGCTTCGATTTGGAAATCATATGTTTTGCTCGTTGTTGTGGTCGTCAGATGTTAATTGACAGATATTTAACACGTATTACAGCAACAAGGAACGTATTGCACAGGAAAGCTGTGCGCTACCGAACGCCCCCATTGTCATTCGTCAGTGCCGACTGCCGAGAATATTGATTTACTACAGCTGATAATTTGATAGCAGATTTTAGTTCTGTTCATATAAATTTTTCTTTTTCGAAGTTCCATAACAGACTTTTAAACCCCTTTCACAAAAGGAAACTGAGTTGCCGGAAACTGGGAGTTTGATGGCGAGAAGGGCAAGAAGTAAGTCCCCTTTCACACAGGGAAACCAGTTGCTGGAGATTTTTTTGACGTTTTCCTTTAATTGCCTTGTAGCTTTCACATGAAGAAACTGGCACCGAGAAACTGAGGAGGAAACTGGGAAGATTTTGTTGGGCTAATTGGAATGCAAAGCAAAACGTCAAAAAAATCTCTTCAAATCGTAGACCGGGGAGATTTTTTTCATTCCCCTTACTTCTTGCCCTTCTCGCCGACACACTCCCAGTTGCCGGCAACTCAGTTTCCTTGTGTGAAAGGGGACTAAGGGGAAGGAAAAAAATCTCCCCGGTCAACGATTTGAAGAGATTTTTTTGACGTTTTGCTTTGCATTCCAATCAGCCCACCATAATCTTCCCAGTTCCCTCCTCAGTTTCCAGGTGCCAGTTTCCTCGTGTGAAAGCTACAAGGCAATTAAAGGAAAACGTCAAAAAAATCTCCAGGAACTGGTTTACCTGTGTGAAAGGGGACTTATAAAAGATCGAACTCCTGAATACCAATTATAAAATATCTTTTATGGTGGAGATCTGTTATGCATCATAACAGAAAATTCATAGCAGAATAACAGATGTGGCAGAATAAGCCTAATTGAATTGTTGATGTGGAAGAAGTAAAGGTAGAGGCAAATACGAAAAAAAGCGAGGGAGACGGTCGAAACGTATTAGTTCTGACAACAATATAGAGGGTAAGGGAGAAAACCGAATAAGCTGTTTGTGCCATGGCAACCTTCAAAATATGGTGGGTATAAATAAATTATATCAAGGCTATTGGCGTAAACATGAATTTGAAGTAAGAATGTATATGGATATACATGCATGTATTGGTTATTATAGAATATATTTTAAATTTTTCTTTCAAATTTTAGATATTTGGTGGATTTTAAATTGTAGCAACGTTGCTACTTTTCACTTTTTCTATGCGAAAATAGCAAAGCAATTTTGAGATATTTCAATATGTTTTGTTTACATGTACATGTGTATCCAGATGCCCATCTACATACAATATATATGTACATAGGTACTTTTTGTTCTTTTTCAAATATAATATCTATTGAGCATAATTTAATTTTTTCCCCAGACAGTTTTATTAGGAAATAAAGTACGTATACCTAGGTAGTATTTTTTTTTTGAATTTTTTTTTGACTAGCGATATTATAAATGTAGGTACTATATTACAAGTTATGGATTCGAAAAAAATCTAACTCGAGATTTTGATCAAACCTGACATTACGATGATAGCGAAGACAAAAAAATGGGTCCGCAATTCAGTCTCTCTGTCTGTCTGTCCTCGAGTTTACAGCCCAAACGTTTTTTTTTCATAAACATATCCCCAGTTTTTCTATCAGCTTTTTTAAGACGAAAAATGACAGTACCTACCTACCTGTCATACTTTCTTTTTGACAAAAAAGGTAAATATTATTTTTCTCAAACAATTTTTTTTCTAACAATCAAACATGACATTACTATCATAGAGAACACCAAAAAAGTGGGTCCCCTAATTCCTTCTGTCTGTCATTCCGTCAGTCTGTCTGTCTGTCCTCGAGTCTACAGCCTAAACGCTTTGATAGATTTGCTTCAAACTTGGTACATATTGTTTTTTCGGTAATATGCCCACACGTTTTTTTAAATTTTTTTTTAAGACGACAAATAACAGTAGCTCCCATACATTTTTTTTTTCCAAAAACAAAAATCTTATTTTTCTCAAAAACGGCTTCAACAATTTTTATAAAAAAAAAATGAGTTCATTAATGAAGGGAAAGGTACCTTTTAGAAAATTTTTTTTTGAAAAAAATTGTTTTCTTGGTACCTCTAGTAGAACCATTTTTTTGGTTTTCGATTTTCTCAGAAACTGATCTGATTTTTTTTTATTTTTTTTACGCAGAATGTTTCTACGACATTGTATACCAAATTTTTAAAATTTTTTTTTTGAAAATTCAAAATTTTGAAAACGAATTAATAGGTTTTTTCGTAACTTCGTATTTAGTAATTTTTTGACATTATCTTGAATAGTTAAAAAAAACTATTTTTCTAAAATAAAAAACAACGGTACCTCCCATACAAATGTTAAAAACCGTTTAGAAAAAAATTTATTTCTCAAAAGCGGCTCCAAGAATTGTCAAAAAAAAACTTGTTATTTTTTGGATTTTGAAAAAAAAAACAATATTTTGAAAATTTTTTTAAATAATATTTTCAATTGTTATATATATTGTTGAATACTCATTTAAAAAAAATAAGTAAAAAATGACTTAAAAAAATATATAATACCTATTATAAAACAATTCTTATTTGAAAATTCGTCAACTCGATGTTTACGAAATTACTTATCAAATCTGAATTTTCAAAAAAAAATATATATTAATATAAAATAAAAAAAAAATGTTGTCACAAGAACATTTTTTTTTGCACAACGATTAACAGAAATCTCAAATTTTAACTGTTAAATTATTATCAGGTTTGTTCATTTGGTAAAAAAGTTTGTTTTATTGAGTAGTGACACATGCTTATACCTGAATATTTAAATATTCCCTACAGCCATCAAACAATTTTCATTCTATTTACCGTTAGAATAAAAAACACACACACACAAACAGCTCCTACTCAACAAAAAAATCCTCATAAAAAAATACAAAAAAACCTATGAAATAAATTGTTTTCCTTTTCTCCTCTAACTTATAATAAATTTTGTATATATTCCTCTCATCAATTTATTATCACAAGATTTCTCTTCATACGCATTTTCATAGCACACCAACACTACCTAACCTCCGATTTGGTTGTGGAACCCATGATAAGTAGTAGAACTTATTGCAGGTTGGATGAATTTCGTCGTATGGTACTATTAATATCTATATACAATGGTACCGCCAAATCCACGACTTCGTCTCTCAGATGCACAAACAACAACCATTTTTGTTTATCTAATTCATCAACCCAAATTCATACTCTTTTTTATCTCCGCCTTATCGTTAGAGTGAAAGATCGTAATTTGCACATAAAAAGATTTTCACCTAAGTATGAGTTTATGAATGGCCCGCATCGGTACTGGGATTTCGTTGTGATTTCAACGAAATCTCGGATCTCGAAATCCCAAAACTATATGAGGCATTTTTCTTTTTTCGTTCAAAGCAGAGCACTGGGGCCCAATTCCGCAAGCGTGAATGCTTTTTCATGCCAAAAAAATGTTCACCCTCAAAATATGCGTGATTAAATTTGTGTATCTGTGTACAAGTTATCTGTCAAAAAATAAATTGGGCCCCTGAACAGAGTTCGAACCATAAACTAATAACCACAAATAAGCCATAATAAAGATTGGAAACCTTCGTACGTTTCACCCCCCAAAACCCATTTGTTTACATTGTTGTATTTGTAGCTTTGACACTCTATCCATGAATAGATGGGAAATCGAAAAGCAAAACAAAAACAAATTACTTGGGCTGTGTTGTCTATGTGTCTATAGGAAGAGGAACAGAAAAGATTCTTGTGTGCGTTTTTATCAATGTGTCTATTGGAAGAGGAACAGAAATGTTACTTGTGTGCGTGTTTCAGCTTGTAGGCAAATGTCAAATGAAAGCAGAGGTTTCCGGTCTTTACGTTATTAGTTTATGCTAATAACTTAAAGACCAGAAACCTCTGCTCTCATTTGACATTTGCCTACAAGCTGTAACACGCACACAAGTAACATTTCTGTTCCTCTTCCAATGGACACATTGATAAAAACGCACACAAGAATCTTTTCTGTTCCTCTTCCTATAGACACATAGACAACACAGCCCTAGTAATTTGTTTTTGCTTTGCTTTTCGATTTCCCATCTATTCATGGATAGAGTTTCAAAGCTACAAATACAACAATGTAAACAAATGGGTTTCGGGGATGAAACGTACGAAGGTTTCCAATCTTTATTATGGCTTATTTGTGGTTCGAACACTTAGATTATGCACTGAACTTGTTCCAAACAGAGCGAGCTCTGCGAGCCACATAAAAAAAATAATCAGATAGAATTAAATTGGCGAAAGAAGATGATCGTCTGTTGATTTTCTGTATCTGGTGTGTATCTGTGTACAGAAAAGGGTAGTTTTGTGTCATATTGCTTTTTGTGGTTAAAATGAAAATGTATTGTGATTTGTGTGGAACAAGCTCAGTGCATAATATATGCGCTCGAACTCTGTTCAGTACTCTGCTCTGAACAGAAAAAGAAAAACGCCCAATGAAGCCTTTTCTGCCACATATCTGTTGATATCTGTCAGCTATGAATTTTCTGTTATGATCCATATCAGATCTTCACCAAAAGATATAATATTTTATAATTGGTACTCAGGAGTTGGATTTTTTATAAAAGTAGTTCGAAAAAAAATTTGTACGGACACACATAAAATCTGCTATCAGCTATAGTAAGAAAAAATCTCGGCAATCGGCACTGACAGTGTACATTTCTTTTTTCGATTTCTTAAAAATTTTAGGGAAGTATTTTTCATTAGTTAAATCTTTCTTGCTGAAACTGCAGACACATTTTTGATAGGATATTTTTATTTATGAAGTTTCTGTATATATAATTACCTCGCATATGCACACGCACTACCCATGTTGTTATTGGACACTGCATTCTCTGCAAATAATACAGATAAATACTACCCGCGCATTATGCACCGTACGGCCGCAAAATCGTTTCCGTGTTTAAGCAGGACATGGCGTCAGAGTTTCATAAAATGTAAAACGCAAAATATTTAAGTGCCGCATATACACAAAAATTATTCCTCAGTAAACGAATTTTAAGGTTTGAAAAATAATTCCGTTATTTTTTACTTGAAAATTACGAATTTTGAATTTTTAAATATATTTTGAAAATGCCATTTTTGTAAAGGGTTATCCATTTTGCGGTTTCAAAAGTATAGGGCTGGAATTCGACATCTGTCAAACTAAGTTGTTCCACCAATTTTTTTTTTCAGTTGAAAGTGTGACATTTACGAAAATGGATCGCTTAACTATCGCACAGCGCATACAAATTGTTAAAAACTACTACAAACATGGTGATTCTGCCACAGCCACATATCGTGCTCTAAGAGGAGATTATGGTTTACATAAGTCGTATTTTGTTGGTAACACATAGGTAGTGCAGTAATGAAAGTCTGAATAAAACTATTATTCACTTTTTATATGCACTCTTACTTTACATCTCCTTTTACCTACCAACAATGGTGCACAAGCTTTTTGTGTGTTAACCGAGCGATTCGTTCCATTCCAAATATTCCAAAGCTTTATCTACACTATTATCGGCACTATTTTCACTGCCTACTTTATGTGCACTTTTCCTTTGTTATTGTTTACTGAATAAATTTTTGCTGCGCTGCCTATACATTTACCAATAAAAAAGGGCTATAATCGTCCAACTACGCAAGCAATTGGCAAAATTGTGAAGAAATTTGAAGAGAGCTGTTTTAAGGCCTGTGCATCATCGTTTCGCTCGTAAAATTGAAAATATCACTGCTGAAGTGAAAGTGTTGTCGAAGACCCGAATATGTGGTTTCAACAAGACGGTGCCACATGCCACACAACTCTAGCGAATATGGCTTTATTGCAAGAGACATTTCCTGGCCGTGTAATTTCTCGTCGTGGCGATATCAACAGGCCACCAAGATCATGGGATTTGAAACCGCTGGACTTTTTTTGGGCTACGCGAAAGACCGTGTTTATGCAGATAAACCTTTAACTCTTGAGCACTTGAAAACCAACATGCGTCAAGCTATGACTGAGATACCGTTTCAAAAAGTGGTCGAAAATTACCTCAAAAGAATCGATACTTGAAACAAATCGCGTGATGGTCATTTAAATGATGTAGTGTTTCACACATACTGTCAACGTTCAAATTGTATAATTAAAAAGAAATATCATAAAAAAATATATTTTATCAGTTTTATTTACGTTTCCTTTTGAAACCGCAAATGTATAACCCATTATTTTGAACTCCTTATGCCAAAAAAACGTTATTTGAAAAAAAAAATTTTTTTGAAAAATTCAGAAATGGATATAGAACTGCCTCAACTTCCATACGAATGCGAAATCTATGAAAACCAAATTTCAAATTTCCTATGGGTATAAAACTCTATTATGCAATGGACATTCGGAACGAAAGCAAAAATTGGAAGAAAAATCAAAATTTGCTAGCATTATTAATTTTTATAATTTTACTTTAAGGCCGTGTGTGAATTACGTTAAAATGTTGGTTAAATTTTCTACCTTGGTTAAATTTTGAAGTTTGGTTTCTGGTGGGATCAAATTTAGCTTTTTGCTGTGTGAGTTGTGTTAAAAGGGACTTATTAAAACACTATTTTGGCTAAAATTCCTTCAAGATTTAAGAAATTTCCACCAAACACATTTTTTTGTTCAAGTTAATTAATTTCTTTCGCAAAATCCGACTTAAGTCGGTTTTCCAATCTCCAGATAAACATCCAGTTAGTTGCCAGAGGAATTAACTTACTTGACAGTTAAACATCCGGATAACAACATCGAATTTTTCAATCAAGAAAAACAATCTATAGAATAATTTAATTTTAACGTCAGTTTTATTTCGAGTATCGAACTTTTCATAGAAATTAATTTTTGTTTAACGTTTATTTCAAAGCAATCATTTTTCAAAGTGTTTTCGACATCGAAAATAGCTATTAATTTTATTCCTTAGATAATTCCTTATTCCGTTCAAAAATGATCAGATAACTTTGTTCCTAGATTAAGTTGTGTCTGAGTGTTGAAAAACTGATTTTTGCTATATCTGGAGATATTGAACAATTGGCCCTTAGTAATAAAATATAAATAATTATATACCTAAATAATGTACTTCTATTTATATTTTTCCAAATGATTGTACTCGAATTAACTGCAATTTTACTTTTTTCCCGAAAAAATGGTCTGTGGCGCACTTATATAATCGGCCGGCGAGGTGTTTGGTAAGGTGAAAATTCATAAAAAATATAAGCTTGCTGCTGACTCTATGGTAGTGAAATAACCGCGTTACTGGTTACTGCTCGCTTAGTTTTTTTTATCAGGCATAAATATTAGGAATGAAATCCAGACATTATTCCGGCCCTTATTTCATATTACGAAACGAATGGAAAAAAAAGGACAGTCATGACATGGACCGATATATTATTATTTACGATAGTAAATATTTGCCAGAATAAATAAATCTACTTTTTAAAACGCGTCTAACTTACTTCATTCCTTCAATACTACAAATATACAGAGTTGTGTCAAAACTATAAAATACTAGAGCCAAACGCAGTCGTACAAACGAGTTCTGCTATAACTTCTTTCGGATTCGTAAGACTCCGATTACGTTGGAACTCGTGAAAGGGCTGATTATTCCAACTTGTTTCATGTCTAGTATTATGCTATAAAAGCAAACGATTCAATTAATCTACAGTATCCTCAATTCGTCGCTCAGAATAAAACTTTGGTTCAACAAATTTACTAAACATTTGTCAGACCATGATAGTTTAGGTAATTGAAAGACTACTACACTGAACCTATATCGCGGAAAAATAGACAAACGATCGATTCATTTTGACCATACATGTATAAGACAAGTATCACCAAAACCACAGTCAAGAAATTGCCACCAACTATTGACTTTGCCGATTGATCACCGATGATTTCCAAAAAAATCCCCATTTTAAACCTGAAATTTTGGCAAATTTAAGTAAAATGTCTTTTTGTACAATTTTTTTAAAATTATTTAATTTTTTTTTTTATAAAATTATGCACAAGCGATAACTAATTTAAAGTTAGTTGTTGTCTGAGCGAATAATATCCGAATCACCTGGATCGGTTATGGAAAGGGTGCACACGCGGAAGTATTTACCGCAGGCTGTGCCCAATTCAATATTGGTGCCGCTGTAGTGCTGGACTTCAGTTTTTGCCAACATGGCGTAGTACTCAATCTCAGATTTCCTACAAAGACAAAAAATTGATTAATACAAGCCGAAAGGTAACGTAAATTTAGTTTGCCTGACAAAAAATTTCTTCAGAAAGAGTCTCTAGAATATCTTCATTCGCTTCAGAGGAAATAGATCATCATGTTTTACCAAGTACAATCACACCTTTTACAAATTACATTGTAATCGGAAAGGAAACTATTACGAATGACGTCGTTTAAAAATTGGTATGAATTGTACGATGTATTCACAAATTTTTCGGGATTCAGTTTCCGATTACAATGGAATTCGTGATAAGGCTGAAGGTACGAGTCTTACCATCAAAATAGCTGGAACCATGAAGCAGACGTCTTCTCGGACTACTCCATAGTTTCCCATAATTAATATTTTATGAAATCATACTTCTTAGTCAAGAGACTCCATATGGTTCCAACTATTTAACAAAATGGAAAACTACTTCTCAATAGTCAATTCTCACCTCAGAGCAGGAGTGTTGCTGGCAATAAGCACCAATTTAGCTTTGCCCTGGCGAAGGGTCTTCAAAGTTTGTTTGTAACCCAAGCAGTATTTGCCAGATTTCATAACCAGAGCCAACCGAGAGTTGGTTGAATCCAAAGCCTTTTTCTGTAAATGTAGCGAGGTTAGTTTTTTTCAACACGTGCATCGAATATTTTTATAGATCTTACTTGTTTCTTGACTACGACCATTTTGAAACCAGTTGGTAGTTTTAAAAAAAAATGTAAAACAAATCTAGAACAAAAAATTTAAATAAAATAATTTTTTATTTAAAAAAAAAAACTAAAATAGAATTTACGAAATCGAAAATTACCTCTAGCTCCAATGACGGATACTTGAAAAAGAACATCAGAAAGGAACATGGCGGCTTAGGATACTTCGAGTTCGAATTCAAATAGAAATTGCACGGAATGAAGTTGGCTACAGCTGCAAGTTAAAATCGAAAATTAAGCTAATTCCACATTTTGCTTGTTTCTTTGTGGTTGAGGCTGATCGAGGTCTATAGTCTCGTTTTATCTCAATAGGGCTTCTTACCACTAAAGGGTCCCATCCCTTTCTCTATACATTTAGTGATACTTTGAGGGAAAACAAAACAACTTGATAAAGAGAATCCAACAATGTTTCCCCTGAAAGTGATTTATCGCCATTTTTTTTTGTCATTGACCAATTCCGCCAGTACCCTATTATCTTTAACTCTTAATTTTACCCTACGCCACCACAAGCATTAATTTATTTCAGAAAATCGAACATGTAATTAAAATTTCATGAAATAAATAATTTTACGAAATCGATTTCAGCATTTTTTTCTTACCATCTCTGTGGAAATAAGTGAAAAAATAGTTTGATGGGTAATGTTAGTTTTGGAGTGGCGCAGGGTTAAATAACACAAAATGGAATATCATGACAACAGTGTTATTTACCCATCTTCTTTGTTTTTATCTAATGTATTGGTTGTCCTTTTTCTTACAATATTGACACTATTTACGAGTGTGAAAATCGATAATTTACCCGGCACCATGGTGAACTTTTCTCTTGAAAAGGTAAAAACAAATTAAAATTCTGTCTAAAGGTGACCATGTTTATATCACAAATAAGCCATACCAAGATCGGAAACCTACGTACGTTTCAACCCCCAAAACCTATTTGCTTACATTGTTGTACTTGTACCTTTGAAACTCTATCCATGAATTTATGTGAAATAGAAAAACAAAATAAGAACAAATGTGTCTATATGAAGAATAACAGAAAAGATTCTTGTGTGCGTTTTTATCAATGTGTCTAATGGAAGATGAACGGAAAAGTTACTTGTGTGCGTGTTTTAGCTTGTAGGTAAATTTCAAAAGACAGCACAGGTTTTGGGTCTTCATGTTATAATTATATGGTTTATATGCTCACCCGAGAATTATCTTATAACGTGTGACGCATCTTAGGATATTCGGTAACACACATAAAATCACCTATCTCTTGTGTCGGTTGTCATTCAGTTCCATTCACATGTAGACAGGCACAAATAAATGAGCTATTTTTTTGCAAAAGTAGGAAAGTAAAGAAAAACATTTTACAAGCGGCGCAGTTTGTTCATTGAATAGAGTATACAAATTGTTTAAACCTCAAAATCGGAATATCGGGTAAAATTAAAGCCACTGGTTTCAACTACTTAATTGGGCTCGTTCGGTGCGCGGCCGATAGGCTATCCAAGATACCTTTGTAGCGGATTTATTTTCAAACGATTCAGGTAGCTCTCTCGTTATGTCAGTTGTATTGCATACACATCTGAAGTTTTGAATCAGCTGTTCCTCACATTTCCAAACTAATCTCAACGAATCCGATACATTTTGGGTAGCTTGAAATTTGTGTTTGACAACATATGTTTAGTTCATCAGCTGTTTTTCCTTAAGCCTAGTACGCAGTTCGAGCAAACATATATTTTATCTCTACATATTTTTTCCCAAGCAAAATTTTGAAGTTGTAGAGATAAACATACAATTTCAATGCGACCAGTAGCGTATCTAAGAAATGTTAAGTAGGGAAAAATAAGAACAGTCACTGATGCTATTATTGTTAGTGACTGTTTTTTAAAGAAATAATGTACATTGCTTAACTTGCTTTATTCTAAATTTCATGTTGAGTAACATGTGTTTAAGAAAAAAAAGAAGATTTGTAATGTAGATATGTATCTTCAATGACTAAAAAATATATCCATTTATATATTTATTTTCAATGAAAATAACGCAAGTTCGCTTAAGTGTTTCTATGCGTTTTCCATACACATTATACATAGGTTACATTACATACATTACATACATACATACATGTAATGTAAATTAATTTTTTAACTGATTTATTAGATTTCTCGATTTCTTCAGCTTCAATCTTTTAATTTTAAAGCTCATTGATTTTTCTTAATTTATTTATCCATTCTATTCAAATTTATACAAACACATACTTGGATAAGAAAACACCACATAATTCTCAGAAATATTTCATAAGTTTATTCAAAGTACGTGCTACTTAATCTACTCTTTCTCATTATAGCTACGCCACTGCCTTATGAAATCAGCTGATGAATACATTTAATTCTTGCAACTAATTTACCTACACACTTTTTTTATTCGTTTTTTCTGGTCATATACCTACTTCCTAATATCTTAATATTGCAAGGGCTTGGGCGATATGAGGTGATAAAATGCACGATTTACATCAAACATCACAATTTGTCTAGCAAAATAATGATTCGGACATTATTTCTCTTGGAAAAATCAAGTGGAGATTTTTGTACGTACAGTTCGAAACAAAGATTTTTACTTTGCGTTGAAGTGAGCACTGATCGGGAAAATTAGAGATAAAATTTGTTCTGGGAAAAAAATTGTATGATAATAATATTTTTCCCGAACTGAGTACTGGGGCCAAATTCCGCAAGCGTGAGTTTTTTCTGTGCACACAGAAAGATGTGTACACGTACTTTTTTCCGATTCCGCAAAGGTTCGATCCATTTTTATTTGACAGACAACGTGTACACAGTTAGGCAAATTTTTTCACGCATATTTTGAGGGTGAATAATTTTTTTGCACGGAAAAGCATTCACGGTTGCGGAATTGGGACCCTGGGCTTTAGGCGTTACAATAACACCAAGCGATCCGGATCGGTTATGTTGTGCCACCGAACGAGGCCATTTTGTTCACCACTTAAAGGTTGTTATGCCCTTTTCGAAAAGCACATGCTTTGCAAAATAAAACGTCAAAAATGGAACATAGAAGAAAAACAACACACGAAAACAAGTTAAATTTAAAAAAAAAAAACAGAATTAAAGTCTGATTTTATATTCCCTGCAAAATGCTTAAAAATAAAATGAAAACAGTTAAAACATTTCAGAAAGCTCCAACAATTTCTACACCACCTGCACGGGATCTGGATGCAGAGTCCCAGTTCCAATTAGAATTGTACTGGTGTGTCCAACAACTGGAGATGTCCATTGCAAATTCTAAAGTGAACAAAAAACGTATGTACGTTTATTTTTCTTGTATTAAAATATAAAATGAACCAAATAAAATACTTTAGGAGAAGATATGATGAAAAGTCTGAAAACCCTGAAAAGCACCACTGCTCCAGTGGTAAAGAAGCGGCAAATTATGAAGGCATCGTTTGGGGATTACAGGTCCAAGATGAAAGAAGAAGAAAAGAAGTTAGCATTGGGTAAATATTTATGCAGTTCAGGTATCCAACAAATTTCCTGCAATTAAAAAAAAGATACGATAAATGTAAAAAAATGTTGGCTTACTAGAACCGAATTATTAGGAGGAATACAATTTAGATTTCGAAAAATTGAATTATTAGGATAAATACAAAATATCTAATATCTGTTTCACTTACAGCTAGCCGTCAAATTAAATTCACAGCATCAAATGCTGCTGCGCCAAACAAATCTAGCTTTGTAAAAAAATCAGCAATCGTTACATCTGGAAAAGGGTTTAAGTTTAATTTTAATGCTGAAACATCCTCGGTTGATACAGAAGCGCCAAAGAGTCAGATTCAAGAACATAAAGAATCATTAGTCACCACTGCAAACAAATTGGACTTCTCATCTGGCGGCGGATTCAAATTTAACTTTGATATCGAAAGTGACAACAAACAGATCGATTTTGAAAAATTGTGTATTTGAATTTTTTACAAGTTCTGCTAAAATTTGTCAATAATTATAATATAAAAATGCTCTTACTACACCATTATGCCGTTAAATTAAAATTTATGTTTTATATGCTTTTACTTAAATTCGTAGCATCATGTACTCTTGGAATCATTTTATATTTTGGCCACGTTTAGAACGACCTAGTCGACTTGAAAGGTAGTTCAGTTTTGGGTTTCTGATTGGCCAACTGCCAAATTTTTTTTTGCTGCTGGCCAATTCAAAACCAGAAACTTGGCTAGCTTTCAAATCGACAATGCTTTCCGAACGTAGCAATTGTTGATATTCATATTATCAAGTAGCTTATGATCTATGTATATACATATATTGCTCTCGACATTAAAATTAATTTAATGGTGAAATATTTTCAGTATGATACCCATTACCCATACCAACAACACCAAAAACTGTTCAGAAAATATATTGTCCTTATGATCCTTTGGGTTTGAATATACATACATATGTATTGCAATCCCTATAAAGGTATGTTTTTTTGTTTACTTTATCTTCGATGTTATTGTATATATATATACATTCATACATCGATACCTATAACATCGGAAGTTGGACAATAATTGAAAAAATTTGAATATATAAGTAGTTGTTTTTATAGAAAAGCTTTTATACTTTATCAGGTTCAAAAACAAAATTATTAATTTATTGAAATATAAAGCATAATCATACTTAAACAATATTGAATAGAGTGGTAAATAAATAAATAAAATTATTTACATTGGATTCTCAAAGTTCCAACACAAATCGTCGCCCTAGTATTGAAGTGCCGTATACGCCAAATTGCATTTTTTGAACTGGGTATGAAGTCTTTTGTTTTCGGAAGCGCTCTTTTCAAATCTGTTTTCCGATTTATTCTATCTCTTTTTGTTGCTGAGATATTCAGAATGGTGTTGAAGTATATTCATCAAAATCATAAAGTTCACGTATTGTTTTGACATAAACACCAATTTTTGTCATTTGACGTATGTGCACGCAAATTGTAGTATAATGCTTAGAAATCGTATATACATACGCCATAAGCACGAAAAATATTATATTTTTCATTTGCCGTATGTGAATACAAGTCTAGCTGTGTCGATAAAAAAGTATAAATATCACAGCCGATCACATTCCGCTAAGCTTTGTGAAGGAAGTGCTAAAACTGAATTCTCCAGTGCCTGATATGAATCTGGAACTTCTTTCGTAAGGATTTATAATTCAAATTGAATGAAGCTTTATTCAAATGTTTCACATGTTATAGATTAATCGACGGGGTGGTCCCAAATGAGAGGATTTTCGGGATGATGTAAATTATGCTTCGAGTTCAAGCGGCTCAAACTTTTTTATAAAATAAATAAAAATAACACCAATTTTTTTTGGAAACTTATTGTTCTCAGAATAATATTTTAATACGAAGAGATGATACTGTTAAAGATCATGACTTTGTTATAGAATCTAGCTTGCCACGGACTTTACCTAACATTTTGAGAAGTATTCCGTCTGAATATGACACTTCTGGTAAAAAGTTTGTTAAAATAATTTTAGTTCTTAATATATTTATCCAATATTCTTCTAAACAGAAAGTAATGTGCCTTCAAAAAATTATGCAGCTATACATTTTAACTAAAACAAACTATTATACGAAAAGCTAGATTCGTTTCAAATTTCATTCAAGAAAAATGCGAGTGGTTTGAGACATGAAATGAACACAATTATTTTAAAAACAAATTTTTCAACGCCGAAAAATGTATGTAATCATGAGTTAAAAGTTATTCAGAAACGAAAGAAAAATATATTAAAGATATAAAAAAGTCTTTTCTCTTTTATGTCTTTGGAAGATAATACAGATAATTATGTAAACTTATTGGGGCATATTCTTAGTCGCTGCTGAACCCAGGTTTTACTAAACTACAGCTTAGGACAATTTTGTTGGTTTTATATTATTATAACTTTATTTACTTGCTTTATTACATAAATAGATTCAAATATTTTGGAATGATAAACTTAAAAAAAATAGAATCAACGTCCGAAAATTCAACTAAACCTAGGTTTAACTTAGACACAGTTTAAAAATAACTATGAATAAGCCCCATTATAATTAATTATTTATTCATTGAAAATGTTAAGTTTTTGTTAATTTTGAATTACAAAAATGCTATTTTTACTCCTCCCTTTAAGAAAACAAAGTACAAAAATGTATGAAGTCACTAAGTTTAAGTTTATTTTTCATTTTTTCTATGTAGGTATCATAACTTGAAATGTTATATACTATTTGAAACACTGTGTTATTTTGGCATCATTTTATGTAAAAGAAAAACTTAATTAAAATGTCAATTTGGCATTATTGTTTTCTATGTCTAAAAAAATTCGAATTGGTCAACGTCTATTCATTTTTCTTTGCGATTTCTTTTTCAGAAATATCTGCGTTTTACAACAGGTTATGGGCCCAGAAAATACGAAATATAAAAATAAAGTTTTTTTTTGTTAAAAAGAATTATTTTTGGGGTTAAAACATGATGAGTAATTTGCCGGCAATAGAACGTCTCAAAGGTCGTGAGAACTACGACAATTGGAAATTTGCGGTGGAGAATTACCTCGTATTGGATGACTTATGGAAGTCGGTCCAAGGTACGGAAACCAAGCCAGAAAAAATTGCACTCGCAAAAGCAAAGTTGGTTCTGCTTATTGACTCATCGCTATATGTACACATCAAGGAAGCCACTGATGCCAAGGAAGTCTGGGACAAATTGGCGGCTGCGTTTGACGATTCAGGACTCACCAGAAGGGTAGGACTGTTGAGAGAACTGACGACTACTCGTCTCGATGACTGTTCTTCAATATTAGAATACGTGAACAAAATTATCGGAACTGCTCACAAATTGAATTCCATTAAAATGAAAGTGGATGACGAGTGGATTGGCAGCTTACTGCTGAGCGGTTTGCCAAACAAATTCCAGCCAATGATTATGGCAATCGAAAGCAGTGGAATCCAGATCACCGCAGATTCAATAAAATCCAAATTGCTGCAGGATTTCGATTGCTATAATGGTGGTGCTCCCGACAGTCAGGCCATGGCGGTGTTCAAGAGTAAAGGCAAACCTAGAAGTAAAACAAGAGCAGTAAAATGTTTTGGATGTGGTTGCGTTGGGCACATAAAGAAAAATTGTCCAAAAAAACCTGAAGCCCACGGAAATTTTGCTGTGTTTGCATCGTATTCTGCACAAGAATGCAATCAGTCATGGTTTGTAGACTCTGGTGCATCGTCACATATGGCAAAGAATGCGGAAGGGTTTGATAACTACATAAAGTGTTCTACGAAGGATTTTGTTACGCTGGCGGATGGATCGAAGTTAGAGGTGGCTGGAAGAGGTGATGTTACGATGATGATGTGCGGTGGAGGTGCTATTAATGAGGTACTTATTCGTGATGTCCTTCATGTGCCAGGAATATGTGTCAATTTGATGTCAATTAGCCAAATTGTGAAAAATGGAAACACAGTTCAGTTCGATACCGATGGATGTAAAATTCTTGACAGCAGGAAAACAATTTTTGCATCGGCTACTGAATTTAATAAAGTTTTTAAATTGAATATTCCTCAGACAAATACTGCTCGGCTGGCAAGTCAAAGTAGCTTGTGGCACAGACGGATGGGGCACCCAAATGCAGAAGTATTGCGAAATTTAGAGAGGTCATCAGATGGTGCCATCAGTGGTGTAGATGAAAACTGTATTACATGCTGTGAAGGAAAACAATGCAGGCGCAGTTTTAAACCATCGAAATCTACGACGACAGACTTTCTCCAGCTGATTCATTCGGATGTGGCTGGACCCATGGAAAAAGCATCGCTTGGAGGAGCTAGATATTACGTGTTATTTTTAGACGATTTTTCAAAAAAGGTGTTCGTTTATGCAATGAAAAATAAAAGCGAAGTTGCAAAACATTTTTTAGTTTTCAAAAACATGGTGGAAAATCAAATGAAGAAAAAAATAAAAATCTTTCGCTCAGATAATGGTACCGAGTTCCTGAATACAGAGATGCGGAAATGTTTTGAATCATCTGGAATTATTCACCAAACATCAACTCCATATTGTCCAGAACAGAATGGAAAGGCGGAACGGATGAACCGTTCTCTAGTGGAAAAAGCGCGCTGTCTTCTATACGGTGGTAATTTGAACAAAAGCTATTGGGGTGAGGCAGTATACACCGCTGCATATTTGATAAATCGAACTCCGACAAAAAGTCTAGAAAATCGTTGTCCAGAAGAGGTTTGGATTGGTGCGAAAATAAACTTATCAAATTTGCGAGTATTTGGTTCAATTGGAATGGTGATGATCCCGAAGCAGAAGAGATTGAAATTTGATGCTAAGTCAATTAAGTGCATCATGGTTGGGTATGCTGAAAACTCGAAAGGCTACAGAATGTACAACCCAGTAAACAAAAAAATGTACATCACTAGAGAAGTGAAATTTTTTGAAAAGCAGAGTTTTCATGAGGTAATTGATTCGAAACACTGTAGTAACTATTTTGATATTAGTGCAGGTCAGAATTTAGTGGGGAATTCAAAAATAAATCCTGAACCTGTTGTTGTTGCCGATGTGGAACCTGCTGCCGCTGTTGTTGAAGTTGAAGAAAACTTGTGTGCTGATGATGTTGCTGAGAGTGCTGCTGGTATTGAAAACGATGATTCTGAGGATTTTGACGATGAGTATACTGATGCTGAGATGTCCGTTGGTGAATTCGATATTGAAATCGGCTCAAATTATATTCCATCAAATTCACTATTGAGTGGGGATATCGTCGTTGGACCTGTGCGGCGTTCAAATCGAGAACCTAAACCCAAGAATTTCGAAAATTATGTAACTTTTGTCAACGAAGTTGTATGTGAAGCTGATGATCCTGTTACTTTTTGTGAAGCGACTTCGAGATCTGACGCAGCAAGTTGGAAAAAGGCGATTAATGAAGAATACGAGTCATTGATACAAAATGATACATGGGAAACAGTTGATCTTCCGGAGGGCAAGAAACCCCTGCATTCCAAATGGGTCTTTAAAACAAAGAGAGGTGTCAACGATGATGTTATTCGTTATAAAGCAAGGCTAGTTGCGAAAGGTTGTGCTCAACGGAAGGGGATCGATTTTGATGAAGTGTATTCTCCGGTCATCAGATACAGCTCGTTGCGTTATCTTCTGTCACTTGCAGCAAAAATGGATCTTCATATAGAACAACTAGATGCAGTCACAGCGTTTCTTCAGGGTGAGTTATCTCAAGAAGTTTATATTATTCCACCTGAAGGTTTAGATTTTCCTAAAAACAAAGTCCTGAAGTTAAGGAAATCTATTTATGGACTGAAACAATCCTCTAGAACATGGAATCTTAAATTAAGTAAAGCTCTAAAAGCTTTTAATTTAAAACAATCGCGATACGATCCATGTATCTATTTTAATGAAAACAAAAGTAATGCGTTTTTAATGTTGGCCGTCTATGTAGACGACTTTTTAATTTTTTCAAAAAATCTTAAAGAATCTGAAAAATTGAAAACTTATTTAAAATCGAAATTTCACATGAAAGAGCTTTCCAAAGTTAATACGTTTTTGGGTATGGCGCTTGAACACAATAGAGAGTCTGGAAGATTGTGCATAAATCAAGAGCAATACATTTTAAAAATGCTCAGTAGATTTGGAATGGACAATTGTAATCCGGTTTCAAGTCCCATGGATATCAACGTGAAGCTGAGCAAAGAAAACTGCCCAAAATCAGAAGATGCAAAACTTGAAATGGATAAATTACCCTATCAGGAATTAATTGGCAGTTTGCTGTTTGCAGCTCAAATCAGTCGCCCAGATATTTGCTACGCCGTTAATTTCTTAAGCAGATTCAACAATAATCCGGGAAAAGAACATTGGCTAGCAGCTAAGAGAGTTCTTAGATATCTAAAGGGAACTTCGAATTTCAAATTATGTTATAACCGGAAAGGAAATGGTGAAATAATTGGATATTGCGATGCTGATTATGCCAACGATTTGGACGAGAGGAAATCTATCAGCGGATACGTGTTTTTATCACAAGGCGGTGCAATATCGTGGGGTTAAAAAAAACAGGCTACTGTTGCCTTGTCTACTACCGAGGCTGAATACGTTTCAATGGGAACAGCAGTTCAAGAGTCGATGTGGCTGAAAGGTATCCAGAAAGAGTTGACAGGAATCGATTCATCTATGCAGCTTTTTTGCGACAGTCAATGTGCTATTCATCTTGCATCTAATGAAAGTTATCGTCCGAGAACGAAACACATTGACATCCGACATCATTTCATCCGAGATATAATAGCGGATGGTAAAGTCAACTTGAAACATATTCCTTCCGAACAAATGGCAGCAGATATATTGACAAAGCCTCTATCATCTCCTATAATTAAAAATTTAGTAAAACCAATGGGTTTGCTATAAATTAAGTTTTAGTGGGGATGTTATTTTGGCATCATTTTATGTAAAAGAAAAACTTAATTAAAATGTCAATTTGGCATTATTGTTTTCTATGTCTAAAAAAATTCGAATTGGTCAACGTCTATTCATTTTTCTTTGCGATTTCTTTTTCAGAAATATCTGCGTTTTACAACACACTGTATGATAGTTTTAGATTAAAAAATGGACTGAGGAAACTTTAAGAATTTTGAAATAATTTTTATTTTATTTTATTTTTCGTTTTAAACTGCCTTTTATTAAGAAGAAGCATTTAAAAAGTGAGAATACAGAATCTTAATTTAGCTTATTACTGTAATGTCGTATACGTTTTTTTGACGTACGTGTATGAAGAAAAGAAACTTCTGATTTTTATGGCATATACAGCAAACTCATTTTGGACACAAATTTAAATATTTTGAAAACTAAAAGAGTTTCAGATGTCCAATAACATTTGTTACAAAGAGAATTCTTAACTATATCATACTAAAAAATCAAAAAATGCCATTGGTTACTTTTTTCGCAATAGACTTCCAAACATTTAAACGCGATTTCCCAAAAATGTAAAAATGGGGTATATAGCAATTCAATACTAGGGCGACGAAATGTCATTTTTTCTTTTCGTAAAATGACGTTTATTCTCGCAATATTTGTGTTCTTTTAAAAAGGTTGTCTCTCAACTCTGAACTGAAACTAAAATCTCATTTATCTGAACAAGCCTGATTCGTACTCAAAAATGTGATATTCGCACATGTTCTGTATTTCACTTTTTGTGAATTTGAGGAAAGATAATGAATTTAGATGTTCTGTATTCCACATAAAATAAAGTTTGCAAGAAGCTCATTCCGAATGTGGAATTTTAGGGTTATGAATATGAAAATTCGTGTTCTACATTCCGAATATGAACCGTTTTTATAGAAATTGCTTGTAACAGGTGATTATGACAATTCGAAAATGAATTCGAAGTGAATTGGAAGGAGTTGAATTCACTCGAAATGCAGAACACGCTCTTTCATTTTAAGTGAAATTGAAATTCGTTTTGAATTCATTTTCACTTGGAATCCAAAACATGTGTGATTTTAATATATTTTGTAGCAATTTACTTGGAGAATTCCCCACTTTTTTTGCCCAAAGAATTACAACAAAAAATTATTTAATAACCCAGGGTACTACAACTGAGATGTCACAAATTTCGTTCCGTCAATAAGTGAGGAGACGATAGATATAGAGATTCTAGAACAACTGAAGGTATTTTCAATTTTCAAAAGTTTCATACATTTGATTCAATTCAAAATACTATGAGGGCCAGTTTTACAAATGTGGTGCAAATATTTAATCGGTGGCTGAACAATTTTAAATCCTGTTCGGTTGAGTAAATGTGCAAGGGTTGTAGGAATTATGACTTTTTACTTGCGATATAGGTACTATAGGGTAAGTTTTGTATTTGGAAAAAAAAATCGAACTGGAGATTTTAATTAAACTTGAAATTACGATGATAGAGAACACCAAAAAAGTAGGTCCCGCAATTCTGTCTGTCTGCATACCGCTCTACAGCCTAAATCCTTCAAGCGATTTTCTTCAAAATTGGTATTTAAGCGTTTTAGGCGATTGTCTAAAATAGATTTTTGAACGGTATCTGCCATGCAATTTTTTCTACAAGTTCAATTATCTCGAAAACGGCTCTAACGATTTTGATAAAAACAATTGTGCGCACTATTTTAGGTATACTCTACATTTTGGTGATTTTTACTTGCGATTATAGGTACTAAATATAAGGCATGTTATGCATTCTTCGAGAAAAAAATTTTGAGATAACAATCAAACATGACATTACGATGATAGCGAAGACGAAAAAAGATGGTCTAAAAATTCTGTAAAAAACGACTTTGAAAATACATACCCATATTAAAATTCTTAACAGAAACCTTTTGCATACGATGTGATCGAACATAAATCGAGAATTTTATTTATTTGGCAATCGAAGCCTTCGGATAGTTTTCACATCGGAAAAACTGAAAACTGAAATCAGAATCGAAACCATCAGAAGCCCCATTTACACATTCATTATACTTGAGCGTCAAAATCGATAGTATTGTCAATTTTTGTTTCTTTTTTTTTTATTTTGATTATTTTCACATATAATCACTCATAATCAAACTTCAGAATCGTCTGAATAAAAAAAAAGTGTTCAGTTGGGATTCCGGATTTCCAAATAAAAACGCCATTATTTTAGCTTACAATTGTTTTTTCTGTTTCCAACATACTGCTATCTATCTATCTCATATTTAAATTTTACAAAAGTAGAAGTTAGACCGCTTTTAAGATTTATTTTTGTGGAAAAGTGGAGCATACTACATTCGAATAAAAAAATAAACCAATATAAACCTGTAAAATTTCATTTTGTGAAAATAAATTAATATAAAACTATTACAACGGCTAAAATAAATTTACTTGATTTGAATTTAGATGTAGGGTACATTATTTTTGTTTCAATAGTAATTAAATTGCTTCTTTTTATTATTTTATATATACATAGAATTGACATAAAACAAACTAAGACAAAATTATACACATATCGCATACAACAGAACAAATAAAAATATACCTACATAGCAACACTTTCCAAAATGAAATCTCTCAACCGATCAGGATTTAAAATTGTTCAATCACCGATTAAATATTTGAAGCACGCTTGTAAAACTGGCCCTTACAATATTTTGAGTTGAATCAAATGTATGAAACTTTTGAAAATTGAAAATATCTCCTCACTTACTGACGGTGTACAATTTGTGAGATATCAGTTATATAAGTCTGGGTTATTAATTCATTTTTTACAGGAATTATGTGTAAAAAAAATGTATTAAAATGTATCTCTGTTCAGACAAATGAGATTTCAGTTCACAGTTGAGAGACAAACTTTTCAAAAGAATTTTTTTAAATTTCTATTCGTTACAAATCAATCTTTTTGATTGTATATTTTCTTTTTTTTGTAGTTGGACAGTTTATATTTCTAAAATCTTAGATAACTCCATTTTTTAGTAAGTACACAAGCTGTTGTTCTGAAAAGTTTTTCACTTTTACTATAAAATGTGTAAATAAAAGATTTTTGCATTCTTTGCTCAATTATTTTCTGGAGCATGTCTAAAATTCCACCTATATCTGCAATTTTGTATACCCCTAACGTCAATTGATCACAAATTTTGAAAATAAAATTGATCTCTATTGAATTAATTCCGTTGTACTTTTATTTTTAAGTAACCAATTTATGTTTTGTGTTCAATTTTTATTGGTAGTTATAAATAAACGGAGTTTGGTGAAAAAAATGATATTTTTTTTAGATCTACAAGAAAGCAAATTGACAAGTTTGGACAGGTGGAAATATTGATTTAAGGTAGAACCGCACTGGTCGGAACTACACTATAGAGGAATTGCTTTATGAAATTCTATGAGCTATAAGACTAGGCACGCACATATGCAACTTTCAGTTTTGCAACGGTTTGGATGCTAAAGTGAATACCATGGAATTATATGGGAGTGCGCGCACAAGCAAAACTATTCAGTCCGCGATTCGAGCAACTTAAAAGTTTGTGTTTTGGCACAAATCGAACGATCGCCCCAAACAAGTTCTTTAGTTTGTATCACACAGAACCATAATGTAACTGCGCGCACATTAAATCAATATGTTGTCTGTGTGTTGGTTTATCTCGCTGATTGATTTTTAAGTTGCTTATGTGCGCGATATTCGTTCAATTAGTGATTAAACTATTTCGTTTCGGAAAAAAATGCATGTACGCGCCTGGACGAAGCGGCAACTGAACTTCACAAAATGTGCTTCGTCCTCACTGTTTAATGGACGTTGGCCATTCGCTTCACTACATGGACATGGACTGGGCGTACAATTTTGTGATCCCATTGTTTTTTTTTCTGGACATGTGCATAGGAATTGCAAACAAAATTTTAGCTATTTGTTCCTTAATCCGCGTATGTTAAGTGCAGCATGATCTCTGTTGAGTGAATATTGAATTGAAAGCTAAACATACTCAGAAAATAAATTTGTAAATTGACTTAAAAAATAAAACTCTAGCTATCAATCTACTTAGAAAATAAATAAAAGCGTGAAATATAAAGGGGAAATGTAATGGGAGTGAACAATTTAAGCTACGTTGTAGTGTGCGTTCAAAACCAAGAAACATTAAAAGGAAACAAGCAAATCTCCGGCAAGTGTGTTTCTTCGTGTGAAAGGCATAGAAGGTTTTTAAAGCAATACAAAAATTGCCCTGTGTAAAAAGTGACTTGACATAGTCTTTACATGGATCTGCATCTGCAGACTTGAAGAAAAATAGAGCGGGTCAATAATAGGCGTGTTTTTTTTCTAAGCCCCGGGGAAATTGGACGAAAAAAACGATGAGTAGGATTAACAATTTGCATACTAAATCCAACAACAACTAATCCACGGGGGTGCTTAGCTTAAACCCAGATAATTCTCGGGGCTTAAATTCAATAAATATGATTTTCGATTTATTGAATTTAATGATTTTTAGAAGGATGAGGATGAGGCAAACAGTGATGTTTGTTTTTTTCTTCCATTACAGCTGTTCTTCAAATGTCATCTTGCAAATTAATAGTGCTGCCAAGTATTTCACTAAGCGCCTTGGTCGTTTTTTTCAACCATTTCCCCCGGGGATTGCAAAAAAACGCACCTAATATAAAACAAACATAAAAGTAAGATAGGGTACACACTAATAACTTACTCGAACTCTGCTATAACTTAATTGAAACATCTCACAATAACATGTTCTTAGCGTTCAGGTATGTAGTTTTGAGAAGAAAATTTTCGCTATTTTCGTTGTTTTTAAGCAAACTGAGGTGAAATGGTAAAAAAAAACTTGAAAATTCGTTATCTGAACGGAACAAATTATGGTGCAGATGAAATTGTTATAATGAAGATGAACATGTTCATCTTCACTATAATCTGCAATCTGCAGGTTCGTACTTCCTATAATCTTCATACATGAAGATGATCTCCATTTTGGTTATCGCTCTCTATCGCACAAGTATGAATTCTTTATTTTGTTTCCTCTTTTTTTGCAGATGTCAATGCAGATGAAGATGAAGATGCATGTAAAGCCTCCTTTTTGTTCTTGACAGTGATTGTATACCGTCAATAGATTTATGGGCATGTGTGGGATTAGGTTTTAAAAAATGTATGTACATACATTATGTATGTATATGTGTTCTCTTCGAAATTTAAACCAGAACCGGAAAACAATTTTTAAGCAACTTTCATTATTGTTGATACATTGAAATGCCACTTAAATCCCTCCATGACCAATTGATGTCCTCGACAAATCAAATTGATATGATTTGTCGAGGACATCAATTACTTCGATTAAATTGGGACACAACGTCCGAGCCAAAAAGATAGCCCGCACCATGCAGCGACACATCCCATCCCGTCTGATCCTCGGGATCACTCCAAAGCAAGTCACATAAAGGACCATCGTCCGTCACTTCTCGTTTATTCGCACGAATCTGATCTAAATACTGAATAGAAGGACTAAGTCCACCGTGAACACAAAATATTTTTCCATCTGTCATTTTGTCTGTGCCTTGGTTCTGTGATTATTTATACGGTTCAATGAAAATACTGTATATGATTATAGGTGTTCCTGTCCAAGTACCTGTACTAGGCGGTTGGTTCTATGAATTCCACTTTTGTGTTGGTTTCTGCAAAGAAATAAATGTTTTAAGTACAGGAAAGCCCAACATAATGGCTTCACATGATATGAATAAAAGCTAATTATTGTTCCTAATTTTGATTTTTTAATAATTTTACTTTGCAAAAGACTCTTTCATTACTTGTGACTGCTGTGCAGGTGTACCATTTTTACAAAAATAAAAAAGCTACGGTCCATGCTACGGTCGGGGCGTTTTTTTGGGAATTACTTACGGTACTATGGATAGATTCCCAATAAAACACAGCTAATGAAAGAGTTTCGTGCAAAGAATAATTAAGAAAATTTCAAAATTATAACCAATAATTTACTTTTAAATATTTGAAATAGAAAGAAGAACTTACCAATATTTAATTTATGTTTCAAACCTATTTCTTGTTTTCATTTTTTCTGCAGTTGCAATTTTAAATTCGAACATTCATTTTGCAGCAATAGAAAGGAATAAGTGAATGGGTTTGTTCATAGACCATTTTTCCACAGGGCAATTTTTGTATTGATTTAAAAATCGTCTATGCCTTTCACACGAGAAAACAAAATTGCCGGAGATTTGCTTGTTTCCTTTTAATGTTTCTTGGTTTTGAACGCACACTACAACGTAGCTTAAATTGTTCACTCACATTACATTTCCCCTTTATATTTCACGCTTTTATTTATTTTCTAAGTAGATTGATAGCTAGAGTTTTATTTTTTAAGTCAATTTACAAATTTATTTTCTGAGTATGTTTAGCTTTCAATTCAATATTCACTCAACAGAGATCATGCTGCACTTAACATACGCGGATTAAGGAACAAATAGCTAAAATTTGGTTTGCAATTCCTATGCACATGTCCAGAAAAAAAAACAATGGGATCACAAAATTGTACGCCCAGTCCATGTCCATGTAGTGAAGCGAATGGCCAACGTCCATTAAACAGTGAGGACGAAGCACATTTTGTGAAGTTCAGTTGCCGCTTCGTCCAGGCACGCACATACATTTTTTTCCGAAACGAAATAGTTTGATCACTAATTGAACGAATATCGCGCACATATAAGCAACTTAAAAATCAATCAGCGAGATAAACCAACACACAGACAACATATTAATTTAATGTGCGCGCAGTTACATTATGGTTCTGTGTGATACAAACTAAAGAACTTGTTTGGGGCGATCGTTCGATTTGTGCCAAAACACAAACTTTTAAGTTGCTCGAATCGCGGACTGAATAGTTTTTGCATGTGCATAAGTCCATATTATTCACTTTAGCAACCAAACTGTTGCAAAATTGTAAGTTGCATATGTGCGGGCCTGGCATTATAGCTCAGAGAATTTCATACGAATAAATATTTTGCGGCGCAGTGTCGAGCAGTTCCACTCAATGCAGTTTGTCTTCTCAAATTGCTTTTTTGTAGGTCTAAATAAAGAGATGATTTTTTTCACCAAACTCCGTTTATTTATAACTATGAATACAAATTGAACACAAAACAAATATTGGCCTTAGTTAGTCAAAAATAAAAGTAAAATCGAATTTATTCCATAGATATTGATTTTTTTTTTCAAAATGGAAATCGAAATTTGTTAAAATTGATTAATTGGCATTAGGGGCATGCAAAATTGCAGATATAGGTGGAATTTTAGACGTACTCCAGAAAATAACTGAGCAAAGAATATAGTTTTTAATAGTAAAAGTCAGAAACTTTTCACAAGAACAGCTTATAATTTATTAAAAAATGGAATTATCTAAGATCTTAGAAATATAAACTAGCCAACTATAAAAAAAAGAAAAAAAAAGAATCTAAAGGATCGATTTGTCTTACGAATGAAATTAATAATTATAACACTCCATGAACACATCCATCGAGATTCAACCCAATTATCAATCGTACCAACAAAACTAACAAAATCAAATTCGAGACTCGAATAAACGTCATCTAGCCATCCACCGTAGCTTCTACTTTAGCTTTTTATCGACCGTAGCGAATTGTATGTAAAATTCTACGACGGATAAACTTACGGCAGATAAATTTCCCAATAAGACACAGCTATTGCTTGTGAAAGCTGTGCAGGGGTACCGTTCTTACAAAACTAAAAGAAAGGCTACAGTCGATGCGTTCTTTTGGGAATTACACCTTGTGCAATGGATAGATTCCCAATAAAACACGGTTTATGTCGTACAATTTTGTTATCGTGATCTAATTCGCAATCGCGTAGGTTTGTCTTTGTTGTGTTATTCTGCTGTTTCAAAAAAAAACCTAAGCCACTGTATTTTGTATTTTTGTGTTTCGCTTATCTGTCACTTTCAAATTCGACTCTCGAATTGTTCCCTTATCTCCCACGCAAATTCCACAAAAATTCGAAGAAAACCATCGAAAGAAAATAAAATTTTAATCGAATACTCGAAACTATCGAACGAAACAAAAACGCAAAGAAATATTTTGCGGGTGAAACGAATTTTATTATAATTAAATAACCAAAATAGGAACCGGAATCCTTTTGCAGTTGTAATAAAAAAAGCATAATAAACGATAAATGTTAAATAAGATTTTCAAAGTCACCTACCAACCAATTGCCAAAAAAAAGAAAAACTGCTTTAAAACAATCGATTGAAAATCAATTTTTTTTGTCAATTCAAAATAAATATAATATAAATATAGGTAGATAATTTGGTTGGTTTTTATTCAATTATTCGTGAACAAGATTCTGTTACTTCGACAAAAAGAAAAAGAGTTGCAAATTGCAATATTTAAATCAACTAACTATCCCGTCAGGGCTATCTGTTTTTTGGGATTAGAGAAGCCAAATTATCAATAAGATGTCACGTCGTAATCATAACCTCAAAATGAAGTTGACTGCCGAGCCGGAGGTGCCAGTGTATGTGCTTGCTATAAATGCAAACAAAAAAAAGCTCAAGTACCAATGAATTGATTATTTTTATTGTAGGACACCGCCGAGAAATCTCGACCAACGAACAACAATCACAATTGGCGAGAAAACCTTCGAAGTTGACGCTGATGGCTTGGAGAAAATCTGTGATCTTGGCAGAGGAGCTTATGGAATTGTGGAGAAAATGCGACATACACAAACGGGCACAGTAATGGCCGTAAAACGTATAACTGCCACAGTCAACATGAAAGAGCAAGTAAGTTTTTACGAAAAGAGTTTGCTTGGTTTGGTTTCTTCCTAACAATAGTGCCTATTATTATTATTTTTTTAAGAAACGTCTTCTCATGGATCTGGACATATCCATGCGCTCAAGTGATTGTATGTACACGGTGCATTTCTACGGTGCTCTATTTCGAGAAGGAGATGTCTGGATATGTATGGAAGTCATGGATGCAAGTTTGGATAAGTTCTATCCTAAAGTATTTAAAAACAACCTTAAAATGGAAGAAGACGTTTTGGGAAAGGTAAATTTACCTACCTTACTTGATTTTGAAGTAATATGTTGATTTTTTCGCAACAGATTGCGATGTCAGTTGTGAATGCTCTTCATTATTTGCATGCTCAATTGAAGGTTATCCATCGAGACATAAAACCATCAAATATACTGGTCAATCGACAGGGAGAAGTCAAAATGTGCGACTTTGGCATATCGGGTATGTAATGAATGAATGAATGTATGAAATTAGGGCATTGATGGACTGCGACTTTGACATCTATTGTGACCCCTTACAGAAGTGGATGAGATTTCTCATTTACAACACGTCCTCCAAATTAACCCCTTTGAGTAATTTTAGTATTTACGGTATTTCGATAGAGGGTATGTGAGGTCCCAGAAATTTGTGTCTCTGGTGAATGATATCTTCACAACTCCCTATTATATATACATTAATCAGTATGTCTTATTAATCGGGTATGTAAAATATCTGTTGTAATAATGTATGTATTACTAGACGAATAGCTTTCCAAGGAATTTTGTAGTCGTGATAACGTCCCAAGTATTAGTAAATCAAGAAATATATAATCACTATCACATCACAATCAAATTCAATTACTTTAATTCAGTAGGTCAAAATGAAAGTTTAAAAACTTAAGGTGGCACTACAGTCCGTGCTGGACAAGGGGGTCGCAACCAACGTGCCTCTCTTACAGCTCGTAGCCTAGCTAGATGTCCCCAGTTTCATATGCCCAGCTGGTTAAGGTCCTTACCCACTTTTGTGCGTCACCTGAGTCGATGTTTTTCTCTATTGTGCTGTGTCTCGGACGGGATTCGAAGACTTCGGGCGGGAGCGTTGGCGTCCATTCTCACTACATAACCCAGTCATTTAAGTCGTTGGACCATTTCAAAGTTTGACTGGTTCAGTTTGGCTGTACGGCTCGGGTGTTCTTGGTTTTATCTTCTCCTCTCTCCATCTATGCGAACGGGACAAAAAATCAGCCGCAGGGTTTCAGCGTGCTCATCAACCTTTTGACAAAGTGCGTGCCTCTGCGCCATTATAAGGAACGGGATGATAAGACACTTTAGTTGCTCGTGAGAGGACTTTCCTACTGAATTGCCTTCTTAGTTCAAAGAAGCAGCGATTATTGAAGAGTTATTCCTAGTTTGATTTTAGCGCTGTTCTCATTGCACCTATAGGTTGACGAAGTCCTTTACTGTTGAAAGATAGCATTTGTTATATAAGTACTTTACTTTATGTTTATAAAATCTAGTATTCGATTTATAGAATAATTTTCTTTGTCAAAATTTTATTAAGAAAACTTACTTCTTATAAAACTGCGGAACAAACTGGATCATAATTATATTCTTTTATAACTAAATAAACTTTTATTTATTTTTCCACAACTGGAATTGCTTTAAATTAAATACAAAAGTCAACATTTACTACCTCAAAGTTATAGCTGTCTATGGTGACGTTCTATCCAAGATGTCGATGTTCGTTGTCCTTTCTTCATGACAATATATAGTTGGTCTTGTCGCCCCCAAAAAAAAAGAAAAAAAAGTTATTTACGTACAGAGTTGGTTTGTTGTATCTTTTTCTTCTTCTAGCCCCATCATTTTAATCCGATATGTAACTGTAATAGGCAAAAAATTAGATTAGATGTAGGTCGATTAGTAGACGTTTGAGTTCTTGGTATATACAAAAAAAAATAGCGGTAATTTCTTGTCGAATATTATCTTTCAAGGTTTAAAGGTTCTGTATCTTGTAGTCATAAACTTTAGACTTTAAAAAGGTCTTAATAAAACGATAGCAGCTCGGCGTTGACTCATTAGAACGAAGAGCTGTCCAAGTTATCAGCAGTTAAAATTTATAATCATCATCGGTGCAACAACTGAGGTTTAATCCTGGCCTCTTGCAAAAATTCTATCCACTAATCCTGCTCGCGATCCGATGTTATCAAGATAAGTCTCCGAGCGTCCTGGTCTACGCCATCTCGTGTAAGTATGGTCTACTACGCAGTCGTCTGCAAAGAAAGAAGATACACAGATCTTCCCAAGCCGGTTCCTCTTTGTTCTAGCGAGTTAGGTGACTTCTCTGCCGGAGTCTACTGAACTTAATTTTTATGACAATATCTGCTTCGTTCGTGATTGTCCTTTCTCACGCACTAATATTCTTCGCAAAACTTTTCTCTTAAACGCAGCTAAGAGGTCAGAGTGCTTTTTACTAAGCACCCACATCTTGGATCCATTTATGGGTGGCCGTAGTGCGATGGTTGTGTGTTCTGCCAACCTCATGGTCTCATTTTCGATCCCTGCTGTCGTCTATGTCTTCTTAAAATACCATTAAAAACTTCTAACACGTTGTTCAGGCATAACACTAACAACTTGTGACTGAGTAAAAACTGGTATACCCAACAATTATGACAACGAATAAAATAAAGCGAATTATACACAAAAAATAAGATACACCATTTCTTCGCATTAGTTCATCCGCCATCTTTGGATATAAAAATCTGAGACAACCTTCACCTTCAGTCTCAGAACATCGTGTCACACATCTTTCCTATTTTTCTTTCTCTACCTTCAATATACGGCCGCGCTGTATTAAAACATTTAAAAGGGCAATCATAATTCCTTGAAGCGTATGTAGTTTATAAAAAAAAAGAAAAAATACGTGAGTACTGATAGGAGTTACCAGCTTAGAACTTATGGTTAGTTTTCTGGACTTAAAAAGCCTTGACAGATTAAAGCAGGCTTTTGTTGAAATTGAGCAGCCGTCTGCGTCTTCTTCCATATTGTTATAGGCTGCCACTCTTGACCCAAAGTATTTCAAGGTTTGCAATACTTCAAATTCATGCTTCCCTACCCTGATGGTTTGACCAACTGTTCTTCTCGCAGACGACACCATGTACTTTGTCTTTCCATCACTAGTGTGTGCAGCTCCAGATTTTGTGCCTGACGGCACTATCTATCTGAATAAGGGGTTCTTATACAGGATGTTCTGTTCTTACGATGATGTCAATGTCTTCTGCGTAACCCAGCATCTGGCTGGATCTGGTGATGATGGTCCCTCTTATTGGGGTGTAGAGCCACGGATTGCTTTCTCCATTGCCAATTTTAATCTTTAATGTCTGGATATCAATTCGGATATTTTAGCTTGGGTTGTTATACTGCTCATGGTCAACATACTTAGTCGTGTCAATTTATTCGGGAGGATGCAGAATTCTCTCATGAATTTGAATAGTTTATACCTTGTCATCAGCCCCAACAGTCAAGTGTTTGTCGTTAAGTTTTCATTTTCCTAGAACGGCATCCCTTATGATTTTTTTTTTTCAAAAACCATAGTCGGTTTAATCCATGTTAGCCACGAAAAACGAAATTCGCCTTGTGGCGTGTGCTGTTCAATGGCACAAATAGTGTTCGAAGAAAAGTAGAGTTTATGCGGCCCGTAGGGTTAAAATGCATTCGTCTCCCGGAAATTAGTTGGCTGATTCAGTAGCTCATCGAACGCGCGAAGTGCGTGGAATATTTAAAACTTTAAGGGCGATCAACTATTATAAAATATTTAAAAAATAGCATTTCTCTAGTCTTGTCCTTGTTAAAAATCCTTAAACCACGTGGTAGTTTCGAAATGTTAGCACCAAAAATGTAACATTTAACGACAAAATGAAGTAATACAAATTTCGTAATTAGGTCGACTATTTTTCTTTGTTTATATATTATTAAAAACAAAAAATTACAGTCTTTGGCAAAAGCCGCCTTTGCAAATTCTATTTAAAATTTTTTCCTATTTCTCTTTAAAGGTTATCTTGTAGACTCGGTAGCAAAAACTGTAGACGCTGGATGCAAACCCTATATGGCACCAGAACGAATAGATCCAACCGGTAACCCACAGCAATATGATATCAAATCTGATGTGTGGTCGCTAGGAATAAGCATGATTGAGATGGCCACAGGCAGGTTCCCTTATAACACATGGACAACGCCTTTCGAACAACTCAAACAGGTAACCATGAAATTAATTATTTAGTGTTTTTTCTTTCGTGAAATGTTTAACAAATTTTATTAAAGGTTGTGACCGATAATCCACCTAGACTGGAACCCAACACATTTTCTCCTGAATTCGAAGAATTTATAACGAGTTGCCTACAGAAAAAGTTCGATGCCCGCCCTAACTACGATCAGTTACTAAAGAGCGCGTTCATATCTGATCATATAAGTAGAAACACCGACATATCGGCCTTTGTTGGAAAAATCTTAGATCTTCCAGAATAATCCATTATCAATGGATGTTTATTTCGATTAAAATCATGTGTTTTATATGCAGCAATACTGCTTATGAATTCAGCCCAGTATGTTTAAAACAATTGTTGTTAATGCACTATAACTATTATACATTTATTTATTAATTCAAGTTAACATTAACTAAAAACAAAAATACCTACACAACACATATACATAACTCCAGATGAAAAAAAAAACTAAAAATCGAGCAGGATAACTTGGTATTCATAAAAAAAATAATTTTAAGTCAATTATTAATGTTACGAAATAAAGTATTTTTTTCCAAAAAAAGAAAATAATAATGAGCAAATGTAAAACTAAACAGGAAAGATTTTAAATTGATGTAATATTAAATTTAAATATAAGTAAAGAAAAGGCTTTTGAAGTTTTTTGCTCGGGATAAACATTATGAGCGTTCAAAAAAAAAAATATATATATTTTTAATAAATAACACAGAAGTGATCATTGAAGCGCATTATTTTGTTTTTGTTTATTAATGTAAAGAAGAGGAGGTGTATTGTTGCAGATATTTAATAATTGACTTTACAGATTGATTCTACAGGTCAGCAACCTAAAAAACGCTATACAGGGTGGTTCAAGGGATTAAGGCTACAAAATGAGGTTTTCTCCACGTAGACTAGGTGTGCGGAAGTTTGAAAGGTCTCATTTGATTGGTTAATTAATTAGCCCTATCACAAATTCCATCATAATTATTCCCCGCACGGACAATTACGCTCTGATCTACAAAAAACAGCTTTCAGTTCAATATGAAATGATAAATAACAAAATCGTGCCTATTTTCAATTTCAATTAAGTTTACACAAATATAATTTAAAAATTTACATCAACCTTGTGGTCGAAAAATATTAAGTTCGCCTTTAACAATTTCCCAGAATTTTAATCTTGAAAAAAAAATCATTGGATGATTCCCGGCCACCTCATTTTACGTTTTAGAGATAAGCATTGGTCTCCTAATTTGTATGTAATAGAATATTAATAAAATAATTGTACGCTTAAAACATTCTATGCTATATCTAATTGCTTTTGTCCCAATTTTCATGAACCACCCTGTATTAGAAGATAGTCAAACGGTTTTTTTTTATATTTAGAATGGAGTTGAAAAAATTACAAATGTTTCCTTCCTTCGAGCAAGGAACGTGAAATTTATTCATGGGGAGCTTCATGGGTAGCGGACAAAATTCGCAGGAAATAAAATTTTCATAGAGATGAAATTCACGGCTTAGCCCCGTTAGAAAAAAGAAAGTTATGAGTTTTTCAATTCACTTTTTAAATTAAAAGTGAATGGTTGTTCAGTTTTTATTGCAGAGTATTCTATGATTTGTAAATACATTCTCGCCGTTATCGTTAGTAACGAGATCCTCCAGGCGGCTTTTACGTTGGACACCTTCACGTTACAAACTGGAGAAAACAAAGTTCAAGCTTGCATTGAATAGTACCTACTTTTTTATCAATTTTAATTTCCATGAATTGTCTATCTTATTTGCCAGAAATTTCATGCATTAGTTAAGTTTCTAAAAAAAATATAACTCAATATAATTGTGCTACAAAAAGTTCGATTTACTTCCGTTCATTTACTCAAAAGCAAACAAATTAAACATAAAAATATATGCAATTTTTATATAAAGGTACATTCAAATACACACCCGTCTAGCAAACTCTTCATTCTTTATCAATTAATTGACATCTTTCTGGCCAGCAGCAAATTTATTTTTTTTCTTCAAAATTTATATCAAAGACATAAACTCCGAGTTCTTTTTCACAGCGTTCGATTTGTCGAATATAGTCTGATATCTCCTTGATGGCGTCCACTTGTTCCTGTAAGTATTCTGACTCAAGGAAATCACACAAATTGGGATCATTCTTTTCCGTAGCTACCGCATGCACTTGCAAGAGACTCTGTGAGACAAAATTATTGATTTATTTCATATAAAATTGCCAAGTCGTAATTTATCAACCTCATTGACCGTTTTCTCCAGATCTAATACATAGTGCATTGATTTAATAACCGATTCATATATAAATTTTGGTTTTTCAATATCGCTAAGGACAATGGTGCCACCGCGCTTGTTAAGGTAGGTCATCAGTTTTTCCGCATGCACCTTCTCTTCATCGCAGCATTTTTTGAACCACTTGCTTAATCCAGGAAGAGCTATATCAGTCCTATTAAAATGGAAAGCCTGAAAAATCATCAAAAATGCAATAATAAATTTATTATTTATTTATGCAAATGCAGAATTGAATGATTTTGAAAGAACTCTAACCAATGCCATGTACTCGTAGCTCGCATTGAGTTCCATATTAATTTGGCGATTAATTTCTTTTTCACAATCCGCATGGAAATTTTGTCTCACTAAAAGACTCATTCGGCGAAGAGTCTGAAGATTAGGAAGCAGTTTCATTTTGTTTTTTTATATATTTTGATTAAATATCCAAAGTTTCGACAAAAAAGTGTTCTTATCTAAAAGGAAATCAACTATAAAGAGAATTATATGAAGGTAGTTTATTTTTGACAGCAATGTTTCTAGGTGCGGAGCGCATGATTGCAAAGGTGTAATGTTTTTGAAGGATAAAAACGATTTAACGGTTTTGTAAAGAACGATTTGAAATCTTCATTATTTCTAGAGTATGTACATACATTAATCTACAATTATTTATGTTTTGATAGCTTTGCGTGTACGTGCCAGTTTTTCAATAACGAGTTGTTTTGTTCTAAATTAGACCTCATAACTTCATATTTTAGGATGACGTGATTCGGGACATTCTAACACTGTGACAGAAAAGTAGAGTTCATGCGGTCCGTAAGGTTAAAAGGGCATTCGACTTTCGGAAATTAGTTGTTTGTTTCAGCAGCCCTCCAGCCGACCGAAGCGCTGGGAATATTTAATACTTTTAATGGTAAACAACAGTTATAAAACTGTTATAAATTGTCATTTCTTTAGTATCGTCCACATTTTTTTTTACTAATTTATTACACAATGAGAGTTGAGCAGATTTTATAACAGATATACCTAGGATAAGAGGTGATGACAGTTTTTGCTATATCATTATTTTTAACCTTAACATAAATAGCACACAAAAATGATGTTATTACCAATTTATTTTCTCCACAAGGCGGTTTGTAACGGCATTTTAAATTTGAAACACCGGAACTTTGAAGTTTCTTAATACCTACCACTTCAGATTTTGAAATAGGAAATATATTGACAACCAGTTAACATAAGTGGCTTAAGTATTTGATCCGTGGTTAAGGAATTTTATCTCCGATTTCGGCGTATTAACTGCGGTTTAACGACGGCGACGGTTTAAGGTTCAAGAATGTAATAACAACCAAATGTACCGAAATCGGTGAGTTAAAATTGCTGCACCACGGATCAAGAAAAATATATCCCAATTTTGTTTCCAAAGCTGAAACGCAGATGGTGTGGGAAGCTACTCCTTGCTGTCAAATAGAAACAAATAAGTCAATGTTTGGGAATCTTATTGTTCGAATTGAATTTTTCAGTTTTCCTTTCCATTCAAAAGGGGACTTTGACGCTTTGCAAAGTACTAATATCATAAACTAATAACATAAGGACCCGAAACCTCTGCTGTTTTTTGACATTTGCCTACAAGCTGAAACACGCACACATGTAACTTTTCCGTTCCTCTTCCAATAGACACATGGACAAAAACGCACACAAGAATATTTTCTGTTCCTCTTCCTATAGACACATAGACAACACAGCCTTAGTAATTTGTTTTTGTTTTGTTATCCGATCTCACATCTATTCATGGATAGAGTTTCAACGGTACAAATACAACAATGTAAACAAATTGGTTTTGGGGGGTGAGACGTACGAAGGTTTCTGATCTTAGTATGGCTTATTTGTGACTAATATTCTACACTTGGACGTTGTTTGTATTTTAATGTTCTTTAAATAAAAATAATGGGGTGGTGAGTTAAAAAATATATAAAGTTTACATTAGGTTTGTTCACTGAATAAAAGATCGAACAGAACGTTTTGATTCGATCCCTATTAATAAACGACGAACCACATTGAGTAAGCACTTAGACATCTGTGACATGTAATTCTTATTCTGAAATTTATAATCAAATTTTCAAATTTGAAACTTAAACTTGTCAGTTTCGATTTTCAAGGATGGGATAACTTCTAACAAAAGCATTACTGGCCTTATTCTGCATTTCACATGAACTGTGAATTCGATTCACATATTCGCCCTTTTTTCTAACTCTTCATTCTGCTATCCCTCGTGTGAACTGCGTTATCTCAAGTTCATTTTGACATTCTTGTTAACTATCAGATGCTCATGCGAAAATCTTATAAAGTTAGGATAAATCTGGTTAGATTTTTACTTGTGATACATTTTTATTGCCACTATGGCAACCCAAGAAACATTTTTAACTGTATAAAAGCATTTATACTCTTTCAATCTTAAAGCTGTTTATATAGCAAGGAGCTCTATAAGTGGATTTAGAGCAAAAATAAAGCTCCCATATAGCTAATTCATTGATTTTGAGAGCACTTTTTTGCTCTTATTCAGCCTGTTATCAGTGGCAAGTGATTTGAAGCTCTGTGGTACATGGGTTTCAAACTATTAAAACACCACTTTTGACATATGTATTATTGTTTTTATTGGCTTGTGTAGTACAAAATAAAATTATATAAAATTCTCATACTATTAAAGAATGATTGAATCGTTTCATAGTATGTAAAATAGAAATAACGAAGATGACAATAACCAAATTAAAAAATATCTTTATGAAAATAAATATGAAAAGAAATTAATGTCAATTTCGTTTCAACAAAAACATCGATCTGCTGTCGATCCGCCGTCAATTTTTTTCTGAAAATCAAATTCGTTTCAAATTAAAACCAATTTTTTTCTGAAAAAACAGATCCGTATTGAATCTCTTTTTGGAGACGGATTCAAAACGGATTTGAACACAGATTCTTACACACACTACAATATTTGTTTTGAAGTTTCTCAATTGTTGTGTTGTGAATTCATTTTTATTTTGTGGCATTGTACATAAAAAGTAACTTAATATATTAAAAAATAAAAAATTGTTAAAAACTTCTTGGAAACAAATATTAAAAAAGTGCAAGTGGGCTTAGGAACTCCCCCGCGTCGGAATCGGGAAATTAAAACGAAATAATGATGTATTAACGAATTGAAGATTTGTTTTTTTTAGAGCTGCCAAGCAACACACACAGTCCCAAAAAGAGATTCGGTCCGTAATCGTTCGTTTCAAAGCAAAAAAGTATTGGTTTTAGTAGCGAATCCTATTTATTGAAACGAAATCGACATAAGATTTTCGGTTGTTTGATAGTGAATTTCAAGTGCGCGTTTAATATTTTCACACATATAATGACGATACTTCTTTAAATTACAGCGCGCCTACATAATTCTGTGTATTAGGTCATCAAAAATAATTTTAAAAAATAGTTAGATGATAAAAATATTTAAAAATTAATTGTCCAAAGGTGAAATAAAATTATTTTTGAAAAATAATAATAATTTCGTGATTCTTTTTTAAAATGAAAAAAAAAAGAAAAAGAATAATTGCATTAATTTTATATCTCGTAGCCAATTAAGCTGCAATACTATCTGTTCTGGAGCTACAATATTAATTACTGGTGATATAGAGCTCTTATGTCGCTTTAAAATTTATTCTACATTTTCTAGAGCTAGTTCCAACAAGATGGCATTTTCGTCTTTTTAACTTCATGTTATTGTTATAATATAGGGTGCTCCTGAAATTAAAAGGAAAGCAAATAATAAAATAAATGTAGTTTAGAGGAAGGAATTTTTTTAAAGAATATTTCCTGAAGTATATTTAAAGAATAAGTTGCAATTTTTAAAGATAAGAGTTTCAAAACTTTTTTTTAATAAAGCTACTTAGATTCACTTTTATATAGAACATTGGTATCCTTATGTGTAGGATATATTTTTCGTGTCTTTTTAAAGCCCTGAAAAAAGTTTTTTTTTAAAAACTATGAAAAAAACTATAAGCAAATGTTGTACGTTTATGAACATTGCAAAACGAGAAATTATCAAATTTCTTCCGCATTGTTTAACAGAGTAAATTTATAGTTCCAATCTGAACATTGCTAACTTACACTAAAATTTGAATAGTTACATACATTCATATATTTTTTATGCAAAATAATACATTTTTTTTCTTGATAAAATAAATATTTTGGATTTATTTTGGGCAACACCCTATTATAAAATGGGTTCCTGAGTAGAATGTGTTAAGATATTAATACTCAGCTATACAACCGATTTGAAGTTGGTCTTTTAATGCTATTTTGACATTTCGAAATGCGCATGCCTTATTATTTTACTTCTTAAGCTAAGGCTACTGTTTAGACCTCTTATCGTGTCTTTTGTTGCATTTGTGTAGTTGAAAGCTGTACAACGGCCCTTTAGATGAGGGAAATTTAAGAAGCTCGTTCATAGATCGCATAAAAGGTATTATGGTGCCAGTTTGAAAAACTAAACGTTGATCGATCTGACAGTCCTGTTAAACTTCAATATAGAGCATGATTAAAATTAAAATAAAATTAAGCTGTGAAATTATACCTTGTAAAGCCATAGCTTTCGATTTCACTTGTTTGGAGCTGCAGAAGAACAGTTTTGCATCTAATAGCTGTGATGATGTTACTTGGGAAGTTATGGATTCGTGAAAAAATCGAGCTCGAGATTTTCATTAAAGTTGACATTACGATGAAAATTTTTCATTAAAGTGGGTCCCGCAATTCCGTCTGTCTGCTTGTTTGTCCTCGAGTCTGTAGCCTAAACGGTTGGATGGATTTGCTTCAAACTTCGTACATATTGTTTTTTTGGTTATATGCCCAGACGTTTTTTTTTCATTTTTATTTAAGACGACAAATAACAGTAGCTCCCATACATTTTTGTTGCCAAAAACCAAAAATCTTATTTTTCTCAAAAACGGCCCCAATATAAAAAAAATCAGTTCAATAATAGAGCGAAACGAACATTTTGGTAATTTAAAAAAAAATAGTTACTTTTGGTACCTCTTGTAGTATCATTTTTTGGATTTCGATTTTCTGAAAACGGTTGATTTGATTTGACGCTCCTAAAAAGGCGAAACACATGTAAGCTAAAATTTTTCAAAAACATTTTTTTTCTTGAAATTAAAAAAAAAACTTTTCTTGAAAACTCAAAATTTCGAAACGACTTAATGGATTTTTTCGAATCTTTATACTTAGTAGATTTTTGACATTATCTTGAACAGTCAAAAAAACTGTATTCATAAGATAAAAAACAACGGTACCTCCCATAAATGTTAAAAAATCCGTCAAAAGAAAATTATATCTCGAAAACGGTTCCAAGTATTTTTATAAAAAAATATCTATGTGTTTTTAAATTAGTACAGTCCAATTTTAACTATAAAACTATTCTATGCAACCGATTAAAATTAGATTTTTTATACAAATGACCCATAAAAATGTTAATAAAAATATAACTGCATACTCAAATTTTCAAAAAAAAAGTTTTTCGATTTAAAAAAGAAATAATATATTTTTTTTTTTAAAATCGATTTTTCAAAAACCAGTCTCTGAATTTTTTTTAAATTTTAATTTTATATGTACATATGTATATTAATAATAGCTGGCAAATGGCGTTTCAATTTTTTTTCTAAAAATATTTTCAAAATTTTATACATACAAAATTATTTTTTTTTAAAAAACTGCTCCAACTATTTTCGATTTTTTTTACATATTCTTATTTATCCAGGAATTAAAATGGTCCCTTAAACTATAAAAACTAGGCAATATGAAAACATTCTATTATGTGTACGTATTATTCATTTATTTTCACCTTATTACATTTCCTTTCCTTTTTACGAGTTTTTGCATAATCCACTGAGTACTACATACAATGTATTCCCTCATGCATTTATACATACGTTTGTATCTTTAAGGCCCGTTTCGTGATACACAACTTAAGCATTTAAGTTCTACTTATTCACTTATATGACAGTTTATTCAGAGGAAAAAGTAGCCCTTAAGAGTTTTAAGTTGAACATAAATATTTAAGATTCGTATCAGTAAATGGGCCTAAATTAAAAAGTTATATGCATATAGGTACCTACGCACCTACATTCTTCATTTTCATTATTATATGTACATATTTACATACATAGGTTTCATCCATGTATGTATACATACATATTTCGCGACCTTAGAACAATAGGATTCTAACTGATTTTTTTTTTCAAAATTGAGTTGTATATGTGGTCGTACTAAATCTAGTATGCTCGAATCGTTTCATCCATATTTTTATCTCCTAAATTACATAATTAAAATCCATAAATATATTTAAATATTTATTTTGTAGATACCTACATGCAACGATTCCTTGAATCATCCATTCGACAATTCATCGACATACATCGGCTTTAAACATGCAAATGTTATAACTAGACTACCTACCTACTAAACAGCATCAATGTTTAGCTACATTAAAGTTGTTAGCTACAAGAGCAAGTTCATACGATCCAGTAGAGCATTTTATTTGTGTTAGTTTTTAAATAGAAAATGTGTTATTTGAAGCTCAGATTCATAGGTACGTAAACAACTCCATCAACGTTTTGTAGCAGATTTATTATTTCAAGACCCGCCAACCATTTTAACACTTAACAAAATTCCAACATTTAATATGAGGGTTTGAATTTAAAATTAATAATTATTTATTAATAATAAAATTTAAAAAAATCCATCAACAACAAAAAAAAACTAACAACAATTCTATAATTTGTACGTTTTTTAACAACTGACGTTTAATTGAGTGTTCTATCTGGGTCTGACATTTCTGCTCTGTCCTGTTCTGTGCTATGTTATTCTGAACTTTTCGTCAGTGAACAAAGCTATTGTGTTTATAAACCGATCGCCGGTATTTTCAATACAATCCATTGGCGTGCCCCATTTTATTTTGTAATCAATCACAAATTACTATGTTCTTATTTGCATGCATTTATTTTCTTCTAGTCTGCCTATATTCGTTTGTTTTAATTTAAATGAAATACCTAACCAATGAGACGGCTTATATATATATCTACGTGATAAGTGATTACTAATAGCTGTCGTCCTTTGTTATAATACGTTATTATACCTTTATAAACATATATTAATCTACTGCCAAATTAATCAAGCATTAGATGGATTTGTAATAGGATTTTGATATAAGCCAGAAAATTAATGTTGGCTATGTTGATTCATGCGCATCGAATAACGTATGATATGACACCTTATTATTGTATCAATAACTATATAATATCTACTTTCCGGAAATTGATGAAAAGAATATATAGTCATTAAATATTATATTATGTAGCTATTGTTTGAAAATATATTAATCAACGCATTGAAATACATACTTACCTATATACATATATGCATTGATTAATAATAATTGATGGGAAGGAATTGGGATTTAGTAAATGATTAACACACGATGTGTTACTCGTAATTATTAACTATATAAAGTTACATATGTATAATGTTTAATTATTTTTATTTGTTAGGTAAACATTTATGATTTTCCAGTTATGGAATTTCTTTTGAAAGAAAAACTCATTGATAAAGATCCCGCCCCGAGAAAAAATATCCATGGTAATTTGCCTTGAAATTAGGTACAGAATTATGTGTAATAACTCACGCCCCGCCAATCTGTAATTTTCAATCAAATTTGTAGATAAATATGTAAGATATAATTGAAAAGGAAATTTTTATATTGTCTTTTTATTATTGGTCGGGTAAAAGTTGGTACGATATAGGGCAAAGGAAGCACTACACTGCGAATCGAGTAGATTGTGCGAGTATGCCATCCCTTAATTGGTATTACAACCGGCCTGGGTAATTCGTTACAAAAATAAGGATGACATTTACATTGGAGAATGAGAAATTATTTCAATTTTAAATGTGGAAAACTGTACGCCAAAAGGGATCAATCTAATAAAAATCAAAAGTATGTTCGTTGGTAACCGCATTACATGACTATAAAAACGTTGCCCGGAAAATGGTGAAATTGGAGAAAAATGTATATGTGGGATTTTCGTAAACTCTTAACTTAAGACTACCCATATAACATTCGAAAGATGGATATGCGTAATTCAAATTTTTGTGTGTTCGTTATGATGCTGCAAAAGTTATTGAGGGGAGAACAAAATTGATAAGACGCAAACAAAAGTTATTGAAATTCGGTTATGAAAACCACTATGGAGTTATCTAGTGAATAATAGATTTGATAAAAGTAATTCGAAAGAAAAATTTTTCTACCACTTTATAAAATTGTTCGTTTGGCACTAGATGACAGTTCTTTATTTGAAATGAAGAGAACATCTATTCAGGATTTGAAGAAAGAAAACAAATCTCGCACACTTGTACAGATTTGTATTCCTTAAACGTCAAAATAGTGAAACGTTATGCTACGTTTTCACCTAAAGATAATCCGGCTTAAATTGAGAAGATTCAAAATTAATGTTTAAGTGTTTTCACCAGTGAAAAAAAGATTAGTTTGACGTTTTCACTATGAATTGTCATTCAAAAGTCAATACACCCAGCAAAAACAAAATAATTGGGAAGAAGAATAATAATTTCGGTGCAGTGAACAAATTTAATTTCAATAAATAAAAATGAGTAATAACTTTAAAATATTGTTATCCCAACATCTTGCAGCATATAGATATATTTACATAAATACTGTAATCGCTCTTGCACGGTTTTCGATTTTATATATTTGGGAAAGAACAACTTCAAATTATTACTGTAAGATAGCTAAAACATTTGCCATTACAAATTCGAGGCACCCACCGCTTTGGTCTTTGTAGCCTTATTGCATTTTTTATTTTTATACTTATTTATAAACGAAAACAGAATTTAAAGGCAATGACAAATTATACCAGACAAAAACAAATTAAATAATGTTGGACAGTTTTTGTTTTCTTGTTGAATGTCAATGGAGGAAATATGACATTAGAATAGGCGCGTTCTATGAAATAAGGTTTGTTTCTTTTGAGAATCTTCTACTTCGAAGAAGATTTCAATGAGATTAATTTCTAATCTTCATTTAAGGAGATTAAAATTTGTATGGGAAATCTTCAAGATTTAGAAGATTTCAAAGAGGATTTATGGTTAATCCACTTAAATCTGGACTAAGTGGTAGGTGAAAACGTAGTATTATTCTATGTTACTTAAATTTCGGAATTGTGCACTCATTATATGTAAAGTTATGTTGAAATTTAAAATTGGTGTTCGCATTGTTTTCAAAGAATGAAAAATGGAAACCAAGCCTCAATTTTCCATCTGTATTTTACGTTTCAAAAACATAATACAAATCTATGAATAATGAAAGTGTTGCAACTTTTTCGTTTGACATTCCAGATTACCGGAGAGGAAGTTTATTTCTGATTAATAAATTAAAACACTTTAACAGTGGGGGGCTTGACAGATAAAACCAGCTGAAGTTAGTGGGTTTGTTTATTGAATTTTATCAAGGGACAACCCTGCTCGGTTTTTCGGTTCGCAAAAAAAAAACAACCAGATGCGCATTAATATTTTTATGTTGTTGAAAAGCAAAGATTCATATATTATCTTTTTCTTATAATGAAACATAAATATATTTGGTAGTTAGTTGGGCTTGAATAATTATTAAAATGGACGCAATTAATGAAAAACGAATTCATCTTTGTTTACTCAATGTTTCGCTGGTTTCTTTCCGGCTTCTTCAGGGAATTTTTAAAATTTATTGTTTATAAAAAATTAATGTGAATTACATATTATTTTACTGTGGACAAGTACCAAACAAAATTAAATTAAATTAACAAAAAAAAAAAAAAATTAACATTTAGCACTATTGGAACATCAAACTTAAAACTAATCACTTTGTATCAAAGATATGTTAAGGATATCAGCTTCCAAAGCATATCAAAGCAGGTTGGTTGACAATACGGGGAACAATTTTGAATTGTCATATCTCAAGAACCAGAGGCTGCAGAAGCGTTTCGTTTTCACGTGTGGATAGGTATTTAATATACCTTTCTTTTCATGTATATTTCGATGGGCTTGGGAAACATTTTTGAAAAAACAATTATTTTCCGCGAGGGGTTAGCGATTTTTTTTTCAAAAAATTTCAAAAAAAAATTAAATCGGCAAATTTTATACCAATGCAAAGGTCTGTTCAATCTCTTTCAAGTGCTGCAAACAGCAGCTTTTTCTGAGACTTCCAAAGCAAATCAAATGCATTTGTAGGCTACAAGAAAAAGTTCGGAGAATCAAGTCGTGCATTTTTTTAGTCTAATTTTCTTCAATAAACTTAAATTATATTTAAAAAACATACATTCAAACATATATGTATATGCATGGAATGTAAATATGTAATTTATAAGAACTTACATAAGTCAATGAAAATCCAAGGTTAGTGACTCATAGGTCCATTCATTTACTAAACTAACTTAATTTGCTGGGTCCTTTGTACTATTCAAAGGTACAAATTTGCACGACCGTGTATTTCATTTTATTCCTTTATTTTTCTCTTCAAATTTAATTTTAAAGAAAAAACAGGTTTGTGCAGTTTCATAGGTACAGCCACACGACGACATAACAAAAATTGCAGTCTAAATTGCCTTTGCTTCAATCTCTCCTGCATGAGCAATAACAAAAAAAAAGGTCCATCCAATCGAACACATAACAAAGGGTCATGAAAAAAAAAATCAAAACGAAGTACTTGAACAACAAGAGAAGAAAACTTTCGCAATTATCTTGCAAAAACGAAACAATTTCTCACAAGTCCTTTGTGCAAGGAAAACAAAGCAGATTCCTTTTCAGAAGGTTTAGCTAAATGGTCCATCTCGATCTCGATCCCGACCCAACCCGACCCGACCCAGACCAAACTTATCTTTCTTAACTAAAAAATGTGTAAGCCACTACGTGTAGTGTTGCGTCCTAGGCCAGTGTTTTGTTGCGTCCTTTCTGGATGAGCCAGGAAGATGATATAGATAGGTATGGTATAGAAGTTAAATGGGTTGCACTTAAGAGATTATTGCTTTGTGTTGAATTTGAAGAGCATTTTAAGTGCCGTTTGTAGTTCAAAATTGTTTCATTGAATTTTTTGTGGAAAGGTGTGTATCACTTTCGTTGCTGATGATGATGACGATGACGATGACAGCTCATATGCAGTTATATTTTTGAGATGATAAACAGAAGTATCTCTATAAAAGATTGCACCATCGAAATGAATAGAACGAGAGGAATTATTTTGTAAGCGGTGTTATGCATAAAGTGGTATCTGACATTCATATTGAAAAAGAGAAGATACATTTTTAAAAGTGATATAATCCTGCATGAGAATAAATCGATTTAAAGTAGTTTGAAGTTTCGGGGGAATATAAACGAAAGCCTGACACTTCGAAGTTAACCTTGTCCTGATAAAATATCTATTGTGCATTTAATTTGTGTGAACTGAACTAGAAGAGTGCATAACTATATTTGAGAACACTAATGTTTCAAAAGAATCGTTAATTATATTCATAGTGCTATAAATATTTTGGAGCTTCTCAATTGATCTATTAGAGCTTATAGGTCGGTTGGAGCGGACAGTTTATTGTTAAAAAAACTGTTTTTTGAATGACTTTCGTACAATAAAATAATTTGTAATTATTTATTTAATGTTTTAATGGATCTTAAGTCTCGTAAAGATATATTTAAAAATATAAAAAAAAAACAATATTACTCAGTAAATCCGTTTTAAATGGATGGGCAAACTAAATAAAATACATGACTTTTTTACTTAATTTTTATAAAGAACATTTTTTAAAATTTTTTTCTAAAAAAAACTTGGTATGACAGTTTTAAATATTTAGCTAATAATATAAACTTAAATACAAAATTTCAAAAAAATCATTGACCCATTTGCGACATATAGAATTTTCACAAAAAAAGTGTTTTTTTCAAAAATCAAAAAAAAAAAAAAAATTGCGAAAATTTTGGTAAGCAATATCTATATATATAAAAAGAAGTTACATTTCCTTGGTAATCTTATAACTCAAGAACCGCCGAACCGATTGACACAAAAATTACAGTTTGTTCCTACATATGAGGAGGTGGTATGTGTGAAGTTTGTTTGGAATCGGTGCAGCCGTTCCTGAGTTATGACATTTTATGTGATTAATTCCTCTCATACGAAATGCCTGTATGGGAAAAACAACAACAAATACACAGCCGCTGATGAGCGTTTCTGTTGTACTGTATGACTGTATATGTGTACACAGTAGTCAAATGTAGTTGTAAGTGCATTATGTTAATATTAATTTGCTGTCATTGGAATTCAGTTGACAGTTCTCTTATGTGCTTTGAGTTCTTTTATATCGTGCTCTCATTGCGAACAGACATACTTTTGGTGAGTGTTAACCATGTGTTGAGCCCCAAAAAATGTATTTATACATACACCGCACAATCAAACAAAAAATGTTATATACACTATTGTATTGAATTGATGTACAACCTTAGCAGTATAATTAAAGCATCGCCATTGAGTTGATTTATTACAAAATACATGTTTTTTCTGGGAGGAGCAACGCGCGCCGGGTCCCGCTAGTTATTTATAATTTGAAGGCCCTCCTATATACAGATTTTAATGGAAATCGAAGTAAAATTCTTAAAAACACCAAGTTTGAAGAAAATCGCTTCAGCCATTTAGGCTGTAGAGCATTGTACAGACAGACAGATAGACAGACGGAATTGCGGGACCCACTTTTTTGGGGTTCTCTATCATCGTAATGTCAAGTTTGATTAAAATTTCGAGTTATATTTGTTTCCAAATGCAAAACTTGCCCTACCTATACGTAGTACCTACATATGTATGTACATATATCGCAAGTAAACATTTTTTAGGATGGCAATTTTATGTAGGGTCAAGTTGGGTAATTATGAACAGTGTAATTGTAAGCAATTGTAAATTTAAAAACTGAATTTCAAAATATGCCTGTAAGACCTAAGGTCTTTTAAATGCAACATGAACTGCACGGCACTAGTTAGAAGGATAAGAAAGATAGGAAAGAATTGCGAAAATTTGAAATATTGAATTTAAAAAAAAAAATCGTATGTTCAAAAATTCAAACAAATATTTGTCGAAAATTTTTGAATGCAGTTATATTTAGAATTTGAAGGGCTTCCTCTTTTAAGATTTTGATTGAACTCCGTTGAACCGTTAATTAGAGAGTCTATAAAAAAATGCTTAAAAACGCATGGCACTAGGCACCGTTAATAACATTTTATGTAAACAATTATAGAACTACAGTGTAGAATATACCTATAAAATTGCACATCATTTTATTTGCTAGGTACAGATAGGGCAAGTCTTGCATTTGAAAAAAAAACTCGAGATTTTAACCAAACTTGAGATTACTATGATAGAGAACACCATATAAGAGGTCTTTTGAATTATAAATAATACATACCAAAATTTTGAGAAATATTATTTTGGATTTTTTTTGAAAATTCAATATTTCGACAGCGTGTGGATGAATTGTTTTTTGAAGCTTCGGTTTTAAGTTTATATTATCAAATGTTAAAAATATTCACACCAATTTTTTTTAGAAAAAAATTAAACATATTTTGTATATAAAAAACGAAGTAAAAACCTAAAAATCTTTTGCATATAATGAGATCGAGTAAGTACGTGCTATCTTTTATTTTTGGGACTACAAAAAAAAGATATTTGAATTTCTGTGACGTACGCGGAATGCCAGTTGGTACGCAATTCGCTTCCAAGTTTCTCTATTCTTGTCTTTTGTATGTCATTGTGCTCTTAATTTCTATTTTCATCATTTTGTATTTCAACAATTTTTTATTTATTTAAACTTCTTCTCTACCTGCTTTCCAACTTGCCTCTCATGGCTTCGAAAATTCCATTTCAGCAGCTTAGCAAAGCTTGCCCCTTTTTACATTTCTGAATTTTCTTTTTCGGTTTGTATTGCCAAAAGTGTGAATTGGTTTAATTTGAATTAAATACGCTCGCTATTAAATTTCGATATAAAAAAATAAAATATTTAAAACAATTCTAAAGCTATAATCCTCTCTATAAAGTAATGTCTCTAGAACTTTATTTGTGTGCGGCTTATTGAAGTTCTTGTAAGGAACAAATTAAACAGACAAAACAAATTTTTCACTTTAAACCCTTTTTGGAAAGTTCCAATTTTAAGCTACAAATATCAAATATATGCAAATCCAATCGTAAACGAAAAAAAAATCATCATTCACATTCATAAAGGCGGTCTCAAACAAGAGCCTGGTTAAGTCGTCCTTATCATATGGCAACGTAATTAATGCGACATTTATGATATCCTCAAATGCATAATGCTATTGTTGTTCCACAAATGCTGCTTCGCTTTGTATGCAACTTTATAACAACATTGTAAATGTAGCAAACTCTAAGAGGATTTTGGCAAAGGATATACTAAAAAAGGGGGATTATGCAAGATATTAGCTCACCCCCAGCCCAAGGCGGCTTTTGGCATTTCATTTAAAATACACACATACGACCGGAACCGATTAAATGTAAAAATATTTTCATGCAGCAAAAGAAAATGATATTCTAATTCAAATCCTTATGAGTCCTTATGATTCCACACTCGCCATACGCCCCGCACCATCATAATATCGTTGTCTACGAACAATATAAAAGAAATATTTTAGAGTCTAGAACAAAGATGAAACCCGGAAACTTGGTTTATGAAGATTATGATAGCATATCCCGGAATTAGAGAAACGATAATACAGCTTAACTTTTATTTTGGTCTTTTAGAGCTTAGACTGCTAGGTTCTTTCGAGTGGGTAAGTTTTTGTCTAGACTTTGTATAAATGCCATAAAAAAATGATCAACAAAGAAAAGTCAATTAATAAAATATTTATACGAAATGGTAGTATCATAAAGGCAAAAAAGGATTTCCTATTAGTAAAAAATTAATAAAGGCAAATAAATCAATGGGATATGAAAGAAATGATTTTTTGTGAGTAAGAGAATACTTTTCGACATATTGGGAGCAAATGGGAATATGTTCACTCGTTTAATCTGAGCAATTTGGAATAACTTTATGTTGTTGTAACTCGTGAAAAAGCACAGCAGATGAAAACACAGCTGTTCTCATGAAAGCTATCTTGAGTTTTACCAAAATTTTCGAATAACAAACTATCCGACGAAAATTGTATAGAATAGCTGACTGCTAACTTCATTTTATATTTGTTCTGTTGGCAGCTTTCAGCTAACATATATAAACCTAGGTGAATCATTCACAAATATACTCGGATAGTTTGGAATATAAGATAACATATGGATCAACATCTTCTTCAAAATTAATAGTTAATCGAATGGACACTGTGGCGTATGAGTACAATTTTTAATATGGTCTAGAGTGGGCTAAGGGTACTTTCAATACAAAGGTTTTTCAAGTAAAACTTCTTTTGCGGCATTGGCGATAAACACTTTATATGGAACTGTCAGTGACATGTCAAACCAACACGTTTTCTGTCAAAAAACTGATAGATTTTTTTTTAGCAAAAGCTTACCCACCTTTTTTTGTTTACAAAACTGGCACATTACGAGTATTTAATCACTTTTTTATTAAAGAACTATAAGAAAGTATTCTTCTTAAATTAAATCCAACGAAAAACAAACACCAACCTTTACAAAATAAAATGCACGACTGGGTCGTACGAACTTGCTCTTGTAGCTAACAACTTTAGTGTAGCCAAACATTGACGCTGTTTAGTAGGTAAAGGTTGTCTAGTGATCCTTGAAGCAAGCCAATGTTGGCAAGATTACCTTGATTCTTAGTATAATGAATTGTCGAATGGATGATTCAAGGAATATTTACATATGCACCTACATATGTATATTTAAATATAGGTTATGGAGTTTAATTATGTAGGTTAGGAGAGAAATATGTACCTACATACATGGATGGAACCTAGGTATGTAAATATGTACTTATGATAATGAAAATGAAGGATGTAGATTAGTAGGTATGCAATATGCATACATACGTTTCATGCGATTTTTAAAGACCCATAAACATATGTAATTTCTTATGTAAGAAATTTTGAAAACATTTTTAGGAAACAAATTTGAAGCGCCATTTTGGAGCTATTATTAATATAGGTATAAAATTCAAATTAAAAAAAAATTCAGTGACTGGTTTTTGAAAAATCAATTTGATTGATTGATTGTTTATTTCCACATAAAATTCAGGTTGGAAATTTACAAGATATAGCTTAAATAAATGTAGAACATTTTATGACATTTGTATTTTTTAAATAAGGAAGTATATTAAAAAAAAAAAAAAATTATTAATTTTTTAAAAATCGAAAAACTTTTTTTTTTAATTTGAGTATACAGTTTTATTAGCACTTTTAGGGATCATTTGCATAAATAAAAATAATTTGAATCGGTCAATCCGATAGTAAGGAAGTATCGTTAATAAGTACGCAAAAAAAAATATTTTTATACTTAAAAATGGATTGTACTAATTCAAAAAAACACACATTTTTTTATAAGAATCCTTTGAGCCGTTTTCGAGAAATACATTTTTTTGTGACGGGTTTTTTAACATTTGTATTGTAGGTACCGTCGTTTTTTATTTTAGGAATATTGTTTTTTTACCTATTCAAAATAATGTCAAAAAAAACTTTTAAATACGAAGTCTCGAAAATAATCCATTATGTCGTTTCCGAAATTTTGAGTTTTCAAAAAAAAAAAATGTGAAAAAAATACAATTAACCGTTTTTCAGAAAATCGAAAACCCAACAAAATGGTACTACTAGAGGTAGCAAAAATAAAATTTTTCCAAAAACAAAGTTACCAAAATGTTCCCTTTCCCTTCATTAATCAACAGATTTTTTTTTATAAATATCGGTGAGCTGTTTTTGAGCAAAAACAAATTGTATGAGATCTACTGTTATTTGTCGTCTTAAAAAATAACTTAAAAACGTGTGGGCATATTACCGTACAAACAATATGTAGCAAGTTTGAAGCAAATCCATCCAACCGTTTAGGCTGCAGACTCGCGGACACACAGACAGACGGAATTGGGGGACCCACTTTTTTGGTGTTCTCCATGAACGAATCCATAACTTGGCTTATAGTACCTATAATCGCCAATAAAAACACCAAGAAGAATGTTTTTTTTACAAATCTTTAATTTAAATCATTAAACACTTTATTTTAAATAATACTTTTCACTTTTTTATAATTAACTTGAATTCTAAATTTTTAAACATTAACAAATAAATTTCCCTAAAATGAAAAAAAAAACATAACAAAATTTCCTAAAATAAAAAAAGAAAATATAAAATGAAACAAATAATCTAAACTGTGTTGTTGACAAACGTAGACCGGAATTGCCACATACGAGGGATCCTAACCCTTAAGAAAATCTATAAGATCACTGCCATGCATTTGTAAGAATTATTTGTTCTTGAACAGAATGGATGCGATAAGAAAACGAGACGTGAGTGGAACGAGATCTAGTCGTTCCTGTTAAATTAGTGTCAAATTATGACGAGGTTACACATATAATAAAGCATTTAATGTTACCTTACTTTAAATTAATAGATAAAGTTATTGAAAATCAGCCAGCATCAATATAATTTTCTTAAATCTGTGAAAGGTTTCGCCACATTGAATTGAAGAAAAGTGTTATAAGCACAAAATGCTTTCAGTAAATCATGTCACGCTCTCGTCTCGTGTTCTTTCGCATTATGTGTCATTCGTTTCTTAAATCTTTAAATCGGTGAGATTAAATCGTTGAGTGTAAATCGATGAGTTGAATTTGTAGAAACACGGATCAAAATTTGAACGATGGTGACATTTTTACAATTGGAAGGTGTGGTCATTATGGGTGTGTATTTGTGCAAGTACGGGGAAGGGTTAAGAAATATCTTAGAATACATACTCAGGGTTTTGAAAAAAATTCACAAGAAAAAGTGTAAACCTCAGTTATCTCGAAAACGGATCTAACTACTTGGATACAAAATTCAGTGCACTATTATTTTCTACATTTTGGTCCAAAAAAAATGAAACCCCGCTTCAATGGGTGTCGTGTATGCATTGCTTTTGCTTTGGGAGTATTTATAATAAGTCCTTGGTCATGACACCGCTTTGAATACAGTGGATAGATAGATAGATAGATTTTTTCTTTATTTCCTCAGATAAAATTACAATTTTTTTTAGAGTAAGAATACGGACCTGACAATTTTGCCGTCTGCCGGAATACAGTGTCTAGAGTTTGACCATAATGCCTTTATCGTCAGTGTATCCGTAAGCCTTATTGTCCGTATATTATCTAACGAGTTAATTTGTGTACAAAATAAACAAAATTGGTCCTGAATTGGAGCCTTGTGGAACATCATATACGGTGGATCTCATAAGGTCGTTGATACCTTGATACAATACAATTTAATCATCCTATCAGTAGCTCTTATGCCAGTTGCAGAAAATTAATTCATTTCCTTAGCCTGCGCCACCACAAGCAATAATTTCTTTCAGAAAATCGAATATGCATTGGAAATTTCCAATGCAGACTACAAATTTCATGAAATTAATTATCTAACGAAATTGATTTCAGCATTTATTTCTTACATTCTCTGTGGAAATAAATGAAAAAATAATTTGACGTTTAAGGTTAGATCGACTGACATTTGTGTGCTTTTCACTTTTACATGTGTATTGTGTATATTAATGGGTAGAGTTGAAATTCCAGGCCGAGAATGTAAATACAATAGGTCTTGCGTGCTTGGCACACTGATTGTCAATAAGATTTCATGAAATAATTTGCCCACTAAAAGAAGTAATAAAAATGTCTGAAATAATTTCTGAAATAAAAACAAAAATAAAAATTGCTTGTGGAGGCGCGGGTTTAAATGAATTATGGATACATCTTGCAAAACTGATCATTGAAATATTATTTTTTTTATTTAATTTTTTTTTTTGTTTAGTAATGCCTTTTGAAGTTTTTGAAGTACAGTATGCTTTGTTTATTCATTGGGAGATAATTTAAATAATTTTCTTTAAAATACATTTAAAAATAAAACAAAGCCATTAAATTATCATAAATCAAAATGTTCTATCAAACGCATAATGGTGATGTCGGCCGGCCGGCGGGTAAATAAACCACACCCAGCTCATCGCCGTGGTTTAAGCCAAATAATGTGATTCATGTACCCATCAGAAGCCACAATAACCAGTAGTGATTATCCTGTCCGGTGGCAGTGGTGTGGCATCTGCAACAGACTAATCATCAAATATGAATGCACTTTCATAGTAAAATAACCAAAAAACAGATCGGAAAATTGAGCTAACAATCTCAAAATAAACAAAAAAAAATAACAAACCAGACACAATACGAGCAGATGAAAGCTGAACACAACACTAAATCATGAACAGAAAGGATATATATAAGTAGCTATGTGTGTACCCAAAACACATCCGCGAACAATTTATTTTCCAGGGTGAAAGGATAATTGGATCAATCAATAGTTTCAAAAGTTTTATCTTTTTTCTTAAAAAAAGTACAATGTGATGTCTGTGTCCGTCCTCTTCCGTCCTAAATTGTTTAAGACCGAGACCGGACTTCAGCTATATGGAAGTATAAAAATATCTATGGGGTAGTATTTGTTTGCATTTCGATACATTTGGGCTTTATACTTATATTTTTGCTTAAAGACTGGATACACAAAGGTTTTACTCAGTGAAAAGAACAACAAAAAATAATGACAAAAACAAAAAAATATGTGATTCGGAAAACAAAAAAGGAAATCGAACTGAACACGAAACTTTGCCTTCGCAAAACCGCACAAAATTGGCACAGGCCCAGAATCGAGTTGATCAGAATTTTATTTATTGATGCAGCATTTCTTTATTAGAGATTTTCGAATATTGTACAAAAGAGGACAGTGTTACCAACTCAATTTATTATTGAACAAAATATATTTACCCAAATTCGTTAATGTGATGATAATAACTCCGAGCACTCACATGCTGCTTCATGTAATTCAGTCAATTCAAATTCTTAATTCAAAAGTTCTATTAAATAGAATTGAAATAACTGAAGAATAACAATGTCAATATACTTCCACTTTTTCACTAAAGTGCACAATACTCGTATTTCAAGACATCGAACTATTGTCCTTGCGACATATTAATTGTCGAAAACAGGACGCACGGCAAATTGAAGATGCTTAAATACGAATGGTAAATTGTTCATCAATTTGTTATTAATCGTGACTTGAATGACTTTTAATTTGAAATCAATCAAACGCGCCCCGTTACAAAGTTCGGTGTATTAATGCTGTGCAACAATGGGGGGGTTCGGTGTCGCACAGCTTTATGATACATTGCTGAAAAATATTCTGTGCGTTTGTGAATGCATAAAATCCAATTGGTAACCATTCCTGTCAAAAGTCAAAACATAGAAAAAACTAATTGCTTACGATTACGCTTTAGCTCAAAGTGAATTGAACATACATTTGTTAGATAAAATATAAATTTCACATGACTCAGAAAGTAAGAACCACAAATATTTCAACCGATTTAGAAGTAGAAGATGATATATTAGGTACGTAATTAAAGTTCACAAACAACTATTGAAAAGACAGCTGATTTCGTAGTCAGTTGTCCACTACGATACCTAAGTATACCACAAATTTAGCGCTAGCTTGGTTTCGATTTGGATATCATATGCTTTGTTCGTTGTTATGGTCGTCAGATGTTAATCGGCTGTTATTGAACACGTAGTACAACAACAACGAACGTATTGCACAGCAAAGCTATGCGACATCGAACACCCCCAATGTGAAGTCGGTCAACTACTCCACCTAGTGAATTTTATCAAATCATAATCAAATGACAAAGTGTAGTCTCCAATACAGACACCAACTATATTCCGACAGCAAACCGAAGGAACCGCAAGAAAACACGTTAATAATAATGTAAAATTAAAAATTAAATTTTATATTAAATAACTAATGGTTAAAGATGATAGACCTCAAATGACCTCCACGCTCATCCACGCCTGATCAGAAAATTGTTCATTGCGGCCTGAAGGGTTGAAATTGGACTGCTTCAATTCAGTCAAATTCCTGGGTTTCGTTTTGTGCACTTCCTGCTTGACATAACCCCATAAAAAAAGTCTGGTGCAGTCAGGTCAGGTGACCGTGGGGGCCAGCGGAAAGTGCAGTTTCTGGATATCAATTTGCTTGGGAATTTTCGTTGGAGCTCCGCCATAACTTGTGTGGTTACGTGTGCACTTGCTCCATCTTGTTGAAACCAAATCCTGCTGAAAGGTATACGTCTTCGGCGAAGTTCTGGGTAAAAACATCCTTCAACATCCTTAAATAACGGTCCCCATTGACAGTTTGTGTTACACCGTTTTCTTCAAAGTATGGCCCGACAATGCACCTTGATGAAACCGCGCACCACACAGTGACTCGTTCTGGGTGCAGTTCCGTCTCCTGGAGCATTTCTGGATTATATTCACTCCATACACGGCAATTTTGCTTATTAACATTGCCGTTTAAGTCAAAATGGGCCTCATCAGACACGAACAAACAATTTATCAGTATGTTGTCTTCGGCCATTGCAATCATTTTTCGCCAAAATTCCAGGCGAACAGGCAAATCCTGACGATTTAACTTGCTTGTAATTTGGACTTTGTACGGAAACAAGTTTAGGTCACCATGAAGTATCCGTTGTAATGACCGTCTGCCAACTCCAATTTGGCCCGATAAGTTTCGAGTCGAAACACTTGGATTTGCCTATATTGCCGATGCAACAGCCACGATTGTATCCTGAACCCGAAAGTTGGGATCTCGATAATAAGGTCTTCGTTTGAAGCTTCCAGATTCGGCAAATATAATGGGCCATCTAACTCGGGGGAGTACCGCCAAACTCCAGTCTAAATTCCCTTTGGACGGAAATGACGGACTGCAAAGAAAGGTATCGCTGCACTATCAAAATCCTTTTTTCAGTATCCCAAGTATTAATTTTGATAAACTTAAATTGTAGCCTATAAAATAAAAAAAATAACCCGATTACTCACACTGAATAAAAGTTATTACGTTTTATTTTTGTAGCACGATTCGTGCGCCAACCAGTATGACAGCAGTTATTTTTGTTCACTTTTGCATTCACATATACACTCTCCCAAATCGTAATGTTTTTCAGTTTTCGTTTTAAATTTGTTTCTGTGTGAGTTACTTGAAAGAGATAATTTAATAGTCTATCTATGTTTTGAGTTTTGTTTTACAGTTTTTTTTGTTCTGTTCTAAAGTTTCAGGTCGATGATGTTTTGTTAATCCTTGTAATTTTTGTAGATAAAAATTGGTATTAAATTTAGGAAATATGTATATGTACATATATCTATACAGTTATAATTACAGCTAATAAATCTTACTGTAGAAAGAGATAATAATATTTTTGAATTGACTGAAAGTAAATTTGACACTAGAGGGCAGACATAATAATTTAAGATGGAAACACAATAGAGAACTACTCATTAAGTGAGGGTGTAGATATTTTACGAAGAAAACATTTTGCGATATACATAATAATAATATATGTATAAGTTTTAGGGCCTGTTGTGAGATAAAAAAACAATTTTTTCTAAAAAGTTCTGAAAATCCCTACGTTTTTATACAAACTTCTGATATTTCCAAAGTCTGTACTTTTTTCCCAACGGGCGTTTTTTCAAGACAAAAGTCCCTACGTCTAAGGATTTTTCCCTACGTGTACCATCACTGAGCAAAGGTGTCTTTTTCTGTTTTAATTGATATAATTTAGTGTTCCTCGATAATAAAGACTGAATTTTTTATATAAACCTAAATATTATATTCCTTTCAGATACAAATGGTTCGCAACGGATATGTTTTTAAATGAATATTTTAACTGCATATTTTACATTTTTAAGAGCATATTTTAAGCGCATATTTTGCATTAATTGTAAGGCCTGTGCACCATCGTTTCGCTCGTACCACTGAAAATATTGCTGCCGTAAGTGAAAGTGTTGCCGAAGACCCGCATGTGCCGATTCCTCATCGTTCTCAGGAATTAGGACTTTCTTACGGTACATTATGGTTTATTTTGCATTTGGATCTACACCTACATCCATATAAAGTCCAGCTCACACAACAATTGACGCCAGCTGAACATTCAGAACGTCGTAGATACATCGAATGGGTGCTTGACCAGCATGCGGTGGACGGCGATTTTTCGAATAAAATTTTCTTCAGCGACGGAACACATTTCTCACTCGGTGGGTAAGTTAATAAACAAAATTGTCGTATTTGGGGTTCTGAGAATTATCAAGTAATTGAAGAGAGTCCATTACATCTACAAAAAGTCACTGTTTGGGCGCTCTTTGGTCCGGAGGTGTGATTGGACCTTACTTCTTCGAAAACGACGATGGAACGACTGTCCCGTCAATTCGGAGCGTTATGGTCACATGATAACCGACTTTTTTTTGCCTGCTATTAATGAATACGACTTGGAGAATATGTGGTTTCAAGAAGACGGTGCCACATGCCACACAACTCGAGAAAATATGGCTTTATTACAAGAGACAATTTCTGGCCGCGTAATTTCTCGTCGTGGCGATATCACTGCCCACCAAGATCTTGCGATTTAACACCGCTGGGCATTTTTTTTGTGGGTCTACGCGAAAGACCGTGTTTATGCAGATAAACCTTTAACTCTTGAACACTTGAAAACCAATATTCGTCAAGTTATGGCTGAGATACCGCCCAATATGTATCAAAAAGTGGTCGAAAAATACCTCAAAAGAATCGATGCTTGCAACAATTCGCGTGGTGGTCATTTAAACGATGTAGTGTTTCAAACATAATGTCAACGTTCAAACTTTATAATAAAGTTTAAATATCATGAAAAAAAATATCTTATATGTGTTTTATTTACGTTTACTTTTGAATCTTCAAAATGGATAACCCATTATAATTCAATATATTCTTCAAAAGACATTTATAATCTGTCATTATAATACGAGTTTTCTTATGAAACAGTTGGCAATACTCTGTATGAATAAAGTGTGTCCAATAAAATGCTCATATAAACGACGACGGGAATAACTCTCAGACATCGTTTGTAATGTCCAAAAGACTCAGTTCAGAAACAGAATCAAGTTGGTGATGATGACGCGGACCCGGAAAGGCACCCACCCACTCACATTCACATTCACATTATTATGATAACATCACCATGAATAGGTAATATGGGAGTCGAGTCATTTGATGCACACCACTCATCTGCTTGTCTTCAATATTCAAATATAATTTATTTATAAGTTCACATCGTCCTTTTTGACTGACGTAAATTGTAACAACCATGTCTGCAGTCTGCACTGCACACTCCAGACCAGACTCTCACAAGAGTCACAATACACAATCACCATTCACCATATATAAAGACAAGGGTGAAAGTAAGCACAACTGCAAAGGGAGTGATTTCAGTGGATTTGTTGATAATAAAATTAGGGGGAGGAAATAATGTCACGTAAAGGCAGATGATTTGTTTTCCAGTTAAATGTGGTAAATTTACTGCGATATGTTATGCGGATGTTGCTTTAACCAGTGAAAGTGACATTTTTTGACGTTTATCAGAATGATACACATGCAAACATATAAGTATTATTTCAATTTTATTAGCTTAGTTACGTATGGAGAGTTTATTTATTATTTCACTTGTTGTAACACAACAGTGAATTTAAAGTGATTGTTAAGGACCTGTTTATATTTATTAAGAGAATGCAGAAAATTATTTATTTCTGTTATATACATATGTATACTTTGGTGCCCTTTAAGTATGTTACATTATTTTTGCTATACAAATGTTTAATAAAAAGCACGACTTGGCCACATGCACTTGAGCTTATGTCGATCATGTCGTAATAACAGAATTCTTAGTAGATACAGCTAAATATCCCTTTAAAATCGTTCCTTCCTTATATTTTTATAAGGAAGTTGTCTCAAATACATTTTCGAATCGTTTTTAGCTTCAAAAATAATGGTACATACAATTTTTTCTAATATCTTAATTATCTCGAAACTCATGTACAATCGTTTTTTTAATTTTCGATTTTCTCATACATGGCTTTAGGATTGATTTCGATCAAAATTTGTATATAGGACTAACTTCTAAATAATTCTGCACTCCAAACATTTTTTTTGACCGATGGACGATTTTTCTTGAAATTTTGTTATTAAGCTTACATTATTAAATATTTAAAATTGTTATACTAATTTTTTTTAGAAAAAAAATTTAAGCAATTTTGTATATAAAAAAATAAATAAAAAAACGATTTTAAAAATATATTTAACCGCTTCTATTACGAATGTATTGATGGAACATAAGTGGTTCATTTTATTTTTTACCGAAATATATACCAAATCCACAATAATACACATCTTATTTGCTTATTGATTCTGCTAAGGTGTAACAGCATGTAGGTTGGATATCCACGGGGGGCAATTTTCCGAAAAAAAATTACTTGAAACAGAACAAAACAATGTTATGAAAAAGCGATAATAAACACAAAGCCATGCTTCCTTTATTTTGCCTTTAAATAAAGTTGGTTTGGGGTTTAGCTAAAAAAAATTGTAAACTCAAATTTTCAAAAAAAAATTGTAATACCCTTTTTAAGTCTTAGTTAACCGGAAAACCCAGAAGCTCAAATCTCTTATCCTTTGTGAGTTTAAGATAACGAAAACCAATTTTTCGCAACAAAAATCTTTTCTTGTTTTTTAATATAGGACATTTCTGGAAGCAATATACAAACACTTTTGCTCTCAATAAATAAATCTGAATAAAAAATAAAATAAAAAGCACGACTGTGTCGCATGTACGTGCTCTTATGCTTGATCACATCGTATGAATAAGATTCTAAGTAGAAACTGCTAAATATATTTTAAATTTGATTTTTTTACCATATTTTTATACGTAGAAAAATTCATTAATTTTTTTCTAAAAAAAAATTGGCATTTTAAATATTTAATAATATAAACTTAAAAACAAAATTTAAAAAATCATCACCCCGTTTTCGAATTATGTATGTATTTAATTTAAAAAAAAAGTCCAAAAAAAGCCTACATTTTGAAATGCAGTTTTAATCGAAGTCCGGTGAGCCGCTTATGAGAAAGTCGAGAATTAATAAAATGGTTGTATGGCAGGTAACGTTAATGACAAAATATTTAAAAAGGAATTTTGGCCAAAATGTAGACCATACCGAAAGTAATACCTACACACACCAATTTTTAACAAAATCGTAAGAGCCGTTTTCGAGATAAGTAAGTACCGTTATTTTTGGAGCTAAAACAACGATTCAAAAATCTATTTTAGACAATGACCTAAAAGGCCCACCCACCAAGTTTGAACAAAATCGGTTTAGCAGCTTAGGCTGTAGATAGTTCTACAGGCAGACAGACAGATGGAATTGCGGGACCCACTTTTTTGGTGTTCTCTATCATTCTAATGTCAACTTTGATTAAAGTCTCGAGTTTGATTTTTTTCCAAATGCAAAATTTGCCCTATAGTACCTATATCGCAAGTAAAAACTTAGACTCGTCACGAATGAACTTTCCCCTCACTTGAAACTTAATAGTTTCATTTATGTAAACTGAAAAATTAAACGGAATATTAACATTGACAGCACTTTTCAAAATCCAAATGCCATTCAATTTTTCGTGCGATATAGCTACTATATGCCAAGTTATGGATTCGTAAAAAATATAACTCGAGACTTTGATCAAACTTGAAATAACAATGATAGCGAAGACGAAAAATGTGGGTCTCGGAACACCACCTATCTATCTGCCCTCGTGTCTAAATGTTTAATGGATTTGCTTTAAACTTGGTACTTTTCGGTAATATGAAGACACGTTTTTGTTTTTGTTTGCCATAAAAATCGGCACATACATTTTTTTGTTGCCTAAGAGAAAAATCTTATTTTTCTCAAAAACCACTTCAACTATTTTTATAAAAAAATTGCAAGTACAAAATCAGATCATTAATTAAGGGAAAAGGTTGAAAAAAATGTTAATTTTTAGTGCCTCTAGCAACCATCTAAACCATCTAACCTCTAGAACCATTTTTTTGATTTTCGATTTTCTGGAGAACGGTTCATTTGATTTTTTGGAGTTTTTTTTTATGCAGAAGCTCCTATAAAGCATAAAACATAACGTAAGTCATAATTGAAAAAAAAAAACTCAAATTTTCGAAACTATTCAATCGATTTTTGCGAAATTTCGTATTTCGTAGTTTTATTTTAAATTTTCTTGAACAGTTAAAAAAACTATTTTCCTAAAATAAAAAACACTGATACGTCCTATGCTTATGTTAAAAAAAACCGCTGAGAAAAAAAAATTATTTCTTAAAAACAGCTCAAAATTTTTTATGAAAAAATGTGTGATTCTCTATTAGTGCAATGCACTTTTGTAAACAAAAATATTTTTTTTATAATCTACACGCGCTCAAGGGATTATAATACCCTTTAAATGTTTCAACACAGCGCGGGCGTGAAGTTAAGGAAGAGAAAGAATGATAGGAAAGATGTGTGGTACTGTAGTGGTTGTTGTCTCAGATTGTATCTCCAGGGATGGCGGCTGAACTAATGCGGATAAATTTCCGTGTCTTATTTATCTGTGTCCCTTATAATTCGCATTAATTTTGTATTCTTTGCAATACTTTATCGGTATACTAGTTTTACTCAATCACATGTTGTTAGTTTCATGCCTAAACAGCATGTAATGAGTAAACCAACAACTCATTGTATAACATTTATTTTTAGAATTGGTTTTTAATGGGAAATAAGAGGACATAGACTACGGCAGGGATCGAACCTGTGACCATGAGGTTGACAGGCGAACACACAACTATCGCGCCATGGCCACCCGTGTAGTTATAAACGGAGCCTACTTGCCATAGAACCACTTTTCATATTTTCGACTTGTTCAATACTGCATGAACTGAATTATTTTATTTTTCAATGCAACAGCTCCATAGAAGTGTTAATAAAACTGTATATCTAAATTTTCAAAAAATGATTTTTGATTTAAAAAATAAAATATAATTTATTTTATTTGAAAAATTGATTTTTCTAAAACCAGTGACTGAATTTTTTTAAATTAAAAACTTATACGTATATTAATAATTACTTCAAAATGGCTTTTTCATTTTTTTCCTAAAAATATTCTTTAAATTTTATACATACAAATTTTTTTTTTTTTTAATCGCTGAAACGAATTTTGATTTTTTTTTATACATTCATATTTGCCCAACAATTCAAATAACATCTTTTCCCCCTCAAACTTTAACAACTAAGCATTATAAAAAGTTTTTATTATGCATTTATTTCTACTTAAGTTTATTTCATTTTAACGCATTGTTGCGGATCTCACTGAATACCTACAAACGTACTATCGGCTTTACACCTGCATAGGGTAACTAGACTACCTTCCTATTAATAGCGTCAATGTTTAGCTACAAAGTTGTCAGCTACAAGAGCAAGTTCATACGATCCAGTCATGCATTTTACTTCTTATGACGTGAAAATGAGACAAAGACCTTCGCTTGAAAACTTAATTGAAATCACAGATAATCTACTGAATCTATTTTTTATGAAACAAAATGTCAGAGTACATTCTATTTCAAATCGAAATGACATTTAGTATTGAAATGTTCAAATTAAAGTGAGCATCTTTTTTCCCAAAGTTGAAGAATTTTCAAGGAATACCAATACCATTGGTCAAACAAAGCAAACACTCAAACTGTCTGTTATTGCTACTATAGGTACGGATTCCCATTTTAATCGTATCGTTCACCACCTGGTCTTTTTGGTAAACTATCCAGTAGCTTTTTTCCGGAATATCTAACATCAAAGCTATATCCAAAGTGATTTATCGTGTTAATGTCAAAATGTGTAGATAACAGAAAACAAGCGATGCATATCCGCCTAGTATGGACAATTTCAAAGAGTTTTTGAAAAGTCCAAAATTAGAATTGACTGCAGTTTAGTCTGTCAAATTGTATGCTAACCTTGCTTTTGCTTTGCATTGGCACTGCTTGGCTCTATATGACGACATTGAATCATCAAAAGCGGATGACTTGCACCTGTGTCTACGTTTAAAAGCTAGCAGCTTTACTAACACATACATACATATGCTATGTTTCATGAGATTTTTTCTAAAACTTACATTACCCTTATACGTGGGCTAGGGTTGGGAGGCTTCCTAGTGTTTTAACTTCAATTAACCTTCTCTTTCTAAGGTGGCGTCAATTGGATTCATTTTTGGAAACACAGAGACAGTTGTGGGGAACCATGAATTTTAAATAATAAATGCGGAGGATTTCTTTTTTCAGGATTTCTGTATTTTTATTGAGTCTAAAAAAAGCAAAGGTCAGGGTAAACAAAAACTTGTTAAGCCAATACATAGTATTGGTATGAAACCTGCCGCAAACATTGTTGCGGAATAAGTCAGGAAAATCGAATGATAAGTGAGTCCAAATCCTTGAGTGAGATTTTTGCTTTAAGGTCAGAAATCGTTTGATTATAGACATCACTACTTGACAGTGGAAATAGGGTGTTATTCAAATGACAACATACACACACTAAGTGTTTCATGTTTATTTAAGACTTTTATTTTATCCGGTTATGTGCGCTGACCTGGTCGGATTGTTCTCGTCACGATTGTAATATTTTCCAACTGTTACCACAGAACGAGAGAACGATATTCGCTAAAGATGATTGATGGATGCATAAGAACATATACGCGTTTTGGAAAAGCGCACAAGCAGGTGCTCTCGTTCTGTGGGATATGTGAAAAAATATTATACCTACCGGTAGGTATTGTATTATATTCTGGTATACAATATATTTTTTTTCTTTAAATTTGCATTGCAATACCATTAGTCTCATATGCAGCCAAAAATTAGCACTTAGTGCCCGCTCTAATTCTCGTTGAGATAAAATCACACTGCTCTTTGGTGGTCTAGAGGAGTATAACCTCGACTTATAAAGTCAAAACCTTCTGCAGGGAAGTCTAAGACTCCTGATTTGTATTTAGCTTTTATACTTAAAGGGTTTCTCGGTAAATAGGGACCTGAATAGATAGATATTGATAGCCATATTCTTTTAGTATTTTAATTTTTTTTAAATAAATCCCAGAAAATTGACAAAACAAATTCAAAAGTCTATAAATTTATTAATGTATCCGACAACACATCCAACGAACGGTCTCGTTAATACCTATGCACCTCTGAAAACGACGTCGAAATGTTTGCACCCGAAGTTATTATGATGATTTTCTACGCAAAACTCATACTTAGTCATTCGGATCAAGGGCGTAGGCAGGGTTTTGATCAGGAGGGGGCAAACTCTTTTGAGAAAAAAAAATATCTTAATTTTTTTCCACAAATAAAGTATATCTACGTCTTCAAAATTTGAATTTCTTAATTTTTGTTGTTCGACTCCACGTCGTTTCATGGATAGAAAGTCAAATTTACAAATACAACAATGTTAACAAATGGATTTTTGGAGGTGAAACGTACGATAGTTTCCGATTTTGGTATTAGGTCTATTTGTTATCTTGTGAATTCGTACGAATTCGTAAAAATTTATACAAATTTTCACAAAATGTTGCTTGCTAAATTACTACAAAGTCAGAGTGGAGTAGAAAAACTTCCTTCACATTAGTCGTTTTCTTTTGGCAAAAGCTTTGGGCACCAAAGCAGAATATACACACATTGCAAATACAAGAACTTGTTTTCGATAAAAGTAATAGCAAAAGTCTGCTTTGGAAAGATTTGTGATATTTATTCGAGTATCCAATGATATTATGTTGTTTAGTTGGTAGTAGTGATGACTTTGATGAATCTTGAGGTCCAAAAATCCAAACTATAATTTTTGGAAAATGTTGGTATGGAGTATTGTTTCGAATTTGAAACACCTTCTTTACAATAATTTTGATCGAAATCCGTCAAGAAGCTTATGAGAAAGTCGAAACTCAAAACAGTAAAATGCACGACTGGATCGTACGAACTTGCTTTTGTAGCTAACAACTTCAATGTGGCTAACCATTGAGGTTTAGTTAGTTAGGTGTAGTTATCCTATGCAGGTGTAAAGCCTATGTAGGTAAGATTACCTTGATTTTTAGCATAACGAATTGCCGAATGGATGATTCAAGGAATATTTACATAGGTACCTACCTATAAATGTATATTTAAATCTAAGTTATGGATCTTAACTATGTTAGTTAGTAGAGTAAAATGTATGTACGTATACATATATACATAGATGTAAACTAAGTACGTAAACATGTACATATAATAATGAAAATGAGGGATGTAGGTGGGTAGGCAGCTCTATGTATATAACTTTATAATTTAGATGCACTATGCATACATAAGATTCATGTGATTCTTAGACATCTATATGTATATATAAATGTATGAGGGCCTACATTGTATTTAGTAATCAGTGATGTAAGCAAAAATTCGTAAAAACGGAATAATAATAAGGTAGAAATAAATGGATAATACACAAACTTAAATGTTTTTATATTGTTTAGCTGTTATAGTTTGAGAAAAAACAAAGATGCCAGTTGAGCGGTTTTTAATAAATTAATTTTTTATGTATAAAATTTTGAAAACATTTTTAAAAAAAAAACTTGAAACGCCATTTTGAAGATATTATTAATATACATATAAAATTGAAATTTCAAAAAAATTCTGGGACTGGTTTTTGAAAAATCGATTTTTCAAAAAAAAATTTATTTATTGTTTAAAAATTGAAAAACTTTTTTTTTGAAAATTATCGTATGCAGTTTTATTAACAATTTTAGGCACCATTTGTATAAAAAAAAATTATTTTAATCGGTTTATCCAATGTTGAGAAAGTCGAAAATATGGAAAGTGGTTGTATGGAAAGTACCGTTAAAGTGGACTGTACTAATTTAGGAACACACACGTTTTTTAAAACAAATTTTTGGAGCCGTTTTTGAGAAATACATTTTTTTCTTAACTTTTTTTTAACATTTGTATGGGAGGTACCGTTGGTTTTTATCTTAGGAATATAAGTTTTTTTAACTGATCAGGATAATGTCAAAAAACTACCAAATACGAAGTTTCGCAAATATCCATTAAATCGTTTTCGAAATTTTGAGTTTTCAACAAAAAAAAAGTTTTTTTTTAATATCCAAAAAAAATTATTTTTGAAAAATTTTGGCCTACAATAGTGTTTAAACTTTTCATGAGCTTCAGCGCAAAAAAAATCAAATTAACCGTTTTCCAGAAAATCGAAAACCAAGAAAATGGTACTACTTGAGGTACCTACCAAAAGTAACAATTTTTTTCCAAAATAAAAATTACTAAAATAATCCCTTTTGCTTCATTAATAAACTGATTTTTTTTATAAAAATCGTTGGAGCCGTTTTCGAGAAAAATAAGTTTTTTTTATTTTTGGCCAAAAAAAAATGTATGGGAGCTACTGTTATTCGTCGTCTTAAGAAAAAATGAAAAAAAAACGTGTGGGCATATTACCGAACAAACAATATACACCATGTTTGAAGCAAATCCATCCAATTATTTAGGCTGCAGACTCGCAGACAGACAGACGGACGGAATTGAGGGACCCACTTTTTTGGTGTTCTCTATGATCGTAATGTCATGTTTGATTGTTAGATTTTTTTTGCACGAATCCATAACTTGCCTTATAGTACCTTCGCAAGTGAAAAGCTGAAAAAAAAGTACAGATACTTTTTTTATCAAAATCGTTAGAGCCGTTTTCGAGATAGTTAAGATGGTAGAACAAATTGTATGGCTAGTGCCTTTATTTTTGGGGCTAAAAAAACGATTCAAATATTTGAGACAGTCAGCTAAAACGCTTAAGTACCAACTTTCAAGAAAATCACATCATAGGACCTGGATGAAATTAATGAATGAAAGGAAATGAAATATGTTGACTAATCCAACATATTTTCAATGCAAATGAAACAAAATTCTATTAAATACAGTGTTATTCTAAAATATCTGCAAGCTTTCGTATCGACAAAAAATTGAATACACATGACTTTAAGGTCAGGTCGTTCCACAGACATGCGATTTATTTTTATTAATAACTCTGCCTCTTAACCAATTGGCATTCAAGCAACCAACCATCATTCATCATTTTCCGTAATTCTTATACTTTTTGAAAAAAAAACACCAACTTCATGTGGACAAAAAATATGCTTAAGTCTATTTAAAAAAGCCAAAGAATCCCCCAGCAGATTCATCACATTTCGGGTTGTTTACATTCATCCACCTTAGCTCACACAATCTGGCTTATTTGTTTGAATGATGTAAGAAAACCCTCCATTAAAAAACATTTACGTTGTGCCCGAAATGGGGGTGGAAAGAACTCGCATGGTATGAGGAATTTTTGATTTTAAGGTGCCATGTCAGCTTTTATGCTAATCCAGGACTCAATTTGTTGTACATATTGGTAGATTTCCTATAAGAACCCCAAAAGCAGCTACTAAACGGTCACCGCATTATTGAATAATGTCTATCTGACTAAGCCTTAACCGACCCTCCTTGTGTGGTTGAGGACTGAGCTGAGGCTATTATAGAAATCAGGAAACACGATGTTATTAAGGATAGTCCCCATGTCAACAAATCATTGGAAAGCTAAGCGTTTAATTGATTTACCCTTAAGGCGATTATCACCTTCCGTTGAGACATGATGCTGGACACTTCCACCACTTACTTTCCTCTATCGTTTTCTCTTGTAACCACCTTCCATTCGATAATCCACTCTTTCCTTCAAATTACCGTGCAAATGGGATAACTTCCGGCATCTCAAATTACGCATCTCCAACTCTTGGTCCTAATGGCAATGGATATAAAGACAGCAGGCAAGAGGCAAATGTAACGACGTTGTGGGCAGAGAGCAAGCCAAATAGTGGCGATGATTTAGTATTTGACTTGTTTTATAGGTATAAGTACCACAAGAGTAGATGAAAAAAAAACACTCACCTTCATGTTTTAAAAAAATGACCCCTTTGAAACTCCCATTGTTACGTCATACATTTTATGGCGAATTCAAACACCCACGTGGTTTTTAAGTACAAGAGAGATAGAGAAGCAATATTAAGAGTAAAATTCTCTTTGTAAATTGAAGTGAACATAAAGTAAAATACAAAATGTGTTGCCATTCCGCGTAAATTATAAAGGAACATTTTAATATGTGTTTGAAGTTAAGTTTAATCACTACACAGTAAATTACTTTTACACTCTTCTTGACTAAATAACAGCCATTATTTTAAATTATGACATTACCAGTTTGTGTCAAGATGAATAATTATACCTTATTGCAGAATTCCTGTCGGTTTTATAATTAATATTGAATAATTTAATTTAAATAATGTGAAAACAACCAATATCTTCAGCATTCGAAGACAAATGCTGAAATCAATACCAATCAGAGATAATATAAATGCGCTGCGTACGACTGGGTTTCTCGTTCTTCCTCTTATTATAAGCATACAGCATTTTTATTTAGAATATTTTAAAATACAGATATACTAAAGGTCTTCAAAATTAAAAAAATATATGCATGAACATTTTAGGAATTTAACAATTTAATTTTTGGAAACATAATTTCGAAAAAAAATTTCCACCCGTTTTAAAAATATTGATTTTTTAAAATATATTGCCTTTTTTTAATTTTTTACAATACATATTTAATTGTATTAAGAATAGAAAAAATTAAAATTTCGATTGAAATTGGTGAAGGAAAATGAGAACGCTCATCCGTATTTTTTTTGGTTAAGCCATAGACCATACTTATAGTATACAGAGTTTTTGTTCACAAAATCTTTGGAAAGGCTTATGAGTTAGTTATGATTTTTTTTATAAAGGGTGCAAGGCAAGTAATGTCAATTTTGTATTTTTAAGTATCAAGTTTGAAGATAATCACTTCCGTGGCTTAGTCTGTAGTGCAATGTAAAGGGCAGAAAGACATATAAGTATAATTGCTGGCCCCCTTTTTTGTGTTCTGCACCATTGTAATTTCCAGTTTAATTAAAATCTCGAGTTCGATATTTTTTCAACTACAAAACTAGTCCTTTATACCTTTATCACAAATAAAAATAATAAATTGGATAGCGCAACAGCTTTTACAAATCAGTAATAACTTATAACTCTATTATAAATCTGTCACAAAAAACTGTCTTTTTTTCCCAAGTGTCAACAGCTATGGTTAGAAGTAATTTTGAAAGGATTATTTGTCACTTAGTCCCAAGAGGATGTTGCTAATTCTGAAATTGTGGAAAAAAACTCTTGTGACTTTTGAAAAAATTCGATATGTAATCCCCTGGTGTGATATTCTAACGACCTAACCATTACGCATCTCGGTAAATTCAAGAATACAAAATATTTTTCGTCTTCATTTTATATCCCGGTATTTCTAAAGCCCTATGGGCTATGCTTCAAAAATATGAAATTTCCTGGATTTTGTGTATTTCTTATCTTTTTTAGTATTCCTTTCAGTAGTAGTAAGGCCAATCACTGCCAATGCACTTCATGGTAGGCAGTGACTTGAAGAGGTGATTGTCAGTCCTCTGCCTTTTACTTTGTTCTTTTTCCCGACAGGCCTGCCATATGTGTATTTTTTAAAGGAAATGTTTAATTTCATGAGCAAGATCTTCCTCAAGGGGTCGAGCTAGCCGCCGAACTTGTCATTCTAAAAAAACAACACTTTTTGGACTACTCCAGGCATCAATGTCGAAACTCTGCTAACATTAATTTCTTTATTACTGACTTGCGTTGACAAACAAATTTCAGGACATCAAATTAAGCGTTTGGTTGATCTGTTGGCGGCCACAATATTTTATTTGTTAATTAGCTATTTGAATATTAAATTAATTGATGAAAAAATTTGTAAATAAAAACAAGTGTACATATGTACATATATTAAATCGGGAGCTGATGGTGTCTCAACTTTAAAGTCATTTTCAGCTGCCTGGGACCAGCTGAAACTTTCAGAACCTTATTTTTATAGTCTGTAGAACAAAAATCCCAAATAGCTTACCGATCTTCAACCAACACCAACTCTATTAGTTGTATCTTCTACTGAAAACTTATCTTATATTCTGCGCTTTAAAACTACACAACAAAATATTCTTTTCATCCAGGCACACAAAACGGCGCCAAATTTAAATTTGGCTTGACATTTACAATTTGACAATTGTTTAAAAATACTGCCAATCTATTAAAAAGAATGATCAAGGTCTTTCTTTTTTTGGGCATTATTTGTCTTTATTTGAAATAAAATGTTGTCAGCACTGTATTTACATGATGCTAGTTATAATGTCCAAATTTAATGTCAATTACACTTGGCAGTTTTTTAATGAGAGATATACAGCAATGCCAAAAATTATACTGCCAGTATACTATAGGCTAAAATATAATTAATAAATAAGTAAGTTAATAAAGTAACTGTACTAAAACCTCTTGTACCTCCAACAAATTGGCAGCACTAACACACTGGATTATTGGAATATTGCCTGTGTTGTGTGAGCTTCCAACAAAGAAATTACATAAGCAAAGCTGTATACTTTCTAGTTTCTATGAATGAGCAAGCATTACGAACCAGGATAATGACACCGATTCGACGTCATCATTCTGAACATGCGTCTGCAATGTCCGATTCACGCGACCCCATCAAGTATGTTAAATGAATTATTTTCCTCTCTCTTTCTGTCTTTCTATTTCCCAAAAAAAAAAAATGACCTGACAAAATAACAGGGAATATTATTTATTTTTCTATTTACACATTATATGTACATATGTACTATGTAGGTAAGTCCATGTGCATACCTTACCTTAAAATGTTTTGTACATATGTATATCCGGGTTGCTCCAGTTCATATCCTGTAGGATTCTTTTTAGTTTTGCTTTTTTTCCCATCAATTATTTAACTACATATATCTTTTTTTTAGTTACGTAAAATTCGGATTCGATTGCGAAAATTCAGGAATTTTTGGATGCATATTCAAGGTAGGAGAAATACAAGCAAGACCTTATGCGAGTTAGGTTAGGTCTTGAGATTGAGTTGGTAGGTAGGTAGTGATAAAGGCTATGCAATTGCCAAAAATTGTTTGTTCTTCTTAAAAATAATATTAGTAAAATGAGTATCACATTGCAGCAGTTTGCAGATTTTGCTCTCTGTTATAGAGATATCCTGTGGAATATGGGACGACTGAGAAGCTGATGGGCAAGGAGTTGGTGAGGATGGCCGATGAAAACGACAATGCCAACGACGACAACGACGTACAAAGACGACCGTGGTGTTTGCCCGGTTTTCCCTAATTGCCTGAATCCCAGTTACATAGCTATGCATATATTTAAGTATATATAGGTGTGATAAGATTATGTGTCATCGTTGCATATGCACTTCATTGCATTAAATATGTACATATGTACTTATATACCTATATACTATATAGGCTCACATGGAGCTTTCTCGGAATGCAGTCGAATATCGCATTAATCACTGCGCTAACTTCTGGAGAATGCAGATAGCGTTCTAATATTTTATTATAACTGCTTCAGATATAATAAGAGCAGAGAGCGGTTAAGGGGACTTAAGCACAAGCATAATATCTACTAGAAACTAGAAGGTATGTTCGGATGTCGAAGGGTGGCAATAACAGTGGCACAGAAGAAGCCGTAAGAGTATTGAGTCCTTTTGCAAAACTTTTGTCAGGATGCAATTTGCGAAAAGTTCATCCTTCTTAGTTTTTGCCCAGCACGGTGGTATTGTTTGGGTTTTTCGGGTCAATACCGTTAATGGTCGGGGGAGACTGAGATGATAATAGTGTGTTATGTGTGTCCATGTGTGTGTGTGTGTGGATAGATATAATCGGATCCACTAGAGATTATGAATGAAAATTTGTGCAAGTAAGAATATCTCCCTTGGATCGTCTTTGGGTCCGCATACTGCAATTGGCAATTGGATTGTAATTCTGGGCGAAACCATTGTTAATCCATCAATAAGTTTTGTGGATTTAGTAAGTTTAACAAATGCGGAACTCTGTGTTTTGTGCCAAAAAGCAAGTAGTCGATAATGTGTATATATTTGCACTTGAGTGGTATGTCTAACAAAGTTGTGTAATTTTTATTTTGTTTTGTTTAGCAGGCGCTTAAGTGTGCATTGCATACCTATATTTTGTTGGGAGTGCAGAATTGAGATTTTTTTTTATATAAGTATTTATAGGTATCTTGGCGGGGATGAGCAAATTGTTTTGCAATTCTACGCCTATAGGTAGGCATGTTAAATACTTTTTATATTCAAATTTTTTTTAACAGCTTGAGAACTTTGAATAATAATACAAGACCGATTTACAGGGTGCGGCACGAAAACTTGCTGATTTTAAAAGGTAATAAAACCAAAAGTAGTGGACATACCGTTACGAAACTTTTTTTATTCTTGTCGCACACAATTTAAATTTTCCATTACATGGTTTTAAAGATGGTATCGGACAAGTGATGGCCTCCGTTTTCAATACAATGAGTTACCCGATTTTAGAAGCTCCGCTGAACTCTTTCATGCATATCGATGGGTACTTTCGCTATTGCTTCACGAATGTTGTCCTTCAGGTGATGTGTAAACGATAGATTTAAGTTACCCCATAAAAAAAATGTCACGGAGTTAAATCAGGTGATCGCGCCGGCCACATAAATTCGCCCCTCAATGAGATTAGATCACCGTGGATATGTTCCCTCAAAAGATCCATTGATGCTCGTGCTGTGTGGGCCGTGGCTCCATATTTTTGAAACCACACGTCAACAATGTCTCGAGTTCATCGAGTTTTGGGATACAAAATTCTTCAATCATCTCTCTATAGCGAGCTGCATTCACCGTAACAGTGCGTTCGTTTTCTTCGAAAAAGTAAGGACCAATTATCCCTACTCTCGAAACAGCACACCATACGGTGACACGTTCACAATGTAGTGGCGTCTGATGAATTTCACGTGATCAGTCCAATATCGCATGTTTTGCTTGTTAACACAACTGGAAATGTGGAAGTGAGCCTAGTCGCTAAAGAACAAGACCGCGTCATCATGCATGTTTTCGTGGAGCGCTTCACATGCATTTTGGCATACAACAAAATCGCGTTCATGAACATCCTGCACCAAAGCCAATTTGTAAGGATGGAATTGAAGATTTTTATGAAGAATTCGTCTTACAGTGCGATCAGAAATGCCCAAAGCAAGTGCATGTATGCCCACCGAACGCCGGGGAGATCGAAAGACAGAAACTCTCACGCTCTCAATGTTTTCTTCTGTTCTGACTCTCCGGAGTGCTAAACGGGATTTCGTCACGTTTCCGATCTCCCTGAATGTTTTTACCCATGAAACAGTCGGCTGTCGGCCAGGAACGCGACCTCCGGGAATGATGTTAAAGCGAGTACGGAAAGCACGTTGAGTGGAAATTATGGAACGACCGTTGGAAAAGTAAGCCTCGCAGGCAAATGCGCGTTGCTCTTTCGCCCAATGCATGATGTTGACTGACTGCACCGTAGATGAAACCTTAGGAAATCCTCTAAAAAATGAGAAGCTCTCCACCCACATCCAACACTCCGCCACGCTTGGCGCGAAAACCAAATCAGCAAGTTTTCGTGCCGCACCCGTTATTATTGGAATGAATTTCACTCGTTGCTAAGCTACGAGTGACATAGTCCATTCGATCGTTCCAAGTGTCGACTACTTTTTCTAATAAATCTGTCCGTATTGCGTCAATGGTGGCTTGAATATTGGCTTCCAATGCTTAAAAGGTTGTTGATTTGTCAGCATAAGCCAGTGACTTAACATAGTCCCCCATAAAAAGAAGTAGAGAAGCGTTAAGTCGATCGAACAAGGGGGCCATAGTTAACAGGACATCTTCTTGAGCATTGTATTCGCTCCAAATGCGGCAGTTTTACTTATTGACGAAGCCACTTAACCAGAAACGAGCTTCATCACTAAACATGCTTTATGAAGTTCGCAAACAGATTTATTTTAGTCAAAGTAATTTTCACAATTTCGAAGATTTGTTACGGTGTTGAACAATTTTTGATGAATTACCAAACTTTGTTTGAATGAATTTGGGGTATTGATGCACTGCAACCTTGAGATCTATTGTGCCTCCCTACAGAACTGGATGAGATTTCCCATTTACAGTACGCCTTCAAACTAATTCCTTTGAGGAGTTTTAGAATTTGTGTTATTTCAATAGAGGGTAGTTCCTTTTTCTTTATTAGGTGATGTCCCATAAATTTGCATCTTTGGTGAATGACGCCTCCACAAGAGCATTGCTCTCCAATACCAGGATATTGAGGTGGCTGTTTAGGTTACAGTGGCCAGTGAGGATACCTGTTATTACCCTTTGGTTGTTCCTACTTTAGGTTAATATAGGATAAGAACCGTTTTTGGCTGTTGTTCCCAAGCAGTATTTTAGCCTGTCTTAACCTGGGGAGTTTATTCCAAATATTTTATCTATTGGCCTCCTCTTCGGATCTGATCTTGTTTTTGATCACGTTTTTTCCTATTCCGCAATAGAGCTCTGGTCCCATTAAAGGATACATTGCTAATATTTTTGCTAGGGAGTCTGCTTCTTTGTTGACCTGGATTCCTATATGCCCAGGTACTCAATGAAGTGAGACTTTGTTATACTTGCCCAGCTCATTTAGCCTGCTCTCACATTTCAATGCAGTTTTGAGCAGATGGAGTAACAGTTTGACTATCTGACATGATGGCAATGTTTTGGTTCCTGTGGTTTCATTCGAGATTACGTCCTATTTCCTACTACCTTAACCTCCGCCTGTAAAATGCTAATGGAATGTCCCATCGGAATGGAGAGTTTGGTTTCAGGCCCAAAAATTCCTGCACCGGTTCCCTCAGTTGTTCTCGATCCATCAGTGTACTACTGGATGGTATTTGCTTTGAGTGTGTAGTTAAAGTTCTCACCTACCCATTCTTTTTTGGAACTTAAGTCCGTTCTGAAGTTTTTCTTACCAAACCTTACTGAACAGAAATGTCAACAGAGTTTGACATTCTCAACTGTCAGACCATAGACAACAACCATCGAAATTTCATGCAGCTATTATGTGTATTATGTACACACCTATGTAGGAAATATTTTGTAATAAGTACCTACCTATGCTGACAATAAATATAATTAGTTTACGGGTAAAATTTCTTTACTTTGCAATCGCTAGGCCTTGTCTAAGCCTACTAATAACTCACATTACTTGAAGAAAATTAATCTACCTCCATTTAGGTAGCCAACTATAGTTAGTTATAAGATATAAGATAGGTATAATTAGGGTTGCACATTGTGAGTTTTCTAGGGGCGATTATTTAATAAAAAAAATCAAAAGCACGGTAAGTGCTTGTAAATTCATAATACATATAATTAGGAACATGAATACTAACGGTAAAATAAAAATTATATGATTTATACATTGCTCCACTTGACCTTTTACAATACGCTGTCATTTTACTTGTAATGAAAAAATGACAAATGCCAAATAGCAGCATAAATCATAAGGCAGATAAAAGATAAATTTAAGCCGTTCAGCTCTAAAAGAATGAATATGTTCACATAGAATATTTGTAAGCCTATATTTAATATAAATTTTATAACAGTTTTCAATTTAAGGTTTTCTTTTTTTTTTTGAATGTTTACTTAATAAGAGGGAGAGAGGTTTTTATAGAAGGGACAAATAACAGCATTTTGGTATAAAGAAGGGGTAGGTCTGGTAACCCTAGGCGTAACTAATATTAACATTATAAAGGAAATAAGTAGCTAATAATCTGTATTTAAATCTACCTACCATTGTAGTCTTGAAGATTAATCGGATGTATTTTAGGTATTAATGGTTACATACCGACATACTTACTTATAATACATTGTGCATACTTATGTAGGATAGTTATTGTCAGCGATAGAATTATGTCGATTCAAAAAAAAATAAAGCAAAAGCACACTATATGTAGTTTCTTACTTTTAATTTATGTCATCCTTTAAAATTGATTTAAATGACACCGAGCGAAAATATGTGGGCTCGAATTTAAAGAATAGAAATCAATAATTTGGCTCCGTAATTAGGTGTCATACCTGGACACGGCTTAATTGGCAGACACTCCAAAAGACTCGGAGTAGTCTCTAATGACTTTTTTAGAAGTTGTATAGATGAGGAGGAAGAGGAGATTATCTCCTATCTTCTTTGCTCATGGCCTGCACTGATCGAAAAAAGGCAATGTAAAATCGAATTAATTGTATTTGATTTAACGTTTGAAAAAAGTATCATGAACGTATTTAATTTAACGTTGAAAATATATTGATTTTACTACGCAACGTTGTTTTAAGTATTGTCATTCTTGTTTTGAAGTGAACCGTTGTCGATTCAACAGTGAAACAACTTTCCTAAATTATTAAGTACGTTCAACGTTGTTTTAAATTGGAAAATGCTAAATGTATCCAAAATTAAAAATCCAATGCACGACTTTCAAAGTGTAACATAGTTCATTCTACTTTGTTCAACACCATTTCGAAGTTGCATCCACTTAAAAATAACACTTATATATTCGCACACATTGATGAAAGATTTTCAATATAACATCAACTTTAATTTTAATTTATTCATATTCATTTTTATGTGGGCACAATGTAAGACCGTATTCATTTTCACATTGATCTTGAATTTTCAAACTACGATCGACGTATATTCAAAGGGATTCATATTTGATCTTAGGTGGATTCCATGTAGAATCATGAAAACAGAAAAAAAACCTACCTGCAACATAAGTGTCGGCGCCGGCATCGACGATCGTGAAGCTTTGGCTTCATATTGAGAGTCGTGTTTTGTCTTTCGGGGACTATTAAGAACATTTGAAATGGTATACATTTTCCCTACGTTGAAAGGCAAGTTTTGTTTAAGTGAAACCATAAGAAAGTTAATCCTAGTTTGATGGAAATTTGTTTCTTTTTTACGCATTACATTATTTGGAGCAAGCCTTAAGCCAAAACACCATTTTCTGGTGCCTTATCATGAATCCCGATGTAATTAAGAAATGTGGACATTTTCTTGGGTTATACGATTTGGAGCAAAGCACAAGTGTACCCCCACAATAATATCAAGTAAATTAAAATTTTTGTTACGAAATAAAAAAAATAAAAATACAATTTTTATGTTTCAAAATTATCGTTTTTTTATTAAAACAAATTGGAAGACTTTTATTAAATTCAGATTGACGTAAATCATGGCTGGATCCAAGTTATTATTATTTTACGTTTTATTTTTAAGACTTAAACTAAAACGTTTACATTTCAAAGTATTAGAACTATTTTAAAACAAAATTGAAATGTAGTGAAAATTAAATTGAAAGATAGTAATTTGAAAGTTGGTTCATAATATTATTAAGCTCGAATACATTTAATTTAACGATGCAGCATTCTAGAATCGAAGTTGTTCTATTTTGTTTTAAAGTTGGATGATATTGATTTTACTATGATTTCACCTTAAACCAAAGAAAAACGTACTTAAATCGAGCATGAAAACTATTCGTTTTCATATAGGAAAACACGTTGAATCAATGATGTTCCACAATGATTCTAAAATTTTCATCTTTAACCCCGAATCTTTCCTAAATTTAGTTAAATCAAAGTGGTTTTCTTTGATTTTACATTGTTTTTTCTCTGGGTGTGCTATCTCCCAAGCACTTAGATTACACCTGGGAAAATACTTCTTCGACGACCCCAGTGATCTAAGTCACATATCTCTGCACGTGGTATATCACAATGGATCTAAGGTAAAAGTGTGTCAGCGCCGTTTTTCTGAAAGCCACTTCAACCTAACCTAACTTAATCACTGGGTTGATGTGTATTTTTACGGAATTTCGAATCTTGAGGAATATTTCGGGAACGTGAATAATTTTATGGTTATGTACACCATCAATATATATTTTAATATATTTACTTGGTTTACACAGCACAATATGTCTACAAAAAATTGAATCTTAATCTTGTGGAATTGCGAATGTGGATTGCTTATATGTTTGGAACATTCGAAAAACCATTTGAGATAATTATCTCTAAGCTATTCCAGTATAGACTGTATAGTAGCAAAGCAAAACAGTTTAATTCAACACCTTGACTGAAGGTAAAGGCAAACACAGAAATCGCATTGAATCTCTATCCTGAAACAACGTCTAGCTTTAGTGAATTCGTTGCGTGATCTAACTTGAGGGATTTTCTCCCTAGCCTTGAGCTAATGATGTGTACATTTGAATTAAATCGATTATAATCGATTCTTATCTTGATATTTCTTCTGAAATCATTCGAATGATTTACATTCATCAATCGAATGATGTCTCATCTTTCATACATGGGTCTTCTCATTATAATATCTCGTGCTCCATTCACCATTTTCATAAACTACGTTCTATTTCACTACTTAAGTCATAATGCAATACCAAAAGGCAAGAGCAAAGGCCAAGAAGTGTGAGTGTGACCTTTCTATATTCAAAAGAAATATGGAACATGTGCATTGAATGTAGAAAAATGGAATAAAATATTCCAATTATCTTGCTACTTTTATAATTTGAATATTCATTCGATTATGTTGATCACTCGAATGTCTCGATTATTGAAATCATTCGATTATGCCCATCACTATTGAACCAAACTTAAAGTAGAAAAAAAGGGAGAGGAGCAAAATGGTTTTATGGCAAAGGCCGTTCTTCGTCCATTTTGTTTGGGCTTGTAAACATCATCTCTATAAGCCGAAATAGAGTACCACTTGTTACCCGGTCGATCACGTGTAGATAAACCTCACGTATGAAAAATCAAAAAACTGAAGTTTCCAGGCCCATCACATCACCGCGTCTGAAGAGAACATTAAGGTATGGTGATGACTACTTGTGCTTTTACTTGGACTTTCCGATCATTCTAGTAATGAAAATTGTTCACGATGACCTGAGGTATTTCTCGAAAATGTTCCCGGAAAACCATTTTTCAGTTATGAACCACATTTATCTTTGAGGGAATTCCTTATCAAAGACATTCGCACCAAAGATCACAATTTGGTTTGCCATTTCCTAAGTTGGTATTCTTGATCGTGTTTTTTTTTAAGAAATTGAGCTTACCAGTGACAGTAAATTCAGACTGGTGCGATATTTGAACATTTTGATCCAGTAATGCGGTCTAAGGGAAATTTAGTTCCAAAAAACAACAGCAAGAACCCAGATTTTAATTCCATAGGTAGATGGTCCGATTTGGAATTGATAGCTTGTTATCCTGATTGGTATTTTCTGAATTATTTGACTAATTTTTAAAATATAGGGTTTTCCATTTCGCGGTTTCAAAAGTATAGGGCTGGAATTCGTCATCTGTCAAACTAAGTTGTGAAACCATTTTTTTTTCAGTTGAAAGTCTGACATTTACGAAAATGGATCGCTTAGCTGTCGTACAATGCCTACAAATTGTTGAAACCTACTACGAAAATGGTGATTCTGCCACAGCCACATATCGTGCTTTAAGAGGAGATTATGGCTTACATAATCGTCGAACTATGCAACTATGACAAAATTGTGAAGAAATTTGAAGAGACTGGATTGGTTCCAGATATTGTAAGGCCTGTGCATCATCGTTTCGCTCGTACCACTGAAAATATCGCTGCTGTGCCGAAGACCCGAATGTGTCGATACCTCGTCGTTCTCAGGAATTTGGACTGTCTTACGGCACATTATGGCGTATTTTGCATTTGGATCTACATGTACATTCATATAAATTCCAGCTCACACAAGAACTGAAGCCAGCTGATCATTCACAACGTCGTAGATACCTCGAATGGGTGCTTGACGGCGGTGGACGGCAATTTTCGAACAAAATTTTCTTCAGCAACGAAGCACATTTCTCACTCGGTGGCTATGTTAATAGACAAAATTGTCGTATTTGGGGTTCTGACAATCCTCAAGTAATTGAAGAGATGCCATTACATCCACAAAAAGTCACTGTTTGGGGCGCTCTTTGGTTCGGAGGTGTGATTGGACCTTACTTCTTCGAAAACGACGATGGAACGACTGTCACCCTCAATTCGGAGCGTTATGGTCATATGATAACCGCCTTTTTTTTGCCTCCTGCTATTGAAGTATACGACTTGAAGAATATGTGGTTTCAACAAGACGGTGCCACATGCCACACAACTCGAGCGAATATGGCTTTATTGCAACAGATATTTCCTGGCCGCGTAATTTATCGTCGTGGCGATATCAACTGGCCACCAAGATTATGCGATTTGACACCGCTAGACTTTTTTTGTGGGCTACGCGAAAGACCGTATTTATGCAGATAAGCTTTTAACTCTTGAGCACTTAAAAAACCAACATTCGTCAAGTTATGGCTGAGATACCGCCCAATATGAGTCAAAAAGTGGTCGAAAATTACCTCAAAAGAATCGATGCTTGCAACAATTCGCGTTGTGGTCATTTAAATGATGTAGTGTTTCACCCATAATGTCAACGTTCAAACTTTATAATAAAAAAGAAATATCATGAAAAAAATATCTTATATGTGTTTTATTTACGTTTAATTTTGAAACCGCAAAATGGATAACCCGTTACGTATGGTTACTTTCAAGATTTGAAGGGCACCAACCGCGCATAAATTTCCAAAACTTCTGCTCATCAACTGGTTAAGGCAATGACATAAAGTTTAGTCAATGCATATGGAATCTGAGGCAACCCTACTGGGAAACAAAAATCAAAATATTCACTAAGCTAATAACTATAAGGGTACTTAATAATTAATTCACGTCTCTGAAAGTTTTACTCATTTTAAAGCTTTTGCAGCCTAAAACATTTAATGTAGGCGAACTTTTATCTTAACGGCTTCAAATAAAAAAGGGTTGTTAGACCGTGAATTCGCCAACATTACCATTTTCATTTAGAATTCGAAAAGTTTCTTCCTTGTATGGCAATAAACTATTGAAATCCGCACAATCAAACCTCAAAATATGTAATCTTCGAAAGACATTTCCCATTCCCAATTGAAGCTCGCCAAAAAAAAAGCAGAGCCATTGCATGACACTAAAATGACACTATGGCAAACCTATACATAAGTTCAACGCCTCCAAGTCATTTACCAAACTGTCGTATTCAAATCGAACCCATCTTCCAAGCATAAAAAAGGATTATGCTTCAACAGCCGCATTCAAGCCCATATGTCGATTGGTGACATTATTGCCAAAACTGAAAACTTCGTGCTACAATGTTATTTAAAGTAAAAATAAAAAAAAAAAAAACAATTTACCTGCATTAAAATAATATGTTCTGCTTGGTTTTTTGGCATTTGGCATTGAGATCGTAAAAACCACAGGGAATGCTCATTTTATAGTGACGTTTTAGTTTTTTTTTCTTTGTTGTAAATAATTCACCATTGCTCTTCCTGACTTCCTGTTGTGCGGCTGAGTTCTGCTACTACGTTTCTGCAGATATTCACGAAAAATCATTTTACAAATTGAAAGCGGAAAAGTATAGATCTCAGCGCGGACGGCGGCTTGTGGTGGTGATGGCATGGAGCTGTGATTCCTTCCTTGTGTATATTGGGCTTAGTTAGGTATATATGATTCTTTATTGTCAAAATGTATTGCAGAAGGACCCCCGAAACGATATTCATAGACTGTGCATTCTTTATCGCACATTCAAATCGTTATCATCACTGCAAAAATATCCAGAGACGAATAAAAACTTGCGACAAAAATGCCGTTCTCCCATAACGGGTTCTTTAACTCTGCCAAATACCATCACGTACTGCCGCGCCGCGCCGCACCGTTTTCGACTTAAACAGGCTTAGGTGTTTTTGGTCATGTCATGTGTTCTTGTGTGTGCTATCGTTTTACTTACGGAAAGAATTCAATAAAGGTTATTTATAGATTCGTCGGATTTTGATGAAACATTAAACTTGAGCTTAGTCACGGGGAATGCATTGGGTTGGGATGCATATCAACGTCTGGACTTATTTCTCACTCCATCCCTCAATTTATTTTGACAGTTCGTCTATATTTTGAGGTTCCGATAATATTTTTTTCCAAGCTCACCTAAAAGTCTAAAGTCACTTTTTTCCGGAGGGGGAAACAAAAAACAAATTCTGAAAAAGAACGATTACTGTTCCTCCGACATGCAAACATTACATCGTACGTATTCTTCTCTGGATTTCCCCACTGCGTCTGAGTATAACTATGTACATACAGTGAGCGTCAAAAGAAAGTGTACACCTATAAACTTCATAGTTGCACCTCTGTTAGTAGCACTTTTCGATGGAAATTAACTCATTAAAACACACTGATCAACAAATTGTAAGTTAGAAAGAAAAACGAAAATAAATTTAAATGTTGTTTTCCAGATAATCTGATTAGTATGCTCGACAAGATGTACACTTTTTTTTGAAGCCATAAAAATGAAGTATTTTTGTTTTTGTTATTTTTTTAAGAGCGGATTTTTCAATCTTCAGATAAAGAGGCCAGAGGAATAAACTTTTACTTAACTGTTAAATAGCCGGGTAACAACATCGAATTTTTCAATCAAGAAAAAACAATCTATAGAATAATTTAATTTGAAGGTCACTTTTATTTCGAGTATCGAACTTTTCATATAGAAATTAATTTATTTCAAAGCTATCATTTTTTAAAGCGTTTTGACATCGAAAATAGCTATACATTTTATTCCTCAGATAACTCCTTATTCCGTTCTAAAATGAGCAAATAAATTTATTCCTAGATTAAGTTGTATCTGACTGTGGAAAAATTGATTTTTGCTCTATCTGGAGAATATGTACTAACTGGCTGCTTAACTGACTATTGAAAAATTGGCCCTAATTGTTTGTATTACATATTTTCTTAATTTGTATATGCCAATTCAATAAAAATTAACCGTCTTAAAACAAGAGATAAGTATTTTACTTCAATATCAACCCTACGTTTACTAACGGAGGTGCAAATATGAAGTTTATAGGTGTACACATTCTTTTGACGTTCACTGTATGTGGTTTGATATTTTAACGCGCATTTTAATGTGAGTATTTAAAAATAATCAAATAGCAAAATATTTCTTTTAGCGAAAACCGAAACCAAACCACTGAAACCGCCTGACGAGACCACCGATACCAGTGACACTCTCGGCGAATTTCGGTACCAAAATGCGGCCTAGTCTCGGGTGCTTTTAAAGCAGTCTCTGCACTGAGATCGAGACGAAGCCCGAGACGAGACTGCGACTAGTCTCGGTCTCGTTGCTAGCCCTAATTTTATTGCAAGAATCGCAGGGAGCCTTTATCTATTGTAAAAAGAAGTTTCATGCATCTGCATCATACAGAAGAACTGCTATGGTAATATTCCTTGAAAGAGTTTTATTTTGACATTACCAAAATCTACTTTTTACTTGGCTTATGATGACATTTGCTTAAATATGCAAGGTCATCAATCCAATTACAGTAAGTAAGATGAAGTCGAACGAAGTTTTCTTCAACATATCACATGTATACAAAGGTTGGAGACAAAATTTACTGCATGCTGCATAAAAATTGTTGTACTTAACTAGTTCTTGCCTCATCCAGAACTTCTGTAAATAGATTGGTTTTGTCCATTTTGACAGTATAGTGTTGCTTCGACTGACAGTCAAGGTATTTCTGTCATTAACAGCTCTATAATAACGATAACACAATTAAATATTTGTTTCATAACTATCAGTGCGGTATTTTTAACTGCTAACACCTTATTTGACCGACACTGTATTTATAACAGTAATGTCACTGTAATGAAATGTAAGCCTACTCGTAGAACGTGTTTCTGCTCTGTAAGAGCCAAAACTTACAACCACTTTCGTTGACTTAATTCTGTACTGCTTGCATCCTAATTTTCTTTTTACTGTTGGCTTTTAGAGTCCTGTCAGGTAGCCACCATTCACCCCACTCGAACCATAACACTTCTACGTTTGGTCCATATATATGAAGGGATATTGGATTGGATTTTTTTTCACAATTTCCCACCTTGTGCTAGCAATAGCCATTGCGACAAATATTTAGGTTCGTTTTTATGATTTTACAAGACACTACGAGCACAATGCAGTTTCCGTGAAGAATTGCTTAGGTCCTTTTTTTGGCGTTTATACGAATTTTTACTGGGATCTCTATAATACCGGTCCTGAAACGATGAAGTACTTTGTATGGTTTATTTATTTATTTAGACGAATTTTTTGTTTACCCGAATCGTTTCAGTATCGGACTGTGCTGAGCTTTTTTTTACCACTAGATTATTTTGTGCTCATCACAATAGCAGTAAAAACGGTATGAATTCGAAATTCAGTGTAGCTTGAGGATCTAAAAAATTCCCTTTGCACTTGAATTCGCTGGGCTAAAAAAAAGGATGAACACAGGACTCATGTGTAGATTTTTCGTTGTCGTTGCAAAGAAAAAGGATACTCATACATATGATTGAGTATGGTGGAGCGCCAGAAAAAAAACCCGAAGGGAAAAGTGATTTAAATAAAGTGATTGCTAGTTTAGAGTATTTTAAAAGCTGGATTGATGAATAAAATTGAAAAAAAAAAATTCTGTGAAAAAATTTTAGACGAAAAACGAATGAGAACGGGTCGCTTATAAAAATGTTGAACTCTTTGAATACAATTTATGAAGGTTATCAAAATGTTCCATGAATAAAATATGCTGAAATCATTTGGAACATTGAATATCCCTTTGAATATGGATATGAATGATAAAAAATATTCATAAAAATATTACATTTTTTTTCTGTAGCTACATACCTACCTATTAATGGAACTTGTTAATTTTTAATGTTTTCAAATCAAACTTCATCCTAAAAATAAAATTATTCATGGAATTCCAACGCGGTATTTCATATACGGTTTCGATTTGACTTATCCTGAGCTTATATTGCATAGGAAGTTGCTTTACCTTTTGCAAACTATGGCCACAAGCTTCAGTTTTCATTTGATTAGATATTTCTGAATTGAGAAGATACAGATTAAACATCGAAAAGAGTAAAGTACACATATCGGAGGCAATATCTTTTGAGTTTATAATTTCGTAAAGCTACAACATCGGGAAAAAAATAGTTTTCAGTGATCGTGTGGTTTTTTTTTCTCGTAGGAATGAGTTAAACAATATATTAATAATATTTTATTAAAATTGCTTTTCGATTAGCGAAGACGAAAAATTGGGTCTCACAATTCTGTTTGACTGTTCGTCCGCAAGATGGCAGCCTAAATGGGTGGATGGATTTTCTTCAAACTTTTTTTCAGGCATATTGCCACACGTGTTTTTTCACTTTTTTTAAGACCAAAAATAACGTTACTTCACATACATTTTTTTCGGCCAAAGAGGTATATCTTATTTTTTTTATCTTATCTTATTTTTGAGAAGATCGTTTGGTATTTCGGAAAAAAAAATTAAATCAATTTTGATCAAACTTAATGGACCTCGCCTGAAGGCAGTTTTACAGTATCATATAAATATGGCAAGCCCTCCATATAAATATGGCTAAAAAGTTTTATATGCGATCGACATATTTATATGGCACCATTTATATGACCTCAATACACTTGTCATATAAAAAATATTGTGCCATATTTTAAATGACGAAATTAGTCATATATTATATGACAATGTAATACCGCCTTAAGTCGCTGAAGTGATTTTCTTAAGACTTGATATTTAAGTGCTTTATTAGAGATGTTTAAAAAAATCAAATGCACGTAATCACAAGATGCTTTTTAAAAGTATTTTTTTACATTATTTTATTATTTATACAAAATTTCTTCTTTTTTTTTCTAAAAAATAATTTTGTATGTCAATTTTAATTATTTATTATATTAAATTTTGAAACATAATTTAAATAAAATACACGACTGGGTCGTAGGAACTTGGTCCTGTATAGCTAACAACTTGAATGTACCTAAACATTGACGCTGTTAAGTAGTTAATTTGGTTATCGTATGCAGGTTTAAAGCCGATGTGGGTATGATAACCTTGATTTTTAGTATAATGAATTGTCGAATGGATGATTTAAGGAATAGTTACAAAGGTACCTATCTACAAATGCATATTTAAATCTAGATTTATGGATTTTAATTATGTAAGTTAGGAGGGTAATATATAACTACATACATAGATGGAACCTAGGTATGTACATATGTACACATAAATAATGAAAATGGATCATAGGTGAGAAGGTATGCATATAACTTTATAATTTAGGCGCAGTTCGCATACATACGATTCATGTGTTTTTAAAGATACACAATGTGTAATATAAGTGTATGAGGGCCTACATTGTATGTAGTATTCAGGGATGTACGCAAACATCCGTAAAAATGAAATATAATAAGGTAGAAATAAATAGATAATACACATAATAAAGTGTTTTTAAATTGCTAAGATCCTATAGTTTGAGGGAAAACAAAGATGCCATTTGAATTCCTGGATAAATAAGAATATATCAAAAAAAAATTCAATGGCGCAGTGGATAAAGCGCTAGATTGCTAACTAGGACGTGTGGGTTCGATTCCCACGCTAGGCTCATTCTTTTCTATACCTCCAATTTGAATAGGATGCCGCCCATGGGTTAAGATGAGACAGTCAATACCTGGTTCTCAAATCCACTGTGCCAAACTAGTGCCGTGCAATTCAGGTTGCATTTAAAAGACCTTAGGGTCTTACAGGCATATAGTTAAATTTAAAAAAAAAAAATCGTTGGAGCGGTTTTTTTAATAACTAATTTTTTATAAAATTTTGAAAACATTTTTAGAGGAAAAAAAATTGAAACGCCATTTGGAAGATATTATTTTTAATGTTCATATAAAATTCAAATTTCAAAGAAATACAGTGACTGATTTTTGAAAAATCGATTTTCAAAAAAAAAAAAATATTTATCTTTTGAAAAATCGAAAAAAAAAAAGTTTTTGAAAATTTGAGTACTTAAGTAAATTTGACTTATTAACACCTTTATGTATTATTTACATAAAATAATTAAATTTAATAGGTTCATCCAATAGTTAGAAAGGCGGAAATATGAAAAGTGGTTCTATGGGAACTACAGTTAATAAGTCCACAAAATAAAATATGTTTATATTTACTTAAAAGTGCTTGAAATCATTGAAGCTGTTTTCGAGAAATACATTTTCTTCTTAACGGTTTTTCTTTACATTTGTATGTGAGGTACCGTTGTTTTTACTGCTATTAAAGGCAAGTTATGTTTTCGTAAAAAAATTGTGTTTTCTAACAATCAAACATGACTTAAAATTATAGAGAACACCAAAAAAGTGGGTCCCCCAATTCCGTCTGTCTGTCTGTCCTCGAGTCTGCAGCCTAAACGGTTCGGTGGATTTGCTTCAAACTTGGTACATATTGTTTTTTCGGTAATATGCCCAACACATTTTTTTGGCCAATAATGAAAATCTTATTTTCTCAAAAACGGCTCCAACGATTTTTATAAAAAAATCAGGTCATTAATAAAGAGAAACGGTACTTTTTGATAATTTTTGTTGTGGAAAAAAAATTGTTATTTTTGGTACCTCTAAGCCAACATTTTTCAAAAAATATTTTTTTTTGCAATTAATTTTTTTTTAACTCAAAATATTGAAAACGACTCAATAGATTTTTTCGAAACTTCGTATTTGGTGGTTTTTTGACATTATCTTGAATAGTTAAGAAAACTATTTTTCTAAAATAAAAAACGACGGCACCTCCCATACAAATGTTAAAAAACCGTTAAGAAAAAAATGTATTGCTCAAAAACTGCTCAAAGAATTTTTATAAGAAAATTTGTGTGTTCCTAAACTAGGACAGTTCACTTTCAAGTATTAAAATATTTTTTTGGCGTACCTATTAACGGTACCGCCTATAGAACCATTTTTCATATTTTCGACTTTCTCAATATTGGATGAACCGATTAAAATAATTTTCTTATACAAATGCTCTCTAAAATTGTTAATAAGACTGCATACGAAAATTTTCAAAAAAAAAGATTTTTGACTTTTAAAAAATAAATAAATTTTTTTTTTGAAAATCGATTTTTCAAAAACCAGACACAGATTTTTTTTGAAATTTTAATTTTTTATGTATATTAATAATATCGATTCAAAATAGCTTTTAACGGCCTTTAGTCCAAAAAAATTGCGTTTCTTCCCGGCAATCTCACTTGGACTCATCAGTGGGTTAGTGAGTGCGTTACCAATACGCAATTTTTTATTAAAATTTTAATCATGTTGGATATAGTTCACATTGCTTTTTAGTCAAAAAATGCATGTAAGTTGAACTGAACTTAACAAAAATTGCGTATTGGTAAGGCGCTCACTAACCAACTGATGAGTCCAAGTGAGATTGCCGCGACGAAATGCAAATTTTGTGGACTAAGGGCCGTTAAAAGCTATTTTGAATCAATAATTCAACAAGTCCAATTAAATATAATGCTAAATCTTCTACTTGGCTGAGTCATTTCAGTAGTATATAGAATTGTATTATAAAAAAACACCTTCTTATTAATAATATATTCAAAATGGCATTTAAATTTTTTTTCTAAAATCGTTTTCAAAATTTTGTACATAAAAATATAATTTATTAAAAAACCGCTCCAACGATTTTTGAATTTTTTTTTTGATATATTTTTATTTATCCATGAATTGAAATAGCATCTTTGTTTTCCGTCAAACTATAACGACTAAGTAATATAAAAACATTTAAGTATGTGTATTATCCATGTATTTATATTTATTTATGTGTCTTTAAAAATCACATGAATCTTATGTAATACATATTTCACCTAAATTATGAAGTTGTATGTATATACCTACACACCTACATACTTCATTTTCATTATTATATGTATAACTTTACATACTTAGGTTCCAGCAATATGTATTGTAGATACATTTTACTCTCCTAACTTACATAATTAAAATCCATAACTTAGATTTAAATATACATTTGAAGGTAGGTACCTATGTAACTATTCCTTGAATCACCCAATCGACAATTCATTATACTAAGAATCAAGGTAATTTAACCGACATAGGTCTTAAGCCTGCATAGCATAACTACACCTAACTAACTAAACCTCAATGGTTAGCTATATTAAAGTTGTTTGCTACAAGAGCAAGTTTGTACGATCCAGTCGTGCATTTTATTTATTTGAAGAATACAGTTTTTTCTAACTGTTCAAGATAATTTCAAGAAACTCTCAAGTACGAATTTTCGAAAAAATACATTAAGCCGTTTTCGAAATTTTGAGTTTTCAAAAAAAAAAGTTTTTTAATTTCCAAAATTTGTATGTTTTGGAAAATTTTGGTTTACATTAGTGTTTAGACTTTAGTCCACCTTATGCATCAGTTAGATGCTGTACTACCCTTCTAAGACGCAAAATATTAGTCGATGGCTACCGACACAAATAAAATTTACAGCTTTCAAACACTGTGAATTATATTTTTGTAGGGGAATTCGATCGAATTCGAATATAATGCCCATGGTCTGGCTTGTTTAATTTAAAGAAGAAATGTAAAAACAATACAAACGCATGTACGTAGGTATTGCTTTTGTTCTTTTTTTGTGGTCGGTAGCCATCGACTAATATTTTGCGTCTTATAAGGGTAGTACAGCATCTAAATGATGAGCCCAACTGTAGTACCTGGGCGAAACGCACAATTTGGACTAAAGTTCACAAAAAACAAAAATTTAAATTAAAAGCAGGGTCCACAAAAAAAAGAACAAAAGCAATACCTACGTACATGCATTTGTATTGTTTTTACATTTCTTTCTAAAATTAGTGCTTAGACTTTATAGAGAAGCGTGTGCGTTAAAAATGTGACAAAAATCGAAACAACCGTTTTTCATAAAATCGACAACCAAAATAAATGGTACTACTAGAGGTACCAAAAATAACAATTTTTTTTTCAAAAAAAAATTACGGAAGTGTTACTTTTCCCTTCATTATTGAACTAATTTCTTTTTATAAAAATCGTTCGAGCCGTGTTTGCCAAAAAATAAGATTTTTGTTTTTGACAAAAAAATGTATGGGAGCTACTGTTATTTGTCGTCTTAAAAAAAAAGAAAAAAATGTGTTGGTATATTATCGAAAAAATAATATGTACCAAGTTTGAAGCAAACCCATCCAACCGTTTAGGCTGCAGACTCGAGGACGGACAGGCAGACAACCAGACCAACTTTTTTCGTGTTCAAAATTGCCATATATCAGTTCATGACATAGAACGGCGTATTTTTTTATTTTCCACTTTCTCATTAATGACTCAACGGATTTCGATCCAAATGTTTATATCGGAGTTTTATTCAAATTGTAAATAATAACGGTTAGTAACAATTTCAAAACATACTATTATGATAATTTAGTATTTGGAAACCGGGTGGACGATTTTTTTTTAAAATTACAAGTATGTTCTTGAATTTATTTTATTAAATACTTAGAATAAGGATTTTAAAAATTTGTTAAAAAAAATCAAAACAAATTGTAGGGGAGACTGGGGCTTGTAGGCTCAAAATTCACTATTCTTTTTATATACAAAAAACTAAGACAGGTATTAATAAAATTTAAACTCCCATAAAGAAAGCATCCTTTTGTTTTTCTTAATAAAATGCTCCCATTAAAATATATTATAGATAAGTATTGTTTTTTTTTAATTTTACCAAATGACCACTCGTGAGCCAATGAGCCCCAGCACAGGGGTAAGATGACCAACACTATGGGGCAAGTTGACTATGCTATAATGTTGAGTGTTGGGAATATGAAACTGAAATTTTGCAAAATAGTCCATAAGCTCTGAATCAGGATAAGTGTTTTCATTCACGGGGTTTCGTAAGTAAATCCACTATTGTAATGAGCAACAGATGGTACCTTTACTATTTCCTCGATTAGTATAGATGAGCTTTGACGCACGGTCCACTGTAGATTGCTCCATGCAGTGACTGGATATTTTTCTTAGAAAATTTCTTTTTGCTATTAATCACACGAGAAACATGAGTCAACTTACCCCAACAAAAATGAGTCAACTAACCCCGATTGATCTTGTGGCACTGAACGCCAATTTTTCGGTAACGGGGAATTAATATATAGAAATAAAAGATTAAACACGCAAAGTATGTATGCAACAAAAAAGTCTCCGCCAGCCACATAAAACGCACCAACAAAAGAAAACAAATGAAAACAAAAAATTTACTTATAAATGAAAAATATAGTTTTTCCCATTAACTCTCGAACTACATGTACAGACACTGAAAGAAAATGTGAGGCTATGCAGATAGCTGTGGAGCAACAAAAAACATGCATAAAGTTATGTAGGTTTGAAGTTATGGGCAGTTAGTCTACATGCCTCTGAGGACAACTAGCCCCGGTTACCCCTATTTATAAAATTAAATAAAAACGACCTTCAATATAGTATTATTATCCGTTTCTATCTTAGTGTGCCTTCGATGTAATTGAAAACTGTTGCTTTTTTTAAATAATAATTAATTTACTATTTTTTTTTGAAAATTTGAATATACAATATAATTTATACTTTTAACGAGCATTTGTATAAGGAAATATGGTTAAAAAATGAGAAAGTCCAAAATATCAAAACTGGTTCTAGAGGAAGTTTTTTATAAATAAGTACACAATGAAATTATTATTTATTTAAAAGTATATATTATATAATTTATAAAAATACTGCACATTTAAGGACAAATACATTTTTGTAATTAAAACTCTTGTTTTTCAGAAATATGAATTTTTCGAGTATTCAAGAAGTTGTAAAAAAAATTACTAAATTCAAGGTTTAGCAGATTTTGATTGAGTCGTTTTGGAAATATGGAAAATTAAAAAAAAAAGATCTTTATAAAATTCAAAAAAAAAACAAATTAATCGATTTCCAGAAAATCGAAGACAAAAAAAGGTTCAATATAGAAGTAGCAAAAATACCCATTTTTTAACTAACCAATTATTTATAAAAATATTTGCAGCCGTTTATGAGAAAAAATATAATTTGGATATTATAATGTATGATGGTACATTTATTTTTGGTCTAAGAAACATTATGTTCAAAGTTTGAAAAAAAAAATCCATCCGTTTTTCGTCTTAGGTACGAGTATCGTTTTTGCAATTTAAAAAAAAACTCAAGTTAAATATTTTCCACGAATCCATAGCTTGTCATATGGTACATACTTACCTATGCATATTTCGTTATTAAAAAGATTTTTCAAACAAATCGTCGGCCATATTAAATAATGCTATATCCATTAATCCAACAAAAAAAAAAATTAGTAAAATAATTACACGATTAAAACTATCGAAAACAACACAAAACTTTTAAATATAGACTTTAAAAACAAACTGAATGCAATAGTTCAATGTACCTTTATCCAAAAAGGACATTCGTTCTGAAAGGTGTTATTCGGTTTTGATTGATTTCGATGTAAAAATACTTCCTTTTCGACATCAAGAACACTGACTGCAAAGCAAATATAGACCTCCAAAAAACATCAAACAACTAGCTCTACAATACCATATACAATCCAAATGGTCAAACAATGTCCATAGGTATATGTCTTTTGTTTGGTTGAGTTCTAGGCGTAATAATTATGATAATTGACATTCTCAATGCTGCTGTCTTCGAATTCTGATGACGTCACATCAGAAGGCCATCAAAGTAATATCCTTAGGACTCAAAAGTTCTGTGTGCAGTGATTGCAATTTCAATAAAAGTGATTGATGAATTTTCAAATGGTCTCTTCTCTCTTTGCCAAATAATAAAGAGAATATAGCACAAAAGACGAATCTCAAAAAAAAAAAAAAAATCACAATATACAATAATACGATTCTGCCACTAACCCGAGGGGAGTAATACCTCAAAGGAAAACCAAACAAATAGATGAGGAGTATGTCCAAACCTAAATAGATATACCCTTCCTGCTCCTGCCAAAATATACGTTGTGGCTTAAGGTCCTTATATTTGAATCATAGTAGTTCTCGTCGCCTTTGCATTATAACTTCAAAACAAGGAGACCACTGACCCCAGCGAACAAGAATAGTAGGTGTCTCCATATTCAAAAGCAGACTTCTCCACTCACATGATGTTTACATATTACAAGTTACACGATACACGTCGTCGGTCGACCGGACTGCAACTGCAGGTCGGTTGGATCTGGACGGTTCTCGGTTGCGTTTGTTTGGTCAGGCAAAGATGTCGTGCACTGAAAATGTCACCTCGTCTTCCATTAACATCCTTGTCGACGACGACGATGAGCACAATGACAATCTATATGCCTCATATGGAGCATGTTTTTGTAAATCAACGTCAAAATATAGATAGAAGGTGGGGAAATGAATTGCCGCCGCCCGTACACACGAGACAACGAAAATGTGATTCTCGACAAGGGCTCATTTCGTTTAAATTATTGTCGACAGACAAAAGCCTCTAGGAAGAAAGCGCACACGTGCTTTCTTTGCCTTTGCTAACGTATGTTGTGGTTCACTTCATACGTTGAGATAGGTACCCAACGTAGGTAGGTATATATTATATATAAAAAACCCCTCTGGCGGGAAAAATCCCAGTCAAGCCAAGACAATTTTTCATCCCAATTGTTTATACACACAGATCTATCTAACTTATAGTAAGTATTTTCACAAAATGAGCTAGTTATCCATTATCCCTTTACGAATAGACAAACAAAATAACACAACAGACAACAATGATGGCTGACAAAGACACTGTACCCCTACAACTTGCAACATAGGTACACTAATTCTCAGGGCCGAATTCCTTCAAATTAATGTAGGTAGGCCATCAAAAGGAAAACATGATGCCATTCAGGTTCAAAGTCTCATTTGAAGGTCTATATACCTGACAATAGATACATAGGTCCTTTCCAACACTTCGTTCCTTGGAAGCATAGAAAGGTTAATAGAGATCGTACAGAGGACTAGACATTGAGAGACAAGGCCCGATTTTGGATATTTTTCAAATCCATGATGTTTCAAAAGCTGTGCAATTATAGATTTTCCGTGATTAGCACCATATGTGCAGTGACTTAAAATTAAATTTGTATTCTTTTTTTTAAAGTTCTTTAAGTACCATTTTATTACTTGTGCACCTTGAGCTCTTCTCAGAAATTTCTTCTTATATGTATTAGGAAGGTTGTAGCCACCTTAGCACACTATTACATGAAATTCATCATACCAAATAAAGAAAGGGGGCGTGGCCAGACTGTATTAAAATAAATTTCTTAAATTTGTATCGTTAGAAACGTTTTCTAAAATCTAAGATTTATTATAAAAGCGCGTGTGGTGAAAGGCAGATTTAAACTAATTTTTCAATTTGTTCCCACTCATGAGAACAACCTCTGAAAATTTTACCCAAATCGTTTGAGTCGTTTCTGAGAAATAGAACAATTTCCAAGAAACAATGCAATACATAAAACTTAAACTTATTCTATTTTTTTTACTTTTTCCTTGTTCATAAAAATCAACTTTGAAAAATTCGTTCAACTCGTTGGAGGCGTTTCCGAGAAGTAATAAGGTGGGCGTGGTACTGGGCGGTTTTTAATAAATTTAAAATTTTTTGCCTCGTTCATAAAAATAAACTTTGGAAATTTAATCCAAATTATTTGAATCATCTCTTAGAAATAGAACCATTTCCGAGAAGCAGTGCACTCAAAAAAGGGGGCGTGGTGGTGGGCGGATTTAACTTACTGTTTTCCCATTCATAAAAATAAACTCAATTAAGTTAATTAAGACAAAAAATTAAGGAGAAATACAGTGGACGGATTTTTCTACATCATCAATTTTGTATCGTTCTTAAAAATAAACCCCAAAAATTTGATTAAAATCGCTTGTGTCGTTTCCGAAAATTAAGAAAAAATGAGGCTGGTTATTACCACTGAAAATTACTCACTGAAAATATTTTTTGAAATTTGTTTTTGCTCTTAAAAACAAATTACGAAATGTTTATCCAAATCGTAAGAGCTATTTCCAAGAAACCAAGAAATTGTAAGAGTAGGCGTGGTAGTAGGCGGATTTTTTAAATATTTATTGATTTTTTTTCCAGAAACCAAATATGTACAGTGTACAATACATAAGAGCATGCGCCTAAATAATATTTTATGAGAAATGCGGTCCAGTGGTTCCATGTTTTATTTCTTCTTTAAAACCCTACTGCGGCTTCCCTCTTGTTCAATTACGCTGACAGTGCATTTGATAGAAGAAGATTGTGTGCATAATATGTATATATATGATGCACACGACAACCACAACTAAAAAGAAAATAGGGCCAAAAGGGACACAGGTTTTCCATTTTCTATGCCCTGACAGAGTCAAGGATCTGCGATGCTGTCCCTGCACTCCGAATTCGTGTCTCATTCTATCATTATTTGTAGTCATATATCACATGAGAGTTAAAAACGTACCATAAGCCAGACCACGAAGGCTATGAAATGTACTATGTGGACCTCCTGGGGAGTAGAGAGGGCAGTTCAAGCACGGGCCACGTAATTATAGGTGATGGTCCAATTTTTCTTACTTGTCATTCTTATGACAAAAAGTTCTCCCTGAAATAAAAGAGAAAGAGAGAGAGAGAGAGAGGATGAGGAGGAAGAGAGACAATACAGTTAACAGTCGCACATGCAGCCCTAGTCTGATTACCTAGGTACTCGTATAAAAAACACGAACTACGAGTTCGTCCTTTATACTCTTCAATTATCCTGTTTCGTTTTTGGTGTTTTATATTACGCTTATATGATTACGGTGAGGAATGCAATATGATTGCTGTTAGTTTCAATACATAATATATATGTATCTTTACCAAGCAACCATATCGTTGACAAACAGATTGTGGGGCTTGAACAAAATTTAATTACGTAAAAAATTCTATCGAGGACACCATCATCACAGGCCAAGGGATAAGTACATCTTTCAAAGGGAAACATATATTTTTTTCCCAGTTTCGATTTTCCTTTTTGACAATATTTGGTTCAATGGGTTTGACATTGCTGGTGGCCTTCTTCTGCTTTTTTTTCTAAATAGCTATGTTTGACTTTGCTAATTTTATTTGATCAGTTAGATGGTTCTCTGTGTCTAAAGCTAAACATTTGGGAGCTTTCAGGGTTCTTCGTATGAATGTATGAAATTTCATTTATTTTTAATGGAAATAGATATTATGTTGAACAATTTTAGTGTGCAGATGTGTGGTTGTTTACAGATATCAAAATTTGTCGGATTACAATAACGTTGCATTCATGTTAAATTTAATACGTAGTAGCTATTCAGTTAAGAGTAATCAGTAATGATTAATTTAAATTCAAGCTTCCTCTTTGACCTTGTGGGATCTTAACTAAAAATATTCATTTTGCATTTAACTTTGATTGTGCAGTGCGGTTCAAAATAAAAATAAATTAATTTCTGACTTTAAGATCAAAGGATTTTTTAACGAAGTGTTAGCGTTACATATTTCCTAACAATCACCACGGAAGATATGCTCCACTAAATTTGAACATTGTTCATCTCCTTATAATTCATTTAACATTTGGTTATTACCGCAATTATCACATTAGGGCCTTCAATGATGAACGAAGATTTAGCACTTTCCACCACACTTGACGTATTTTAGTCATACTAATTTTGATTCTATTGATCAGCTTGAATCTGACAATTGACAATGTAAGTCGATCTGGTCACTTGAGCTTATTTTCTAAGCTGCTAAAGGGTTTCGTTGGCCAAAAAAGGCAAATTGCCATTATAAGATTTGCTACATACTGATTTACCAGAGCCTTAGTTTGTTGCGAATACCCTAAAGCAGGACCAAAGTTGCAGATGGATTAAAAATAAAATGCACGACTAGATCGTGCGAACTTGCTCTTGTAGCTAACAACTTTAATGAAGCTAAACATTGATGCTGTTTAGTAGGTAGGTATTCTAGTTATCCCATTCAGGTTTAAATCCGATGCAATTAAGATAACCTTGATTCTTAGTATAATGAATTGTCGAATGGATGATTCAAGGAATAGTTACATGGGTAGCTACAAATGAATATTCAAATCTAGGTTATGGATTTTAATTATGTAAGTTAGATAAGAAATATGTACCTATATATGTACATGGATAGAACCTAGGTATGCAAATATGTATCTACTTATGATAATGAAAACGAAGGATGTAGTTTGGGAGATATGCAATATGCATACATAAGATTCATTAACGACACATATGTATAAATAAAATTCAAATTAAAAAAAATCAGTGACTAGTTTATGAAAAATCGATTTTTCAAAACAAAAAAAAAATTATTTATTTTTTAAAACTCAAAAAACTTTGTTTTTGAAAATTTGATTATGCAGTATTATTAACGCTTTTAGGGAACATTTGCATAGAAAAATAATTTTAATCGGTCTATCCAATAGTGAGAAAGTCGAAAATATAAAAAGTGGTTCTATGGGAAGTAAATGTGGACAGTACTTATTTAAGAACACAATTTTTTTTTTTTTTTTAAATACGTTTTTAAAATTTTGAGTTTTCAAAAATAACAATTTTTTTTTTTAATTTCCAAATACATTTTTTTTGAAAAATTTTTGCTTACAATATTGTTAAAACTTTCGGGAGCTTCTGCATTAAAAATTTCAAAAAAATCAAATTAACCGTTTCACAGAAAATCGAAAACGAAAAAAAATGGTTCTACTAGAGTTACAAAATAACTTTCTTTATTAATGAACTGATTTTTTTAATAAGAATCGTGAAAGCCGTTTTTGAGAAAAATAAGATTTTTGTTTTTGGCCAAACAAAATTTATAGGAGCTACTGTTTTACTTTATCTTAAAAAAATGATCAAACCGTGTGCATATTATCAAAAAAACAATATGTACCAGGTTTGAAGCAAATCTATCCAACCGTTTAGGCTGTAGACTCGAGGACAGACAGACTGACACAGTATTTCCAAATACTCCTGCACTAGGAAGTCGTCGGTTTGGATAAAGTTCATGGTATATTTGCCGCGCCATAGTACATTTTGCATTGCACAGCCTATAAACGTAAATAATTTTTGCATATTCCTGGTTTGTAAATTTAGACATTTCAAATAGTGTTGCATTATCTTCAAAAATTAAGCTGATGAATTAATTTCGTTTCAAAATGTTTTATACCATTTTTGTTAGGTACATTTTTTAAGTAGGCCTTCATACCCCAAACTTAATTACAACTGTTGTTAAAAACGTAGGTAAAAAATGAGAAACACCTTTTTTCTATCTCTTCCAGGTTTACCCAAGTATCATAAAATCTATGGGGTTTTCCGCAAACTTGTGGTTGATTTTTATTTTTATTATTGTTACGTTCATTCACAAAAAAAATATTAAATCGTTAAGTTTATTACCTATTTTCCTGAGAAAATTGACCCAAAGTCAAAAAATGTGTACGGGCAGGAAAAACGGTACAGGCTCAAAACTGAATATCTTAAGATTGAAATGATGTATCAAATTTATTTAATCGCAATTACAAAGGCTGGTATTTATTTTAAAAGCAAAGGCCTAAACTAAGTTTCTAGCATTAGAACTTACAGCGAAAATACCGATAACGTGGGTCAGGATACACCAAAGTAAGAATTTTCTTCAGTTTCCGATAAGAGATATAAAAGTTGGAGATAGGGCCTTAATATAGAACAATTTTTTTCTTAGAACATATGCCAGAATCACCCCTTAAAATACTCTTGAAGAATTAAGGGACACCCTAATATATGGGAGGAGGTGCATTTCATTTAATGTCATCCATTTGTTCTAAAATAGGGGATTTTGGTCAAAATTTCTGATTTCTTAGAGGTTTATTAATCGATCGATTTCTGAGACATCTTTTAAGCGAATTTGACAGTAAATGGCTTCAGAGATGAGTACATTATATAGTTTGTGCGAGGAAGTGTACGATTATTTCGCTCCATATGTCACTCATGTGCCCCAAAATTACATTTTTCCAAAAATTCTGCTTCTTAAGCGTAAAGCGATTGAAATAACGTTTTCACACTGCCTATCTTGCACACTATCATACATTCGGATTGACACATTTTTACACTTTGTACTGTATCAATACTCGTATTTCTCACTATTTTTTTCTGAAACTATTTCATATCATTGTTTTTCTTTACAGTTACTATTAGTTACACTAATAACTGAATATTTCCAGCCGTGCCACATAAAATAAATTATGAACTTCAACTCCGTTACACTGTCACATTTATCATTGTAAGAGTGCTTTGTTGGCAAGTGTTACATTTAAAGCCAAAGAAACCCAACACACTGTCACGCGGTATTCATGTCTTAAGTCACGTCCTTCTTTTCAACAAAATTTGTTACTGTATACGACAGACAGTAATTTTATTTTTTGTCGGTTTCCAGCTATTGAACATAGCTTGATAACCCTGACGATAAAAAAAACAGAAGACAAATTTCAACAGCACCCGGTTGATAATGATATGAACGGTCTACCATCCAAGTACTAACCACGCGCAATGATGCTTGATCTCGCTGATCGATAGTAAGAGCAAACTGAATATACACTGAAATCAAGCTATGAGTGGCACTTTCCAAATCCACCATTAAACTAAAAAAAAAAATATGGCGGTTCAGCGGGAAATCTTTTGAATTTAAAAACTAAATTAAACAAAAATATTAAAAGAAGCTTCTCAAATCAATTTCCTCAATAAATTTAGGAAAATATCGAACTGTTCACAGCAAATTTGAAAAAGTTCACAAGCTTGTGATAAAAACCGTTTTTCAAACGTGTGTACATTTACAACAGCTAGCAATTCCCATATAATGTGAATCGTTTCGATTTATAGAGGACGTAAAATTTTATAGGTATCACGATGACAGCCAAAAGTTAAAATACTGCAACTGAAAAAGTCAAACGAAAGGGATTAAATTCAATTTTAACAAATTATTCATATTTTCCATATCTGTGCTCTCAAAGGGCAAGCAAATGTGCGGACGCGGAGATCGATAAAATTTCGTATTAGGAACACGACTGATTTCGATTCGATGCCAGCGAAACAACAGCACACGAAAAACACATTAAGTAAGTACCTTACCTAGCGCTTAGGAATATATAGGTTATTGCCAGATGTTCTATGCTTGTGCTGAAAGCTTAGTATATATATTTTTTTGCATTTCGATAAATAGCAGTGAATATTGTTCGTCCTTACATGGCAGAAAAAATCCCTCCTAAATGGAAAATAAATATGAAATAGCAAATATTTTAGCTGATGTTCAAATAATGAATTCGTGTTAAGCTTTTCGCTACTTGTCACACACCCGAATGGGATCACGTTTGTATGTAGTATACTATATAAATCAGGACTCTTTGCCACTGTGCACAAGGACTCTACGCGACATATTACAATGATGAATGACGCAATATTGCAGTGATACTGTTTTATTTTCCATATTTTTTTTATTTTACTATTGACTTACAGCTTCAAGGTCTTGTGCTAATATATAGACAGTGAGAGGATATTTATGTCCTTTTAAAATATTTGCTGCCATTTCTGATCAAATTCAAAAATGTACCATCGCACCCGAGGCATGAGTGTTGTTCGACAGTTTACTTCTTTACCTTAAAAACAGCTGATGCAAGATATATACAGCTACTGAAGGTCTCTAGTGTTTGCACCAGTTTTGGGTTACCGATTTTTAAGCTCACATGAACAGTATGTTTGACATTTTCACGGCCACATACTATAGGTATTTATGTATAGCGGTGCAGTTGCAAAATAATATTTTTAAAAACAAACACACTACGAAGTAATTTGAGAAACATCCATCAAATTTGGCAGCGTTGGCTTGTCAATAACGAAATGACAAATGAGGTCAACTCAGCAAGGAAACCTCGCGGCCTTCCGTAAATACTGTAAAATTGTATTGGTACTAGCTCACTATATTTGAAAATTATATTCTACAAGAAATAGCTATGTATAAGCAATAAAATCAAGAGTGAAATATAAGGTTGGGAAATATAAATGGACAATTAAGCCCAGATACTGTAAATTTTTACCTTTAATTTTAAATAATTACTGGTTACTGACCTTCAAATAAACATTTGATCAGTGGCGGATTTACCTTATCGGCGCCCTGAGGCACGCCCAGTGGTTACCGCCCCCTTTTGTCCTAGCGATTATAATTACTATATTACAAGTTATGGATTCATGTAAAAAAAATTCTAACAATCAAAGATGACATTACGAGCAAAGATAATACCAAAAAGTGGATCCTCTAATCCCGTATGTCTGTCTGACTGTCATTGAGGCTACAGCCTAAATGGTTGGATGGATTTGCTTCAAAATCGGTAAATATTGTTCTTGTTTTGGGAATATGCCCATACATTTATATTTGGCCAAAAATAAAAATCTTATTTTTCTCAAAAACGTCTCCAACGATTATTATAAAATAAATCAGTTCATTAATGAAGGGTGCCCCTAAAAATTCTAAACACTAATGTAAACCAAAATTTTTCAAAAAAGTTTTTTTTTTGAATTAAAAAAAATTTTTTTTTTTGAAAACGACTTTTTTTTTATAATTTTGCACGCGCTCAAGGGATTATGAATACCCTTTATATGTTTTTTTCAAACACAGCGCGGCTAACGGTGAAAGAAGAGAAAGAAGGATAGAAAGATGTGTGGGGCGACGTATTGAGACGGTAGTTGTTGTCTCAGATTTTATCTCCAGGGATGGCGGCTGAACTAATGCGGAGAAAATTACCCTGTCTTATTTATTTATGTCTCTTATAATTCGCACTATTTCATTTTATTTCGTTCTCATATTTATGAGTAGTTTACTTAATCACATGTTGTTAGTGTTATGCCTGAACAGCATGTAATGAGTAAACCAGCAACTCATTTTATGACAATTTTTAGAATTGGTTTTTTAATGGAATATAAGAAGACATAGACAACGGCAGGAATCGAACCTGGGACAACGAGGTTGACAGGCGAGTATTCAACTATTGCGCCAAGTCGAATTTCTCAATATTGGATGGATCGATTTAAATTATTTTTTTCTGCAAATGATCCCTAAAAGTGTTAATAAAACTGCATACTCAAATTTTCCAAAAAAAAGTTTTTCGATTTTTAAAAAATAAATATTTTTTTTTTTGTAAAAAAGACTTTTCAAAACCCAGTCACTGATTTTTTTTTAAATTTAAATTTTATTATGTATGTTAATAATAGCCTCAAAATAGCGTTTCAAATTTTTTTTTTCGAAAAATGCTTCCAAAATTTTATACATACAAAATTATTTTCTTAAAACGATTTTGGATTTTATTTAAATATTCTTATTTATCCATCTTTGTTTTCCCCCAAACTATAACAACTAAGCAATATAAAACATTTAAATATGTATAATATCCATTTATTTCTACACAATTATTATTCCCTACTTGCAATATAATTTTTTCTACTATCTCGAAATCTCTAATGAATCTCTAATTATCTCGAAAACGGCTCTAATGATTTTGATAAAAAAATTAGCTTATGCACTTCTTTTCACAGTCTACATTCTGGTCAATTTTTTTTTACATATTTTGTTATTAACCCTCAAATCATACAAGCCTTTTTTTAATTTTCTACATTCTCATAAACGGCTATACGGATTTCAGTAAAAAATTTTTATTTTTATGTAGAAGGTTCTTCGAATTATAAAAAATACTGCGTACCAAAATTTCCGAAAAAAAATTGTTTGGATTGAAAAAAAAACTTGGCGTTTTTTGTAATTTTGTTTTTAAGTTAATATTATTAAATATTTAAAATAGTTATACCCATTTTTTTTAAATAAAAATAAAATACAAAATTAAGTAAAAAGCGACTTCAAAATATATTTAACCGTTTCTATTAACAATCTTTTGCATACGATGTGATCGAACATATGCGCAAGTACGTGCGACTCAGTCGTGCATTTTATTTAAAATTATTTAAATACATTTTTAAGAGGATATTTTACAAGACTATTTAATACATTAATTTTTGAGTAAACGGTGGATTACCTACGTTGTATTAACGAATTGTCGATATTATAACGATTACTATAAAACACTTAATATAATATATCGCAAATTAAATTATAATATGCCTACATATTATATTTACGAATAATTTAATAGACCTTGAGGAAATAATGTTGTGCTTGTGGTTGTACGCACTATGCTGCAGAGAAACTTGTAACTGCTAACTGACAACTGTGAACAGCACGATAAAAATAAATACATGTTGACTGTTGATATCTTAATAGTTTCGCCTTTATTAGTTTTAATTATTTATATTTTAATTATTTATTAAATATTAATTGATTCGACAATTTTGGCTTATCTGCCGCGTATTCCTCATACGTTACGTGTATTGCGTAATAATGCAACTTTTAAGTTAAAACAATAAACAAGGTGCGAATAAATTCTTCTCGGGCGATTTGTTATCACGTAGTTTTCGAACTGTTCTCGCAAATAGACTTTTTAAGAATATGTGGAAAATCAGGCCAGAGACTTTAATTTCGTACTTTCAGATACCAAAATGATGATTACCCCACTTGAATGTCATTAGACTTTTTATTTTTTTATTTTCCTTCATTTTTTGAGCTTAAAATAAAATAAGATACAAAATTTGCCGCCCTCTAGAAGTTGCCGCCTTAGGCTCGAGCTGCACTAGTCTAGTGGTTAATCTGCCACTGCATATGATGGTAATTTTAATAACATATGCAATGCAAAAACGCTAAATGTTTGACGCCTTCAAATATGCAGATCTGGTAGTCCAGTTCACATTGCCAAAACATGAGATTAGGCAGGCCTAAAGTTTATAGAAGAATGGAAACTTACTTATTTGGTCCCCATTCATAAGTAGATTCCTTACAATAGCCTTGAGAACTATAGGGGTATTTGTTCGAAAATATTGTGAAAAATAAGTTTGATTTTCTTCCGAATGAATTTTGCTAAAATGTATCAATTTTTAATTTTTAATTTTTTAAAGATTTTAAAATTTTGAAATTACTAATATATACAAATGTATTTTTCTTGTAAAATTTATATCAAGGCCTGCAATAATTTGTAAGACGTATGTGCTTCCTACTTTGTAAGCGATTTTTTTAAATAATAAAATACAAATATAAAAAAATATTATTGGAATCCACCATGCTTTTGTCTGCTGTCTATCTATTGTTACCAATCTCACATATTTTTCGTACGTCACTAATGTCATGGAACAAGAACTTCAAGTGGACGAAGTATACAAAGACTTCAAGCTTTTAAATCTGTTACTGGTCGGGTTTTCATTCTCAAGTCCTACTTAGATTGGTTATCCACATATCTATATTTCGAAACACAACAAGTTAAGATTGTTAATAAATGTTCAAAGGAATTTCAGTGTATATCTGGAGTCCCCAAAGGTGGCCTCTTCGGTCCACTCCTTTTCATAATTTACATTAATGATATTATATCGGCTTTTAGATATTGTGAATGCGTAATTATTTGGATGATTTTCAACTTATTCGAGCTGACATTTAACCTATGTAAATTTAGTGTCACACAAACGTCCTAAAATTAAATATTACAAAGTGTAACGCTATATCTTTTTCCAGAAAATCTCACAGTTTGCTATTCATTTAGGCAATTGATTCTGATGTTATTGATCGGGTTTCAAGGTTTAAAGACATAGGATTCTTCATTTTCATTTATAAGCCATTTAGATTAATCAATAAGTCATATAACAAATTATGGAAGTAGCGAAATGTCGTTATCAAGGCCAAGGTGTATACTTCAATGAAGTGTCATTAAATATTGATTTTTTAACCTAAATCTCGTAATAAATTTAAAGCCGATGTATTCTACTCATCTCCATTTTAATAAACACTTAGAGTTCTAATATTGTGGGAGCTGAAGCATAGCTTGCAAATAATAAAAAAAATAAAAAACGTTACTTAAAGTTCGATTTCCTAAAATGAAAAAAAAACACAAACAAATTGGAAAAAAGCCAAAAAAATTAGGGCGCTTTTTCCTTTCCCAGTTATTAACAGTTATGTTAGGCATTCTTTTTGTGACGCAGGGACAGGAAGTCCTCATTATTAGTTTTTTTGTTGGTACTTGTGTGAAGTGTTGTTTGCAATTCTGTTCACGGTGTACAAAAAGCACGGTGCGTAAGGGGGGGCATGCTGCCCAATTCGCCTAATATAGGATTTGTAGTGTACAAGCTTATTATATGCAATTTTTTTTTGGATTCGAAGATTTCTTTTTAAAAAGTTCCAAGCAAAATTTGTATATACCCAAACTTGTAACCACTCCAAATCCTCTATTTGGTGAAGCAGGGGGTTTCACGGGGCACCACACCCCCCTTACGCGGCGAGATTTTTAAATTTATTGTTTACATTTGAAATCTATTTTATGTTTTGAATAAAGATTTCACAATGCGTCATGTGGCCACCACCCGACCGGACACGCAACACACCCCCTTCGTCTTGTTTTAAGATCCCTTAAAACATTATATGACCTTTTTTCAAAACGATATTTGGAAATTAGGCCAGAATATACAAATTTTCTGGCTTAATATCCATTTTGCTTTTAGGCTCTTGTTCCACACCTACCTTGAATAATTTCCAATATTTCTTTTCTGGGTAATTTTCCAAATAAAATTTTGCTCTTTTTCCAAATTTTGAGCCAGAAAAAATTCTGACACATTTTCCTCTGACGTAATTTTCGGGAGCTTATCAATTCAAGTTGCTTTATAACCCACCGCTGGGATCTTCTAAGAGGAAATTGTTTGGTTCAAAAAAAGTTGTACATAGCTCTAGACTTCTTCCAAATAAATCGGACCTCAAAAAAGAAAGCATCACATCAAACAAGATCAATATCGTTTTAGTCTTCTGATTATTCTTTTTCCAATTTCCTCTTTAATATTACGGGGCGGAATCTTAAGAGCTAATTATTCTTGGCTTGCGTCAAGCGATGATCATATTACAGCTAGCTCATAAACTTAGTAGTCCATATCTAATATAAGCATTCCGGTTGCAAGAAGAGCTCTTATTGCGTCTTTTCTATTAAAGAATATGGTGTTATCAGCTTGTGGTGTAGTTGGGAACTGTTTGAAAGCTTTGCTCACTGATAAGACCTCATCTGGAAAGACGCTATTTTAATTAGGAAGTCTAAGCGATCTGGGTAGATCCATAGTTTCTAAGAAGCAATCGGTGGCAATGGCTAATGGCAGGGTATATATTCGATCCGTTCGTATAAATGTGTTGTTTTTAAATATTTCCCATGTGTTCCTGTAGAAGTTTTCTCTTAAAAGTCTTCTCCACTTTGCTTTCGAACGAATTTTTAACAAAGACAACCCACACCGATAAATCTTTTGGGCACAACTTATGTTTCCCGAAATAATCAACAGCAAAATAATTGAAATTGATAATTGAACGAAAGAATTGATAACCGAAATTCTTAGCGAAACAATTTAAATATTCGAAGTGAAGTACCAAAAATCGAAAACAAATTTCCTAATTGATTTTATAATGAGTTCTAAAATGAAAGAAAAACAATCACCGTTAATTTTAAAATTCTTACCAAAAATAACCATATCCAGTTTATAGGTCAGTATTAAATTTAATTGCACACCATTCAAGGTTATGGGAATTATTTCGATTGCACAATTCACCTTAAATCTAAGGATACCGGAAGCATTCAGCTAGAATTGGCAACGTGAATCCAAGCGGAGTAATGTATGTGTTAAGTGTGGCACCGAATATATTGAGTCCACTAACTTCTATACCTTACCACGCTCTACCCATAATGAAATGCTTTATAGGGTTTTGGAATCCTACCTTCAACTGGACTGCTGGTATGTATGAATGTGTAATAATGTAAACTAGGGATACCTTATGCGAGAGACGATTCAATTGGCGTTGACCCGTGATTCCTCTTAGTCCCACATGCTACACAAACACTACACACCTCTTCCTCCAGTCGGCACTTCGGCAGTGTTACCCGAAACCCCGGTTGTGCATCAGCAAATCTCACTATTGTTCAGCGAGAGATAGAGATAGGTAAAGAGAGATATAGGGAAGGGATAGAGGTAAGGCTTTGCTATAAAATTCCCATAAATTACCGAAATCACCGAATGCAATAGAGTTTTGGTCCCTAGCCGCCGTTGTCGTTGTCGACATCATCGTGATATTGAGCCACACCGATGCGAGTAACCTAACCGCTGAGCGGAATTCTGAAAACTTTGGGAATATTAAATTGAATTATTATATTACAGTGTGCGCATGTAGATATAGCAAGTCAGTTATGTATATTTTCTATTTTTGATGGTAGATCTCCAGCTCCAGCAGCCGACAGCTTACTATTACTACCAAAAAATAAAGGACGACGTTGTGTGATGCAGGAACGGATTTGTAATTTAAATTTCATGCTGAAAGCTGCAGCAGTATACACAAATTTATTACCTTTAGTGTCTAGATTTACGGATGTATGAACAAATACAAATATGAGATCTGTTCTGGTTATATGTGTCTCCTTGTTTTGTTTTCTACTTTTTTTGTCTGTCACAGAATAAATTATTTTAAGGCAATTAAAGATGATGATGACATTCTTCAAATGTAAAGATACTTTTATGAAATTTAAGAAAAATTCGAAAGCGTGGAACTAGAAAAACCTTGCTTGGGTCGACTTAAAATTATGAAGTAGATACATACTAATAGATATATTATAATTTTTCGTTATCTTTTTAATTTTTGATATTATCCGGCGACCACCGGAGACAGAAGTCAAAGATAAATAATTAATACATATTTCTTAATACGACTAAGTCAAAAATTATAACATAAATATGTATTGGATTACAAAAATTGAGAGTTGCTGGGAGACTGACACATTGCCAGCGATACCGCGTACTTAAATTGAAGCATATTTAGTTCAATTTCGGCATCTGCTCCCTACTTTGCACTATTGTTAAATTCTTTATATATACTTCATTTTTAGAAATCGTTTTTTAATCCATTTCAAATTAAACAAAAACCAAACTCGAATCTACTTCAAAAAAAAAGTTTTTAATGTCTTACACTCTTTCATGTAAGCCCAGATAAACATTTCAAACAAATAAATTCCATCTAACTTCACTTAAAACAAACAAATTATTACAATTTTCTGACGTTTATTATTGTTTTCCTTTTAATTTTCTTTCAAACAAGTAATGCGTTTGGTTTTACCTGCATTCCTGTCTGTCTGTGCTGAAAATAAATATGATTCATAGCCAAATACCCTATGAAATGATATTTTGAAGTAGGTAATCAAGAATGTGGATAAAGACTCGTAAAGACCGTTGGACACGATTTATATATTTTTAAAAAACAAACTCGGGCAATCAAGAATCCCAAAATTAGTAAAAATGAAATATCTGTGTCTGTGGTAACTTCAGTAAACAAGAAGAAGAAGATGTACATATTTCGGCAAAGTTATTTTTATTACTATTTTCATTTGCTCTTCAAATGTTCTGTTACGTTGATAAATTCATAAAATTAATTTGGAACCAAATATATTATTAAAATTATGATTTGAAATCTACCTCCGTTTTCTTGAATCTACTTCACTTTTTGGGTTAAGTCTACTTCGATCTTTCTTTGAAGACACTGCATACTTTTTACAAATGGCCGCAAATGTCAATTCGACTTTGACACATCAACAAGACATGAACCGCTTCTCCATTAGAAATATTTATTTCCGACAGACTTTTTTGTCTTCTAAATTTCATACTTATTTATTTATTTTCTTTACAGCGCGGCGCGGTGAGCGCATGGTTTTTAAAGATGATAGACCGCAAATTACCCCCACGCTCATCCACGCATATGCGGCAATTGATCAGAAAATTGTTCATTGCGGCCTGAAGGGTTGAAATCGGGATCGCCTCAATTATTGTCTTAATGGACTGCTTCAATTCAGTCAAATTCCTGGGTTTCGTTTTGTACACTTCCTGCTCGACATAACCCCATAAAAAAAAGTCTGGTGCAGTCAGGTCAGATGACCTTGACGGCCAGCGGGAAGTGCAGTTTCTGGATATCAATATGTTTGGGAATTTTGAAGCTCCGCCATAACTTGTGTGGCTACGTGTGCACTTGCTCATGTTGAAACCAAATCCTGCTGAAAGGGATACGTCTTCGGCGAAATTCTGGGTAGAAAAACTCCTTCAACAACTTTAACTAATAGTCCCCATTGACAGTTTGTGTTACACCGTTTCTTCAAAGAAGTATGGCCCGACAATACATCTTGATGAAACTGCGCACCACACATTGACTCGGTCTGGGTGCAGTTCCGTCTCATGGAGCATTTCTGGATTAGATTCACTCCATATACGGCAATTTTGCTTGTACAAATTGCCGTTTAAGTCAAAATGGGCCTCATCAGACATGAACAAACAATTTGTTAATGTGTTGTCTTCTTCGGCCATTGCTATCATTTTTCGGCAAAATTCCAGGCGAACAGGCAAATCCTAAGGGGCTTAACTTGCTTGTAATTTGGACTTTGTACGGAAACAAGCTTAAGTCATCATGAAGTATCCGTTGTAATGACCAACTGCTAACTTCAATTTGGCCCGATAAGTTTCGAGTCGAAACACTTGGATTTGCCTGTATTGCCGATGCAACAGCCACGATTGTATCCTGAACCCGATCATTGGGATCTCGATGATACGGTCTTCGTTCAATGCTTTCAGATTTGGCAAACATGTTCACCAGCCTCATAATTGTCCATCTACTCAGGGGAGTACTGCCAAACTCCAGCCTTAATTCCATTTGGACGGAAATGACGGACGGACTGCAAAGAATGGTATCGCTGCACTATCCAAATTCTTTTTTCAGTATCCCAAGCATTCATTTTGATAAATCTAAATAGTAGCCTATAGAATAAAAAAAATAAGCTGATTACTCACACTGAAAAAAAGTTATTACGTTTTATTTTTGTTGTACGATTCGTTGGCCACCCTGTACATAGTATAGGCATGTAACATGAAAATGTGCAATTTAGTATGAAGACTCGATGCCTTGTGATAAAAATGTATTTGCTGACAATTACTTTTGCAAGAAAGGACCTCTTTGGAATTTGAGCATAGTTTGGCGCAACTGTATGAAATAGTTAAGAACTCAATACCCATGCAAAATAGCCCAAATACCAATACCATAAAATATTCTATTAAGAAAAACGAAGAATTCGCTTGGTTAAGATTAAATAGTTTAACTTACTTTAAACAACAATACCTTACTATGAACAAATATTATTGCAAAAACGAATAAAAGGCAAATAAACACAGGAAACATTTCTCGAGATCATGCGGCATTAGTGGTGGAGAACTATCGATAGTCACTGCCATCGAAAGTCATCGATAGTTTAGTATCGTAGTATAATTATCGATAGTCTTTTATTGTATTATTAGATACAGAATGTTCTACCTGTTAACTCTTACTCATACATATTACTTTCCGCATGTGGGGAAATAGTTCATTCAACAATTTATAGAAATATTAGTGCAAAATCCATCTAAAAAACTCATATAAAGGGTTTTCCAATAAGAGGTGTTATTTTGATATTCAAAGAAAAATGGCATTTTTGGAGATAAATGATCGGATGTTTATTTCATTATAAAGAGGAAGGTATGCCGTTAATAATGAAACACAACATCAGCCAAATCGCCGCCAAGACCACGCTTACAGGACCATATCCTTTTCATGAAATTTTCCATAACCAAATCGCAAAGTGGCTGCCCTATGTCCTCGATAGCCTCACGAATTTCATCTTTGAGGTCTTGAATCGACGCTGGGCTGTTGGCGTAGACCTTATCTTTCACGTGGCCCCAAAGGAAGAAGTCGCAAGGTGTTAAATCACAAGATCTCGGTGGCCAATTGTGATCACCTCTTCGAGAGATAACACGGTCCGGAAGCTTTTCCCGTAAAAGATCAGGTTTCATTGCTTGTGTGGCACGTAGCGCCGTCTTGTTGAAAGTAAACGTTGTCCAGATCAATACCATCCAATTCAGGCCATAAAAAATCATTAATCATCTCTCGATAGTGCAATCCATTGACCGTAACTGTTGCTCCAGCCTCATTTTCGAAAAAGTAAGGTCCAATGACCCCGCGGGACCATAAACCGCACCAAACAGTCACGCGTTGAGGATGGAGAGGCTTTTCAACAATAACTCTTGGGTTTTCCTAGCCCCAGATGCGACAGTTTTGCTTGTTGACGTAGCCTCCGAGGTGGAAATGGGCCTCATCAGTCAAGATGATTTTTCGATGAAATTCCGGTTCATTTTCATGCATTTTAAGGACCCAATCAGCAAAGACACGACGTTGTTGATGATCAGCCGGCTTGAGTTCTTATGTTAACTGAACTTTATAAGCCTTAAGACCCAAGTCTTTATGCAAAATACGGTGTAATGACGTTTGTGGAATGCCTAATTCCAAAGAACGACGAGGAATGGACAAACCTGGGTTTTCTTCAACACTTTGGGCTACAACAGCAATATTCTCAGTTGTTCTTGAGCGACGTGCACGGGTTTTATTCTTCACATCACTAACTTGTCCCAACAGCTCGAATTTGTCCACCAATTTCTGTATTGCGGTCCGACAAGGTGCTTCACGATGACCCAAAAATGTTTTAGTTTTACGAACCGTCTCTGCCAAATTTTCACCATTTTTATAGTGAATTTTAATAATTTCAATGCGTTGTTGAAGCATGTATCGTTCCATTTTTAGCGTAGTTTCTACTTGTCAAATGTCAAAAAATGACAGCTTCAAAAGTGACAGCTACTGAAATAGCGGGCTATTCAAAATAACACCTCTTATTGGAAAACCCGTTATAACAGATTGTAAAAAAGTCGTTTTGTCGTACTTTTTGTACCAAAGAAAGAATGGTAAAAACACACCTATTCTTAATAAAATCCTCAAAATATTGGTATACTTGTATTCCCTATAAATGCGCAATAAGGGTATCTACAACAAATTATTTGATAAGAAATACTGAAACTAGAAGTATATACTTACTTCATACCAATACGTTTATTATTAACAAGGTAGAAACGATGCTTCCGAAAACACTAAAAATGCCGTATAGAACGCGCATCTTATTTTAAATTTAACGAAATCGAAATAATAAGTTTTTAAAAACATTGCGTTAAGCAGAAAATATTAACAAATATTAAAATTGATCCTAAAATAGATTACAATTAGTAAGTAAGTAACTATAAAAATGAAAACAATTCCAAATTTAAGCACCAACAGTTAACAGAACATAACCACACTATGTATACATCGTAATATCAGCTGTTGAAGTGCTTTAGAAGATTTACGAATGATAAAGATAAAAGTTAATTATATGGTACTAATTGTAATTTTGGATAGAAAAAAGAACGCATTGTTATAAGAATTCAAATTCTAGGTAAAACTGTTCGGTTTTGAAAAACTAATTTTTCCTTGAATTTAGGTTTGTATGAATATCGAAAAACAATCGATAGTGTGTAACTATCAACTATCGATTGCTTTCGGTAGTTGAAACTATCGATTATATTTGATAGCGCCATCGATGGTTCTCCACCTCTATGCGGCATATATCTCTATGAGATAGTTCTGGATAACTGTTCGGAAAATTAACAATAAACGAAATAAGCAAGTAGCTGGATCAATTGAAATGGATGACTTAGTAGAATAACTTCAGAAGTCTAACTCCAAAAATGGGAGCGTATCAAAAATGTTGCTTTTTGAAATCCCGCCTTTCAAACAATTTTGTAAATCATGTCTTCTAAGCTACTCTTTTTCTTTAAATACTGCCTTTTAAAATCCCCCTTAATCAATTATATCCCTCTTTTAAAAATCCCGGGTAATCCCACTGAGCCCGTTTTATATTATGATAAAAATGTTACACAAAAATCTTTGACTAAGACTTACAAAAAACGGGATTATAAAAATCGGGATATCGATCCCAACCCAATCCAAAAGTGTCCTAAATTCAAATTGGGAAAATTTGATGAAATACAAATATGTCTGAGGCCACAAGCAGTCTTAAGAATTGGAGCAGCTTTTGAGTACTTTCTTAAAACGAACTTGAGGCTACCTCAAACAATATGGCTCCAAATACAGGTTGATTACATCCTCAAAACTTCATGATTTGAGTCTTGAAGAAATTTAGTCCAGTACAAGTGGAGTCGGCTCTCACTTTCACTTCAAAATGCTAGGACTTACACGTAATTATACCGATAAAAATTTCAGTACTCTAATTCACGCTCTTTTGTTTTACATAAATGCTACACTCTCTAAATCTTTCACTTACAACGAATTTTGGAATGGCAAACATCTGAAGGAAATGTTTGTAGAGTTACCTTTTCATTTTTAGATTAACTTATTTTTTTTTATAAAACTTAATTAAAATGTATCGTTTTCCACTCCATTGAGAGGTAAGATTATTGGCGCGTTTTTGAAGAATATCCTCAGTGGGCCTTATCGCTTTTATATAAAACAAACAAGCAAAACATAAAATCTATTCTTACAGATTAATATGCATAACAACAATTTTAATTAACAATCATAACAAAAATAAATATGTGTTCATCTGAAAAACCAATTGATACAGTCCAGTCTGTATGGTTTTAACCCAGCCTGTTGGTCGTTCGACCGAGAATATTACTTCTGTGAACAAGGCCTTCCAAAAGAGTTCACACATATCGTAGTCGAAGTTGTAACTAGTGGCTCAGCTTCTTGTAGTTTTGGTCCCAGAGAAATCATCATTCGAAGGAAAACGAAGAAAATCATAAAATTAATTTTGGATGTAAATATCTCGAGAACCATATACCGCAAAAGTTCTTAGTTTTCAGTCGCGCATACCAGGTCTTGCATACCAGTGGAAGGCTCTCGTTAATATCATTTCAGCACTATAAGTCGATTAGCTCTCCATACAGATCTTAAACTATTTTTTGTGCTACAAGTTTCTCAATTGTATTTAAGATTTTTTAATGTCTCACATAACTCGGAAAATGATAAAAAAATAAATTTTTGGAAAACCCTATGATAAATAATTTTAACCACCTTCTTTTGTGATTTTTTGAAATTTCTGAAACCACAAACCTTACCAGAGTTTTGCGAGAAACAATTCAGAAAACTGTTAAACCAGCACAAAATGTGCAGCAACAATTTTACTAATATTATGTACCTTCCAATTAACTTTGTTTGAAATCCTTAATTTGTGTTTCAACAAAATGACAGGCAATTATGTGTCCCATTCATTCCGCAGTAATAGTTAACATCATACAACCTAACAAAAATTTATTACAAAACTCAATAAATTCATCGACAAAAAGAAACCATTATGTAGATAGAAACTATAGTCTTCAATTTTATACCTTACAACAAAAGGTAGACACAAGCTTTCCTCTTGCTAAGTTGAAAAACCTCGTTATCCTGCAATACTCCTATGTACCTATAAGAAAAGTATTATCAGACCACAATTTGGTCACAAAACTAAGCGCCAATTATGCGGCCTGGTAAATCAAATTGCAATTTCCCATATCGGGCGATCCTTATTCCTTATACCTAAGCAATTAATATTCCGTAATAAATACTTCCATACTGCTCTCTTTTTTGCACAAGCTCTGTTTCCAAAAATAAACCCGGATTCGATTGCAAACCGAACCGACCAGTTGCAGCTGGCCAAAAACCGAGTTGGCCCAGCATCTCTCGCCCGACATGAACTCCGGTCTTAGGCTCATTTATTTACAATGTTCGACCAGTGACCGCACTACTAAAACCTATCGGTGTTGCCCGCCCACAATTATGCATATTTCGTGCCAAAGTGCATCATCATTTTTGTTGGGCTTGGTATTATATAGCCCTCCCTTCCGGCCGACCGCAAAACAATAACAACAGCCAAAAAATTGAAGCAGAACAGCCCGCGGCATATCCAGCAAGCAAACAACAACACCTGCTGTGCTCCCCGGCTGCTAATGCACTGCTGCAGCCCGTCTCTAACAATTGAATTGTTTGGGAACGCGTAAATTTTCCAATTGTATATCTCACAACTGGCATAGGCAATTGAACTCGAAGTCATTTAACTTTCTGGCTGTTCCATGAAAATAGAAAAAAATATAGCTCCTTGCCAGAGCCCAAATATACCGTTCTTTGTCGTAGTCGTCGTAGCAACCCATATAGCTAGGCTAGAAGAGCAATGCGGTTGTATCACTATACTCTATATTCAGTATTCACATCGAACTTTTCGCCCGCTTCCAGATTCATTGCCGTAAATATCCTTCTGCGAGATGACTATACTCCGCTCTGCTACCCTACCGGGACATCTTCATTGGGTTATCTTTTATCTTTGGCAAACGTTCTTGGTTTGATATCGAATTAGGTATAATGATGTGGTACTTGTAATTCTTACATCTTGCCCTTTTTTCTTCTTTTCGGATACAGTGGTGCCTTTATTAAATTACGAACACAAACACTTATTGTTTTTCTTGGATTATTTTCTACTAAACGTGTGTTCTAGAGCAATCCTGTTAAATGATATATATATAGGTGAGCTTCTTTGTCAATCACTGGCTGCGGTCTTTAATAGCTCCTACCTAGATAAACTTGAAATGTAAAATTTCATCTCCTATGATAATGATATTATCACAGATACAAATAAATATTACAAGTAGGTGTGGCAGTAGGCGGCTTTTACTTAATCAATTTTTTATACCTTGATTATGAGAGCAAATTACGAAAATTTCATCCAATTTGTAAGTAACCAGGAATTAATGCAAGTGTGTAAGTAACCAGGAATTAATGCAAGTGGGCGTGGCTGGGGGTAGGATTTTACAAAGATTCGTTTTTTTTTATTCTCACAAGAGCAATCTACGAAAATTTCATTCAAATCATTTTGTTCTCTTGCTAGCAATTTAGTCGTGAACGAAAAGTGGGCGTGGCAGTAGGCAAAATTTACTATAACTAATTTTTAAGTTATTTTTTCCGCGCATTGAAACAAACTGTGAAACTTTTATCCAAATCAAAAGATCCAAACCAAAAACCTAGAGCAAAATGAAATGGGCGTGGCCAGGGCAGTATTAAAAAAAGGGTTTGGTTCGATATCCCGCTTTTTAAAATCCTGTTTCTGAAAATCCCGCCTTTTATAATCCCTCTTTTTTGAATCCCACATTAATCCCACTTTTTAAAATCCCTTCTCTTATACTCCCGTTCGGCATAATAACGTTTCTTATTGCCCCGCTTTTAAAATCAACACAAGGTGCAAAAAGGAGGGCCCGTAAGGGGGGCTTGCTGCCACCCTGTAACCACTACTTGGCCCAATATAGGATTTGGGGTGTGGTCGAGTTTAGGTGTATTCAAAGTTTTTGGTGTAACATTTATCAAAATACAAAACGATCTTTCCGGGATTAAACTGGATAAATCGTTATTTTAAAACACCGGGATCGTAACAGACCAGGATATTGAGTAAGCTGGATTTGAAAACTCGGGATTTAAAAAAAGCGGGATTCCGAAACGCCCACTTTAAAAAGCTGGATTCTGGTACGATCGCTTTAAAAAAATACGATTCTTTTCTGTCTTGTAACATCAATTTAATTTTATTCGTTTTTGAGAAAAAGAGCTGTTTCCGAAAAAGCAGGAAATTAGAAAATTAGGCGTGGCAGTAGGCGGATCTGACTCATTTTTTTTTTAATTTTGTCTTGCTCTCCTAAAATCAAACTCTGAAATCTTCTTTTAAAGCATTGTTGGAGCGGTTTCTGAGAAACCATGATAAACGTTTTTTTGTCCCGTTAGAGCGTTTTCCTAAAAAACAATGTATGGTAAAAGTACACATTGGAGTGGGCTGATCTGATTTCAAATATTTTAAAAATATTATTTAAATTATTTTCTTGGTCATCAAAGCAAACCAATGTTTTTTTATCTAAATCGTTAAGATGTAAGCCAAGAAATGAGTAAATTGATAGCGGCCTGCTCCATTGTGAATTACAAGAAAGTGGAGAGTTATCAATCAAGGCTAATTCAGAAAAATGACATTTCAGCAATCTCGTTTACATTTTAAGCAGGATTCCGCAGCAATATTTTTCAGTTTTGCTTTGGAATACTTAGGGAAAAATTTGTTTTAGTCAACTCTTCATTTTTTGAATAAAGCTAAATTCGGTGAGAGTGGCGTTAAGCCTATCTCGCAAGTCATGTAGTCTGTGCTTCTTCTATTTCTGACTGAAAGCTTGTTTCTAAAAAACCAGAAAGGATCTTAATCTTATTTGATCGACCTCCACTGTAAGTGTGTGTTGCTGTAAGAGTATAATATTTCAGACGGTATATAGGTATAATTTTGGTCTCTGGTGTTGGTGGGGAGTGTTCCGTGTCGGTGCTTTTTTGGCAAAAGTCGATATGAATGGAGTCCAAAAATATTTGATAGGGCATTATCCTCAAGTACCTAGATAGAAGATATACATGTACATACATACATGTATCTATTTCGATAGGAATATAGTAAGGGAGCAGGGATGGAGAGAGAGGGCGGCTCGGTGAACAGCTGAGTATTGCAGCTTCAACTTTATAGCATTCCCAAAAAGTATACACAAAAAAAGGGGTTGTAGATATCCAAATATCAAATATATTATCGTCAACCGCAGCCTATTTGCTCAAAGTAAAGTTGAACACACTGAATAACCATAGGTTCCAACATTTGCCGACTATATGCATTTCTGTGTATATACTATATAGATAGGTACCTAGATGTCTATAAGGGAGTATAAAAAGCCTTTCCCTTCAAGTAATATTAATTTCAGAAGTGAACTTTAAATCATTAAAATGAACCAACATTGAAGGATGTGCGGAAAGGGCGAATAGACTTTGGGATGTCAAATACATTTGAGCCATATAACCATAACGGTATCGCTTACAAAGACTCTTTTTTGGTACAGACTTGTAATTTATTACATAAGCAGCAGCAAACAGTTCCATTTAATAATCCTCAAAGAGGACGTGTGCTGAGGGGCTTTCATTTCGTAAGTTTTATATTTTTGTTATCAAGGCTTCACACATATTTATAAAATTGGCTAGACTGGATTAAAAGAGATTAAAACTTGCAATATGTACCTACATATGTTTGGCACATTTGTATGTAGATAACAAAGGTATTCTCTGGTCTTAACTTCATATCTCAAAGAGAAATAAAATTCGATAGATTTCTTTGTTAAGTATTTGGTAAAATAGAAAAAAAAAAACGGTTATCTGTTGGACTTTCTACGGTAAATTAGACATTAAACAACTGACAGCTTATCACTTTCTTTCAAGATTTTAAAGCTGCGTTTGACATCATAAACATAAGTTCTCTACTTTACAAATTCTCTAAATTTATTAGATTACTAGCAGAAAGTTCCCGGCGTTGCCCGGGACCCGAGGCAAAAGTCTTTTCATGCAATATCTTCCAAATGAAATGAAAAATAAAGAAAATAAATTTGTAAAAAAAGGATTTTTCATTTATTATGTAGTTCAATAACCATGTTCTGTAACTTTAGAATCGATAATAATAGTCGAGAAACAAAAAAAAATATTGTGTTTTGGTTGTAAGCTGTCAAAATGAAATTTCAATTTATTGCCTTCCATTAGAAATAATAACATAATATAATAACATAAGCCCATTTGTTTTCAGAGGCTGTAAGTGAGGAAAAGTTATCACCTGAGTTACAAAAGATCGGTACAGGATTAGTTTTCTTATTTTTTTAACAAACAAACTATTCTTTGATTTCCGGAGGTTGTGTTTTTACTTGCGATAGGTAAATCCAATTTAAGGCAAGTTATGCATTCGCCGAAAAAAAAAGGGTTGCGATAACAATCAAACATGACATTACGATGATATCGAAGACGAAAAAACATGGTCTAAAAATTCTGTTCGTCTGTATGTTAGTATAGCCACTTACAGTCCAAATGGGTGGCCGAATTCCTTCAAACTAGAGTTTTTTTTTGTGGAACTGCCATTATGTTAAAGCTCATTTTTCTCGAAAATGGTTCTAACGATTTTGATTTAAAAAAATCTTTGTTTTTTCGATATGAACTATTATATGGTTGGAAAACAAATTACCAATAATAGCTAAGAACGGTACCGATTTTTGCTTTCTACTATTTGGAAAACGGCTTATTCTTTCGTTCTTTCGAAATTTTACACAAATTATATAAGTTAAGGTACAACAACTTGTGATGCATACCAATATTTTTAATTACCTAATAGATATTTGTTTGTATTTTAAAAGCATATTTTAAAACTTTTTTTTAATAATTTAATATTTTCAAAATACCTCATTATTTCTTCCGTTATAAACGGCTAAATATATTTTCAATGTCGTTTCTTACATAATTTATTATATATATACAAAATTTCTTAAATATTATCTAAAATAATATTCACGACTCGATCGCACGAACTGGCTCTAATGATCGATCACTTCGTATGCAAAATATTTCTTTTAAAAATATAAATATATTTTTAAAGTCAATTTTTACTTAATATATTATATTTTAATATATTATTATTTTATTATCTAAAAAAGTTGGTATGAGAAACTTAAATATTTAATAATATAAGCTTAAGAACAAAAGATTAAAACGGCTTATTCAAAGAAAAAGTAATTCAAAATTCTGAAATAAATACTTAAACTAATTTGAGCTCAAAAAGAAGTACGCTATTTTATTTTTTGAATAAATTTGAATTTATGAGAAAAAAATTTTAAAAACCTGTGGAGCGGGTTTTGAGAAAAACACTTTTTTTAAACTTTTTTAAAACATTTTTCAGAAAAAAAAATTAAAAACGCCAATTCATAGGTATTCACCAAATACATACAACTATAATTTTTGAAAAAAAAATTAATGAGCAGTTTTCAAAATATAAGTTAAATTTTTTTTAAATGCTTTAAAAAATACAAAAAAAAGTATAAATTTAAAATATTGGTACGCAGTATAAATCGGGCAACCTAAACCTACATATGTGGGAATTTGCGAAAGATTCGGTTAAGCCATTTATGAGATAGTCGAAAGCAAATAAAAAAACGGTTCTATGGAAAGTAGCGTTTTTAGACATTTTTAACATTTTTTTCAACCTTATGATCGGTCGTACCTAAGAAGCTGCACTGATTTTTTTAATCAAAATCGTTAGAGCCGTTTCCGATAAAAACAGGCTTGAAAGTAACGGTTATATGGCAGGTACCTTCACCTAAGAAAAAATCAATTTCCCCTCTGTACAATACCTAAAAAACTTTATATACCAAATTTGAAGCAATTCGGCACATCCGTTTGGGCTGTAGGTGACTACATACATACAGACAAATAGACTGACAGGCAGATAGACATACAGGCGGTCAGAATTTTTAGACCATGTTTTTTCATCTTCGCTATCATCGTAATGTCATGTTTGATTGTTATCTCAAGACTTTGTTTTTCGACGAATGCATAACTTGCCTTATAAAGGGTTCTCCATTTCGCGGTTTCAAAAGTATAGTGCTGGAATTCGACATCTGTCAAACTAAGTTGTTAACCCAATTTTTTTTTTCAGTTGAAAGTCTGACATTTACGAAAATGGATCACTTAACTATCGCACAACGCATAACAATTGTTAAAACCTACTACAAAAATGGTGTTTCTGCCACAATATCGTGCTTTAAGAGGAGACTATGGTTTACAAAATCGTCCAACTACGCAAGCAATAGGCAAAATTGTGTAGAAAATTGAAGAGACAGATATTGTAAGGCCTGTGCATCATCGTTTCACTCGTACCACTGAGAATATCGCTGCTGTAAGTGAAAGTGTTGCCGAAGACCCGAATGTGTCGATTCCTCGTCATTTCCAGGAATTGGAACTGTCTTACGGCACATTATGGCGTACTTTGCATTTGGATCTACACCTACATCCATATAAAGTCCAGCTCACACAACAACTGAAGCCAGCTAACCATTCACAGCGTCGTAGATACGTCGAATGGGTGCTTGAACAACAGGCGGTGGACGGCGATTTTTCGAACAAAATTTTCTTCAGCGACGAGTCACATTACATTACTCGTTGGGTATGTTAATATATAAAATTGATTGGGTTTTGAAAAGCCTCAAGTAATTGAAGAGAGGCCATTACATCCACAAAAAGTCACTGTTAGGGGCGCTCTTTAGTCCGGAGGTGTGATTGGACCTTACTTCTTCGAAAACGACGATGGAACGACTGTCACCGTCAATTCGGAGCGTTATGGTCATATAAGAACCGACTTTTTTTTGCCTGCTATTGAAGAATACGACTTGGAGAATATGTGGTTTCAACAAGACGGTGCCACATGCCACACAACTCGAGGGAATATGGCTTTATTGCAAAAGACATTTCCTGGCCGCGTAATTTTTCGTCGTGGCCATATCAACTGGCCACCAAGATCATGCAATTTGGCACCGCTGGACGTTTTTTTGTGAGGCTACGCGGAAGACCGTGTTTATGCAGATAATCCTTTAACTCTTGAGGACTTGAAAACCAACATTCGTCAAGTTATGGCTGAGATACCGCCCAATATGTGTCCAAAAGTGGTCGAAAATTACCTCAAAAGAATCGATGCTTGCAACAATTCGTGTGGTGGTCATTTAAATGATGTAGTATTTCACACATAATGTCAATGTTCAAACTTTATAATAAAAAAGAAATATCATGAAAAAAAAATATTTTATATGTGTTTTAGTTACGTTTACTTTTGAAACCGCAAAATGGATAACCCGTTAGTACCTATAATCGCAAGTAAAAATGTTAAATGTTGGTGGGATTATTTTAAATATTTTAACAATATAAATTTAAAAAACGGAATAAAAAAAAGATCGTCCACCCGTTTTCGAAATATTGAATAAACAAAACATTTTGTTTGGAAATTTTGGTATTCAGTATCTATTATTTAGAATTGAAAGGACTTCGTAAGTAAAAATGTTGCTTGAAATCCGTCAAGCCGCTTATAAGATGGTCGAAAACAAAGAAAATGATTGTATGACAATTACCGTTAATAACGAAATATGCAAAAAAAAAAACAAAATTGACCAAAATGTAGACTTTTAGTAGTGCACTGATTTTTGAAATCGATATCGTTAGAGCCGTTTTCGAGATAATTGAGATGGTAGACAAAATGTATGGCATGTTCTCTTACTTTTGGGGCTGATAATATTTAAGAATCTATTCGAGGCAATCACCTAAAACGTTACTTATTAAGTACCAAGTTTAAACAAAATCATTTCAGTGGTTTAGGCTGTAGACATACGAATTTGCTGGACCCACTTTTTTTCTATCATTGTAATGCCAAGTTTAATACCAAAATTCAAGTTCTATTTTTTTTTCAAATGCATGTGCCTAAAAAAAATGAGACTCGAATAAGGTGCCCTCTTATTTCCGTGGTAAGTTAGCAGGAGTGAAATGTAGACGACTTAGGTACTTTGTATTTGTAGAGACAATTTTAAAATTTGATTCAAATTCGTAATTTCGTATTTACACACACAGACCCACTGACCTACGCCAGGTATGAACAGAGTGACAAAAATCACTTCTCAATCATCTTAATGCTTAATTTATTTTTCGAAACCCACAGAAACCCAAAATCTAAACACCAATTATCGAGCGAAAATTAAATTCGCTATTTAATTCACACAAGAACGCGCCCTTGAACCAACCAACAAACCAAACAATCGCGAACTCACATTCCCCGATCCTTTAGCCCCGTATCTCCCTTTATATCCTTCTGATTAAAAGGTAACAAATTTAATGTGGTAAATAAATTTACTATTCCCATCACAGTTTGCGCAGTGTTGCTTCTGGACGCAGTCCAAAACCTTTCTCAGGAAATCATAATTTTTCCACTCAACACAACCCGTTTCTTTTTGTCGTCGTCGTAGTTGTAGTTTTCGCCGGTCGTCCCTAGTTTTAATATTTTTTTTTTTATTTTTCTCTTATTTTTCCTTGCTGAATGCTTGAGTGTCTGTTAAGTAAATTTCGACATTTTCTCATAGATCATGGCAAAAGTGAAAGACTCAATGACAAAACATCGATTGTCCTTCGTCCTTCGTCGTCGTCCTCCATAGACCGTCATTCAACATTTTCAAGTAAGCCTCGTGCTCTATATTGTCATCCTTTGTGTGTGTCGTCCTTTTTCATATAACAATGAGGCAAATCCTCAAGAGGGTCGGAATAAATTGTATGCAAGGAAACACAAAAAGGACGAATATAAAAATTAAATTAGCTGAATTAAGGTCCTAGCCCGAGCTTGGCTTTGATCCAACTTTTTAAAATTTTTTTTTTTACCTCACCCATACCCTTAAATTCTTACTCCCCTTTTGAATTGACCACATTATAGTATATGGCTTTAACGAGGGACTTCAAAAACTAGTCATACATATATGTACACACTTGGAACTGCGTGCCATATTCAATAAGTTGGTAAATCATAAGCATGATGATGATGGTTGATGCTTTTGTAACGATTATGACGTAGATATGAATGACTGGAATTTATGCCGGAAAATTTGATATACGAGAAGTACATGAGCAAAGCTAGGTAAATGATGGTAAAAGATTCACAAGCTGTGTCCTAAAAGTTGAGGTGAATAAATTGAGACTTCTTCAACTATTCGTATGATGGGTTTTCATGAGATACTGTTTTTTTGCTGAGACAATTTAAAGTTGACAGTGACGGTAATATACCGATTAAAGGAATGTTCAGAATGACAGATATCTGCCTTAATGTTTCGGTATCGTTTTAATGAATATTGTTATTATTTCTGTAGAGTACACTTTTTTTTCTTAAATTATGCGCGCATTCAAGGGGTTATGAATACCCTTTTATACACAGTGCGAGCGAGTAGGAAAATGGGGTAGGATTAGACGGGAGATACCGATGTACAATGGGAGGGAAAAATTCGGTCGGGTAAAGCATTCTACATTCGTGTTGTGCGGCTAAAGAAAGAATCTCTGTACTTGATATTATGTCCGAAGTTAGGCTCAAGTGTAAGCTGATGGGCATTCCTAGAAGCGCGAGCGTTACGGTTGAATAGTTTAAGGGGAGGAATGTTACTGGCTATTTCACTAGAACACTGTCTATAATAATACCCAGAGAATAATGAAAGTCATGAAACATTGCGACGGTGCGCGAGAGGCTCAATTGTCTTAGTTATTGTTTCACCACCTATCATTTTAAAAGCTCTTTTTTGGATTCTGTCCAGGAGACTTAAGTGCGTTATGCACCTGAGCACCTGACCAAATATGAAAATTGTACTCAAACTTTGGACGAATGAAGGCTTTATAAATTACAGCCAGACCATAAGGGAAGAAATATTTCTTGCATCGTCTCAGAAAACCATGACATCTTGCGGCGTTATGTGTCGAATATATGTTCATTTCAGAATTGGTGGACGATTATGCACATACCGATAACTGAAAGTTGTTCGGTTTCCTCGATGCAAGCGCCGCTAATGGACAACGGCATTGGGGGAGGGTCCCGCTTTAACGACAAAAGATAGTGTTGGGTTTTTGAAGTATTAAATTCTGCGCGGTTTTTTATTCCCCATTGGACAATGCTCTCTAGATTAGAATTTAATGAGCTAATCATACGCTGCCGTTCAAGTTCCACATTTGAAGGAGATGGATGAGAATTTAAAAACTAATACGAAAAGATGAGGGTACTATCGTCAGCAAAAGAGTATATTGGATTAATGTTTCAGACAAGAGATCATTGTAGAAAATGAGAAAGAGAGTCGGAGACTGAACGGAGCCCTGTGGCACATCACCAGCATTTATTTTATGAATATCAGACTTGAAACACTCCAATAAAAATTGTATTGAGCGGTCCCAAATGTGATTTGTAATCCATCGAAGGAGATTTTCTTCGATACCAAATGCACGCAATTTCTATAAGAGGGCCTGATGCCAAACTCTATCAAATGCTTTTGAAATATTATGGGCAATAATCTTACTTTCTCCAAAACGATGTAAAGATTTGTGCCACTGTTGTGTGAGATATACTATCAGTGGACTGTACCACAAAACTACAAGTACTTGAAAAACAAGTGATTTATTACAAGTGTAACAAGTGTATATGATTTCCCTATTTCTGTAACAAAAAGCTACAAGTTTAGAAAAAATTAAATCTTACTTGTAGCAAAATCCACTAAATCTTACAGGTGATTCAAAACTTGTAGGATGTAGAAGATGTTACAATATAAACAATTAGTCAGCATATCCATATTTGTTTTCTTTGTAGTTATGATAGTTTTAACTCAAAAAAAAAAAACAATATCAAATGTCAATTCGTGAATATATTTTTGTGTATAGGTAGTGCATATTTCTGATCCTTTTTCAATAGTTAATTATTTCGGTAATAATTTGTAATGCAACTGAAAAATGTTATAGGTAATTTAATTTAATAAAGTTTTGAAACCTTAAACATTTTTAAATCTCAGTTAACTTAATAAAGATTAAATATAATACAAAGATATACTTAGAAAAATTAGTACCAATGGAAAACATATGAAATCTTAGCAAAATAAGTTAGGAATGAACTGAACTATGAAGGAAACATGCTTAATTATATAATGAACATAATAATTCAATTGAAATTGGATCGACTTATTCGGTTAATTGGGATTGTATTTGTGCACAAAAGTTGTGAAATCCTGAGTCTTAAAAGAAATATCCTACATATAAGTCTTCAAAAAAAAAGAGATGTTCTTTTTCGATTCTAATGAAGATAGTGATACATAAAGAAAACATAAACTTTCAAGTAGAAGAACATTTGGTTTGCGAAAAATTTCGTGTGTCGAAACCCGTTATTGAATTTCTCTCAGAAAAGCTTTCGCAAAAGTTCCATTTGTCATCGAATCTCGTCCGACTATATTCATTACTATACTGTCGCAAGTCAAATGCAATCTTAATCCTCAGCCGCACCCGTTTTCTTTGAGTTGTCTAGTTTTGCATATAAAATATAATTTATATATGATCTTGGTGTTGATGTTTTAGAAACTAACGGCATTAAAACTTACAATGGTATTTTTTCGGCAATTCTCCCAAAAAACATATCGCGGATATTGGTATGGCCACTCTTTATTTTGAGGTATTAAATTTAAACTGTTGCCTTAAGTACAAATTTCCTTCGATTTGTCACATTTAATTTCACACATCCGAAAAGGCACCAATAATAATGGCGCAACATTTTAAACGATTTAGTAATATGTTAAATCATTTTTAGTATGACACTAGGCTAAAAAGAGGATTTTGCTAATTTTAAACCAGTTTAGTATCGTACTATTTTCTTAACATTTAACTAAAATTAAAATCACCAAATGGCTACTTTATTTTTTTAGTATCGTACTAAATCCATATGACACTTTGACATTTACAAACATCAAAAAGTTATGTTCGCTTACTGTTTTGCACTATTTTAGGCGTGGTTAGTTGTTATTTATTAAGAAAATAGATTTAGTATGGTGCTAGTTAAAAAGTGTTTAAAATTTGGAAAATATTAGTAGAGTACTTTACTAGTAGCAAACTGTTAAGTAGTATCATGCTAAGTCCTTAACATCAGGCGCCATTGGTGTAAAATTTTAAACAGCCTGATATTAAAGGCTTAGCATGATACTAAACTGGTTTAAAATTAGCAAAATCCTCTTTTTAGCCTAGTATCATACTAAAAATGATTTAACATATTACTAAATCGACTAAAATTTTGCGCCAATGTTTTTATTTTCGCGGCATTTTATTTTTGAACGGATTCTTTATTCATTTTTTTTATTAAGATGCTTCCGCGTGCATATTTTTTCTTTGCATGTGCTCTTGTAAGCAGAATGCCTACAAGTGTGGGGAAATTTTTGTTTTCTACAACTGTAAAGGTTTTGTTTGTGTTACAGAAATAATCTACACTTGTAATATTAACATTATATTACAAGTGGTTCTTGACTTGTAGACTTGTAGCTTTGTGTTACAGGCCCATGATCACCAGTGGACCTATGGCTACGAAAGCCATACTGTCGGTTATTAAGGAGCTTTCTTTCTTCAAGATATTTCTTTAGCTGATAATTAATCAGCATTTCCATGACCTTGGAAAGAATGGACGTAAGTGCAATTGGACGGTAGTTAGAGGGTGAAGAAAATTCGCCTTTTTTAGGGACAGGCTGGGCAAATGCTGTTTTCCGTCCACTCGGAAAGAGACCAGAAGAGTAGGACAGATGGAAAAGCTTATGCAGTAGTTTTGCCAGCGTAGAAGAACACCTCTTCAGAACAATAGGGGTGATACTATCTGGACCAGGGGATTTGTGTATGTCAAAATCTTTAGAAACTCTAGCAACTGTACGAGTACGAAAGGAAATACGCCCCATGAAACTGTTTATGATCTCAAGTACCAACAATTTATACTACCTTTGGGACATTGTAGTATTTTTTGCCTTAATTTTTGCTCATGTAGACATTTGGTTATTGGAATATGACTATAACAGGCTTGTTGAACTTATTCCGGTTTTCCCCAGTTTGGTTGGCTTTATAACATCGGAAACTTACCTCTCTCAACCTGATAACACTTGATGTAAATCGGCTTTTCAATAATAAAAAAGGACCCGAATCAGAAGGTCTTTGATAAGATTGTTGCTCCACACAAAGAAAAACGCATGAAGGTTATTTTAGCTATCATGACAAACATTGTGTAAATTATATCTCACGCCAACGTTAATTTAGTATGACCGTGTATCTATCATAAAATGTCTGAATAATTAAGGAAAAATCAACTTTAGGTGAGCTTTTTTCTCATTAAATTTCTGCAGATCAGGAGTAGGAAAACTATCAATTTTTTTTTCACAAATAAGGTGGAAAATTTGAATATCTTAATTATTGTTCTTAAATTTCACATCTTTTCATGGGTATAAAGTCAAATTTACAAATAAAACAATGTTATCAAATCGGTTTTTGGGGGTAAAACGTAGGAAAGTTTCCAATTGTGTATTCGTACGAGTTCGTAACAGTTTGTACAAATTGTAATAAAATTGTGTTTGTTAAATTACTACAAAGATTGTCAAAGCGTAGGAGAAAAACTTCCCCTACATTGAAAAGTTGTTCTGGGGCTAACTGGTGTAAAAACTGTCTAAACACCCAGCTGTCAAGTTTCTTCTGCAATTTTTTTGGTTTAGTGATGACAAAATTTGAAAGAAATGATAACTCGATCATGAACTTCATTATTTGTGTTGAAGAATGAAATCTTCGTATTGAAAATTAAAGACAGACAGGAATAAAGAAAGAAACACAGTAAAGAAAACGCAAATAATGGAGAAGTGGAAAATTTTAATTTTTGTTCACTGGAATTCTTGAGTGTTTTCTCATTTTATTTTATAGATTTTTTTTTTCATTTGTGGACCGTTCTTTGTGTTGGGTGTTGTTTCTCTCTTGTTTTTTATTTCTTTAGCTTGGTTTTGGTAATATCTTGAGTGATCATTTAAAAAAGATACCAAACAAGCCTAATACTTATCTGTACTTCAAAACTTATAACCAATTTCTCTTTCTGTCAGCGAGCTCTCTCTTCGATGCCTGGCAACAAATTTGACGGCTGTTTGTTTTTTTTTCTTTGTTGTGTGCTGATGACATTTATGGCAAGTTTTGCATTTGTATAAAAAATAAGAACTCGGCATTTTGTCCAAATTTGACAGAAAGATGGCAATGAAGACAACAAATTGTTTTGAAGGTCGCAAATTCCGATTTGGTTGTTAGATAGGCCATTGTGTTTAAAAACAGCCGAAAATTCTGCCAACACTAGTAAGCCTGGAGTTAGAACCCAAAAAATAGAGGACTTAAAAATTAATGAAAATAAAATTTAGGTTTTCAAGAAAAATTAAATGATTATGATTGGAGGGCATGTTTAAGAAAAGTTGTAGGAAGATTTACATCAAAAACGGCAGAGTTTTTAACTTTTTAAAGCATTATTGAAACAGGTTCATTTTGACCATAATCGGTACGATGGAAGGTGATAGAAAAGAGTGGTATTGACCTAAGACGACGGTGGTTTGTATTTAGGATGACTTATCAAGTAGACTTACGTTGTCAATGCCTCCACCCAATAGCTGATGGTGTACAAAAAGTATGTCAGAATTATAACGACGCTTACTTAAGATATACATTGATTAATTTTAGTCGATTTAGGTAAGGATGTAGAATACGTGGGTCGTCTCAACAAAGGCCTCACAGAGCAAATCGGATGAATCTTCGTTGAAAGGCGTCTGTTCGATGAATGTAAATATGATGGTACGGTGACCAAACTTGGGATGTAACAAAGGTAATGTACTATGACTTAGTCACTTAGGGATTTTTGAATTATTTTGACCATCGTTTGACAAACCTATAGCACAGAATTGGCTCTATTGGTAATATTTTCAAATTGAGCACGAAAATTTTGTTGGTTATCACATATAACGCCTATAGGCCACGAATAGTAGGGCGCTTTCGAGAATAAGTAATGGCTTGACATTTGTTCACATTCAGTTCAAGATAGTTATGTTTGCACCAAGTTGTGAAATTATTTCAGTTTTAAGTGATTGAGCATCGGTCTTGTTTACTATAAATTTAGAAATACTCATGTCATCAGCATAAATCTGAAGATCAGATCCTAGTAAGCAGTAAAATATTGACTAAATGACTTACTTGCCTAACACCAGATGTTGAATAAATAGGCTTGGAAGTGCAAGATCTAAATAAGACTGTGTATAGAGATCGCTTCAATAAAACTGAAGGTTAGGTTAAGTTAGATAATTGGTCATACTTAGATCAATGTAGTACCATTGTTTTACCCGGAGTGTAGTCACTCTTTTCCGATATAAGCCTGTGTCCTCTTAATAAGTCAAGCCAAAAAATAAAACTGACACCAAGATATTAATAATGGGGGAAATCCATAAGCCTTAAGCTTAAAAATAATTACGTTATGTGAGACTTTATCAAACGCTTTACTATAACCAGTTGCTATTGTATCAACTTCATTACAAGCTTTTTGGTCACATAAGGTATTAGGCACAAACTCGATAAGAAAACCATGTTGTTTAAATTGTTAATATAATTATAAGCCTGGGCCACTCGAATTTGTTTCGAGTGGCCTTTAATTTTTTTTGTAGTGTTTTGTCTCTAGTATGTACAAAAAAGAAATTGTATCACACAAATGTGATTAACAGGTTCGAAGGAAAATTGTCGGTTAATGGCTTGTCGACTTATGATTTTTGGTTTCGTATTACATAAGAATCGATTTGGGTTAAGGGTAGGTTCGCATTTATATTTGATTGAGTTTTAATATTTTAATTTAACAAAAAAAAGGAAAAATGCTAAATTGGGCACACTGGATGATGCCTTCAGTCAAAAAATGGAATGCTTTCATGGCGAGAAAGCATCTGCCGGTGACTCATATTGAAACTTCAGTAGCTGATTGAGTGCTTTTTCTTAAGACCAAACTTATATTTCCATTTGATTATATCCTTGCAAACTTAACTGTGAATTGAGAAAGCAGCAAACGAAATATTTGTGTTTCGTCGTTGGTAGGCTGATACAACATAACATATACACATTCATATGTTGGTTACTTGTTGGCATAAAGGTTTGGGCGGAGGAAGTTATCAGTTTTTTTTTATTTCTGAGGTCCCAGTTGTTATTATTTATTACTATAGCTATTTTTTTTTTGAGAACGAATTTGTAAATTTTCACTAAAAGAAACCATAACTGCCTTTTTTTGTTTAACCTCGCATCATAAAAGAACAAGACAAAGAATGAAAACAAACGTTTTGAGAAGCCTTCAAAAATTGTATAAATTTTGTTTTGTATAGTTTATCTCACGAAGGCAATGTATGCATTTATTATTTTCCTTATTTTAAGGAAAAAGTTTGCTATGTGATACAAGAACTATTAATGCAAGTTATGGAATTGCAAAAACAAAAAATTAAAGACAATTGTAACTTATATAATTTCTAATCTAGCATTCTACACTTCATCATTTATTTCATATGTTCTGATAGCACAGAAGTAGAGTCCAAAAAATCTAATCGAAAACCAGTTAGGATACAAAACTATCTGCAGATAATTGAACAATTTCTTTCAACCTATAACAGCACTTTAACTTTTGAATTTTTTTCCCGGTTAAGACTTAAGAGTCTTTTTCATATCCCTTCGTTCATGTATGTACCACACTTTCACAGTATATTGGTTACTTGGATAGTGTTCAGTGAAGCTGCAAGAAGACTTGAATTGTTTGACAAAAAAAAATGAACAAAAAAACTACTACAATTTGGAGAGAGAAAAATTGCTTTGTGAATTTCTTTTGGCATTTCTTTTTTTTTCATTCTTTTTAACTTTTCCATTTGTATCAGGATATATTTATGTTTTTTTTTGTATTTTGCACACTGCAACCCTATTGTCAGCTCGTAAATGGATAAGTGTCCTTTGGGGTTTGAATTATGGTATGATATGCGCTGTGCTCATTTTTGCATCACATATAAAATATCTAACACAAAAGCTTAAAAGTTTCGCAAAGAGATCTTCTTAACTTATTTGAGTAACGTACGATAAAAAAAACCATTGATGATAAATTCCATTTGGTGCATCTACCACAATGGAAAAGGGACACAGGATGCTGTTGCTGTCTATCTGTTTATTATGTATGACTTTACACAATTTTGTGAATATCAAAACTTTTTGAGAGCCTTTAAGTACTTTCGAATTCGAATTTTGGTTGAAAGTATACTTCCACTTCTGACAAAAATTAGTTCCATTTTTGGTTTCTATTAATATAAGGACTTCGAAACAGGGATTTATTTGTTTTATTAGTATGTTTTTTTTTTTAAATGAGTTATTAATTAAGCTTCCTCATGCCTTCCTTAATATAAAATCTGTTTTGAGAATTAAAGGACAACTAGATTTATTATTCAAAAATTCATTGATATCCTTGCTTCATATAAGATAATTCATTATGGCAGCGATAAAATCAATAGCTATCATTTTTCATAAGATTCGTATCGGAGATGGAGACAGACACAGAGATGGAGACGGATATACGAACAATTTGTGCACATCCACAATCTGTCGTCTGACTATGAATTATGATGCCGCAAGCCTTCATAAAAAAAATATCCTTTTCTTCGTGTTTACCACATATCCACACCAAATTGTGTGTTAAAGTAGATACACTGCACACACACATATTATATGGACCTGAGATATGCTTCCACATTGCGATATATCTACGCAAATATATATATTTGTATTAATATACATGTAGGAATGTGACATAGGGAATAGATGTCTTTGTTAGAATTGACTTCAGGGACAATTTAGGTGATTTTTAATGCGATACAGTCATAAATATTAGTTCCTGCTGATACTGTTTAGATATTGGGTTGTGTAGTTGTCTTTATAGAAGACGTTATCCCAAAATGTCGGTCCTTTTCTTTTGTAAGGATGTGATTTTGGATATTCTCTGGTTTTATGTTCATAATGTTCTTCTGTTCTGTCTTTTTTGGGGCGTGAATGCTCATACATATATTAGAAAATAGCAAAGTGTCAATGGGCCAATTAGTATAAAAGTATTTCAATTTGAGATTTTGCAAAAGGAATAGTAATAATTTATAAGTGGTTGCCACCTGAATAATAATGAAGCAAAAATTATACCTTATTTTCTTTATACACCTACATACACATATACTCGTACATGTATAAATATAAGTCTATTAGAATTACGAGTTACCACTGGGATACTAATAATGTCTCCCGGGCACTTTTGGGAACATTTTTTTTAAACCACAAAGGCATACATAAATAATAATTTAGCCTTCGGTAACACTGGTGCCTATGTCAATGTGTGTTTAGATGTAGATAGCCTGATTCCGAATGTTTAGGAACAATTCAAGTCAAAAAATGTTTGTGATGATTGGTTATATGCTTGTGTTCGTGGGGCCCATCAACAAACCTAAGCATTTTTGAGGTTATGTATTTATTTTTTTAAAAATTTAATAACATTTTCATATTCTTTTCAACATAATTCTCATGTTCGTAAAATGCCAAATGTATATTTTCTTATCAGTAAATTCACAAGTACACAAGAAAACTAGAAATAATATTCCACTTTGGATTTCCTGGAATAGAAGGAAAGTAAGGTGTAAGCGTTACTCTCACGTCTATAGTGTTTTACGTAATGGAGCTTGCACTTGACTACCTTATTATGATCAAGGAAAGAGTGAAGATATTATGAAATGATTTAAAAGAAAATTCCTATGACCATTGGTTTTGATGTTTAAAATATCCAAATAGGAGGGAAAAATATAACGGGTGTTTTTTAAGACGTGTGCTTTTCAATCTGGCAATACCTTTTTCGGAGTTGCCCTTTTTGACAGCTGTCACTTGATTTATTCTCAGTTTTGTTTGCCATTTCATAATGAATTGAAGCCGAACGGCCATCAAGCCCGTCGCACGTTCGGTGAATGGGCCCAGGACGACATGGTCACCTATCCCGATTTTCACAAGAAAATTTTGTTCAGCGATGAAACTCAATTTTGGTTAATGGGTACTTTAATAAGCAAAAGTGTTGTATTTGCAGTGATCGCATAATTCACAAGCCATTGTTGAGACGCCGTTAGATCCTCAAAATTCACTGTTTGGTGTGCTTTTTGAGCAGAGGGAATCATTGGTCCATATTTCTTCGAAAAAGAAGCCGGCCATAATGATGTTACAGTCAATGGGGAACGCTATAGACAACCTCTGGTTCAACAAGACGGCGCTATATGCACATCCAACGAAACAATCAATTTATTGAAGGAAACTTTTAGTGAGCGCATCATATTGTGTCGTGGGTCTGTGGCGTGGCCTCCAAGATCGTGAGATTTAACACCGCTCGACTATTTTGTGTGGGGTTATTTGAATTCGCTTGTCTAGGCAGATAAGTCAGCCGTAGCGGCCACTCGCCCGAAATTATTTTAAAAACATAATGGCAAACCTTTATCTTTATAATAAAGCTAACACTAAGTTATATGAATTTTATTTCTTCTTGAAAACCACACGTCCTAAAAAAAACCGTTATATCCTGATAAGAAATTCTTTATTCGTGTGGAAATTCTAAAGACGACAGGATATGTCCGAAGTTGGACTCCAGGATATATTGATGAGGTTCCTAGAAGTACGAGTATTATGGTTAAATAATTTTAGGGGAGGAATGCAACTTACTATTTAGCTGGAACATTATTTATAAAATTCTATTTAAGAGAATCGAATGATTTTTAGTAACTCTAACGAAGATGTGACTGTTCTATTAAAGTTTTGAACATAACATATATAACATAAATATCAGAAGTGTTGACGAATTTTGAAGAACACCTACACACTTAACAGCATTTTTTTTCAATATCGAATATATGGTCATTCATACCAAGAACTGAAATGTGATCATTCGCTTCAATAATGCATTCTGCTAGATTCTGTTTTAACCACAGAAGACAGCTCTGAATTTCGCCATTGGTCAAAACTGGTGAGATACGAATTTAATGCGATTATCATACGCTGCAGTTTTAGTTAGAAACAAATGTGAGGCAATACGAAGTGGATACGAATGTTCGGACAAGAGATCATTGATAAAATTTTCGAAAACGACTCAATCGATTGTTTCGAAACTCCGTATTTGGTAGTTTTTTAACATTATCTTGAATAGTTAAAAAAAAACTATTTTATTAAAATAAAAAAACAACGGTACCTCCCATATAAATGCTAAAAAAAACTTCTAAGAAAAAATATATTTTTTTAAAAAAATGCTCCAATTTTTTTTAAAAATAATGTGTATGTTCCTAAATTAGTGCAGTCCACTTTTAAGAAAAAAAATATTTTATTTTGAGCACTTATTAAGGGTACTTCCTACAGAACCACTTTTCATATTTTCTACTTTCTCACAAAAAATTGATTTTTCGATTTTTAAAAAAAAATATTTTTTTTTTGTAAAAAAATCGATTTTTCAAGAAAACAGTCACTGAATTTTTTGAAATTAAAAATTTTCTATGTATATTAATAATTACTTCAAAATGGCTTTTTTGTATTTTTTAAAATGTTTTAAAATTTTATAAATAAAAAATTATGTTTTTAAAACAGCTCCAACGATTTTTCAATTTGTTTTTATGTATTGTTATTTGTCAAGAATTCAAATGGCATCTTTTTTTCCCCAAACTTTAAGAACTAAGTAATCTGCAAATATTGTATTATGTGTTATTTTTACCTAATCATATTTAATTTTTACGATTTTTGCATACGTCACGGAATACCTGTACTCTATAGGCCCTCATACTCATTATACATATGTATCTTTAAAAATCACATGAATATTATGTATACTGCACCTAAGTTCTACAGTTATTTGCTTATTACTACCAACCAACCTACATCCTTATCTTTTATTATACCTAGGTTCCATCTATGTACCTATGTAGGTGCAGGTTCATATTATGTACTCTACTAACTTACATAATTCAAATCCATAATCTACAGTTGAATATACATTTTTTAGGCAGCTGTACCTATTTTTTGAATCATTCATACATCCAAGGTCAGGTTGCATTTAGTTTTTTGGAAGTTGATTTTTTTACTTGAAAAAATTCATCCTGTGTTTTTAAAATGTTACCACCAAATATACTTGTACTAGCAGATCCCCGTTCGATGCTAAGGACCCACGGGAATCTAATGAAATCATCTATCCAGCTACAAAATTTCATTCAAAACCGTTCAGTCGTTGAATGTAGGCACAAACGACGAACATGCTCGCCTAGCATGCTCGCGCTCGCTGTGCTCTTCTTGTATGTTGGCCAAAAATTTAGATTTTGTCGTGTTCGTGGGCTTCGATGTTCGCCGTGTATGTTCATGTTCGCGAACAAAGTGCATATTTAATATTGGATTCAAAAAGGAAGATCTACAAAAATTAAGTTGGGAAAAATAAATCATGGCTAGTCTCCCAGCTGCTTACCAAATTTTATTAAAATGCATTCAATAGTTGAGGCATGAATGCGGAACAAACAACTAAATATATATTTTGTTCATATATAAGCCTTACCCATATAGGCATAGGAACTGTTCGGTTCCATTTTTCGGGATAAAAATGACCTATGTGATATTCGAGTATTTGTGTGTCCATGTGCCAAATTTTATCCAGATCCGTTCAGCCGTTCTGGCGTTATTGAGCAAAAAACATCCATCCATCTACCCATCCATCCATCCAAACTTTTACATTTATAATATCAGAAGGATTATTCGAAATTTTCCAGCTCCACCTTTACATTGTCCAAAATCATCAAATCATGCATTAAATTTATCTATATATCACCGAGAAAAAAATGTTCGCGTTTTTCTAGAATTTTTCGAGTTTTCCACTAAGAATTTTCTATTTTTTCATTCGAAAAGCCTTTCCGGAACATTTGCATACACAATTAAATACAAAAAATCAATTTTCGACTTTTAAAATTTCCCGACTTTTCTGGAGGGTTTACCCAAAATTTCCTTTCGCAAAAACCTTCTCTTGAATTTTAGGAACAACTAAAACAGAGTTCGAGCCAAATCGGCCCCTTCGCTCTCAACTGATGAATTACAATACATTTTTTCACACCTTTTTTAATAGCAGATGCCCGTGCGTGTACGGACTTTCTATCCCACGGAAATCTAATGACATCTATACGCCTACAATTCAAACCGTTCAGTCGTTGATGTATATGTATATATTTTTCAACATAGGAACCGTTAATTTTTTTCGGGATAAAAATGACCTATGTGAGAATCCAGTACCCCATCCATCTACCAATCAAATTTCATGCAAATCCGTGTGCTTCTATGCGCCTTGTGAATAAAAGCTATGTTGGCTATTTGTAGAATGAGTTCTATGAAAAATTAAAACACACCTATCCCATGGGAACCATACATTTTTCCGGGATAAGAGTAGAATGTGGCCTATTCCAGACAATAATCTATCTATGTGCCAAATTTCATCCAGATCCGTTCAGCCGTTCCGGAGTTATTGAGCAACATACAGCCATCCAAACTTTCACATTTATAAGATTAATTTATTTTATTTTTATTGAACAACCTTATGAATTTAAGTGTGCTTAGTTATTTCTATTACCTAAGAACTCGTGGACTGATTGCTTTATAAGTTACTTGTCTTTTACTATTTTTTTTCGCCTAGTGTAATGGAAGCTTCTGTTTTCTCATCTGAATAATCAGGTTTAATATAATTTATTTCCAGTGATGTTAGGCCCTAAGTTTGCCTATGATTACTTTTGTCTTTGAACAATTTTCTAATTTGGACAACTTATCTTTGAGCAAGTCTTATAATTACATCTGTATTTAGTTTTTGGAGGCTATTTCTGGTATGTGATCTTCGTTGCGTTCTTCAATTTTGCCTAAGTATCTCTATTTTTTTAGTATTTGTTTTTTCGAATTCTTCTCCAAATCTATCTATACTATATATGTTCTAGAACTTAAATGGAAATATACATATTTTGAAAAAATAGTAATATTTTTTGGGCATCCCCAATATCTGGTTAAAAACTTTCAACAATAATTTTGGGCAATTTTTTAGTTGGGTGAAATTTCAAGTATTATGTAAAATAAATTTTATCCATCCATCTGCCATCCTGTACACATCTATTTACATATTATCTTACTTTAAACCCATAAAGTAAAAATTAAACAACTGCAATGTACATCGATTTCAAAAGACCTTTACTTCAAATCGGCTTTTCGTTCAATTCCCAATCTAGGGAGCTCCACGTAGCTGCTAAAAAAATAAAAAAAAAAAAAATAGAATTCAGTAATGCACTTTGCCGCATTCAAGTAAATAATAATAATCTATAAGTGCAACTTGACCTGCTTTTACCCAAATTCTCCAACCAAATAATGCCGTCACGGACTGGGTGGGACTTGCAACAAACCCAACAGCACCAATAAAATTATTGTCTAACATTCACTGCCAGTAGGCTATAGTAACATTAATATCGGACCTAACCTATTTTTGTATAGTGCAGTTGTTGGTAACTACTGGTTGTTATCAATTCGTATTGAATACAAAAATGAATTCAATTCAAAAGTGCTTAGGTATATTCAATTCGTATAAAACCTCTGGTTGGCCTCAATTAACTCTATTTTTTCATAATGGCCTCCGAATTCGATGTAAATTCGAACAAGCTTGAAAACTTGTAGAACTTATAGCTGGAGCTGGGAACTATCATCGTTCAGGAAAATAATCATCATGATTGAACAATATAGAGAGCCGGCAAATGGATGATAAAATCGAAATAATTTCAAGCACTTTGTATTGAATTTTTATGAAATAAAATAAATATATTATTTTATTTTTTTTTCGCTGAATTGTTATACAGTGTAAGCAAAAATAGGACAGCAATACATATATGCCATCTAAGTGAAAGCTTTATATAAACATACATACGTTTGAGGGGAGACTAGAAAAATTCCAGTTTTTAAATTTTTCAATATATTTCCGTCATAAATGGAGAAATATAAGAAACACTATACAAGCATGAGGATTCTTATAAAGGGTGTTTTTCTTAGACGTGTGATTTTCAATCTGGAAATACTTTTTACGGAGTTGGTCTTTTTGACAGCTGTCACTTGATTTATGCTCAGTTTGGTTTGCCATTTCAAGAATTGAAGCCGAACGGCCATTAAGCGTGTCGAACGTTCGGCTTATGGGTCCAAAACGAGATGGCCACCGATCCGGATTTTCACAAGAAAATTTTGTTCAGCGATGAAGCACACTTTTGGTTAAATGGGCACGTTAATAAGCAAAATATGGAGTGATCATAATCCACAAGCCATTGTTGAGACGCATTTACATCCTCGAAAAGTCAATGTTTTTTGTGCTCTATGGTCAAAGGTAATGATTGGTCCATATTTCTCAAAAATGAAGCCGGCCATAATGTCTCACTCAATGGGGAATGCTATAGAACCATGATAAATGACTTTTGCGTGCCTAAATTGGAGGATGTTGACGTGGACAACCTTTGATTCCAAAAAACCGCGCTAAATGCCATCCACCCAACGAAACAATCAATTTATTGAAGGAAACTTTTGGTGAGCGAATTATCTCGCGTCGTGGGACTGTGGCATGGGGCGGCGCGGCCTGGTCTTCAAGATTGTGCGATTTAACACCGCTGGACTGTTTTTTGTCGGTTTATATGAATTCTCTTGTCTACGCAATTAGAATATTCGCACGTTATTGCTGATATACGGCCTGCAAAAACTGGTTTAAAAGTGGGCCTCTCAGCTGGAATATATGCGAGCCAGCCGCGGCGGCTTCTTGCCCTAAACCATTTTGAAAATATAATGAGAAACCCTTATCTATATAATAAAGATAAATTCTTGGCCATAACATTAAATTATATGCGTTTTATTTCTTCTTGTTAGACACACGTCAAAAAAAATTTAAATAAATAAATAAATAATTTGGATTGTTAAGATCTGGATTACTGTGTTTATCATGAAAATCGACATTTATAAAAAAAATCGATACTGTTTTTTTAGATCTGTCGGTCTTTTACCAGTCGAAATTGATGTTGTAGATCTTATGGAGAAAACTTATGTGAGAATTACTTCGCCTTTAACTTTCATACTTTTAAAACTAATTAGTTTTTTTTGGACAAAGCAATCGAGCGTATCAATTGCCTTGCCTTTGTTGAATATTTGCGAAAGTTTTCAAAAACCAATAATTCTCGTAAGATCCTAGAATTTTAGTAAAACATCTTACATACATAGGTATACTTTTAACACTATTTAAAGAAACTGCACGACTGGCAGAAATAAAGCGTCCACCAAATAACTTTTTTTTTTTGGAAAATGCTATAAAAAAAAACTACCGAATATTTTCTCAAATTTCTTTTTTATTTGAAAGTAAAATCCTTCCGGTTAATAACGGAAAATAATTTTATTTAAATGGCTGCCTCGGGTGGCCATGCAGTAGTCTACACGATCGGTCCAATTTTTAAGCACATTATCGATTGTGTGCAGCTGTATTTCACCCATGGCTCCACGAATATTGTCCTTTAAAGCGTCAATTATCTCTCGCTTGTCGGCGTAACACTTATCTTTTACGGCACCCCACAAATAATAGTCCAACGATGTCAAATCGCAGCTCCGAGGTGGCCAAACGACATCAGCTCTGCGGCTGATAATGCGATCTTCAAAAACAGGGCGCAAAACATCGAGTGTAGCTTCGGCTGTGTGGCACGTAGCGCCGTCCTGTTGGAAACAAATATTGCCAATATCCTCCTCTTCAATTTTTGTGAACAAAAATTCGTTCAACATGGCCGGATAACTGTCGCCATTGACTGTAACGGCCACTCCTTGCATATTTTCGAAGAAAAATGGCCCAATTATGCCTCTGGACCAAAATCCGCACCAAACAGTGACTCGTTTTGGGTGTATCGGCTTTTCAATGTATGCGTGCGGGTTTTCTGTGCCCCAAATGCGACAATTTTACTTGTTTACATACCCGCCAAGATCAAAATGAGCTTCATCTGAAAAGATGATTTTTTTTGGCAAAATCGGCATATTCTCTAAGTCGATCGCAGGTCCACTTAGCGAAGCGAAAACGCATTGGATGGTCAGTTGGCTTCAACTCCTGAACCAATTGGACTTTGTGTGGCGTCATACCAAGGTCTTTATGAAAAATTCGTTTTAATGATGTCTCAGAAATGTTCAATTGTTGAGAACGACGGTGAATTGATGTTGATGGCGCTTCGAGCACACTTTCTGCTACAGCAGCAATATTCTCGGATAAACGAACTGTTTTTGGCTTTTCACGCTTTGGTTTATCGATGAGGATGCCAGTTTCTTTCACTTTTTTCACAAGATAACGAACATACGGAGCTGAGGGTGCTTCCCTTCTTCCAAAATCCGTACGCAATTTTCGCACACATTCTGCAACATTACCATGATTTTCAAAGTAATGTCGCAATATTTCCCAGCATTGTTCAAGCGTATACACAACCCTATTCGTTCAGCGGAAGAATAAAACTAATTAAAACAAGAATTTTTTTCGAAAATTATACAATTATATCGAAAACAGCTTTAAATATTTTGATAAAAAAAATCTTTGCAAGGTCTTCATTCACTTCCATTTTTTTTTTTTACATATTTTCTAATTTTTTAATACATAATTTAATTTTCGACCTTCCGATGAAATGGCTTAAAGTATTTCGCTCAAAATGTTTATATAACAAAAATATTTGCATAAATGCAAAATGGCCCAATTATGCCTCTGGACCAAAATCCGCACCAAACAGTGACTCGTTTTGGGTGTATCGGCTTTTCAATGTATGCGTGCGGGTTTTCTGTGCCCCAAATGCGACAATTTTACTTGTTTACATACCCGCCAAGATCAAAATGAGCTTCATCTGAAAAGATGATTTTTTTTGGCAAAATCGGCATATTCTCTAAGTCGATCGCAGGTCCACTTAGCGAAGCGAAAACGCATTGGATGGTCAGTTGGCTTCAACTCCTGAACCAATTGGACTTTGTGTGGCGTCATACCAAGGTCTTTATGAAAAATTCGTTTTAATGATGTCTCAGAAATGTTCAATTGTTGAGAACGACGGTGAATTGATGTTGATGGCGCTTCGAGCACACTTTCTGCTACAGCAGCAATATTCTCGGATAAACGAACTGTTTTTGGCTTTTCACGCTTTGGTTTATCGATGAGGATGCCAGTTTCTTTCACTTTTTTCACAAGATAACGAACATACGGAGCTGAGGGTGCTTCCCTTCTTCCAAAATCCGTACGCAATTTTCGCACACATTCTGCAACATTACCATGATTTTCAAAGTAATGTCGCAATATTTCCCAGCATTGTTCAAGCGTATACACAACCCTATTCGTTCAGCGGAAGAATAAAACTAATTAAAACAAGAATTTTTTTCGAAAATTATACAATTATATCGAAAACAGCTTTAAATATTTTGATAAAAAAAATCTTTGCAAGGTCTTCATTCACTTCCATTTTTTTTTTTTACATATTTTCTAATTTTTTAATACATAATTTAATTTTCGACCTTCCGATGAAATGGCTTAAAGTATTTCGCTCAAAATGTTTATATAACAAAAATATTTGCATACCAACATTTTCGAAAAATAATATTTTGATTTTTTGATAAAAAAAATGTTTTGTTGATATTTTTATGTTAATTTTGTTAAGTTTATATTGTTAAATAGTTAAATTTATCATACAAAACAATTTTTTAGAAAAAATAATTAAGAAATTTCGTGTACGAAAATTAAGTAAAAAGACCAATATATTTAAGGGATCCTAATAAGAATCTTTTGCTTACGATGTGATCGAATATAAGAGCAACTACATGCATTCAAGTTGTACATTTTATTTTTTATCAACATCGTTAAAATAATTTGCGAGATAATTAAAATTTTGTGTAGGTAATGGGCGTGTGACGTTATTTTTGGGGCGTAAACTAAAATTATATTTTCTTATCTAGGGAATAACATAAGGTGCTAAGGTATCAAATTTGAAGAAAATTTCTTCTGCAGTTTAAGCTAAAGATCGGGAACAGACAGGCAAATTGTATTTTCTATCATCGTAACGTCAAGTTTGATTAAAATCTGAAGTTTGATTTTTTTCACAAATGCAGAAATTGCTCTATAGTACTACAGACATATTAACCTTAACGTTTTTTTTTTATTAAAATAGGTTAGCTTTAGGCTCTTTTGGCAGACGGTTTACACCTTGGGCATGAAATTCCTTTATAAAGAAATAAAACGCGAAAAAGTCGGCAACAGGTTAATTACAGTTTTTTGCCAAGCGTAAATTTTTTTTCTTTTTACTAAAACTGCATTTCTCCCCGAATTTTTGTGCATCAACTATTAATCGTTAGGGGGATCATAACCCGCTGATACAATTAAAATATCTCACTTACACCTTCCTTTAAATAGCTTTAGGCATGTCCCACTTTCTGTGCACAGAACACATTTTTAATTTCAACTTCACTTTGTCCTTCCACAGAAATCCTTTTTACAGATGGGCAATGCTTAAAAAATATAAAATGTCACAATCTTTTGAATAAATATTTCTTGACGTTTCCTGCATTAAATAGGTAATCAGCTGGCAAAATCATGTTGTCCTTTCTTATGTTTAAACATATTTTGAATTCTACCTAAAAATATGTTTTCTCTCCAAAACTTTTTTAAGGATTAACCTCAAATTATGCATAGTTTCGTTTGTCAAATACTGTTACTGTTATATTTATTTTTAACACGAAACTGAATACCTTGTAATTTGTTTTGCTGTTTTTATAGGTTACCATGAGCATTATGTATATGACTATATTTAGGGCGGTGTGCAACGAGCTCTAAAATAATGACATTGTGATATGGAATTCAAAGGATAATAATATGTAAAAAAAATACTGTAAGCAACCAAAGGCATTCTTCCATTTTAAAACTTTCTGTGCCATTCACCGACGAAATTGTTGCTTGCACCTCTTTTATAATTTGATTTCAATCTGTGTAGTTTTTCAACTTCAAGTTAAGCGAAGGGAAAGTAATTATAATTGTGCTTTTGGAATATATTCTAACGGTTTCGTATTGCTTTAAAAAAAAAAAACAGAAGAAAATATTCCTTTTTAAGTTCTCACACCCAAACATGAATTAATAACAAAATTAATCAAACGAAGAAACACATTTCTGTAGATTTTTTGATGTTTTGTTTCGATAAAAAATGCTATGGAAAATGCCTTGTTACCCACCGAAATCTGCTTTCAATCAAGATACTCAAAATATTTTTGCTGGATTTGAAGCCAGAATCAAAAATAGAAGCACGTACTCATCCCATTAAAATGTCAACATCGAATTTAACGTTGCCTGGACCATTTTTCCCAAAAAAAAAAATAAAATGCACTACTGGATCGAACGTACTTGTTCTTATGTTCGATCACATCGTATGCAAAAGATTTCTATTCAGAATCTAAATATATTTTTAAAGTCGTTTTTACTTAGTTTTTTATATAGAAATTTTTTTTATTGTTTTCTAAAAAAAATTGATGTGACTATATAATATAACTAATATATTTTTTCAAAAATCAAAAAAAAAAATATTTTTACGGGAGGTAGCGTTAATAACAAAATATTATGTAAAAAAAATGTTGACCAAAATGTAGACTATACCTAAAGTAGTGCACACGTTTTTTTATGAAAATCTTTAGAGCCGTTTTCGAGAATAAAGAGGGTAGAAAAAAATTCATGGCAAGTATCGCTATTTTTGGGGCTAAGAAACGATTTAAAAATCTATTTGAGACAATCACATAAAATGCAAGTACCAAGTTTAAACAAAGTCGCTAGGCTGTGGATTGATCCACAGACAGACAGACGGAATTGAGGGACCCAGTATTTTCTTATACTCCATTATCATAATATTAAGCTTAAAATAAAATAAAATAAAATAAAATAAAATAAAATAAATAAAATAAAATAAAATAAAATAAAATAAATAATAATAATAATAAAAATATAATGCGGCGATGCAAAGAAGGTCGAGAGCTGCTCGCGAGCTCTACGAGCAGAAAAGACGGGAAGAACACCGGCTTCTCCAGAAGAAAAAGAGAGAGCATGAGAAGCGCGCGATAGAAGATATTGAGAGATGCTACTCCAGGAACAATGTGCGGAAGTTTTACCAACTGGTAAAAAGAACGTGTCAAGGTAAAAAGACCCGTACAGAAGCCTGTAGAGATAGGAATGGAGACCTCGTAGTAGAGTAACAGTCGGTGCTGAGTATATGGAAGGAATATTTCTGCAGACTGTTAAACGGCGATGAAGACCAAACTCCCGCTGTCAGGCAGAATGAACCATTCAACATGGATGATACACAAAACTTTCGTCCACCTGAACAAAATGAAGTGAGGATAGCAATATCCAAACTAAAGAACAGCAAAGCTGCTGGCGCCGACGGACTACCCGCCGAACTCTTTAAAGCAGCCGGAGATGACCTGGTACAGTGCATACACCAACTCATCTCTAAAGTCTGGTCAGAAGAAAGTATGCCTGATGAATGGAACCTCAGCATCGTTTGCCCGATCCACAAAAAAGGAGACCCTCTTAACTGCACCAACTATAGAGGAATAAGTCTCCTGAATATCGCGTACAAGATCCTTTCTGCTGTATTATGTGAACGTCTAAAACTATTTGTCAGCAACCTGATTGGACCCTATCAGTGCGATTTTAGGCCAGGAACTCCAAATCGATACCCACCATCTCTTTATCGATTTTAAGGCGACGTACGATTATTGACTAGCAGTCAATGAGGCCAAAACGAAGTACCTGCCGTCCACAAAAAGGGACACACAACACCGGCGGATTGGACAAAATGTCACAATAGACAGGTACAACTTTGAGGTAGTTAGGGACTTTGTCTACCTCGGATCCGCTACAACATCTAACAATAACATCTCGTTAGAAATAAAGCGAAGAAAAACTCTTGCCAATCGCTGTTCCTATGGGCTAGGGAGGCAATTGAGTAGTAAATCCCTCTCTCGAAAAACAAAGGAGGCTCTTTATAAGACTCTGATCATCCCAGTCCTGCTCTATGGCGTGGAGACATGGACTCTATCAAAAGCGGATAAAGATATATAAAAAATACGTATATCACGTTTAAGATGGCTAGGTCATATAGAGCGTATGGACAACAATGCTCCGGCTCAGAGAATCTTCGATTCCAACCCAGAGGGAAGACGCAGTCAAGGAAGACCTCGCCTAAGGCGGCGCGCTCAAGTGGAAGATGACCTCAACCAACTTGGAGTGCGTAACTGGAGGCAGCTAGCCAATGACCGAGGTAGCTGGTGAGGCAAGTTGGTTGAGGCCCAGGTTCGCCCCGAACTGTAGCGCCACCTAAGTAAGTAAGTAAGTAAAATAAAATAAAATAAAATAAAATAAAATAAAATAAAATAAAATAAAATAAAATAAAATAAAATAAAATAAAATAAAATATACATGCAACTCGGTTGTCAAATTTTATTGGGAATATCTTAGAATATAATACTGATTTTGTTAACATAGTATTTAAACTTTGCGGAAAAGTGTGGAAAGATTCTAAAGAAAAGTTCTGCCTGTTTTGATATGATTGCAATGTGTGGTTAAAAACCCTGCAGAATTTCAATTACTTAATTGACAGATGAAATTGGACATTTCTAAATTCAAGCTGCATGAGCAAGTTCATGCGTCGTTGTCAGCATCTAATGAGACGAAATCAACACCCTCTAAAATTTACTATGAACGACCGACGGAAAAAGTGCCTATGCAACAAATTCATCATCATACAGCACATACAGAAACACGAGCATCAGAGGTGTTTCCACTACATGTCAACTTTATAACAACTTTATAACCTAATTATAATAATTATTTTATAAAGCCTTTGTGTTCATCTTGTTTTCCACTTAGATGTATGAGATTGTAAGAGTTAAAAAAAATACTGCTGATAATAGCACAACGAAAAAAGAAAGTTGTGTATATAATTTCTATTCAATCATGTAACCATGTTAGTAGGGTTGCCTGTAAGATGTTTGATATATTCGACAAAAAAGGTAACTTTAACTCATTTTCGCCAAAAGAATAAATTTGTATTTACAAACGAAAATAATGTTTTATAAACGAAAATGATTAAAGACAGATAGCATTATTATACATGTGAATGAAGCAAGTGAGTTAGACTATGTCACATATAATAGTTTCTTTTTTTTTATAATCTACACGCGCTTAAGGGATTATACTACCCTTTAAATGATTCAACACAGCGCGGTCGTGAGATTAAGGAAGAGAAAGAGTAATAGAAAGGATGTGTGGCGCGATGTATTGAGACGGTGGTTGTTGTCTCAGATTTTATCTCCAGTGATGGCGGCTGAGCTAATGCGGAGAAATTTCCGTGTCTGATTTATCTATGTCCCTTACAATTCGCAATATTTTTTTTATTCGTTGGAATATTCATCGGTATACTAGTTCTACTTAATCACATGTTGTTAGTTCTATGCTTAAAGAGCATGTAATGAGTAAACTACCAACTCATTGTATGACATTTTATTTTATAATTGGTTTTTAATGAATAAATAAGAGGACATAGACTACGACATGGATCGAAAATGTGACCATGAGTTTGACAGGCGAAGACACAACTATCGCGCCACGCCCAACCTTTTCTTTTGAAATCTTTAGCTATGTTCACAAAGTAGCAGAATATCTTTGTACTTTAAAAAAATACCATTAAAAGAGTCTTTATGAATTTTGTCGTATCTACGAACAGAGACTACAAATTTCCATCACAATGTCAAGTTAAGCAAAAAAAATATATTTTAACTTGTCCTGACACTTTGGTCTAAAAATCTGAATGTAAACCTTGTTTGCATAAATCTTGTAAATTTTCTAAAGGTCGTCTCAATTTTCAACCAAAGTCGCATAGCGGTAACCGTGTTGGCTGGAGATTTATGCTCGCAAACAAGACTATATCTAAATGACCCAAAATGAGCATTTTACAAGGCGATGTTATGCTGGGATGATAATAACTAACGCTCTCACTACATGTCATAATACGAGTATGCATGTACAAGTTACTATTTGTGCATATATCATACCTTACCTTCTTATACCCTCATATATTGTACATTCATTTTTCTAAAGCAAAGGTGGTGTTATGACGACAGACACGACGCGACGACCGGCGACGTTACATTGAGGCTCTCTGATGACTCTGGACTCTGGTGAGTCCTTGCTCGTTTCACCAAAAATAAACAGAAAATTTACTTTTTAAATTAAACACGAACCCTAAATTGGGTCGGTTTACGAGGACGACCATAACCGCGCCGACCGACAATGAAGTGTCTGAATGAAGATGAAGAAGAAAAGTGAAGAGCTTTAGTATTATGCACTATAAGTATAAAGGTATAAAATGTAGGTAGATGGAGAAGGAGCTGCTGCTCCTGTTTGCCTGCGGTGTTGCACAGGAAGGGGTTGTATGGTGGCGGCAGCAGCGGTGCAAACAGAAAACTCAAAAAAAAAAAAAAAAAAAAAATACACCAAAATGAACAACATCAAAAAAATGGAAATGGCCTAAACAAGTGCACAGACTGATGTCTTTTACGAAAAAAAGAACGAAAAGACGGACGGTATGGTTTTAAACAGGGAGCGATGATGATGCTTTGCTCACATGGTTTTCCTTCGTCCCATTTACTGATTTTGAAAAGGAAAAATAAAACGAAAGAAAAACTACTAAAATAGCACAAATAGAAAGTAAATACCTACCAAGATAAAAAAAAGAAAAAAAAAAAACAAACGATGTATGCGCCAAATTAGGAGATGTGTCAGTCCTAGGGTTTGTTTGTTTTTGTTTTGATTTCTGGTTGGCCTTTTTAGATTTTTTTTATTTAAGGTATTTTGTTCTTATTTTTGACCTGAATTTTTAGTATTTTACTGCAATCCTGCGCTATACAATATATAATGTAGAAAAATTTTACCTATTTTAAATTCAGTCCAAGTTAAAGCTTCGTTTAGGTGTGTTTGCTTACAATTAATTGTATTCTTCTCATTCTCAGTTGTCCTACTAATATTTGCTGCAATTTTAAATGGCCTATAGGTTGTTAGGTCTACGAATATCTATAACGGTCGTATTTTTGACTTGATACAAAGCTTGTTTTAAAATAAAACTATGCAATAGTTCTATAGGGGTTTTGAGTCTAAGACTCCAAATCCTGATACTAGTGTTAAACTAGAAATTCGTAAAACCAAAAATATTTAGTTTTGTAAGGACTTCAAATCTAATTTTGAAACTATTTCAAATTATTCATAATAAAATTAAAAATAAAACGAACATAAGAGCAAGTACGTGCTATTCATTCTTGTACTTTATTTGTATTCTAATTGTGCAACTAAGCATTATTTTTGATTTTGATTATGTATTTTCACATATACGAGTATAATCACACCAAACTTCATACTCAAGTAAATTGCATAACTGGATCGCACTTACTTGCTTTTATGTTAGATCACATCATATAGACAAGATTCTTAGTAGAAACGACTAATAATATTTTTAAGACTTTTTTAGAAATTTTTTATAAAGGGTTATCCATTTTTCAGTTTCAAAAGTAATCGTAAATAAAACACATATAAAATAATTTTTTTTTTTATTATAAAGTTTGAACGTTGACATTATGTGTGAAATATACATCATTTAAATGACCACCACGCGAATTGTTGCAAGCATCGATTCTTTTGAGGTAATTTTCGACCACATTTTAACACATATTGGGCGGTATCTTAGCCATAACTAGACGAATGTTGGTTTTCAATTGCTCAAGAGTTAAAGGTTTATCTGCGTAAACACGGTCTTTCGCGTATCCTCACAAGAAAAAGTCCAGCGGTGTCAAATCGCATGATTTGGTGGTCAGTTGATATCGCCAGGACGAGAAATTACACGGCCAGGAAATGTCTCTTGCAATAAAGCCATATTCGCTCGAGTTGTGTGGCATGTGGCACCGTCTTGTTGAAACCACATATTCTCCAAGTCGTATTCTTCAAAAGCATGAAAAAAAGTCGGTTATCATATGACCATAACGCTCCGAATTGACGGTGACAGTCGTTCCATCGTCGTTTTCGAAGAAGTAAGGTCCAATCACACATCCGGACCAAAGAGCGTCCCAAACAGTGACTTTTTCTGGATGTAATGGCCTCTGTTCAATTACTTGAGGATTCTCAGAACCCCAAATATGACCATTTTTTTTTATTAACATACCCACCGAGTGAGAAATATGATTCGTCGCTGAAGAAAATTTTGTTCGAAAAATCGACGTCCACCGCCTGTTGTTCAAGCACCCATTCGATGTATCTACGACGTTGTGAATGGTCAGTTGGCGTCAGTTGTTGTGTGAGCTGGACTTTATATGGATGTAGGTGTAGATCCAAATGCAAGATACGCCATAATGTGCCGTAAGAAAGTCCTAATTCCTGAGAACGATGAGGAATCGGCACATTCGGGTCTTCGGCAACACTTTCTCCTACAGCAGCGATATTTTCAGTGGTACGAGCGACACGATGATGCACATGGCTTACAATATCTGTAACCAATTCAGTCTCTTCAAATTTCTTCACAATTTTGCCAATTGCTTGCGTAGTTGGACGATTATGTAAACCATAATCTCCTCTTAAAGCACGATGTAAACCATATTCTGTTCTTAAAGCACTATATGTGGCTGTGGCAGAATCACCATTTTCGTAGTAGGTTTTAACAATTTTTATGCGTTGTGCGATAGTTAAGCGATCCATTTTCGTAAATGTCAGACTTTCAACTAAAAAAAAATTGATTTAACAACTTAGTTTGACAGATGTCGAATTCCAGCCCTATACTTTTGAAACCGCAAAATGGATAACCCTTTATAACATTTATATAAAAGTTATGATGACATACAGATACAATTTGTGTTCGCCATTGGCAAAGATATGACGACCTAAGCGCTAATGCTTCGGTAATGGCGGTCGATCGTCTCTCACTAAAAGAGGTTTAAAAAAGCCCGCAAATTGTGTAATATGTAAAAATAAACAAAATTAAATAAATAAAGAATAGTCGATCGATATTGTGTCATAAAATTAAATTAAAAACTAAGGTAGTTGTGATAAATCACACTCCTGGCAAAAAATCCGATAGGGTATGACCCATGACCCCTAACAATAAAAATTAACCAAACCACGTATTTCAGTGGAATTAAATAAGATGAAAAAATACAAAAATACAAATTACCCAGGGACAGTGACTATCATTCATTTTTTTTTTGAAAATTTAATTTTTCGAAAACTGATAAAAGATTTGTTTTGAAATTGTGTTTTTAAGTTTATATTATTATGTAAATACTTCAAATCGCCATACTTTTTAGAAAACAATTTAAGAATTTGGTATATAATCAATTAAGCAAAAACCTACTTTAAAAATATATTAAGCAGATTCTAGTAAGAATCTTGTGCATATAATATTATCAGTCGTGCATTTTATTTATTGTATAGATATCGTGATATGATTTATTTTACTTTCGGGTTTTTCAGCTGAAAATTAGGAGCAATTAGGTGACTTGACAGTTAATATCAGCCATATTGTTATATGTTTTATCTGACACCTGTTGTCCAGTTGTATATGAATATAAATATAAATAAATTAAGAAAAAACAGGCATACAAATATTGAGACATTTTATAAACGTACTCTCCTGAAGCACCGTCCTTCTATGTCCACAAAACGAAAAAACTGTATTCTCATTAAACCAAGTTAGTTCAATAGAAAGTATTCAACGTGGAGGTATTTTTATATTCGAAGCTCTTTTAAACTTTAAACCGTCTCTAACCTACATTTGAAATTAATTTCACTACTTCCTCGAATGTTTTCGAGTGCAAGCAACTTATCCAAAGGTCATCTTTGTCCTTATTACGTTCGACTGAATACCTCGCGAATATCCCTCCTACTGAACTACCACAATCCTTGCCAACACTTTTTCACTAGGTTATATACATACATAGGGAGGTACCGCGACGGCATCAATGATGTCGTTCCCGCTAGCTGACAAGTAAAAGAAAAAAAAACTAAAATTAAAAATAAACTGCCACCTTATTAAATTAAAAGTTTCCTGCATTCATTTAAGATTGAAGCTGTCACCTATTGAATTTGTAAGGAGTTTCCTTGCTATCAAGAGGACGATAGAGATTCTAACAAGGGATTGGATGGTGGATATAGCAGCGATAGCAAAGTGCAGTTTAAGGATTTTGTTACATCCTTGGATTCCAACCACGCGATCAAGCTAAACCTACCTCTATGTCTGCGACGGAAAATTTTAAGACTGTTGAAGTAGAAAATAGAAAAGTGGATAAGATAGAGCAAACTAAGAAAAAACCATGATTCTAAGAACTAAGAGGAAGTATCTATGGATTGATTAAAGAAAAGTTTTTTAAATTTTTTTTTTGGTTTGGTTGGTCTTTGAAGAAAATAAAAAAAATTAAAAAAATCTTATTAGCTATTTTGATTGTGGATTGAAATTAAATTTTATAATTCTGACAGACAAATGGAAATGCCTTGTAATACAACTGTAGCAAAATTTATCAAACTAAGTTGAATCAAGATCATTTAAATAAATGCACGACTTGATCGTACGAACTTGCTCTTGTAGCTAACAACTTTGATGTAGTTAACAATTGAGGTTTAGTTAAATGGATGTAGTTATCCTATGCAGGTTTAAAGCCTATGTAGGTAAGATTACCTTGATTGTTAGTATAATGAATTGTCGAATGGATGATTCAAGAAATAGTTACATAGGTACCTACCTCACCTACAAATGTATCTTTAAATATAAGTTATGGATTTAGATTATGTAAGTTATGAGAGTAAAATGCATCTACATGGAACCTAAGTATGTAAACATGTACATATAATAATAAACATGAGGGATACAGGTGGGTAGGTATGCATATAACTTTATAATTTGGGTGCAATATGTATACATAAGATTCATGTGATTTTTAAGGATATTATGTTTAAGCGTATTTGCGCCTACATTGCATTTAGAATTCAGTGAGGTACGCAACAATTCGTAAAAAGTAAAGAATAATAAGGTAGATATAAATGGATAATAAACATAATTAAATGTTTTTATATTGCTTAGTAGTTATAGTTTGAGGGAAAACAAAGATGCAATTTGAATTCATGGATAAAAAAGAATATATCAAAAAAAATTCAAAAATCGTTGGAAAGTTTTTTTAATAAATTCATTTTTTATGTATAAAATTTTTAAAATTTTGAGAAAAAAAATCTTCAAAATAGAGATATTATTAATATACATATAAAATTAAAATTTCAGAAAAATTATCCGGCTGGTTTTTGAAAAATCGGTTTTTCAAAAAAAATCCTTATTTATTTTTTAAAAATCGAAAAACTTTTTTTTTTTTTAATAATTTTCGTATGCAGTTTTATTAACAGTTTAAGGCACCATTTATTTTAAAAAAAATATTTTAATCGGTTCATCCAATGTTGAGAAAGTCGAAAATATGAAAAGTGGTTCTATGGGAAGTACCGTTAATAAGTACGCCAAAAAAATATTTTTGTACCTAAAAGTGGACTGCACTTATTTAATCTCGAGAAATACATTTTTTTCTTAACCGTTTTTTTTTCAACATTTGTTTTAGAGGTACCGTTGTTTTTTATCTTAGAAATATATTTTTTTCCAAGTGTTCAAAATAATGTCACAAAACTACCAAATACGAAGCTTCGCACAAATGCAGTAAGTCGTTTTCGAAATTTTGAGTTTTCAACAAAAAAAAAAGATTTTTTTTTAAATTTCCAAAAAAAATTATTTTTGAAAAATTTTGGCTTACAATAGTGTTTGACCCCATATCCCTTCAATTTATCAATGCAGATGTCTTTCTATTATCATTCATATTTTATATGCTTAAAATATGAAAACGAAATTGGATACAAATTTTATAAGATTGGTTTTAGATTTATTTAAATTAGATCGATTTTAATTCGTTAAAAACATAGGCAAAAAAAAAACACTTTTAACACCTAAACAAAGGAAAAAGCAATTAGTGGGTGAACAACTTAAAAACCGGACTTTAACTCAATGGTGGTCCATCCGTTATTTGGAGTGATGAGTCCAGATTTGATTTTTGCGTAGGCAATGAACGTAAACGAGTAATTAGAAATTCAAAAGAGGCTTTTCACAAAAATTGCTTTAAAAAACGCTCAAGTTTCCAGCATCTCTAATGATATGGGGCTGCATGTTCGGGCGGGGTTTGGGCAATTTACGTTTAGTAAATGGAATTGTCAGTGCTGTTAAGTACAGGGATATTCTGCAAAATGAACTTCTCACATCAATACCACGACTTCAAGCTAGTGATGGCGACTATATTTTAAAACAGCTTGTGCTTCTTGCCATACAGCGAGGTCTACAATTACGTGGTTATCTGCTGAAGCAATTTCTTTAGTTAAACGGTCTTCCAGCAGCCCTGACCTTTCACCAATTGTGACTGTCTGGCATAAAATGAAGTAAAAACGGCGAAAAGAACCATGCCGGACTTTTCAAGACCTAAAAGCAAAAATCATAAATATTTGTGAATCTTTTGGTACCGAAGAAAGTCAAAAATTAGCTTACACAATGCCACGACACATAAGGCGTTTTTCTTTTTTGCTTCAGAGCAGAGTATGAGTTGTCAAAAAATTTGTTTGTGTTTCTTTTTAACTCAGAGCATGTAGAGCTGCAAATGTGTCTCTTTTTTCGTTCTGAACATGTGTAGATCGCACTCGACGTGCTGAACACACAAAATGCCATGTGTGTCAAGGAGGAAAATAGGAAGAAAAAAATAATTAGATACATTAGTTGGCGAAAGAAGGTGATCGCTAGTTGATTTTCTGTATCTGGTGTGTATCAGTGTACAAAAAAAGGGTATGTATTGCTTTTGTGTGGTTCAAGTGTGTTTAATAAACATATCAGTGTTCAGAGCTCGCTCTTTTTGGAACAAGTTCAGTGCATATTTTATGTGTTCGAACTCTGTTCAGTGCTCTGCTCTGATCAGTATCAGTTTTGGCAGAAAATGTGTTGGGTTGACATGTCACTGAGAGTTTCATAGAACATTTTTAACCCCAACAATGCAAAAGAAGTTTTACTTCAAAAACATTTTTTTTATGTAAAACAAATATTTTGTTTTTGAAAAATCAATTTTTCACAAACTGGTTATAGATTTTATTTTAATTAAAACATAAAAAATTTAAACGCTTAGCCGAATATTAATAACTAAATTTTCGATCCAATTTGTTTTCTTAAAAATGTTTTCACAATTGTATACATATTAAATAATTTTTTCTTAAAAACGGATCTAATTAAAATTTTTATTTGCATATATTTTTCCAAACAAATTATTTGTTCGACGTATCACATCGTATACAAAGTAACATGTCTCCATTTTACTTGCGATATATGTACTATAGCAGACTTGAATCAAACTTGACATTACGATGATAGAGAACACCAAAAATGTGGGTCCCGCAATTCCGTCTATCTGTCTGTCTTTCTGTCTGTAGAACGATCTAGGGCCTAAACGGATGAAGCGATTTTCTTCAAACTTGCACCTTAAGCGGTTAGGTGATTCTCTCAAATAGATTTTTGAATCTTTTTTTTGCCTTAAAAATAACGGCAGGTACACTTCCAAACAACATTTTTACTACCATTTGAAATAACTCGAAAACGGCTTTAACGATTTTGATAAAATAAATTGTGAGCACTATTTTGGGTATAGACCACAGTTTTTTTTACATATTTGTTATTGACGGTACCTGCCGTAAACCATTATTTTTTTGATTTTCGACTTTCTCATAAACGGCTTGGCGGATTTCGATCAAAATGTTTGTGTAGGAGGCTCTCCAAATTATGAGCAATACAAAATATTTTGTTAGAATTTTTGAATATACAATTTTTTTTTTTATTTTTGAAAATTAATTCAATATTTCGAAAACGCATGACAATTTTTTTTTTCAAAGTTATATATTTAAGCTCATATTATTAATTACCTAGGTACATAAAATTTGCATACCAAATCTTATTCAGAAAAAAATTAAAGTAAAATTTGGCCTAAGATTTTTGAAGATTGTCGTGGACAGTTATATGATAATGCCGCGAACATGTCGGGCATGTAAATTGTACAATAGCTTACAGCCAAAAAATCGAAACTAATCACCTTTCGCTGTTTACGTACCTTGTGCTGTCCACTCATTAAATTTAGTGGCTACTGCGGCTGCTGAATCGTGTACAGAAGCTTACTGCTTTTTCATAATGCTACAGCAAATTTATGTTTTTTTTGTAAGCTCGACGCAACATTGGCAAAAATTAATGAATAAAATCGGAAAACGAAAAACCCTGAGGAGAGTAAATCTAATACGTTGGTCAGCTAGCGAAGAGGCATGTAAAAGTTTGAGAGATTCTTGTGCACAAAGTTCTTACGACTTTATAATCAATCAAGGATGATTGTACCGAAAAGCCTATAAAGCGACAAGAATCGGCGGAAATACTTTTGAGTTTGAACAAACTAGAAATGGCCATAATTGTTGTTGTGTGGAATGTTTTGTTTTTTGAAAAGAATAAACATAGTCACCGTTCAAATTCAGTCTTCCTATGTTGATTTGATCATCGTTGCCAATCTTTGCGAATCACTCCGCGAGTTTTTCGAAGGTGAACGAGAAAATTTCAAAAATTTCGAAGAAAAAGGAATGGAATTAAGTGTATCGGAGCAATATTCAATGAAAGTGGAAAGCGACAGCCAATAAGAAAAAAAAAAACAATTTGACGAAACACCTGAAGAAGACATAAGAATGACTGCGAGTAAACCTTTCGTTTCCGAACTACAACAACGACAAGAATCTTACAAAGAATTTAATGAGAAGTATTCATTTTTAACGAAAATTAATGAATTGTTGCCATTTCTTAGGAACAAATGTATGCTCAGGACTTAGAAGCGGACTTCGCCCAGGATTTCATACATTTTCAAAGCTATTATGTTCTGGAAAAATTTTTGATGAAAAAAGATTTTGGATCATTAAAAAGTTTATCCACATTTATCCAGAATTTGGAGAATATTTATCAAAACCTGGATATAGAACTTCGTATGGTTCTTTGCACACCAGCAACCAATTGTTGGGCCAGAGAAGTTTTTCTTGCTTAAGAAGGGTAAAAAACTATCTACGATCTACTCTAAGTGAAGAAAAGGTAAATGCCTTGGCTCCTTTGAGCATAGAATCAGAAGTAATGAACAGGATCTCGTACGGCGATATCATAAATGATTTTTGAGAATTCAAAATCTCGCAAAAAATTAATGTGAAAATTTTATTTATTTATTTATTTTAAACTGTAAGTTTAAGTTCAGTGTTTTTTGGAATAAGTATTTATGAGACTGTTCTTTATATTGAGTAAGATCTATCGACTTTCTTTAAGCTATATATCCAAAATTTATTAATCATAGAATCCTCAGTAAATCGTGAATTATAAAAATAATCTTGAAATTTACAGTGATCCAGTAGTTTACTATCATGCTATACAGTGAGAGGAAAAACTGATGTAAGGAAGGCGATATAACACAAATCATAAAGTTACAATTCAATTGAATAAGTATAATTGATAAAATTTTAAGATAAGGTATCAGATTTCTGGTCAATAAAAGCGGCAAAAATTGAATAGCCTACGGCGGAAAATTTTAAATCCGCCACTGAGTTTAAGCATTTAGTAATTTTTTATCTATGTTAATAGGGAACAGGGAATGTTGACGACTTTAGTATGGATTCTGTTAACTTTTGTTGAAGATTTATGAGCATACAAACGAACGATACCTACTACCTGAAATCGAAACTGGTTCAAATAATTTTGGAAAAAAGTACATTATCGTGTGTAGGCCATTTTAAGATTTCCAGGGCTTTCTGATAAGGCTTCTATAAATTTTAAGTATATATAAACCTCAATTTTCATTAAAATCGGTCTTTAATAAATTGATTGAATTTTACATTACATCTGCCCTAAAATTACTATTAAACTTCGTAAAGCTATTTATTTGCAAAAAGCCACAAACCGTATATGTATGTATAGCAAAACACCGGAAACACATCAACACGGTTTTGCAATCAAACCATGTATCCTCTCAATGTCCACCAGAGGTCAACAATTAGATCTGGCCTCAAAATCCAAAGCTGAGGACTGCAATGCAAATCTGCATTTTGCCAAATACCTTCAGCAGATGGATTACTCGGATAAAGTGATAATAATACCGGGACAGAACACAATCAAATCACATAACCATCAGTTCTATACACTTCTTTTAGTTCCTGTTGCTGGTTGTTGGTTACTGGTTACTGGTTACTGGGCTGCTGCCCATCCCCACCTATTCCATTGTGGTTGCTGGTGTTAGAGATGTTCTGGGATCTTTTTGTTCATCTCTCTTGTTCATCCGTTTTAGCGTTTGTATGACGACGCTGACGATGACGGCAGGAAAAGAAATGCTTAGAGAAATTTAGAACACATCGCTGTTTTTGGCTTTGGCACACAAAACAGAAATTGCCGGAACCCATCCTGCAGTATTTCCAAGCAGCAATATGTACATAAATGAAACTCTATTCATTTGAGCTAGCACAACCAACAGCAACCAAATCATCTATCCACTATCCATCTGCATGAGTCCTTGCAAACTAATATGAATATACTATATAAAATAATGCAGTCGCAATCCCACTCATCAGTTACACGTTATACTATCGTAATAGTTATATGAGGAACGGTTAAGCTTGCAATCGTAACTAAGGTGGAGGAAGTACTGCAATGATGTGTGCTGGTGAAGACAGTTTGGAATCAAGTCTCAGTTCCAGCGAAATCTACTTATTCCATTCGAACGGGATCATTTGGTTCCTGGAGTGCTAAATCCTATTGTTGTTGAAATATTCCATTTTTTTTGTGTTTTTGTTTTCTCTCCAAAAGTTTTATTTGTGGTTGTGAAGAATACTTTTCAAAACATTTAGTTAAATAGGTCAACACGATATATTGGGAGCTTACTCCATGGGACGTCCGAAATAGGTTAGCATTTAACATAAAACTTCGTTTCATGAAGAAAAAGTGAATTTAGTCAACTTATTATTGTTTTATTCACTCGCAATATTAAAATGATTTCAATATGTGTTATACATTTCTTGGAGAATTAAGTTTTTGAAAAAGTTAATTAAATGGAAAATTCTACATTCAGATATGATTGGTTTTTTCAATAGGTTTACGAAGTAAGGCAGGTCATAATCGATAGATTTAGTTTCAAAGTAGTTAAGGACTTTGTGTCTCACCACTCAGAATATGAATAATTCTTGCCAATTCTTAAACAAAGAATTGCCCATTTGAACGTCTAGAAAAATATGATGTGAAAAAATATCGAAAACCACTTTTCGCTCAGGAAATGTTTATGTATGTGAATATTCATTGAACATTCACTATAAATGAAGATTCATTATTAGTAAATATTCATTTGGATGAATTCAATATAAATATGCTAAAAAAATTTATAATTTTAAACTCTTGAACTGTTAAAGTATTGAGACAACTTGTGCGAGATTTTCTTGGGAAGGTGAACATTCAATTTTACTTCACATAGGTGCACAAAAGTGAACATGCAGAAGCAGTAAATAAAAAATCTCGTGTGAATTAATTTTTGGAAAATAAACTATTAGATACATTAGAAATTATTCAAGACAGATAGGTATGACAATAAAACAATGGATCAGAAAGAAAATTACGTGAGAAAATTTACTGGCGTAAGATTTGAGAATGAATTTGTTGAAGAAGGCTAGATGATATTCCAAAATAAATCTTGAAAATTACGACATAAAATGATTTTAATCTAGAAAATAAGTCTAATTTTTCTTTATAGCACTTAAAACTTTGTTCTTCGTAACCAGTTAGATTCTAAATAAATTCTGGTAAGAGACAAGTGTATCCGACTCGCCAAATTGGCAGAATATTTAACTTTCTTCTTGGCTCTTGTTTTCAGCTGCGTTAATCCGTCTAGGTTCTGTAAATTTACGAGAACACGAAAAAAGTAATCGGCCTGTCCGTCTGTAGTTTGATGCAGAACCCAAACCGCTGAACCGATTTTCTTTCAATTTGATTCTTAAGAGTCTTTGGTGATTCTATTTTTGTAGCCCCAAGAATAATGGTAACGGAAATAAAACAATTACGAAAAAGCTTAATTATCTCGAAAACGGATATAACGATTCAAATAAAAAAATTCTGTGTTCTATTGTAGATATAGTCTACATTTTCGTCATGTCATAGAATTTTTCTTTTTTTTAGTTTTCGAGTTTCTCATTAAAGGATGAACGGATTTCGATCAGTAGGTCCTTTGAATTCTAAATAATACTGCATACCAAATATCGAAAAATATTTTCTTTTTGGAAAATTCAATATTTCGAAAGCGAGTGGACGATTTTTTTGAAATTTTCGAAATCTTTTATTTTGTATAAATTTATGTTATCAAAACCATTCGTATACATATAAGTCCCAAGGAATTTGTGTAAGCAAAAGTTAAATCTTATTATTTTTTGTAAACGTTGTAAACGATTTATTTAATTTTATTCTTAAGTTTTTTTATGAAGAAATTGTAAAAAAGTTATACGTTTTTAAAAACTCTTTTTTTGAAATTAAAAAAAAAAGAAATTTTAAATTTTCAAAACTTACTACTTCGAAAACTACTTAATCGATTCCTTCAAAACTTTGCATTAAGTATTTTTGTTTTTGATATTTTCTAGTAAACTCAAGAAACCATGTTGCTAAGACAGAAAAAGCCATACAAACGAGGAAAAACAATTAGAAAACATGTGCTTTTATTCTCAAGAACGGCTCCAAAAATTTTGATAAAAAGTGTGTGTGTTGTTGTTATTTTTAAAATGATAATAATTTAAATGAGATTAAATCTCAAGGCTTATCTGTATAAAATAAATAAATGAAATAAATAAATTTCCCATAAATGTTCTTAAATAAGTGCAGTCTTATTAATGGTACTACCCATAGATATTTTTGTCGTCCTCATTAGTGGATGAGGATACTAAGATGATCCTTAAAAGTTTTAAAATTATTCAATATTTAAAATTTCAATAAAAATGAGTTTTTGATTTCAGAAAATATTTTTCTTTAATTCGATTTTTCAAAAAGGGTTAGTGATTTTTACTTGCGATATAAATGTAGGTACTCGAACTCGAGATTTTAATCAAAGTTGACATTACGATGATAGAGAACACGAAAAAAGTGGGTCCGGGAATTCCGTCTGTTTTAGGTGATTGTCCAAAATAGATTTTTGAATCATTGTTTTAGCCCCAAAAATAACTGTACTTGCCACACAAATTTTTCTACCATCTTAATTATCTCGAAAACGGCTCGAACGATTTTGATAAGAATTAGTGTGTATACTAATTTGAGTATAGTCTACATTTTGCCCGAAAATTTAATTTAAAAATATTTTGTTATTAACGGTACCTGTCATACAACTATTTTATTGATTTTCGACTTTCTTATAAACGGCTTAACGGATTTCGATAAAAATTTGCATACAGGATCTGCTTTAAATTCTAAATAATACTGCATTTCAAAATTTTCGAAAAATATTTTTTTTGGATTTTTGCAAAACAAAATATTTTTCTTTGTAAAAATTCAAAATTGCGAAAACAGGTGGGCGATTTTTTCTGAAATTTTGTTGTTAAGCTTATATTATTAAATACTTAAAATTTCCATATCAATTTTTTTTAGAAAAACTTTATAATAAATTTTATATATAAAAAATTAAGTGAAAAACGACTTTAAAAATACTTTTAGCTGTTTCCATTGTTTCCATCTTTTGCATATAATGTGATCGAACATAAGAGCAAGTAAGTGCGATCCAGTCGTGTATTTTATTTTTGTTAAATTTAAATCATAGACCTTTAATCGAATATTAGTTACTAAATGTGTAATTCAATTTTTTTTCCTAAAAATGTTTTTCAAATTGTATACAAAATAAATTATTATTTAAAAAAAACAGCTCCAACGATTTTGAAATTTGTTTGTATATATTCATATTTGTCCAAGAATTATACAAAGAACCAAAGTACACTTATACCTACCTAATGATAACAAGACTACCTACCCAGAAACAATATCAATGGGTAGTTACATTAAAGTTTTCTGTAGTTATTTTCCAAACTATATTTTCTGAACCTTTTTCAATTTTTAAAAATAAAAAAAACCCTAAAGAGCTTTTTTGAAAAAAAAAAATGACAGAAATTTTGTAAATATTGCCAGAAAATGAAAAAGAAATGTTGGCGGTTTTTCACAAAAATATCGGGAGGGAGTACTAACATTTTTGAAATATGCCCTGTACCTACTTTCTCACCGATATTTTTGGCAGATCTTGCGTTTCCGTGACATATGGTTATATTGATTATTGTCTCAAATTTGGCAACAAAAAAGGTTTATTATTTGTGTGTATACTGCTCAATATTTTACTATACAGATTACCCAAATTTACCCATCCCTTTCACTCCTATATAAATATTTTCAGAACTTCTTCATCCTTCATGTTAAATTTACAACCACAAGATAGAGCTATTTTGTTTGATATTGTAGTCTCGTTGAATTATTTTGAGAAAAACATTTAGCCGAAACACAAACCAAATATTTACATATGAATTCAAAACTCTCATTGATCCTTTTACACAAGAACAATTACTATTTTGTTTATAAAACGAAAACATTACATCACTGCGTCAATGATAATAATACAAAAAAAAACACCTGTAAATGAAGTCCCACCTTCTTCTCTGAATTGATCTAGTGATGACACAAAACGAAAATCATCCGTCTTTAATAATATTCTACGAGTACCGAGTATTGGTATTAGGCGAACTCAAGCAGAAAGTCCTTACCTTACCATAAGTAATTGAAAACAAACTTCCTATCAAAGAAGGAAGGAAGGAGGGCTTCACTCCTAATTCAATATTGAATTGCTTCAGACTTTTGAATAATAATTTCAAACTCGCTTGGTCAGCGGTGCTACAAGAGAAGAAGTGATATTCCTTATCCGTTATCCTAAGAAAATATATATTGAATATATACTATGGGGATTTTTATTCCTTGTTTTTGCTTAAAATAGCTACAATTGTTATTGGAGAGTTTTCAAAAACTATGCTTTATGCATACTAGCATAGTAACATTTGCATGAAATGTAGATTTACAAGAACTTTTGTTATACCAATATATCTCATAAGGATGGTGGAAGGACGAATGATGAGAAAGAGGAGATTATTGAAGTATATTTGTTGAAAGCCACTCAACTTCATAAGATACAATGTATATTATCCTGACGCTGGAGCTTAGATGAAATACTAGAATGAACTCGGATTTGATTGCAGCAGATCACTTTGTCTTATCCTGGTAAGGAATGTATGAATACAAGTATATGTATGAATATTTGTTTGGTGCATTTTCTCTAAGGAAAGCTGTATTTTTTATGTGCCTGGGTATAAATGGAACTTTAAGATGTCCCAAATACCCATTGGTCATAATCGTTATGGATTTAATGGACGTGACGAGCATTAAATTAAATTCAACAACATCATCTGCAGTATGGTTGTACCTTGGTATTATTTTATACTTCGTTCATGAGGCTTGAGTTAAATTGGTTATTTGCTGAACAATGCAAAAAGTATACCTACGAACTACGACGGACGTAGTATCATCAGATGCTCCATTGGGGAAAACAGAAAACAACAAACACAAAAAAATGTTTAAATCTCATTAGGGATGGAGAGGATTGGGCCAAGAAGGCCCTCAATCAGTGGCGGATTCAAATTGCGTTTAAAATAAGGAATGCAAATGTATGATTGGAATCTTCATATAATGGCTTTTATCTAATAAGGAACACATTAGGGTGACTCAAATGAGATCATCTTTGTTTTCCTTGTTCAAGTCAAGTTAGTTTCTGGGGAATTTAAGAATATCAGCCTCACATTTTATCTTTCAGATGTTCCCTTAGGTCCAACGTCATTGGAACTTGGTTGAAAAGGAGATCCTATGAAAGGAGCGCCAAGGGGTAATTTCTAGACAAATTATGTTTTCATAGAAAACGCAATAAATACGTTTTAACATTAGGCAGACGAGGTTGTGGCCTGAGCGTAAGCTCACCCGAAATGGAAAATAAAACCAATCATATACTCTTAGATAAGTTTTTAAGCTGGAAGCTTAGCAATAGACAAAAATACATTTCCTTGGCAATAAAAAAGTCATTGGGAATAAATTGGATCTTCAACCTCGTATGACAAACGAATGATCCAGTAAAATGGCATACAGTTCTTGGTGTTTAGTGACAAATCGCGATAAACTAAGTAAATTTAAACATTCAGTCTGTCTGTACACAAGATGATCAATTTGATTTTTCTTTCCAGCCTGTTGGCTATCAGCGTGATTTATGAATAAGAATAACACTTAGCTTCAGTATCAAGGATCTTGTAAAAAATTCTTTACAGTAGTGTTATCTATGAGCTAATCGTTCGTTAAATCTGGTGATCAGGTTATCTTATTCTTGGTATTTGGGTGGTGATTTATCATTTGCAAGTAATGAATAATTAAGGATTTGGTATAAACAGCTTGCGAATAATTAGCAGGCTATGATTTGATTCGTTCGTTAAAAAAAGCAAACGTCAAAAATGCTGCATGTATAGATACCCAGATCCTTCAATTTCAAATGTAGCTCCATCTGCAGTGAATCTGCTTTGGTTTGCGTTCAGATAATTGAATGTTGGTGTGTTTAGAATTTTGACAATTATATTAAACCTCCAGTTACAGCTCCGTGAAGAATTCACATTGCGTTCAGCCAGTAAAGCTAACTTTCGTCTATTCGAAATATTCATATTCTATTTTCCTGATAAAAGTGACTGTGAACTCCAAGATGTAAAATGAAAATAATTACTTGTATGACTGAAAGTTTTTGTGTTGATTGTGAATTTGAAATTCAATTCTTGTTGATGGGTGTGCTGTCAAATACGCCGGGTTCACTGAAGTGGGTACAGTGCTGTCTTAGGGCCAATGTGAAATTTTTCACTCAATTATTTTGAATGCATTCGGTAATATTTCTATTAAAATTAATTAAAGCCTGCTTTTAAACTTCCAAGCTGCAATTCCCTCTAGAATCTATGTCAATGAAACTTATTGAAAAAATGAAGTAGATTGTATGGTTACAGATCAAAGAATCTATAAGTAATCAGCAGACTAAATTTAAGTCTATCATTTCAACCTGTTCAATGATGATCATTAATAGTAGTATATGGATGTAGGTAGATATGTGTGTTTTGAAAATAATATTGCCTTAAATGAGGGCTCGAACTAATACCTCTAAGTCAACAGTCAAGCATTATGTCCACTGCTTCCCAATGGTGCTTCCCTCTTGTGTAAGTATGACGGACGAGTGTAATAGAGAGTGTATACGTAAATTAGAGCGAGATACATATGTATTCTATTTGCTTATAAAACGCGAGACAAATAATGAAGATCTTCAAAATTCAATAGTTGATCAAGCGTTTTTATCGTTCAGATCGGTATCCTCGTTTAGCGGCGCATGATTTCATAATCATGTAAATTTCCTTCCCCCGACCTGAACTTATCGTTTTTATCGTTCAGATCGGTATCCTCGTTTAGCGGCGCATGATTTCATAATCATGTAAATTTCCTTCCCCCGACCTGAATTTAAGATTTTTCATCTGGATGCATATCTTTTGCGCACTACCTTGTAAAAATGCTCCCTGAGTCTATTTTTTCGAAAAAAATATTTTGCGAGGGAAATTAGAAGATCGACAATTATCCAACAAAATTTAACGCAATGACGAAAAGTGGTTGACAAAAGAAGATTATTAAAGACGAAAATACGAGTAGGTATTAGAAGAAGGTACGGTATATAATGTATTGAGAAATGTGATTTCAACAAGATAGTTGCTGAGCAAATAATGCTCTTCTACATTTACTCAACACTGAGTACCTCGATAAGTGGCTTAGATTTGTTGCCTTCTCTTTATATTTCGTACCGAACCCACTTGATGAATTCTACAGAACAAAAAAAGAGTATTTAAAATCTTTAATCTAGCTGAAAAATGACGCCCAAGAATAGTTGTCGAACCAAAAGAAATAAATACAGGTATGAAGTTGGAAATCTTCAAATCCAATATAAGACGATTTTAATTTTTCGTTAAGCGCAGAGCTTGAGTCTGAGTGCATATAGAGTATGTCAGGTATTACACAGCGCGTGACTGTAAAGCGCAAGTCTTGGTTATTTTCTTTTGAACTTCTTTTCGGTAACGCGCGTGTAACGAAGTCTTTTTCTCATTTTCTGTACTGCGCGTTTATTTGACAGCTATCTTTCATTTTATCTTCTTTACCCAGTGCAGATATTGAACAAAAAATAATTTTTAAAAGAAAAATTTAAGGCAAAGTTATTTATATAGGTATTCCGGATGACAAAGACAAGGATTGTAGGGAATGGGGTTCATTTGGTAATTTAAAATAAGTTTAGAAGTTTTTTCTTTGCTCCATTTAAATTCTTCAGCCATTTGGATTGGCGTTCATTCATCTACAGCGAAAATTAAATGAAGCTAGTCCGAAAAAGAAAGAAAGACTAGAAAGAGAAACGTCAAAAACACGCAAGGAAAATACTACTCGCTCGTGTTCAGATAGATTTATTTCTGTTTCATCGTTTCGTTCTTTCTTTCTCTTTCACACTTCATTCACGCAGGTGTAAACACGCGCTGTGTAATACCGGACTATGCTGTGAACTTGCTCCGAAAAGAGCAAGCTCTGAACGCATGTACCACACACAAAAAAAAAACAGAATAAATATTTATTTTAATCATAAGGAGGCTTGACATGTATCTTCATCTTCATCTGCATCGACATCTGCAAAAAAAGAAGAAACAAAATAAAAAACTCATACTTGTGCGATAGAGAGCGAAGACCAAAATGGAGATCATCTTCATGTATGAAGATTATAGGAAGTATGAATCTGAAGATTGCAGATTATAGTGAAGATGAACATGTTTATCTTCATTATAGCATTTTCATCTGTACCATAATTTGTTCTGTTCAGGTAACGAATTTTCAAGTTTTTTTTTTACCATTTTACCTCAGTTTGCCTAAAACCAACGAAAATAGCCAACATTTTCTTCTCAAAACTACATACCTGAACGCTAAGAACATGTGAGTGTGAGATGTGTCAAGAAAATTATGGCAGAGTTCGAGTAAGTTATTAGTGTGTACCCTGTCTTACTTTGTTTGTTTTATATTACGGTCCTGCTCATCTTTTCTTCAAGTCTGCAGATGCAGATCCATGTAAAGCCTCCTATAGAAAACAGTTCAACACAAAGAAACCCTTATTTTGTACACAGATGCACACCAGATACAGAAAATCAACAAGCGACCAACTTATTTGCCATTTTAATTGTTCTGATTATTTTTTATTCACATTTTCACTCTCGAGACACATGACATTTCGTGTGCTCAGCAATTTACTAATAAAATGGTCAGACGATTATGTTCAAGCACATCGAGCGTGCTCTGCATACATTCAGAATGAAAAAAGAAGCACACATTCGGAGCTCTTAAAGCTCTGAGTAAAAAGAAACACAAACATATTTTTTGACAAGTCAGACTTTGCTCTGAACTAAAAAAAAAAACGCGTATTAAAACTGTTATGTTGTTCGGCTCTGAATTCTGAAAACTTGTGGGAGCATGCTACAAACTTTTGCCAACAATTGTATGCGATACATTCCTAATATCGGTTGACCGCAACTAAAGACTACCATGTTTCCATCGAAGCGAAATCTCGGATTTCGTAGATTTCAGTCCAAATCTTCGCATTTCACCAAATTGTTTTGGGATTTCGAAAGGCGAGATTTCTTTGAAATCACAATAAAATCTTTTGAAATTCATATTGAACGAGTAAATTTTAAACTTAACAATACTTGAGTGAAAAGCTTTTTATGTGCAAATTAAGATCTTTCATTCTAACGATAAGGAGATAAAAGGAGGGAGTAGAATTTGTATTTGACAATGTGGCTTGGGTAAATAGACAAGGTAAATAAAAATGGTTGGTGTTTGTGCTTTTGAAAGACGAAATCGCTGATTTGGAGGTGTGAACAACAATTTGAAATCTGGAAAGCTTCCTGCTGAAATGTCAGTTTCGCATTTGTGGGAACATAGTATAACTTTGAAATATTGCAAGGTGCTCACAAAATACACTCTCAACTCAATTATTTTGACGTAAATCCCATCCGTCTTTTTCACACACAGTGCAGAATATTTGAATTAATATGTGTCGGAAAACCAAATGTCAAAAACAATTAATTATGCCAGTGCAGACAACTGAGATCTTACAAAATTTCTCTCCATCACAAATTTGGGAACGAATTCATATTTTTTTCCATCAGAATTTGATAGCAAAATTTCTTAATGCTTTTCACAAGAAACGGATTGCTGAGATTTCTCCCTAACTATAAGGAAAAGAGAGAGAGACATCTCACAGACGTCAATATAAATTGGTTGAGCGAGACCAATGTGAGCACCGTCCTAAATAGCACCGGAGAGAAAATAATTGTATGCGGCCATTTTGTGCAACGGAAATGCTCTGTAACATAGCGAAACAGACCTTCGAATGGAACTCCAGAGTAATATACATGCTGGGAGCAGTGTTGCCCCCAAATCGGGTTGAAAGTGTAGTAGTTATGAAAAAAGTGTAGTAAAAACGTGCTAACAAAAAACAAATTAATTTATTAATTCTACAAATTTTTTAATCCATTAATTCACTTTCAAATATACATAGGTATATATTATTTAAGAAAGAGAAAACCAATATGAACTGTCAAACTGTGGATGAAATACTGGAAGTGGATTGTGGAATTGACGATGTTGCGTTCTGGACTTACACAAAATGTATTGGTTAATATTTAAGACTACAAACACACTATTCATTTTTAGGAATAAATAAATGTCTGATGTATAAAAAGTGGAGGAGCGTGCGTAGTGCGTGCTTGGGACAAGAAAGTGAAGTTAAAACAAAACAATTGTAGTAGAGGCAACGATGGCTGGCATTCGAAATACAACTTGGCGGCCACTTTAAGTATTTTTTCACAGTACGTCGCGCCTGGAACAGCTGTAAGACTTAATCCACTACTGGCAATCAAATAGATCCCAACAAGAAAATGGTGGTAAGTTGTTCTTTTTAGTTGTTGTTGGGCTTGCAAAAGTTTGGCCAAGAGAAACTATAATTGTCGTTGCACAATTGGAGATACGTGATGGACTCACTAGCGTATCCTTAAAAAAAATAGAGAAAATCTCTTTCCACTCTTAAGCTGCATTTTGGACATTTAGTGGATTGTAAGTGTCCGTGACCGTAATTATAGGTAAACATAGGCATAGGGCAGTTATTTTTTTTTGTTGTTAAGTTTTCACTATTGTGGCAACTAACTACATACGTATACGAATGGAGTATTGTTCCCTTTTTTGTGTTCTTTTATTAGGGAGTTTAAGTCTATACTGCAATGCAATTGTGTTGCGTTGTTTTATGTTTTTTTTGTTTTTTGTTTAATTGGAAGTATGTCAGAGAAGAGGGATAGACAGACTTTTTGTTCGCCACCTAATTCAAATGAGGATAGACGTGTGGCTTAAATGCACAGTTTGCACCAGTTTTTGAATAAGCTTTTTTTGTTTGTTTGTCTTAATTACACTTTTATCACGTTTTTTTTTTAGAAAATCATAATTTCAAACTTTGTAGACTTTGCCATTTTAGGTAGGTTATGTTAATGTTGTACGGAACGGTACAGATTCATCAAAAATTTAGTACAATATTCCTTGAAAATTAGCAGTCTCATAACTCATTCTATAACAGGAAGGAATTACTTATAATTCTAGAGGTTAGTTTCAAGACCTGTTTCAATTCATTATTGTTGAAGATCGAAGTAAAGGTATTGGTTGGTTTACGGAGTCAATCGCAGACACAGTTGTAATCATTGTAGAATTTTCAAAAATAAATTCATTCCCCAATTACATTCGTGCAGTTTGGCAAATAAAAAAAACAATCGTCTCGGTAGAATTCACTTTCAACTTTTATTACCCTTATGTCATTTTCGATGAGATTTTCGCACTGCTCCACCCATTTTCGAATTATGAAAAACGCAGTATCGATGAAATTGCATAATTGGTTTTTGCTGAAAGTTTTTGATCATAAGGTGTCAAAATTCAACCTTGTAGTATATGACAATAAGCTCCATGCCGCAATTACCAAATTGTTTAAAAGTATGGACAATCGATCCGTCGATCTTATGCAACCAATCTGTCTTATTTCACTTCGTACATCACTAACGTTACAAACCAAATATTTAATTGGATGCAGTATGCACTTATATTAGTAAAGTTTTTGATTTGATTGAATGAATTAACATAAACTTCTGAATAAACTTGAGATTTTTGGGTTTCAATTACTTTTTATTCATTGGTTATTATCATAATGTATCTTATAGAATACAACAAGTTAAGATTGGATAAACAATACTCAAAAGAAAATTAGTATACATGAGGTGTCCCTCAAGGTAGCCACCTAGGTCCGCTTCTTTTTATATTTTTTATTAATGCCATTGTCTCAGTCTTTAAGTATATATTGTGGATGCTTATGCGGATAATCGAGCTTGGAATATTGTCAACTTTTTAATCTGATATTGATTCCCTATTCAATTGGTGTCAAATAAATGGGTTGAAATTAAATATTAAGAAGTTGGATTTCTTTTTCCCGAAAATCTCAAAGTTTGTTTTTCAACTATGCAATTGAATCTGTGAGTTTAGATAGAGTTTCAACTTTAAGGAATTAAACACTTTGGAATTACCCTTGATTCTGCACTTTCAGTTAAAATCTCCAATTGAGTTCCTTAGATCAACTCGCTGATAGGTTCCATTAAACAAAATGGAGAAGACTTTCGAGGTAATTCCGTGTTATTATACCTGCTTACATCTCTTGTTAGATATCTTATGGAATACGCAGATGTTATTCGGAGCGCCGTTTATAAAGTACATCGGATTAAAAAAATTTAAAAACGATTTACGAATCATAATATTTTTAAAAACATTGGCATTCAGAGAGAGACAAACTTTAAACACGCTCATAGAATAAACTTCCTTAAAATATCCTCTTATATGTCATGGATGATGCCTGCGTGTATCGTTGGCCGTGTAAAATTCAGCTATATTTCAGCTTGTTATTCAAGGTTTTCCAATAAGGTTTTCCAATATTCTTCTGCTCAGCTTTAACATGTACTGCTATAATAAAGTCCTGTGCATAATTTCAAAATCTACTTCACTACTCTACGGGATATGGAAAACCACACGGACACACGAACTGGCCACATCAATTATTTGTAAGTGAAAAGCTTTGTCTTTCAGTTAAGTTCCTTCCGCCTTCTCATTAGATGGTGAAGTTTGCACGCCTTCCGGTTTGCTGGCGTTGATTTTTAGCCATAGACACAATTTCAGGTTATACGCTAATGTGTGTCCACGCCAGGGAAACGTTTCAGGAAACATTGCTTAAAAAAAGTTTTCCATTCGGAATGGAAAATAGAGAAACATTTCAGAAATGTTTAGCGAGCGTCCCGATCAAGGTAAACATTTTCGAAATATTTCAGAAACATTTAAGAAACTTTTCGGAAATGTTTCTTTGTTTCTGTTTCTTGTGGTACTCCAGTCTTGATTACAATAATTCCTGATTTTTCATTTAGTACCTATTCGGAATGAAAAATAGAGAAACATTTCAGAAATGTTTAGGTAAACATTTTAGAAACATTTTAGAAATATTTCAGAAACATTTATGAAACTTTTCAGAAAAGTTTCTTTGTTTCTGTTTTTTGTGGTACTCCAGTCATGATTGCAATCATGCCTGATTTTTCATTTAGTACCTGTGCAAAAAAAATCTATTCATTAAAAAGTTTGTCTTACAATATTTAGCAACTATCCTGGCAATCGAAATCCAGTCAACTTGTCAGTACAGACCCAGTTGAAGGCATTCTCTATGTTTATGACAAATGTTGTTTCATTTCGGTTTACACCCACTCTATGGCTTGGCGTAGAGAGAGGATGTATCGTGGATTGCTTACGGTGCCCTATAAATATGTCCATTCAAACAGGGTATATATAAGTTAAAGGATGAACAATATATAACAGTCTACATACAATATTCATTACCTTAACAAGGTACCTGAGAATCCAACCGCAATAGAGAAGCTAAAGAAAACTTATTAACAAAATTTAAATTGAAAGGAGCTTACACAATGCTTAACAATTAGTTAGACCAATTAATTAATATTACAACAGCTATCTTTTACCATTGAATGACCATCTTATCTAAATATCTTATTTCAAATGCTTTGAAAAGTACATTTAAAGTTATACCTCGAAGAAGTATTTTTAATGGAATTAATTTAATATTCTATTATTACGATTATGTTCTAGTTACAAGAGTTTATATGTATGTATGTTATGAAAATTTGTAGTAATATTCTCTTTCGATTTAAATTGATTTATGCAATAAATTAAGCATAATGCTCAACTCAAAGTATGTGCGTCTGGATAATTACGTGTTCTGGAAACATCAATTCTATATACAGTGGTCCTTAATTTAATTCACAAACTTAGATGATGTGTGTAACAGATGCTGCAATCTTCTGCAGGACAGAATTACTTGAAAACGGAACTCCAGTTCCATACAGTATATACTGGCTGCACAGCACATTCACCACGTACGACATGTTCCATTCGAATATTAAACGAAGTAACCATTTTCCTCACGCAGATGCCATTACAAATTCATTGACACTCATCCTCGAGTTGTTTCCGAACGTATCCTTTCTCAAATATGAGAAACACCAAAAACAGAACCTTCTACACCGTACATTTTATACATATTATATACTCTTAGTATCTACAAAGGTATGGATATTGTATCTGACTACAGAGAATTTTAGTGTGCAGCAATAATAATGGTCAGTTTCAGAGTGTGACTTCGATCCAATTAAAAGCAAAATTCAAATATGTATGCTAGGTACATATTTTCGATTATAAAAAGTACACAAATGCAAGCAATTTTGATGAGAGTTCAATTAAAATCGATTAAAATTTATTCGATTTACTCGCAGATTAGTGAAACAATTTGGAAATTAATTTCAATTTTCGATTTTAATAAAGTAGTAGTGAAATCGGCGTGCAATGATATTTGCTTATTTAACAGCAACTAAAGTTTCATACAGTTAAATTAAAAAAAAAAAAAATAAATTAACCAACAAAATAAATTGAATTTAAATTTATTTGATTAAACTGCAACAACAACAATAACAATACGGTTTTAAATATAAATAACATTAAATTTAAAATGAAAAAGAGATAACCTATAGTCGTACTTTTTGTCGTCCGATATATATAACACATAATTTTATTATTACAAATCAAATATTTTTTGTATTTGAATTGGGATAGTAAAAAATAAAATGCACTGGATCGTATCAACTTGCTCTTTCAGCTAATAACTTTAAAGTATCTTGTTTTTTTACGCTATCAGGATTCGTCAAAGAGAGCTTATAATTTATATAGCTCCGTCCTGCGACCAATATTTTGCCAATACAGAAAACTGTAATCAGTTATTATTAAGGTTGGCTAATGTAAATTCGATGTAGGTAAGTTTACATTGGTTCTTTGTATAATTCTTGAACAAATATAAATATATGCACACATTTAAAAATCGTCGGAGCATTTTTTTTTAAAATAATATTTTTTTTAATAAAATTTGAAAAATTGAATTTCCAATAAGAAAAAAAGTTAACCCCTTTTTAAAAAATCTATTTTTCTTAAGAAAAAGAAAGATCTACTCGTATTAATTGTTTTTAACCATTTGTTTGATAGGTAAAGTTTTTTTGTTTTAAGAAAATTATTTTTTCGATTATTAAAGAGACTGTCAAAAAACTAATAAATAAAAAGTTTCGACTGAATCATTTTGTCATTTTGCAAATATTGAGTTTCCTTCTTTTCTTTTTGATTTCAATAAAAGTTTTTAAATAATTTCGGTGTGCAATACTGTTTAATTTTTTTTTAGCAGATTTCCATGAAAAAAATCAACTCTTTTCCAGAAAATCGAAACCAAAACAATAATTCTTCTAACGGTCCCAAAAATAACCATTTACCATAATATCTTTTGACTTTATAAATTAGTTGACTTTTTTAAAAAGCGTCGACCTGTCTTAGAGAAAAATAACTATAAGATTTTTGACTAAAACAATGACAGGTACCGATATTTTTGGCCTAAAAAAATAAAAAAAAAAACACTAGTGCGCATTGTGAGAGCCTCTTTTTTCTTTTTCCATCAATTCATACTTTTTTGCTATCATTTCATATTTTTCGTCCACTGGTTTTAAGAGAGGATATCATTTGACGGCAGCTCTGGTATTCTAGTTTTGTAGGAGTTACGTCCGAGACTCCACCTGAGACCATAATCCCGTTCACCCGGAAACTTCCCTTTGCCTAACGGCATTCATAAATTACAGATTCATAAGCTACAGTTTCTCACGCCATTTTTGCAAGCATTGCAAACAGATACATCCCTTTGTCCCATAACCAAAAATGCCAAGCGGTAATTTGAAACCGCCAATCAAATCGTGGGAAAGTTCATTTCTATATTTTACTAACTTGACAATTAATTATAACAACATAGCTTTAATGAATTTTGAAAATAGAAATTTAAGTCAGTCTTTACGTAATTCACCAAGCTACTGAGAAGTGCAGCCTCGCTTAGGACAGCGGCTTCTCCTTAGCAAATAAATAAATAATTGTAAACAAAATAAATAATTAAAAACTAATAAATAATTGTAAAATAATGAATAAATAAATAAAAAGAAAAAAAAAGACGCGGCACGAAACCGTAAATTAGGTAAAATAAGTACATACTTTCAAATTCAAACCATATCAGCACAATTTATTAAGTCAACCACAAATCATACTCTTGGAATGACATACCGTGATCAATTTTCATTCGTCGATATTCAATAGGAAATTTTCATTTCATTGGCATAAGTATATAAGAAAGTTCATACACTTTCATATGAAACATTCATTTAGAAATAATATAAACAGAACTGGACCAAAATGCGTGTCTTGAAGAAAGGAATTTTGAATAATAGCTTAATAATGAATTTTACATTAAACACAATTTTTTGAAGTAAAACTTGATGTTAAAGTTCACCGAATGTCTTACTAAATAAAATGCACGACTGGCTCGTACCAACTTACTCTTGTAGCTAACAACATTTATGTAGCGGAAAAACCGGATACCATTTGAATTATTAAAACAATTATTAAAAAAATCGTGGGAGCTGTTTTTTGAAAAAAATAATTGTTTATTATATAAGAATTTGTAGGGAATAAAATTTTGAAAGGCCATTTTGAAGTAGTTGTTAATATTCAATAAAAATATAATTTAAAAAAAATTCAGTGGTTTTTGAAAGATCGATTTTTCAAAAAAAAGAAAATTATTAATTTTTTAATAAAAGAAAAACCATTTTTTTAATTTGAGTATGCAGTCTTATTAACACTTTTAGGGAAGGCAAATTTTAATTGGTTTATACAGTAGTGAGAAAGTAGATAATATAAAAAGTGTCTCTAAGTACCTTAAAGAAGTACTCTAAATAATTTTTTTTTAAATGTGGATTGCACTGTGTGTGTTCCTAAATACACACTATTTTTGTTTATAAAATCTTGGAGCATCTTTTAAAATATGTATGTGTGGGTGCCATTATTTTGTTCATTGTTTTATTTAACTAGTTAAGATAATGTCCAAAAACTACCAAATACAAAGTTTCGAAAAAAATCGATTGAGTCGGTTTTTGAGTTTCAAAAAAAAAGTTTTGTTTTTTTTTTAATTTCAAAAAAAGAAAATGTTTTTTGAATAATTTTGGTTTACATTAGTGTTTAATCATTCTAGCAGCTAGTTTATAAGAAATTCAAAAAAACAACAAATGAACAGTTTTCCAGAAAAGATCAAACAAATTTTTCTACTAGAAACTAGAGATAAAAAAAAAAAACAATTTTTTTTCAAAAAAATAACTATTTTTTTTTCAACAAAAAGATCACCAAAATGTACGCTTTCCCTTCATTAATAAACTGATATTTTTATAAGAATCGTTAGAGCTGTTTTTGAGAAAAATAAGATTTATCTTTATGGCCAATAAAATAAAATGTACAACTGGATTGTACGAACTTGGTCTTATGTTCGATCACTTCGTATGCAAAAAATTTCTATTAAAAATCTAAATATATTTTTAAAGTCGTTTTTTACTTAAGATTTTATATATACAAAATTTCTTTAATTTTTTCTAAAAAAAAAAAATTAGTATGACAATTTTAAATATTTAATAATATAAATTAAAAAACAAAAGATTAAGTCGACGGAAAAAATAATTCAAAATTCTAAAATAAATAATAAAACTAATTTGAGCTCAAAAAAGTACGCCATTTTATTTCTTGGATAAATTTGAATTTACGAGAAAAAGATTTTAAAAATCTGTCAAGCGGTTTTTGAGAAAAAAACAAGGTTTTTTTTAAACTTTTTGAAAACATTTTTCAAAAAAAAATTCAAATACGACAATACATAGGTATTCAGCAAATACATATAAATATAACTTTTGAAAAAAAATTTAATGAGCAGTTTTCAAAATATAATTCTTTTATTTTTTTAAAATGCTTTTAAAAATAACAAATAAATATTAATTAAAATTATTGGTATGCAGTATAAATACATATATACATATGAGTGAAATTTCGAAAGAATCGGTTAAGCCATTTATGAGATAGTCGAAAGCAAGCTAACGGTCCTATGGAAAGTACCGTTTTCAGAAATTAAAAAAAATTTTTTTTAACCATATGATAGTTTTTACCTAAAAAGATGCACTGATTGTTTTAAATCAAAATCGTTAGAGCCGTTTTCGAGAAAAGTAGCCTTTAACGTAACGGTTATATGACAGGTACCGTTATTTTACCGTAAAAAAAAAAAACGTTTGGGCATATTACAGAAGAAACAATATGTACCAAGTTTGAAGCAAATCCATCCAATTGTTGAGGACAGACAGAAGCACAGCACGTAGACAGACGGTATTGCGGGATCCACTTTTTGGTGTTCTCTATCATCGTAATGTCAAGTTTGATCAGAATCTCGAGATCGATTTTTTTCCAAAAGACAGACATGCCTTCTAGTACCTGGCTATATCGCAGGTAAAAATCCATTAGAGCATTTTGACAGAGAAATGTGACAGTAGAACTGCCTTTACAGAAAACATATGTTGGTCTTGTGTCCATTCGTGGGTGCGTATATACAAATTCACTGTTAATAAAGCTAGAGCCTGAATATGAGGCTGCAGATTTCCTTACATTCGAGATTTTCGTTATTTTGTTTTCACGTTTCAATGTTTTTTCCCCATTTTATAGAAAATCTATGAAAATTAAATTATATTTCATGAAGTCATAAAGATTAAAATCGGTCCTTTTTACTTGCGATTATAGGTACTATATAAGGCAAGTTATGCATTCGTCGAAAAAAAAAGTTTTGAGATAACAATCAAACATGACATTACGACGATACCGAAGACGACAAAGGATGGTCTAAAAATTATGTCCGTCTCTATGTCTGTCAGTTTGCCAGTCTGTCAGTATGTCAGTCTGTCTGTATGTAGGTATAGACACCTACAGCCCAAACGGTTGGGCTGAATTGCTTCAAACTTGGTATTGTACAGAGGCGAAATTTTTTTTTTAGCTAAACAAATATAGGTACCTGTCATATAACCGTTACGTTCAAACCTATTTTTCTCGGAAACGGCTCCAACGATTTTGATAAAAAACATCAGTGCGGCTTTTTAGAAAAAAATAAAAATATTTTGTATATATAAAAATTGAAGTAAAAAACTGCTTTAAATACATATTTAGATTTTTAACAGAAATCTTTTGCATTCGATGTGATGGAACATAAGAGCAAGTACGTGCGACATGGTCGTGCATTTTATTTTATATTGTTCATAAACGCAACGATTGTTTTCAATATAAAAACATGAATCTTACATTTTGTGGCATTAAGTCCAACAAATACGGTCGAAGACCAATTGTCAATTTATTTATTGACCAGTAGAAATGAAGTCGACATTCAGGTACGGTTCACTATAGTCACAGCTATCTGTCTACACAGTGCACTCACTGTCTCTGTCACGTAAATACATTAATTACTCATGTTCAACCAACCTCGATTATTAACTGCATTCTGCGAGGTCATCGACAGACTATATCCAAAAAGAATTTATGCATTACATATCATCCAATTACAAAAGAATGCTCGTGCCATTCATCACCGCTGAGATGTAATTAAATTGTTCGTGCAGTTTTTCATAAACGACCATCCCCTCCCGACCGAACAGGAGAGGTGAGACAAAGAACCTTACAATCGAAATCCTGGACGGCCATAGAAACATAAAATGAAATAAAGCGCGCACTCTGTAATGGCCATACACTGCTCTAACCTCTGGTCTGGTACTGGGACTTGACCTGCCTCAATTCCCAACAGATTAAGCAAATTTATGAACACATCCTGATGTTATCAAAAAAAAAATCTGAAAAAAAAACCAAAACGTTGAGGGAAATTTTTAAAATTTATAAAAGCGGAACATTCTGTCAATATGGGTTACATTAGGTAGAGAAGTGGAATACATGACACCGTTGCAAGGCAAACATGGCAACAGAGTGACGTGGCAACTATCATAACTGACAAAAAAATGTGTCAAGCGACGAAAAATTTAGCAGGGAAATAAATATCTATCTATGTATCTATCCTAGCCAAGCCATGCCGTACTTACTTAAAAAGTTTATTTCAAGCGGAAGTTGAACATAAACTCTCAGATGCACATGGCGATGGCGTTTGAGTTGAGTGGAGGCATCCAGTGATGCGATGATTTTGCGAAAATTTAGTTTTCACCCAGTTTTTTTTTTTTTTTTTTTTTTAATTTTTCGTCAAAGTTGCTCCTCGGTGTTGTTGTGCTTCTATATCGTATCGCATTGCAACGTCATCATCATCGCCGTCATCATAGTAATCGTATAGTTTTTGTCGTTGAGTTTTAATGATGCAAGCTGGTTGGTATAACTGCACGGTAATGAAAAGGCAACAAAATAACTGGAATCGACTTTTAATGATGTTGTGTTGAAATGATGTTTGATTTTTTAATTACTAAATATTTGAAAATTGCAAAATGATTTTTCCGCAATGCAAATTAGTTTTGTTTGTCATTAAAACAAAAATTATTACTTGATTATTCAGTTATGGCTTGCAACAACAGAATTGTAACAGAAAATATCATTGTGAATGCGCCATCATTTTTGTTTGCAAATGGCGTTAAATGTCATTGTTTTTGACATTTGATTTGACAGAGAATGGCCTCGTTCGGTGCGCGGCCGATAGGCTAACCAAGATACCCTTGTAGCGGATTTATTTTCGAACGATTCAGGTAGCTTTCTTGTTATGTCAGTTCTATTGCATACACATCTGAAGTTTTGAATCAGCTGTTCCTCACATTTCCAAACGAATCTCAACGAATCCAATAATTTTTGGGTAGCTTGAGATTTGTTTTTGACAACATATGTTTAGTTCATCAGCTGTTTTTTCCTTAGGCGTTACAACAACACCAAGCAATCCGGGTCGGTTAGGTTGTGCCACCGAACGAGGCCAATTACTTTGAAAACAAGCAATGCGGAGCAATACACATACACCTGAAGAACGGGCAGTTATCATTTCATTAATTTCCGGTTTGTGGTTTTGATGCACGTTACTTTCGACGTCATCATGAGTCCGACCCCACATTGTTCATTCCACTGATAAAATTAATATCACAGTTGAGGTCATCCGAAATAATGCACATGCGTTAAACGTGTTTAATGTTTCGCGAGAAACAACTCACACAGAGTTCGGGAAACGGTCCTGATTTTGAAAACATCGATTTCGTGAATATGTATGGTCAACTGGTTACTGGTAGATGGACGTCGGACTTCTTTCTTTGAAACTTTTTTGAAATCTCGGGTTTATCATAAAAAACGTTCAATCTCTGGAAAACATTGAAGGAGAAATAGGGTAATTGTGGGAGAAATGCCAAATTCATACATCTAGTCATCCGCGCAAAAAAATTGATCATGCTTTTTCTTCTTTAGGTATTCAACCAAGAATGCAGGACAAAAAATTGGTTGCAGCCGACATGTAACGAGATTTTTTTATCTTACGCTCCCTTACTCACTATGAACATTTTTCAGTTTGTTACAAAAAGTTAATGCGGAAAGAAATTATCGTGTATTTTTCCAAAGGAAATTATTTAATATGGTAAATAAGTGCTTAAAGAATTAGGTGTGTGTATTGTTTTTTGTTTAATGTTTTTCTTAAGTTTTAAAGCCTGGTGCGGCATCTCTCCTTCACTTTGGGGAGAGATGCCGCAGTTTTTTTTTGAAAAATTGCCGCATGTTAAATTTGTTTACCTTTTTTTAAGGCGAATAATTAGACTACAATTGGGAATTGGACCTAAGAGGTGCTGGAAGAAGCCCAAAAAACATTGATAATGGTATGTCACCCCGTGAAGCAGGAACTATTTGGCGTACCAGCTAGAATACAAATCGAGACTATTAAAAGATGGACATTTTTTAAAGAAACCTCTTCCTTCTGAAAATATCGGTTCATGTCATGAAACAATCTTGGAACCCGTAATTCCAACCACCAGGAATGGATCGCATGCTTGCAACTATTCCGAAAATGAAACACACACTTCATCATCTTTCGAAAACCCAACGTCAACAAAACTCCTGCAAGCAATTGCACCACTATCTAAAACTCCAGGGCCGAATTTTTTAAGACGTATGCAGTTAGTAGTTTTTACTTCTCCCAATTTCATTGATATAAAGAAAACCTCCAAGTCTCCGGAAGAAAAAAAAGAAGAAAAGATACTCGTACTAAAAGGAAGGTTGAGCCGACTGAAAATCCCAATATTTGTCCTGAATGTTGGGAAAATTATTTTGAAACAACAAACGAGAAGATTGGATGTGAAAAATGTCCAAAATCGCTACAAGAAAACTGTACAACTTACTAAACACTACACTCTATGTTTTGCACAGACTGTGGACGTGAGCAAGAACGAAAGAAATATGTTTCACACTCAAATTTATTATTTAAGTTCAATGAATTTATCATGCGGCATCTCTCCCATACATGCAGGGAGAGATGGCACACTTAACGTATTTTTCTTTTTTATTATTTTTTATGAAAATTGTTGTTTTTATAATTTTAATTGTTTTTTTTTATGGTAGAACATACATTTATTGTTTTTGCATAAATAAAGTTCATTTTACTAAAATAAAAAAACATCATTGATTTTTGAAAAAGCGCGGCATCTCTCCCGCAATTACCCTAATCAATTTGAAGCAAATTTTTACGTGCAACAATTCAAAATGCCGTAAGACTAGTTCAAATCGGTCATATATTTTTTCAACTTGAATTCATTAATTTTGAGCCTTCAAATAAACCTCAGTAAAAGCAGAAACCATGACAAGCCAAGCAGACTGACAATTGAGTGTAACAGCAATGACGGGCAAAAGATGTTAGAAAACTGTTTTGATAAATACGAGTACACATGAAGGAAAACTGATATCTGGTTAAATATAGACAAAATTATTATCGAATTTCATTTATGATCAGATTATTTGAGTTGATATAAACAGACATAATGTAAGATTAAATCTGTTCTTCCCACGTAAAAATTAATACAATAAAAATTAAAAAATAAAATAACTTAATAGAATAATAATGGTTATCAACTGGTCTCAAAATCAGAAGAAATATTTAAAAATTAATTTTGTTGTAATTTTCTTTGAAATTTTATTTCGATTTACTTAATTTCCTCTTTAAAAATTACAAAACAAAATCAGGATATAATATTTTAATGAAATGAATTTAAATTGTCAAAATAATTTCATGAAACGTTAAAACAATAAATTTGAAATTAACTATATACCACGTGAAAATAACTTGAACAAAGTTGCAATCATTTAAAAATATTACCGCTTTTCTATTTGTTAGGAATTCCATGTTAAAATAACATGACAACTAACTAAAATGTTGTTACGAATTGGAATGTTATAGAAACCGAGTAAAATTGGGTGTTTGCTTGCAGCTTAATATGAGTGAGTAAGTACACCCTGTAAATTTAAGGAGACACTTTGTAATTTGTTAACTTATTTTTACTTGCGATATGGGTAAGTTTTAAATGGACAAAAAAATCGACCGAGACGAGACCACTATAAAAGCCTCCGAGACAATACTGTATTTTTAGTACCGAAAATCGCCGAGAGTTTTGCTGGTCTCGGCGGTGTCGGTGGTTTGGTTTCGCTTTTCGCTATAAGAAATAATATTTTATTTAACTTTTTTTTAGTACTCATGTTTAATTTTTTATAATATTCACAAGTTTATTTTTGCGAAATATTCTATGCACGTTAAAATATCAACCAATTATGTAGGTAGATAGTTATACACAGATAGTCGAACAGCGAAAAACCAAAGAAGAATGCGAACCGTTTAAGAATGTATGTCGTTGTAATATAAATCGCTCATTTTTCATCCGGAAAAAGGTGACTAAGACTTTTAGGTGACACTTTGAAAAAAATATTATCGAAATGTAAAAATATATTTCGTTGCCTATCTATCAAGCCATGAACTGCCAAAATCCGTAGAGGTTATGTTAGGTTAGGCTGAAGTGGCAATCAGAAAAACAACTGACACACTTAGACCTTAGATAGGTCCATTATGATACCACATGAAGAGTAATTTACTCTTTAATTAAACCAATTGGAGCCTCTAACGAAATGGTGTAGCCGGTGAATCTCTATGTGTCTAAGATCACTGGTGTCGTCGAAAAAGTATTCCCCTAGGTGTGATCTACGTCCTTGGGAGAGAGCAGGACATGAGCAAAGAAGATGGGAGATAGTCTCCTCTTCCTCCTCATCCATACAGCTTCTGCAAAAGTCTTTAGAGAAAATGACAAGTCTTTTGGCGTGTCTGCCAATTAAATAGTGTCCAGTAACAACAACAACACCTATTACGGAGCCAAGATGTTTCCTGCTCAAAGAGAATAGACCTTTAGAACGTCTTGGGTCTATTAATGGCCAGATTTGTCTGGTAGACCGGCAAGTAGTGATGTGTGAGCATCTATAATTTATTTGGCTTATAGAGTTTTGATGTAACACGAGTTTACATCTAGCGATACGCATACCGATTTCTTCTATTTTAGGTAGAATAGGTATTTGGGTTTCATTTCCCAAATTATCTCTATGCCCCGGCACCCAAATCCGGAATGTACATTGAAGGATGGCTCCTATTAAAATGGATTAAAAAACCTCTACAAAATTCAAATTTTACTTTAGACTTTTTGTGTAACATTGGAAAAAAAAAGAACATTATATATAAACCATTTTCCTTTTCAACAAACTGATGAGATACCGTACTCTAACTTTTCAGTCTGATCGCGGATCTTATCTTACATTTTTTACTACCAAAAATATGAAAGAGACCGAGCCCAAGATCGAGACCGAGTACGAGGCCGAGACCGCGACCAAGACCAAGACCGAGATCGAGACGTGAATAAAATTTTTCGAATTCGCGAGACCGCGACGAGACTAACAAGAGTTTTGCATCGTCTCGTCTCGTTGCCAACCCTATTTCTATCAACATTTTTGCACAAGAAGTCCTTGAAATTCTAAATAATTCTGCTTATTCAAATTTTCATAAAAAAGTATGATTAGTAAAATAAATCAGCTTAGTGTATTGAGAAAATTTAATTCTCTATCCTTGTCATCTAAAAAGAGAGAATTATTGAACGAATTCTTATACTAGATTTCTTTGTGGGCTCTTCGTCATCGTCCCCTTAGACTATTATGTACTCTTATAGTGCTTTTTAATTAATAACTGTTATAAATTGGTATTTATCTAATTGCATCCTAACTTTAAATATCAATTTTAAGTAATCAATTCTGCCAGAAACTAACATAAGATTGCTTAACTCTATGTCATTATTTTAAACGTAATTTTTTTTAATCTTAAAAACTTAGATTCGAAAATTTAAAGCGAACCCAAATGTTTCAAAATGCACAAATTCAGAGGTTCAAACAAGTGTTCAACCTCAATTATACAAACTTGCATTACCGCACCGCATATGTGCTGTTTGCTGTGGCAATCAACGCCATCATCGTCAGTGTGGTTGGTAAAAAAAAAAAATTAAAAAAAAAAAAAGTTTTGTTCCATATTATGTGAAAATGAATTGGTGCCACGCACACATACAAAACATGTCTATGTATTTGGATAAACCAATATAGTCACCTTCAGAACATACCTATGCGTATATGACATGCAATACATCTGAACTAGGTATAACGGTAGCTACAACAAATTTGCAACTTTATGAAAAAAGTTAGGCCATAATGCCTGGACCAACTTTAAAACGGCTGAGACACTTTTCATTCGGAATGATTGCTCTAACCGCATATTCACGTCACGTTTATGAACGAGTGACCTCCTACTCCACATATCCATATCCTGCTAGGAAATATCGTTTTATGGCTTTGAAATTGAAAGGGGATCCGGGATAGGTAAAATATCTCAGAACACAAAGGTTAGCTACACACCTACCTATACATGTGTATGTTATAAGCTCCGCTGAGTCCCTAGATTTGCAGGTCACACATGTGTGTAAATTTCAGTTTGCCACACCAATGCCAATATCCAATTCTATTAGTTAAAAAAAAATCAAACTCTTTTAGCTGGCGTATTGGCCATCGCCAATCATACGAGTAACTTCGGCTACTTTCCGTACCTTAACACCATGTTGCTTTGTACTCGTATATTGTTGGTTGTGTGTTATGAAAATGTATCCGCGTTACACGAACTTCGATGTTGTATAAATGAAACATTGACCCTATTGTCGGTGAAATTCATTTACAGTAATTTGTTCGCTTAGCATTTCGAGTGAATTGACAATGAGTCGTGGTGAATTTTTGAAGTTAAAATATTTTGAAAAGTCTTAACAAGGTCAATAAAATTAGGCCCCACTTAGATTTTGATTTATGTTTGCGTAATTTCATACATATAATGATTAAGCCAAATTGAAAGCCTTTATGACCTGTAGTCCCAAATGCGTTTCGCCCAGGTACTACAGTTGGGCTCATCAGTTAGATTAAATCAATTCGCATAAGTTCCTTTTTAAAACTACCAACTATGTTCAATCTTCGAAAGTATCGAGGAAGCAAATTCCAGAGGTGAATGGCGTAGATATAAAACTGTCGTTTTGACGTGAGGCAAGTGCTACGAGATATGGTGGTTCCTGATTACCGATTACATTGAAAAGAAGAATTAGTCTTCGAATTAAGCAAAACGTCAAACATCATACCATAAAGACTGGAGGAGAAACGTGATGCATGGTCATATCCCCTTAGACCGTAGACATATCTAACAATATTATTGAAAGCAAAGTTTATCTTTCTTCTACTAACCGAGTCACAATTACTATCAAAGGGCACGGTAGTGCCCAGCCAAGTTCTGGCACTACATCCTAACTTCACTACCAATTAAGCCAGGAACTTTAAACTCTCAGCATATGCTTAGCTCAAGTCGCCAAATTTTAATTCTTTAGCTTTAGTGGTTCCCGAGATATAAGACTGCAAAAATCGTAACTGACTGACTCACTCACTGACAGATCATCAAAATTATGAAGCACTTCCCGATATCGTAGAATCTTGTAATTTCGCACAACGGTAGGCCTTGTGCTATACACAAAGGAAAAAATTGAAAATTTAAGATTCTCCATTCGGGGGGCGTGCTACCCTCCCATTTTCATAGAATTGATATACATTATTTGGAGCACTTCTGGCCGTCATGGAATGATTACATTTGGTACAGGGGTTTGGCTCCAAGCGCAAGCAAAGCCAGCAGTTTAAAGGGCGTGGCAATCGCCCATTTGCACAGAATTGATACCAATTATAAGGAGCACATCTGATTGTTATAGAATGATGAAATTTGATAGAACGGTAAGGCTAGAGGTGAAAGGAAATTTAAAATTTAAAAATTTGAGATTTTTCATTCAGGGGGCGTGGCAGTTAATGATTACTGGCTTTAATTGTGTTCGTTTATTTGGCAAGTTTTCATTTCAAAATTGAGTAATTAGGTATTAAATGATAACTTGCCAAGTAAACGAACACAAATAAAGCCAGTAATCATTAAATAACAGATTTCTCTGATAATTTTGAGGTTCTTCCATATTACTCTACTTAAAATATTTGATATTTAACATTAATAAACTTAGAACTTGGCGTACTTTTAGATCTCACTATTTTTCACCGCTGACTTGTTACGCAAAGGTTTTTGTATATAGAAGAACTTGGCTACTTTTTTAATATTTATGTTTTTGGTGTGATATATTTCACAGCCATATGTCAAAATAGGCACAACTAGTGTCTTAGCCACCATTTTTTCGTACATTTACAGGAGTAAAATGCTGAGGTGTCCATAACATCATAACACCATAAGCTTTCCCAATAACTGAGTTTATATGAGAATTCCAAGTCAAGGTCGTATTCATAATATACATAATCTATATTGGTATTGTTGAGCTTTAAAGAAGGGAAGTTACTTATGTCGAAGACATTTTTGGAACTAACGATAGACTTCGATTTTGATGGATTGATACATGGTTCGTTATTTTTGCACTTCAGCGAAAGATGCTGGTGGTCTGAGTTTTTCTATGAGTCCAAGGGCACAACTTTTAAGCAATTGCAGATCATCCCCATACAGTGGTCTATTTCACCAACTTACAAATTGTAAATGACAAGTGTTTTTATTAACAAATTTGTAAAAAAATTGATTACTTCTGTTTCACGAGATAATTGTTTTACAAAATTGTAGTTGTAGATTACGAAGGTAAATTTGTAGAAATTTCATTATTTTCGTTGCACCAAAACTATTTTTTTTTCTTGTTTACAAATACAAATTTGTAAAACATAACTTTTTTTGTAAGTTTGTTTTTCACCAAATCAAATAACTTTACAATTTTGTTCAGTTTATGAAAATTTCTTACAATAGAAAGATTATGTGTAAATTTGATTACAATTTGTAATTTTCAATACGAATCTCGTTTCCTGTTTAAGAATATCGTTACGTCGAAGGCATAATAGCAGCACCGATAGAGATATAAGCCAGGATTTTAATAGAACAATAAAAATATATAGACCGCGAATTAACTATGAAATCTCAAATTCTTTTTTTTTCAATGAAAAGTTTCGGCTAAAAAGTGCTAAGGCAGAGGAAATAATAAGGCAAATTGGACTTCGCATGGCAAATCAGTCTGAAAAAAAAACTTTTCACTGACATCGATACACAGCAATTTCTAACAGCCTTACATAAGCTTGGAAATGGTAGACAATACCACGGGATCGTTAACATGCACGCAGACTCACTAACTTTAAGACTGTTTTTTATAGTATCAGAAAATTTGCCGAATAAAATATTTTTTTTTATCCCCAGTTAAACAGGCGATAAAAATGTTATTCTGTTTATTCATTTTTCTTTAATATTATCAGCAAGAGTATTAAGAAATTTGCGAAAAACAATTGTAGTTTACACCTTTGCAAATTAAACGGTGGAACGGCTTTTTATTGTATTTGTAAATTACAATTATAATTTCCCTTCATTATTTTCTTGTTCCCACAAATTGGTTGGAATTAAATTTGAAGTTTGTGAAACAGAAAATCATATCACAAATTTGTAAATCTAACTAACAACTACAAATTTGTAATTGTAATTTGGTGAAACAGGCCACTGGTGTTCACAGCAATGATCCAAAGAATGCCGAATGTCATTAATATATAGGGTAAACAGTAGTGGACCAAGGATGGATATTTGCGGAACCCTTCGCGTAAGCGAGACAAAGTCAGAACATTTGTTTTGTTAAGAAAAACTGTCTGTTTCCTGTCATTTAACTACGAACAAAGTAATGAAATAGCCGAGGAAGAGAATTTATAAAGTCTATACAGCTTGTTTAAAAGAATTGTATGGATTATAGTGTCAAATGCTTTAGAGAGACCTAAAAAAAATGACACATTATCTCTATCTAGTGCTTTTCTTACATCGTCCACAACATTTATAAGAGCAGCCATACAACTATGTTTACTGCGAAACCCTGACTGGTTTGGAATCAAGATATTATGTCTTAGAAAATTCCAAAGTCTTTTCATCGGAAGAAAGTTCATTTAGAAGAAGAAATTCGGCTTGCTCTAATTCAGCAGTTACATTCATAGGTAATTTAATAATACTCTTATTTATTTCATTAGGATATGAGTCACGATCAGAGTTTAGCTTTAGCTTACTCACTCCCACTTCACGAAGATTATTCCATAGTTTTTTACCACCAATGGAAGGCTGAAATTTATTACTGAAAATCTTAGCCTTGTTTGAGCGTATTTTGCGAACAACTTTATTGCGAATGACTCGAAAGCAACTACGATGATCATCAAGTTTAAAACGTTTCCATCTAGAGTATGCTTGATTCCTTTGATTTATTAAAATAAAGGATCTCGGGCGTAAGCCAAGACCGAGAGCTATTGGTGATAATTTAAGACTTTAAAGGATCATATCTATTGAAAAGAAATTCAAGGTTTGAGTTTAAAAATTCAATTTGATCATTAGGAGAGTGCATACCATATACTTCAAGACCAGTTTTGTTAATGTTCTTGAAGTCCCTAAATTGAATTGAGGATGAGATAATAGGATCATTGAAGTTAAACGTAAGATAAATTAAATCGTGTTTGGAGAATGCCAGCGCAGAAAGTTGGTCACAGAATAGAACTTTATCAATATCACTCACACAATAAATGAGTGGGTTCAGACTGATTGACAGGTAAGAGATTAAATGTACACATATTATTTACTAGAGAATTTTCAGCCAACAAATTGCAATTAATGTCTTCGCAAATAACTAAATTTGAAATAACTTAAAATGAGTTAAATGGATTTAAACTCAAATTACTATTAGGTATATATACGGTCCCCAAAAGTAATTTTGTATCTCCCCTTAGAAACTTCACAAATAAATATTCAAAAACACTTTCAGAATTCGATGAACAAATTTTTTTACAGACCAAACCGTCTTCAACATACATTGCCACACCCCCATCACTAACTTGCCTATTAGCACGAAATAATCTATAACCCTTTAAAGCATAGATGCTATTAGGAAAACTTAGGTTAAGCCAGCTTTCCGAAAAATAAAGAAATATAAGCCGGTAATTTATTTATTTTAAAATTACTATCTTGAATGTATATTTTTAAATACTAAAAATTGCCAAACCAACATTTTTCTTGGAAAAAACGGTTTAAAAATATATTTTGTTGTTTCTTTTTAGAACTCGAGATTTTAGCCAAACATGTAGATAATGACAATAATAGAAAACACTAAAACGTGGGTCCCGCAATTCCGCCTGTCTTTCCTAAGCGGCGATTTTCTTCAAACTTGCAACTTAAGCGTTTAAGGTATCTGTCATACAATTTATCTACCATATTAATTAACTTGAAAACGGCTCTAACGATTTTAATAAACAAACAATCTGCGCACTACTATACTTATAGTCTACTTTTGTTTACATATTTTTTACTTGTGATATATAGGTATATACTATAGGGAAAATTATGAATTTGTATAAAAATTCCAACTCGAGATTTTGATCAAACTTGACTTTACGATGATAGAAAAAAACAAAAAAAATGGATCCATCTGTCTGTCTGTCCTCGTGTCTATAGCCTAAGCGGTAGGATAGATTAGCTTCAAACTTGATACATAATATTTTTTCGGTGCCCACGGTTTTGTTTTCCATTTTGTTAAGACAAAAATAACGGCCATACATTTTTTTTTGGCCAAAATGAAAAATCTTATTCAATTTTGGTATGATCACATACTTGCTTTTTAAAACACTTTTTATATCATTTTAATGAGTTTGAATAACTTGAGTGTGCTACCAATAAGTTTTTCTCATGTGATGGGTAGTGCTTTGGCTTCTAAGCTGCTTGGACATGGTTCAATACACGCTGAAGGCACAAAAAGTTTTCCAATTAAAATGAAAAAGTAGACCAGCACCACTAGAGCAAAGGAATCTGATGATCGACCTAGGCAAGTCGTAAAATAGCTATAATTCCAACCAAAAATAATATGAGAAAAACTTGGTGGTAGCACATTCAAGTTGTTGTTGGTCATTCAAACTCATAAAACATTTTGTTTTTCGCAAAAACGACTCCAACGATTTTTATAAAGAAATCAGTTCACTAATGAAGGGAAAAGGTACTTTTTGTTATTTTTTTTCTGGAAAAAAATGTTTTTTTTTGGTACCTCTAGTTCACTTAATTGTTTTTAGAAAATATTAATGCAGAAGTCCCTAGCACACATTTTTTCAAAAAAAAAAATTATTTAAAACAAAAATGTATTTTCAAACTCAAAATTTCGAAAAAAAAATGTTCGAAATTTTGTATTTTATAGTTTTTTGATATTATATTTAATAGTTAAGAAAAACATTTTCCTAAAATAAAAACTAAATCTATTTCTCAAAAACGGCTACAAGAATTTTGATAAAAAAAAATGTGTGTGTTTTTAAACTAGTACAGTCCACTTTTAAGTAAAAAAATTGAAGTAAAAATCTTGCGTACTAATAAACTGTACTTCCAATGGAAACACTTTTTATATTTTCGACTTTCCCACTATCGAATGAACCGATTAAAATTATTTTTGATTGCAAATGCTTTCTTAAAGTGTTAATAAAATTGTATACCAAAATTTTCGAAAAATAATTTTGTGGATTTTTGAAAAATAGAGAATCTTTGGTACCCGTTCGTCACTACGGATTTGCTATGCCACTGAAACCTAATGCCATCATCTGCTGTATTCCCTACAAACAATTTCATTAAAATATGTTCAGTAGTTGAGGTGTGAAAGCGTTAACCTAAACACATACATTTTTACTATCAAACCTCTGCCATAAGAGACGTGCATTTTTCTGGGATAAGCAATACCACCCTACGCATCAAATTTCATCCAAATCGGTTAAGGCGTTGATGAGTAATTAATTGTTTAACAACCATCCCCATATTCATGTACCTACATATGTAATATTATTAAGATGAACACTTTTTATAAATTTTAAAACTATGTATTAATAAGCTTTTATGTTTGGTCTATTTTTGATTCCGCATTTACATATTCACTTCAATTTGATGCTATCCCATCAGAGATATAAATCAAATATCAATTTAATTAAGTGAAACGCACAAATTAATTTATAATCTAATTGAATAACATTAAAAAAGAACTCATAATGTATTATGTGTAGTTGAATGTGTCAATATTTGAAAAATAAGTGTAAAAATAACTCATAATTAAAGTGAAGTAAAGTGCTGTTTTTTTTTTCAATATCCAATAAAACATCTTTGCCACTTTAATTTGCTTTTAAAACAATCACTTATTGAATTTTTGGAAAAAAATTTAAATGATATCATTATTTGGTTTTATTGAAAATAATATATGGTTTGGACTCTAAGTATGTACAGTGTAAAGTGAAGTGAACTGACCGAAATCCTTAAACATCAAATATAAGAAGAGGACAAGGGCAGCGATGTTGTTACTCCAACAGGTCTAAAAATCAAACAAAATAAAAAAATAACGAGAAAATGACAAGAGATAATACAACAATGCCGCCTTAACTGTCGAAACCTCCCCGTCGTCGATTAATAAAATGAATTTTATGTTTGACTCATCTATTTTATACATTCGTTCACAATACTAAGGTTACGCACTTATGTCTGAACTAGTGCTGTCATGGTTGTAATAATATTTTTTATTTAATTTTTTTACTAGTCGACCCGTGGTCGCGTTGCTTCGCAAGCTTTTATTATTTTTTTTTTAATATGAGTAAAAGCATATCATATGCTCAATGAGTCTGACCGCAATTTCTACTATATTATTACCTAACAAAAAAATGTATTTAAGAACTAACATATGCTATCCGCAGGCCAAATAAAGATTTTTATGTTCTCACACTGAAACGGAAATAAAATGTACGACGGGATTGCACGTACTTGCTTTTATGTTCCATCACATCGTATGCAAAATATTCTTAATAGAAACGGTTAAATATTATTTTTATTCGTTTTTTATTGATATACAACATTTTGTAAATTCTTTAAATTCAAAAACGAAATTTCAGAAAAAATCATCCACTCATTTTCGAAATACTGAATTAATTTTTTTTTTCAAAATCCAAGAAAATATTTTTTTTTGAAAATGTTGGTATGCAGTATTATTATTAAAAAAATTGATCAAAATCCGAAGAGTCGTGTATGAGAAAGTCGAACATCAAAAAAATGGTTGTTAATAATAATAAAATATGTAAAATTATGTTTTCAACCAAAATGTAGACTATACCTACCTAAAGTAGTAGCACACACTTTTTTTTATCAAAATACTTAGAAACGTTTTCGAGATAATTAAGATTGTAGAAAAAATTGTGTGGCAAGTAGAGTTATTTATCGGTTGAAAAAAAAAACGATTAAAATTTTATTTGAGACAATCACCTAAAACACTTAAGTACCAAGTTTGAAGAAAATCGCTTCAGTCATTTAGGCTGTAGAGCGAAATTACGGGACATACTTTTTTGGTATTCTCTATCATCTCAATTTTAAATTTAATTAAAATCCCGAGTTCGATTGTTTTTTCTTAAAGCAAAACATGACCAATAGTACATACATATATCGCAAATAAAAATAGATATTCGAACATGCACAGTATATGTTAATTTTAAATATTTTTAATTTTAAAGCTTCTGGATATACAAAATTAACAATTTTATTATTTTCAGGAAGAAGTAAATACTGATTGGCGCAAAATTTTAGTCGATTTAGTAATATGGTAAATCATTTTTAGTATGATACTAGGCTAAAAAGAGGATTTTGCTAATTTTAAACCAGTTTAGTATCGTACTATTTTCTTAACATTTTACTAAAATTAAAATCACAAAATGGCTACTTTATTTTTTTAGTATCGTACTAAATCCATATGCTACTTTGACATTTACAAACGTCAAAAAGTTATGTTCGCTTACTTTTTTGCACTAATTTAGGCGTGTTTAGTTGTAGTTTATTAAGAATATAGATTTAGTATGATGCTAGTTAAAAAGTGATTAAAATTAGGAAAATATTAGTAAAGTGCTTTAGTATTAGCAAACTGTTAAGTATTGTCATGCTAAGCCCTTAACATCAGGCTGTTTATAATTTTGCGCCATTTTTTTTTAGTCCACTCCTGAAAGAGAGAAATAAAGTTGACTATGAGAAAAAAACACTTTCCCTAAGATTCTTTTCGACTGAAAAATTTTGGTCATTTGAAAAATTATTTTATATGATCTCAAATTATGCAGCAAAATTCATAGATTGTGCAATTACATAATTTTTTTAACTGAGTTTTTTAACTCTTTTAACTTTAAAGGTTCAGGTGACTCGGCAATAGAAGGAATGCTTTTTTTACATAAGCAGAACACGTGCTACTAAATTCCTCAGCCCATTTTGCCCTTTGAAAAAATTGAAAATTTTATCCATTTTTCCTGTAGGTATCTTTTATTTTTTGTTCGAATACGGAAACTGTGGTATATAATTAAAACCCCTTTACTCCCTAAAAACAGATTAAAAGACTTAAAATATTAATACGTGCTGTTCCTAGGTTAATCGATGAGCGAACAATTGAGTGGACAGAAATTCAGAAGCAATGTTGTCCCCATCTGGTTGAAAGTGTAGTGCTTATGAAAAAAAGCGCAGTAAAAACGTGTTAACAAAAAACAAATTCATTTAACAAATTTTTTAATCCATTAATTCACTTTCAAATATAACTACATATATATGCGTATAGGTATAATAAACTATATGTATACGCAACTCATAAAAAAGTTCTTATATAATAATAAATATTTATACTATTTACATCTTTACAAACAAGAATATACATTTAAGGATTAATTTTTATATAATGACTTGCATTTTGGTAATTGATTTTGTTCGGGGGCTCGAAAATTCCCTTTCTTTTTCAAGAGTTCTTTTGATTACCTAATTGCTTCAACCGGTAAATAATTCCAATTTTTCCTCAATCATCCTTTATTATATTTAAACTTGAGAAAAACCTCGCTGCAGTTGCACTGCTATGGGGCAAGCTATACAAAGTAAGCATGTAACTGCATACTTTTTCAAAAGCTGGCTTTTCAAAAAAATTGTTGGCTCTCAATAAATTAACACAAATTTTACAATCTCTTCTTTAAAATATATAAGATCAAGTTTGCAAAAAAATTTCATAACGTCTTACAAAAACTGTTTTGTAGATTTGCATATCAAATGTATTTTGGTGTTTTCGCTTTGAAAAATTGATATTCAAAATGAAATTGAAGAATATACATTTATTTTGGAAAGAGAAAATCAATATGATCTGTCAAACTGTGGATGACATACTGGCAGTGGATTGTGGAATTGACTATGCTGTGTTCTGGGTTTACAAAAATTTATTTGTTAAGATTGAAAACTAAAAATACACTATTCATTTTTAGGAATAAAAAAATGTCTGATGTATAAAAAGTGTAGTGTTTGGAGGAGCGTGCGTAGTGCTTGCTTGTGACAAGAAAGTGTATTAAAAACACAACAATTGTAGCAACGCTGTTCAGAAGCAAATGAAAATGCACACACAAGTGAACCGATAATGAAATTGAACAGAGCAGAAACCCAGTCATTCCGATTGAAGTTGTAATTATTTGTAAATACATTTCTTTCCCAGTTTATAAGTACCGTTAATAAATGATTTAGGGCTTTAAATTTGCATAACACTATATTTGTAGAAAAAATCTCATTTCTATAAAATATCATGCAAGTCTAAGAGCATAATTTAATATGTTGGTCAACTTCGACAAAAAAGCGTACGATTTTTGTTTAAGTTAATAATCTAATTCAACAAACATATTTAAAAAACAAAAAATAATCTAATGAAAATTATAAAACTAGTTTCAAGTAAATGGGTTGAATACTTTTCGAGATTACCTGTGACAAAGTTAATAATTGCTTCGTCTGTATATAATACATAGTAGAGATTACAGATTTGAGATTAAAGATAATGACATCAAATTGCTTTGACATTTATATTGTTATTAAATAGATACTCAATGTTGCGGGACACATCTTAACAACGGCTAAATTATTTTTACGTGTGCTTATTTCATAGAAAATTTCGTTGTCGTTTTTTTCGTGCAAAATTAAGATTTTGGGTGAGCATCTCATGCAATCAAATTATAGCAAGAAGTGCCCAGCCATGTATACCTCGTTTGATTCAGATTATTATTGTCCACAATAATCGATGACGCACACCGAACGAAACAGACTGATGTTATATAAGTTAATTTTCGGTAGGATACCGTGCGTCGAGTATTGCTAGTCCCACCAAGATCAACTGCCCATATGTAAATCTCAGACAAGAGATCCGTCGTGTCAAATGCCTCCGGCCATATCGCAAGATTTGATGGCGCCACAGACAACAAAAGTTTTAACAGTCAATATAGGAGAAGAAATCACAAATTTTGAGCCACCGATTTTGAGAGAAACAAATTTTAAGTCCCTAAAACCAACAGAAGTATGAATCACACTTTCAATATTCACCTTTCCAATGAACTTTCCGTAAAAATAAAGCCCAATTTTACTGATTTCTAACAAATTCACAATCACTTGAGCAAACTGTGTCTATACTAAGCCCATCAGTATTCTAGCTACCTAATACTAATATTAAAAATGTGCAACAAATTATTAAAGCGAAATAATTTTAAGTAAATATTATGTGTTAGACGAATTGTTATATAAGCTTCTCTTAAACTCAATTATATAAGTGCTTTAAAAAATTCAATAGAAATCATTTTCATTGCATAACATCCATAATTAAATTATTAACTGAACATCCCTTTCCCGAAAAAATAACATACAACTCTCTCACACACCGTTGAAACCTACAACCCATAATTTCATAAAGCTTCCATCTCTCCTGCCTGCATCCATTTCTGTTTCTACTGTTTCCCAAAATCGTTAAATATAGGGCATCCCTAGAATTCACGTAAATAATGTATGTATAGCCCAACAAGGCCTATGCAGTGCAGATAGATAGTACCTAACTAAATATTGAAAATTTTGCTATTTTCCGAATTTTCTGAATATAGGCGCAAAGTGAGCCAAAAAAGATCCAAGCCCAAGATACAAATACACACAGATACATTTGTACTCAATAAAGAAATTATTGTGTGCAAGAAATAACACAAATTTTGTTGCTGCTGCCGCTGCTGCTGATGATGCTGGAGTATAGGAGTTGAGGTGCTGCAAAGAAATAACAAAAAATGAACTTAATTTTTAAGGGGCTCTGCACAGGAGAGCCTCTGTGATATCTTGCGGTCAAAGCACTGACAACCGGTGTCACATGGTTGAGATGCTCTCCCGGAATTCCCTGTGATGCGGAAATTCTTAAAAACAAAATGCATGCTCATGCGCTTCCTATTCACCGGCTGTACTGTGTTAATCTATGGCATCGGCATGATTCTGATAGGTATAGGTAGGTACTACATACATAAGCTACCTTATATACTTTTAACTGTTGTTTTTTTATTTTACTTCGTATGCTTTGGCAAAAAGTGAAAAAGCTTCGTGGCTTGAAAATAGCTTTTGGAAGGTGATTATGATTATGAAGTAGATTTCAGAAAATTCGTGCTTTTTCCAATTTTCCAAAGAAAGCTTTAGCGAAAAGCAAACATATATAAGAGAATTGGAAAGAGAACAATTTGCATTCTCTTCATTAAGTTAATACTAAATACATTTTAATACTATTTGAATATTGAGTGTGGCAACACCTTTACCCACCGATTTGGCTAATTGAATGAGATTCAAAAATTTCAACTTAAAATGCTTTAACCTCACTTATTCCACAAAAAATCAGCAGGGTAAAATGTTAATACGAGTAGAACCATGGCTTGATACATTTTTACAATTATTCAGTAATTTTTTTAATAGAACGATTTAGGTAATGTAAGGCAAGTTTGGCATTTGGAAAAAAATCGAACTCGAGATTTTAATCAAACTTGACATTACGATCATAGAGAACACCAAAAAAATGGTTCCTGTCTGTGTGTATATAGATTGATCTTCTAAACGGCGTAAGCTTTTTTCCAAACTTGGTACTTAAGCATTTTACGTGATTTTTCTCAAATAGATTTTTGGATCATTGTTTTAACCCCAAAAATAACGGTACCTGCCATACAAACTTTTTTTTTGATATTCGACTTTCTCATGAACGGCTCCACAGATTTCGATTAAAATTTTATCAAATTAGGTTCTTCGAATTCGAAATAAGACTGGATACCAAATTTTTTGAGAAATAGTTTTTTGTTTTAATTTTTGAAAAAAAAAAAATATTTCTTTTTTTTTTTTGGAAAATTCAATATTTCGAAAATGGGAACACGATTTTTTTAAAATTAAGTTTTTAAATTTATATTGTTAAATGCTTATAATTGCCATACCAATATTTTGTTTATAAGAAAATTAAAAAAAATGTTGCTTATAAAAAAAAAATGAAGGAAATAACGACTAAATTTATATTTAGCTGGTTATACTAAAAATTAGGGTGACAACGAGACCGAGGCTAGTCTTAGACCAAGACGAAACTACTTTAAGAACACCCGAGACGAGAGTATTTTTGTACCGAAATTCGCCGAGAGTCTAGCTCATCACTGTACTCGGTGGTCTTTGCGGTCTCGGTGGTTTGGTTTAGGTTTTCGATAGAAGAAATATTTTGTATTTAAATATTTTTTAGTAATCAAATTTTAATTTTAATTTTTACTTGCGGTTATAGGTACTATAAAGCAAGTTATGCATTCGTAAAAGAAATCTAACAATCTAACATGACATTACTATCATAGAGAACACCAAAAAGTGGATCTCTCAATTCCGTGTGTCTGTTTATCTGTCTGTGTGTTTGTGTGTCCGTGTGTCTGTCTGTCTGTCTGTCCTCGAGTCTGCAGCCTAAACGGTTCGATGGATTTGCTTCAAACTTGGTACATATTGTTTTTTCGGTAATATGCCCAACGGTTTTTGTATTGTTTTTTAAGACGACAAATAACATTAGCTCGGATACATTTTTTGAGGAAAAAAATTGTTATTTTTGTACCATTTTTCTGGTTTTCAATTTTCTGAAAAATGGTTGATTTAATTTTTTACATTTTTTATGTAGACGCTTCTAAAAAGTCTAATCACTAATGTAAACGAAAGTTTAAAAAAACAAATGTTTGGCATTATAAAAAAAAACTTATTTTTTTGAAAACTCAAAATTTCAAAAGTTTCTTGACATCATATTTTTAATAGTTTGAAAAAAAACTATATTCCTATAAAAAACAAACTTCCATACAAATGTTAATAAATCTGCTAAACAAAATGTGTTTCTCATAAACGGTGCCACTAATTTTTATAAAAAAATGTGCGTGTTCCTAAATTAGTACAGTCCACTTTTAGTTAAAAAAATGTTTTATTTTACATACTTATTAATGGTACTTCCCATAGAACCACATTTTCATATTTTCGCCTTTCTCACTATGTATGGACTGATTAAAATTATTTTTTATGCAAATGATCCCTTAAAGAATTAAAAAAACTGCAAAGTTTTCCAAAAAAAGTTTTTCGATTTTTGAAAAATAAATACATTTTTTTTTTGAAAAAAAAAAAACGATTTTGTTGAAATTTGAATTTAACATAAACATACATATATTAATAATATCTTTGTATGTTTTTAAAATTTTATGCATACAAAATTATTTAAGAAAAAAACGCTCCAACGATTTTTGAATTTTTTTGCCATATTCTAATTTATCCAGGAATCAAGTGGCATCTTGGTTTTCCCCCAAACTATATCAAGTAAGCAATATGAAAGTATTTTATTAAGTGTATTATCTATTAATGGCTGCCTTATTATATTTCCTTTTTACGTCAAAGAAAACTACATACAATTTAGGCCCCCATATATTTATGTATCTTTAAAATCACATGAATTGCATGTATAGATATTGTACCTTAATTTTAAATATTTATGTTATTTTGGAAAACTTTTCCTTCGGCTATTTTGGACACAATAATTTTATTAATGAAACACAACTAGTTACATTAAATTTTCCCGAAGTTTCGACAGGGATTAATGTCTTCTTCAGGGGGAACTTTTTATTACATACAAAAAAGAAAATAAGCAATAAACAATTTTATACAACAAAGAAAAAAAAACAATTAAAAAATTAAGAATATACTTAATTTTAATCATTCATTTTAATTTTACAAACAATGTAAAATTTTGAGTGAGACTTTAATTGTTTTTTTTTTTGTTGTATAAAATTGTTTATTGCTTATTTTCTTCTTTGTTTGCAATAAAAAGTTCCCCTGAAGAAGGCAGCTATCCCTGTCGAAACGTCGGGAAAATTTAGTGTAACTAGTTTTGTTTCATTAATAAAATTATTGTGACCAAAATAGCCGAAGGAAAAGTTTTCCAAAATAACATAAATATCAACTAAAATTGGTCAATAATTTAAAAATTCATACTAAATTTTAAAGTTATATGCATATATATACTTCCCCCGGCTGTAAATCCTTCATTTTTATTATTATTGTAGATATTTAAATACCTAGGTTTTATCCATGTATGTAGGTGCACATTTCTCTCCTAACTTACATAATTAAAATCCATAACCTAGACTTAAATATACATACATATGTAAGTGCCTATGTAAATATTCTTTGAATTATCCATTACACAATTCACTATATGTACTAAGAATCAAGGTGAGCTTACCTACATACATCTGCTTTAAACTTGCAAAGGATAACAAGACTACCTACCTACTAAGCAACGTCATTGTTGAGCTACATTAAAGTTTTTGGGTACAAGATACCATCATTTTGTTTGTACCAAAAATGGTAAGTTTTAAATATCTCGAAAACGGATCTAATGATTTTGATAAATTTAAATTTAGTGCACAAGTTTTAATATAGTCTACATTTTTGTCCAAATACTTAAAATGTTACTAACAGTACCTGCGATAACATAGTTTTTTTTTTTAAATTCTTGACTTTCTCATAAATTTTGCAATGGATGTCGATTAAAACGTTTTTAGATAATTAAATTCAAGATATTTCAATAAAAAAATATTTGTTTTTGATTTTGAAACACAATTATTTTTTTTTTGAAAATTCAATATTTCGAAAAACGCTGGAGGATTTTTTTTTAATTTAATATTTTAAATACTTTAAAAAAAAATAAAGAAATTTGATATAAGAGGTGTTATTTTGAATAGCCCGCTATTTCGGTAGCTGTCACTTTTGAAGCTGTCATTTTTTGACATTTGTCAAGTAGAAACTACGCTATTAATAAAAATGGAACGATACACGCTTCAACAATGCATTGAAATTATTAAAATTCACTATAAAAATGGTGAAAATTTGGCAGAGACGGTTCGTAAAACTAAAACATTTTTGGGTCGTCGTGAAGCACCTTGTCGGACCGCAATTCATAAATTGGTGGACAAATTCGAGCTGTTGGGACAAGTTAGTGATGTGAAGAATAAAACCCGTGCACGTCGCTCAAGAACAACTGAGAATATTGCTGTTGTAGCCCAAAGTGTTGAAGAAAACCCAGGTTTGTCTATTCCTCGTCGTTCTTTGGAATTAGGCATTCCACAAACGTCATTACACCGTATTTTGCATAAAGACTTGGGTCTTAAGGCTTATAAAGTTCAGTTAACACAAGAACTCAAGCCGGCTGATCATCAACAACGTCGTGTCTTTGCTGATTGGGTCCTTGAAATGCATGAAAATGAACCGGAATTTCATCGAAAAATCATCTTGACTGATGAGGCCCATTTCCACCTCGGAGGCTACGTCAACAAGCAAAACTGTCGCATCTGGGGCTCGGAAAACCCAAGAGTTATTGTTGAAAAGCCTCTCCATCCTCAACGCGTGACTGTTTGGTGCGGTTTATGGTCCCGCGGGGTCATTGGACCTTACTTTTTCGAAAATGAGGCTGGAGCAACAGTTACGGTCAATGGATTGCGCTATCGAGAGATGATTAATGATTTTTTATGGCCTGAATTGGATGGTATTGATCTGGACAACGTTTACTTTCAACAAGACGGCGCTACGTGCCATACAAGCAATGAAACCATCGATCTTTTACGGGAAAAGTTTCCGGGCCGTGTTATCTCTCGAAGAGGTGATCACAATTGGCCACCGAGATCTTGTGATTTAACACCTTGCGACTTCTTCCTTTGGGGCCACGTGAAAGATAAGGTCTACGCCAACAGCCCAGCGTCGATTCAAGACCTCAAAGATGAAATTCGTGAGGCTATCGAGGACATAGGGCAGCCACTTTGCGATTTGGTTATGGAAAATTTCATGAAAAGGATATGGTCCTGTAAGCGTGGTCTTGGCGGCCATTTGGCTGATATTGTGTTCCATTATTAACGGCATACCTTCTTCTTTATAATGAAATAAACATCCGATCATTTATCTCCAAAAATGCCATTTTTCTTTGAATATCAAAATAACACCTCTTATTGGAAAACCCTTTATGTAGCAACAACGTAAATAAAACCGACTTTAAAAATATACATATACTAGCAGATACCCTTGCGATGCTAAGGACCCACGAGAATCTAATGAAATCATCTATCCACCTACAAAATTTCATTCAAAACCCTTCAGTCGTTGAATGTGGGCACAAACGACGAACATGCTCGCCTAGCATGCTCGCGCTCGCAGTGCTCTTCTTGTATGTGTGCTGGTTCGCGAGCCGCTTGCTGTTGGCCAAAAATTTAGATTTTGTCGTGTTCGTTGGCTTCGATGTTCGCCGTGTATGGTGATGTTCGCGAACAAAGCGAAGATTTAATATTGGATTCAATAGGTAAGAACTCCAAAAATTAAGTTGGGAAAAATAAATCATGGCTAATTTTCCAGCCGCTTACCAAATTTCATTAAAATCCATTTAATGGTTGAGGCATGAATGCGGAACAAACAACTAAGTATATATTTTGTTCATATATAAGCCTCGCCCATATAAGCATAGGAACTGTTCGGTTCCATTTTTCGGGATAAAAATGACCTATGTGAAATTCGAGTATGTGTGTGTCCATGTGTCAAATTGTATCCAGATCCGTTCAGCCGTCCCGGAGTTATTGAGCAAACATCCATCCATTCATCCATCCATCCATCCATCCAAACATTTATAATATAAGTAAGATACATAGACGTTTCTGATTTTGAATGAAATGATTACAGAAATACCTCTGTAATAAATTTTTCGATCCCAAACGTATTTTGTGCCCCACTGTATAACGGAGATAGCATTATGATTTATTTGATAATTCTGCAAAAAAATAGGCTCTAGGTATCATTGAGTTCTACTAAAATACTGTAAGTCCCTATCAAGTTCAAATGAAAAAGGCCAAATCTTATCAACAAACAATTTTAAATATAACTTCAGGTATGGATGAGGGGGCGTATACTCACTTTTTTTCTCTTTAAAATCAAAACAAATAAACAAAAATATTATTTAATACTTCACTTGAACCCAACTCAATGCTTATCATTTCTATATCATTGAATTCGCTCGAAAACAAAAAGAGAGCACCCTGGTCCTTATCAACAACCTAGTTCAAGAATTTTCAGTCTGTACGTCATCAATTTTACAAAGAGCATATAAAACAGACAAGTAGCAAAAACCAAAATAAAAAAAAAAATAAAAATCTCTCTAGTTTCTTCGCTCTCCATGACACATATTTTAATTTGGCATCAAGGACCTTTGCAGAAATTCCTTCACAACACAAATGCAATAAAGCCACTGTTGAGGGCCATTCTGCAAATAATACACACTGCTATATGCCCTATGCCTTATGCCTTCCGATGTTTGATGATGTGGTGGTGGTAAGTTCTTCAACGGTTAATGGTTGTTGTCTGCCTATCTGTCTGCTGCCACTGTTAGCCAAGTCTGCATGAAACGGTGTGAATGCCTTCTGCAGACCAGCCGCAATCTCACAAGCACACTATCGCTTATTACTCTTGGGGTGGTTCTCTCTCTCTCTCTCTCTCTCTTAAGTGTATGGCGTGTTGCATGCAACTTCCGTGTTTGTCCGTTGTTCTCTATGTCAGTCTACACTCTGCAATATCTGCACGGTGCACTATCAAACTTATGTTATAATTTTAACAAACAGCGGGGATAAGAGTGCATTAAAAAAAAAGAGGGACTCACTGAAACTACTATAATGATGACGACAGCATAATAGAGCGTAATATTTCCAACAACTATAGAGGCGCTTTTCTTTCGTGTGGGAAATTGTGAAAAGTCGCGTGCCACATTCAAGTGTTCGTGTGGATTTCCTCCCCAAAAATTATCTCTCGTGCTCGTCGTTGCCATTGTGTGCGTGTATGTGGCAATCTTCAAAAGACAACAACTACTATCTATGATGAAAGTATTACTCGTTCTGTTCGATTCTGTATGGCTCGTCGTTCGTTGATGTTGTCTTCGCGCGCTCTCTCATTTTCTCAGGTTCGACCAAGGAATATAGTTTTTCATTATTTTTTTTTTCTTTTATAATTTCCCCCATTTTCCCGTAAGCCATCACTATGCTACAATACCACCAACTCTTGTGCCATCGTACTAAGGTACAGTAGCACAGTTTTCGTTTGTTTTTCCGCGTGTTCGCACACGTAAAGGTTTGTGTTATTCAGGGGTTGACCGAGCTCTAAGCTCTGAGAGCTGTTAGAGCACTCTGATGGATTGCATGAGTTGTACGGAAAAAAAATCAAACAACAAAAAAAAAAAGTGCTGTGCTATTCCTTGTGCTGCTTTTGCTGCTTCCTGCATTGCTGCTCTTGCTCCTGACCATAAACGAACAGTTTAGATTGTGGTGTGCATAAAATTGTCCTGTGGGATGTTATAGTCGCGTTTTGTTTTTCGCCGATAAACGTGCATCTAGAAATTGAGTTCCGTCTGAACTTAATTCTTATCTCCATTTCAAAACATTTAACTTAAACATTTTTCTCTAACGGTGAATAATTTTGAAAAAATCAAGAAAATAAAATATTTTAAATCAGTGACCGTTAAAACCATGTCATCAAATCATTAACAACGTGTCATATACGCTGCAATGAGTATCAATCAACGCGACAAGCATCAGTGACATTAATGAAAACATTGATTATTGTTTATTTCTACGAGAAAAATATAATAAAAAAAAATGTTGTTAACAATGTTGTTAATGTGGCCGCAAGTGAGTGACAGTCAAATATAAGCAAAAAAAATGGAAATGCAAATCCAATTCGAAATTAAGTTAAATGCCATTTTGAAAAGTGTCGCCAGTGCAATGGTTAGCGGAGCAGTTTGCATGGCGCTACTGTCGTCGTGGTCTTGTTAACAAAAAATTGACCAATATTCAAAACGGTTAAATTTGTAGAGTCTCTGCATTTATATATGCACACTCTGTAACGTTCCAAGGATGACTTCGACGACGACGACGACGACAACGACGGTGAGAATAATGACGATATTGTTAATGTATTGTTGTCCTACTTTGAGTTTGAGTGCAAAGGGAATAATGATGCATACACAATACTATAATGCAACTATACTGACAGACAATAGCATGTGTGAATAATTACGAAAAAGGATACAAAAGTCAGTTAACAACAACACTCTGTTTAAGGGGGAAAAAATAAGAAATTATATATTAACCGCATGAGTTGTTCAAAAAGATTTTTTTTTGAAATTCAAACATTTATATATTATAAATGACCGTTACGTAATAATTACCTATATTTGTGTATACATATATATGCACATAGGCTTGGGGATGAAATAAAGACCTGACAGGGTGCAATTTCCTGTGCAGTGCGATTGGTGAAACTATATACAAAAAAAAAAACTTAATCGATTTAGATTGAAATTTTTGTTAGAAGTTTTTTTTTTATTTATTTTAAATTTTTAAAAATTAAAATGTATATACATAAATTTGTGTATGACACGACTGCAATGAGAGAAAATAAAGGAAAAGGATAATTTTATTTGGGAGTGTGAATAAAAAAGGAAATACAAAAAAAAATCGGGAAAAGAGAAAATGGATACAAGGGAAATGCGGCTACCGAAGCTACTGCTGCTGCAACCGAAACTCTGCAACTTCATACAAAATATAACGGAAAACGGAAACAGGATTTTAGTGCTTCAATAATGGTGACGCAATCGATATAAGAATTCGTTTTTTTCTCTCGTCCCGTTCAATTGTTGTTCTAAAAAATCGCTTTTATATTATTTCTTTTTTTTCCCCAATTCAAGTGATGTACAAATATAAAAGATAATAATAATACAAATTTAATTTAAAATTAAAAAAAAATTGTAGAACGGTTTCAATGGTGAAAACGTGAAAGTGGAATTACAGTGAGAATTTAAATCGATCGCGGAAAAGCAAATTACATTTTTTTTCAATTTATTTTTTTTTAGATACAATATTATTGTAAAAACTTAACATAAAAGATTATAAAGAAAATTAAGAAAAAAATATTCTGAAAGCAAGAAAGTTAATCAAATCAAAAAAAAAAATACAAAATGACGAAGAAATGTTGCAAGTGAGATATAAACGGCATAAAAGAATGTTGTTGTCTTTTTTTTATAAAATGGTTTGTCTCAATGATGGAAGATTGTGAAAGAGTGAGCAACAAATAAATTGTGAAAATTGACTTGGAAGTATACAAATTTTCAATAAAACATTTGGATTTACGTTTAAACTATGAGAGATTGAAATACGAAGGTGAGTGATATTGATTTTTTTTGTCTATAAAACCAAAAAAAAAAAAACACGATACCCCTACCCTACAAAAAAAAAGACAGATGGATAATGCTTAAATTGAATTAATCATTCTGTCTGTCTGTCGGTTTTATTTCTAGAAATGTCAACAAATCAAAAGATCTCTTAACGCAATCTCATCTTCAATGTATCTATTGTCTTTATTCAGCATCAATCTTGTGCTGTTTATAAATGTATTTAGGTACAGTTTTTTTTTATTTGAGATCTCATCTTGTTTTTATTGGAAAGAAAATCTTACAATTCTGGGATGAAAGAAAGAAATTAAAATAGGGAACTAGAGGGATTAAATAATGTGATGTGTGCGCTAATGGCCTGCAATACCGATCATCGGCTGTGTTTATGCTCATAAATTAATTTTTATGGCCATTGTGGTTTTTTTTGAAGGAATCATCACTTTGGGCGTTTACAATTAAAAATATTTATTAATAAGCCATGAAGGAGAAGTGTGATCTTGTGGTAAAATGTCTTTTAGAATGAGTTGTTATATTATTTCTTAAAAAATATTTGTTTTTGCCTTCGATAAGATAATTCGGTAGTATAGTAGATCCAAAATGGTCAAAACTATAATTAGTAACAAGATTTTTACCATATTTAAAAGAAAATAGAACTCGACAGGAATTTTATAAATTAAATAAATAAATATTTAAGGAAAAGTTTCTCGGTTTCAAAAAAAAAATTAATTGACAATTAGCAAGAAGTGCTTTCCTTTTTCCAGCCCATTTAAAAATAATTTAACCTGCGTTTCCATCAAGTTTTGGATATTTTCATGTAAATTTGGAAAAAGTGGTCAATTTTTCTTAAAAAAAATATTGTTTCCGCATTAGATTCTGATAATCTGAAATGTTTTTTAAACTTTAGAAAACTTTGGGAAGTTTGAAACGGCTCCCGGAAATTACGCCAGAATTTTTTTTTGGAAAAAACACCAGAGAATTCTTCATATAAAGATTGATAAGATATATTTATCTCTAAATTTCTGTCAATTTTTCCAATTCCTAGAAAAAAATGGCGACAAAAAAATTGGTAAAATAGCCAGAAAAGAATTCGGGCTTGTGTGAAGTGTTTTTTTTTGCAATTATGTTCACGACATACAATAACCTCGGCGCGTAAGAGGGTATGCTCCTTTGGAATGAGTATAAGTTTGCTGCATGTTGTGGGTACAAATTTAAGTACAAGCAAATTTTTTTTGGATTTGAAGTTTTCTTTTTAAAAACACACCAAATCCTATATTGTGTCTAGCTCGGGGGTAAGTGCCGAGTTTTTGTACACCGTGGACCTAACTGCAAAAAACCTTTCACACAAGCACGAATTTTTTTCTAGCATTTTAAGACTTATTGTTTACATTTGAAATCTATTATATGTTTTGAATAAAGATTTCACAATATGTTATGTGGCCCAGCCCCGACCGGACGACCAACCCGCCCACTTCGTCTTGTTTAAAAATACCTTAAAACATTTTATGGCCTTTCTTCTAAAACTTTATTTGGTAATTAGGCCAGAATACAAAAATTTTCTGGCTTAATTTCCCACACCTATCTGGCATAATTTCCAATATTTCTGACTTATTTTCCAAAAAAAAATTCTGGCGCAATTTGCTCTGGCGTAGTTTCTGGGAGCCGTCTTAGAAATATTTAAATACAATTAAGTGAAGTTAGCCAATATGTAAAGTTATACATATTGTCTAAGAGTTCCATGTTTGACGAACTTAATACAAGTTAATACCAATTTGACCATCAATACATTTTCAATCTAGTTTTTTTTTCAAGATTTAAATTGCTGAAGCTGTATTCGATGATCACATTATATCACCCTATACAGCAGATTTAATATGACTTTTATGAATTTCCCAAATGGGATCCCATGCCTGTAAGGCATTATTAAAATGGAGATGTACATAACATAAAGTTTTGTAAATCCTAATTCAATTTAATAGTAATTTACTGTTCTAAATAAGAGGTCAAGCTAACACGCAAGTCCTTGAACCTAGAGATGTGATAGAGTTTCTGCTGGGAGACGAAATAATCAAAATCATTTGAAGCTTGCCCTATTGAGAGAATAATGGTTGATATTTAACATGTTTGAGAGAAAGGCTGTTTTTTCACACTAAATTATAAAGATATCCTTATTGTCCTCCAAGACAATTGGGTTTAAATTGTCTTTAAATTTTGTATACTTTTTTATAATCAGCAAATATTGGGATCTCTGTAAAGTGTGTACAATCATCAAGGTGCCTTTCTTGAGATATAGCATACTTTTGACAGTGAATAAGTTTGAAAGGCAGTTTCTGAATTTTTGTCTTAAATGATCAATTTTCAAGGCAGACAATTGGAATGACCATTTTCAACGACGGACGAGCAAAATATTAGGATATTACTCTATTATACAGTGTATCGGTTTTATTTTTTAAACTTGTTTGAAGGATTTTCTAATAAGAGCGGGTTGATATTTTATTAAATTAATTAATATGAGTGAGGTAATGTTGCATTATCTATTTTAATGTGTGTTTTTTGAGAATTTGAGAAGAAATATTGTTCGAATTAATTTCTTATAACAATAATCTGGTAGATAATTTCATAACATTGCATATATTTTTTTTAAATATGATTTCCGGGATATGTCCGCCACGGCTACGATTTACATGGTCCATTCCACCAGTCCAATTTTGATTACTTTTTCTAATAAATCTAACCGTGTGGCGTCAATGGTGGCTTGAATATTGGCTTCCAATGCTTCAAGAGTAATTGTTTTATCGGCATAAACGAATGACTTAACATATCCCCATAAAAAGTAGTTGAGAGGCGTTAAGTCGCAGGGACCAGTTAACAGGACGCCACTTTTGGAAATAAAGCTGTCATCATATTGTTTTGCAATAAATCTATAGTTAAGCGCGCTGTATGGCAAGTTGCGCCATCTTGTTGGAACCCAATGTCTTGGAAGCTTGGCTGATTAATTTTTGGAAACAAAAAATAATTCAGTATGGCTCTATAGCTCTCGGCATTCACTGTAACGGCAGCTCATTCCTCAACGTGTAAGCCGCACCAAACAGTAGATTTTAATGGATGTATTGACGATTCGTTAATGGGTTGAAGATTATCTTCGCTCCATATACGGCAATTTTACTTATTGACGAATCGATTTAACCAGAAATAAACTTCTTCACTAAACACAATTCTTCTTTCAAAAAGATTTCCATAATTTGGAAGGTTATTCCGGCGTTAAACGATTCATGATGAATTGCCAAACCTTACTGAACAGAAATATCAAAAAAAAATTTGACATTCTCAATTGTCAAACCATAAACAACAACCATCATGCAGCTAAAAAAAACACCCATTATTTAAAACGCACTTGATGCCATTTTGTCTAGGTAGAATATCACACGGTTATAATATCTGTTATGTATTGGGACGACAGGTCCAATTTTGAATAACTCTGCCGCATAGATCTGGCTGAATATGATTGATGTTCTAGGTTATGTTGCCTTCAAGGGGCATACTTAGATAGCAATTTGTTGGCATTGAGCAGTAATTTCAGAAAAGTACCAGAAGACTAAGAAATTATACGTACTAGCCAATCACTCAGGCATGATGATCATTGTGAGCAACAGATATTGGTTATAAAGTGTTGACCTTTTGCAGTTTTTGAAGAAGTACAAACTAAAGACACCACCCTCAAACACGCTGGCATCTAAATCCGCTCTAAGCAGTTACTTTTTCTGGGTACATATCAGTTACAGTGGACAAATTCTCGTAGCCATGAATCTAGAATTTTAATTCCATGCGTTTTTGTGTGCGATATACGGGCACCCCTTGATTGGACAAACAAGAATATCAGCCATTATGAATTAAACCTGTTTTTTTTTTATAATTTAAAAACAGAAACAAAGCAGAACAATATTTGTCTGGCGCGTGCCACAAAATAACTGTCCATGTTTATTTAATGTCTGTATCTGTGATGCTTTACTGTATTTTATATCTTCGTATTTATTTTAAATTTGGTAATAAATTCCATGTGACTTGTAGGGGCAACAAATATTTAAGTATTTCACAAAATATTGACTTTTTGAAAAAAGCTGATACCGAGTTCTGTTAATCAACTTGCATCACCACCTTAGTGTTGATGCTATTAAAAAAAACATAAACTAATGAAATTATTGAAATGAAATTGAGTATTTTTGTTGCGTCCTGAAGGAGTACTATATTAGCATTTTGCCTGATAAATTTTGCATGCAAAATTTGGTTGTAGCATTATTTTTTTTTCATATTCTGCTGGATTTTTTTTATCAGGTAATTTGGTTTTAGCAGCAACTATAGCAGGAATTCATATTGCTCATAGCTAAAATAAAATATTTTCTTAAAAATAAAAAATTCTCACCGACTCTTATTCCAGATCAATTTGTACACCCAAACTTTCAAACGACGCGACGCGAAGACTTCAATTTGAGAAGTCTAAATTTTTGTTGCCGTTTTTCCTGGAGCCAGAAAACTGCATTCATCTTCATGTTTTAAATATCTATATTTGTTTAAAATACAACATACTTAAGCAAAGAACCTACAAAATAAGTTCAAACTCGTCTTTTTAAACGTCATAGTTCTAATTAAAGCTTTTTTAGAGTTAGCAGGAATCTTAGCAGTTTTTTTTTTTCGAAAATTAATTTAGAGTTTTTTTGAAGATAAGCTGGATGAGAAACTTTCCATTTGTCACATTGATTATTATAAAAAAAATTTATTTAAGTTGTTCAAAATGTCAGAAAATTTAAATTATCCTATTTCCGATTGGTGTATAAGATATAAACGAATTTAGTTATAAAAGGTTTAAGTCGCAACATTCTGTCTTCGGGCAGTCAATAAAACTGTAAATCGCGAGAAAGTGAAGTCATTTTTAGGCAAGGTAAATTCACTTTTTGTGATTTTAACATAATAGGGATTTATCCAATAATCCACACCCTGACTAAAGATGATTTTTCGGCAAAAAAAAAATGTTTATAATTTGGACATGCATTTTACTCATTTAACTTTGGCATCCGAATCAGTTTGTGAATATAAATAAATACATTTGACAGACGCCGGCGCGTCCTTGAAAATAAAGATGTTATCAACATAATATTGAAAAATGCCTAATCCATTCTCCATTCTCTGTTAAAAATAGGAAATTTGCGACATTAAATTACGACTTCAAATTGAATATAGTGAATAAATTAGGTCGAAATTTTATCCTACAAATGAGAAATGTGGGAGGTCCAGTCAGATGAAAAATATGTGTCCTATGTACTGCAATGCTACAATTTTTAAAGCCATATAAAAAGGCCTAAGATAATAACTTTTATAAAGTTTAAGTAAAGTTGTATTAAGTCATAGGTGACAATTTATATATATTTCTTTTAAGCATATATATGGTCAACATTTGGGAGTTTTTTTTTTTGAAAGAAAAAAAAAACAACCAAGGCTTAGAAAAAGGCATTTTTTGTCACTATTCTTTCGAACATAAAAAGCAATGAATAACATGTGTCGAAAATATGGTCCAAGACTGCTTATAACACACCATATTTTGAAATGTATCTATACACAAATAAATTCATACAAAAAATAATAATAATTAGTAACATATCTAATTGCTAATATATTCATACAAATTTTGTTGGAATTTTCAAAACAGCTTTGTACATCATCATTTTAGAACTCCCCTTAATAAAAATCTATCTTAATAAAATGTTTGACAAGACTTTTCATTTGTCACTTCATTAAATTAATATTACCATATTTGTTACTTTAAAAATTAAAAAAAACTAACATTTAAACATTCAAACAAATTCAAGATTAACAAATTTATTTATGTTGTTTTCTGTGGTGTTAAGTAATAACCATAATTCAGCAAACACAAAAATAAAACAAATGGTTTTTAAAACTCCACAACATCCAATGCATCTTTCTTTTTTTCCATTTTTTTTGTTGGGTTTGTTTATAATAAAATAACAGGTGGCTATTTTGAAAATATACAACATACATAATATATTAACATAGTTTTCCTTTTTATTGTTACATTCATTCATTAGAAAATTTAAGTATCCAGATGGGCACTTAAGTTCTTTTTGATAATATTTTTAGACGTCAAGTTGGCGTCTGATAGTCATATCTTTGTTATATTTTTTTTAAGTGTGTAAATAAAATACGTGTCTTGGTCGCATGCTCGTGTTGTATTGGAAGTTTAAAGGCTACACATGGACAAAATTAAAAATAATTTAAAATAAAGTAAAATAAAATAAAATACAATAAAATAAAATAAAATAAAATAAATAAAATAAAATAAAATTAAGTAAAAAAAAATAAAATAAATACAACAAAATAAATGTTGTAACTTTTAAGGTTTTCTCGGTTGTTTACATATGCCATATTTAGTCTTTAGGATAGCCGCCTTATAACTATTTAGTATTAAGCGAGTTCAATTCTGTACTCACCCCGAACGTTTCGCTAAGAATTACATCGAGCATGGTCACCGGGAAACTGCCAAAGAGATGTTAAGAGCGATTTTGGCTACGCAGGTTGTAACGTTGCGCCAAAGGTCCTGTCTCTTCCTGATGTTGTTGTTGGTTTGCAAGTTGGGAGCAAACTATGCTATCTGTATCCACGTTGGTGTGTAGCGGCAATTGGATCGACCTTGTGGTATTGATTATGGGATCCCATGTTTTCGAAAACTTGAAACTGTCGTCAAGATTGAAATTATGGTGTGGTTTAATTTCAATCGCTTCGCGCACCAGACAAGGGATATAATGAGGTATGTTGGCTAGAACCTTAGTTTTTTCGAAGTGGATCCAGGGGTGTTCATCTGGATGGTCGAGGATGTGCTCACATATGGCGGACTTCTCCCTTTGGTTTTTGGTAACCGCGCTGATGTGTTCTTTTAAACGTATGGCAATGCCTCTCAGTTTGTCCTACATATAAATTTTAACGTACAAAAATTAAAAAAAAACATGGTAGAAATACTTTATGAAAATAAGATAGTTACCCTATCTAGAGAATGTACCTCATATTTTAAGACTTTGACGAGCAAGATCACCAACACCATGTGTTATGTTTTATTATTAAAGAAAAGTAGGTTCTAAAATAATTTTCAATTTTCTCGTTTTGATGGTTTAAAAAATTATTTTCTAAAAATATTCTGCATTTAAAATCAAGAACGAAATAAAACCATAAAAAGATCTAAGACTTGCCGAGACTCTATACTGAATCGATTATGACATCAATAATGTAATGAAATTTTAAGAAAACCGAAGAATCTCATCTGGAGGACATTTCTATTCTTATCTTTGATTTTAACAAATATTTATTTTAAATCCAATTTTTAACCTCGAATAAATATTAATCTCAATTTTATCAAAACCGACTCATATAAGATGCGATTACACGTTATTATATTTTATTAGCATAACCACAAAATATCTTTTTTTTTCTTTGACTCTAGGATAGATATTCATAATAAAATAAATTGCAATACGGAATCGTGTATTTAAATTTTTTTCTTATTTTGTTTGTCTTTAAAATATTCAGTTTTTTTTTCGAAATACTTGTGTCGCTAATTTAGAAAAAAATTGTTCAACTACTAACGTAGTATTATTGACTTTTTAAAACCAAATTGTACCAAAACAAGCTTGATTGAACTTTACAATATGCATATTTGTGAAAAAAAAATAAACATTGGTTTTGTCTTGAAGAAAAGCTAGCTTCGAAAAAATCAATAAAACCGCCGTATTAGTAAAAAATACAAATATTAAGTAATTTTTAAAAATAAACTAAATTTAATCAACACATGACAATGTCGATTTGGTGCCCTTTCGGGAACCACATAGAAATATTTCGACTCAATTAAAGCAAAACTATTTCTTCATACACTCTATCTCGGTGTATAAAATTTTTCAACAAAAAATGATGAAGATGCACATTTTTGATAAAATAAGAAGTTTTATAATTTTTAAAAAAAAAAGTGAATAAAATTATACGGATCCTTTCCTTCGTTCTGACTGAGGTTCTTCAACGTTTGGGGCAATGCTTAAAAAACTTTATCTTTCAAGTAAGCCTTCAGCCAAAAAAAACTACATTATCTCTCAGAACCATGAAATGAGCAAGTACATAATACTTCACTGAAATTGGTAATGAAAATTCTTACTGTGTTCTATATAGCCCACTAAATATCCCTGAATATCATCTAAATTAGTCTCACCACTCAATTCCTCACTCAATTCAATCGACGCTCAAGGAATTTTTCCAGAATTTCCAGAATTTCCAGATCGCGATAATACAGTTGACATCGGCTGGATGGATTTTCTTAGCGTTTTTTTTAAGACCAAAAATAACGGTATCTCCAAAAATATTTTTACAAAAAAGTTAAATATTATTTTTCACAAAAACACCAGTTAATTAATGAATGCCAAATTTAAGTTTTCAAAATTTTCAAAAAGAAACATTTTATTGGTTTTCGATTTTCTGGAAAACGGCTTAGTTGATTTTCTTCAATTCTTTTATACAGAAGCTCTTAAAAAGCGTAAACATTATTGTAAGCAAACATTTTTCAAAAACTTTTTTTTTAATAAACAAATAAGAAAACAATATTGTTTAAATTTATGATTTCAATAACGACTTAATCGATTTCTTTCAAACTATTTATGTAGTATTTCTTTTGACGTTTTCTGGAATACTCAAAAAACTGTTTCAAAAAACAACAGCAGTCCCTTACATACAAATGTTATTCAATTTCTTTTTGTTCATATACAGTTCTTATAATTAAACAAAATGTGTATATTTTTAAATTAGCGCAGTCTACTTTTAGAAAAAATATATTACCTTGCTTTCATTATAGAATAACTTTTCATATTTTAGGCGATCTCATTATTGGATCAACCGATTAAAATTATTTTTTTTATGGGGGAGCTTCTTAAACGCACAAATATTTACCGCATATTGAAATTTTCCAAAAAAAAATATTTGTTGATAAAAAAATGATTTTTTTCTTTGAAAAATCGATTTTTCAATGTGTCCTTCCCTGTGTTTTTATATGAACCATAATGATTTTAATTTAAGCAAAACAATAATTTTTTTAAATTTATTTTATTTTCGCAGTATTCCTATGGTGGCATAATTTTAGATCGGTTTTACATTTTAATTATTTGAGACAAAATTGTTATTAGATATCCAACATATAAATATTTACGCCAGGTCATAGACCTAATCCACAGACGTTTCCAATTCTGTTTAAATCCACTTTACTTTTATAAAAATATATTAATCTGTACTAAAATTTATAAGTCAGATGACTTTGAACATTGTTAAACACCTACTTGTCTTATTATTATTTAATTATTTTATCAAAATCATTAAAGTTGTTTTGGAAAAAAAAAATAATTTTGGCATATACTGAGAAAATTTGCCTGCAAATTACTAAATCATAAATATTTGATCGGAATTACAAATTTGATTTTCCAACTGTTGCAAGAATTGCCCTTAAAGTACTAAAATCCGCTTTGCGAGTGGAATTCCTCACATTCTTGAAACATACCGTTTGTTCAAACTTCCTTAAACAATAGCTGGGATATTTCATTCTTCGGTGTTAAATAGTTTTTGTGTGTAAGTTTTTTTTTTTAACCGTGCATCTATTTTGGAAATATGTGCGAGAGATGAGTTTAATTTGGGAATCAAATTTTTTTTTGTTGGTTCATTGGTGGATATGATAATTTGATTTGTGATAGAACTATTTATAGGCAACTTTGTCTTTATGATGGGATGATACAATTTAAAAAATGCTGTTTTAGGGTTATTTTTATGGGATGTAATATTTTTTTTTTCATCTTCTCTTGAATGAATGATCAAAAGGAAATGAATATTAATAAATATTCCAACACAGTAATTTTTGAACTGATTTCTGTGGCAATATTTGATGAGAATATATAGAGTATTGGAGATGTCATGTTTGGTGGTTTAGTATGTAGAAAGCGGAAGTCAATTAAAATTTTATAGCACAATGATGTTGGATACTAAAAGTCACAGTTCTGAACATACTACATAATCATAATAAGTCTTTTGTTGTGTTCTTAAATTTTTATTTTAGAGAAAAGAAAACACAATAAAATTAAAAATTTGGTCGAATTGGTTGTTGGTCCTTATGGTAGGTATTTATAAAAAAGGTAAAAACGTTTTTATTTCTAAATGTGACATCTCAAAGGAAGATAGATATGGTACAGTTCGCTTTGTTCCAATATAGGACATCTGGAAGTGAGACCATAAAACAGTTTTTTTCTTTCAATTCGAGATATGCGATATAATGGGTGTAAACGAGACTTTGCCATACGTTGTATTTTTTGGATAAAAAAAAGGAATAGCACATTTCGACAAATTAGACGCAAATGAGTTTATAATCGAAGTCTATACGGTTTTGAAAACTACTAATTTATTGTGTCTCTTGTAGAAATAATAATTTGTAACTTTAACTATAAAAAAAACTTACAGGAAAAGTAAACCTCTTTCACGAAGCTTATATAATTTTTTTTTGGAAATATACAAATTTGCGTATTTGGACATAGAACTTACAATGTTTGCTCAGAATTCATTCCAGAGGCTTTGTGAGAAATTTAATTTAAATTTACTAAGGAAAACTCAAGATTGAACAAATTTCTATAGAATTAAATCCATTTTAAAATTGAATGAGGCAAACTGTTTCTAAAAGGCTTATCAATAATATTTTTGTGGAATATTGCACTATTTATATTTTCAACAAATTTACATATATGAGGCTGATCGTTAGTCTAGGTTATGTTGGCTTAAGGGACATTGGTTGATTACGTCTGATTGCCCAATAGCTGCAAAGTCTCACAAAAAATTCTAACCGGTCAAACCACAGTCTGAATATGATCCGTTAACATTCTATCAATTGCTCATGTAGAATTTTCTTTGAGGTGTCAGATGTATGGCACGTAGCAGTTCTCCATCATTCACATCTACATATTCAAATTTGGACTTAAAAAAATTGGTTATCATCGTTTAAAAGCACCCTTCGTAGATATTGATGGCGATTTTGAAGAATTGACAACGTTCCATATTTGATATCTCACCGAAAATGGCCGTGGAATATAATTTTTTTTTTTGCAAAAATCGGTTTCCACTTCCTTAGTATCGCAAACGGTATTTCTTATGATCGATTTTTTTCTTCATGTCATGGATCAATTGGATTTTAAATGTCCAAATGCTTGCGTTATGATTATATCTGCAAACAATTTTCTGCAAAATTGACTACCTCGGATTCTCTCATGGAGGGATGAGACAAGGGGGTGGCCGTGGCGCGATAGTTGTGTGCTCGCCTGTCAACCTCGTGGTCACAGGTTCGATTCCTGCCGTTGTCTATGTCTTTTTATATTCCATTAAAAAACAGTTCTCAAAAAATTGTCAAAGAATGAGTTACTGGCTTACTCATTACTTGCTGTTCAGGCATAACACTAACAACATGTGATTGAGTGAAACCCATAAATATTACAACGAAATAACTAAAATAATGCGAATTATAAGAGACATAAATAAATAAGACACGGTAATTTTCTCCGGATTAGTTCAGCCGCCATCCCTGGCGATAAATCTGAGACAACAACCACCTCTAGTCTCAGAACATCACACCACATATCTTTCCTATCATTCTTTCACTTCTTTCACCAGATGCCCGCGCTGTGTTAAAAACATATAAAGGGTATTCATAATCTCTTGAGCGCGTGTAAAATTATAAAAAAAAAAAAATATGGCCACCATGATCTCCCAAAATATCTAAAGTAGCTAGCTAGTTGGTGTGTTCAAAATGTACTTACTTAACCGTTTATATTTTGCTCTAAGTTCAATCCGGTATGTTTTAAAAATTCTAAAAATTCTTAACTCACATTGTCATCTCACTCTAGCTAAAAAGAGAAAGGAATGGTTCATGTACGTCAAAATAAATCGTTTGAGTGAGTCTTATGTGAACAGGATTAAGCGTTAATAGCTGGTTACTATTATAGTTCCAAATCTAAGCAGAAATAGAATATTACTGCCGATATTTCCTTCAAAGTAATTAAGACTTCTATCAGATTTCTATAATTGTGTTTAATTTTTTTTTTGGTTCAGATGGAAAAAAAATTACCGAAATTGTATTCATCAGATTCACGCACCCCCGTTCAAAGTGAAAACAATCAAGGTCGGTGAATTCCATTATAAGCCAAAGAATAAAAGAAAATCCATAAAAAAAAAAAATTAGATTTTTTTAAAAGGATCATTTTTCGCGAAATGAAAATTAATTCTTGAATCAAATGAATTTAGATCAATTTTCGAGTTGTTTCACATACTCTACCTATCGTTTGGACTGCATCTGTATTTATTTGGGAAGCACAGGTCATTCGATAAAATTCTAAGCACTTTGTTATCAAATTAGTCAACAGAAATTTTGGATTTAAGTCCTAATTGCGCAGGCTTCTACTTTACGCTTCACAAGGTTTGCAATTTTCTTCACTCACAAAAAAAAAGATGGAATCCGTTTTTAAATCTGAGTGAACTACGCTTTGCAGCATTTATAATTGCTTATAAAAGTAATCAATAAATTAACAAAAACCACCAACTAGTAAACACAAGTGTAGGTGTTTTCATCAGTTGTAGTTAATTCCTTCGGAAAAATCGTGTTTGATATTTTTTTGTATACAAATTAAAAATGATTCGGGTCGTTTACGAATTCAAAGCGTACAGCCACAATACAGAGATTCTTCCCTTAACAGCACCACACGAATGTAGAACGCTTTACCCGACCTTATTTTTCCATCCCATTATGATATTCTGAACTTCCAAGCTAGGGCATATTGGTATCTGTTTTTAAATCCTACTCTATCTTCCTAAAGGCGTTGAATAATAATAAAATTAAGAAAAAAAATTGCCAAAAAACCAATAATTTTAATAACCTAACGATTTCACAAATAAAGTTACAGTCTCTAATTGAAAATTCTACCTCAACCACTTATATGAAATATCTAAGTTTTGATCCCATTTCGCATAAAATAAAATGCACGACTGGATCGCACGTACTTGCTTCTATGTTCGATCACATTATATGCAAAAGATTCTAATAGAAACGGCTAAATGTATTTTTAACGTCGTTTTTCACTTTATTTTTTATATATAAAAATTCAAAAATATCAAAAAATATTATAAAAAATCAAAAAATATTCAATAATATAAATTAAAAAAACAAAATTTCTGAAAAAATCGTTTACCCGTGTTCAAAATATTGAATTTTCAAAAAAAAAAAAAAAAATTGAAATGAAGTGTTCTTTAGAATTCGATGGAGCTCCTGTATAAAAATTTTAATCGAAATCCGTTGAGCAGTTTGTGAGAAAGTCGAAAATCAATAAAATGGTTGTATAGCAGGTACCGTTAATAACAAAATATTTAAAAAAAAACTTGTTTGACCATATCCAAAGTAGTACACGCACCAATTTTTATCAAAATCGCTAGAGCCGTTTTCGAGATAATTAATATGGTAGAACAATTTTTATGACTTTGGACAATCATCTAAAATGCCTATGCACCAAGTTTGAACAGGATCGGTTTAGTCGTTCAGGCTGTAGATCGTTCTACAGACAAACAGATATACAGACAGATATACAGACAGACAGACGAACTTTTTTGGCGTTCTGTATCATCGTAATGTCAACTTTGATTAAAATCTCGAGTTCAATTTTTATCCCAAATGCAAAACTTGCTCTATAGAGTACCTTTATCGCTAGTCAAAATAGGGGCCGAAAGTACCAGTACTCTATCTGAACGACTTGCCCAACGTTTTTTGTTAAACAGTGTTTTGATTATTCCCTTAAAAATTTCTTATATCAAACTACAAAATAGTCAAAGAGAATTACATGTGCAAAATTCTTAGAAAAATGAAAAGCAATAAATTTAATATTTATTGATTTGCCATTTAAAATTTAGAGTTTTTTCACAATCAAATTTTTTGTATAGAACTATTAATTATTTAAGAATTTTTGCTGAAAGAAGTTCTTCACTGTAAACTCGCCTTAAACATTTTTCACGGTTAGTAGCAATGCCTCTTCTTGCTAGGAAGTGACAAATCATCCAAATCCTACCACGATTGTATGCAATGCACATTCCAACTAACTACATATCACACTAAGCAATACACGCATATAATTAATGTTATTAAAGTATTAAATCCATACAATGGCACTAATTTTAGGTATAAATTGTGCTGAAAGTTAAACTTTTCCCAAAGGATATTCAAACGAACAGAGGTTATGAGAGTGCACATTGAAGATTTCAAGCTGAAAATTTATTTTTTTTTTCATCAAGCCTTATATATACAATACGCACCAAAAGGTATTTGTATCTCCAAGCACATGCTAGGTATCTGCTGAGATTTCGAATGGAACTTCCTTATCTCTATAAGAGAAAAATGCATTAAGTGTCAACATGGAAGTATTTGATGGATGTTGCATTTAATTGGTATAACAACTAAGTTCTTTCACTCTCAAAATGTCAACAAGGTACGTATTTTGTGTGCTACATCCAATCAAACACCAAGATTTTGCATTTTTGAGTAACACTTATAACTTGAAAAAAAAAAACACAAAAGCACCTAAACTAAAAAAAACTTGAATTTCCATCTCTTAACATCTTTTGCAAGTCGATTTTATTTTCGCAAATTAGTGTTTTGGATGTTTTTTTTTTTAAATTTAAGAAAAGAGAGAAGCATACGAATATTTATATGTAAGAATAAACTGAAATGTGAAATGTGGACGTTCCTTGCGCATATGTAGTCCTTTAACGAATATAATCTTGGACTGTGTAGAAACTGAGCACCTGCAATTTGCCCTTTTTTCCGAATGTACGAAATAAAATTCAAAAAAAAAAAACATGAGAGGATAAAGCAAAATCCTTTAAAAGCGTGAATTCATTTCCATGAAAGCAGAGAGGACGTTAAAAAAAAGGACTATACAAAAGCCATCAACTACGAAAACAGTATTGTTCCCTTTAAAGTCATTGTCTTACAAAAAAAAAATACAGGAAAACTATTTAAACATATATACATAGCTGGATATAAATTGGAGATGAGACTTCAGTGTTTTGATGTGATTTTAAAGCCCTTAATAGCACAATCTGGTGTTTTGACCTTTTAGAATAAAACAAAAATAAAATACATGTGGCGCTGAAACGCTGTTTTATAAAAGTCATTGAAAAGACTTTGTTGCAAGAATGATAGATTTGGAATACATGAAAAATTTTGTTTAAATATAAAATGACAACAAAAAATCTGCTTTCAATATTTTTATCTAAAATCAGTTAAAATCTCCTTTAAAAGAAATTGATATGATCGGGAGTTGCCTTATTAGCAAAACATTTTATTACCAACTTCAATAATTCAAAATCATATCAAAATAGTTTTGCAATGGAATAAGGAAATTAAAGATACGCCAACAAGGATTCAACAAACAAAACAAAAAAAAAAAATACACGACTGGATCGTACGAACTGGCGCCTCTAGTTAACAACTTTAATGTAGCTAAACATTGATGCTGTAGTTAGTTATCATTTGGTAGGTTTAAAGCCAATCAAGTTAAGATTAACTTGGTTCTTAGTAAAATGAATTGTTGAATGGATGATTTAATGAATATTATAGGTGTTCGAGATTTAAATATACCTTTTTGGCTGTTTTGGTCGTAATGTATTTTTAATGAAACAATTTCATTTCCTTTCCCCACGTTTCGTCGGTGGTTGCCGTCTTATTCAGGGGATCTTTTATTAACAAAAATAAAAAGAACATATTATACACATAAGAACATTTAGTGTAAAATTTTGGCAAACTTACATTTAGTACGTATCACAGATAAACACAAATAATACAATGAAAGACAAATATAAAGCAATGATAAAAAAAAACAATGTTTTACGATGCCTTAATTCATATCATGCAAAAATAAAATTTACCGTTGAGAGGGAACAAAACAGAGCGATAACGTTCTTAGACATCAAGATTCATCGCGATAATGATAGACTCTCTTTCAATTGGTATCAGAAAGACACAGCATCTGGAAGACTTGTCAACTTTAGATCCAATCAAGCGAAGCATATTCTTATTAATACAGCCTCTAATCTAGTTCAAAAAGTCTTTGCATTGAGTAACCGGGAATTTCACGCCGCAAATGTGAAAATATTCACACAATTTCTCCTAGATAATGGCTATCCAATGGAAATCATACGGAGCTTGATACTGCGCCAAAAATACAAAGCTTCTGTTGAAAATCGGCAAAAAGAGAGAGGTATTTATAAGAGTATAGTTTATGTTCCCAAACTGTCAGAAAATTTTAAAGAGACGGTAAAAAACAGTACTAATGACGTCAGTTTAGGGTATAAATCCAATAGGACGCTGGCACCTCTTTTCACCAACATGAAAACAAAAACGGAAAAGGATAAGTGCACAGACGTAGTCTATAAAATTAACTGTCTTGGCAACGCGGAAGAAAATTGCAATCTTTCCTATATCGGTACAACGAAACAACATCTTCGTCAAAGAATTTCCAACCACAAATCCGACATTAATTTAAAAAGTACTGGCCTTACACTCCATTGAGCATGGACACAAACCAGATTTTGACAGAGTGGAAATCCTGGAAAGGGAGAAACATGTCTCCAAGCGGTATACTCTAGAAACGCTTCATATTATTAACAACAAAAACAAAATGAATCGTAAACAAGACAGCCAGAACATTTCATCGGTTTACTGCTCTTTGGTGACTAAGCAGAATCCGTGACAATTTAAAGCCGACTAAACTTCAATCGAAGTGTTTTTTTTTTGTTTTTTATCATTGCTTTATATTTGTCTTTCATTGTATTATTTATGCTTATCTGTGATACGTACTAAATGTAAGTTTGCCAAAATTTTACACTAAATGTTCTTATGTGTATAATATGTTCTTTTAATTTTTGTTAATAAAAGATCCCCTGAAGAAGACGGCAACCACCGTCGAAACGTCGGCAAAGAAAATGAAATTGTTTCATTAAAAATACATTACGACCAAAACAGCCAAAAGAGGTATATTTAAATCTCGAACAACTATAATAATTCAACCAATTGGTCAATAACCTAACAATAAGATTTAATGAATAGTTACATAAGTATCTATCTACAAAATGCGCATTAAAATTTTTATTATTTTTTATTTAAATCTAGATTATGGAAAACAAATAAGAATGAAAATGAAGAACGTAGATAGGTAGGTACCTATATGCACATAACTTCATAATTTAGGTTCAGTATACATAATATTCATGTGATTTTTAAAGATAGATATAAGTACATATATAAATGTATGAAGACCTACATAGTAGAGGTATATAATATGTAGGTAATCACCGAACTTAAGCACACAATTTTTAAAAATGAAATAAAATTAGGTAAAAATAGATATTACACATAATAAAATCTTTTTAGATTGCTTAGTTGTTAAAGTTTGAGGAAAAAATGTCATTTGAATTATTGGACAAATATGAACACATACAAAAATTTCAAAATTGTTGAAGCGGTTTTTTAAAGAAAAGCCATTTTTATATTAACACATTTATACAATTTAAAAAAAAATGAATATTAAATTTATTTTATTATTTAATTATTAAAATAAAAAACTATTTCTGTGACTGGTATTTGAAAAATCGATTTTTCAAAAAAAAAATATTTATTTTTAAAAAATCGAAAAACCATTTTTTGAAAATTTGAGTATGCAGTTTTATTAACACTTCTAGGGACCATTTGCATAAAAAGAATGATTGGAATCGGCTCATAGAATTGTAAGAAAAGAAAATATGAAAACTGGTTCTATGGTTAGTACCTTTAATAAGTCCGCAAAATAAAATATTTTTTTACTTAAAAGTGGATTGCACTAATTTAAGAAAACACACATTTTTTTATCAAAAATTCTTGGATTTTAGGAAAATGTTTTTTTAGCTGTTCAAGATAATGAAAAAAAAACTACCAAATACGAAGTGTCGAAAATCGTTGGAGCCGTTTTTTAGAATAATATGATTTTTCTTTTTGACCAATGTTAGGCAGGTACCGTTATTTTTCGTTTTAAAAAAATGAAAAAAACGGGTGGACACATCACCGAAAAACATTATGTACCAAGTTTGAAGAAAATCCACTAAACCGCTTAGGTTGTAGACTTGAGTACTTCAGGCACATAGAGAGAAAGACGGAATTGCGGGATCAAATTTGTTCGTCTTCGCTATCATCGCAATGTCAAGTTTGAATCCATAAGTGGCAATATAGTACCTACATATCGCAAGTAAAAATGACTTCACACAGTCATGTTCGATGTTTTATTTCAAACTATACACGAGTGTTACCGGTCGTATGCGCACTTTTTTACTTGCGATATAGGTACCAGTGTGACCAATGAAAAATTTCAGATCCCGCTAAAATAGTTTATTCAGCAGGATCTTTTGGCTACAAAAAAATGAAAAATGCTAAATTTTGTTTTAGGAAAAAAAAAACTGTCAAAAGTCCCGACAAACCTAGATATCCTCTATAACCAACAAAAAACGTAAATATACGCCCCGACCACCCAAACTAAGAACAATTTTGTTTAGTTTCGTGCCTCTAGTATGCTGAATTTTTAAAAACAAAAAAAGGAATTGTTTTTTTTTTTAAGTTTACAAACAATACAACAAACAAACAAATTTGATTACTTCTTCATTTCTACAATTTTCTCTAATCAGTTTTAAGTTTCATACGCATAATTTTTATATTTGTGAAATGCCGCTGCAACTTTGGAAATGCAGATGAATGCAAGTTACTGGTTTGAGGAAAAAATAAACTAAAAATGACATTTCTGAAATTAAGGACTTCACGTCGTTATCGGCTGGTAGCTTAATGCTTTTTGATTTCGTTAAAAGTTTGTGCGTTCACTCTTTTTGTATGACTACTTTTAGACCAGAGTGATTCTTATCCTTGTTTCTGTTTTGAACTTCCTTTGGAGTCATTTAAAAACTAAGATATTTTTTATTAGATGTTAACTTTTCATAGTGAAAATTAAGAAGAAGAAATGGCAATTTTTCAACCTGATCAATTTTGACTATCCCGGCTATCACATAGGTCCCTCACCAACGTGCTTAACACCGCAAACTGAAACTGCATGACGCAAAAACAATCTATTGCATCCATAAGAATTGATTTGGTTTAATGTTCGATACGCATTTATGTTTAATTGAGTTTAAATTTTTTAAAGCAATACTCTATTTTATGTGGCTATGTGTAGGTAATATAAATGCCTGCTAGATTTCCTGCTGAAACCATATTTCCTGCTAAAATAAAATGCCGGCAGGATTAAAAAAATAAAATTCTAAATCTAGTAGGAAAATGCTAAATTGGCCACACTGATAGGTACAATATGGGGTAAGTTTTGCATTTAAAAAAATGGAACTGGAGATTTTCATCAAACTTGAGATTACGATGATAAAGAACTCCAAAAAGGGAGGTCCTGTCTATAGATCGATCTAAGCCTAAACGGCTGAAGCCGTTTCAAACTTTGTATTTAAGCGTTTTAAATGATGATCTCAAATAGATTTTGAAATCTAAAATTTTTTTAGTCCCAAAAATGACGGACCTGTCACATAATTTTTCTACATCTTAATAATAATCTCGAAAACGGCACTTACGATTTTGATTAAAACAAAATTATCACTACTTGCCTCACAACCAATATTTTTTTATTTTTGACTTTCTCAAGCGACTCCATGGATGATCAAAATTTTTATATATAATAGGTCCTTCGAATTCTAAATAATACTGCAATGACAATATTTTCGAAAAGTAACTTTTTTTAATTCAAAATTTCGAAAACGGGTGGATTATTTGGTTTTTGAATATGTTACCAAATTTGGTATATAAATAAAAATTACCTTAAAAACTTCTACTAAGAATCCTTTCATCCATTTTATTCATCTAATTTTCCTAGGCTATTGTAAAAAATAAATAATTATTTAATAATAACAGACTAACGAAGCTAGTTCTTCTGAAACTAATTTCATCCTAAGTTTACCTCCCTCCTCCTAAGTTTTGTCCTTGAGATAGTGGTGTGCGTGTGGTGGCCATAAAGTAGCAGCTTCTCCACTCCCGATCAATCATCCAGACCGTTAGTAGCGTCAATTGTTTAATTTGTATATCCTGTAATTGCCTGTATAGCTGCCCTATTGAAACAACTATTATTGATGTCTGAAGATAAACACACAGAAGTGGGAGTCATTTTTTGCTTCCAGTTTTCCTTCGATGTTGCTTACATACATTCGTCAACAAATAATCTTGCGGAAAACTGTCTTCATAAAAGCCATATCTTTCTAATTTCATCAAGTGAACATCGCCGTCCATGTCACCCTGCGCGAAGTCGAAGGGCAGAAATTACTTGAATTATTTTCCTCAGGCTTATCACCAATAAAAATAAATAAGCCTTTAGGAGGAATTTCCACCAAATCAACTATTTGCCGTTCCATTGTTGATTCTATGAATTGAAAGACAATTTTTCTCTACCAAATTAAAAATTAGCATCGGTCTACAATAAAAAAAAATAAATAAAAAAAAAAACGAAAAACAATTTGAATTTGAATATTTTATTGAAGAAGCCCTTATACTAGTATTGTGGTATATTGTGTGGTAGTGGAGGATAAAACTCCTCCTGATGTGAGAAGTGTTTCTACTCGAGTCAATGGTACTTCGAATATGCCTTTGTGCATCAATTGTATTTGCTAAATTGACTCACTTAAATAAGTTTTACAGGCATTTTCGAAAGTGCAAAAACAACAACACCAACAGCAACAACAAAAATGGAAGACTTGAGGAAAATTTTACTTTTTGTATTACGAACACCAAAGTTCGGGTGTACATTAATGTTTTTGGGGAAAACTCCAAAGCCAAACAGTAGATAAGATCAACTTGAATAAATAGTTATAAATATTATAAAGTAGCAATTAGAATATAATCAAATAAGAGTGTTTGTTCTCGTTTGAATGTGGTTTTAGCTTTTAAGGAATATCCTTGATATTTTGGACAAGTCATCTTTTATTTTTGATTAATTTCTTCTTACATTGACTAATAGATTATTTGACTTCGAGTACTCATCGAGGAAAATATTTATATTCCTTCCGGTCCTTTATTTAAAAATTACCATCAGTATTCGGCGGAGAGTGAAAACTATTTGATAATGGAACAGTTAAGTAGTTTAAAAGTTTAAGGCCGCTATTTTTAATTGACTTAGATTTAATAATTCTTACTTACTTACCGGCTTCCTAACTCGTGAGAAGTTCCTCCAGTTTCTCCGATTAATCTTCTAGATCAAGCGCTGTGGTATCTGCCGTACCTTCACTTAAGAAGATCGCATCTACTCATATACAAAGATACTTTCCTTTAGATCACCCGTTTAAATGAAAGCTGTAATATAAGTTGTGGAGGGAATAGAATAGAGTGGAGAGAATTTGTTTCTCTTACATTCTTTCCTTCTGCCAGGGCCTTTTTTCTTATGACCCTGAAAAGCTTATGAAGATCAGAGACACATTGGTTTTGTCCGCAAGATATTCAAATTTCGGGATTAGTTACCCTCAGTTGGGACTATCTGCACGGCATATTGTGCGATGTCATCGGCTAAAGCTATCATATTCCCTAAATAACTACTCCACTTTCTCTGTGGCTTAAGGACAATTTTTGATTATTTCAATTTTTTGTATGGTGTGGATAGACTATTGAGGGATATTTGGATGCTCCAACGCCAGTCACAACGACAAAGCGGCAACTTCCCATTGAACTACCTCTTTTGTGCCAATGGACGCAGTTAGTTTTACAGTTCGCTAGTTTCTTGTGGACCCAGATAGTATCCACGTCTCAAGGATCAGTTATATGATTTGTGTTATAAGTTCGTGAAAGTAATCAAAGTATGCGTTACCATACAATTGGCGTTTTGATCTGCCTTAACCAGGGCAATAACGGGATGTCTTATTTTACCGTACGATCTCCTATTGACCAGTATCCGATATTTGTACTAGCAACACTGGCTATGTCCTGTCATGTCCCTGACACAATTAATTAACTTCGTCCACCGAATCGGTTGGATTCTGATGCCCCCACTGAAAATCACGCTCCTCTCTCCGCAATTGAGCTCGTAAGCCTGCTCATACAATGGCAAAAATACCAACTTCTTTGACCAAATCATACACACTTCAAGAATTATTGCAAGTAAAAATACTTTAGGCGGAGGTGCTCGCAATAAGTAAGGTGGCTTAACAGCTCTCCGAATGTAAATTGGTCAACAGAAACATAAATATTTTCGAGGACAGCCAGGTGGAAGAAGAACATCATTAAAAATCCCGGATGGAGCCCCCAGTTTAAAATTAATAAAATGGAACGAAGAAATATTCGCATCTTTTTTAATTAGTTTTGAACAAACCAAACTTGTTACTGGCAAATTTGGTTTTTGAGCAACAAAATCTAACGGGTCCGCCATCTAACGTTTTTTCGCTTGAACTACGCTCGCTAAGTGGGCCTGCGATCGACTTAGAGAAGATGCCGATTTTGCCGAAAAAATCATCTTTTCAGATGAAGCTCATTTTGATCTTGGCGGGTGTGTAACAAGCAAAATTGTCCCATTTGGGGCACAGAAAACCAGCACGCATACATTGAAAAGCCAATACACCCAAAACGAGTCACTGTTTGGTGCGGATTTTGGTCCAGAGGCATAATTCGAAAATGAGCAATGAGTGGCCGTTACAGTCAATGGCGATCGTTATCCGGCCATGTTGAACGAATTTTTGTTCACAAAAATTGAAGAGGAGGATATTGGCAATATTTGCTTTCAACAGGACGGCCGGCGCTACGTGCCACACAGCCGAAGCTACACTCGATGTTTTGCGCCCATTTTCAAAAAAAAAAAGTTATTTGGCGGACCCGTTATAACATCGTTCTCAGTAACTGTATTCATAAGCCGAGATATGTGTATTGAACGAAACCGATGTACAGATAGAAGAGATGTGAGCGTCGCTTCCAAACAGCTGTTTTTATTTTGGGTTGGGCTTACCAGCGAATACAACCTTGTGTCTTATATTTAGTCCAGCAACATCAACATTGTTGTTGGTAATACCATCAACAGCAATACGAGCAATATAAGCATCATCAACAACTACAGCTTAGTCAACAACAACAGCATCAGCAACTTCAGAATTTTCAACATCTTGACGAGCAAAATTTGTATCAGCAGTTTCATTTTAACACCGCCAACAGACTCAATGTTTTGTTTTTGATTATCATTGTATTCAGCAACAAGATCAGCAATGATATGTTTGCCAGTAACAACTGTGTTAGAAGGAGATACCAATATCGTCTCCATTGCAATGAACAGTATTGATTTCGCTCCTATTGTTAGTGGTTGAAGTGAATTTTGTTTGTGTAAGAGTGAGAAATGACTGAGCGGGAGAAAGAGAGTTCTTTGAAGGAGCGATTGGTTTTATGGAAATGCAATCACGGGGAGTGGATGTTCCCGCTAAGGCAATTTTTTTTCCTGCAGCAATCGATGACCGTTTGTTAGATTCATTATTAATTTTTGGGATTCTCTGAGCAGGAATCGTATTGCGAATAAGGCGACTTGAATCCAATTTCGCTGTACTCGAAATTGTATTTGTATTTGCACACTGAGAAGCTTCCAAAACATACACTGAGATATCTCTCAGTTTTTCAATAAATAATTGCAGTGGAATATGAATGGACTTTTCACATTTGAAAAATAAATTCTTATTAAATTTTATAACTTTCATGTCTTTTCGTTTATATTGCAATAGTCGAAATGTGAGCCTTTGCCACATAAGCCACACGATAGAAAATACATATAGGGTATGATTTTCAGACACTTTATATACTTGGAATTTATCTTTTGATAAATTATAAGAAAATATATCGGCTTTCGTATACAGATTAGTCGGAATTAAGATTGCTAAACGAATCGAACTTACTCAACCTAATATGTGTGTCCCAGGAGGCCAGGACATACAAGGGAATTAAATCGCAGACGAACTGTCCAAAACCCAAATGGATTCTGCGATATTTATACCAATGGAGCAAGAACATTTTAGAATTCAACAAACTTTCCCTCAAAGCCGCCAACGACAGATGGTCAGGTATCGACAGTTGTCGGGTTTCGAGGAATCTTTGTACAGATATCTCTAAGAAAAAACAAATAGGTTGCCCATTAGGGTCACAATTCAATGGGAACCCAAAGAACTAGAACGACGAACTGGGCGATGACTCTTATAAGCCACTTAAGCATATTCTGAAATTTGTTCAATGGTCACGATGGTTTAGGAAGGCACCTCAAACCTAGTCTCATTATTTACTCCCCTCACTTTAACTTCCCCTTTCCTGCTCTGGCAACCGCAAAGGATTAGTTGAGATCCAAGTGAAGTGAGGCGGCTTGCTTTTTCACCACCCCTTCTAAACTGCCCTAAGGGACTAGTTATAGTCATCATGAAAACGTAAGTTCCACTCATTTCCATGAATAGCACTATGCAGTGGGACCCAGCTAGAGCGAGTGACCTATAGGCTTCGTATTCTTGCCTGCGAGCTCGTAATTGCATTTTTGGACCAGTTTCGATGACATGTTAGCCAAATGACATTTATAGTAACCAAGGGGTTAAGTTTCGAAGACTCTCTTCGCCTTGAAAACTTAATCGACGAGTTCGGACCTTTAGCTTCGCAAACAGAAATTCCTAGGGTAATTTGTCATCGAATCTCAACTAAGGGCGCAAATCGTGTTAGACGAAATTCTTAACAACATCGAATTTAGTGATATCATTAAAAATGTTTAACTCATAAGTGGTGTGGAGGATGATAGCAGGTTTTTAACATTGTCATCATTGAGTTCAAGACCAACAAATTTCGACTTCTCTCCAATAGCCGTAATATGGACTCTGTGACAGCAAGTTAGTAGTCTTCGGTAATATTGATATCATGCCCAAGCTCAAGAAGTTCAACACATGAATAGTTCCTTCCATACGCTCTATGCGTTCCAGGACGAGATTGTAGAAGTCTTATGATAGAGCATCTGCTTGCTGAACTTCTTTGCGATAGAACGTTTTTATGCAAAACTATATTCCGATGCGACTTTGTGGCAAGCTTTGGTTCTTGAGCGATTTGGGGTCCTGCCAGTGAAACTGTTGCAGAACGGCGTAATACGTAGTTCTTAATTGGATCAGATATTGGTCATGCTTATTTCCACCCACACTTGGTTATGAATTAGAATTTAAAAATACGCAGTAGATAAAAAAGCTTGGTTGTGTTTTTAAGATAAAAAGGCTTGGTTTTGATCTGATAAAAGCAGTGTGTATAAAGAGCATCCCCTCAATTAATAATGTTGAAAGCCTTAAGAGAAACAACAACAATTACAGCGAGCTGCGCTGTATGGATTTTCACTTGTTAATATTTAACCGAAATTCAAGCACTTTGTATAAGAAAACATAGTGCTTTCCATTAAGAGCCTCGGCCAGAGGACCTTTGTATACCAAGGGAACACATGACGCTGATATATTTAACAAACAGAGCAGAAGTTGAGAAAAATTTAACAACAACACATATGTATAACCGAGAGTTAAATTGTGCATAAATCAAGCATTATAATATATACGTGTATTCCTATATATCGTCCATGATGCAATTGCAATAGCTCGTCTGTGAACATCGGAGATATAAAGGGTTTCACATGCATTGGTATATAAGTACCAATGTACACACAAACGACTGACTACATTGTTCTGCCAAAAAAAAATATATTATAAAGTCCGACTATCAACATTCTGGCTTAAATGCAGGCACAGGAGCTCATGCATGCAGGTTTGAAGCCTCCTCTTTTTCGTATATCCTTATAAAAACGAATTCAAAAAGAAGGAATCACTATAGTGTAGTCAGTAGGACTGTAGAGCTGTAGGACCGGTCAACCAGGCAAACAAACATGACAAAGATTAAAATGTTCAAGAGCTTAAAATTCCGGCAATTTAACTTTTTCACATTTCTCACACGTGTGCAATGTCGTCGTCATCGTTCGTCGTTGGAATGGTTATACTGGACGATATTGCAATATCGCTGCACCAGCACTCAAATGATGCAGAACCACCACCTTCGTTCGTTTCTCCTATCTGTAATTCATATAGCTATAAGTTTAACTAGTGAGTGTGGGACAAAATGGAATACCTACCCCCGTTATACCTGCCTCTATACGTGTGGTATGATTTTGATTAAAATATCAAGGAATTACATTTCCCTTGATACATGACCATCATTCCCTAAAGGAGCAAAAGGAAAAGTAGACCAACGAACACAATGACTACCAAAACAAGACTGCACTCGAAAAACGTCAGTAATATCGTTAGAGCTTCATGATTTTCTGACAAATCCTGAAACTATCAAATTCTTTTTTTGTATACGTAAATGAAAAACAAGATCATATAAGAACCTACCTGCATTAAGGCGTTATGCACAAAACACCAAATCACAGTCAATTGCTTAGTTATTTAATTTTCTAACAAAATGAATGTGACCTAAAAGCTTTTATGGCTCAAACTTATAAAGTGCTTATAAGCGGAATCAATGAAATGGAAAAATTCCAAAAGGAATAGATTTCCAGTGCAAAGTTAACAGAGTGCTTGTTAGACTTGCAAATATTTTTTTAACCTGAGTTTATTCATAAAGAAATTTTTCAGTGGTGGATTAATTTTGAGTTTCTGGTGTCAAAAAAACTCTCTTCGAAATCAAAATGCGGCCCTAATAAATTTGGATAGACATGAGGAATAGAGAATCTGTCGAAAATAACTGATTTTTTAATGAAGAGTTAACGGAGGAAATTTTGTTAAAACATCACTTACAAAGATATAATATTACACTATACAGACCACCTTGATACCCGTGCTTGGCAGAATGCAGACTTATGGATGATGAAATTGATTGAATTTTGAATGTTTCTTACGAAATGCTACTACTAATACTTATTCAAAATATTTCGAAAAATTTTCTTGTGCTGGGATGAACGTTTAAATTTAAGGATAGTGGGCTTGGAAATGGGTGGTTCAAAATTACATATACACATAATTAATTAGTTTAAAGAAAGATTTTGTTTTGCTTAGAAGTTAAATTTTGTAGAGCATATTACTGATCCCATTCTGATGTATTCATTCAGAGGAATAAATCCTTCAAATAGTCGCCTAAGCGACTGAAGCGATTTTCTTCAAACGTGGTATTTAAGCGTTTTTGTAACTGCCATACAAAATTTTCTACCATCTTAATTATCTCGAAGCGACTCTAAGGATTTTGATAAAAAAAAGTGTGTGCAATATTTTACGTATTGGTCAACATTTTTGTGAAAATATTCTTTTATTAACGGTTCCTGCCATGCAACCATTTTTTTGATTTTCTACTTTCTCATAAGCGCCTCAACGGATTTCAATTAAACCTTTTATGTAGGAGGTCATTTGAATTATAAATAATGCTGCATACCAAAATTGTCGAAAAATATTTTTTTGTTTTAAATCAAAATACAAAATACAAAAATATTTATTTTGTAAATTTTGTTTTTAAGATTATATTATTATATACACATATAAATTCTTCATACTATTTTTGTTTAGTAAAAAATTAAAGAAATTTTATGTTATACAAAATTAAGTAAAACACAACTTTAAAAATATATTGAGATTCTTCAGTTCAGTTTTTTTTTTCTAATTTTACTTGTTTTACATTTCGGTTAAAAGTGCAATGAGTTATTTAGGCCAAAGTTTATTTCGCATGTTGTTTTTTATTAGAAACTTATTTTTAGTTTATGTTTTTTTATGTTTTTGTATAAGAAGAGATTATTTTATTTTTTTTGGGAAATTCTTTTCCATTTTATTTGTGAGCGTATCGGAATCCCGCTTTTTAAAAATCCTGAAAAAAAATTAGAAAGTGCCTTCTTCTAAAATACTGTTTATTATAATACCACTTTTTAAAATCCCAATCCCAGTTAATCCCGATAAGCTCGTTTTGTATTTTGATAAATGGCCCAAGCAGAGGGTTGCAGGGTGGCATATTGGACTATTTACCTACATACATAAGAAAAAGTAATCGAAATCGAATGGAATAAAAAACGAAATAATCGAAAAACTAAATAAGAAAGGAGAAATTGACTTAAAATGAATTAAGTAATAGACCTAATGATTTTTTTTAAAACACCATATAAACAAAGTAATTGAAAAACATTTTGATTAAAATGCTAACTTAACGAAATCCGAAACGACGAGATTAATTTTAAATTCAAAATAGCTTTTAACGGCCTTTAGTCCACAAACGCTGGGATGAAACGCAAATTTTGTCGACTAAAGGCCGTTAAAAGCTATTTTGAATCAATAATTCAACAAATCCAATTAAATATAATGCTAAGTCTTCTACTTGGCTGAGTAATTTCAGTAGTATATAGAATTGTATTATATAAAAAAACACCTTCTGATTAATTTTAAAATCTCTTTTTTAGCCTAAAGTTAACTGTATCTACCAAGTTCAATTATTTCGAAAACGACTCTAACGATTTTGTAAGATTTGTCTTTTTTTTAAATTTGCAATGACGACTTATAATGTTTAATCAATAAATTTTAATATGAAATGTTATTAAAAGTACATACCTCTCTTAGAATCGTTTTTATTCTTTTTTTCGGTATTCTTGTTAACAACTCTACCTATTTCTAATTTTTAAAATTCTAAATTTTAAAATGTTCGCAAAAAATATATTTCAAAAATAAATCAGAAAGTGATGGAAATTTTTTTTTTGAAATTATCTATTTAAATTTATATTATTAAATACATTAAATTTGCCTACCAAAAAAAATGTTTTTGAAAATTTTCGATCAAATTTTGTACATTATAAAATTATGTTTTGAAATTATATTTAAAATTAATATATTTAGTCCCTTGAGAATCTTATGCTTACGATGTGATCTAACATTAAAGCGATAAAAAAAAGTTTATTGCCTCTGAAGCTGATTAATACTCTACATGTGTGGTATAGCCTCCAGGTGCATAAAACAAATCACTCAATATATTTCAGTTTTGAGCTTGTATAAGGTTTCGGTAAGGTCCAAAGGCTAAAATAACTTAATTAAGAATTATCGAAACCAACTTATCAACATATTCGAATTTGAAATAAAATGCACGACTGGATCGTAAGAACTGGCTCTTGTAGCTAAAGACGTAGTAGTGTAAGGTAGTAGGTATAGGTAGTCTAGTTTAGCTATCCTGTGCAGGTTTAAAGCCGAAGTAGGTAAGATTGCCTTGATTTTTAGTATAATGAATTTTCGAATGCATGATTTAAGGAATCGTTACATACATAGGTACCATCCTACAAATGTATATTTAAATGGATTTGACCTATGTTAAGTAGGAGGGTAATATATACCAATCTATATAAATGGCGCCTAGGTACACCCAGAGAAAAAACAACGTAAAAGCAAAGAAAACCACTTTGACTTAAGTATATTTAGGAATGATTCGGATAGTTTTATGTATTATATGAAAACGAATAGTTTTCATGCTTTATTTGAATACGTTTTCCTTTGACTTAAGGTGGAATCATAGTTAAATCAACCAATCCAACAAATCCAACTTAAAAACAAAATGGAACAATTTCGATTCTACTGTGCGTCGTATTAGATTCAAAGGCATTCATCTTTGAAAGTATAATGCTCCAACTTTATTTTTAGAATGATGCATCTTTAAATTAAATGTATTCGACCTTAAAAATATTACGAACCAACTTTAAAATTACTATCTTAGTAGTTTTAAGTAAATTCTAATAGAAATCACTTTGAAATGGAAATTTTAATCTTACCAACCATGAAACGTTGTAGAATTTACTACTTTACGATTTTAAAATAACAACTTGGATTCACCCGTAATTTGCGCCAATCTGAATTTAATAAAATTGATCCAATTTTGTTAATAAACAAACGATTATTTTGAAATATAAAAATTGTATTTTTATTTTTGAATACAAATTTGAATTTACCAGATATTAATGTAGGGCTATACTTGTGTTTTGCTTCATACCGCGTGGCTCCGACACGACACTACGTTCCAGGTAGTTTTTTTGTGCTGTTTTCATGATTCTACATGGAATCCACTTAAGATGAACTATGAATCTCTTTGATTTTACGTCGGTCGTAGTTTGAAAATGCAAAATCAATTTGAAAATGTATACGTTTCATTTTGTTTCAACATCGCTTCCACTTTAAATTTTAAACATTTTGCTTTTACATTGGGCCCACTTAAAAATGACTATTAATGAATTCCAATTAAAATTGATTTTACATTGAATATTTTTTATTAAAGTTTGTTGAAGAATAATTTAATGTATAAGTATTATTTGTAAGTGGCAGTAACTTCGAAATGATGTTGAACAAAGTAGAATCAACTAGGTTACACTTTGAAAGTTGTGTATGGAATTTTAATTGTGGATATTTTTTTTAGCATTTTCCACTTTAAAGCAACGTTGAACGTACTAAATAATTTATGAAAGTAGTTTCACTGTTGAATCGACTATGTTTCACTTTAAAACCAGAATAACAACACTTAAAACAATGTTGCCTGTTTAAATCAATATATTTTCAACTTTAAATTAAATACATTCATGATACTATTTTCCAGCGTTAAATCAAATACGATTTCCTAGATTTTACGTTGCCTTTTTTTCCTCAGTGTATGTAAATATATACATACATATGTAATATGTAATGAAATTAAATGGTGTATAGCTGGTAAAAAATCGTTTTTTAAACTGAAAAAACTGCCAAAACCATCACTTTAATCATTTTCTCGAAAAAAACGAAGAACGCCATTAGATGCCACGGATCAATGGAAATCTTATAAAAAAAGTATCTCGAAAATTTTAAGACGTATTTTAATGAAATCCTGTTTTCTATTTTTAGTTTTTTGAAATTTGGTATGCATTTTCTAAGAGTTTACTTATAGTTATATATTTTTTTTTTGATTTAGTTTTAGAAATATTGATTTTTCAAAAAAAATTTGTCATTCATAATTTTAATTAGAAAAAAAAAGTTTTTCAAAATTTTATATAAAGTTATTATAAAATTTGAAAGAAATCTAATGTTAGAGAAATCTAATTACAGAGAAAGCCAAACATTCAAAACCCCGTTATATGACTTTCCTCGTAAATTTGGTTGTGATCAAATGATAGCTAGTACCAACAAAAAAATACTCAAAAATTTTTATAAAAATTGTTGAATGCGTTTTCGAGAAAAATAATATTTTCCTTAATGGTTGTGTGGCAGGTATCGTTATTTTTAGGCCTAAAAATAAAATATCAATTTCCCCACTGAGGAATGCCAAAAGAATCACACATACCAAATTTGAAAGTAATCGGTTAAGTCGTTTAGGCTGCAGCTCATTATAACGGGTGATTTTTTTGCTACTTGGTTTTTGACGTTTATATTTTTGACAGATCACACATGACAAATTCCACGAACATTTGACATTTCGATTCAGTATTGTTTGCCATTTCATCATGAATAGACTTACGCCTGAACAACGTTTGCAAATTATTGAAATTTATTATCAAAATTCGTGCTCTGTGAAAAATGTGTTTGGTGCCACATGCCACACTGCACGCGAAACCATGCATCAATTGAGAGGCGAATTTGGTGAGCAGTTGATCTCACGTTTTGGCGCAGTCAATTGGCCACCAAGATCATGTGATTTGACCCCGTTAGACTATTTTTTGTGGGGCTATGTTAAGTCTATTGTCTATGGGGACAAGCCAAACACGATTGCTGCCTTGGAAGCCAACATTGAACGCGTCATTGGTGAGATTCCGGCCGAAATGTGTGAAAAAGTTTGCCAAAATTGGACCTTCAGAATGGACCACCTGAAGCGTAGCCGCGGGCAACATTTAAGTTAAATTATTTTTAAAAAGTAAATGGCAGAATTGATTTATCGATCCAAATAAAAATTTCATTCACTTTTTACAAGTTTCTGTGTTTTTTTGAATTTTCAAAAACCAAGCTCTTCAAAAATCACCGTTTACATAAAGACGGCCAGACTGAAAGAAATTTTTTTCGAACACTTTTTAGGCTTCCCTATGATCGATGTGTCTGATCGTTAGAAATTTTTTTACGAATGCATAACTTGCCGTATAGTACCTATGTATAATCGGAAGTAAAAATCACTGAGGAGAATACTGATTGGCAATATGAGAATCTTGCACTCAATTATTGGAACAATTTGAGCTTGGCCGATAGTTTCATTTGACAAATCTTCTTTCGCACTCGTTTATTGATAGATATTTTCAACACCTCCGCATCCTCTTCATAAGCTTTTCTATCCTTCATTCTCTAATGCAATATGGATGGAAAACAGAATTTGCATACACAAAAAAGGTGATACTTCCTCAGCGTCAAACTATAATGTCTAATTTCACTTACGTCTTTTCCTTCCTTTTTCCTTATGAAAATGATGATTAATCTTCAACTTCAGAGATCTCTTAAAGAACGAAATTTTCTAAATCACAAGCAGTACAGCTTTTGTATGATTAAGGCCCCTTTATTCATACGTTTTATAAATATTTATGTTCAACTTATGGCAAGCTTATGAGCTTCTTTTTCCTCTGCGTAAACTGTCACATAGTGCTTAAGTAGAAATTTAATGCTTAAGTTGTGTATCAGCAAACGGGCCTAAGGTTAGCTGATGGTATAACTCAAACAACAGTGGGAGAAAGCTTAACAATGTTTGGGTAATTCAAAAGCATTTGATACCAAGCCCTGTTTTCAAAATTGTGGGCAATTCACAAAATAAGTGCTTGCATAACTCAGGGTTCCGTTTTGTCTCTGTTTCTCTTTCTGATATTCATCAATGTTTTTCTGTCTGAAACTTCTAATCCACTAAATTGTTTTTGCTGACGGCATGCAGTACCCTCAGCTTTTCATCGGACATACTGTCAAGTACATTATGTATTTAGCCGTACAACACGAATGTGGAATGCTTTATCATCCATTTTGATATTTAGAACTTTGATACCAGTGTTTATTGGTTAATTAAAAGAGTTTTTGAGCGAAACGGTTCATGACCAAGAACTTCAGTTAACTAACGCGGATTGATTCGATGTAAACTTGTAAATACAACTTAAGCGCAACAAATACTTAACCATTTGTTGTTGACAATGTTCTTATAACTGAAATGTCTCCCAAATATTAAAACCTTGAATTTTTAATTCGATCTTTGAGTTAGGAGCATATTTTCCAGATATAGTCTTTTGTTTGTATCTTTTTGCACGATAATCCATCTTGCAACGTCGATCATTAAGTTGTAAATTATTATCGGAGATGTTTCCTTTTGTGAAATAAAGGGTTATCCATTTTGCGGTTTCAAAAGTATAGGGCTGGAATTCGACATCTGCCAAACTAAGTTGTTAAACCAATTTTTTTTTTCAGTTGAAAGTCTAACATTTACGTAAACGGATCGCTTAACTATCGCACAACGCATACAAATTGTTAAAACCTACTACAAAAATGGTTATTCTGCCACAGCCACATATCGCGTTATCGTCATATGATAATCGACTTTTCTTGCCTGCTATTTAAGAATACGACTTGGAGAATATGTGGTCTCAACAAGACGGTGAGACATGCCATACAACTCGAGCGAATATGTCTTTATTGCAAGAGACATTTCCTGGCCGCGTAATTTCTCGTTGTGGCAATATCAACTGGCCACCAAGATCATGCGATTGACACCGCTGGACTTTTTTTTAGTCAGGCTAAGCGAAAGACCGTGCTTATGCAGATAAACTTTTAACTCTTGAGCACTTGAAAACCAACATTCGTCAAGTTATGGCTGACATACCGCCCAATATGTGTAAAAAAGTGGTAAAAAATTACCTCAAAAGAATCGATGCTTGCAACAATTCGCGTGGTGGTCAGTTAAATGATGTAGTGTTTCACACATAATTTCAACGTTCAAGCTTGATAATAAAAAAGAAATATCATGAACAAAAATATTTTGTATGTGTTTTATTTACGTTTACTTTTGAAACCGCAAAATGGATTACCCATTACTAGCAAGCTTCAAAATAATTTAGTTGGCAAATTTAAAAAAAAAAAACAAAGATTGTTCTTTGGGTCTTGAAATTTGAGCAAGAAGAAATATTTAAAATGGGAAATTTTCAAACATAAAACATGTCTAGAAGAGTAGTTTCATTTTTTGTTTTTTTTTTTAGAAAGACTTAAAATATTGGAACAAAAATATACAGGAGGTAGATATACTATAATCCAGTCAAAAGTTTTTCACTACTCCATCAGGTGTATGAGATAAAATAAACGTGATAAAGGTAACTTCTGAGCAGCATTGTTTCATAGTCATGTTCTATGCTCTTTGTACGCACGCATTAGTGCAGGAAGTTTTCTACTATCGCCTTTTGTGTGCGCTCGAAATGAAGGCAAAAAAAGCAGATTCTAGGGAAAAGTTCTTTTTTTTTGTATTTCTTTTATATTCCGTCTACGATTCTGATGGTATGTAAGCACCAGTATGGCAATAAATTTTCCAACATCAGGACAAAACAAAATGGGAGGAATGTGTATAACAACAAATACTAGCCAAACGGGATAGGAAATAGTCCCTAGGAGGGTTATTGCTATATGGTTGTACCTGCTGTTTCTCGAATTCATTCTTGAGATGATTGTTTTTTTACTGTTTTGTTATTCGTTCAACTTTTAGTTCAACACGTTTTTCTAAGGGAATGCGTGAATTTTCAACCAGGAAGGAATGTCGAAATTTTAATAGAAAATTTTAATCCAGCTAAGGCATTATGTTAACTATAGAAAAATATACATAACATGCATAAAAGATCACAGTTTTCTTACCTCTTATTACTTTGTATGTAGGAACATAGATCTGTAAGTGTGTATAGTATAGGAATAGTGGATTGATTGAGGGATATTAATGTTATTAGGTTTGCAAATGTTTTACCGGGATTTTTATTGGTTCACGTGTGTGGCACGGATACTCATGATTTTATAAGTTATTCAAATAAAATTCAAAATTGATAAAACTTGAGCAAGGTAATCCATATAAAACGCACGCGGTCCTTTAAATATATAAATAAGTACATATATCAATACTTAAATTGAAAAATAGGAATTTATTTATATGATCCTTACGAGAGGGTGATTTTAGTAAACTAAAATTTATATTTTGGAAACAAAAACTATTAAGCATTTTAGAGTGAAATTTGTTACGGATGTGACAATTAAATGTTACGGTAGTATCAGTAATACATTATTCTGTTACGAATCTATTATTCTTTAACTCACAAAATGGGAAATATGTATCTCTGTTTTAAAATTAAATTGAAAGATTGTTTTTTCGATGTGCGGAACCTTCGAATTCGCCATAAAAATGTCATTTCTTACCGTTGGAAAAGTAAACAGTGTTCCAATAATATGAAACAAATGTAATTTATAGAAATTTCTTACCAAGTTTTGCATCCTTAAAATTTAAAATCGAATTCATAACATATTTACCCTCAGCTTATTGTCCAACAGCAATACATTTTATATGGAGCCGAAAATGTCTTCTGTATTTAAGGAAAAAGAAAACTTGAAAGACCGGAATTATCTACTCAGAACTGAAATTCATTATTAGTTCGGTTTTATCATAAAACTCTTTAGATATCGAGTGGGATAAGCATTTATAGAAAAAAGAATGTTATCAAAATAAAAAAACTTCAAAATAATTATTTGGCTACCACCATGAATAATACCTACCTAGATACACTTGAAATATTTCCAAAGATATTTTCTGAGCAAGTAAATACATAGAGACATTTCTGGAAAGCCAAGAATTGATAAAAGTAGGCGTGTCAGTAGGCGCATTTTACTAAAACTTATTTATTAATTTTGTCTCTCATGAGAAAATTTCTTTCAAATCGTTACTATCGCTTACCAAAAAAAAAAACTAAGGAAAAAATAAGTGGGTGTGACGTTTGTATGTAGAAAAAAAAATTGAATACCAATTTAAAGTAATTATTAAAATGCATATAAAAATTTCATTTAAAAAATTAAATGCCGGACTGTAGCACAAGATTCTTACCAAAAACCAAATGTATTTTAGAAGTAATTTTTTACTAAATTTTTTGTGTATATACATTTTTTCCAAAACAAAAATAATTAGGATGACAATTTTAAGTAATTAATATAATTTTACATAATTCCAAAAAAAATCGTTCAGCCTTTTTCGAAATATTGAATTTAAAAAAAATGAGTTTTTTTAGGTCCAAAAAACTATTTTTCGAAAATTTAGTTATTTTATATATTTTTGTTTTGTTTTTATAATCTAAACGCGCTCAAGGGATTATATACTACCCTTTAAATGTTTCAACACAGCGCGTGCTTGAGGTTGAGAAAGAGAAAGAATGATAGGAAAGATGTGTGGCGCCATGTTCTGAGACTGTAGGTGGTTGTAGTCTCAGATTTTATCTCCAGGGATGGCGGCTGAGCTAATGCGGAGAAATTTCCGTGTCTTATTTATCTATGTCCCTTATAATTTGCATACATTTTTTTTATTCTTTGTCATATTTTATCGGTTTACTAGTTTTACTCAATCACATATTGTTAGTTCTATGCCTAAACAGCATGTTATGAGTAAACCAGCAACTCATTGTATGACAATTATTTTTAGAATTGGTTTTTAATGGAAAAATAAGAGGACATAGACTTCGGCAGGGATCGAACCTGTGACCATGAGGTTGACAGGCGAACACATAACTATCGCGCCACGGCCACCCTAAATTATTTAGAAATCAAAGGACCTCATATATAAATATTTTGATTGAAATCCGTATGTATGTATGTATGGCTGGTACCTCCAATAAAAAATATGTATAAAAGTTAGAGCCGTTTTCTAGATAATTTAGATGGTAGAACAAATTATACGGCAGGTACCGTTATTTGTTGGGCTAAAAAAAAGACTTATTTGAGACAATTAACCTAAACACATAAGTTCAAAGCTTAAATTAAATCGATTGAGCCATCAACGCTATCATCGGTAGATCGATGTACACACAGACAGACAGACAAACGATATTAAAGGCCACCCTTTATTCGTCTTCGCTATCATGTCAAGTTTGATCAAAATCTCGTGTTCAATTTTTAATCCATAAATAGCCATATTTTAGTACCTATATAGCGCAAGTAAGAATAATTTTGTTGTATTAATACCATTTAAGGAAAAAAATGCATTGTCAATTTAAAGTCATTATGTAATAATATGTGTATGAAAATTTCATTAAAAAAAAAACAACCCGTTTTAAAAAAATCGATCTGCCAAAAAAAATATGGTTTTTAATTAAAAAAACATTTTTTTAATTTGAATAAGTAATATTATTAAGTTTTTCTTTTAATTTAGAATTTAAAAAAAAAAATGTTGCCTTACAAGATTCGCTATTTAAACCCTTAGGAAAAAAAATCAACTTAATTGTTTTCCAGAATACGAAAAAAAATGTCTTTGAGAGAAAGTAAGCCAAAAATTATAATTTTTAGACATAAAATAATACGAAAAAATACGTTTGGCCTTATGTTTGCTTATAAAAATAGTTGGAGCCGTTTTTGAGAAAAATAAGCCATCTATTTATTCTTTCTAACTAGTGGTGTGCAATTCAGATTGCATTTAACAAATCTTAGGTCTTACATACAGTAGTTATACTTAAAAAAAAAACTAATTTATAATTTAACTCCACCGGGACCGATAGTTTAATATAATCTGATTTTTGATTTGAATTTTAATTTGATTTTTTTTACAAATAACAGTAACAGTAGCATGTACATCCAAAGCAGTTTTATCACAATTAAAACAGCTTTAGTTTTTTTTTCGACTATACGTAAATAATTTAGTTTATTTTATTCAGTTGTCACTTTTCTGCAAATACTTTAATTAGTTTTTAGATACCTATCAATAAGGACGATATATTTTTGTGATTACAACTTGGTTGTGAAAAAAAAGACTCTCTGAAACTTTTCATTTCGAGCGTGTTTTTTTAACATTTACCATTCACAAAATTTGATTAACAACACAACATAGCAATTAGATACAACATATAGTACCTTTTCCATTGATAAAACAAAAAGAACCCTACATATTATTGTAACCATAGAAGCAAAACAAAATCAAGTCGAGTAATATTATTTAATGGCTTTAATGTAATCGTACAGAGGTTACTACGAGTGTATTTGGTTATACAAATTGAAACAAACAAATAAATAAATATTTAACCCCCAATTGTATCTATCAGATGAATAAAACATTCCCGCAAGTTCTAGAAACAGATACAAAAAAAACAACAACTATCCAATGGATTGCTATTGCACACACAATAAATGAAATGTAACCAACTTGCATTTGATATGCTTTCGTTGTGGAATTCATGTATTTAAATATAAATCGAGGATTGTCAGATCAAACACAAAAAATGCAAAAAAAAAACGACGCAATTTGTTTGTTTTAAAATTAAATATATATTTTTGTATTGGGCTTAATTTTTTATTTGGTTGAAAAATAAACCACAATATTTATACATAGTGTGGAAGATTTTTTTTTTATTTTTACTTATGTGTCAATAATAAAAATTGTGTTGTCCAATTGATGACAATCATTAAGCCAAACGACTTGATTATGTCAGTTGATGGCAACTTATTTAAAACATTTCAGATCGTGAAGATATTTTAAGCCTTTCGAAGAGGTATGAGTTTGTTTGGTGCTGCCAAGCCTTGGAAATATTTTAAGGAGGCTTAAATTTAATTCCTCAAAATAATTGCAAGCTACGAAAATCCCATCACACATTTAATATTTATGCGTGCATAATTAAAGTATTTTATATTTGACATTTTTCGTTAATTTTTTTATTAATTGTATACAGGGGTGTCAAGGAGGGTGCAATTGTGTGGAAGTTATTTAGATGTGTACCTACATGGTTTTAGAAAAAAAAAAATAAATAACAGTGTCAAATATTATTAAAGTTATTTAATAACCTTAAATTCCTAATTTTAAAAAACGGCCTAGTCATGATTACATATAACTTGGCCTCAACAGTATTGCTTGAAAAGAAAGCTATAAATTATTAAATGAAACTTTAATGTTTTATTTCCAATGCGGAAGTAGCTATCATTAATTAAATAAATTGGTTTGTATTTACCTAGTACGCAATCTAGACAAGTTTGAATTTTCTTCCCAGAGTTCATTTTGTGTGAGGATATAACCAGTCCCGGATTAAGCAAGCGCAAGTCTGTTACTGCGATTAGGATTAGTCGCCTTATCATAGGCCCAATGCACCAAGTCTGAGCTTTCTCTGCGTACACAGAAATTCGTATATGTACAACGCATTCTTATTATGTATTTCCAATTATAACTACAAAGGTGAAAATATTTGTACTTGCTCTGTGCGGCCAATTTTACGTTAAAAAAAATCGAACTCGAGATTTTGATAAATCTTGATATTACGATAATAGAGAACACAACATGAGTTAACTCAGGTCATATGAGTTATCTCTGAGTTAACTTCGGGACTAAAATCAACTAAAAAACTGGAATGAAGAGTTAAGTCAGAGTTAGCTCTTACAGCGGGATGATCTTGCACTGAAGAACTGGCCTTAAATGTTGATTCACTATATGAATTCTGTTATTAGAAACATTCTAAAATTTCTTTCAAGTAGTAATAAGGGGCTTCCCAGTTGAAATCGTTCAAAATCGCAGTTGTTTCCTGTATCGACAAATTTTTCTTTCCTAAGTATGCAAGGTGCTGGGCCTTGTTAAAACAATGTTTTGTATTAAAAAAAAAACTTGGTATGACAATTGTATATGTATTTAATTATATAAACGTTAAAACAAAATTTCTAAATCCATCCGTTTACGAAATATTGAATTTTCCAAAAAAAAAAAAAAATAATAAATCCGTCGAGACGTTTATGAGAAAGTTCAAATTAAAAAAATGGTTGTATGGCAGGTACCGCTAATAACAAATTATAAAAAAAAAAAACATTTGACCAAAATGTAGCGTATATCTTAAATGGTGTGCACACTTTTTACTTGAAAACGGCTCTAACGATTTTGACTTAAAAAAATCAATGCAGTTTTTAAGGTACGACCGAATATATAGTTGAAAAAAAAAAATTTCTAAAATGGTACTTTTCATAGGACCGTTTTTCCTGATTTCTACTATCTCATAAATCGCTTAACCGATCAAGTTTGATTAAAATCTCGAGTACGATTGTTTTTCCAAATGCAAAACTTTTCCTGCTATATGTAGTAACTATATGGCAAATAAAAATTCTTTTGACAGATTGTCGAAAGATGTACTACAAAAGTTGTTTCCGTTGTGTGTAAGCATTTAATTAATTTCTTATTGAAAATGAACAATTTAAAATTAAATTAAGATTCTGATATAATTGACGTGGAATTGTTCGAAATATTAAAGACTTCGACCAAATCATTTTCATTTGTTTGGCCAACGAAAATTTTATGACCGATTTCGCCTTTCAAAGGCATCAGCTTGCAGCATCTTGGAACTCATTCGGCCACACATACAAAATAACACAAATTGGTGAGTCTTTTATTTGAATTTGTCGCTATGCACATTATTAAATATTCAAACAAAATAACATATCATATTTCAAGGAATATGGCCATAACAGAAGAGCAGATGTTTCCGATAACTTTTTGAGTTAAAGTAAATGTTGGTATGTTGAGAACAATTGGGGATATTTACGGAGTGTTAATATTAATTTTATCGAAAGTCCTGAAAAGTGTTTTAAATCGCATAAGGATTGCTATGCTATGACTAAGTCATTTCAATGTCTTTGACGAATAAAAATCAATTTAATTTTATTTTTGCGTTTATTTTTTTTTAGGTTTTTATATTTTGTAAGCAAGTTTTCTGACGTCCTGCTTAAGGCCAACTTACTGCTTATTTCATTTGTTATGCCTTGCAATGCGGCGGTTTTTGTTCTAAGGACATCCAGTCCGTTTGTCTGAATTCAATAATTTTGTTTTCTCAACACAATCTAAAAGACATTCAAGTTCATTTGTTGAAAAAGTCGAACTTCATTTCTGTTTTTTCTTGCACTTTTTCAATAATCAAAATAAAAACTCAAAACAAGTAATTCAGAAAAAAAATATAATAGTCAAAAGAGCTATCATAGCTATTGAAAGATATCGATAGTTTCTGAAAAAAAAAATCGATAACCTTACAGTAATTGCCAACTGAAGTAATACATATTGGTAATTGCATCAAGAGTTAAACCCGGGACCAGGATTAGGTAGCCTTAGAGTTAACTGATTACTGAAAAAATGAGCCTAAGGAGGAAACACTATAACTGGGCCCTCTAGCGATATTTTTCTTGCGGGGTTTTTTGAAAACTATCGTTTATATAAACAGTCAAAGGACACTTAAAATATCGAAATTCATGCTATTGTGAATATTTAGGGTAATACGAAATACCAGAAATCGGCTTGTTAAGCGTCTTGATCTTCCGAAAATAATTTTCAAATCTTTGAAAAACGGAAAATAACAAAAATGTGATTCATAAACTGAGTTGTATAGCGTCTTAAAACAAGGATGTAGGGTAGTTTGCAGACACTGTAGTTTCAGATGCTTCCCGGTTCAGAATTTTCGCCAACAAGAACTATGAAGACCTTATCTAATGTTGGTTGAAAAAAGATAGCCATCCAAATTTCCTATGGTTGTCTAAAAGTTACCTACCCAAGTAACTTGAATTAAAAAAAAAAGGATGCACCAACGAATTCCTGTTAAAGAATTGAATTTTGACAAAGGAGGTTATGTTGGTAAATGGTAGAAGGTATTACCAAACAAATGCATTTCTTGCCATCCTAGTGTACCGTGTACGTGTGTGTGTATAGAAGTTTCCCATCGCAATCCCATAAAACTTATTTTTATATTTTTTCATTTTAAATACTTAAACCAGAATCGCTTAACGATCCATGAAAATTGCTCAAACACCTGGGTTTGCTATCGGCTACAAAGAAAACAAATACACAAGCCATTTCCGGTGCCGTTGAATGCGCCACCATTCAACCAAAAAATCCACACAAACATACGACTCAGCATAATTTTATGACAAAATAGCTTAAGATGTGTGCTCACAATTCGCTTCGTAAACTCGTTTGTTTAACTGGCGGTTACGGTTACTGTTAACGTTACCACAGCAAACAAAAAAAAAATATACTACACCAACAAACAAACAAAAACACAATTTCCTCTCTCTCTATCACTGTACGGATGTACATACATAATACAGTATTTATGTATATATGCTTGCAGAGCTGCAAGTACCTATAGCTACATAAGTACATATTATGTGTATTTCAATTTATTTACATCTTCACAACAGCATGAACTTGATTGTGTTTTGATAGACAAATTGTAGCAACTACTCAGCTTTGTTTTATGGGAAAACATGGAAACGTCCTCATAGCTATCATATTCGCGCCACACCCACTATGCAGAGGTTTCCTTAGAAAAACAATAGCAATTACATGCAGCCAAGAACAAAAATTCAAATAGGATAAGAAGATGGGGTATTACATAATACCGAAAGTATGTGAAGTTCTCTGTGGACGGAAAGATCGCTACTGCACGTTTTGGTTAGAGCAACGTCGCAGTTTCACAGAAAATCAATGTGCAGTAACGTAAACACAATGCCCTATTCGATTTCATAAAAATTACACCGCCAAAAAAAATACACACACAAAATTATAAAAACAAAGGTGAAAAATTTTAAACGATTTAGTAATATGTTAAATCATATTTATATGATACTAGGTTAAAAAGAGGATTTTGCTAATTTGAATCTTATTAATATTTTACTATAGTTAAAATCACCGAATGGCTACTTTAAATTTTTAGTATCGTAATAAATTCACATGTCATTCAGATAGTATATCTGCTTTTCACGCGGGAGGCCCATGTTCGAGTCCTGCTGGTATCAATTTTTTTTTATTTTTGTAAATAATGAATCTAAAATGATGAAAATATAAACATCGAATGCTTCTTTAGAGCACATGTTGGGTTTCTACCGACATATAATTAATTTACAAAGCATAAACATAATAATTGTGTTCATCAAAATTCAAACCCCACAAATTCTTTGCTATCTGCTTAATTAGCATTTTACTAGTTAACAAAAGGTTTAAAATGTATGAAAAGTTAGTAGACTACTATGCATATAGTAAATTGTTAACTAGTATCGTGTTAAGGCCTTAATAATAGGTTGTTTAAAATCTTGCGCCAATATCTTTTAGCAAGCTTCCCCTAAATTCCAAGAATATTCAAATTTATAGACCGTTTTTTTTTAAACTTAAAACAAAATTTGTTTTTAATAATTTAAAAAAAATTAAACAAATTAATAGGCTTTGCAAAATTTATAATCTCAAATAATTTTTTTTAAACAAAGTTTCTCCTTGAATCGTTAAGAAAAATACATATTTTTTAAATCCACTCCATTGTGCTCGAAAGGGTGTGTTTTTTTAAAGAAAGTCTGACTTTAAATTGAAAACAAAAAATTAAACCTAGAAACTTTTAAAATAAATGTTAGCTATGGACTTGCTTATGTTGGTCAGGTTGGTGGGCCGATTATATAAAAGATCATCCTTTCTATTTTTTTTTCGAAACAAGGAGTAGGGAGCTTTCCGGTTTGAATTTTAAATTGGAAGGAGAAGTACATCAATGTAAGATCAAGAAATATTCAAGACACTCTTTTCGCATGAGTTTGGTCTTAATATTGAGACCAATCGTCAAAATGCGCTTGACATTTTAATGAGATATTACCACAAATCTAAAATTAAGTTAAATGCTGGAAAGATAAAATCAATCTTTTTCACCAGAAAAAGAAAGCGATTGTTTCTACACGGTAACAAGCTGAAAGTCAATGGAACTTCTATAAAATGGAAGCCTAATGTGCAATATCTAATAATAAACCTTGACAAGCGGCTTATCTTTAATGAGCATATTAATAAAACAGTTAAAAGTCAACATTGCAATTAAAATGCTTTATCTGCTAATAAATAGAAAATCGCATTTAAGTATTGAAAACAAGATTATTATATTCAAGGTTGTGTTTTAGGCAATTTTGTTATATGGATGTCAGGCTTGGGGGAATTTTGCAATTTACCATATTAAAAAAACTCTAAGTATGCCTAAACAAAATTTTAAAAATGATGTTTAATCTACCCTGGCATCATTAAACTCCATAGTCAAGCAGGTGTTGAATTGATTTGCAGAATAATTCGAAAATTAACTGATAGCTTTTTAATTAAATGTGATATTTCTGATAACCCTTTGGTAGTTCAATTACAAATATAAGGATTCATTTAATTATTTATTTAATTTTTCGTTTATATTCAGTTATATATATTTATGTTTAATCCATAATGTATTCATTTATTTATTTATATTTGTTAATTTTTCTTATATTTATTTATTTATTATTTATGATTTAATATTTATTTATTTATTTATTTATTTGTTTATTTATTTTATTATTTATTTATTTATTCATTTAATTGTTTATTAATTTGCTTGTTAATTATTAATTATTTACTTCTTGTTATATATTTATTTTTTACTTATTTGTTTATATATTCATCTAAATGTAACTTTTTATATTACTTTACCTGTTTTATTAGTTTTAATTTAATCTATTTTTTAAGCGAAATAATTGTTGTACTTCAATGAAGGTTTTTGTCATATATTTTCCTTCAAAATAAAACTATTTTCTTTTTGAATTGTAATTATAATGTTGTAAAAATAACGTATTCAGTAGAAAGATATATTTTAAATATCAATTCTCTGTTTAAACTGAGCGATAGCAACCAAATACAATTTTAAGAATGAAATAAAATATCTATCTATCAATTCAAGACACGAGTATTTACTACGATCTTTAGGGATATATCTATCCATAGATTGCCGACGTGTATATTTTCTGCATTTGTTTACTTAACATTTACAAAAGTAAAAGCATCTTCCGACATATTGATACATTTTGGCACATTACGATATAAATAAAATACATGACTGTATCTCTCGTACTTGCTCCTATGTTCGATCACATCGTAAGCACAAGATTCGTAGTAGAAACGGATAATTTGTATATACAAAGCTTCACAATTTTTTTTATTCTAAATAAAAAGTCGTTACGATAATTTTAAGTACTTAAAAATATAAATTTAGATCAGAAATTCAAAAAAAGCGTGCACTTGTTTTCGAACTATGGAGATAAACAAATTGTTCTTTTCAAAAATCTAAAAAATTATTTTTCCAAAATGCTTGTATGCAGAATTCGAATGTCCGAAACCCGCCGAGCACTTTATGAGAAAGTCGAAAAAAATGGTTGTATGGCAGATATTCATTAATAACAAAATACATATTAAACTGGATTATCTTACTTTTTTTTCTACAATAAAAAAATACTATATTAGGCTACCAATATTTTTGCGGATACAAAAATTGGGTATAATTGCGATGTAAATATCTTCCGGTCTTTAGTTGCAAATGTTTAGCACAGCACTGTATGCACTGCAGAGAGAAATGTACACTATACTCAAAGTCCACAGAGTTTTTTTTTTAATCAAAATCGTTAGAGCCGTTTTCGAGATAATTAAGATGGTAGAAAAAATTGTGAGACAAGTACCGTTGTTCTTGGTGCTAAAAAGGTAATTCAAAAATCGATTTGAGACAATCACCTAAAATGCTTAAGTACGAAGTTTGAGGAAAATCGTTTCAGCCCTTTAAGCTGTAGATCATTCTACACACAGACAGGCAGATGAAATTCCGCGACCAACTTTTTTGGTGTTCTCTATCATCGTAATATCAAGGTTGATTACAATCTCGAGTTCGATTTTTTTTCCAAATTCGTAGAGCCAAATTTTTGCATGACCAAAAATTAAGGCAAACAATATTAAAATGTCCCAAAGGTAGTAAGAATTTTTGGTCATTTGTGAAAAATATTCGAATATTCGCTTCGTCTTTAATGACACCCCTTTTGTCAGCTCTCGTGAAAAACCAATTTGCTTGCAGCGCAGTTCGCTGTTAATTCGACGCTGCCAGAAAGTGTTATGACTCCTCCTGTACTTGAGAACGTAAACGATTTTGTGGGACGAATCTCTTCTTCGTTGGATTAGAAATTACTTTTCGGACCGTTCAATACAAGTTGTATTGGACGGTTTCAAGTCTGATATTCACAAAATAAATGCTGGTGTGCCCCAAGGCTCCGTATTGTCTCCGACCCTTTTTCTCATTTTTATTAATGATCTCCTATCTGGAACTTCTAATCCACCTAATTGTTTTGCTGTCGATAGCACTCACAGCTTTTCATATTCGTTTTCAGATGCACCTCCTTGTTCTTCGGATGTACAACTGCAACGGCAGCGTATGATAAGCTCATTAAATTCAGATCTTGACAGTATTGTCCAATTGGAAATAAAAACCCGCGTAGAATGTAGTGCCTCAAAAACTCAGTGCTGTCTTCTGTCGTTAAAGCAGAACCCACCCCGCATGCCGCTATCCATGAGCGGCACTTGCATTGAAGAAACCGATCAGCTTTCATCACAGTCCACCTCTTGTGGAACGAACACATATTTAATGTCGCCAAAAATGCTGCAAATTATTTGGGCTTTCTTCAAAGATGTAAGAAATTCTTTTACCCGTCTGATCGTCCAAAGTTGGAGTATAACTCGCACATTTGGGCAGGAGCTCCCGAAACTCATTTGAGTCTCTTAGATAGAATTTAAAATAGAGCTCTAAGAATGATTGGCGATAGAATTATATTGGAAACATATATATAAAATCCCTCGAACATCGTCGTACTGTTTCAAGTATTTCGCTATTATAAACAGTGTTCAAGCGAAGTAGCCAGTTGCATTCCTCCCTTTAAACAATTCAACCATAATACTCGCGCTTCTAGGAATGCTCATCAGTTTCCCCTTGAGCCCAATTTCGGACACACTGTTAAGTACAGAGATTCTTTCTTTAGTCGTATAACAAGTATGTGGAATGCTTTACCAGGCTCTACTTTTCCCCCTCATTGTGATATTCTGAACTTCAAAACCAATGTACATCGGTATATCCTTTTTATTCCTTGACTATTTTCCTAAGTTTCGCACTATGCTTGTCATATTAAGGGTAGCCAAAACCCCTTTAGTGTGTGTTTATTATCAAAAAAAAATCCTCTACATATGTAGATAGTACCTATATCGCAAGTAATAATAGTTTTATACAATATTATCATATGACACATTATGCTGTCTTATTTTTTCATCCATTATCAATTACAGTCGAAACCAGGGAAATAGAACCTACATACAAAAATGTTCAGTTGGCACAACCAGTAAAATTTCCCCAGCATGCTTTCATAATAATAAAAATCCGTTGATGGAACTTTAAAATTGATCAAGCCTTAAATTATTTCTAAAGGATTTATGAGTAGTTAAGCTTCTGGATTCATAATTCATTTTAGCATTTTTTATCAACCGTTTTCTTTGTATAGCGCCCAAAAATTTTAGCCCCAAGCAAATTTTTGCAAATAGTTATATGTAAAAATTAAAAAAAAAAGCCATCCGTTATTTTCTTTTGTCCAGTGTAATTCGAATTAAAATCGCATCGGTGCAACCCATCCGAGAGCGCTGAGGCTTTATCATCGGCAACACAACACATCGAGCTTCACATCCCCATCAAGTCTTCAACAACAATAATGGAGATGGGTTGTTTTTTTTTGTTCAACCAATTGCCATCATCCCGAGAATATCATGAAAATCTATGCGAACCAAGGGAGACGTAGATTTTCACGCTAAAGATGATCCTTGTTTATTGTTGAATGTCGTGTTGTCGCCGTGTCGTCGTCGCGAAAATTTCCACACCATCACTAAAAATGCGGCCAACTGGGAGTTTTCAAAAACAAAACCAAAAAAAAAAAAGAAAAAAATGCCTGCCGGAATACCACCAGCAGCCAGCGGCGAATTGCACACCACTGCACATCAGGTTCCTTAACGGATTTATTGCCATAATATTTGCTGCTGTTAATAGTAATCGAATCGCAACACACAAAAAGGATCCCTCGAAACTGCATATAAATACATGCTTGATGGTATAGCAACTCTTCTATATATTATCATTTTTTTTTTGTTCCAGTGTATGCATATGCATATATGAAAAAAAAAAACGATTTTCAAACTTGTCATACTAAAAAAAATTAAGTAGAATCTTTCTAGAGACCCGGGGTACGCGTTGTACGCGAACGTCTGACCTACTTGCAAGTGTATATTTTATGGTTATGGTTTTAGGAGCCGCAGTTGTTTTAATTAACCCCTTGGCCTAAATTAAATAATGTTGATACTTTCCTCGGGCGAATTGGCTCTGGAGCCTGTCAATTTTCCCTTTCATCTCAATAAAGATGGCATTGGCAGATGGGTATATGCGGAATGCTAACCCGGTAACCCAACCCTCCTCAATCGTTTTCTCTTCCAAAATATAATAATCTCCATAACCACAACCAACGGTATAGAAAACATTGGCGGATACATATTTTGTTGCGGTGTACTTATGGGGCCGCATCTCTTAAGGGAAGGCCCATGATTTGAAAGTTTAATTTTTACTGCGATTGGTCAAAATTTGTATAGCTCCAGTGTTAGTCTTTGAAATTGTTCCATCCCAACTCTTATGGCCATTCCGATATCAAGCCGTTGGAACTAATTTTTTCAACCAGCTATCAATTTTAGTACAGATTTTATTTTGTCATTTATCCGAAAAATTGGTAGGCCTGAGTAACTTGTGGTGTAGTTGTTCCGACCCAGGCTCTAATACACCTGCGTCTATGAAACAGTCTCCCCCTTTTGAATCAGATTTTATTCGCAATTTGGGACTGCGAGCTTGGTGTTGTTATCCTAATCGAATGAATAATGCGGAACTAACTCCGTCATTGTCGCTCATTCATGCAGTAACAAGGTCCTTTTCAGGCTGAAACCATGCTGCTAATTAAAATGTTTTTATGTCACCATCGCATCGTGTCAGCGTGTCGTCTTCATCGACGTCGTCGTCGCTGTACCTCATGGTTGGTATATAAGAGTCTAAGAGGAGTTGGGGGACCAACTACCAACTCCGACTGATGGATGAATAATAAATTTGTTATTTGTATATTTTACTCATTGCTTCGCTTTGTTAATGAGGTCATTTAGATATGGCAGATTTTCGTCCTTATTGACTATAACTAGTCGCTGGGATTTTATATACGAGTATATGCAAAATATCCAGTTGTGAGTTTAAAATATAACAAACAATTTTATGCATTTTAGGTGCGTTGACAGGATTATGATTGCGATTAATAATTAAAATTTAGCGGTGAATAGTTGAATTTGTTTTGGCGATGAGTTGGTTATTCGGCATAATTATATAGCCTCGCGCCAGAAAAGCAGAAAAGGACTGCAGTCATTTGCATAATACAATTTAAAGGCTGGGCTTTGAAGTGAAAGCGACCAACCAACAAAATAAGATCTAATATTTGATGGAAATAATTTGAAAATCATGAGAAGGGTTATGATGATGGAATCCCGTGATTTTTTTTTTGCTCTATTATTATTATTTCCATGGTTGGCCACAGTAAAATTTTTAGACTATTTTAATTTACAAAGCAAACATAGTTTTCATACTAGTTTTCATGGATGGCGCGTTTTGAATTTAAATATAATCATTAATTGACACGATTTTATATCAACAGAATCTAATCACTTTTGGTGTTAAATGAATAATGTATGAAATTGTCTGTTTTGGTTGAGGTCGTCGTGTTAAAAAATATATACAAAATTAAGTAGCTTTGGTTATTTATTTTAGATTAGTCTTAATTAATTTTCAGACACTTACTTATATTATATAAAAATGAACAAAAAGCAGGTACAGTCGTCAAATAGCGGGTTACCCATTTTGCGGTTTCAAAAGTAAACGTTAAGTTAAGCACATATAAAATACTTTTTTTCATGATATTTCTTTTTTATTATAAAGTTTGGACGTTGACATTATGTGTGAAACACTACGTACATCATTAAAATGACTACCACGCGAATTGTTGCAAGCATCGATTCTTTTGAGGTAATTTTCGAACACTTTTTGACACATATTGGGCGGTATGTCAGCCATAACTTGACGAATGTTGGTTTTCAAGTGCTCACGGGTTAAAGGTTTACCTGCATAAGAACGGTCTTTCGCGTAGCCCCACAAAAAAAAGCGGTGTCAAATCGCATGGTGGCAAGTTGATAACGTCACGACGAAAAATTACGCGACCAGGAAATGTCTCTTGCAATAAAGCCATATTTGCTCGAGTTGTGTGGCACATGGCACCGTCTTGTTGAAACCACATATTCTCCAGGTCGTATTCTTCAATAGCAGGCAAAAAAAAGTCAGTTATCATATAACCATAACGCTCCGAATTGACGGTGACAGTCGTTCCATCGTCGTTTTCGAAGAAGTAAGGTCCAATCACACCTCCGGACCAAAGAGCGCCCCAAACAGTGACTTTTAGTGGATGTAATGGCCTCTCTTCAGTTACTTGAAGATTCTCATAACCCCAAATTCGACAATTTTCTTTATTAACATACCCACCGAGTGAGGAATGTGCTTCATCGCTGAAGAAAATTTTGTTCGAAAAATCGACGTCCAGCGCCTGTTGTTCAAGCACCCATTCGACGTATCTACGACGTTGTGAATGGTTAGCTGACTTCAGTTGTTGTGTAAGCTGGACTTTATATGGATGTAGGTGTAGACCCAAATGCAAAATACGCCATAATGTGCCGTAAGACAGTTCTAATTCCCGAGAACGACGAGGAATCGACACATTCGAGTCTTCGGCAACACTTTCACTTACAGCAACGATATTTTCAGTGGTATGAGCGAAACGATGATGCACATGCCTTACAATATTTGTAAGCAATCCAGTCTCTTAAAATTTCTTCACAATTTTGACAATTGCTTGCGTAGTTGGACGATTATGTAAACCATAATCTCCTTTTAAAGCACGATATGTAGCTGTGGCAGAATAACCATTTTTATAGTAGGTTTTAGCAATTTTTGAGCGTTGTGCGATAATTAAGCGATCCACTTTCGTAAATGTCAGACTTTCAACTGAAAAAAAATTGGTTTAACAACATAGTTTGACAGTTGCCTAATTCCAGCCCTATAATTTTGAAACCGCAAAATGGATAACAATTTATATTAATTTCTAATAATGTAGGTTGAATTTGACTAACTCGATTTCACTTTACAGTTTTTTTAAATTTAATTTGCAAAATTTTATTTGACCAAATGCATACCAAATTTCTACAGCGGAAATAATTTTTGTTTTAACGTTTTAACGAAAAAGAATTATAATTTCTATTCGCAGTTAAGCGCATTTGTCGTGAAAAGTTCTTGAAGACTATTAAATAATTAGTTAGGTAATAGGGATTTAGCTATTAGAAAAAAAGCACATTGACCTTTTCGCCGTTGCGTTGTGGCGGTTGTGACTAAATATGCTCTAGATATGCTCTGAATTTTTTCTAAAACGATGTGAGCTCTAAACACTCTTATTTGTTTTTTAAACATATACTTGAATCACACATGCTAAAATAAATTTTCATTTTTACCAAAAAAAAGCAATTCAACACAAACCAAACATAATTTTGTACACAAATTCACACCAGATACCAAAAAATCAACAAGCGATTAATTTTTTTTCGCCATTTTAATTAAATGTGATTGTCAGACGGTTATATTCGATTACCTGCCATATAACCGATACGCCTATTTTTCTTGAAAACGTCTCTAACGATTTTGATTGAAAAAAATCAGTGCAGCTTTTTAGGCAGGACCGATCATATAGTTGAAAAAAATTGAAAAAAAATGTCTTAAAACGGTACTTTCCATAGGACCGTTTTTTCTGCATAAATGGCTTAACATATTCTTTGTAAATTTCACACACATATAGCCTTAAGTTGCCCAATTTATACTGCATACCAATATTTTTATTCCACATTTTCTTGTATTTTTAAAACCATTAAAAATATATTAAAATTTATATTTTGAAAACTTCTAATTAATTTTTTTTTTTCAAAAAAATATAGTTATATGTATTTGCCGAATACCTATGAATTGGTGTTTTTAGAATTTTGTTTTGAAAAATGTTTTCATAAAGTTTAAAAAAACAGCCCCACAGATTTTTATATTTTTTTTATGCAAAAAATAAAATTGCTTAGTTTTTTTGAGCTCAAATTTATTTCAGAATTTTGAATTATTTTTTCATTGATTAAGCCAATTTAATCTTTTGTTTTTAAGTTTATATTATTAAATACTAAAGATTTTCATACCATTTTTTTTTTTTAGAAAAAAAACTAAAGAAATTTTGTATATACATTAAATATATAAATATTTTTCGAAAATTTTTGTATATAGTAATATTTCGAATTCGGAGAACCTCCTATACAAACATTTTGATAGAAATCCGATCAGCCGTTTATGAGAAAGTCTAAGATCAAACACACTAACAAAATATAAAACAAAAAATTGCCCCAAAATGTAGACTGTGCCAAAAACCAAAAGTAGTGCACAGACACCTAAAACGCTTAAATACCAAGGTTGAAGAAAATCGCTTCTGCCCTTTAAGCTGTAGACCGTTCTACACACAGACAGGCAGACGCAATTTCGGAACCCATTTTTTTTTGTTTTCTCCAATCATCGCAATGTAAAGTTTGATTAAAATCTCGAGTTCGATTTTAGTTCTAAATGCAAAACTTGCCATATAGTACATATATCTCATAAGTAAATAAAATCGTTGGACTTGTCAAAATAATATTAGTACACAATTTTAAAGAAATGGATTGCCTTTTCGAAATAATAAGTTTTGAAAATATGTAACCTTTATTTTTTTCTTTAAAGTATCTTCTGGCTTTACTAAATAACTGATTTTTTTTATAAGAATCGTTGGAGTCGGTTTTGAGAAAAATTAGATTTATCTTTTTGGCTTAGTATGTACCGTTATTTTTGGTCTAATAAAAAAAACCTGTATGCATATTACCGACAAAAAAAAATAGGTGTGTGCCAAGTGTGAAAAAATCTTTTTGTGAGAGTGACTCTTTTCGTCATCGTAATGTAAAGTTGATTAAATTCTCTGGTTTAATTTTTTTTTACGAATCCAAACTTTGCCTTATATAAACGGTGATTTTTTAAGAGCTTGGTTTTTGAAAATTCAAAAAAACACAGAAACTTGTAAAAAGTGAATGAAATTTTTATTTATATATTATATATTATATATTATATGTTATATTATATGTTGCCCGCTGCTACGCTTCAGGTGGTCCATTCTGAAGGTCCAATTTTGGCAAACTTTTTCACACATTTCGGCCGGAATCTCACCAATGACGCGTTCAATGTTGGCTTCCAAGGCAGCAATCGTGTTTGGCTTGTCCCCATAGACAATAGACTTAACATAGCCCCACAAAAAATAGTCTAACGGGGTCAAATCACATGATCTTGGTGGCCAACTGACTGCGCCAAAACGTGAGATCAACTGCTCACCAAATTCGCCTCTCAATTGATGCATGGTTTCGCGTGCAGTGTGGCATGTGGCACCGTCCTGTTGGAACCACATGTCGACCGAGTTTAATTCTTGCATTTTCGGCAAAAAAAAATCTGTTATCATCGAACGGTACCTTTCTCCATTGACTGTAACCCTGCGGCCTTCATCGTCCTTGAAGAAGTACGGCCCAATGATGCCGCCTGCCCATAAACCGCACCAAATAGTGCATTTTTCGGGATGCATTGGTAGCTGCTGAATTGCCTCTGGCTGCTCTTCACTCCAAATACGGCAATTCTGCTTATTCACGTATCCATTTAGCCAAAAATGAGCCTCGTCGCTGAAGACAATTTTGCGATAAAAAACGGATCCTCATCCAACTTTTCTAAGGCCCATTCACCGAAAATTCTACGTTGTGGTAGGTCGCCTGGCTTCAATTCTTGCACCAGCTGTATTTTGTATGGCTTTAAGCCAAGATCTTTGCGGTGGTCGAAGAACACAAACCCAATTGCTGCGATCGGCGCCGAATGGACATATCGCGATCTTCAGCAACACTGGCGGATGCAGCAGCAATATTCTCTTCGGTACGCACTCTACGGATACGATTTGGTGGATTAATGTCCAATAAAGTGAAACTGGTGCGAAATTTGGTCACAATGACCTGAATAGCCTGCTCGGTGGGTCGATTATGACGACCATAAAACGGACGTAGCTTGCGAAACATATTTTTCACAGAGCACGAATTTTGATAATAAATTTCAATAATTTGCAAACGTTGTTCAGGCGTAAGTCTATTCATGATGAAATAGCAAACAATACTGAATCGAAATGTCAAATGTTCGTGGAATTTGTCATGTGTGATCTGTCAAAAATATAAACGTCAAAAACCAAGCAGCAAAAAAATCACCCGTTACATACCACCTAGATCATAATTAATTAATAAATAAAATTTAATCGCAATTCAAAGTGACAACCTAATGAGCCTCCATGTCTGTGATATACATCCTCTGGACTATTTCACTTTTATATACGTTAAAGGTTTTGAAAATTTAGAAATATTCTTTTAATTGGGGATGATGTACACAGCCACAACAGCCTCAAAATGTCGTCAAAATTTTGCCTCTCGGGTTCACCAGAGTACAAACAAATATCCATTTAAAGAAACAAGATATTCCATAACCTTCCAATCCCATATATTTCTACTTAAGAATACCAAGGACCAAAATCTTTTTTTTTTGTCAATGTAAACAATTAAATTATTATTTCCACCTTACAAAGTGATTGGCACTAGTGGGCACAAACAGCTATGATGACCTAATGTTTTCTAATTCCTCAAAAGTTATTTAATATTCGATTGAATTAAAAGTTGTCTTCTCGGAACTCATAAAACACACTCATCTAAAGCACTTCAAAAAGTTTGTGTCCGTTTTATTAGAAAAACTAAACAAAACTAACAAACTTAAGACGACACGACCGACAAATACGACCGACAACAGAATTTAAACGAAATAAACAACACTTATGATTTAAAGTTTGGCAGGAACTTTTCATTTTACATTCCCAAATTGTTGACCATTAAATTCTGTCAACTCAAAATTTTGCCAAAATTATTGTTTGTGTTTGTAATTTGTTTTTCCTTTTCCAGCTTGAGTGTGCAGCAAATTTGTGCATCACTATATTAAGAGAATAAGCAAACAAATTTGTGTGTTTGGCACGAGGACGTATCTTTTCCTTAAATTTGAGTTGTGTTTGTTTAGATACATTTTTAGAAACGATGAGGAAATCATTTCTGATATCAGAAGCGCATTTATTCCAAATATTAGTTCTGGGCCCTGATTATTTTTCCGATTAGTGTTGTTGTAGGAAAACGTATACAAATAATATACTAAATTTTGTCAAGTGTCAATGTTAACCCTATCTTTTTGAGGAATTAATTTGTATAGTCTGTTGTCAACCTGGATTTGTATAAGAGTGGTCCTTGATCAATATTTACAATATACAAGAATTTTGAGCTTCTCGATTTTGTTGCCTAAATCCGTCACTGATTGGAAGTTCCCTTAAGATAATTAAATGCCTTGCACTCGTCATATTATAAAACATGAAACTCTTGCGATCAAAGCGAATGTTTTATACCAGCCACAGCGCCAGCGGATTGTTTGTGATCCAACGAAGCTTGTGAACGAGATGGTAATCATCCATCAATCAATTAATCGCGGCAGTGCTTCTGTCATCATGAGTGTTCAGGGTGCAACTGCTCTCCTTCGCTCCCTCCATCATGATGTACAATGTGCACCCTTGACGTGAGCGCCTTATGGTGTGTGGGAGTATGCTTTGCCTATATCCGAGGTTACAACATTTTTATTGATTGGATGGAACATATGTATTCAATTAGATTTTTCTTTGTAATCTTGTGTTTGATTGAATTTTGTTTTTCATCACACACGTTGCACTTTGATTGGTATGAGTAGGTTAGGTGCTTGGCTATGTATATAAAAGCTTCTATGGACATATCACACAGGCTCTGTTTGCTGCTTGGCTTGTTATCCCTTTGTCATTTCCTCTCGGCCATGTTGAATAATTACTTATCACACGACTAAACGGACAAGACAAAAACAGAATAAGCCCAATAATTTGTCCTCAATGCCCTTAACTGCTTGGGATGGTGGTGGGATGTTTAAGAGCACTATTAACCACTATACATACGTTATATGTACATATGTGCATACATGTGGCATGTGTGTGTGTATAGGCACTTGGCATTGGTGACCAGGTTCATCTATCCGTCCCCGTTTATAACTACTACTTCTATACTACTACTGATGGGTAGGATTAATTAACTTTGGAACTAGTCCGATGAGAATGAAAAACAAGTCGTTCGCAACCAGAGTTGCCATTTCATCGATTTATTTAATTTTACTAATGAATTTGAAATTTTGAATTATTGTCAACGAAATTTCAAACACAACACAAGTTTCGGAAGTGTGATTTGCAATGTACATTTATTGGACGTAACTTACCTCTGGAAAATAATCTGCATGTGTAAAGTAAACGGCCCCTTGGAACTGATAGAACATTTGTTTTGGTTTCACAAGAAATCATAACATTTTGATTTCCGTTCGAATTTCGGTAATGGACTTCCATGGTAGACAGTTTGATGAAGGAGTGGAGTGAATGACATTTTGTGTCCTCAACAAAAATAATTAAGTTCCTGTTGAATGGTTTCCTGTAGAGTTCACATTTTCAAACATGTTCGATCGCACTGTGTTTGACTGTTTACAGTGTCCTTAACTAATTAAAACGTCTAATGGGATCTTTGTCCAAAGTAGGTAGGCTGCTTAAGAATAACTTTCTATATTTTTATATTCTTCGAAATATTTCTAAGTATGTATGGAAAATTTCGTCTTTCAAATAAGTTTCTGAACTCAAAATAAAAATATAATATACTCGTAACATAATTTAGGGATTTTTTAGTGTGTTGGCCTATACCTGGCTACTTACAAAATATCACAAATAATAGCTACCACGATGTCACCAAAACGTGTTGCCTTGCAACAGTGACCCAAAATGCTATTAAATTTGGTGATAAAAATGACATTGCATACATTAAAATTTAGTTCAGAGTACCTAGATTGCATATCATTATTTCGAAATCATGTTAATTTTGAGAATTTGTAAGATGATTTATATTAATAAAGAGTCTTAGATCATAGCCATAGACCAATCAAAATAAATAAAGAGTATGAAAAAATATGGACCCTTGGTGGCTACCCTGATGTACTCGATTTATGTAGAAATTATGAATTTCGGTTATCTGGTTTTAAAAACTACTAACTGAAGTTGCTGAACTAAAGATGAATACCATCCACTAATGTAGCTGAATAAAAAAGTAATTATTAACACGTTTCATTAGGTGGGTCAATCTTGTGCTCAAATTTATTGTTCTAAAATTTAATTATATTATTGATTGAATTTTGATTCAAATTGTAATGCTATATTAAGGGCTCATATTCTTAGAAACTTTTTCGGCCCGAAGGCACCAAGTTATAGTTGTACGAACCAAAAATATTGATTTCATGCGAATCACCCTAATGTACCCTTATAATACATGCATGTAATTGACATTTGATATTGACAGCAACTGATTTTAATTTGGGACAATCTTCGAATATTTAGAAAAATAATAAAACAAAATATTTGAAATTTGGAACTGTATGTGTTGCAGAAGAACATTTTCAGAATAAAAATAGTTTAAATTTTTGCTGTCAACTGTTTTCTCCAAAAATTTTTGGTTAGATATAAGATCACCTAAATTCTCAAAAAATATATTAGGATTGTGAATTTTGTTATGTATCCTAAAAATGTGTCGAACGTGACTTTTATTTTTACATTTATGTCACTTTTGCTACAAAAAAAAACTAGCAACATAAATCAGGATTCTCTTTCATGCGCGTGCGACAAATAAAAATGATATTATTCACTACCGCAGTTTAGTCCTTTGCTTGCTTTCTTGAACATAAGAACATATTTCTGATTGGATATTTATTTAGAATAAATTTTTATGTAGAATAAAAAAATTATATCCTTATGCGACAAGGGGTTGAAAATCAACACTTTTGTCATATTGAATTCTTAAAGGTGTAACCGATCGCCTATAGAAATGCAGCCAATACCAAAGAGAAAGCAACCTTAATGACATTCGAATTTTTCGTTGGTAGCGGTTCGATTTAACAATTTTGTTCAATTACCACAAGTAAAGAAAACCCGACAAAATTACCAAAACCACTAATCAATCAACTACTGTTCCTTTACTTATTATCAAAAATATAAAATATAAAATCTATATCAATGAAAATTTGGAACTAATTAATTTACATAACAAATTTTAACTAATTTAACTTTTGTTGTTTTTTTTTTCTTTAAAAAAAATATTTCATGCAAGAGAGAGTTAAAAAGATGAAGAAAAAATACCTGTTGATATGTGTCCCTCTAGAAATAATTTAACGCGGGTAACAAAAAAACCTAGAAACTTTCTACAAAATATGTCTTCTGATGCGTTTTTTTTTCATAATTAACCAATGCTACGTAATTTACAAATGGGGAGAAAATATTATGCAGAATTTAATGACAGCAAGCTGTGGTAATTTTTTTCAATTTAATAGTGTGCGTTAGGAAAGTAGGAAATGATTTTAGAGGAGACACCAGTGCACATTGGTTTTGAATTTCTGAATATGAAAATGGGAGGGGAAAATACAGCCGGTAAAGCATTCCACATTTGCGTTGAGCATTCCTAGAAGCGCGAGTATAACCGTTGTATAGTTTAGGGATGCAACCGACCATATCGCTAGAACATAGAGACATAATAGCATTTCGATGGTGTTCTAGATGATGTAAATGTTTCTATAGTTCTAGAGCCTATCATTCGTATAGCCCTATTTTAAATTCTATCTAAAAGATTCAAATGACTTTAGTCAATACCTGCCTAAATGTGAGAATTATATTCCAGCTGTAGACGAATGAAGGCCTTATACAGACAGCCAAATAAGACTGGAAGAAAAATGTCTTGCCTCTTCGAGGAAAGTCCAAGCTTTGCACCGTTTTTGGTGAAAACGAATTGTATTCATTCCACAAGAGGTGGATGCACATGCTAAGGACTGAGCTGATCGATTTCTTCAATGCAAGTGTCACTCATGGATAGCGGCATGGGAGGTGGATTCTGCTTTAACGTTAGAAGACAGCAATAAGTTATTGAAGTATTATATTCTACTCGGTTTTTTATTGACCATTGGACAATGCTCTCGAGATCAGAATTTAATGAGCTTATCATACGCTGCCGTAGTAGTTCCACATCCGAAGAACAAGGAGATGAAACTGAAAACAAATATGGAAAGCTAAGAGTACTATCGTCAGCAAATTAATTTAGTATTAGAAGTTCCAGATAAGAGATCATTAACGAAAATGAGAAAAAAAGTTGGTGACAAGGCAGAGCTCTGGGGCACACCAGAATTTATTTCATAAATATCAGACTTTAAGCCGACCCTGTCGAGTACAACTTGTATTCGGTGTTCCGAAAGTTAATTTTTAATCCAACGAAGATGAGACTTATCGGACCAAACTCACGCATTTTCGATAATCAAATGCTTTTGAAATATCAAGCACAATAAGCTTACTTTTTTCAAGAAGATATAAAGATTTGTACCACAGTTCGGTGAGATATACCATGAGATCACATGTAGACATATTGCTATGACATCCATATTGCCAGACATTAAGGATATTTTGCTCTTCAAGATATTTCTTAAGCTGATAATTAATCCGCGTTTCCATGGCCTTAGAAAGAAGGGAGGTAAGTGCAAGAAGTGAAGAAGATTCACATTTTTTGGGACAGGCTGGATAAATGCTGTTTTCCATCAACTCGGAAAGAGACCTGTAGAGTAGAACAGATGGAAAGGCATACGCAGTGGTTTTGCCAGCTTTGAAGAACACGTCTTCAGAACGATGGGAGAGATTCTATCCGGGCCAGAGGATTTGTGTATACTCGTATCTAGGTCTTTTAGGACTCTAGCAACTGCACGAGTGCCAAAGTAGATTCATCTCATAAAATCGTTTACGCTCTCAAGTACTGGAGGAGTCATAACATTTTCTGGCAGCGTCGAATTAACAGCGAGCTGCGCTGCAAGCAAATTGGTTTTTTTTCACAAGAGCTGCCAAAAGGAGTGTTGGAATCGAGGATGAAGTTCCGTTACCTATATTTTTTTACAAATGACCAACAATTTTAACTACCTTTGGGACATTGTAGTATTTTTTGCCTTCATCTTATGGTCATGCAAAAATTTGGTTCTCTGAATGTGAATGTTGCAAGTCTTTCTTGCTTGTTGAAACTTTTTCGTTATCCTCAGTGAAGTTGGCATTACAATTCCCGAAGCTTACTTCTCTAACCCTAATAACCTCCTTACAGCTCGAATCAAACCATCCATTTTCTTTCGGTTTGATAGATTTCATCTTATTCGCGATAAAATTTCTCATTCCGTGAAGAATTAAATTTGTTATCATATCTCCGCTGGACTCTACGTCACTACCGAAAAAGCATAGTGACCAACCAGTTAAAGTTCCTGAAGAAATTATTGAGACGGTCCCAGTTGGCTTTCTCATATTAACAAATGGTTCCCTTAGCTGATTTTTCTTTCACTGTGTGTTGTAAGCATAAGAAATTTGCAAATGTGACACAATGGTCTGATAGGCGATAATACATTACAATGCATTTATTAGGACCGGAGGTAAGAATAAAGCCTAGATTATTATATGTTTGACCTGAAACGTCAGGGATTCGAGTTGCCTCATCAACAAGCTAAGTCAGTTGGCTTAATTCCGCAACATACCTTCCTTCGGGTATTGTCTGGCTTAAAAAGCGGAGCCGGCTAGAATTGTGAACCTGTACCACATCCTAAGCTCTAAATTCTTAATTTAAAAAAAATTAGTTATTTTTTTTTAAAAGGTTTAATATTCCGATTTTAAGTACTAAGCAATATATAAATATCTAAGAACAAAATTTCAAAACAATTCATTCAATGTTTTTTGGAAAAAATTATATAAAATTATATTTCCGAAAATTTTAATTTTTTTTTGTATTATTTACACTTTGAAGAAATATTTGCATAACATTTTTTATCAAAATCCTAAGAGCCAATTTCGAGATAATTAAGCTTTACTTATAATGGCTGTATGGTTAAGTAATTAATGGAACGAATAACAATTTGCTCCCGTTTCATCTTACTCATAAACGGCTATACCGATTCCTATAATAGAAGAGTTCCATTAAATTGTATACAATATTGTCGAGATAAATATTTTTTGTTTGTATTTTTGAAAAATAAAATATTTTTTTTTTTTTTTGAAAATTCAATTTTCATAAAACAAAATTTGCTATTAAATCATTAATCATTAAAAATAAAATGCACGACTGGGTGGTACAAACTTGCTCTTGTAGCTAACAACTTTAGTGTTACTCACTGACGCTGTTGGTAGGTAGCTTGTCTATATAGTTATACTATACAGATTTAAGACTCATGTAGGTAATATTACCTTGATTATTAGTATAATGAATTTTCGAATGCATGATTAGAGGTTACGTAATAAACTAGCAACAAATGTTTATTTAAATGGATATTAATTATATAAATTAGGAGGGTAATAATGTAAATATGTACAAGTACATACATATGTACATAATGAAAGTGGATGGTGTATAGGTGGGAAATCGTTTTAACACTTATTTAAACTGCCACAACCATCACTTTAATCGGTTTCCATTAGATGCCACGGATCAATGAAAATTTTATAAAAAAGTATCACGAAAATTGTAGGAAGGGTTTTGATGAAATCCTGTTTTTTATTTTTATTTTTTTTTTAAATTTTGGTATGCAATTTTTTAGAGCTTAATAATGTCTATGTTAATATAAAATTTTAAATTATTGTTTTTAATTAGTTTTAAAAATATTGATTTTTCAAAAAAAAAATTAATTTTAATTTAAAAAAATAAGTTATTCAAAATTTGGGTATGCAACATTAATTTAGCTACTTAGATCGTCTTAGATACAAAACTTGACAGAAATCCAATCTACCGTTACCGAGAAAGCCAAAAATTAAAAAAGTGTTATATGAAAGGTACCGTTAATAGAATTTTCCGTAAGTTTGGGTTAGATTAAATGATAGCTATCGCTCACAGAAAAATTCTCAAAAATTTTTGTCAAAACCGTTGGAGCCGTTTTCGAAGATTTTCCTAAACGGTTATGTGGCAGGTACCGTTATTTTTTGATCTAAAAATAAAATTTCAATTTCCCCTCTGAGGAATGCGAAAGGAATCATACAAACCAAATTTGAACGTAATCGCTTAAGCCGTTTAGGTTGTAGCTCGATATACATACAGGCGGACCGACTTTTTTTGGCTTCATTATGATCGTAATGTCATGTTTGATTGTTAGAATTTTTTTTCTTACGAATGCATAACTTGCCTTATAGTACCTATAATCGCAAGTAAAAATCAGTTGGTTAACTAAAATAAATTCTAAACGGCAACACTATAATATCCAGCACCTATCTTGATATCACAATTTCAAGCCTTGCGTGCCTTACGCCTTTGGATTCCACTGCGATGCTTGTAGTTGTTTAGGTGTAGTGGCTATGCATATGTAGTTTTTTCTGTATTGTGTATTGTTCTTATAGATTCTCCTCGATTCGTTCGATAAATTAATCGGTCATGGTGACTCTGAACGTGCGGTGCACCTATCATTTTCATTAATTAAAGATAAATACCGTTTTATTGTGTGCTGTACGTCATTGTTAGCAGAAAGCCATTGATTGTCCGTCTCTTCGACTGCACACTCATACATACATATATCAATTATATATAATGTGGTATAGGTATACCATACACTAGATACGAGTATACCTGGCATATATTGTAAGCCAAGCTAAAATGTGTTTTCGTGTGGATTCAAATGCTGGATAATAACATCCTTCAGGATGTGAAATTAGTTTCCTGTGGGCAATTTATAGCCCACAGACTAGAGTATCTATTCAAAGTCAGTTTGTTTTAGTGGTCGTTCCTTTGCTAAGGCTCTCTTTTTAGATTTTTTGTTGTTGTTGTTGTTGTCCTTTATGACGATTATTTATTTGTTGTTTATTTCCTCTTTTTTTTGCATTAAAAGTTCGCTTAAGCCTTCTGGCAGTGGCAGCCTTCAAATGGATTTGTATTATGTTTGAAGGACTGCATTAGCTATGTAATTATTATATGTTGGGGTTATTTGTGAACTTGTTAAATGCCAGGTACTCGTATATGTGCACATATATAGGGATAAAATAATTCATATAATTGTTTTGTATGGACAGAGTTATATAGATGCTGCCTTATTATAACTCTTGTGTTTGTGTTACTACTCATCAACTGTCTTAACATAAAAAAGGAAGGCAAGTTTGCATTTTTTTTCAACATTTTGTTTTAGACAAAATTTAAATTAAAGTTATGAAACTGAAAATTGAATGTGTGATATTATAAAATTCAACATATCTTATTTTGAAATCAAAGTAGGTAGCGAATCATAAATCAATGCTGAACCAAACTGCGACACCATAATTTTTGAACCCTCAATAAATACCTTATATAGCTATGTCGCTATAAATAATAAACACTGCTGCCTTATGGCGAGGACCATTACAGTTACATATTTATTCATTGGGAAAGTCACAAAAAAGCCATACACAACTGGAAGCTACTAAAATCATCTCTTCTAACGGAAATTATGGTCACACATTACTCATTGAACATACTGCCGGACATCATCATCGGACTTTATCTTAAAGACTTAAGGCAACATAACCAAACGCATGTCCTGCTGCCTAAAGGGAAGAAGGCTTACATGGTAGGATGGCAGGAGTTTGTCATTCTATGGGGTAGTGTAATATGGGAAGTATATATTTGTAACGTTGAAAGGGTGTTTCATATAAATACGAGTATGTAGAGTTTTTGAAGTTAGATCGAAGAGTGATTTCGCTCAAGATTATTGTATTAAAATCGGTTTATTGTTACAGATTCGATATCCGTACAAAATTCAGATAAAATAGTATATTTTGCTTTGAAGCGGATACAGACTTTTTTTCAGACTTTTTAGAATAAACTTAATTAATTTATAAATTAAGTGTTGTAATATTGATTACAAGTCGTTTATGACCTGGTTTAAAAACCGTGTCGGACAGATTGAAAGAATAAATTCCTTTTAAACAAAACAAAACTAATTGAATTTAAAATATTTGAAACTAGCCAGATACACACACGTGCGATGCTACGGACTTTCAATCCCACGGGAATGTAATAGCATCATCTATCCACCTATAACACTTAATTAAAAACTGTTCAGTAGTTGAGGCATGAAAGAAGAACCAATACACAAACTCTCCCATTTGAATCAATAATCCAGTTTCTCATCCATCTGCTTATCAAATTTCATTAAAATCCATTCAATAGTTTTGAGGTGAATGACGAAAAAACAGCCAAGTATATATTTGTTCATATTAAATGTCAGACCTTCCCATAGGAACCGTTAATTCTATAGGGATAAAAATGACCTATGTGATAATCCAGTGCTCCATCCATCTACCTATCAAATTTCATCCAAATTCGTTCAGTCGTTGATGCATTATTCCGGATCAAACATCCAAGCATTCACTCACATCTTACTAATCTTACTAATATTATAAATGTGAAAGTTTGGATGGATGGATGGATTAATGTATGGATGTTTGTTGCTCATTAACTCCGGACCGGCTGAACGGATCTGGATGATTGGTACAGACATAGATTATTGTCTGGAATAGGCCACATGCTACTTTTTATCTCGGAAAAATGTATGGTTCCCCTGGTATAGGTGTGTTTTAATTTTTCATAGAGCTTATTCTACAAATAGCCAACAAAGCTTTTATTCACAAGGCGCATCCCAGCAAACATTTTAATTCAGAAATGAACGATAATTAATTCATAAAAGTGAAGAAATCGGCCGGAAAAGAATTCACTTATGATGCAATTTGTATCCTTTTACCTGGGCTCTTAGACACCGATTTGAATCATTGTAATGATTCATTTATGATTTGAAAATTCGTCATTTAAATGAACCTATATAAGGGTTCCATATATTCATTTAAATGATTATTGCCTGAATCTTTTCTTAATCATAAAAATAATTCTAATAAAATTCATTTAAGTGAAGGATTTCTAAGTATATACCTTCACTTTAATTAATCGTACAGGAATCATTTTTGCGATTCAGAAAAGGTTCAGGGATTAATCATTTAAATGAATATATGGAACGGTAATAAACGTTCATTTAATTGCAAAATTTTCAGATCATAAATGAATCATTAAAATTATTGAAATCGGTGTCTAAGAGCCCAGGTAAAAGGATTCAAATTGCATCATAAGTGAATTCATTATTTCTGATTCATTTATGATTGAATATTTCATCGGTGAGCCTCTGGAAATTTTTTTTGATTTGCCTCTTATTTGGCTTTTATAGCTTCCAGGACTTCTTAATTGTTACACGATGCTATAATTAAAGAAATGATTTTTATATTTCTAAAAAAATTTAACAACATTTTTTACATACCTTTTATGATTTATCATTTGCTTTTTTATATATATTTTTTGTTAAGTAAGTAGGTACCCATTTACTATTAAAACACAAGCTGATGGTTATATACCTATCTAAACCGATCTTACAAAAAACTTTTCCGAACTGATAATCGACTATGCAAACGAAACTTTTGTCATTACAATGACCCGTCATCATTACCCCTTGGTAAAAAGAAAAATAAAAGGATGAACAAAAAAGGATCTCCATATGAAGGATCAAACAACAAAATCTGAGTGTTGTTTTTTCTTGACACAGAATACATATCGCTTTGTGTCTCTCTGGTAAGAATTTGTAGGATCTTTGTATATATTCATAATTCATTAAAAAAACTGAAGGTTTCCTGAATATTATTCTTCATTTTTGGTGATTAGAATCTGAACCTTCAGATAAATGTTTGCTGGGATAGCATGAAATTTGATTGGTAGATAGATGGGGTACTGGAATCTAACATAGTCATTTAGTATTATAATTCATCAATTGAGAATGAATTTAATCAATTTAGCTCGAACTCTTTTTTAGTTGTTCGTAAAGTCCAGGAGAAGGTCTTTGCGGAAGAAAATTTTGGGTAAACCCCCAAGAAAAGTCGGGAAATTTTAAAAATCGAAAATTGATTTTGTGTGTTTCTTTGTGTATGCAAATGTTCCGGAATGGCTTTTCGAAGGAAAAATTAGAAAATTCTTAGTGGAAAACTCGAAAAATTCTAGTAAAACGCGAACATTTTTTTCTCGATAATATATAGATAAATTTAAAGCATGATTTGATGATTTTGGACAATGTAAAGGTGGAAAATTCGTTGTGAAGCTTGGAAAATTTCGAATAATCCTACTGATATTATAAATGTACAAATTTGGATGGATGGATAGATGGATGTTTTTTGCTCAGTAACGCCAGAACGGCTGAACGGATCTGGATACAATTTGGCACATGGACACACACATACTCGAATTTCACATAGGTCATTTTTATCCCGAAAAATGGAACCGAACAGTTCCTATGCCTTATGGGAGAGGATTATATATGAACAAAATATATACTTGGTTGTTTATTCCGAATTCATGTCTCAACCATTGAATGGATTTTAATGAAATTTGGTAAGCAGCGGGAAGATTAGCCATGATTTATTTTTCCCAACTCTATTTTTGTAGTTCTTACTTTTTGAATCCAATTTTAAATCTTCACTTTGTTCGCGAACATGACCATACACGAAGAACATCAAAGCCAACGAACACGAAAAAATCTAAATTTTTGGCCAACAGCAAGCGGCTTGCGTACCAGCCCACAAACAAGAAGAGCACAGCGAGCGCGAGCATGCTAGGCGAGCATGTTCGTCGTTTGTGCCTACATTCAACGACTGAAGGGTTTTGAATGAAATTTTGTAGGTAGATAGATGATTTCATTAGATTCCCGTGGGTCTGTAGCATCGCACGGGTATCTGCTAGTTTATAATATTAGTAAGTAGAGTTTTCGTGTTATTTTGTTTTACTGGAACACTAGATTACTGGATTGGTTACTGGAACGGCAGCTGCATGTTGTGTGTATTTGTGTGTTCGTTTTGGCGTCTTGTGAACAAAATCTATGTTGGAAAATTTTAAATAAAGACAAATACAACTTAAAAACTTTCAATAAGAAATCTATTTCTGCAAGATATTGCAGTTTGAATAAATTAGTAGGGCTTTTGCCAAGCTTTTGTAACTTTTAAAGTTTGAATTACTTTTTCTATATTGAAAGGATTCTTTCCAAAAATGTATCGACGAATTTCTTCAAGAATTTGACATGTTTCAAGATATTTTCTGTTTCATGGGTATTGCAGATTTTACATGAGATGGGTAATTCTGTTCTGTGAGGTATGCAGTTAATTTTATACTTATAGATCCATTGAGAGAGTTAGAAATACTGCTCCAAGACTGAAGCGTATAAATAAAATGGTGAAGTAGTAAAGTACCTAAATCAATGATTTTAACTTGTCTCCTTTGCATTAAGAAAACTATCATAAAAATTGTAAGTAGATATCATATTGTTGGTTAGTTTTATTGCTGAAATATTTTTAGAAGATATCGTTTTTCAAATTTGACACTTGTGATTTTTTGTCCCTTAAAACATTACATAGCCAAAATGACATGCATTCATCTTAACAGACTTTTAAATGTGTGAGGAATTTAGACCAATAATGTTTTTGTAGGAAAAATGTGAAAATATTTTTTCGGTAAAAAAAATTTAAAAATTTATATATTGAAATTGAGCAACACATATACATAATACATATAGCAAACAAAATTTAAAACAAAATGATGGATACTATGAACTTATTTTCAAGATTTATTTTGAAAAAATGCACAAGAAAATATTTTTATTTAAAACCTTTCTTTAAACCTGGTCAGATCCTTAGGGAAGGAAAAGTAAAAAATGCTAGAAATTTTGTTTCTTCTTCATATTATTTTAAACTGTTTACATTTCTCCAAATGAAAAAAATGCCAGAATACTTTTGGGAATGCAAGAAATTTTGTGAGATTACTGTAAGGAAATTCTAGCGTAAATATAAGCATTTTCTTCAAGTGTAAGAGTTATTTCGCGATTTTTCCTGTAAACAATCGATTAAATTGCCCTAACTCAAAAAAAAATCCAGTGATTTAGGAGCCTAGAGTATATCTCCGTACTTGTTGATTAATTTATGTTGTTAAAATTACTTTCAGCTTTTGGTTTGATAATTTAGTTGTTGATGAAGTTGCACCAAAACTGTGATATTGTGTTTTTTTGCTGAACGTAGGAAAAAGCGTCAATTACACAGAAGGTGTGATTGTCTTCCACTGGTACCATAAATAAGAGCCAAAATGCTATTAAATGGATTAATTCCATGCTAAAGCCAAGACTAGTAAATGCAATAATTGGTGATAGCTAACAAAAAGTCGGGACATACAGAGGTACTCTACAAATTTGTTTCTCGTGTCCTTTTTGTTGCTTGAGCCTGCTAACCAGATTTTTCTAAGCTAAATTTAAGTGGTCATGGCGTACGCTCATGAAAATTTGTTCCCAATCATCCCTTGATAAGCCAAGCAATTGGGACCATAGCTGTTGACTTAATGTCAATCCACTCAAATCAGAACTGTTCTTACTTACGAATTATGTAGATATTATGGCAAAATTAACAGTAGGTAGCTGTCATACAATTTTCAGTTTTAATTATTTCGAAAACAGATCTAACGATTTTGACAACGAAAATAAATTCTGTGGAATATTGGTTATTAAGGAAACCTGCAATAGAACATTTTTTTAATTTTCATTTTTATACAGTGGTTCCTTCAAATTCTAGCTAATAATGCCTACTAAAATTTTTGATTTTTCTTTTCAAACTTCAATATTTCGAAAACGGGTCGATATTTTTTTAAAATTAAGAATATATTTTGTTTAATATTTAAAATTTGTGTAACAACATTTTTTTTTAAATAAATAATTTTTGTATATAAGAAATCAACTAAGAAACTTTTTATTGTTTACTATTTCCATTTTTTCCTGAAAAATACTGCTTACAGTTGCTGACACCACGAAACTTTATATAACGATCCCATCAGACCATCTAAATACATGATTCGACATCGATCGATCATGGAGTGATCGTCCAGCCATCGGGCTTTTTACTGGAGAAGTTCGTCTCGCATGGTTAGGTATAAGAATTTCTGTGAGGAACTTCAACACTCCCCCAAGTAGGTGGTAGGAGATTTCAGAAGAAAGAAAGCTAGGTAGGTGAGATCGAGTTCGGCATTGTATTACTATATACTGCTCCTAGCAGTGATAAGGGGTATATGTTTGAATCTATCACCTGGATGATCCATCAGATCTTTTGACTACTGTATTGCTTGACGCCAGGGGGTTAAATATTCCTCTGCTGTTAATTCGGGTGCCGCCCAGAATTCCTGTTTTATACTAATTTTGTAGACTCTCTGCTACGAGGTTTCGGCCAATATACGAAATAATGGCCGAAACCCTGTTCCCCGATGCAACGACTACAGTACCCCGAAAGCGTTCACCGATTTTTCCAACAAACAATAATTTGTTTGTCTAATTTAAAGAGAAAGATTTTCATACATAAAAATTAGTCATAAAGTAAGAAGACCTTTGTTACTCAGGTTTTGGTGTTTTCTTCAGAAATACCCTTTCAAGATAGCCTGATAGATCACAACACCAACAACTTAGAGCTAACGACTTCTTTTTGCTTAAAACTTTTTAGGTAAATGGACTTATTGATACTGATGAGTTGAAAAGAGTAATTTTCGCTTTGACGTCCGTCAGTCTATGACGGCAAAAGATATTTTCATTTTTTAACAAATTAATCCTACTGAAGCTGCGTCTTAGTAAATCGAATATGAAAAAAGTTTCCTTGTCTAATTTCTTCAAAAATTTCATTTCTAACTATGTCACAGAGCTTATCAGATCAAGATTCTTAAGCTTTGTGGAAGAGACAAAAGACTTTACTATATACTTATAGTTTCACTTAAACTTTTATATCCAAGATAATTACCTATCTGCAGATAAAATTTATCAAAAGAAAAATTTGTGGAAATAAGCAATGCTGCTGTTGGTGAGTGCATTTCATTTTTTTTGTCTATACAAAGATAATTTTCAAGATGTCATTATGGAGCGGTGAGTTTTTTTTGGAAAATCTTTTGTCTCTGCAAATTGCTTCGGCTATATTAAAAAGCCATTTTCTTTTCCCAAGGAACAATGTTTTTACCTTTTCTTTTCTCTTTTTTAAGAAGGCAAAGTCAATGCCAATGACAGACTAACCAATTTTTAATTAACAATTTTTCTCCTACCGGATGCGATTTCCCGCATGAATGGCCAACAAATGAAATAAACCTCCGTCTTTTAACCCAAAGCAGACCGTTATGGAATGAAGCGAATTGCATAACATTCATAATTACCTCGTTTCTTTTAATAATTTTGCCAGTGTGGTACCTACTGGCGGTTTGTATCAATTGAAGTCGGATGCAGTCTCCATTTAAACCAAAAAAAAAAAAATACGAAACGATTCCAATCAAAAATCAGTGTTTCGATTTTTTTGGAGCCTCTAGCGTCTCACAGAAGCGCACAATGGATGTATGCATTCATGTAGACTCAGTAGACTGATTTTTTCCAGGAGCTTAAAGCGAGGTGATATTATGGCCATAAGACCAGCCCGGAAATAATAAAAAAAAAAATATAATAATAACCAACACAATGGCAGCAGAAATATGTGGAATTCTGTGCATCGTGGCGCTTAATAATTATTTTTAAAATGAGCATCGTTGTATTGCACATTTGTTTGAAATTGAAAAGGATAATCTCTGGGAGTACTGCACGTGATGGACTTCAATTGAATTGAAAGAGGCTGAAAATAAGATTTTTATTGATGGCAAATTGTCTGTGTTGTGTACTTTTATAACCGTCTCATTATTTACTAAATCGATTGAATGTGCGCGATGGGAAAAAGTCCTGATAAATGACTGGTGCTGACAGGATGGAATGCACAGACGAGATGTTGCCTTTAGATCTCTAGATGAAGAATTATTCACCGAGGGTTGATTTTTGTTGGTTCGCGCTAGGCTGGATGATTTCTTTGGCTCTTTATCTTCAAGACCTCTGATGTCCACTATTATAGAATTTGATTTACCAACCGTAAGAGATTTTCTTAAAATGAGTCAGAGCTCCAAAATCAAAATACTGAAATCGAAATTCTGAAATTTGTTTGCTAAATACAGTCATACAAAAATACAACAGTATTTTTAAATTATGAGATTTTGGCCATTCGGGGATATGTTGTTTTTTAATGATTTTGTTTTTTTTTTTGAAATTCAGGTGTTTAAAATGTTGGTTAGGTTTTGAGATTTTTGGACCATCTATTTCAGGATTATAAGTTTGGGATATTTTTATGGTATTTTAGATTTCTATATCTATGATTTGTGATTACTTACTTATATTAAAGACATTAATTATAAAAGGATCTCTATGTACAGCACGAGGCACAGATGATTGCATACATATATACATCCTCCATGGCTGCTCATGAGTCACTCTAAGGTCACTTTACAGGTGTCAGTCCATGATTTCAAACAATCTCATTATGAAGCCTGGAATAGTGTGGTACTTTGGCATGACTTTCTTGAGCATATAGAAATATCAGTTGTTGTAGTCTCAATTGCCGTATAAATTTTGGCATTTAGCAGTTTCTTAACTATATTCAGAAATCTATTGAAAGGTCTACTTAAGTTTTTTGCAGCCTGCTTTTTAATTTGAGAGATACCTAGTCAAATTTTGTGTTCGTAAAAAAATTGAACTTGAGATTTTGATTAAACTTGCTTTTCCAATGATGCTGGTAGACAAGATCAATCACTTGGATCTCGCAACTGCATTAATCTATCTGTCTGCGATCGTACAGCCTAAATGGGTTTTTGGATTGGCTTTAAGCTTGGTTTATAGTATATATTTTTTGGTTTTTGTTCAGACCAAAAATAATGATAACTGCGATAGAGCTTATACTTATCTAATTTTCACAAAAGCTGCTCTTATATTTTGTATAAATTAACTTTGCTTTTGGTGTTTGATTCGCTTGAAAACAAAGGTTAGATGATTTTTGCTTGCGATATAGGTACTAAAGGGCAAGTTTTGCAATTGGAAAAAAAATTTAACCCGAGATTTTAATCAAAATTGACATTACGATGACAAAGAACACCAAAAAAGTGGGTCCCACAATTAGGTCTGTAGAACGACCTAGAGCCTAAACAGATGAAGCGATTTTCTTCAAACTTGGTACTTAAGTGTGATGTGATTTTCTCAAATAGATTTTTGAATCGTTTTTTTAGTCCCAAATATAACGGTACTTGCCCTAAAAAATTTTGTACCACCTTGATTATTTCGAAAACGTCCTTAATGATTTTGATATAAAATAAAATGCACGACTGTATCGCACGAACTTGCTCTTATGTTCGATCACATCGTATGAAAGATTTCTATTAAAAATCTAAATATATTTTTAAAATCGTTTTTTACTTAATTTTTTAAATATACAACATTTCTTTAATTTTTTTCCAAACACAAATTGGTATGACAATCTTAAATATTTAATAATATAAGCTTAAAAACAAAAGTCGGCTTAATCGAAGAAAAAGTAATTGAAAATTCTGAAATAAATACTTTAACTAATTTTAGCTCAAAAATAAGTACGCCATTTAATTTCTTGGATAAATTAGAATTTAAGAAAAAAAAAATTGTAAGTTCTGTGGAGTTTTTTAAAAACATTTTTCAAAAAAAAAATCAAAAACGCCAGTTCATAGGTATTGAGCAAATAAATATATAATATTGTTTTTGAAAAAAAATTTAATGAGCAATTTTCAAACTATAAATTTTAATTTTTTTTTAAATGCTTTTAAAAATACAAATAAAATATTAATTAAAAATATTGGTACGCAGTATAAAGTGGGTAACCTAAGCCTACATATGTGTGAAATTTCGAAAAAATCGGTTAAGCCATTTATGAGATAGTCAAAAGCCAAAAAAAACGGGCCTATGGAAAGTACCGTTTTTAGACATTTCTTAAATTTTTATTTTAAACCATATGATCGGTCGTACCTAAAAAGCTACACTGATTTTTTTAAAATCAAAATCGTTAGAGCCGTGTCCGAGAAAAAAGGATTTAACGTAATGGTTATATGACACAAGTAGAAAACTTAGCATTATATTTTAATCGGACTTGCTGAATTATTGATTCAAAATAGCTTTTAACGGTCCACAAAGTTTCAGTTTCTTCCGGCGATCTCACTTAGACTCATCAGTTGGCTTGTGAGGGCTTTACCAATAGGCAATTATTTTTAAGTTCAGTTTATGTTTCATGGATTTTCTGACACAAAAAAACAGTGTAAGATAAAATAATTAAAATGAATGAAGAAAATTAAAAAACACAATTTTTTTGTCTTGGCCCATGACAAAATCTTCCAATTTTAATGATTAAAATTTATTATTTTTATTATGTTTTGTCAAAAAATCCATGAACTGAACATAACACAAAGTTCGTATTGGTAAGGCCCTCACTAGCCAACTGATGAGTCCATGTGATATTGCCGAGACGAAATGCAATTTTCTGGACTTAAGGCCGTTAAAGCTATTTTGAACTAAAGTGATTGTGCCAAAAATTTTCAAAACAATTAGTAGTTTCAACATTTTGGCGCGACCTGCAGATATTTCTTTGATGTGTTAGCATTCTTTTCAAAATGTTTCCAACTTTAAAATAATAACACCAGTAATCGCTTTCCAATTGCAGCATTTCCCTTAAATATTTATAAAACGAAATCTCACTTCTGAAATTTTGTAACATCGTTAAAACTTTTCGCACGGTAATCAAATCGTCTCTGCTTCTACCTGAAAACTATTATTTTAATTCTTTATCATTAATCAAATGGAATGTCAGAGAAACCAATGCATTCCATAGAGAAAGACCAAGAGGATGGAGAAGAAGAAGGAATTATTTCAAGGGAGGGTAAAAAGTAATTACAAAGGATATAACGTAATCTTAGAAATTGGGACAATAAATTCGTTAGTCATAAGCCCACGAGTACCACTAGTGTTTCTCTTTCAAGGGGCTGCATTGTTTCTTCTTTTCACTGTCGGCTATATATTTCCAACGTCGCTCTTCGTCTTCCTCTTCCTTGTCGCCATCGCTGTGTCCTTTTTGGGTTTCTTCTTACATCAGGACGATTTTTGTTCGATTTTTTTTTGTTTGGTATTTGCCGAGCAAATCCTCCGACATGCTCCTCAACACTGCTGCTGTTGCTGTTTCTGCCTTTCCTTACACCAATTCGGGCTACTTTGTATCGCTAAATGAAATAAAGTGTCGTATTGCACGACAGTAGCGCAGCACTCTCACTTTGTTTAGATTGCACTAATTACGAGCTCATTAATTGCGCTAATTATTTTCCGCTTCTTGAATGGATAGATGGATGGATGGTAGGTTTGTTCGTTGACTGAAAAAACGATACGACGAAGAACCACAGCACCAATACCATAATACCAGCACCCAGAATCATCTAGGCAACAGGGCCCCAACGATAAAGTTGATGATGAAAATCATGATAATAATGATGATGATGCAATGCAGTTGAGAAGAGCAGAAAAAGGTTCTTCAATTTGCATCTACCAGGACTCAGGAGGAGGTACGGCCATTGCCATAACCATCGTTAACTTAAAAGAACGATGAGGAAACCAAACAAATCAGAGCGAGAAAAATCCCTTAAAATGGGATAGAATTTTTTTTATGACTCTTTTTAGATCGCTTAAATGGTATAGGTAAGCTAATTTCGAGCACTTTGTTTCTTATGGATTGCTATGTGCTTCTTGGAAATATGTATGACGAAAATTGTGACCTCGCTAACTCACTGGCCTAGTGTTGAAATAAATTATATGAGATCTGGAATTTAAGGCTAATTTTGTTCCAAATTTTTCATAAGTTATTGTTTATTAAAATTTGTAATTGGTGGAGCAGTTTGCAAGACCTTGACATGTCGCAATGATATTCCAGCGTGCATTTCCTTTTAATCTTTAAGCCATGACAATCTACTTCATCTCCTTTGTCAAAAATATGGTTTCCGTGTGAATTTCATTATTGAGCTTTATGTGACGAATCTTAGATTTTAAACGGATACTTCATTGGATGAGTTTGGCCCGTAAATACTCACATTAGAATCAGTATTTTTTTAGTGAGAAATTGACGGTTAGTATTAATTTAATACCCAATCTTGAATTTACCTACATATACTATCCAGTTTGACAGTTAAAGACTGACAAAATCCAATATCTCTGCGGCAGTGTGTAATCGAAAGGACATAGATATATTTAACGACTCGATGACGATTCCAGATGCACTCCATGCTTAAGCCATCGTCATAACTTCATCCCGTGACAAGAGTTTGAATCTATGGGCGTCGAAAACAATAATTGTTGACCAAACTGGTGATACTGGTGATATTGGTCCGTAGTGTTTGAACAGTTTTCCTAAATTTGGCTTAAAATCTTATCAGTCGAATTTTCAAGTATATTTTGTTGGCATCGCTATAAAATATTTCTCGCCAACCTCTAATGTGAACTGTGAATGCAAGAAACAAAATATTTGGATTGTTCTTGTATTCTCAATGTATTGCTGCTGGTGGTGTTGTTCTGCACTAATGTTCAAAATTAAATTTCTGTTACTGACATAAGAAAAAAAAATGTTTCACAATAGGGTGGGTCAAAATAATGTCAAATTCTTTGGTCTTTGAGCGATTTCCATGAAATTGAAATATGTTGTAGCTCACATAGACTTATGCAAGAAAAAAAAATAGTTTCCAAATAAAAAGAAATAAATAAAAATAGGGTGGTTCAAAAATATGTAATTTTTCAAGAAAATATTGATACGTGTTCTACATAATATATGAAAATTATTACAAAATTTTGTTTGGATTAGAAACGGCTTTTAAACTTACTTAGAATACATCATTATAACAATAGTCGTGTTCTCGGGACAATCAAGTACAGCAAAGTAAAACATTTTCATGAAAACGATCCTCACCCCAACTTGATTTTATTTATTTTAATATGGAGGGATTTTCACATCTGTGTTTTTTTTTTGTCAAAAATCATACAAAATGCAAGTAGAAAAAGAAATACAAACAAACATACATTACTAAAAAAAATCACTTTAATGCCCTCTATGATTGAATAGACTTACTAATTATCGGAACGCAATTATACTTGGGATGCAAGGAAAAAGTAATTGCCAGTCTGTTCTTATTGTTGTTTTCCTTGGTAACATTTTACTTTGCTGTTCTTGCTAGTCATGAGAACACGACTAATATAATTTTTGCTTGCGATATACATATATGGCAAGTTATGGATTCGTGAACAATATCGAGCTCGAGATTTTTATCAAACTTGTCATTACGATAATGGCGAAGACGAAAAAAGTTAGTCATGCAATTCCGTCTGTCTGTCTGTCCTTGCGTCTACAGCCTCAACGGTTTAAACTTGGTACATATTGTTTTTTCGGCATATGCTCATTTTGAAGACTAAAAATAAGTGTACCTGTCATACATTTATTTTTGGGCAAAAAGTAAAATCTTATTTTTCTCAAAAACAGCTCCATGTATTTTTATAAAAAAAATCAGTTCATTAATGAAAGGAAAAGGTACTTTTTGGTAATTTTTTTTTGACAAGAAAACTGTTATTTTTGGTACCTCTAGTAGAACCATTTTTTGGTTTTTGATTTTCGGAAAAATGGTTCAATTGATTTTTTTATACAGATGCTCCTAGAAAGTCTAAACACTTATGTAAGCCTAAATTTAAAAATAAAATTTGGGATCAAAAATATTTTTTTTTTTCTTGAAAACTCAATATACACAAAATAATTCAATTGATTTTTTTTTAAACTTCGTATTTGGTATTTTATACAAACGATTTTTAATAGAAAGGACTAAATGTATTTTTAAAGTCGTTTCTTACTTATTTTTTTATATACTTATGTATATAAATTTTTAAATTCATCATAATAATCATTAATATTTATGTTCAACTAAAAACGCTTATGGGATACTTTTTGCTTAAATGCTTAAGGTGTGTATCAGCAAACGGGCCTTAAAATGTCAAAAAACCCTATTAAGCTATACATATAGTAAGACACATTCTTATTATTTTTAAACCGCCATACAGCCTCAAGTTTTACATCAATTTAGCCCTTAACCTTAAAGACTGAACTATTAGAACAGGCGATATAAGCACAAAAAAAAAACACATCTTTTCTTTTCAATTAATTTTCAAACATAACTGTGCTTCTACACTGAACATCGATGACAGGAGTAAGCAGGCAATTTTGAATGTTTTTCTTCTGTTTTCAAATGAAGATTGCAAAGCTTGTATAGCTCATAGAGTAATGATTTGATGCATAAAAATAATCTTCATATTTTTTATTGTCTGCTTATTAATTAGAGAAAAATTAAATACATTTATGGAAGTAGTCAAATGTAAATGACTGATATTGGTAATGTTCTTAATATTTTAGTTTTCTTATGGTAGGTTACATTTAAGTAATCCAATATGCTAACCAAACATTCAAGTCAATATACTATGCCATTCCTGAAAATTTCAGCTTTCTAGGTCCACGCCTTAAAATGATATAATTCTTTTCTTTTCGTAACGGAGCGGTTCACCCGCCCATAAGAAGTTATTATTTCAAAAAAAATCATTTATTTTCAAATGTGTGATTCGAATCCACGCTCCCTCTCGAGAACCAGAGCTTAAATCTAGCGCCTTTTTTTTTTTTTTTTTTTTTAAATTCATTTTAACTTATAACTATCTTAAAGCTAGACAAAAATGTTTAAAACTAGCCTAATTATCAATAACTTACAACTAATTTACTGGCCCTTTACGGGCGCTCTAAATTAAACTATAACTCTTAAAACTAATGTCTTTCGACCTAAAAACTATTTTAATTAAATCTGAATTTTTTTTTTTTTTTTTTTTTTTTTTTTTTTTTTTTTTTTTTTTTTAAACTTATAAACTAAACCTAAATATATATTAAAAATAATTAAAACTAAATAAAACTAACTTATACTAACTAAAAATAACTTACACTACTTAAAATACCTAATAATACTTAAAACTACTTAAAAACTAGAACAGCCACAGCAGCATTTTTTTCGTTTTTTAATTTTTTTTTTGTTTATTTTCTATATGCATGCAGACACATACAAACATGCAACCCACCCATACATGTACATACGCACGTACATATACGTACGCACATACATGTACAGACACGCAGATACATGCACGCATGCCCCCGCATACATACATATTTTTAATTTTTTTTTTTTGGTGCCACCACGACTGTTCCCTATACCTAATTCCCTAAATCTATGTAAGTCGGCCAAGATATACCATCTTCATCGACTTTAAATATCACGATGCTGTTCAGAGAGCCACCAGAACTGGTTCTCCTGTTTCGCCCTATCCCTCCGGTCCCGATCGGACACAGTCCTACTGAACCGAAGGCGCTCTTCTCCACCTTGAGCGATGACGTCTCGACCATAAAGGAGTCGCCTATCCACAGTTTTCCGGCTGACGTGGTAGATGAGCGGAACCGCCCCTCCATCCTGTATCAGCCCTCGACTGTCTAAATAGAGGAATGCCTCGGGAGGGATGTAGCCACTTAACCGCGCACTCTCGAAATATTGGTTATTTGGGTAATACGCCCCAAAAATTAAGTTGTTAGTTGAGGACATCGCTCTTGCAACGTGACCCCGAATCAGCTTAAACAAAAAATTATCTATTCTGTTTATGTTGGCTCCGTTGTATAGAACCTGGTTGGAATAATATCGTTTGTACTCCGACTCTGGTGTTCTGTGTAATCCAAGGCAACGTCGAAGACACTGCCTCTCAAACACCCGAATCTTTTCCATTTGAGATGGGGCAACGTTGAACCACACCGGGCATCCATAGGCAATCATCGGCCTGATGAGGGCCATGTAGCAAATCACCTTCACCCTGCTGTCAAGACGACTGCTATAAAACAATCGTTTTGTCAGGGCAAAGGCTCCCCTAGCCCTGGCCAGAGCAGCACCTATATGTCTGTCGAAATACAAGTACTGATCCAACCAGATGCCAAGGTACTTTACTACACTTTTACTCGCCAGTGGATGTCCATGTGGCCCTACGATCACCAGCTTGCGCCAGTTCTTTCTCGTATCCCTTGAGGCGCTAGACAACGGAGTCCTAAACAAAATAGTTTCTGATTTCTGGAAGTTGATTTTCAACTTCCAGTCATCACAATATCGCTGAATCTTGTCGAAGTCACGCTGCAAGAGAATTTTGATGACCTCAACTGTTGGAGTTGTTCTGTACGCAATTAGATCGTCGGCGTACGCAATTGCCTGAGTTAGACTACCTATCAGATCGCTGGTGTAAATGCTGAAGAGAATCGGCGAGTTAACCGCTCCCTGCTGAAGACCATTGTTAATATTAAAAACTGTGGTAGAAGTTACATTGCCACTCTTGACAACAAACTTTCTACCATTTAGCATGTCATAAAGCATGTACAATAGCGGTTTACTTATACCAAGTCTGGCGAGCTTTAGATAGAGACCCTCTAACCATACGGTGTCGAAGGCCTTCTCCAAATCAACCAGACAGGCACCCGTACACTGCTTTTTAGATTTGTTTCATTGGACATCAGAAACGAGTTTAGACGCGGCATGAATTGTGTCATGTCCCGTCTTAAAACCGAACTGATTATCCGGTATGATTTTGTTGTCCTCCGCCCACTTGAACAGAGCTCTATTAATAACCTTTTCAAATACTTTGCTGATACTCGGAAGAAGACTTATCGACCTGAGATTCGCCGGTTTGGAATTGTCCTTTCCCTTTTTAGGGAGAGGATGCACCACTGCTGTCTTCCACCGCACTGGATAATATGCATTATTCAGTGCGTTGTTAAACAGTGTGGTATATATGTCAACTGCTTCTTGAGGCAAATGTCGTAGTACAACGTTGGATATACCATCGACTCCTGCTGATTTCTTTTTCTTTAGTGAATCAAAGATGAGCTGGAGCTCAATCTTCGAAATTAACAGGGAACTGGTCCCATTTCGCTCGGCGATTATGGCGTTTCCCAAATGTTCATCATTAAACCCGGTAAAACCAAGGTTCTCAGATCGCCACTGCGTTATATCGTTCCGCAGGTAAAAGTGGTGAACCAGAGCTCTGCTCTCCAGGTCATGGTTCGGGCGAATGCTAGCATTCACCTTGTACACTTGCTGAAAAACAGCCCCCACCGCCTCCACCTTCTCCTGCGGATCTTCGATTATGAAGAGGTCATCGTCCAAGACGGCGTCATCTGGATCTATGTCCGCTGTCAAGAGTACGTCTCTGTTTTGTGTCGTCCTCTGGAGCTTAAGACACGGAAGGTCGTTTTGATCTTTTCTTCTGAATATCTTATTAATTTGCGGGAACATACTCGGGTCGGTAGCGTTCACGGCCCGAATTTTGTTGTCCCAAAACAAATTAATGGACAACCTATAATTTTCTTTGATCAATTGGTTGATGTTTTTTATGGACGACTTCAGTGTCCTTATCTCCAGATCTCGTGTGTCAGTAAACCGTCTGTACAAGCGTTTTAGTCTTGTCAGTAAGCCACTTTTTTGTCTGTGTAATGCATCAATTGTCGCGTTACGGTACATGTCAGTTGCGTTACGTTCTTTGTATTTCGGTATTGTCCTGTTCATTGTTCGTTGAATTATTTCGTCCATTTGTTCTAAGTATCTGTCAATTTCAGTATTTGTCAGGTTCCTGTCATTTGGTGGGGATATATCATTTGAACGTAATTCGCTCAATAAGAAGTTCGAGAAGCGTGGCCAGCGCACCTTACTGTAATTGTAAGTAGGCACAGGTACATACTCCTCCAATTCCATAAGCTCGTTCGGAAGTTGTATTACGGCGGCGAGTCCGCAGTGGTCACTGTCGTACTCGATCGTTCTTAAACAATTTTTAGGCCGTTGGCCCACAGTGTCAGTAATTGTTAGTCTTGCGTCTTTCAACAATAGATCCAGATAGGCACCGCTTCTTGGAAACGATGGCCTGTCTGTAGCGAGAAGTTCAATGCGATACTCCAGGTTGTATCGACCCATCCAATTATACAGATGGTTACCACGAGGATTTTGTATTTGATTTCCCCAATCTATATGTTTGGCATTTAAATCACCAGCCAATATGTAGTAGTTTTCTTCCGAGCTTAATCTTAAGCATTCAAAAAGCTTTTCAAGCTCTGTTATAAACTGTGTGGGCTGAGGTGTTTCCGGTGCATAGGCAGCGATCACATACATTCGCTTCCCCTGTTGGAGATGAATGCATATGATGCATGCCTCTAACGTCCGAAATTTACGCACATCACTATTATATATTACCTTATGACTAATGCCTTTACGTATAAAGATTGCGACGCCCCCTCCTTGAGTGGAGTTGGGTCGGTCTCTCCTTACGATATTGTAATTGTTGTTAGTCAATTTATGTTTCTGGTTAAGCTTAGTTTCGCTAGCCATAAACACATCTGGACTTATGTCTTTAAGCAATTGGAATAAATTCGCTCAACGTTCGGTCCTAATCAGTGAATTTACATTCACAGCTAGGTTCTTAAAGGGCCTCTCCGGCAGAGCGCCCTTAACCTCTAAGTTGCGTTAAGCTCGGCAAAACAGAGTAGAGATAATCCACCCTAGTCGCCTGCTCCCTGATCTGGTTTTGGAGGCCGTTCAACTGGCCCTGAATGGCCAGTAGAACGCCCATAATGTCCGCCTGTGCCGCCGGCGCCTTAGGCACGGGGGCCTGTTGGGCGACCTTTGGTGTAGGCTGTACCGTGCTTCCCCTTCCTGACGCCATTTGGGCGTAAGAAATTTGGGGGTTGACGGGCATTGTTGTAGGAGGGCGCACTGTTGGACGCTTTTCTACCACTGTTTGCTTTGCTGCTTTTTTGTTTTTTATAAGCTGAAACGTCGGGCATCCCCGATAATTAGCGGGGTGTCCGGCGCCTCGGCAGAGTACACATTTAAGCTGGGTCCTATCTTCGACCCGTTCCTTTCCTAACTTGCATTCATCTGCATTGTGGTTCTCTCCACACTTAACGCAGCGTGACTGCATTTCGCAGTTTGCTGCGGCGTGGCCGAACCTTTGGCAGCGCATGCATTGAAGCATGTCGCCGCGCCTTTTTAATTTGTCCCAAGTTACAACCTGATAGTTGAGGACGGATATACTCCTCAAACTATCCAGTTTGCTGCTGGGTGAGAGTTGAACAAGGAAGAAGGGAAGTCTCCGCTTCTCCCGCCTAGCTCTAACTGTAGCGAACGGCTTGACCCCGATAAAGTCGAGATCGTCATTCGCTTGTTGGCGGAGTTCATTTAAGAGCACCTGTGGTTCCGTGCAGGAATCTATGCCCTTCAAAAGGACCGTTTGAAATTTTTCGGTTTTAGGGGTGAAACTAAAGAATTCGGTAGTGGTTTCTTTCAGTAACTCTTTAATTTTTTTGTGCTGTTCCAGTGTGAAGCACTGGATAGCATGCCTATCGTTATTTAATCTTTTAATAGTAAAATTATGACCTATGGTCAACTTACATAGATTTATGGTATCCTGTAACTCCATTTTATAAGTATTAATGGGTGGCACCTTTTCTTTTTTCATGATCGGCGGCTGTGGCTGCTGCTGCTGAGACTGATTTTTCTGCGGCTGTTGATTCTGCTGCTTTTGAATCTGCTGCTGCTGTTTTTCTTGCGGTTGTTTGTGGACTTGTGTCTGCTGCTGTTGCGGTTGTTGTTGTTGTTTTTGCCGTTGTTGTTTTGGCTGCTGCTGTGGCTGTTGTTTTTGTAATTGTTCTTTTTTCTGTTGTTGTTCTTGTTCGCCGAGTTCTTTTAGTTGTTTCGCTCGGCGCGCTTCTTGGCTGGCCTTAATTTTACTTTTCAACTCTTGGATTTCTGCCTCCATTGTTACAATTTTAGCGATCATTTTTTGTTCCTCGTCCTCCTCAGATGACGCCTCTGATGTGGAGAGGTTCACGAAGGCAGTACTATCGCCCGTCGTGAAGTGCCCTTCTCCTTCTTCAGACATATATGCTATACCCTCTTCGGGTGAAGTGTCTAACTCGGTTTGTCTTGCTGCCTCTGACGTCTCATCTATATCGGACGTATGCACCCCAGCTGGCAGCTTTGCTGAGGTGGCCGTGGATCTCCTTTTTACCAAATTTGGTGCGCACTTGATCCTCTTTCTGCGCTTTTGATTAGCATCGGATGATGTTGCCGTTGTTGTTATTGCTGTTGATGTTGTTGCTGCAGAATCACTGCTTGTAGTTGGAACATCTTTCGATGTTCCCTCAGCTGATGCCATCGCTGGCCTCATTGGCCCTAGGACACCTTTCGATGCCCCGGTGCTTAAACTCCTCCTCCTTTGTTGGTTTTCCCAACCAATAAAGTTAACTACTTCACGGTTGTGAAAAAAAGCTGATAAAGTTCTGATGCCCTGCTGGGAATCGAACTGGCGATCATCGGATTCTCGGTCGGCCACTCTACTACTGTGCTACTGCACCACTTATGAAATCTTGATTTAATTTTGAACTTAAGCTCACACACGAAATTTAATTTGCAAAAAACTGGGAAGCCGAAAACGTGTTAACACCTCCACAGTATGAGATCGACTGAATCTAGCGCCTTAGACCGCTCGGCCAACCCGACTTATGAATGTTGGTTGGCAAAAATAGGTTTTATACTTTTTGTATAGTAAATTTAGTATTTAAAATAAAACCAGCCAGCCACTTCAAAAAGAACTACGTAGTTGTTGTAATATTGCATTCAATTAGAATTGCAACAACTTTGTTTATGTCAACAGGTAAATCAGATAAATTTATGACACCAGCTTTAAGAATGCGTTTCCTGAAACCCAATAATGTTTCAATCGTACGAATCCTATCCAAATATATTTTCTCTCTGCTGTAAATTTCAATCTCCATTGCATTATTATTGGCTTCCATTCTTAGGGATATGGTAGAATTGCGCATTAATAATCCCGTAGCAACATAGTAAATATAATGCAATATCAACAATTTCATATGAACCTACTGGAATTTCATGTTCTCCGATATAAAACAAATAGTTTTGTTTAGCAAAATTTGGGCATTTAATTATATGTTTGAAAATCAACTAATGTACAAACGTATAATTTTGCTCAATAGTTTAAATTATTCAAATTATTACTATACGTCGTCCAACTTACAAGTAGCCTAAGGGCTTGAGCATACAACTATCAATCCTGATGTACCTAGTTCAAATCCAACAAATTGGGAAGTATTTTTATTTCATATTTTAATTCAGAGAAAGGAATGCTACCGTAACGCGTTACGTAACGAATCGGTTTACCCTCCCATAAAAAGTTATCACTTTAAAAATAAATAGAAAATATTTAATAAAATAAATTTAAAAACAAAATTTCAGAACAAATCGTAAAATATTGAATCCAAAAAAAAAAAATATTTTTGAAAATTTTGAAATGCAGTATTATTTAGAATTCGAAGAAGTTCTTTTATAAAAATTTTGAATGAAATACGTCGAGCCGTTTATGAGAAAGTCGAAAATCAATAAAACAATTGTATGGCACGTACCGTTAATAACAAAATATTTAAAAAAGAATTTTAGGCAAAATGTAGACAATACCCAAAGTAGTACACACACCAATTTTTATCAAAATCGTTAGAGCCTTTTTTGTATGGTAAGTACCGTTATTTTTGGGGCTAAAAAACAACAATTCAAAAATCTATTTTGGTCAATCACCTAAAACGCTTAAATACCAAGTTTGATGCAAATAGCTTCAATATGGCGTCTTAAACAATTTTTCTAAAAAATTTTTAAATATTTTATACATAAACGATTTTTGAATTTTTTTATGTATTCATATTTGTGAAACAATTCAAATGGCACCTTTGTTTTCCCTCAAACATTAACAATTAAGCACTCTAGAAATATTTTATTGTGTATATCGTCCATTTATTTCTACCTAATTTTATATAAGTTGAGGAAGCTGATGGATTCTCCATTAAAATTCAGAAATGGATCTGTTGTTTAAGCGTCGTTCATTTGGTAGATTCATTTTCTTCAAAATTGATACCTGCCATACAATTTTGTCTACCATTTCAATTATAAACGGCTCTAACAATTTTGATAAAAAAGTGTGTGCACTATTTCGGATTTACGCTACATTTTGATTTTGAACTTTCTCATAAACGGCTCGACGGATTTCGATCGAAATTTTTATATATGTAGGTGGTGCTTCAAATTATAAATAATACTGCTTACCAAAAATTTCGAAAAATATTTTCTTGGATTTTGGAAAAGAAATAAACCACTGAAAATATATTTAGATTCTTAATATATACTTTTGCATACGATGTGATCGAACATAAGTGCAAGTTCGTGTGATGCAGTCGTGTATATTATTTTTAAAAGAAATTAAATTTCTGTGGCTGACCAATTACGTGTAAATTCATACATTTCTATAAATTCCCCTCTCCAATTATTTAAATTTAATTTGCATAAATAGGATATTAGCAACTCTAAGGTATTTAATCGTAAGGTGTAAAAGGATATTTACGTTCGACTGAACTTAATCGTCCATTTTTAGTTTCTTCTATTTTACAAAAAAAAAAAAAAATAAAAACAATTGCAGATAAAATAATTCCGATTTGGCATTCCTTGTATAAGTACCTACATGAAATTCTTATTCATTCTTCTCTCGGTATAAATGTTTCCTTAATGCAAAGATTGGTTTACTCCTTGCGCCTTTCCAAAAGTTTTAACCTGTCGTGAAATAAAGAACAAACAAAAAAAAAATGGTAGTGCAATGCGCCAAAATTACATACCTTCTTATACACATTGTGGTAAAATTTTTTTTGGCAAGTTAACAATGATGTTTCAGTTAGAGTCACTTATGCTTCTTTATACTCATATGTAATTGTGTAGTCAATGATGCACCCTTCTTTCCTACTGCAAATGATAAAAAGTGCAAGGAATGGTTCCTAACAAAGACCCAAAAATGAACTTTTGGGGGAGTGGTCATATAAGTTTTGTTAAAGTTCCAGGCGATTAGGAAAATCATGTTGGATGTGCTTGGAAGTATCTTGCTTACGTTTCGGACTTAAGACACTGCGATGCTGTTTTGGTTATAATCTAAGCATTTTGCCAATTTTTCTGTTTACGTCAATTGGGATAGAGCCAGTTTGTTAAAAAATCTTTGCTCTGTGATGGTTGCTTGTATAATTTTGAAATTGCGGTACATTTTAAAGTACAAACTTAGTATTTTGCTGATAAGTTTTTTATTTAAGGTGTTTTTTTTTCCTTTTTTTAGAATTTGTGTTTAGTTGAACTTCCGACTCGATTCTAATGTAATGGGCAGTGATAAGGTGGAGGGGGTTGTAAGTTTTGTTTTGCTTTCTTAAAGATCCATAAGTCATTTATTGTAACGATTTTTTATGCAAAATTGGCAAACATAAAGTTTCTTATTTCTAATACAGGATATTCCAGTTAAATGTTACATTAGCAGAATGTGTTTGGTAATAATTTTAAAAATAAAATAGATCAACACAATGATATTGGTTTCCTGCAAATTTGTTTTGATAATTTTTTTCATATGGTCGATTTCTGTAATTCGTATGCCTGTTTAAAAAAAAACGATCGGTATTCTTTTGAAACCAAAATTTGAAATAGACACAGCTGTCAAAGTCTTATCTTTAACATAGATGTCAAAGAGAAAGGTATAGCTTTATTAAAGTAAAAAATACATGTTATGAATATGCATTCATTTGTAGACCAACTGTATTTTAAATAAAATGTACGACTGGATCGCACGAACTTGCTCTTATCTTCGATCACATCGTAGTCAAAAAATTTCTATCAAAAATCTAAATATATTTTTAAAGGCGTTTTTTACTTATTTTTTTATGTATACAAAATTTCTTTAATTTTTTTTCTAAAAAAATTGATATGACAATCTTGAATATTTAATAATAAATACTTAAAAACAAAAGATTTAATCGGCTTAATCAAAGAAAAAAAATAATTCAAAATTCTGAAATAAATATACTTAACTAATTTGAACTCAAAAAAAGTACCCCATTCTATTTTCTGAATAAATTTGGATTTATGAGAAAAAAATATTTAATATCTGTGGAGCAGTTTTTGAGAAAAAAAGTTATTTTTTTAAACTTTATAAAAACATTTTGCAAAAAAATTAAAAACACGCCAATTCATAGGTATTCAGCAAATAAATATAATATCTAAAATTTTTGAAAAGAAAACTTAATGAGCAGTTTTTAAATATAAATCTTTTAATTTTTTTTAAATGCTTTTAAGAATACAACAAAAACATGAATTAAAAATATTGTAATGCAGTATAAATTGGGATGCCTACACCTATATAAGTATGATATCTCGAAAGCATCGGTTAAGCCATTTACGATACAGTCGAAAGCACAAAATACTGTCCTATTGAAAGTTCACTTCTTAGACATTTAAAAAAAAAAATTTTCAACCATATCGGTCGTACGTAAAAAGGTTTTTTTAAATCAAACTCGTTAGAGCCGTTTTCTAGAAAAATTGGCTTTAACGTAACGGTTATATAGCATGTACCGTTAATTTTTGAGCAAACAAAATTTCAATTTCCCCTCTGTACAATACCGACTCGTCAGACCAATTGCGAAGAAACCATGCAATAAAATAGTACGAATAGCAAAATATCTCTTAGCCAAAGAGATAAATCTTAATTTTCACAAAAAAACTTCTAAGAATTATGATAAGAACTTGTGTGTTATCTGTCATTCCTAAAGTTTTTGAAAAGATTGTTAGTTACAAGGTTTATTTTTCCACTAAAAAATTAGTTGGAGAATCTCAGCATGGATTAGTGTCAGGCTACAAATCATATAAATCTGTGCAATTCGGTAGTTAAAGAGCATGAGAGTTGCTTCCAGACAGAAATTGTGTTCACAGATTTCGCTTAGGCAATTGATAGGGTTAACCATGAGGTTTTAATGCACAAACTATCGATACCTGGGCTTAATTCTAATTTTCTAAAATGGATGTGTTCATATCTAAATAATCGAATTCAATTTGTTAAAATATGCTGTTTTAAATCAAAATCTGTAAAAGTAGCCACAGATGTCCCACAAGGAAGTCATATTGGACCTTTACTTTTTATTCTTTTTATAAACGATTTTCTGGATACTTTTAATTTCTCTGAATATTTGCTATATGCCGATGATGTAAAAATTTTCATTGCAAAAGGACTTGCATAAATTAGCTGAATGTTGTTATAAGAACTTTTTGTTTTTGAACGTCTCTAAATGCAATTTCTTTTGAATATTCTATTAATAATATTGTTCTAGATAAAGTTAGTCAAAAAAAAGACCTAGGTGTTTTATTTGACCATAAGCTAACATTTAATAATAATATTGATTATATTGTAAGATAAGCATATAAAATGCTAGGTTTTGTGAGAAGAAATACGAAAAAAATTTCAGATTCTTACATGTTGAAATCTTTACTCTACTTAAATAAAATCCAACCTAGAGTACTGTAGTGTAGTTTGGAATCCATACTACTTTGCACACTCGCTAAGGATAGAAAAGCTACAGCAAAGTTTTACTCGATATGATTTTAACAAGTTAAATTGGAATATGAGTAGACCTCCTCCTCACTATATTATTAGATGCCAGCTCTTTGAGATGCAAACGCTTGAGATTAGAAGAAAATACTTTTCTATAATGATGATTAAAGATATCAAAAGTAATCGCTTGTACTGTTCATACTTGCTTGAGGGTAAACATTTTTATTTTCCCGGGAGAAGTCGCCGTACGGACTTTCACCTTCCAGAAATTTTTTACAGGAGCAACTATGGTAGACATTAACCATTGTCTCGTTGCATCAGATAAACTTATGTTCTTCTACAAATAACTGATATTTTTAACCTATGTTCTATAGATCCCTTTAAAAAAACTGTTATATGGGCTTTATCTATTAATATTACTTAACTTACTCATGAAATCGCTTTACATAATTAAATATATTTTTATTATTTTTAAGTTATGATATATTTATTATTATTATATATTTATCGTATTCTTATTTTCGTAGTTTATAAGAGAATGTAAAGCTCTTGATGTTAAATAAATAAAAAAAATTGAAAAAAAAAATAAATAGAAATCAACTTTTAAAAATAAATTATTTTATTTTCCGTTCTTATTAACGGTAGGTACTCCCATCATAGAACCACCTCTCATATTTGAGACTTTGTCAATATTGGGTGTACCATTAAAATCATTTCTTTTGTATGAAAATGCTCACTGAAAGTAGAAATAATATTGTTCTCTGTTCAAATTTTCAAAAAATGTTTTTTCCATTTAAAAAAAAAGATAAATTTGTTTTTTTTTTCGAAAAATCGAGTTTTCAAAAACTCGTTTTTGATTTTTTTTTAAATTGAAATTTTATACGAGTACATACATATACATATTAATTTTAAATTGGCAGTTCAAATGTTTTTTTTCTAAAAATACTTTAAAAATTGAATACAAGCAAAATAATTTTTTAAAAAACAGCTCCAATAAATTTTAAAATTTTTCTTGCATAAGTATATACATATTTTTCCAAGAATTTAAATGACACTTTCTCTCAAATTATAACAACTAAGCAATCTTAATAATGTTATTATGTGTTTCGTCCATTTTTTAAAAAAGTTACAGACAATAATTGAATCATAAATTCTGTCGGTACAATTTATTATACTAAAAACTAAGGTAAATTCACTTCATCAAGCTTAAAGTTTCCTAATGATAACTAGACTACCTACCTACTAATTGTGTCAATCTTTATCTGCAATAAAGTTGTTAGCTACAAGAGCAAGTTCGTAGGATGCAGTCGTGAATTACAAAAAAAAAACATTTTCGTTGATAGGAGCAAACTCTAAATATTTCATCCTAATCGTAAGAGCCGTTTCCGAGAAAACTTGATAAAGGGTTATCCATTTTGCCGTTTCAAAAGAATAGGTCTGGAATTTGACATCTGTCAAACTAAGTAGTTAAGCCAATTTTTTTTTCAGTTGAATGTCTGACATTTACGAAAATGTATCGCTTAACTATCGCACAACGCATACAAATTGTTGAAACCTACTACCAAAATGGTGATTCTGCCACAGCCACATATCGTGCTTTAAGAGGAGAGTATGGTTTACATAATCGTCCAACTACGCAAGCAATTGGCAAAATTGTGGAGAAATTTGAAGAGACTGGATTGATTACAGATATTGTAAGTGCATCATATCGCTGCTGTAAGTGAAAGTGTTGCCGAAGACCCGAATGTGTCGATTAGTCGCCGTTGTCAGGAATTCGGACTGTCTTACGGCACATTATGACGTATTTTGCATTTGCATCTACACCTACATCCATATAAAGTCCAGCTCATACAACAACTGAAACCAGCTGACCATTCACAACGTCGTAGATACCTGGAATGGGTGCTTGAACAATAGGCGGTGGACGTCGATTTTTGGAACAAAATTTTCTTCAGCGATGAAGCACATTTTTCACTCGGTGGGTATGTTAATAAACTAAATTATCGTATTTGGGGTTCTGAGAATCCTCAAGTAACTGAAGAGAGGCCATTACATCCACAAAAAGTCTCTGGTTGGGGCGCTCTTTGGTACGGAGGTGTGATTGGACCTTACTTCTTCGTAAACGACGATGAAACGACTGTCACCGTCAATTCGAAGCGTTATGGTCATATGATAACCGACTTTTTTTTGCCTGCTATTGAAGAATACGAATTGGAGAATATGTTGTTGAACAAGACGGTGCCACATGCCACACAACTCGAGCGAATATGGCTTTATTGCAAGAGACATTTCCTGGCCGCGTAATTTTTCGTCGTGGCGAGATCAACTGGCCACCAAGATCATGCGATTTGATACCGCTGGACCTTTTTTTGTGGGGCTACGCGAAAGACCGTGTTTATGCAGATAAACCTTTAACTCTTGAGCACTTGAAAACCTACATTCGCCAAGTTATGGCTGATATACCGCCCAATATGTGTCAAAAAGTGGTCGAAAATTACCTCAAAAGAATTGACGCTTGCAACAATTCGCGTGGTGGTCATTTAAATTATGTAGTATTTCACACATAATGTCAACGTTCAAACTTTAGAATAAAAAAGGAATATCATGAAACAAAATATCTTATATGTGTTTTATTTACGTATACTTTTGAAACTGCAAAATGGATAACTCTTTATAATAAAGTGGGAGTGTCAGTCTGTGAAGTTAATAAAATCTAAATTTTGAGTTTTTTTTTATCGCCCATAGCAAACTATAAGCATTTCATTTAAATCATTACAGCCGATTCCGAAAACGATACATTTAAATATATTAAGAAATAACATTAAGAAAATATCAACAAATCAATGAAAACTCACATCAATAATATCTATCTTTAAGATAAATATATAAACGCTCTATATAGAAAGTCGAATAACCATTATTGCTTAATGGCTAAATACATACATGATTTTTTATTTTATGCACATCTGTGCGACAAAACCTTTTTAACAGTTTGTTTTTATTGTATGCTTATCTGCTTATTAAATACCCATCTTCTCATTCTTCAAATATCTTCTCATAAGCAAGTATCTGCTACCTACATAGATTGACTCTCTGGTTGCTCTTGTTGAATTATTTCTAGAATTAAATTCTTTAACGACGCATAGGTACCTAATTTATACATTTTAAATGTCAGGTACTAAAATCTGTTCCATAAAAAAATAACCATTCGTTAAATATTTTCTCAGACTGAGCAATTTTTGAAATAAGTTAACCTTTTAGTATCAATTTCTGAACGTTAAAAGGTAATAGATACTTATTTATTTCCATTGACCTCCAGTCCACTCCTAAAATCCACGCAACTTTGAAGTGTGTTTTTATTTAATTACGAGTAATTTCTGATATTAGGGAGATCAGCAGAATTTTTGCCTGAAATATTTCGTAGCCCAATTTGGGGCTAATCTAGAATGATGATTATTAAAAATTAAAAAAAAAAAAAACAAGTTCCGGCTTCCTTTAAACTACTTTAAGCTCCCATTACACCTAAAGTCCTTCAAAGAAACACCAATCACACATCCTCCCCGTATATCGTTTCACTATATAAAGGGATGCATACTTCATAATTAAATTAATCAAAAGTTAAAGATATAGTTGTCATAATTTAGGTATAAGATCTTCTATTAATCACACAATACATGCACATACTCGTATCTCATACATACATATCCTCATCCGAGTATACTTCCGTTATGTCATTAAAAAATTGCCAACTCATTAAAATCTGAATTTTAACAAATTGCCCAACAAGAGGTTTTCAAAAGTCAACCCTTCACATAACTAGGCACCTGGCTATACCCTATACTACTATAGTAAAATGGACCTCATTAAAATGGACAATGTTTAAAGAATCCTGCCTGCCCATTCTCTCTTCTCAGTCTCTCAATTTTGAACAAAGCGTCCCAAATTATGAGACATGAACGGCTATAAAACATGTCAAGAGTTAAGACTATACACGTAATGCCTCGTAAACATAACATCTTCCGAACTTATTAATATAATCGGCTTAATTTTCGATTTTTGACCATTAAGAGAAAGGCGATAAGCAATCGCAACTCTACATACCTACCTACATACATATGTATTTAATAGGTTGGGGTATACGAGTATCTATAACGCCTGTTTCTGGGAACAGTTTATAGCCCTGCAGGGCGCTGCCACAGATACAACATACACTTACACACTCAAAGACATCAACTTATAACGATAAACATTTACAACAATTTACAGTAGGTATAGACAAACACACGCACATCATCGTCACACAACAATATCGTCCTGATATATACTCGTATATTATGGCCACCGATAAAATTAAGTATTTTTTCATGTGTCTCACAGATAACGCCACTGGCGTATAATGTTAGTGTATATTGGTCTTGGCCCACTTTAACGATGACCGACCACAATTGAACTGATTTAGTGTAACGAGCGCTTTAAGGACAGTTTACCCGCTCTATACTCGTTTCGTTCTCATATACAAATAAATGAACGATACCTAGAGCAGCAGTGCATAAGCAAAGCATATGCATATGGCGAATGGCAATGGCAGTCGTATGTCAGTTTGTATGGTTTTGGCGCTCATAGTCGTAATTATTGGCATATGGATGTGGATAATGGTCATTTCGATTTGCTGAATGAAATATTTTATGCGGACTTTTTGGCCCAGAAAAAGGCAAAGACAAAACAAAAACCAAAACCAAAGCCAACCAAAAACAAAAAAAATTCGATATCTTAAGAGTTTTGTTAGAAGTTTGTGGTCAAATGGTCAAATGTTGTGCAGATTAAGTTTTCATTTCTTTTCGTCCTTTTTCTCACAAATGTGTACATTGTACATATACCTACATAGATACAGATTTATATGGAAGATACTTTTGGTAAGATGTTTACATGAAACTAGGACAACTTCTTGGTCCAAGAACAGAGTTTCGTAACTCAATTAAGAGATCGTTGTTGACAGAATAATATATCTGAGTGTGTATGTAGATATAATTGGTATCTAAGCTTCACACTTTCATTTTGTTATCCTTATGTCATATATGGCTGTCCAGTTGGTCGCACCGCACTTAAAGTTGGCTTGGTAAATATTAAATGATTTAATTAAGATACATATATACTTTTCTCAGTTTCTAGGAGTTTTCTGAGTGTTTGCTGGTATGTGTGTATGTGATTTGAAAAAGGGTTTTATTTTTCTTTACATGCAAATGCCAAAAGTAAGTAAATAATATTGTAGAATTTATGCGCAGCTCTGAAAAAATATCATCCTTACCGGTTTGTAACCGCTTATCATGTTCTAAATTGCACTCCGGTAAATTGAGCTTAAAAAATGCTAACAAATATGTGTATTTTCGAACAAGCGCAATGAAATTTGCAGCAGCACTGTTCATTTAAGTGGGGCTGTGCATTAAACCACACGGAAAATTGCCCGAAAAATAGTATCAGTGCAATTGAATGTGGATTAATATATGTAAGCTGAGCATTAAATCATTGAGTTCATACGAAATTAGAGTCTCTAATGCCACTCAATCCATAAAGATGACAAAAGGCGTTTATCTTTTTAAGTTCAGAGCAGAGTCTGAGTTGTCAAAAAAATTGTTTGTTTCTCTTTCACTCAGAGCGTTCAGGGCTCCAAATTTGTGTTTCTTTGTTCGTTTTAAACATATTTAGAGCGCGCTCGATTTGCTCGGATATAATCGTCTGAACATCATGAGTAAATTACTGAGCACACAAAATGGCGTGTGCGTCAAGAAGGAAAATGTGTGAAAAATATTATTAGATACAATTAAAATGGCGTAAGAATAATAGGTCACTTGTTGATTTTCTGTACCTGTGTACAAAATAAGAGATGTTTTGTGTTGTAGGTATTATTTTTATGGTTAAAATAAAAAAATATTCTGGTTTGTGAGGTTCAAGTGTGTTTAAAAACAATTAGACCTCGCTCTGTTCGGAACATACTCTATGCGCTCAAACTCTGCTCTGATCGAAATAAGAACAACACATAAAAAGACACAAAGGCTGCTTTTGGAGTAAATTTACTCCGATTTTAGGAAAAATATAAAATCTACTCCGACGCCCCTCTTCATAATGGTAAATTATATTACTGTGTAATTTTTGTGTATCTCTGAATGTCTGAATCTAAAGTTCTGTTCGTTCCGACTGCAAACTCATGTTTTTTTTCATACTTGTTTCATGTTCAATTTATTCTCATGAGTATGTGAGAAAACTTGAGTTCCTTACTCCAGTTACACAAGATTTCACTCTATTTTTTTTAAAAATCTGCTAAGAAATTTAACTATTGCTATTGCTGCCATATTTGGTGGTTTTTGAGCTGATCTGATAAACATAGAGACGTCATGTAAGGAAGAGATTTCTTACAATGAATAGTATTTGCATAAAATCATAAGAATTTCATGGTTGGTGAAATATCTTGTATTGAAGCATTAGATAAAAACCATTTTCCAAAAAGAAAGTTTCAAAGGAAGTTTTCTCGAAAACCCTCGAAAACCCTCCAACTGTTTATAATATTCTAGAAAAATTCGTTTTAACAATAGGGATCACTGTAGCTGGTAGACGTATGGACCAAACATATAAATAAAAACTACATCATCAAGTACCATAACTCTACAACACATCTAAGTACACACCGTACTTAGACAAACATTAACCCGAGAATCCATACGATAAAAATATGGAACAAACTAGAGGACAAAGTTGATCTTCTACAATCAACTTCTCAGACCTATGCACAACATGAAAAAGCTTGCAGTGGGCGGATCCCGAAATAAAAATCCTCCACATCTGCAAGTAGACTTTACTACCATTGTCAATTAAAGAAGAACGTGAAAAGTTTCAGAAATCATAGTCCTAAGAGAATTTCATGATTAATTTTGTAATAAATCCTACAGCAGAACTTACTAAGAAAAGCTAACAACAAAATGGATGTCCGAAACTAAGAAGATAAAGTATTAACTTATCATCTTCGTTGTGGCGATCCGTATACATACATACTACATACCAAGTAGTGATCCGAGTCTTTGTTAGTCCCTCGGAAAGTTCGGACATCCAGGATACTGGAAGTATGAATTATGGACATCTATCGCAACATGATCAATCTGCGTGACGGTTTGTTGATATGGGCATATTATGAGGTGTGTGAATAGAGTGCTTGATATATGGTGAAATAACGATCCGCCGCCGCAAAGTCAACCAGTATCAGGTCCCTTACCGGAATTGTTGAAGTGCAGGCTGTGCCATTCGACTATCGAACCAAAGATGCCCTCCTTTCCGATTTTAGCGTTAAAATCGCCAAGAATAAGAATAATCTTAATGTGTCGTACTTCGGACACATATCATACGTTCTTTCGAGAAGATCGTGTAATGCTTCTTTGGTTGAGTCATTTTTACTGCTTGAATTTTACTTTGATGCGGATTGTGGCCAGGCGGTCGCTAACATTCCGAAAGCCTAAGACTTATTGCATAGGTCTTCCCCTTGTCACAAAACAGCAACCAAAGAGCCGCTGACCTTGTTTTTAGCAGCGCTCCCCGAAGTAGATATTACAACATTTCATCATTCGAATGACTTCACCGTCCCATCTCACCTCGTGGATGGATGTTAAATCAGCCTTTAGCCTATCCATGTTCTCCACTATTTGTTTGGCTGATTATCTGTCTGTTTATGGTCCGTAGATTACACACACAAATCCAAAATTCATTGTCCTTGCTTTGTTTGCTTTGGTCGTCAACATTAGAATCATCCTTATCGTAGGCTTTGGGGTATGGAAATTACCTCGATACACAATCTCCAACCTGGGGGACCACAACCTTGTTACAATTCCTTATAGGCCTGAGCTATTAACAAGTCATAGTAGCCCATATGAGGTGTTCATCAAATAGTTCATCCTAACTGGAACTGAAAACGCCAAGGTTGATTCTATAAAAAAAATCCTTTCGCTACCGTCTTTAGGAGAATACCTTGTTGGGAACCCTCTTATGTTACAGGGTAATTAGTAGTGGGATTCTTCTTCATTTCGACCTGTCGACCATAATTCTAAGTTTCATAGTAGGAGTCACCGTAAGCCCCACATATTTGAATTCCCATTTCAACTGTCAAGCTATCTCTGAATCTTCAACTGAAATTTCAAACCTACAATAGACTGTACAGATTACATTACCCAAATACAATCCTGGATCTGATCAGATTTTAAATGTTTCTTTGAATGTATTAACATTCAATGAACATCCTATTAATTCCAATAATCCTTTGCTAAATGAGAATAATTCGTCTTCCGATTTCAACCTAGTTATCATTTACTGATTACGACGTTGAACCAGAGGCATAACATTTCCACTCTCTAAACTCATTTCAAACCACATTTACAACAGAACATTCTATACCAGTTATGATAAGAGTTAAAATCAAATATCTCAAAGATACTTACGACAAAACACGCTTTCTTCCCGTCTTTAACTGACCTATTCGAAGTCACTTATCCTCAATCAAGGAAACTATATCGCACATAATACCTGTCCTCAAAAGAGGACCAAGAAATGAGGTATGAAATTATCGTCTACTGACATTCCAAAAATGTCTAAAAAGATCTAGAAAAAGATCTAGCTTTCCACTGAAAATAAATTCTCTCATCTGGACATAAGTGTTTTCGAAGCAGATAGAATTTGTTTATCATGTCTTATTCTTATGATAATGACGTCATATGGTACCGACTTTACCAATACCCTCGACAAAATATCACATAAAATCATTACTTCTCTAGATAAAATTCCAGGTTTCCCAATAGACTCTTCATCTGACCAATGACATATGTCATCAATTTTCGATAATCTCTTTCCCTTATTTGATTCATATTCAGGAGTACCACAAGGCAGTCACCTTGGTCCGAAATCAAAAAGTTCTTTTTGATTTTGTTTGTGTTTATAGATTACAGGCTATATCTTCGCAATCCTTTCTGGAGGATTTTTCAAATTTTCTTCGTGGTGTAAATGGGTGTAAACTCGTTGTATTGGGTGATTTCCACATTGACACCTTCACTTTTAGCGCTGTATCTGAATATTATCTTGCTCTTACAGCTGAGCATGGTCTTACATAGTTTATAAATGAAGTAACAAGGCCAATATCAGGCAAGTGCATTGATGTTTTTGGTCGGTTTGTGAAAATCTATGTGGGTAATTGTTTTGGTATCAACTTTGATTTAGGTATAACTGAACACATTATGACAGTTATCTTCATCAACCGTGTTTTTGGAACGAAACGTAACGGTTTGACTTCTGCACATATTGTAAATAATATAAAATATTCATACATTAATAATCAACTGCGTTTTGAATTCTGGGAGGAGGTTTTGCTGAGGAAAATGCTTTTCAAGCATATGACTCGTTTTTAAACATTTAAAAATATTATATAAGAAACTCTAGTTTCACAGTCACAAAAAAGAAATCCCAGTTAAGATTAAAACCATGGATAAGCACTTAAATTTTGCAAAAAATTAAAGTAAAAAATAAAATCCGCAAATTATGTTATAAGCATCCACTTCAAATCAAATCAAATTAATAAGGAAATTTCTGCCTCACGCGATAAGTACTACTATTCAAAATTTCTAAACGCGCGTGGAAACCCAAAAAAGGAGTGGAGAGTAATCAATAGTTTAGGTAATAGAAGTACGTCTCATCAACTTAACCCCATTGTGCTGAATGAAGAAGGTGTTGACGTTTCTGAGCCAGTAGCAGTAGCTAATACATTTAATGAATTCTTTGTTTCAGTGGGCGATATGTCTTTCCAAACAAACTGTAGGTCTCAAGTGCATGAAAGTACGATGACTACAAATAGCTTCTTTTTTGCAGAAATAACCGGGTTAGAAGTCCTAAGGACGATCTACTCTCTGAATAACTCGAACTCTTGTGGTAACGATGGCATTTCAAATCTATTACTCAAAAAAAATTGCACCAAACATAATTGATATCCTAGCACATTTATTCATTTTAAGTATTTTTTAGCGGAACTTTTCCTGACCAACTGAAATGCGCGGACGTATTACCACTTTTTAAAAAGGGTAATCGAAAAGAAAAAAACAACTATAGCGCCATTTCATTGATATCTTCTATCTCGAAGGTTTTTGAGAAAAGTTTGAAAAAACGAATGTGTGCACATTTGGCAAAAATTAAATTCTTTAGTCCAGTACAGTTTGAGCTTAGGGAAGGGTGTTCCACTGAGGATGCTCTTTTATATTTTTGCTCCTTTGTTAACAAAGCTTTGGATGAAAGTAAGTCTTGCGCTTGTCTCTTTGTGGATATTACCAAAGCATTTGATATGGTTGATCATGGTATTCTCTTGGATAAACTGTTTGATGCCGGTTTCCGTGGCTTAATGTATAACTGGTTGGCTTCTTATTTAAAGAACCGTGTACTAAGAGTAAAAATCGGAGATTTCTTAAGCAATTCCCAGGGCCTAAGCTTAGGTGTCCCCCAAGGGTGAGTCTTAGGACCAGTACTGTTTTCGATTTTCATTAACTCTTTGTTTTCCTTACCTTTTGCGGGTAGAGTTACGGCTTTCGCAAATGATCTTGGAATCGCATATGGCTCAACGAGCCCACTGAATCTGATAGCTTATCTAAACCATGATATTCATTTATTGAGATTATGGTTTGCTTCACATAAGTTAATTGTAAGTGGCAAAATCAAATTAATGTTTTTCAGTTTAGGTTTGCTTGAGCCACCATATGCCAAAGTCAACTTACACTCGTTTGATTGTCAGCGTTTTAGCCTAAATGATTGTGTTTGTACATCTATGTCTGAAACAACCTTTAAGGAAAGTGAAGCCTGCAACTCCAACTGTTCTATAATTGAAGTAGTTAGGGACTTTAAATACCTTGGTAACACGATTGATCAAAATATGAGTTGGATACAACACATTTCTGGTTTGAAACAGTTCTTGCGCTCTTCTAATAGGTGTTTCTATCGGTTAAAAAAGTGTTGTTCTAATAAAACGCTTAAAATCTTTACCATAGAATCTTCCATTTAAAATTCCAATATGGAATTAGTATTTGGGGAGGTGCCTACATGTCCACATAAGGCCAATCATCATCCTACAAAAGTGCGCCATAAGAAAAATTAGTAACGCACATTGCCTTGTTTACGCTATGTCATTGTTTAGATCCTTCCAGTTAGACATCTATTTTATTTTAGATTCACTAAAATATTTTATATGAGAAGTGGATATATTCTAACTCCAATATTTGGTTTACGTAATTTACGTAGCATTACCCGTTATGTTGCCAAAATTCCATCTTTTCGCACCACTCATTATGGAAACTCCTACCCAGTTGTGTAAACTTTTTAATTATCTTCCTCTTGATATAAGAGTTATGAGAAATCAAAATAATTTAAAAAAAATGTTAAATCGTGGCTTCTTGATTTTGATCAGGATGAGATAGAAGATTTACTCACCTACATTACATAAATGTTAAATTTAATTCTTTTTAATAATAAATATTTTATATAAGTCCAATGGTTAATTAAAAAACAAATATTGTCACTATTTTTAGCTTTATAAGCAAAATACAAAATGTCACTAGCTATTCTCAACTATACTATAAATAACAACATTTTGTAAATATTTATGTATGTATAATATGTTTAAGAGAATAATGAATAAATGAATAATGAATAATGCTGTTATAGACTGTTTTAATAAAGCTCTTGACTGCAGTTTAACTAATTTTTTCATCAGTCACATCTGCATAAGGCCAAGTGTTGCTTAAAAACAACAAAAAGTCATCGACATTTTCCATTATATGAATGGCATTCAGTTAATTCGGGCGTAATTAACTTCTTTTCATAACTCCGTCGCTGTCCCGATAATTATCAAAAAAAGCAATAATACTATCATATATATCAGGAGACGAGCCAGACAGGAGTGTGTATGCCATTATTCACCTATAAAATAAATCCATCAGCTTAAACTAATTGTGCAAGAACACAAAAAAAACCTTCAGCCACAAGATGAACGAAGCAATCCAAAAGACAATAAAACTATGAAGTCGACGTTATGTCGCTCACCTCAAAAACAATCCAATTGTTTACAATAAAAAACAAAAAAAAAGTGAACACACTTTACGAGATGAGATAGAACGTAGGTAGATACAAACTATTCCGTATCTACCAAAAAAAAAACCGCCCAATTCAAACCCACTAACATACAAACAAAATGAAAGTGCAAATAAAAAGCAAACAAACCGCAAAATTGTAAAAGCAAAGTGTATAATTCCTTTTTAATTTTTACCCTAAGTGCATTTCAAAGTACCAAAGCAAAAAAAAAAGTATCTATGCGATGCAACTGCAGGCATTGATGCTACATAACGTGATATACGTGATGCTGTGTCACACAGTTAGGGTGTCAAACTAGACAAAAAGGATAACTCTTCACAAAAAAAAAAAAAAAAATGAAAACAAAAAAAAACACAAAAGATGTAGTATGTGTGTGTGTGTGTGAACATAGCCATAGAATATCAAATGAATTGCATTTGCCTCAAGACATATAGAAAAAGGATGCCAACGAACGGCAACTCACCGAGTCCGGGTCTACTCTACTTCACCTGAGCGTCGTCGTGCATTGCTACACTACACTATACTACACACATGTCTTTCCGCACTTTCATCTTCATCAACATCCACTGGGAGCTTAAGCTGTGATGCTGCTGATGACACCTTTTGCTGTTTTTTCTTTGAGCATAACAAAATGTATAACTTTTCTCCAGCAGCACCGCACCGAGTATAATGTTGAATGTTTAGAACTTAGAGACGGACCCCTGTGTGGATGCATCATTCACAGTGATCCGTCAAGTTACATGTTTTACTTTTACTTAGCCATGGATAAGGCTTTAAGAATATTGTAGCGGCGCGGTAGGTACCTACATTGTTTATTGAATTTTTGTTTTAAAATTCTTTTTGACGGCATTCCATGTTTTGTGATAGAAAACTTCGTACCTGAAATAATCCTTTAACATAAAACACCGAGTTGACCCTTTGACGTCAACGAAAAAAAAAAAAAACGGTCAAAGCATTGACAGAACAACGTCAGCGTTTAACATATCAACAAGTAAAATATTGTAGATCCTACGAAGATCACACGGCCATGTCGGCGCCCTAAGAGCAAATATTGATAATTTTTTTTAAATACTCCAAACAAAATAGTTTTCGATAACCTTGGTGCGCAGGATGATTTAGAATTTTAAGAGCCTGCTGCATACACATTTTGAAATCTAAACAAAATTTTAGAAAAAAGAATCGTGCCAATTAATTACCTAAGAAGCTTGTAAATCATTTGAAGAAAATCGATTCAGCGGTATAGGTCGACCTAGAGAAAGACATGCAGACGTAATTGTTGGACCCACTTTTTTCGAGTTCTCTATTATCATGATTAGAATTTGATTTAAATATCAGATAATACAGTTTGATTACTTTAAATTTCTAAATAAAATAAAATGAATCGTACCGAAATGACTGCCCTGTGGAACTCCAGAAATAAATAAATCAATCGATTTTTTCCAAACTTCGAAAAAAAACAGCAATAGCTACCATGAAGAAGTTCAAAAAGCGTCGAAGAATTTGTTTAAAATCAAAAACGGCTCCGCACGAACTTGCTCTTACGTTCGATCACATCGTATACAAAATATATTTTTAAGGTTGGTTTTTACTTAATTTTTTATATACAATTTTTTAAATTTTTTTTTCTAACAAAAAACGTGATATGACAATTTTAAGTATTTAATAATGTAAACTTAAAAACAAAATTTCAAAAAAAAAATCATCCACCAATTTCCGAAATATTGAATTTTTAAAAAAATTATTTTTTTTTCAAAAATCCAAAAAATATTTTTCGAAAATTTTGGTATGCAGTATTTTTTATAATGTGAAGGAAATTCTATTTAAAAATTTTGATCACAATCTGTCAAGCCGTTTATGAGAAACTTTAAAATCAAAAAAATAGTTTTATGGCAGGTACCGGCAAGAACAAAATATTAAAAAAAATTTAACCAAAACGTGGGGTATACCTAAAGTAGTGCAGACACTTTTTTTTATCAAAATTGTTAGAGCTGTTTTCGAAATAATTGAGATGGTAGAAAAAATTGTATGGCAGGTACCGTCAGTTTTGGACTTTAAAACCCAATTGCAAAATCTATTTTAGACAATCACCTAAAACGCTTAAATACCAAGTTTGATAACAATCGCTTCAGCCGTTTACTATGTAGGGCTATGTGTACAACACACAGACAGACAGGCGGTATTGCGAGACGCACTTTTTTAGTGTTCACTATCATCGTAATGTCAACTTTGATTAAAATCTCGAGTTCATTTTTTTTTCCAAATGTAAGACTTGCTCTATAGTACCTACCTACAATCGCAAGTAAAAATGTGTGTATTCTTAAATTAAGCAGTCCACAGTAGGTGTTATTTGTATTTCGTTAACTTAAAATTAAAAAAAAAACTAGACAAGCATTTACTAATTTCAACAGACGAAATTAATTTAAAATTTGATTTAAAAAATTAAATAAAACCACTTTGCTTATGTATTATGTTATTTAAGAAAATATAGTTGTAGGCATCGCGCATACTGTAAAATTCCAAAGCCAAGAATATCAATCATAAAACTAAGAATCTGCAAGAACGATCTACTTCTTTTCGTTCTTTTTATTTGTCTACCTCTTCTTCATCTTCTTAGCCTACGATTAGAAGATCAGTAAAAATTAACCATGAGTTAACTCTCTAACGATAAATTGACATTCAATTTTTTTCCAAGGCTGTCAAGTAAGTGTCATTGTCAAGGATGCGTGAAAGAATCCAAGTACGCACTCTGGAAAGCTGCTAACGAAGAAACCATTACTTCCAGCGCCTCCGATTAAAAATGATCAAAACGAATGTCCAAAAAGCGACAAAGAGAAGGCAACGTTATCGCGGATTACCTGGAGAACACATTTAAACCTTTTGATGGGCAAGGAATCAAAGAAAAAATTTAAATATTAAATATACGTTCTCAAGCGAAAATTACATAACAATAAATGTTACCCTTGCCGAATTAAGTTGAGAAATAAGAAAGCTTAAGTATAAGGAAGTTTCGGGGTATGACATAATTACGGCCGAAGTTCTCAAAATGGTTCCTCGCAAAGGGTTAATTAATCTCTTTTATATAATAAATGCCAGTCTATGGCTAAAGTACGTTCCGAGCCAATGGAAGGTTGCGGAAGTTGTAATGGTTCTCAACCAGGAAAACCATCAACCAAATCTTATAGACCCATTTCGCTTCTGCCCGTAATATCTAAAGTCTTTGAAAGAATATTACTTCTGCACCTGCAGCCAATAAGCGCCTAATACCTGAATATCATTTCGGATTTAGAAAATGATAAAACTTTTGAAGAAAAGAAAATTTGTTCGGCGGTCGTCTTAGACGTGTCACAAGCTTTTGATAAGGTGTTGCACGGAGACCTAAATTTTAAATTAAGACAAATTCTGCCTGGAGCACTTTATACGCTTCTAAAAGCATTTCTAGAGAATAGACTTTTTAGAGTAAGCCATGGAAATTATTACCCGGATCTCAAATATATAGTGCCTGGGATACCTCAAGGAAGTGCCTTAGGTCCAATATTGCACCTATTAGTTACACGTGATATACCTCAAACAGAAGACACTATCGTATTCACGTTTGCTGACGACACTGCAATAATAGCAGTGGGCCAAACAATAAATGATGCTACGACTAAATTACATAATACGCTGAATAATGTCAGTGAATGTACAAAAACTTGGCGATTATCGCTTAACGAAGTAAAATCAGTCCATGTAGATTTTGCGTATAAAAAAAAATAATAGATTACCGGTGTTTGTTAATACGGTTCAAGTTACGTTTGCTAATGAAGCAAAATATCTCGGAATGACTCTAGAAGCGAAATTAAAATGGAAACCGCATGTCAAAAAGAAATGAGAGGAGTTATATAATAATCTCTTCTTGTTATTTTTCAATTTAATTTTAAAATTTAACATACAAATCTCATGTAGAATAAATTAAATAACATATAATTTAAATGCATTTTGATGCTTTGCACTTTTTATTTAATAAGATATTGTATCTTAATGTGTTAAGTTGTTGCCGAGATAAATTAATAAATTAATAATAAAATTAATAAATCTCAGAGATATGTACTGGTTGCTCGGGAAACACTCTAAGCTCAGTATCGAAAACAAGCTAATCTTGTACAGGCATGTGCTTGTGCCTCTCTGGACTTACGGTATATTACTACGGTATATTACTCTGGGGTTGTACGTGAGATTCTAATTTAAATACCTTACAAACATTTGAAAATAAACTCCTAACATCATTTGTAAGCGCACTTTGGTATATTAGAAACGAAGATCTCCACAGAGATCTCGGGTTTCCCACGGTTCGTGATGAAATAAAAAAAATTGCCCGAAATCATAGAAAACGCCTATTACAACACTGTAATAGTACTACATATAATAGAAATTATCGATGAGCCGAATTTAGTACTCTGTCTGCGAAGGACTAAGCCTTCCGATCTGGTGCACCAAAGGAGAATCCGCTTTAAAATCGCGCAATAAGCAGGAATTATCACCGGATAGTTGTCTGCAACACGTTAATTAAATTCGTTAAGAATGGGTTGCTAGATAAGTTTCAACTTATTTGCAATCGGGGGGAGGAGGTGTTTTTGGTGCAGTAAAAAAATCTCACACTCCTATGAAAACGCGTTTTTCGGTCCTCATAGAGCCTTTTGAAGATTTTACACTTCCCCACTAAAAATAAACAGGGTGCATTGAAACTTGAGTTGAGTGTTTTCGTTTACCGTGTATACACACTATCAGAATTTTTAGGGCCATCTGTCAAATTTAAATGAAGAATGTGTTCAAATTCGATGAATTGCAAAATCACTAAGAATGCAAAATTTTCATAGTTTTCCTATTGGCCACGAAAAAGGTGACTTAAACACCCAAACAACCCCTGTGGCTTTTCACAGTCAACGCATCGTTTGTAGGTCAACGTGAAAAACCACTTGGTCAAACCGTGTGATTGTCAATTATTTCTTGTCATCTACTTGATACCGATTGGGAGAAATATATTCTGCTTCGTGATTTTATTGAACCTTCGTATTATAAGGGTAACGTCCACATGCTTTATTTTTTCTATGTTGGTGTTTTTGGCGTGAAAGATTTCTTGCTAAATATTCGATAAAACTGCAACTGTAATTAATTACGGGGTATTCAGCCAAACAAGCTAGAAACGTAAGCTCCTGCACTCTTCCACAAGTATTCTTTTACAACTTATGGGTCAGCCATCTTAACCTCAGGCTAATACAGTGAAATCCGCTTAAACGAAACAACGAAAAATCAGGAATTTTTGTTTTCAGTTAAGCGGAGCTCGGGTAACTAAAAAAATCATTTTAGTAAGGCAGACTTCGTGTGACGTAACACGTTACAATTTTTACTACATATATTGAGCTGAAGAACAACTGTGGTAAATGTTTACCAATTGCTTTTATAAATAAATTTGGTTTATCTAAATAAAAAAACAGGACCTAGTTATTAAGAAACAAATAATTTATTTTTAAACAAAACGAATTTGTACTAAACTACGGCTACTTTGAGTTCAATTTCTTTTATTCATATACATTTCTTGTTACTAAGGCAATAATGTGTGTAATTAAATAAAAATTGCAGGGTTTTAGCACTCTATAATACACTGGATAGTGTATTCACACAAAAATTCGACCCCAATAGAAAACTGTAATAATTGTAGAGGGTCCATGTCAGTATAACAGTATAACATTTTTGTTGCCAAAGTTACATTTCAAGATGGTTGCTTATGCTTGAAATTAAATTTGTTTAACCAACCATACCAAGGGCACCTTCTTCAAAAAAATATAAAATTTAAATTACACATGTATTTTCAACAAATGTAAGTACGAATTTTTCTTAATAAAAAATCCATACTAATGAAATATTTGATTGTTTCTTGTGTGTATTAAATATTAAATATTGAATTGAAAGTGGTTTCGGTGCTAGCTTAATATTGCCAAAAGCACTGTGTCACTGATTACGGCAAATTTATCTTAGGCTGGCGGTGAGGGTCAACTCGTTGAAGTTCTCATAAACCATTTAGATTGGATAAATCGACCAGAAAATCGAAAAAAACAGGATAATCATTTAACTCCACAAACAAGAAAACACATTTCCTTGAAACGTTCTGTTACCAGATTTTTAATATGTATTATAAATAACATCGAATTTTAAGACGAAAAAAGATAAAGAAACGCACAATATTGACTTCCATTTGTAAAAGAACAAAGCAATATCTTTCACGTTCTTGTGACGTGGTTCATCTTCTTTGTCGTCTTCGTCTAAATCTTATCTGTATTCGGCAAACATGACAAATTGACATCATGTTGATCGTGTTCATCACTACCAAAGTCGTCGACTTCATCTTCGTCTTTGAAATTCTTGCTTTTTGATTTTTTCTTTTCAACTTTGTGCTTAGCTTTGACAATTTCCCTGAAACGTTCTTATCGAACTTATCCTCTTCACGAAGGACTTCTTTGCAGTTTCAATATCAATTCCTCCCTCGTCTTGATTGATATAATCTCTTGCGAGATCCAATTGTCCAGGTTCCGTCTTCCGTCTTTCCTTTTCTGAATTTTTTGTAGTTCTTATTATCTTGATTGAAACTGACAATAAAAATAAATTGTTTTTCAATTTTTTTTTTGAAAAGGAGTGCAATCTATCTCTTTCTCTCTTTTTATAAAAAAACGAGATAGGCAATTGCAATGGTGCTACTGTCAAATTCAAATGGAGTCAAAAAAACTGTTATACTTTGTAGGGAATACACTATCCCGTGTATTATAGAGAACAGTGGGTTTTCGCTTTTATTTAAAACTAAGCATTTACATGTATCATGAATGCGAAAGTGGTGGAAGATGGAGGTGAACGTATACAAAAATGAAACAATTCAGCACCCGATTTTTTTCGATTCTTAGATTCTTAGTTTTTCACTTAACCGAGTTGTTTTCTATAGAATAATAGAAAACTTGAAGGAATTTTTTTTTCAGTTATGCTGGTTTTCCACTAGAGCGAGTTTTCAGTTAAGTGAGGTAGCTTGTATGTAAATATATACGGGGATTTGTGAATGTTTTGCAGGTAAGCGGGGTTTTCACTTATGCTGGTTTCATTGTAATTATCAAACACATGATAAAATAAAGAGAAAAGTCCTGAGGACGCCTCCTTGGTGTACATCAAATTTGATTTGAAATTCTGTGAAATTCGGTGTAAGCTTAATGCAAATATAAGTTTCAACTTCCTTAACTTGTTTAAAGTGCTTTTGTCGAAGCATACTCTTAACTGTTTTTTTTTTTGAACCGAACTTCGCTTACCTGCCAATACACACATTTAATATGCGCAGTACATATACTTCAACAAAATGTACAGTTTAAAAATGATAAGCTTATGCGTTTTGATTTTGACTTGCCAGCTCTGTTTACATAATGCTCTATGGCTTGTGTTACTGGTGCTAGTTGTCTTACTATGCAACAACACCAGCAACGATAATAACTCCCAGAATGGCCACAGTTTGCCATTGTTTTGATCCGAATGCAAATGAAGTGTAGAAATTGTGTCATACGGCACCCTGAGGATAAAGCTAGGAACACAAGAACAACAAGAGAAAATAAAATAAAATGAAAACAAAAAAAAAAAAATAGAAAAAATATAAAAATGTAGGTAGGTAGGTAATATAATATCCAAACGCAAATCCGTGCCTATGCAGAGAATCATCAGATTCAGCATCAGGACAGCAGCAGCGCATTCCAGAGATGACACAAATATTTATCCCTGTTCCTGGAGTGCTTTTGTTTTCTGCACTATCATTTTTTTTTAAATTTTTTTGTTTTTGCTGTGGTGATGTTGATTGTGTGTATATGTGTGCGCCGCTGCACCGTGTTGTACAATGACTTGGAAATAAAGGGTCTGGAAGTTCTGCGACAAACGCCGGTCTTTTCTCTTCAAATGACTACCGCGACTGCAGCAGCATTGCACTGCTTTTGAGAAAAATAAAAGATGACACACAAGAAGAAAAGGAAATCATCCTGCGATGCGGTAAATCTGTGTGTTCACAAACAAAACGTCAAAAAAAAAAGAAAGAAATGAAGATGCTTTCCCTTCCTCGTTTTTTACTTATTATTTTTTTTTTATTTTAATCTCAGCTTAGATTTTAGGTTTTTTTTTGCTTCTACACTAGAGTGTACCTACAGATGTATCCAGTTCACAGGACTCAGGAACCATTGTCATTTTGTTGTTGATAAATAAAAGGAAGACACAGAGGGATGAGAGGAGACCCTAATAGCGTTTCTCTACTCAAGATTACTAACATGGCCCGCATGAAGGAAAAAAAAAGACTTAACATTGCACTGGGAGGGCGAAGTTGATGACGACAACGACCGATGACGCCGACAACTATAACGCCGCTATAGCTAGCGGAGTTAAGTACGTGTGTTGGCCATATTTAAAGATAGCTAAGTCTCTCAGGGCCAGTAGACGAGTAGGTACCTAGGACTTCTTGTTCTTCCTGGATCCAGGAATAGGAACATAATATCTATATAGCCAGTCAAACAAACCTACTTGGGCCCGGGCACTATGAATATTCATTGTAATAATTATAACGTGACAATTGAGCGAAATGTTAGTTGCGCTTAGTTACACCGATTTTTTTTGTCATCCACACTTTTTTTTTGAGAAGTTATACAAAACCATACAGCAGGAATACTAAGTAGGAAAATATTTACTCCGCCCTGAAGTAGCCTGCCCTTTGAGAGGGAGGCGTTTTTCAGCATTTCTCTCTTGTTGGTAAGCCATAAAGCGCTTCGAGGTAATGTCAAAAAAAAAGAAGAACTTCTGGAACAATGGAGTTAGGCTTGTTGTTGGGGCTACCTATAGTTGGGGTTGTATAGATCGTAGACCGCAAACGCGTTGAAGAAAAACCTTATTTATGTTTTAGTAACTTTTGTGTGTTTTTTTTTTTGTTAAGTTTGTTTAGTTTGGAGCAGGAGCTGGAAAAATTTGTTTCCCTTTCACTTTATAGAAATTCCCAGTCCTCATGAATGATATGACCGAGGGGGTCGTCGTCGTAGAGTCATGGAATCGTTGTTGGGTGTGAATGTGTGTGTGTGTTACAATGGTTGTTGCACTTTGGTACTCTATGCTACTCTGCAGATGTATCAACCATGTAACACACTTTTTGGCTTTTGGGCAAAGAAGAAAACAGAAGTTACTTTTTTTTTGGACTCAGATCATGAATTGGACACATTTTGATAGTTCCAAACCAATTTGGGGTGTAAGGCCATCATTGTGCAGAATATACTGGTTAGTGTGTTGTTGTTACCTAAATAACTGTTTTTGTTATATTTTATGTTTGCAGTGGTTGTAATTTTTAATGCAGGGAGACTGTTTTTTGGTTACTGTTTTTTTCAATTTTTCTTAGGGTTCGTTTCTCTTTTATTTTCTGTTTTTTTTTGTTGTGTACTTGTACCGAAAGAGGTCGCTGCAGATTTGGATGCAGTAAGCTGATTGTTCTTAGATTAAAAATTAGGTTGGTAAAGTTCAGCAGTTTGCTTAAAGTTATTTAACTTTTGACCATTGTTAGAAAAAAGTTTTTGCAGGTGGACTTGAAGATTTATTCTTTAATTAGTTACCTACTTCTTCTTTAAATTTAGCTCAGAGAAATGGAATGATGTATTTTTTTCTTTGCAAACAATGAAGTCATATAAAGTTGCTTTTAAAAGGATTCTGTTGTTCTTTATTTTTATTACACAATTTTCGCATATCTACAACTAACAATGTTTTTTTCTATTTCTTTTTTTAGGTAAGATTATTAATTGTTAACATCTGCCGAGTGGGATACATTATAAGGTTAGAAGAACTGGTAAGTTATTTAAACTCATTTCAATACAAACAAAAAAAAAAAAACAAAATGCCGCTACAGCTCATTGAAAGCCAACACCATATTGACAATTGACTTGCAACTCTGTAAAATTTTCGTGCGGAAGCTGTAAGATGGCAGAAAAAGAAGAGTCCTAGAACTGTTGTTTTTTTTAAATTGAAATGGCTTAAGGCAATGCTATTTCTTGTTTTGGGGATTTTGTAACTTCATCGCAGGAGACAGTACCAGAGATACAACATCTGGGAGATACTCGTATGCACCTCTGCAAGGCTATATCGATAAAATTCTCTAAGTAGTTATCTTTATTTTAAATTCCTCCTTGGGTTTGTTAAGATGAATTGATATTTACTGGAAATATACATGTCAGTAAAGGTCTTAACTATCAATTCTGTGAATGGAACAAATCTGATGTCCTACAATGCAGTCCCATGAGTTCTATGTTTTTAATGGTTATTAACTGACACGAAATACTGATTTGAGCATTTGAGGTTCAGAACATTTATAGAGTTATTTCTGGTAATATAATCTATTTACATATAAATATATCATAAACTTGCTTGTGAGGAAAGTCCTGTTTGATCTACTTACATTTTAACATCAAAATTTTATATACATATATCGTGCGGATTGGCGCTGACATCGCCTCACATCTGGCAGTGTTTCTTGTTGAAGTGCTTACCAATTTAAAAGTAGGCCTTGCAGTTGAAGAATTTTTCGTTGGTGACATTAGCGAATATAGATCGTTATCTGTTATATTTGCTAGACGACCTTGTCATGGCAATTTCTTTTACGCATCTAAAAAAAAAACAAAAAATTGGTAAAAAAAATAGAACTATAACAACATGTTGTATAATATTTTGTTTGGTAAATTCGCCAATGTTGTATAATATTTTGTAGTATGTCCATATTGGACATATCAATCGAAAAGAATGTAATCCTACCTATCGAGGGGATTCCAGTTTATTTAACTGGCCCTGGCGGCCCTTTTGGGTGGCCTTAGAAGGCCGATATGTTTTTGCCAGTATATTTGGATAGCCACTGGCGGCTATTTGGATGTGGCCTTAGGAGGCCAACTTATTATTACCTGGAAAGAAAAGAGGGGGTAGTGGTTTACCTTTATATAGTTCAGGTTCTGGTGGTGAAGCGAAATGAAAGACTTTTTACTTTTTTTTGTTTAATTAACTTCAACTGAACTTAACCGATTCAACTGATTTTACTCGTTCAACTGATTACTTTATTACTATTTTCCTACACTATTTATACAAAAATATTCTTAATCTATCATCCCTACCAATTTACATTTTCTTTGTGCTTACAAAATTTGTTCTATTAACATTGAAATGTATAGCAATTACCTGCCCTAATATTGGAATGCTAAATAAGCATTCCTCAATAATTATTACTTAATATAATTTAAATGCAATATTTTATTAATTGCCATATGTTTCACTTGCTGAATTAGCATTATTCATTTAACATACATTTCCTACACATACGTTTAGCTTCATTCAATTTCATTGTTAACATTGCTTGTCCCAGTTCTTTTCGTAATTCAATTATTGGTCATTGGCCAGTGCATTTTTTGTCATACTAAACGATCGCTTATGGTTTCAGTGCATTGTTTGTATACACTACCTGGCCGCGTATCGTTTAGCTGATTCACACCATTCTGTTGTTGGTGTCGACATGGATATTAATTTGATATTTTATTTAATGTTTGTTAGGGAAGGCCGTGGTCAGATTGTTATTTTAATTATTTTAGTGGTGCTGGTTATGTGAGATCTAACACTTTTGCTTGTGTTATTCATCTCACACAACAGACAGATGAAACAATATGCATGCCGGTCAGAATTTTCAAAAGCTACCAGTAATTGTAATTGCAATTGTAATTGTAATTGTAATTGTAATTGTAAATGTAATTGTAATTGTAATTGTAATTCTAATTGTAATTGTAATTGTAATTGTTATTTTTTATTGTAAATGTAATTGTAATTGTAATTGTGATTGTAATTGTAATTGTAAGTGTAATTGTAATAGTAATTGTTTATTTAAAAATTCATAGTACAATAAGACATAATAACATCTTTTTGGAAGAAATTTCTTAATAAAATTACGGGATTTGTTATATCTAATTTTATAAAACCTCTGTAGAGGTTTTTGCATCTCTAAAACTCTTTGGTGCCCAGAACTGCACTTTTTAATGACAAAATCTACTATATTTGAAAATTTTTCAATTTTTCGTAGGAGACAGTAGTTGTGTTTTATTGGGAGTCTATCCTTTGTTCAGTAAGTAATTACCAAAAAATGCATCGACCGTAGCCTTTATTTTAGATTTCTAAGAATTGAATCCCTGCACAGCTATCACAAGCAATGAAACAGTTTTGTACACAGAATAATTAAGAAAATTTCAAAATTATGACCAATAATTTACTTTTAAATATATAAAAAAGATGTAGAAAAAAGTAATAATATTAGTTAATGTTGGAAAATCATTTTATATTTTCCTTATTTCTCCATTTTCAATTTTAAATTTGAACATTCATTTTGCATCAATAGAAAGGAAATAATAAGTGAATGGGTTTGTTCATAGACTATGGTCAAAGTCCCTTATTACACAGAGACATTTTGTATTGCCTTAAAAATCGCCTATGCCGTTCACACGAGGAAACAAAGTTGGTGGAGATTTGTTTGTTTGCTTTTAATGTTTCTTGGTTTGAACGCACCAAGTAGTTAGATAGAGTTTTATTCTTCAAGTCAAATTACAAATTTATTTTTTGAGTGTGTTTTGCATTCAATTCAAAAATCACTCATCAGACTTGACTTAACATTAGCGGAGTAAGGAACAAATAATTAATATTTTGTCATTTCTATGTCCAGACAAAAAAAAAACAATGGGATCACAAAAATGTAGACCCTGTCCATGTAGTGAAGCGAATTCCATCCGTTTCCAACGTCCATTAAACAGTGAACAAACAGCAAATTTTGTGAAGATCCGTTGGCGCTTAGTGCGTTATCTTATAGCTCATAGAAGTTCATACGAATAAATATTAAATATTTTGCAGCGCAATGTCGAGCAGTTCCTCTGTGCTGCAGTTCCACCCAGTGCGGTAATACCTTAAATCCATATCTACACCCATCCAAACTTGTCAAATTGCTTTTTTGTAAATATAAATAAAAAGATGATTTTGTTTTCACCAAATTCCGTTTATTTATAACTACCAATAAAAATTGAACTCAAAACGAAAATTGGTCTTAGTTAGTCAAAAATAAAAGTAAAACGGAATTTATTCAACAGCGATTGATTTTTTTTTCCAAAATGGAAATCGAAATTTGTTAAAATTGATCATTTGACGTTAGGGGTATACAAAATTGCAGGTATAGGTGGAATTTTAGGCGTGCTCCAGAAAATAATTGAGTAAAGAATGCAAAAACCCTTGCCTACATTTTTGAATAGGAAAAGTGAGAAACTTTTCAGAAGAACAGCTTATATATCTATTGAAAAATGGAGGTATCTAAGATCTTAGAAATTTAAACTGGCCATCTATAAAGAAAATATAAAAAAAAAAGAATCGAAAAGATCGATTTGTGTTACGAATGGAAATTAATAATTATAACTACTTCATGAACACATCCATCGAGATTCAATCCAATTATCAATCGTACCAATAAAACTAACAAAATCAAATCCGAGACTCGAATAAACATCAACCAGCCATCCACCATAGCTTCTACTTTAGCTTTTTTTCGACCGTAGCGAATTGTATGTAAGATTCTACGACGGATAAATTTACGGTGGTTAAATTTTCCAATAAAACACGGCTAGTGTATCAGGAACAAGCTTCTTTTCCTTGGGGCATTATTATATTACCTAGATCTTAGAAACCATTATGCCACCAGACATAATGAAATAAAATTTACTACTGGATCGTAGGAACTTACTCGTGCATTTAACAACTTTAATGTAGCTAAACATTAACGATTTTAGTTGTAGGGTTAGTAGACGATGTAGGGAAGATTACCTTGATTCTTAGTATGTATAATGAATTGTCGAATGGATGATTCAAGAAATGGTTAGGTACCTGGCTAACTACAAATGCATATTTAAATTAAGATTATGGATTTTAATTGTGTAAGTTATGACAGTAATATGTAGTTAGTAGCTACATACTAACATAGATGGAACCTAGGTATGTAAATATGTACATATAATGATGAAAGTGAACAAAATTTGAAACGCAACTTTTAAGTAATTATTATTATACTTATACAGTTTAATTTTTAAAAAATTCAGTGAATGGTTTTTGAAAAATCGATTTTTCAAAAAAAAAAATATTTATTTTTTAAAAATGAATAAAAAACACTTTTTTTTGAAAAATTTAGTATGCATTTTTATTAACACTTCCTGGGAGCATTTCCATGGAAAAATAAAATGCACGACTGGATGGCACGTACTTGCTCTTATGTTCGATCACATCTTAAGCATTTAACTTTAAAAGAATTCAGTGACTCGTTTTTGAAAAATCGATTTTTCAAAAAAAAAAAAAAAAATATTTAATATTTAAAAATCAAAAAACCACTTTTTTCAAAAATTTAGCATGCATTTTATTAACACTTCCTGGGAGCATTTCCATGGAAAAATAAAATGCACGACTGGATGGCACGTACTTGCTCTGATGTTGGATCACATCTTAAGCACAAGATTTTTTGTAGAAACGGCTCAATATGTTTTTAGTCTTTTTTACTTAATTGACTACAGGTATCCAACATTTCGTAAATATATTTCTAAAAAAAAATTTAGTACAACAAATTTATGTAATTCATTAATATAAATTTAAAAACTGAATTTCAAAAAAAAAAATCGTCATCCCATTTTCTAAATATTGAATTTTCAAAAAAAATACGTTTTTTTCAAAATCCAAAAAACATCTGTCGAAAATTTTGGTATGCAGTATTATTTAGAACTTTAAGGACGTCTTATATACAAATTTTGATAGAAATCTGTTGAGCCGTTTATGACAAAGTCCAAAAAAAATGTTGTATTGCTGCTACCGTTAACGAAATATATAAAATAATGTAGACTATATAATATATAGAAGTGCACATATTTCTTTTTCATCAAAATAGTTAGACCCGTTTTCGAGATTATTTAGAGGGTAGACAAAATTGAATGGTACCTTCTGTTAGTTTTGGACCTAAAAAAACTATTCAAAAATCTATTTTAGACAATCATCGCTTCAGCTGTTTAGGCCTTAGAGTGTTGTACAGACAGACAGACAGGCAACAGACGGAATTGCGTGATCTACTTTTTCGGTGTTCTCTAACATTATAATGTCAAGTTTGATTAAAATCTTGAGTTCGATTTTTTTTCCAAATGCAAAAGTTGCCCTATGGTATCGATATAGCAAGGAATAATATAATTCGGTTAAGCCAATAGTGAGAAAATCGAAAATATGAAAATTCGTACCGTTAATAAGAACGCTAAATAAAATATTTTTTACCGTTTGTTTAACTTTTCAAGATAATGTCAGAAAATTACAAAATACGAAGTTTCGAAAAAAATCGATTGAGTAGTTTTCGAATTTTTGAGTTTTTAACAAAAAAAACAGTTTTTTAATTTTCAATTTTTTTTTTTTTAATGTTGGTCTTATTATTATCTGTACGGAGCTTCTGCATAAAAAATTTCAAAAAAATCAAATGAACCGTTTTCCAGAAAATCAAAACATATGGTTCTACCGTTGAAACCGTTTTTGAGAAAATTAAGATTTTTCTTTTTGGCAAAAACAAAAATGTATAGCAAGTACCGTTATTTTTCGTCTTAAAAAAATAAAAAAACGTGTAGGCATATTTATGAGAAAACAATATGCGCCAAGTTTTAAGCCAATTCCTCTAACCGTTTAAGCTGTAGACTCGAGGACAGACAGATAGACGGAATTGCGGGACCCACTTTTTTCGTACTCGCTATCATCGTAGTCAAGTTTGATCAAAACCTCGTTAACTTTGGATTTTTATTGATCAAATTTCGCAAAGCACGCATGAAGTGCACGGAAGGATATTGTACTTTTCTTGAGGAAGTTAAATTTGTTTGGCAACTATTTAAGTTTTTTTTTTTCTTAGAAAATATAAGCTTCAAATTAACTTTCACTATTCTCTCATACTATTTTAACTTTTCTACTATGTGAATATCCTAACCAACCTTTTAAAGCTCTTTTCTCTTCTCCAATGACTAGAAGCTCTTTATTTAGTAGGCTATATCTTTAAATCAATCGACTGGTTTGCATGCACTCAGGAATTTATCAAGTTTTATATTTGGTGGAAACCATATCCTCTGCGGTATCAAAACCATCTTTCTACCGCGAATAATAATTTAGAAATGACTTTCAATAAAACTTTGTTCATCAGCAACCCACATCACCTTATTATGTAAACGAAAGTTTTTAAAGTTCTTCCTTCTACATTTCGATTATTTCACTTGAAGTTGACACCCTAATGTCAACACTTCATGCATACCATCTTAACCTGGAATTCTCTCTCATGACATTACATTGAGATACATGGCTGTTTCGAAGAGATTTTATTGGGAACTTAAGGCATATTAAATTGAATGAATAGCTACAATGTCCCTAATCTTCCATATCATTAATTTTTTGAATATGTACATTTTTTCTTCATATAAGTAATTTATTTCTAACATATGTACGAGTTTGTAGGTAATAAAGACGTTTAAGAGATTGTTTTCATTATAATAAAACCAATTAGAAGTTCGACTAGAAGATAAGATTTATGGTAGAGCTGGGGACCAAAAAACATTTTTTGTTGTATCTATTTTTTGGTTCAGTTGAGACTCTTCAAGCTTCCATCTAATAAATTTGCCCAAGAATTTTCAATAAAACTAGGAAACTTGGTCATGTTTTCGTTGCTCAAGATTGTTAGTATTGTTAAGTTGCGAGCCCAATTTATTCACTCTCTGTGAAATTTAAAAATCTTTTAAACAGAAACATTAGAAGTAAATCTTAGCAAAACAAAAAACAAATTTAATATTCAAAAACATTTAATTTAAAAGATATACGATGTGTATCAGATAAATCACCGCTGATTCATCAATAGGCGGCTGCCAACAAAGATCAATTGGAACCTTATTTCTGAGCTATTCCTTATCCAAAAGGAGATTTACTAAAAATGTTTAGTAAGGTTTCCATCATACTGAGGTACATCGGCTCGGAATGCCCCTATATGGTGCCCATAACCGTCTCATTAGCTGATTAATATGGTCGATGATGTTTCGTACTTCAATCACTAGGATTTGTCCAGTCGGGTCATTTTCGATTACGTGCAGATATGTTCGTTCTAGTATAGTTGTTTTGTTGCTAAGGGTCAAATCGTACTCCGGTGCAAATTCTGAGAATCTTCCTTTCGAATTTTTGAAGTGACTTCATTGTCGTCTGTAACAGTAGAACTAGACTAAAAAGGAGTAACTGATCACACGACGCAGGAGTTGCTTGTAACTACAGTAACTGCTCAGTAACTTCATCTATTGGCTGAGTGCCGATCATTTTCTCATCAACAGCTGTAGACGCTGGCTGGAAGGCTCAGCTGTTTTTCTTGAACATCCTTCTTGATTGAAATTTGAACCTTAACAACTCATTAAAGTGCATACCTCTTAGTGGATCCGTCAGACGGTTTCAGCACCAAATTTCAGCCATTGACTACAGTGTGAATGTCTTTACCAGCTGAAGGTTTCATGAGATGTAAACAAGTTCTGATTTGGATGCAGGTGTTGATTCAAAGTCCCCACTTTTTGTAGAATTGGATGTGGGTTCTAATTATTTGGACCAGGATTAAGAAATTACTCACATCTAATTGGTTGCGGTTGCTCAGATGTTATCATTCTATAGAGGAAGAGGCCTAGTTTTAAGCCCTGAGTGACTCTGTCTCCAATGCTCTTCAGTAGTGACTTACATTTAAAAAAAAAATTCTGAAAAATGAAAAAATAATTTTTATTAGTGGCGGAGGTAGATGAAGTTTGTTGATTAAAGATTCTATCCAAATGCTTTTTCCGGTGGGGTTATTATGTTGCAAATTCAATAGCGAATGCAGCGTTGTGTGCTTTCTCCGAAATGTGACCTGTATGTCATGCGCATGAAAAGCCTCATTTATTAATTTAACTCGGTATATTTTCTGTTCATTACGAATGTTAACTACATACTCGGGATGCTGAAGTCCTGCATTCTTTTGTTGACTTGTTGGGTGGTGAGTGATTGATTTGATTTGTATGATGATGATGATAAGTGGGGGTACCTTAGCGGTCGTTTGTTGTTGCTGGTTTTCCTTTATTAGTTAATATTGATAATAATAATAATTTATTATATATAAAGGGGAACATTATATTGTAAAATAAAATGTAACACTTACAGAACCATAGGGAAATATGAGGATCGAAAAAAAAAATTAAATTTAAAATTGCCTAGTGATAAACGGCTAACATAGACGTATAGGTTCAAGTCCCTATCCTAGCCAGCATTCTTTTCTTTACCTCATAGTTTTAACTAGATGTCAGCCGTAGGTTATAATGAGATAATAAACATCTAATTCTCAACCTACTGTGTCAATAAAAAAATTCCTATCCTTCTATTCCGTCTAACTTTTGCCGAGGAATTGTATATAATATTATATATGTTGCATTTAAAAAGGTCTTTCGGGCCTTAGGTCTTACAGTCAGTGTTGGGGCTTGCACATTTTAATCAGTTACGCGTAACTAATGTAACTAACGTAACAAATGTAACGAATTCACGTTTTTGATATTTCACGGAAATATTCACATCAGAATATATTTGAAAGCAAAAAGTCGCGGCTTTTGAGTTCTAAATTCTTACTAAAAACTATAAATGTCTGAAAAAAATTTCAAAACAAGGTGTCAGAGTGTTGAAGGCCAATGTCCAGTTCAATCGATAATCTGGGACTCGTACCCCAAAGATGCTCAGAAACTTCAAGATTGGAGATGTTGTGCAAAATCTTACTTACGTTACCCATATAGTTGTTGGCAAAATTGCTTAAAGGCATTTCGTTAAACAAAAATCTGTGACCAAAAAAATTTCACGTAATGTTTTAGATCATAAGAAGCTAGCACCTAACTATCTCTCAGATACTAATGATACAACTTATGATTGAATGATGGCATCTTTGTCTGAACGATTCATCATAAGATCAGACAATATCTTAGCGATTCCTGGTTATGCTCTCTAAATTCAATTTTACCATGAATGTAATTTTTGTATAGCAGCATACAATATGAATAGTAGATAGAAATACATTTACATTCATCGAGAAGAGAATTGGTCCCATGAATGAACCTTGAGGGACACCGCTGTTTATTGGTTTTTAAGGGGAAACTGTGATAAATTACATCCAACTAAAGCAACTTGTTTCCGCAGGAAAAAACGACATTACGAATATAAGCGAAACGGCAATAAGATTGAAGTTATGTTACAAAAGCAAATGTGGTCAATGATGTCAAAGTCCTTTCAGCAATCGAGAAAGACCAAAAATGCTACATTGTGTTCATACATTGATCCTCAGATATTATTCCTTTTTTAGTTATTGTCTTTAAAAAATTGTGACTTGATCACAAAAGAATTGTGAAAAATGCAAAAAGATTAAAATAGATGTTTAATTTATTAATTTTTAAAAATGTATTATTCTTACTTGCGATATAATAATGTAAGTACTATACGCAAGTCTTGCATTTAAGAAAAAATAAAATGCATGGCTGGATCGCACGAACTTGTTCTTATGTTCGATCACATCGTATGCTAAAGATTTCTATTAAAAATCTAAATATATTCTTAAAGTCGTTTTCTACTTAATTTTTTTTAAATACAAAATTTATTTAATTTTTTTCTAAAAAAAATTAGTAAATTCTAAAATATTTAATAATATAAACTTAAAAACAAAAGATTAAATCGGCTTTATCAAAGAAAAAATAATTCAGGATTCTGAAATAAATACTTAAACTAATTTGAGATAAAAAAAAGTACGTCGTTTTATTTCTTGGTTAAAATTTAAATTTATGAGAAAAAAATTTAAAAATCTGTGGAGCGGTTTTAATGTAAAAAAGTTATTTTTTTAACTTTTTGAACACATTTTTCAAAAAAAAAAAATTTATAAACGCTAATTCATAGCAAATACGTATAATTATAATTTTTGAGAAACATGTTCATTAACAGTTTTCAAAATATAAATTTTCAATTTTTTTTAAATGCTTTTAAAAATGCAAAAACAATATTAATTAAAAATATTGGTATGCAGTATAAATTGGGCTTCCTACACCCATAGCTTAAGCCATTTATGAGATAGTCGAAAGCAAAAAAAAACGGTCCTATGGAAAGTAACATTTTTAAACATTAAAAAAAAACTTTTCAACCGTATGAACGGTCGTACCTAAAAAACTGCACTGATTTTTGTAAATCAAAATCGTTTGAGCCGTTTTAGAGACAAATAGGATTTAATGTGTGGCAGGTACCCTTAATTTTCGAGGTAAAATGCATTACTTGCCTTATAGTACCTACCTGTAATCGCAAGTAAAAAAATCGAAACCGGGATTTAAATCAAACTTGACATTGCCGTGAACATTGAACACTGAAATAGTTTGCCCTCAATACCGCATGATTACTTGTCTGTAAAAAAGATTACAGATTTTTTACAGGTGGTCCTTCAGATTCTAATTAATACTGCACACCAAAATTGGATTTTTGAAAAGAAATAATTTTTTTTTTGAAAATTCATTATTCGGAAAACGGGTGGGATTTTTTTTTGGTATTACTCGTATGTTGTTGAATTTATATTATTAATTACTAAAAAATAGCTTGTCCTTATTATGTTTTCTTTCCATATGTCTACTACTACAAATTGAAATTCTTAAACATAACATCGTAGTTTCAAAATTTTGATAAGGTCGACGGACTAAATAATTTAATTTTGCAAGAACTCTTTATGCTAGCATCAAGGTCCAATAAGGAATACAGTGTTCCTTTTCAGAAAAATGAAAAAAAAAATGTCGGCCAGGCCACGGACAAATCTACAATATGAACAAATTCCACAGGAGTACAATTTCCATTGGAATCTAGAGAAGACTTCTGCTTATTAAAAAAAAAAAACTCCGAATGCATCTATCTTATGTAAATATTTTTAAGTGATCCATAACTTATAGGCATCCTCTAAATTTGAGCCTGTTCATTAAGACAAATTATTTATTTTGTTCGCCTTATTCTGAAAAATCTGTTTAGATTTTGATGTAAACTCACTTTCACTATATTACCTGCTTTCCTGTAAAATTAACACATACATAATGTATGTATGTACATTTATGCAAATAATAATTTATTTTATAAAAGGCATGAAAAGCGGTGGGTACTCAAAAACTGCAAACGAAGAAAAGGAAACTAGTGCATTAGTGTACCTATGCCTTCTCATAGAGAGTTTTTCTTTTTTATTTTTTATTTTTTATAATTTTTTTTTTGGATGTGATTGACGTGCTAACTGCAGCAGCATACAACAACGTCATCATGTCTCCTGCATGTCTGGGGTTGATGAACCTCTTCTCAGCCTCCAGGCGACACGGCATCGGCGACACGGCAGGAGATGAACTCTTCTTGAACGAAACGAACGAACGAAAAATTCCACAGCCTCCTTGCTCTAAGTCCTGTAGTTTTTCTGTAGCGTAAGTAGTTTTACGTGCGGCTCAGCAGAACTTCATTAGGCTCGTAATTCATTGTCCCTTTGTCTGCATGTGTGTATGTGAGGAAAGCAAATGTTTTATTTCATACAAGTGCACCCTTGGTTTTATGCAGAGAAATTTCGTTTCTATGTGTGTGGTTTTTTTGTGTATGTGTGCCCACTTTCTCTGAGAAGAAAAGAACTATGGAGGCAAAAGTTTGATGAAAAGTATTCGGGATAAGTGGTATAAGTGGATTTAATCTTTCATTTCCTTACATCTGCCCCAATGAAGACGAAGATGAGTTCACCTTGTTATTGGATGTCGCCCAGTCACCTGGGAGTTGAAAGTTTCATAACAAAAATATTATATATCTATCTATTTGAAGGATATGTAGGTGTATATGGTATAGAACAAGGTGATGTTGAATTAATTAATAATGATGAGGTAAGACTAATAGAATAAGATCTGCCAGGTAAGCACACCTATATAGAGAATCAAGCAAGGAAGACCAATTTATATAAAGATTGAGATAAAATAAATTGTAAGGAAAATCCATTATGGCTAAGTTAAGATTTACCTTAATTATGTAACTTTGAATCCAATATACCGGAAGTGAATAAAGGAGACATTTTGTGGTGCCGTCTATGACGTATGCATGATGTGGACATTCAGTGTACAAATTCGATCTAAAAAATTGCAAATGCATCCAAAAATTTGTCAATTTCAATTAAGTGGTGTGTGGGCGTTTTGTTTTCTTGAAGTTGATGTTTGATTTATTTTCGTTTTCGAAAATTTTTCTGTCTAAAAACCTCATAGGCATATACAATTTAATAATGAAATATGTTCTTAAGAGTTTACACTTATAATAATAATGAAATAATGAAACACAAAATTGAGGAGTGTGAAGGACAATGAATGGAGAAAAAATTCTGCGTGACCAATGAAATATTTCAAATCCTGCTAAAATAGTAGTTTTAGCAGGATTTTTTGACTACAAAACCTGCTAAAAAAATGCTAATTTTTTTTAAGGAAAAAAAAACTGCCATAAGTCCTGCCAACTCTGGAAATCATATAATTAGACCCCAAAAAACGAAAATATATGCCTGCAGCAATCAAACTTGTTTTAGGGTGACGTTTAAAATACCGAGTGAGTGTATATTTTTTTGTAGTTTTTAATTGCGATTATAGGTACTATAAGGCAAGTTATGCATTCGTCGAAAAAATAGTTGTGAGATTACAATCATGACATTACGATGATAGCGAAGACGAAAAAAGATGGTCTAAAAATTCTGTCCGTCTGTATGTCCGTCTGTCAGTCTGTCTGTCAGTCTGTCTGTATGCATGTAAATATAGACACCTAAATCCCAAACAGGTAGGCCGAATTGGTTCAAACTTAGTATATATTTATAAGGGATATTCACGATCCGATGTATTTGGTTTTGTATCATTGTAAAGGTATAAAAGTGTAGCATTTTTTTGCACTACAACAACAAAATATACTGAATGTCAAAGTCTTACACTTTTACACTTTTACAATACCCGAGCACAAGAGTGTAAGATTTTTTTAACATAAACTAAGCTTTCTTCAAAATAAATGTGAAACAGATTTTGACATTTGCTCCAGTGTTGCTACAGATTAGTAAAGGTGTGTTCACAGTCTGTTGTAAAAAAATAAAATTTTACAATTTTACAAGACTTGGTACAACAGATCGTGAATAGCCCTATACAGTTTTTTAGGTATTGTACAGAGGGAAAATTAATTTTTTTTTTCGCTCAAAAAATAACGGTACCTGCCATATAACCGTTACGTTCAAACCTATATTTCTCGGAAACGGCTCTAACGATTTTGATACGAAAAAATCAGTGTGGGTTTCTAGCTACGAACGATCATATAGTTGAAAAATAAAATTAGAAAAATGTCTAAAAACGGTAAAAACGTAGGACCGTTTTTTTTGCTTTCGACTATCTCATAAATGGCTTACCCGATTCTTTCGAAATTACACAAAAATATAGGTTTAGGTTGTCCAAATTATACAGCGTACCAATATTTTTAATTAATATTTTTTTTGTATTTTTAAAACCATTTTAAAAAACAAATTTAAAAAAATTCATTACATTTTTTTTTTAAATTACATTTATTTGTATTTTCTGGATACCTATGACTTGGGGCTTTTGATTTTTTTTTAAATATTTTCAAAAAGTTTTAAAAAAAAACTTTTTTTCTCAAAAACCACTCCACAGATTAAATTTTTTTTTTCATAAAATTAGATTTATCCAAGAAATAAAATGGCGTACTTTTTTTTGAGCTCAAATTAGTTTAAGTATTTATTTCAGAATTTTAAATTATTTTTTCTTTAATTAAACATATTTAATGTTTGGTTTTTAAGTTTATATTATTAAATATTTAATATAGTCATACCGATTTATTTTAGAATAAAATTAATGAATTTTTGTATATGCATATACAAAATTGAGTTAAAAATTACTTTAAAAATATATTTAGATTTTTCATAGAAATCTTTTGCATACGATGTGATCGAACATAAGAGCAAGTTCGTGCGATCCAGTCGTGCATTGTTTTTTTTTTAATATGGTATGTTGAATTTTAAATAACTAATCAACACCAAAAAGGAGGTTGTTTATTTTGTTAAATTAATTTTAAAAAAAGAAAACAACCTTACAAATAGTTATTAATCCATTTCGCAACAAAAAAAAACAAACAAAATCAGGTTTCAGAGTATGTTAATCTAATTAAGTAAAAATATTTATAAAATTTTATTACTGCAAAAGTTTTCTGCTTAAGGTATCTTCGAAATATCACAAGTTTCTTGTTCTTCTTTTATGGTAAAATTAAATTTTGATGAAGCAACTTGTTTGATTATAAACGGTGATTTTTAAAGAGTTTGGTTTTTGAAAATTCAAAAAAACACAGAGACTTGTAAAAAGTGAATGAAATTTTTATTTGGATCGATAAATCAATTCCTACCATTTACTTTTTAAAAATAATTTCACTTAAATGTTGCCCGCGGCTACGCTTCAGATGGTCCATTCTGAAGGTCCAATTTTGGCAAACTTTTTCAAACATTTCGGCCGGAATCTCACCAATGACGCGTTCAATGTTGGCTCCCAAGGCAGCAATCGTATTTGGCTTGTCCCCATAGACAATAGACTTAACATAGCCCCACAAAAAATAGTCTAACGGGGTCAAATCACATGATCTTGGTGGCCAATTGACTGCGCCAAAACGTGAGATCAACTGCTCACCAAATTCGCCTCTCAATTGATGCATGGTTTCGCGTGCAGTGTGGCATGTGGCACCGTCCTGTTGGAACCACATGTTGACCGAGTTCAATTCTTGCATTTTCGGCAAAAAAAAATCTGTTATCATCGAACGGTACCTTTCTCCATTGACCGTAACCCTGCGGCCTTCATCGTCCTTGAAGAAGTACGGCCCAATGATGCCGCCTGCCCATAAACCGCACCAAACAGTGCATTTTTCGGGATGCATTGGTAGCTGCTGAATTGCCTCTGGCTGCTCTTCACTCCAAATACGGCAGTTCTGCTTATTCACTTATCCATTTAGCCAAAAATGAGCCTCGTCGCTGAAGACCATAAAACGGACGTAGCTTGCGAAACACATTTTTCACAGAGCACGAATTTTGATAATAAATTTCAATAATTTGTAAACGTTGTTCAGGCGTAAGTCTATTCATGATGAAATGGCAAACAATACTGAATCGAAATGTCAAATGTTCGTGGAATTTTTCATGTGTGATCTGTCAAAAATATAAACGTCAAAAACCAAGTAGCAAAAAAATCACCGTTTATTAGGAGTAATAATGAAGGCATCACAACATTTTTCAGATAAATTATCTCGGATAAAAAGTATACTATTTAGCATATAAATTTTCAATCGATTCCTTCGTTGATCCTAGAACTTAACAAAGTTTCAACTGCACTATTTGAGATAGACAAAACTAAAAACGATTTGACAATTCTTTGCAAGGGTTTTCATTATATGCATCGGTGAACTTTTTTACCTCGCACCAAAATTCAACAGTATTTTCAATATTCTCCCATCTAGTTAGATTTATGTTGTTCCATTGCGATTCAACTTTGGAAATAAATTCAGAATTCATGTTTTTATCTTTATAAAAATCGTTTATTGGTTACTTATGAATCCGCAAACATTTTTTAACAGAAAAGAAGTTTACTTGCTGCAAAATTCGTAGATTTTGTGGAGTTCGCGATTGAATCTCCGTAATAAGCGATACGCATTTACGTTTGATTGAGTTTTAATTTTTTAAAGTAATATTTTGTTTTTGGTTGGAGAAATATGAAAACCTGCTAGCTTTCCTGCTTAAACCAAATTTCCTGCTAAAAAAAACTGCCGACAGGATTTGAAAAAATAAAATGCAAAAAGCAAACTTTTCCTGCTAAATTTACCTTCTTGGCTAAAACAATGGGATAAAGCCAGTATTGTTTAATTTTTTTTTAACTTTAAATCCTTTTCAGTAACTATGATACACAAATTTCAGTTTTCATTTCAATTTTGCTTTTATCCAAATTTGTCGATATTATTTTCCAAAAAAAATCTAACGTAATTTCCGAACTTTCGGAAAATCATTTATGTATTTCAAAAGTATCTTTCGATTTGAAAGCTGTCAGTTTCTTTGTTTTTTTTTTTGGCAATTCAAAGTAAATACTGGATATTTACAAAAGAAATTTTTTTAATTGTTCAAATTTATTTCACAAACATGTTGCAATCCGAGAACTATAGGTGCACACAATAGCTTTTAGTGAAATGATTAAATAAAAAAAACATGGTATAGATAGAAGATAATCGATAGATGATTGTCGAAACACTAACTCATCTAAAACTTAAATGTACGACTCGATCGCAAGAACTTTCTCTTTTGTTTGATCTTATCGTATGCAAAAGGTTTCTATTAGGAATCTAAATATATTTTCAATGATCTTTTTTACTTATTTTTTATATACAAATTTTATTAATATTTTTCAAAAAAAAAACGTAGTATATGACAATTTTAAAATATAAAATAATAAAAAAAAGCATCAACCCGTTTTCGGTATATTGAATTTTCAAAAAAAAAAATTATTTTTGGAAAATATTAGTATACCTACAGTATTATTTATAATTTAAAGGACCTCCTACATACAAATTTTGATCGAAATCCATCGAGTCGTTTATGAGAAAGTTCAAAATTAAAAAAGAATGGTTGTATGGCAGGTACTGTTAATAATAAAATATTTCAAATAAAAAATTTGGCCAAAACTTAGACCTAAATTGGTACACATACTTTCTTTTTTATCAAAATCGTTGGAGCCGTTTTCAAGATATATAAGATGGGAGAAAAATTTGTGGCTAAAACAAAGATTTACAAATCTGTTTTAGACAATCACCTAAAACGCCTTTGATATGTCAAGTTGTTATATTTTGACGAATCGAACCAATCATTGTACGAAATGGAGCTACATAATATTAACTGACTACCTCTTGCGTGTGATTTGACGCCATGATCCGTTAAATTAAAATCAGTTTCATATATCTTTAAAATATGTTTCTATGTTTTAATTCAATTTAAAGTTTTCTGCCTCTAAAGACAAAACACGCTTTTTAATCTTCATTATTACAAGAGCGAATATTGGTCCAAGAGATACAACCAGGAATTCCATGAACCCAAAAGGTCAAAATACGTCGACCATATTGGCAAGGTCATAGCGCTTAAATTGACAACAATGCAGAGTCATCACATCTGCTTGCCTCCTTTAAGTTTTTAAACAAAACAAAAACACATTTTAAATGCTTAAACTCGAGGATTCAACTTAAGACATTAAATAACCCTCCAATTTAAAGTTTACCAAAACCAATGAGAAAAAATCGTTAATATCAGGAATTCACTTTAAAGGAGAATACTCTCCAAACCGTCCGACCGTCATGTCAGTCGGTCGCGTCATATCGGTTGTTGGTCGTCTCAGTCGTAGCCATCACCACCCGCACACATACATTTTAAAAGGTTGTTTCATTTTGTGTAGGGGTTTTCTTTCCTGTGGCTTTTTTAATTTAATTGCAAATGTTGAATAAAGAAATTTAAGGTTGTTCAGTTAAGCGAAAATTAGACTTAAGCTTCAATGAAGTTCATCTGTGGTTTATGAAAGCTGCTTACAATTTGGCCATTTGCCGTTTACTTCCCTCTCTATATACCTCTCAAACTTAATCCGAGTTTTGAGAACAAGACGTAGGCAACCACTAAAACAAAAAAAAATATCCTAGGAATTATTTTCGGCATCCGGTGGAAGCCACAGATCTACGACGTATAAGGATGCATTATTTATGTAATGGGATGCACGAATTAAGTATACATTAGCCTTATGCTCAACCACACTGCGCAATCCCATAAAAGCTAGAAACTTCTTCCAAACAAAGTACAACAACAAACAAGAAAGATAAAATATCTACAAAAGTATATTTCACATATTTGAAGATACCAGCACATTTCCTATTTATACTTGTATACTTGGCTTCTGGCATAACAAGAATGGAAACTGATATGAAGGACGGCAGACCAGGACCAGAACCAGAACCAGGAAGTATCTATCTAGGTGTACGAGAAATATAAGTTAACCATTTTCAAATTAGATTCAAGATCCTCAAGACACTGTGAAAATTATTTTTTTGTTTTATACTTTTTATTGCAATAATGCCATTTCCAAATGGTTGCGCCTTTTCCTTTATAGTGATGTGCACTCTGAAAGATAGTTTTGCCCTCCAATCCTTGTTCTTTCTTAAATATTAATATTGCACGAGCTGGAGTCCTGAATTATCAAACAAAAAAAAATGGGCAAAAAAAAACTATGAGTTAAAGTGTACCGAGTCTAGGTACATACATTATGAATTCAATTTGGCGTCTCGTTGTTGGGCAGAATAAAGAATTGAAAAAATCTAGTACATACATATACGAACGTACAAGAGTAGGTATTGGTATATTTTTTTCTAGCAACAAAGGTGAAGTTTGGATAGAATGTAGGTCGGTATGTGTGTGGTTTTTACGAGGCAAATAGGATTAAATCGCGCAGAGCAATTTCGGTGCATATAATTTTGGTATTATTTTTGCACAGATTGTTCAAAATGAACGTGATATGTATCTGATAGACCAAACGTCAATGAGGCATGGTATTTTTTTTTAACAATCAAACATGGCATTAGCCCAATTTGTTTGTTTTGTTGGTAAGAAAAAAAATGTTAAATTCAATTGCAGAATTGCAGAAATTTATTTTGCCTGAATGGATACGAACGCATACGTACATATGTTCTAGGTTTCAGGGGTGATAGAGTTCCAAACGCAGAGTAATATTATATTCGATCAGACCCTGAACCAGCTAATGGTATCTCGGTTATGAAGCCACACATGAAATACTAAATCGATCGAAAGCAAATTAATAAAAACATCATACAAATTACTTTCCTAAAAACGGACACTCTCATAAGCGGAAGCTGACAGTTTCTTATGCTCATTTTAGATAGAAAAACTCCAATACGCGGATTTAGGGATTATTTCTTATCAACAAACCAAACAAAATATATATAGTGTCTGTCTCATTATTAATACGTAAGAAAATCTCAGACAACCGGACGCGAAGCTCTAATAACCCGACAGAGCGATGTTTTGTTGAAGACTTATTAGGGGACTGAACTACCCGGGTAACTAAGTTAGTGTAATTTTGGTAATCTTTTCTAATGGTGTTCCATTATTGCACATGTAATTTCCTTTCCCCCTGATTTTCATTCTTGCAGTTATTTCATTTCTTCTTCTATATCCCTTAATCGGTCAGTTCTCAACCGGATAAAAATTGGGAGACCGTGCTCTTATTTCAATCATACGTATGCATGGAAGGTTGATTTTCCTTAATTTTGTATATACAAAATTTCTTTAATTTCCTTCGAAATAAAATTGAGATAAATATTTAATAATGTAAACTTAATAACAAAATTTCAAAAAAATCAACCACCGGTTTTCGAAATATTGAATTTTCAAAAAAAAAAAACAAAAATATTTTTTTTTTCAAAAGTCCAAAAAAAAATTTTTCGAAAATTTTGGTATGCAGTGTTCTCTATTATGCGAAGGACCGCCTACATGAAAAATTTGATTGAAATTAGTAGACCCGCTTATGAAAAAGTCGAAAAAAATGCTTTAATGGTACCGTTAATAACACAATATAAAGGGTTATCCATTTTGCGGTTTCAAAAGTATAGGGCTTGAATTCAACATCTGTCAAACTAAGTTGTTTTTTTTGAGCTGAAAGTCTGATATTTACGAAAATGGATCGCTTAACTATCGCACAACGCATAAAAATTGTTAAAACCTACTACAAAAATGGTGATTCTGCCACAGCCACATATCGTGCTTTAAGAGGAGATTATGGTTTACATAATCGTCCAACTACGCAAGCAATTGGTAAAATTGTGAAGAAATTTGAAGAGACTGAATTGGTTGGAGATATTGTAATGCCTGTGTATCATCGTTTCGCTCGTACCTCTGAAAATATCGCTGTTGTAAGTGAAAGTGTTGCCGAAGACCCGAATGTGTCGATTCCTCGTCGTTCTCAGGAATTAGGACTGTCTTACGTCACATTATGGCGTATTTTGCATTTGTATCTACACCTACATCCATATAATGTCCAACCCACACAACAAAACTGAAGCCAACTGACCATTCACAACGTCGAAGATACGTCGAATGGGTGCTTGAACAACAGGCGGTGGACGGCAATTTTACGAACAAAATTTTCTTCAGCAACGAAGCATATTTCTCACTCGGTGGGTTGATAAACAAAATAGTCATATTTGGGTCTGAGAATCCTCAAGTTATTGAAGAGAGGCCATTACACCCACAAAACGTCACTGTTTGGGGCGCTCTTTGGTCCGGAGGTGTGATTGGACCTTACTTCATCGAAAACGACGATGGAACTGTCACCGTCAATTCGGAGCGTTATGGTCACATGATAACCGACTTTTTTTTGCCTGCTATTGAAGAATACGACTTGGAGAATATGTGGTTTCCACAAGACGGTGCTACATGCCATACAATCCGAGCGATATGGCTTTATTATAAGAGACATTTCCTGGCCGCGTAATTTCTCGTCGTGGCGATATGAACTGGCCACCAAGATCATGCGATTTGACATCGCTGGATTTTTTTTGTCTGGCTACGCGAAATACCGTGTTCATGCTGATAAACCTTTAACTCTTGAGCACTTGAAAACCTACATTCGCCAAGTTATGATGATATACCGCCCAATATGTGTCAAAAAGTGGTCGAAAATTACCTCAAAAGAACCGACGCTTGCAACAATTCCCGTGGTGGTCATTTAAATGATGTAGTGTTTCACACATAATGTCAACGTTTAGGCTTTATAATAAAAAAGAAATATCATCAAAAAAAATATTTTATATGTGTTTTATTAACGTTTACTTTTGAAACCGTAAAATAGATAACCCTTTACAAAAAAAATGTTTGACCAGAATGTAGACTATTAAAATGAATGTCCAAACTAATATTTATCGAAATTATTAGACCCGTTTTCCAGATAATTAAGATGGTAGAAAAAATTTTAGGTATGTCAAGTATCGTTATTTTTGGGGCTAAAAAACGATTTAAAAATCGATTTCACACAAGCACTTAAAACGCCTAAGTACAGACAGATAGACGAAATTGCTGGACCCACTTTTTTGGTGTTCTGCATCATCGTAATGTCAAGTTTGATTAAAATCTCGTGTTCGATTTTTTTCCAAATGCAAAACTTGTTCTAGTACAATGTTCATACCCTTTCATAATTCGAATGGTTATTCGATTATTTTGATCACTCGAATGCTAATATCTCGATCATTCGATTGCTTATCACTAAGGTAATTGATATGCGGTTATCTCAGTTTACAGTGATTACTCACTTCAGACAAAAAGAAATGCTGCTTTAAATTTACCAGTGCTGTCAAACAAGTATTTTAATGTGGGTTGTTTTAATAAAATAGTAATAAATTCTCTCAGTATAATATCTCTCAAACCAAATGCCAGACTACAAATAGTCAGTGCTATTTCTATTCAGCAGGTTTTATGATACTAGATATATTGCGAAATTTGGTTAAAATAAAATGCACGACTGGATAGCAATTACTTGCTCTTATGTTCGATCACATGGTATGCAAAAAATTCTTAATAGAAACGACTAAATATATTTTTAAGGTCGTTTTTTCTCAATACAAAATTTCTTTAATTTTTTTCTAAAAAATAAATTGGTATGATAATTTTAGTTATTTAATAAAAATTTCCCGCTCGTTTTCGAAATATTGAATTTTCAAAAAAATCCCAAACAAATTTTTTCGAAAATTTTTGTATGCTGGATTTGTATTGAAATCTGTAGAGCCGCTTAAGGGCAAGTCGAAATCCAAAAAACATACTTGTATGCCAGTTACCGTTAATAACATTATAAGAACATTTTTTGACCAAAATGTAGACTCTAACAAAATTAATGCACACACAATTTTTTTTTCAAAATCGTTAAAGCCGTTTTCCAGATAATTAATATGGGCAAAAAAATTTGTATGGCAAGTACCGTTATTTTTGGGCAAGCTATTCAAAAATCTATTTGAGACGATCACCTAAAATGCTTAAGTACCAAGTTTTAAGAAAATACCTTCAACCGTTCAGGCTGTAGATCGTTCTACAGAGAGACAAAATCTCGAGCTCCATTTTGTTTCAAATGCAAAACTTGCCCTATAGTCTGGACTTCAGACCGTTGAAAAAAGACCAAGAAATTGTCCTCAAGTATCACTTAACAATATTACAATAGAGCGTGAAAAAATGTTGAGCTTTTTGTCGCATTTAAAATTCTATTGGACCTGATGGAATACCACCTGCTGTATTAAAAAAATGTAGGTCCATCATAGCTCTTGCTGTGAGAAATATTTTTGAACTTTCTTTGAAATTAAGTAAATTTCCTTCAGTTTGGAAGAATGAATTTATAACCCCAGTATTTTAAAAGGGAGTCAAAGCCAATATTATCAACTATAGACCAATTTCTAAGCTTTCTTGCATTCCAAAGTTGTTCGAACAAGTTGTATGTGATAGTTTGACATTTATATGTAAAGATATTATCTGCAACTAACAACATGGTTTTATGCAGAAACGTTGTACTGTTACTAATCTAGTTGTATTTTTGAATAAATGTTTAATCTTCTTGGAAAGTGGTCAAGAAGTTGATTGTGTATACACAGACTTTTCGAAAGCTTTTGATCAAATATCTCATGAGATTATCAAGTTTAACCTTAATTCATACGGGTTTCCTCCACCTTTCATCAAGTGGTTATCCTCGCATCTTGAAGATAGGTTATATCAAGTCAAATTCAGAAATTCTTACTCAAGACCCTTTATTGCCAATTCAGGTGTTCCGCAGGGAAGCCATCTTGGTCCATTACTTTTTACATTGACGACTATTAATGATGCTCCTCTTTGTGTACGTGATAGCAACATTCTTATATTTGCAGACGATATGAAGATTTATAAAAATATATCATCTCCAAAGGATCGAAATCTATTGCAACAGGATTTTAACGACTTTGCCTTGTGGTATGAAAAGAACAGTTTGAATCTTAACCCGACAAAATGTCAAACAATGACATTTTCAAAAAAAACTTTCTCCTTTTTCTCATGACTAAGTTATCTCCCGGCACACATTAACTCCTGTTATATCTGTAAGGGACCTTGGAGTTCTCTTTGCGCCCAATTTAGACTTTTCTGCCCATATTAATATCATCGTTAACAAAGCCAATTCAATGTTAGGTTTTATGAAGCGTTGGTCCAAAGAATTTGTTGATCCCAATGTTACCCGTGCTTTATACAACTGCTTGGATCGTCTCCATCTTGAGAATGTATCGCAGGTTTAGACTTCTTCTTACGATATTTAAATTGAGAGATAAGAATCTGTTCAAAGAAACTCTACTCGTTTCGCATTGAAAGGGCTTCAGTGGAGTGATCCTTCTAATGTCCTCCATTATGACCAACGTTTATTTATTCTTCAAATGCAAACACTTGCACAGAGAAGAACTGACAATGATTTGGTATTCTTCCACCAAATAATAACTGGCGTCACAGATGCACCAGACCTACTATTTTCAGTTTTTTTTAATTATCGGGGAGGAGGTTATAATCTCCGTGGCCTCGACTTGATTAAAACCAAAAACCAGTGCTCCACACTTCTAAATGTTTTTGTTTCTTATAATGTTCTTGTTTTGTTTTTGACGTAGCATTATTTGTTTATATTTTCATTTTGTATTTGTGAAAGTGTTATTTGTAACAGAGTTTACCTACTAACAACTAACACTGCACTAAATGATCAGCCGGTGGTATAACACAGTTTTCTGTGTTGGCAAACCATTGGTCAGAATACGGAGCTTGCTATAAGCTCTCTTCGGCCAAAAAAAAAAAAGTTTTTATGTACGACCGATTTATGCACACAACCTTAGTCTTTATTTATTCATTTTATGGACCTTGTATGCAAATATCTTGGTTTTCTAGGTTCAATTAAGATGCAGCTTCTGCAAGAATATACGACTAATGGTCAACATTTGCAACAGCTGACAACAGTGGCAGAGTATGGCAAAATGACTGTGTTTTGGGCTTTCAACGCAATGTGAGAGTGTTTGATATTTTCTGCTTAAATTACGACAATTTTACCAACAGTATAACTGGTGGAATTGTATGTGACAATATTACAGGTTTTCTTTGTATCATTATTAGGACAGGATAGTGTGTCCCTTTAAGTGAATTTTAATAGTGTCCGTATATTCAGTTTTAAGTCCGACAGTATTGCAACACTGTCGCCCTTCTACATTTTTACAGTGCAACATGCTGTAAAACACTTTCACACTCTCATATACTTACACTGTTTTACTGTAAAACTGGTAGACATCATACAGTTATAAAGATAATGTAACACTGTCGCATTAAGAACAATATTTTCTATTGTAGCACGCAACTTTGATACTGTAAGGCCATGTTTACGGCCGACGCTAGTAAGCGAATGCGCTAGTCCCCTCTAAGCTGGTTTAATACAATTTGGATACTCAATAACGAGCGGTCATAGATCACGTTAGTTATTTTACCGCTTATAATAGAGTGCATCCTATTAGTCTAGAATATCAAAAATCATTAGATTTTCAAGCTTACAAATCGCGAACAGTGTTTTCATTTTTGTGGGATGTACGAGTACGTCTATTTATTGATAAGTGAAGTAGAAAATAAAGGGAAATACCAATTAGTGCGAATCTTTCTAACGCAAACTATCGATGGCTAGAGCACTCGCTTACTAGAGTCTAACACTATACACCTGTAAAAGTTATAACTGTTATATGTTATAAATTATCGCAACTATTACACTTAAAACCAAATGTATACCCACTCATACGTATAAGGTATTGTTATCTGTAACTAGTCATTCTTTGTATTTCCATTTATTTTATAATTTCAATGGCAAGGTCAACAAACAAATTTTACAACTGATATAAATTGGCATTTTTTACTTGGCCAGTTTTGCATTTGCACAAAAAAATCGAGCTCGAGATTTTAATCAAAGTTGACATTACGATGATACAGAACACCAAAAAAGTGAGTCCCGCAATTCCATCTGTCTGTCTGTCTGTCTGTAGACCGATCTACAGCCCAAGCCGCTGAACCGATTTTGTTCAAACTCGGGGCTTAGGCGTTTTAGGTGATTGTCCAAAATGGATTTTTGAATTGTTGTTTTAGCCCCAAAAATAAAGGTACTTGCCATACAAATTTTTCTACCATCTTAATTATCTCGAAAACGGCTCTAACGATTTTGATAAAAATTGGTATGTGTACTACTGTGGACATGGTCTACATTTTGGCCACAATTTTTTTCAAATATTTTGTTATTAACGGTACCTGACATACAACCATTTTATTGATTTTCGAATTTCTCATAAGCGGCTCAACGATCTTCGATAAAAATTTTTCCTTCAAATTCAAAATAATACTGCATTTAAAAATTTTCCAAAAATATATTCGTTGAATTTTTGAACAAAAAAAATATTTTTTTTTTTGAAAATTAAAATTTCGAAAACGGGTGGATGATTTTTTCTGAAATTTTGTTTTTGAATATAAATTATTAAATATTTAAAATTTTCATACCAATTTTTTTTTAGAAAAAAATTAGGAGTTTTTATATATAAAAAAATTAAATGAAAAAGGACTTTAAAAATATATTTAGCCGTTTCCATTAAAAATCTTTGCACATAATGTGATCGAACATAGGAGCAAGTACGAGTACTTGCGATCCAGTCGTGCATTTTATTTTTTAGTTGTTTTAAATCAATTCCTTATACAATTTTAAAGCCTAATTTATTAGGAAGGTGGGTACTTTTTCATAAAAACTGCTCCCTTTTCTAAAAGCTTATATCACTCTAAGTATTTTTTTTTTATTAATTCGACTTCTAGCGTATAACTAAGGTATTTTGGTTTTTAATATTTTAGTTTGTGACAAAGAAATGACATAGTTACACTGACCTTAATACGTTTCGTAATGTAACTTCTTTTGTCTTATTGTCGTATACATTTTCAAGAGCCAGCGACTTATTGAAAGAAAAAAAAAAAAAATAGGAAATTGATGTCACTTCAGTATTGATTTTTTTTATTATTTACAATTTGTGAGGGATGAAAGAGGTTGAGGGTTTGTTTTTATTTTTTTTTTCGTGAAATAGTGTATGCATATGTTTGTATGTAGTTGAGGACTGGTTTGGATGTTGTGAAAATCTTAAATTTTTGCATAATTCATGAGTAAGAGTACGTTGGTAGGTGTTGTTCTTTGAGTGCGAAACCATTGAATTTAAATGAACACAAAAAACAATACATACATTTTAGTTTAATTAAATTGATTTGACTAGATTTGCTGGAATTATTATACTCAAGGAAATGTTCTGGATTCAGTTAACTAAAATTTACATTGCAGGGCCGTCGCGTCGATAGAAAATCGGGCCCTTATTTTTCACAATTAAAAGGAAAAAGTAAATTTAAATAAAAATAAACATTTTTGGGATATTTCTATTGTTCCGGCTATTTTAAATTAGGAAAGATGATACTGCTGAAGTTTATTTCTTAAAAACAACATTTTTTAAATGCCTTTTAATTATAAACACAGTCTTTGCAATCGAACCTTATAAATTAAAAACACGCGTTCGTTCAATGAAAGGAAACCTTACGGTGGATATTTTTTTTGGACATACATTGTTTAGGTTATTTGTTGCTATAAGCCACCAACTTAGGCTGGCAAGGTGATCAGGGTATGTCTCTGTAATAATTGCAGATTAATGTGTTTTAGAAAATTACTGTTATCTATTGCTGAAACTTTTCTTTGTTTCTGAATCTGGAAAATTATTTAATCAATGTTTCGGCGATACACTTTCGGAGTGATTGTTTCTCATCGCTTTCTTTGTTACTATCGATACTAAAATGTGTTTTATCAGTAAAATTTTAAGCGATTTAGTAAAATATTAAAACCACTTTTAGCAATTTACTAAGCTAAACAAATGATTGAGCTAATTTTAAACGATTTTAACATTTTACTAAAGTTAAAATCACGGAATGGCTACTTTAACTTTTATCAATTTGCTAAATCCATTATGGAATCTGATAGTATATCAGCCTTGCACGCGGGGTGCCCAGGTTTGAGTCCTGCTGGTGCACAATTTTTTTCGTTTTTTATTTGTAAATACTGAAGTTAAAATGATGAAAATAGAAATAACTAATACCTTTTTAGAGCACATGTTGGGCTTTCATCAATATACAATTAATTTACCACGGTTAACAACAATAATTGTGTTCATCAAAATTGAAACCCTACAAATGCTCAGCTTTCTGCTTAATTAGCAATTTCCTAGTTTAGAAAAGGTTTAAAAATTTTGAAATAGTTATTCAATCAAAAAGCACTTATGAAATTGCCAACTAGTAATATGTCAAGCCCTTAACAATGGGTTGTTTAAAATTTTGCTCCATTGTTTCGGAGTGTTCATGCAATTCAAAAACTTTCCAGCTGTTTTGGAATCAACATAAATAGTAATAATTCAACGTATTTCTTAACTAATGGACTCATTTGTTTGCTTTTATTTAAAAACCTAATTATATTAATTAATGATTAACATTTCGTACAGTGTATATAAATTTATTTCTATTTTGCTGGTTAATGGTGTGGTAAACTCTCTCTGCACTTGTTTTGCAACAGCATCCACAGATCGCAACAACAATGCACTCTTGTGCGAATATGAGGGTGTAGAAAATCCACGATTATATTTTTGCTGCTATCGATCTTATCATGCTCTCGTTCACTTGGATCTAGACCACAGAGGACATCACATCACACCATTAAGCTGAGTATCATTTACATATATTGACTGTTTCTCTATCCAATCAATAAATTATAACCATTTTATAACGTTGTTAATTGAACTGGGTATTTTTTTTCTATCGTCGGATTGCTCACTTTGGTTCGCCGTTTTCTACAAAATAAAATCGAAAACATATGGTCCTTCGTTTAGCCGAATTTATTAAATGAATCGGAAAGTAATATTGTGCATTAAATGAAGAAAGTGCAAATTCGTTGATTGCGCGTGGGGTATATAATATACGATTATATATATATAAATATTTTACCGTCAGAAAACGGCGTGGGTTTTTCGAGGCCTTATTTTGCGGGGTATGTATATAAATATACATACATAAATACACATATATGTACGATACATATGCCTGAACATTTTAATTGGTTAAAGCGGATTTTCTTTTGCTAATTGGTTTTTATTTTTTCATATTACACAGTCGAACTTTTAGATTTTTTTGTGAATTATGAACGCGTTAAAGCAAAAGCGTGGTCTTGCAAAAGCAACTCTTACACGTGCGGTTGAATTTGTAACATCCATGGAACAACTGACCTCGGTAGCTATGTTAGAAATTCGATTGAATAGGGTAACTGAAGCGTGGCACGAATTCACTGCCCTACATTATGAATGTCTTCTACTGTTGAAAGAAGCTGAGGTCGAGGAGTTTAACGTCGAGTTCGGGGTCTATGAAGAAAAATATTTTGAAGCGCATGCGGCTTTGACGGAAGCAATACGTGATAGAAACTCTAAAGATTCAACTAACTCCGTTTTAGAACGAATTGCAAATGACCAGAGTGATTTCTTGAAATCGGTAGATGCTTCGGCAAAAAATTCCGCGAAAATCAACTTACCACCAATTATGATTCCCAAATTTTCGGGTGATTATAAGGACTGGCCATCCTTTCGGGATTTGTTTCTCGGGTCGGTTGATGTTAAAGAAAACTTATCACCCACCCACAAGTTTCAGTATTTAAAAACATTTTTAAGTGGAACTGCTGCCGACCTTATTCAACATATTAAGGTTTCGGAAGCAAATTACACCGAAGCGTGGGATAGGTTGGAAAAACGTTTCGATCGGGGAAATCTAGTCGTCCAGTCTTTTGTACAAACATTTTTGTCCCTACCATCTATAAGCACTCCAAATGCGCAAACGCTTCGAAAAATAACGGATGGTGCGGATGAGGTGATACGCGGTTTGAATGCATTGCCGAAGAATGATCGTGATCCTTGGCTTATTTTTATTTTGCTTAATAAACTAGATAGTGAATCAAAACATGCTTGGGCAGAGGAAGTCGGTTCTCGGGAAGATATGACAATTAGAATGCTTATTGAGTTTCTTGAGAAACGGTGCGATGCATTAGAGTCGTGCCAGTCTCTGAATCGTTTATCGACATCGCGTGGAAAGCAGGCAGGTTCAATTCGAGTGTTGTTAACTAAGCCGTCGGAAGGTAGCTCGCAATGCCCTTTGTGTAAGAGCAATCATCATTTATCCCAGTGCTCTAAATTTCTTGAATTTGACATTCCATCTCGCAGAAACTTTACCAAAACCAACGTGATTTGTTTTAATTGCCTTCGGCCGGGTCATTCCGTGAAAAAATGTCGATCGACCTTTCGCTGTCGCGTATGTAAAGCTCGCCATCACTATTTGGTTCACCAATATGATGTGAATATTTATCCTTCGGTAAGTGAACCTTCTTCATCAAATCAATTGATGTCATCCGATTCGATTCAAGATCAGTCCTCGGACACTCCTAACCCTTATGCTGCTACACCCTTGGTTAGTAATCATTCACGTGAGTTTAGCCTTCGAAAACATACAGTTTTACCAACAATACTTGCTAAACTGGAAAACAGTCAAAACCAATTCATTGATGTTCGTATTTTATTGGATACAGGGTCCCAATCAACCTTCATATCTGAATCGTGTGTTCAACAACTTGGCCTTCGACGAGCTCATGCTCGAATCCCAGTGTTAGGATTAGGTTCAACGGACGCAGGTCAAACTAAAGGATACGTGTCTTTGAACCTTCTGTCTCGTGTTAACTCCAATATTTTAACGGTCAATGCATTTGTGTTGCGTAACTTAACATCGAATCTACCATCAAAATCGTTTGATATATCGACTTGGAAACATCTTAGAAACTTAGATCTGGCAGATCCTTACTTCAATGTCTCTTGTTCAATTGACATTATTCTTGGAGCGGACAAGGTTTGGTCCATTTTGAAATCGGAACAAGTTGTTGGACCACAAGGTCATCCAATCGCCCAAAATACTTTATTTGGCTGGGTTATTTCTGGAGAGTTCATGGAATCAGCTTCTTGCAATTTGACACTATCGTCATATCATTCCACGCTTGACGTGGATGCGCTACTCCAACGATTTTGGGAACTAGAACAAGTTCCTTCTCGTAACTCTATTGATGTCATTAGTGATCCAGCTGAAAAGCATTTCCTTAGTCGCATTTCATTTAGTCGCGCTTCCGATGGAAAATACGTGGTTTCGCTTCCATTTAAAAGGCATTTACCACAATTCGAAGGTACGTTACAATCAGCTGTTTCACGGTTGCATTCGATGGAGCGTCGGTTCCGAATTAATCCGGATTTGCGCCAGCCGTACTCCAAATTTATGCAAGAGTACCTTCAACTGGGTCATATGGAACTTATTTCTCGTAGTGAAATTCAAAGAAACGCATTGTGCCAATTCTATTTACCCCACCATGCCGTGTTCAAGCCGAAAAGTTCGACTACAAAGCTTCGCGTCGTGTTTGATGGTTCCGTTAAAGACTCTAACGGGCAATCATTGAATAGCCAATTATTGATCGGTCCTTCGATACAACGCGATCTAATTGGGGTTTGTCTTCGGTTTCGACAGCACCGGTTCGTGTTTACCGCCGATATTGTTAAAATGTTTCGACAAATATGGGTACGCGAAAAGGACTGTGACTATCAACGCATCGTGTGGAGACTAAGCCCAAATAACCCAATTGAACATTATCGATTACGAACGGTAACGTATGGTACTGCGTCTGCTCCGTTTTTATCGGTACGCGTATTACAACAAATCTCCGAGGACTATAAAACGTTGTATCCGAATGCAGCTCGGGTTTTACTTAGTGACGTTTACGTTGACGACGTCATGACAGGCGGAAACTCAATAAGGGACGTGCTAGAGCTACAGTCTGAGCTCATTTCCTTACTGTCGGAAGCTGACGTTCAGCTTCGTAAATGGAGCTCCAACTGTTGGGCTCTACTAGCGAATCAAAATCCGGACGATTGCGAGTATACCTTTGTGAATCCTGAACGTTCGCAATCACTTATAAAAGTATTAGGAATGTACTGGAACCCTGCGTCTGATATGTACTCTTATCGCCTCACAGTTTCCAAGCCTTGTCCCTCGATAACAAGAAGAATGTTATTATCCGAAATAGCCAGTATTTTCGACCCTTTGGGATTCTTAGCCCCTTCAGTGGTACTTTTTAAAATGTTATTTCAAACTCTTTGGTCTTCTGATCTGAATTTGGGTTGGGATGATCCCCTGCCTTCTACCTTCGCTAAAAGATGGTTGAACTATCGCGATGAGTTGCCATATTTTGAAAATATCCATGTCCCACGTAATGTGTTTTCGTCTGAAGAAACTATCGAGCTTCACGGCTTTTCAGATGCTTCATCGGTAGCTTACGCCGCGGTAATTTATGCCCTCTCAAAAACTTCGAGTGGACAGGTGAATGTCGTGATCGTTGCTGCTAAAACAAAGGTGGCCCCATTAAAACCGGTGTCTATTCCCCGTCTTGAACTCTGCGGAGCGGAATTGTTGGCTCGGTTAATAACACTGGTAAGATCGTCATTCAATATAAACATTCACAGAACATTTGCGTGGTGTGATTCCGAAATCGTGCTGCATTGGCTGTCATCTCCCCCACGTCGGTGGGCAACATTTGTAGCCAATAGAACCGCCGCTATTTTGGAGGCATTACCCAGATCCGCTTGGCGATATGTGCCATCAGAATCGAACCCTGCGGACTGTGCTTCGCGCGGTCTAACACCTTCAAGGCTATTCAATCACAGTCTGTGGTGGACAGGCCCATCATGGTTATCTGGTCCAGAAGAACAATGGCCAGCATCAACCCTGTCGCCAAATACTTTGGATGCTGAATCAGTCAGACGTGAGGAGAAATCAGTCATTAGGCATGCACTCGTCACATCGCTTGATGAACATGTCTTTAATGATCTGATAAACAACATTTCATGTTGGAATCGTTTGCAGCGCGTAGTTGCATATATATTTAGATATCTCAACAATCTTCAACCAAAAACAAAACCTCGAAGAGTTCATGGATTGAGTTTTACTGAAATTCAAAAGGCCAGGATCGCCATCTTAAGATTCGTCCAACTTAAATTCTTCAAAGATGACATCATGCATTTGCGAACCAAGAACCAACTACCTGCTAAATCAAAACTTTTAAGGTACGCTGCATTCTTGGATAGTGATGGGCTTCTTCGCATCGGTGGACGCATCAAAAATGCTAGCGTACCGTTCAATATTAAACATCCTATCATTTTACCAAGAACTAACTCGATTTCTAACCTCATTATTACAGATTTTCATCATCGATACTTACATGCAGGAGTCTCTGAAACGTTCGCCTTCGTTCGTCAACAATTTTGGATTATGGGCAGCCGCAACCTCATCCGAAAACTGATCCACAATTGTAAACCTTGTTTTATGCAACGTAAACAAACTAGCCAACAGATTATGGGTAATCTTCCGTCTTATCGTATCCAACCCAGACGCCCGTTTACAAATACAGGATGTGATTATGCAGGCCCGGTAACCATCAGACTATCCCGCTGTCGTAAGGCTAAAATGTCTAAGGCGTATATAGCCTTGTTCGTGTGTATGGCTACGAAAGCCATTCATCTGGAGCTGGTTAGTGACCTCACTACAGACGCTTTCATCGCAGCGTTGCGAAGATTTGTTTCTCGGCGTGGCAAGTGCACAAACATGTACAGCGACAACGGGACAAACTTTCATGGAGCCCGTCGGTGCTTAACTGAGATGCACACCCTGGTGATGGCACAATCCCATAATGATGTAATTACTGCTGCTCTGGCCAAGGACGGCATATCGTGGCATTTTATCCCTCCTTCTGCTCCGCACTTTGGTGGCCTATGGGAGGCTGGGATCAAGTCAGTAAAACTTCATTTGCGTCGGGTAGTTGGAAGTTCAATTCTAACATTTGAAGAATATTATACTCTTTTAACACAAGTAGAAGCCATACTAAATTCTCGTCCTTTATGTTCTGTGTCTGATTTTGATTTAAACCCGCTAACCCCAGCTCATTTTCTTGTAGGTGAACCACTCACAGCTGTTCCTGAACCGAGCTATAACGATACTCCAACCAACTACCGGTTGATTTGGAATCATATTCAAAGCATGGTCCATGGCTTTTGGAAACGATGGCAAACCGAGTATCTGACATCTCTACAAGAACGACCTAAATGGCAGAAAACCACCATCGACTATAAGCCTGGGGATTTAGTCGTGATGAAAGAACCTAATCTTCCACCATCGAAATGGGTCTTGGGCCGAATTGTATCCGTCAATATTGGTACCGACCAAAGAGTACGAGTTGCAAACGTGCGAACAGCGGCAGGAACGTTTGTCCGACCTATTTCAAAATTGGCTTTACTACCGATGTCCTGAAACTAGTTCCAGGGGGGCCGGTATGTTTTGGAATCAACATAAATAGTAATAATTCAACGTATTTCTTAACTAATGGACTCATTTGTTTGCTTTTATTTAAAAACCTAATTATATTAATTAATGATTAACATTTCGTACAGTGTATATAAATTTATTTCTATTTTGCTGGTTAATGGTGTGGTAAACTCTCTCTGCACTTGTTTTGCAACAGCATCCACAGATCGCAACAACAATGCACTCTTGTGCGAATATGAGGGTGTAGAAAATCCACGATTATATTTTTGCTGCTATCGATCTTATCATGCTCTCGTTCACTTGGATCTAGACCACAGAGGACATCACATCACACCATTAAGCTGAGTATCATTTACATATATTGACTGTTTCTCTATCCAATCAATAAATTATAACCATTTTATAACGTTGTTAATTGAACTGGGTATTTTTTTTCTATCGTCGGATTGCTCACTTTGGTTTGCCGTTTTCTACAAAATAAAATCGAAAACACCAGCAGTGTTCGCAATAAGGCTTATCGTAAAGAGGTAATTTTCGGAAATTACATTATGTGAATTTTGGTATATACCATTTTTTTTTTAAATAAGGACACAACAAGCAGAATAAGAAGCAAATAACCTATATTGCTTGTGATGAAAGTTTTTGTTGGACATTTAACTAATGTGGAATATGTAAGTGGAACACCTTTTACTCCATGGTTCAAATCATTTATTTCTGAACGATTCCAGTGAATTAATTTTCGAATTTGAGACACATTCGCTTCTGATATTCCGGAATAATTTTCGTGTCATTCGTTACATGGATTGAAAGGTGGCACTTCCAAGATCACGAATATTTGTAAGCCACGATTCAAAATATGAACCAAGGTTGAAACTCTTGCCGAAATCGAAAAATATCATTTTTCAATAAGATAATCAAATGTATGTAAATTAAAAAAAAAATTGTTTCAATAAGAAACGGTTTTTAAAAGCACCAAGGTCCGTTTGCTGTTACACAACTTAAGCATTTAAGTTCTACTTAAGCAATTATGTGACAGTTAGCGCAGAGGAAAAATTAGCCCATAAGTGTTTTAAGCTTAATGGAATCTTAATATACTTAATTTAAAACTAACAAACACGCAAAATAAAGTAAATAGTGTTAAATGTCTGCTTTAGTATAAACAGTATTTTTTCTTGTAAGTGTTACAAAACGCTGGCATTTCAAATCGACTTACTTGATTTGAGTTATTAAAACGGTTCTATTTTTCCAATAAAGTGCGCCCTAAGTGGTAGAAGTCGCAAAATAAAAAGAAGTTGTAGGTACTTCTAGTGAGATTCACTTGCGATAGTTGCTTTAGAATTTTTTCTGTCATCTTTATTATCTCAAAAAGACTCTACCGATTTTTTTTTTATAACTTGAGCATGAGCTCAAGGGATTATGAATACCCTTAATATGTTTTTGTTAACACAGCGCGGTCATCCGGTGGAAAAACAGAAAGAAGGATAGGAAAGATGTGTGGCGCTATGTTCTGAGACTAGAGCTGGTTGTTGTCTCAGATTTATTTCCATGGATGGCGGCTGAACTAATGCGAAGAGAATTACCGTGTCTTATTTATTTATGTCCCTTATAATTCGCATTATTTTATTTATTTGGTTGTCATATTTTATGGGTATGCTAGTTTCCTCAATCACATGTTGTTAGTGTTATGCCTAAACAACATGTAATGAGTAAAGCAGCAACTTATTTTATGACAATTTTTAGAATTGGTTTTTAATGGAATATAAGAAGACATAGACAACGGAAGGAATCGAACTTGCAACCTCGAGGTTGACAGGCGAGCACACAACTATCAACGTGTTTTATGCCCACATACATTTTTGTTGGCCAAAAACAAAAATCTCATTTTTCTCAAAAACGGCTCTAAAAACAGTTGATTACTGACGGGAAAGGCTACCTTTTGAAAATTTTGTTTTAATGGTTATTTTTGGTACCTCTAGTAGAACCATTTTTGTTTGTTTTAAATATTCTGGGAAACGGTTGACTTGATTTTTTTTTTGAAATATTTACGCAGAAGCTCCTAGAAAGCTTAAGAACTATTGTAAACCAAAATTTTTTCATTTGGACTTTGGAGAATTTTTAAAAAGTTTTTCTCATCGGGTTTATTGGTCGTGCTAATGATTAAAGGAAACTTGGTCAAAAACCTCTAAAATAAAATTTTTTGAAACATTTTTTTTGAAAATTAATTTTTTTTTGAAAACTCAAAATTTCGAAAACGACTGAATAGATTTTTTCCAAACTTCGTATTTAGTATTTTTTGACATTATCTTGAACAGTTAAAAATCTATATTTCTAAAATAAGAAACAACGGTATCTCCCATACAAATGTTAAAAAGTCGTTAAGAAAAAAACTGATTTCTCAAAAACTGCTCCAAGAATTTTATTATACAGTCCACTTTCAAATATAAAAATATTTTATTTTTTCGATTTTTAAAAAATAAATAAAATATTTTTTTTTGAAAAATCAATTTTCCAAAAACCAGTCGAACAGATTTTTTTTGAAATTTTTATTTAATATGTATATTAATAATATCTTCCAAATAGCTTTTCAATTTTTTATTCTAAAAATGTTTTTAGAATTTTATACATAAAAAATTAATTTTTAAAAAAACCGCTCCAACGATTTTTGAATTTTTTTGATATATTCTTATTTATCCAATAATTCAAATGACATCTTGGTTTTCCCTCAAACTATAACAACTAACAAAAATATGAAAACATTTAATTATTTGTATTATCCATTTATTTCTACCTTATTATTATTTCCTTTTTACGATTTTTTGCGTACGTCACTGAATAGTACTACTTACACTGTAGGTCCTCATACATTTATATATACATGTGTCTTTAAAAATCACTTGATTCTTATGTATGCATATTGCACATAATCATAAAGTTATATGCTTATTGCTATATTAGCTACCTACTCACCTACATCCTTCATTTTCATTATTATATGTATATTATTATTTACATACCTAGGCTCCATCTATGTATGTACCTACATATTACTCGCCTAACTTACATAATTAAAATCCATAACATAGATTTAAATACATCTTCATTTGTAGGTACGTATGTAACTATTCCTTGAATAATCCATTCGACAATTCATTATACTTAGAATCAAGGTGATCTTACCTACACCGGCTTGAAGCCTGCATAGGATAACTAGACTACCTACCTACTAAACAGCGGCAATGTTTAGCTACGTTACAAGTTGTTAGCTACAAGATCAATTTGGTATGATCCAATCGTGCATTTTATTTTATAATAAAATTAAAAAAATACATTTATAAAAAAATTAAGTAAGCAACTACTTTAAAAATAAGAGCAAGTACGTTATTTAACATGTTTTATCACTTCCAATGGAGGGTGCTGCAAAACTCAGGAAGTTTAAAACAAGTAGAAAAACAACACAGCACCATTACCAACAGTTTTAATAATGGGCCCGTCTCTATAGGTATGGCTAGGTGTCATCGATTTACTGGTATATGGTTGTGTATTTTTCCCGTTCACTCTGCAGGAGAAGGTAGACATTCAATATGGAGTATTGGTTAGTCTGCGCAAATGAGTTTCTGTAGAATTTGGGCTAGACTATGCTTGGGTTCTTTATACAGCTTTTAGTTTGACTAAGCAGAGCACTGTATGCTGTTGATAACTGTGTGTTAATGTGTTAATTTGGACGTTTGACGCCATTTTCAAGTATAGGACACTCTCCCATAGATCTAATAACCCTCTAATGTTATAATATGCGTTTTTTCTTATTTAGTTCAGAGCAGAGTCTGAGTTGTCAAAAAATTTGTTTCTGATTCTTTTTAAATCGGAGCATGCATAGCTCCAAATGTGTGTTTATTTCTTCATTTTGAACATGACGTGTAGATTGCACTCGACGTGCTCGAACATAATTGACTGAGCATGTGAGTAAATTGCTGAACGCACCAAATGCCATGTGTGTCAAGAAGGAAAATGTGAAGAAAGCAATAACTAGATACAAACGTTGGCGAAAGAAGTTGATCACTTGTTGATTTTCTGTACCTCTTGTGTATTTGTGTACAAAAAAGGGTAGTTTTATAGTTTTTGTGTTTTGTATTCTGATTTGTGTGGCTTAAGTGTGTTTAAAAAACATATCAGTGTTCAGAGCTCGCTCTATTTGGAACAAGTTCAGTGCATAATCTATGGTGTTCGAACATTGTTCTGCTCAGAACAAAAAAAGAAAAAGGAGTAATGTAGTTGATTTGGTTGGCATTTAGAACTGACAGAGACAGTAAGCTAAATGTCGTCAACTAACATATAATTATAACCAACTTTAAGCTCATTATGGTCTTTATAAGAACTCAGTATCTAATTTTAAAGAATAACGGTCTACCTTAAAAAGGAAAAGCCTTTTATAGTTTTCTGAAAACTCTCTTAATATTTTTTAGAAGATAGTTAATGAAAACCTCTTACCATAAAATTTGCTACTAAAATCATGTACTCTTTGTTATAATACCTCTCAAGTGACTTCGTTAATTGAACAACAAACATGCAACCATTGGTTGTAAGCTATTCCTTCGTCCTAGGAGTGCCTCCTTGCAAAATTTAAACAAAATCCTTTGAGTCATTTACGAGAAATGAAAATACAATATTAATTTAAAGTTTAAAAAGATTCTTCTATACCTACATGAAGGTAATGCTTACCAGGTAAAACATCAAGCAGTATAAGTACGGTGACCATCCGTCCCGTATTACGCTCGACTGTCACGGGTAAATTTTAAGAAAACTCGGGACGTACAACTGTCCCGTATTTTAATTTTTGTCCCGGGTTTGTCTTATACTATCATATATTTTTATTATCTGAATAACGTTAAAAAAAAATGTAATAATTTTATTTACAATAATTTAAATTCATATGTGTTTAATATTTTTATGTCAAAGTGCGAATCCGCTTTAAAAAATGGTTCAGAGGGGTTTCCTTTAAAAGCAGGTTTACTGAACGCATTAATTTATTTATTTCAAACTGTATCTTCACAAAAAAACACAATACAGAATTTTGAAATATAAGTATTTACTTGTATTTACAAACAAATGGAATTTGTTTCTTTTAATTATTTACAATAAATTAAGAAATTTGTGAAATGCCTTCAAATAGAAAATGTGAATTCAACGAGGGAATTTTTTTTTATAAACAACAATGAAAAAGACAATACTGTAACCTGTTTCAAATACGTGTAATGTTTTCTCTAAGCAGTGGTGGAAGATATGGAAAGGAAAAAAGAATCGGACTTTGATGCCACTTCAAAAAATGTACGGTGGGTTTTTAATTCGACAAATTTTCAAGGGCCTGCAAGGAAGAATGCAATCAATGAAGGCACCTGGACTCATTCAGGTCTAATGATTGCGCAATGCACATCGAAACTTATTAATAGCTGTTTTGATCAAATATCTTTCTGTGCACACACAAAATGTGAAGCTATTGTGTTCAATGTTCTTGCACCAAATTATGTCGAAGGAATTAGAACTTCTCTGCGCAGAGTAAGTTTTGTGACAGTTTTTTCTGATTGTTCTAATCATGGCTGTACAAAATTGTCCGCTCTTTGTTGTTTTTTTTTTTTCACCACAACTATGCATCGTTGTCATGACCTTGGAGGTTTGCAATCTTCAAAGGGAAACATCGGAAATCACTTCAAAATATATAGATAAGACTTTGATAAAGTTTTGGCAATTTGTGCTCACAACATAAACTGTAATTTTGGCGGGTCAGCAAGGAAAGGCAAGAACAACACTTTTTGATAAACTTCAAGCCATTACTGGTAATGGTCTCATTGGAGTTAATTGTGCTGCTCACGATTTAAATAACTATTTGTTTTTTTTATCTCTACACTGTTCATGTTGGAAAATTTAAGGAAATTTGCGAAAAGTCTCAGAATAAATACATAAAACAAGTTCGTTATAGAAAAAACTCGTTGGCTATTTCTACAACCACCTATTGGGAGAATAATACAACTTTATAACCCCTTAGAGAATTTTTCTTATTTTAAAGAATTTGCTTAACACCTTTTTATCTGAGGTCCTTATTTCTTTATTTTATTCAATCCGAGGCCTCAATTTTACATATGTGAGCATATTATTAGCAGAGTACCAAAAAATTTGCATGTCTAAAGTTGCGCTAGGAATGAAATGTCTTAAATTAAAATTAAAATATAGATTAACGATTCCACCTTGTTTGACGAATTTGTGTGTCACAAAATTATAACAAAATGGATAAAGAACAAAATAACTGTGGCCGAGAAATGGAAACATATATTTTTGCATTTTTGCAAACAAAGTATAAACTTCAAAAATCTTTTACATATTCTCGAGCTACGCCTCTGTCTGTCCGGTTCAAATGCTCCAACCGAAAAAGTTCTTTGCATAATAAATAATATTTGTAAGAATGAGATCACACAACTGAATGTTGAAACTCTGAGAGCCAATATGGCTAATAATGGTAAAATTAAACAATATTTTTTTTGTTATTAATATTTATTTTAATGTCTATTTTTAAGACTTGGTAACAAAAAAAAAGTTGAATGTTGAAAAAATAAAATGCACGATTCGATCGCACTTGCTCTTATGTTCGATCACATTGTATGCTAAAGATTTCTATTTAAAATCTAAATATATTTTTAAACTCATTTTTTACTTTATTTTTTATACACAAAGTTTCTTTAATTTTTTTCTAAAAAAAATTGGTATGACAATCTTAAATATTTAATAATATAAACTTAAAAAACAAAAAATTAAATCGGATTAATCAAAGAAAAAATAATTCAAAATTCGGAAATAAATACATACTATACTAATTTGAGCTCAAATAAAAGTACGAAATTTTATTTCTTGGATAAATTTGAATATATGAGAAAATATTTTAAAAATCTAAGGTTTTTGAGAAAAAAAGTTTTTTTTTTTAAACTGTTTGAAAAAAATTTAAAAAAAAATTCAAAAAGTCCAATTCATAGGTATTCAGCAAATACATATAACTGTAATTTTTTAAACAAAAAATTATTGAGCAGTTTTCAAAATATAAATAAAATTTTTTTTTTTAAATTCTTTTAAAAATACAAAAAAATAATTATTAAAAATATTGGTACGCAATATAAATTGGGCAGCCTAAGCCTATATACGTGTGAAATTTCGAAAGAATGGGTCGAGCCATTTATGAGATAGTCGAAATAAAAAAAGAGGTCTTATGGAAAGTACCGTTTTTAGAAATTTTAAATTTTTTTTTCAATCATATGATCGGCCGTACCTAAAAAGCTGCACTGATTTTTTTAATCAAAATCGTTAGAGCCGTTTCCGAGAAAAATAGGCTTTAACGTATTGGTTATATGGCAGGTACCATTATTTCCGTTAATTTTTGAGCTAAAAAAAAATAATAATAATAAATAAAAAAAAATATATACTAAGTTTGAAGCAATTCGGGCCACACGTTTGGGCTGTAGGTGACTATACATACATACAGACAGACTGAAAGACAGACTGACATGCAGACGGACAGAATTTTTAGACCATCTTTTTTCGTCTTCGCTATCATCGTAATGTCATGTTTGATTGTTATCTCAAAACTTTTTTTTTCGGTGATGCATTACTTGTCTTATAGTACCTACCTATAATCGCAGGTAAAAATGTAAAGTTTTTGCGTTTTTATTTTATTTTTGAGAATTTTGTACCAAAAACGTTTTTCAATTTTTAAATTTATATCCCGGGTTTTGTTCAGAGAAATATGGTCACCGTAAGTAAGTATAAGCAAAAAAAAAATATGTTTTTGAGATTCATTAAAGGACTGATGAAGACGGGTAATGCAAGCGCGATGACAGTGACAGTGGTAGATAATGCTTTTCTTCAAGCGCCATCCCCGTGGCATTTTCTCTAGAATTTCCTTCCGGGAAAAAAGATGAGTAGAAAGTAAGTATAAGTTAAAGTGTGAGTATGATGCATAGTGGAAAAGGTAAAGCAAACGATGAGCTTCTATACCTAGATAGTTTGCTACTGGTTTAGTAGTTGAAGTTTACTTCAATAGTCCTTTGTATATATTTTTTCGCTGTTCTTCCTTATTTCCTGTATTTTCTTATTCACAGTTTTCTTTAAATTCCATTCCGCCATTCGTATTACATCATCTTCATTTGTCCTCGTCGTTGTAATTATCATTTTCATCAGCGTCGTCGTCGTTGTCGTGGTCGTTCTAGTTGTTGTGTTTACATTTTTCATTGCCTACGTATACGATATGCGAATTGAAAAGTTTTTTTTTGTATGAAAATTGCGCATTTTTTTTTCTCTCTCTTCTAAGGTTCATATCATTTTATTCTATGATTAATGATACCATAATCAAGGATTATAAAAAAATACGATTGAAGCGATGAATATGGAAATGCGACAGTTTATTATGTTTATAAACAGCTCAAGCTAATCGAGCAAATCGGCAAGGAAATGACAACAACTAATCGGCTAAATGGAGACGTTTGATTTAATAAGTAATTAGATGTTTGGTGATTACTCATGTGGGGAATAGTTTTTGACAGAAATATTTTATGCTTACAAAAGTATGGGATGGTACAATTTAATGCAATGTTTTTGAGGGCTTGAAATGAGAAATGAAAATTTGTAATGTCGATTTGTCAGGGACTTTTTATTTTTGCCTTTGTTAAAATATGTCATTAACATAATAACACACTCAAGGAAAATAGGCCTATATAAAAGGATGTTATTTCCCCGAGATCAACATTTGTATTAAAATATGTTGCATTTTAATTACATGATTTATGGTGGTTAGTATTCAAGTTAATAGATAGTAAACACAAAATAAATTCCTAAGCTTTGGATTCCGAATAAGAGCTTCAAATGTATTTTATTAAATTGCTTTGGGAACCTTCTACATGGAAAACAAAGACTAAAAATAAGGAATGTGGAAATGCTTTGACGAAACGGCTCTCGAGGTCCGGAATTTTCGAAAACAAAATTCAATCAATTTAATTAAATTAATAAAATAACAATTTACTCCCCTTCTGATAGACCAATTTGGTTTCGATTTTTACACATAATTTTTCCAAAATAACATTTTTTTCTTTTAAATTATATCTCTTAATAAGCTTGAATCAATTTTTAAAAAATTTTCTTATCACCCACTATCCCAGGCTTTCACTAAGCCATGCCATGAACTGTGCTTTCTGCCAATCACTGATATAAGATTCCGATCGCGTCATCAATGAGTGGAAATTGAGCAAACTCTCCTGATCACACTCGTATCCTAACCTTAATGAAAGTCATCGCCATTGAGTTCAATAACTTCTGAAAACTTACAGTTCAAGGGATTATAATTGGTGCATTATGTTCTAAAAAAAAAATCTTGAAAAACAAAAAAAAAAACAAAAAAAAATAAACGACTAATTGTCTAGTTATAAACTAATCATGAACTTTCATTGATATCGAAACGAAAATAAGAGCTATTTCTGTCAAAAAGTCAATTTGAAAGTTTGTTTGTTACTTTCCGTCCCGATGTGATTAAGGTTATTGGAACCCAACATAATAGAAGAAGAGAAACCTGGAAGAAACAGATTCATCACTTCTTGATGCAAGGAATCTTTCAGGTAGGATCAAATAATAAGATTTAGTAATATGCCTTTAATATTAAACAAAACAAAAAAATTGGAAAAGATTACACATGAAAACTATCAAAAGATGGAAGAAGAAGCCTATCTAAAAAATACAAGCTTATTAAATTGAACAAAATATTTGTGTGTCATCTTGTAAGAATTATTATCAGGCGCAATCTACCTTGATACCATAAACAGAAAACGAGAAGAAATGCTTGTCAAGTAATTTCTTTGATCGTTTACAAGAACTATTGGACCTTTCGGCAATCGCCTATTGAACTCTATCAACCAATTCAAATTGCTCAATTCTAACTTTTTTGCCAGTATATATATAGCTTCTTACTTTGAAACTCATGTATGTGCAAAAAAAAATAGATCTCGAGATTTTAATCAAACTTGACATTAAGATAATAGAAAACACGAAAAAAGTGGGTCCAGTAATTTCGTCTGTTTGCCTGTACAATGATCTATAGTTTAGAAAGCTGAAACAATTTTGTTCAAACTTGGTACTTTAGTAATTGATTTAGGTGATTGTGTAAAATAGATTTTTTAATTTGTTTTAGCCGGAAGACAAACGGCACCTGCCATATAATTTGTCTAACATATTAATTATCTCGATAACGAATCTAACGATTTTGATTGAAAAAGTGTACTTCTAAAAGCCTAGTCTGCATTTTGGTGTGATTTTTTTTGTTAATATTTAGGTACCTGCAATAATACAATTTTTCCTTTCGACTTTCTCATTAACGGCACAACGGATTTCGATTAAAATTTTTCTGTTGGAGGTCCTTCGAATTCTAAGTAATACTGCATACCAAATTTTTCAAACACATTTTTTTAAGATTTTGAAAAAAAAATATTTTTTTTTTTTGAAAAATTAAATATTTTGAAAACGGGTGCACGATTTGCTTGGAATTCTGTTTTTGAATTTCTATTGTTAAATAGTTAACATTATCAGGCTAATATTGATTTAAATTAAAGATATTTTGTATATAAAAATATATATTTAACCGTTTCTACGAAAAATCTTTTGCTTGCAATATGATCGAAAATAAGAGCAAGTACTTGCGACCCAGTCGTGCAATTTATTTATTTTTTTTTCTCTCTAAAACGATTATTTTGAATTTTTTAAAAATATTTTTATGGAGAAGCTCCCAGAAAGCTTAATTATTTTTCACCATTTTTCTTTTCAAAAACTTTGTTTTCAAAGTTAAGAAAACCAGTTTTTTTCTGCTGAAAACGACTCAATCGATTTTTTTGAACATTTGTATTAAGTAGTTTTTTGGCATTCCCTTTAAAAATTAAAAAAACACAAAAACAATTTTCCCAAAAAAAAAAAACAACGGGACCTAACATAGAAAGATTAAAAAAAAACTTTACGAAAATGTTTTTTTCTTTTCAAAAACCACTTCAAGATTTTGGGTGTCAATGTGTATTTTCTTAAATTAGTTTTTTTTAAATAATTGCATTTTTTTAGGGAATTTCCCTAAAAGTATAAAAAAAAATGAATATGTATTTATTTCTTAAAAAAAAATTGTTTTTGTATTACATTTTTTTTTCAAAATAAGTAAGTGCAATATTGTAAATTATAACTTGGTTAGATACAAATAATAATTCCATTTTCCTCAATCCTACCTATCAGCTAAGCAATTTTATTATTCATTTTTTTTTTTCATCTTTGATACAATACACATCTCTAAATCATTTCGACTACCGAAATTTCTTAGTGTTTTTTCGTCTGAAAGATAGCTCATTTGCAAAAAGAATTTCAATATTTGGCCATAATTTCTAATTTTTCCTTACCGATTTTAGAATTTTCACTAAGTAACGTACAGTAAAACCTGCTAATCGGGACACTCTGTAATCAGACCATTCACCGTCTAATTAGGACAAGCGTAGGAAATACGAAACATGTATGCATCAATTTTTTCTAATTGTTGGTACCGCCCGTCGCCGCGCCGCCGGTTACTTTCGCTTTATTTGATATTTTCCAATAAGTCTGTATTTTTAAGCTTTCGTTAGTTAGCAAATGAACAAATTGTTTATAAGCAGAGTTTTCAGGTCAGTCAGTGCAATTGATTTGTTAAAGGTGTTCGTTTTTGGTTTTCAATAAAGCTACTAAGTTAATAAAGAAGAAAAAGTAGGTTGATCTGGGAAATAAGGTTTCGCAGATGGAAATTTGTCTAAGAGAGATCTTGCAAAAAGAAATTTGATTGCATCAAATGCCAAATTAAAAGAATTTTGATTGAGTGCGAACGAGGACATCAAATGGATTGAAAACAAAACGTATGAAATCATTTGTATCTTTTGCCGAAATTGATGTCTTGACATTCAAATGCTTTTGCTTAGTTAGACAAAAGAATGTGCCAATTCTGGTATACAATTCTTCAAGCAAAAGCACCGGCTATAGCAACAAATCTAATAGATTGTATATTTTCTGGAAATTTATACGTGGTATATGCACTGTCAGTCGTATTTGTATGTACATAAACATAGGTATATATTCTCTTAACAGACATGTATGCATGATGGAAAAACCTTTTTAGTGTACCGGTCCGATTAAAAATGAACCTCTACAATCGGACCACCTCCTAATTGGAACACTTTTCATCGCTCCCAAGGGTGGTCCAATTTGACAGGTTTTACTGTAAATGTATACCAATAATTGATCTTAATGGCAGAGTATCGCAGCAGCATATACTAGGCAAACACAGCCCAATAAGACAACAAGTTGGCAGTCTTAGCATTAATTTTTTCAGTAGTCAATATGTTCCTATTAATTATTATTTCACAGGCAACGGCCTTGGCTCCGACGAAAGCATCGCCTCCCATAGATCAGCGAAATCAAACATCCTTGTGCGTAGTTAGTACTTCGATTGAGGACCGTCGGAAACCAACCACGTGCATGTGGCATGTCTTTCTTACTGTGTGTTCTTCTTTTCTCTATCTTACTCTGTTGTATTAATGTATGTAATGTTTAAGCCAATGGTCTCGTTGCTAGTGCTTCACTGTCTCCACTTCGTAGATTTATCTACGGAGTAGTAAATGTATATGATGAAATGTCGTGTAATGTAACGTAATGTGTTATTTCACTCTAGCATCTAAAGTCAGAGCACAACAATTTGACAACCTTAATGAACTTTTCGAATCTTTGATCACGAAATTGAGCTATTTTGTCAATGCTTTTCGTCATATTCCAAGTACCACAATAAAAAGCTAGTACGCTTTCGAGGCTCATTATGTTTTCAGTTAGGAATACTGCTAAGTGAGTGTCGTATGAATCATGTCCTATAATAACCTTTAGCTAAATACATTCATTAAGCTATTCAATCTGTCTGTATAGCTTAATCCACAGCCTAAGCCACTGAATCGATTTTTTTGTGAATCCGATCCTGAAACAGTATTATAGCCCAACCATCTAATCTCAATCATGATTATTTGCATTTAATCGCCAATTATAAGCACCCAGCCTACAATTTACCACCAATAACAAACAATATCTTGAATATAAACTATCTGTATAGTTCGGAGTGTATCGATAAGGGCATAACAATTCGCTCAAAACAAGTTCAAGTGACCCAGTCATATTCTGATTCTCAGGGCTTCGCAAATAAAGTCCATCGTTCAGATTATATTCTTCGATCAATACGACAAATAATACAAAAAGCAAAATACCGAAAAGAATAACTAATCGATATGATCCCAAATGCACTAGTAGCACACATATTCTCTGCGGCAGACGCGATTTAATGAATGAGAGTACGCATACGCCCGAGTGGACTTGTACTAATATGAGCCGTACATACAGCGAACTGTGTGCACCCTAAAGATTGGTCACCCACACCCCTATGTCAGTCTCAGTCACCTACTGCGACCCCGTTTGGTGCAAGTTATCTGATTTGTTTGTGGTGGGAATTTAGGTTAGCAGAGTACAAAGCATGGGGTGTGCGCGGGTGGTTGGCGCCGCGCGGGTACAGTAGTTACTGTAGTAGCTACTTAAATTTAGAGCATACAAGTACATACGGCGCGGCGTAGAATACATGGAGGTCTTAATGCGAATGTGATTGGAGGAAAACAATTGAATTCCATCGATGTGTAAATATGATACAACAATCCGACAATGCCACTGGAGAAAAAAAAATAAAGCTCAAAAAAGCAAAACTATACACCAACTGAACAAATGGCGAAAACAACAATCCATTCCCCGTGGCGGCCATCAGAGAGGTTGTGGGCGCCATTCGGTGTAGATGCCATGTATAGTTTTGCATAAGGGCTCTTGTATGGTGGAAGCCAATGGCCTACTCTAGTCAGCCATTGAGGTGGAAAATATCATCGCTGGTGCTTTCAGACAAGGGTGCGATGATGAAGAACATTATCGGTTATTGGAGAAAATGTTTTCGTGCGTATATATGTATGTATAATGAATGTATGTTAGCTATACGACGACGACGCACTCTGAATGCGGTAATCCAATTTGGAAATCATTTAGCAATTATGTGCGCGCACAGCAGGAATTTCAATATAGTAATTCATATTAAAATATGAAAGCGGATTAATGGAGAGATGTAATCAATCAATCAATTGATCAATCAAGTTCTCACGCAAGTTGGGTGCATTTTTGATGGATTTAAATTCGCTAGTTAATAGCGAAATTTGAAAATATATATTATATTTGTTGGTCGATCTCTTATTGGCTTCATTAATTATGTAAGATAATTTATTTATTTCATGGAAACAAATTCACATGTTTTTCATCAGAAGCAAGCATTCTCCATCAAAGAACAATTTCATGTTGAATTAAATAACGAGTTCCAATAATTAGAGATATCATATTACATACAATTTACAGTCTGTTTGTTACAAAATATGTTTTCCTACTCTTACACGTAGTATAGGGTTCGTAACATAGGAGATACAAATATTTTGAAGGACTAGTCTCAACATATTTTGTTATGATCTGTGATCAGTGCCGGAACCAGGAATTTCTCGAGGTGGGTATTTCAGATTATTTGGAATGATGACAATCTACAACACGGGTTGCTCTCCTGGAGATATTTGAATTTAGTGTAAGGTATGATGCGACATGACATTAAATGTTAAAAATGCAACCTGCCAAAATTGGTCTGTAATCCACATAACCCACATTTGACCAACATATCATCAAAAAAGGCGAAAGAACAATTTTTTTGAACTCTCAATAACCTTCTTCTAGAATGCCAAGATTTGAGATGCACAAATTGCGAAATGTTTTTGATTTGTAAACATTTGAACTCTGGGTAGGGGTAAAATTTAAAATTACGTTACGGAAATAATGGACGGAATTTTGTTTAAAATATTTGGCCAATTGGATAAAAGATTTAGCATTCACTTCCTTCATTTTATAAAAAAATGATTGGGGAATTTGATATGGGATTTTTTTTAAGTTTAAAAAGTAATTTGGGAGGGACATATTTGTTAAGGGAGTTTTTTTGGGAAATTAAAGTGGGAGGTGTGGAAAAATTGGTAATATTTAATGATAAAAATCTGAAATTAAGTATTGTTGTAGGACGAGACTCCGAAAATGCCAACAGTGAGATAGTGTGATATGGACTACTAGTTGCATTGACATACGATACATGGACTGCTAGTCGATTGGCAGTTCCAGTCAAAACCTCTATTGAAAATGGTAAGAACGGTATTTACGCCCCTCAGAGTAAAGTTGCAAACAAAAATATTACTTTTAAAAGCCATCTATTGCCACACTTAGCATGCGCATCATATTTATTCAACAGACAAAGAAACTAGTGCCATCTATTGTTATCTTGTATAAGATAAGTGCTGACATCTATTGTTTATAGAAAGTAAACAATGCTGTTGTGCTGTGCGACTATAAGAAAAATTCCTTTTTTTTTCATTTTGTGAAAGAGATTGCTTTTAGAGTTGAACTCGAAATAAAACAAATAAAAACTAATTTTAATTTTCCAATTAAATAAATTCTTTATTTTAAATCAATTCATTTAGAAAATTGTTTCTCTTTTGTTAGTTTTCCGTTTCAGTAGTGCTTTTCAATGCTGCGATTTTTGTTCTTCTTAGAAAAATGCAAAATTTTATACAAGCAATTAAATATTAATTTGCATCGTCAGAAAATTGTTAAAAAAAAAATAAAACTTAAATAAAGCTATGTACTTTATATATACATACATACTTGTGCGGAAGAACTTACTAACTATTAGGGCTTGTGGCTCGAATTCACTTCTGATGGTTGATGGAAATAATAGATATATGCGAGTTCAGTATCTGCTTTATTCGAGTACATTAAGAGTATTCATGAAACCGTGTAAGCCTTCCCACATTGTAAAATGGAAAAGTTTACCACACACGTTTCATGAGCGCACATAAAAATCAACTTGTAAACGTGGTTAATGATTTTTTTCTTCCTATATTTTAACTTGATTAATAACGGTTTGTTTATAACCCTCATTTAAAATGTTGGACAAAAATAATACGAGAAAGAGAGATAGTTATACCCAGACTATGACACATAAAACGTCAAAATTAAATGTAAACAGTTTTCCACATTTAACAAATTCAGACAGTAAGATTTCCCACACAAATTTTTGCGGAAAAGTTCACCATATTTTGGTAATTTTTTTAATGTTGCTGCGAGATATATGTTGTTGTTAACATATATCTCGCAGTTATGTTAAATCTTATAGATTTTATTTATTTCGTCGAAAAGTTAAAACAAAAACTTAAATGTGGTTTAAATTTAAAAGCGTGTACTAAATTTTATTAGTCGCATCGAAAAGTAAAAAAAAAATAAATTGATATTTGATCTAGCCTTAATTGTATTCCGCTCTTTCGCCAAGACCTAAAATATAGTTGCCTATTTTTTTCTATAGAAAATAGAGAAAAGGAAATTTTTGGATTTGTGTATGGATTTCTTTGAAAAAAAAAAATTCCTTAAGTACTGGTACTTGATAATATTCGTGATTTCCGCTGATAGCTGGGTGGCTCTAGCTGAGGAGATATCCAACGCGATGCGGGCTCCTAGCAGTCTATATCTTACTTTTAAGCTGTTCAACCATCCTTTAAAAAATTCACTAACCATTTTAAAAAATATACGAAATGAAAGTGAATGTTTTACACCATGCAATTTATTTACAGCTTTGCTTGCCACTCCTTATGTGCATTTAACGTAAGTGTTTAATAATTCAGACCAGAAACGAAGATCAACTACCTACGTAGTTGAACTGCCGAAACCAGTATGGCCAGGATAGGAATCGATTCGGGTGCGCCTTTCAAAAATATTCCTAGAAAGCTTATGAGCAGATGCAAGAGTGATTTCAATTTTATTTGCAATAGAACTACGACGACAAAAATATGTCTCACAATTTTGTCTGTCTGTCTGTGAACATTAAACCTAATCGCGTGGATGGATTCTCCTTAAACTTAGTACATATTGTTTTTTTTTTTTTGGAAATATATTCACAAATTTATTTGATTTTTTTAAAAAACAATAGTAACTATTCCACACACTTTTTTATCCACAAAGGTAGTCAATCTTATTTTTGCCACAAACAGCTCCAACGATTTTTATAAAAAAAATCATTTAATTAATAGAGGCAGTTTTCGATTTTCAGTTAATTTGATTTTTTTATACAAAAGTTACTTTAATTTAAATTACGCTTACAGTCCAGGGTGGACTACGGCCTAAACTAACAAGCTTCTCCAGCCAGCCAGGTCCGTTGCTAGCTTCCTTTAGTTACGCACACTAATTTGGTTGTGTCGTTCTCACTCTCGAAGACCATCAGGAGTAGATTTAAAGTCTCGTCGAGCTGCTGCTTCGGTGTCCATAGGTCCACATGTTCCAGCCATCTCAGCCACTATATTTTCAACTTTTAAGACACTATAAAGCCCTTATACAGCTCGGAGTTATATATTTTCCTCCATTCTCCTTCGACACAGACTGGACCGAAGATCACCCGAAGAATCTTTATTTTAAATCATCAAGTAGATTCTTAATTGCCTTTGACTGGGTCCATGCTTCTTGTCACATAAAGAAAGACCGGGATACTGAGTGCCTTGTACAAGGTCTCCTTGGATCTTTGGGAAAGGAGCTTATTACTCAAATGCCTTCTTAGCCTGAAGAAATAGCGATCGGCAAGAGTGATTCTTTGTTTAATCTCTGAACAAATGTCATTTTGAGGATCAGCGTGATTTCTCCATTGCCATCCTGCACAAGCGAATGAGTTTAGCAAGGATGTCGAAATGCGACATAGCTCTCTAAAATTCGTCCTGGTCTACGTTATCATATGCGATTTAAAAATCGATAAAGAGGTGGTGTGTGTTGATTTGGAGCTCCTGAGTTGTTTTCCAAAATCTTTCGGAGGTTGAACATTTGATCGACGGTTGACTGTCCTGCCTTAAACCCACACTAATATGGGCCAATCAGATTAATTAACAAAATGTTTTAAATGATCACACAATGCAGACGACATTTAGGAGACTTATACTTCTGTAGCAGAGGATACACTACACTTAGGTTCCATTAATCAGGCTTACTATTTTATGCAGGAACTCCTAACAACATTTTAAATAATATTGTAATCTAATATTGTTCAAATATATTTTTTTTTAAATTTAATAAATAAAATACTATTTTTTTCGAAACTTAGTATTTGGTAGGTTTTATTTTCCGAGCATAAAAATGTTAAAATACCTTTAAAACATTTTTTTTTCAGCAACTGTTAAAAAATCTTGATAAAAAAATGTGTGTTCCTACCTACATATTTTTAAATTAGTGCCACTTCAAAAAATTCCTAAGAAAGTTCGAAATAATTACTTTCAATTGGCCATTCAAATTTATTCCCACAATGTTTTCAAAATTGTATACCTTATAAGTCTATCTAATCTAAACTACAAGCACATATTTTCGGCATCTACATCTCTGAATGACTACATAGCTAAACATTATGTATAGGCTCCAATGCCATCTAAGCTCGTATGAATATTATGTACCTTGCACCTATCATATGAAGTTATGTGTTTGTATTATGCGTACCTAACTACTAATTTTTTTGGAACTTTTTAAAAAGAAATCTTCAAATCCAAAAAAAATTGCATGTACCCAAACTTGTACACCACCCCAATTCCTATATTGAGCCAAACAGGAGGTTTGCTCGTTACGCTCCGAGCTTTTTGTACGCCGGCCGTGAGCCTAATTGCAAACACACTTCACACTACAAAAAAACCTAATAGTGAACGAATGTCCCAAAAAATTGTTTGGTATTTATGTCTCACCTGGGACTTATGTCCCTGCGCCACAAAAAGAATGCCTCACATAACTGGTAATTTTTTACATCAATTCATACAATATACAGTTTTCTGTTTTTTTTCAAACGAGAAAGGAAAAAGCGCCCGAATTTATTGTCTGGCTTTTTTCCCAATTTTTTTTTGTGCCGTTTTTTCTATTTTAGGAAATTTAAAAAACGCCAGATTTTTTTTGGAAAATAGGCAGTTTTGGGAAATATTATCAGTAAACTTTGGCTTTTTTTTCTAGGAAAAAAAGGACAGAATTTTGTATGAAGAATTAGTTGGCGTTTTTTCCAAAAAAATCTGGCATACTTTCCGGAGCCCTAGATTGCAGGATTTAATAGGTAGTTAAAGGCAAAAAATATTTCCTTTCCTACTTCAACTATAATATTCCTTTCACTAGACTTTCATTCCCGCATAGAGAATAAATTTTGTACAAAATTGTGAAATTATGTAATCCGTTTTTTTCTTGAATACACACAACACATCATAAACACACAAATTTAGATAATCTGTCCTTAAAACTTATTTTGTAATATTTCACTCTATCTATGGTCTATCGAACTAAGACGAAAAACCCATTAAAGCTACACTTAAAATGCTCGTTGTCAATGATCAGCAAAAAGAAAACTACAATTTTGCCTTGCTCACTCAAACTCTTAACATAAAACCACACAACACAGATATCAAATCCCCTATACAATATGTACAATGTACATGTGTACATGTATCACATCAAAATAATAAAAGTGTTTTCCTTCATAAGATTTTCTTTTTTTTTTTTTCTACCAACCACAAGATACAATCTAGGATGGCTATTTTGAGAATAGAACACATGAACCAGAAAACAGGATGACAAAAATGCAACCATCCCCAACATACCGCTCGTCACACCGCTACGGCAATTGCTGCGAAATAGCAATATATTCTACCTAGGTATATGACATCCCGGAAAAACCACCTTCAAAAAATATATATTTCACCAAAAGTGCTCCTATCTTCGGGGTTTTCCATGGTTGTAGCTTTTGTCAGTTTATAAACACACATTTTCCAGATCATGGCTAAGGAAAAAAATTAAATTTGCCGCATTTAACTTTGGGTCAACATGAGCAACACACACACCCCACCATCATTCTGCAAACAAACAACCAGAGGGACTATCAGGACCAAGGAAGATTATGGGAAGAGAAAAAAATATGTACATTATACAATGTACATACCTATTCCTAAGTAGATACATAGTGCTTTTAACTTCCGAATGATTTAGCACATTTCGGACAAATGATGATGCCATATCAGCAATAGCCATCTATGATATTGTTTCCACCTGACAGATTCCATTTGCGATGGAATCTATGTGACGCTCCCGCTATAAATATTTATGGCTTTCAAGATCGATTTTTATTTGAAATGATTTTCTCGAGGTGCTGTGTAACAAGTTGTTGGAAATAAACGAAAAACAAAAACAAGAATAAAATGTAATTTTGATTTTGTAAGCGAAGGATTCGAGCGGATAATGTTGATCGAAGAAATTATTTTTTTTTTTTTTGAAACAGCCAGTGGTCGTCTTATTACATTTATGTCATCCAAGTGTGCACTGGACTTCGCCATTAGTCAGAATTCTCGCAGCAATGTTATGGAATAATCCGAGCATTCTCTCATTTATTAGATACACAAAACAAATAGTATGACTTATCATAATTATTGGAAATGGATTCTTTAGGGTTGGTTAATCCAGCTTCAAGGTCAGATAGTTTCGTTTTGTCAAGATATATTAAAACTGCATAAGAGTATCACTCAGAGGGGAGATTTAGGATAAAACCTATGTATGTGAAAATAATACAAAATTATAATTATTGTAAAAAATAAGATCCGACACAATTTAACACTGTTGCATTGTTAACGTTTACTTAATTTGTAGTTATTTTAACATTGCATCTAGTGAGTTTCAATTTTACTACATCATATGTTGACTGCACTCTGCAAAAGGACAACGATAAGAGGGAGAGGGCTGGCAACAAAACGAGGCCAGGCGAGTTTTTGTTAGCCTCATCTAAATCGAAAAACTTTAAGTCTGGTCTCGGTCTCGGTCTCGGTCTCGCCTAACAGAGTCTCGTCTCGATCTTGGTCTGAAAATTTTAATGTGCAGTCGGGGATTTATTGCACCAACTACCTTGCACTTTGCAACTTTTCATTCATTTTAACTTTGCAAATTTCGTTTCAGCAAACGCCAATTTGTAAAGAGGAAATTATATTTTTGAAATTTAAAACAAAATTATTAATTTGCAAATTCTGTTTCACCAACCACAAATCTGCAAAATAAAAAGTACTTTTCTGAAAAGTGCAAAGCTTTTCTAATTTCCAAGGAATTTCTCGAATTAGTTTAACCAAACAGAAAAATCTTTGCACTTTGCATTTCAGAATCTACTAGGCTTTTCAATAATATGCAAATATAGAAATTCAATCCCGGTTGGCCATTTGTCGTTTTAAGTTCGGATACATTAAATAATAAATTAAAATGAATCGCTTTGAACGGCTTTTTGAAGACGAAGAGTATATTAGTACTTACAAAGGAGATGTAAGATTTAGAATAAATTTTTAAATTGCAAATAATTTTTCAAATAGTGGAAAGTTTACGATTTAAAAAAAAAATCAAATATAGAATTCGTTTTATATTGGACATACGAGTAAGTTGTAATATAGCATTCAAAGGAATATCTGCTTAAGCACATTGCAACAATTTTTGTGTACACTACTTTGGATGGCAAATGGAGGTCAATACAACGGACTTGCTACAGCTAGCAGAGTAGTACACCGTGTTTTAGATACTGTAACGAAGCGTTACAATTTCCATTTCCAAACGACAACCGACAGCAATTCCATACGACCAACACGTAACCATAACCCAGCAACAGCATACGACCACTACCGTCCGTTAGTCATGCACACTTCCCAGCAACATACTCGAGAAACATCAATCGACCTGAACATAAACCTAACATTTGCATTCGTCATTGTTACAGTTCACACCGCCTCAAAGCCTCGAATATATCAAGTAGAGGTAATGAACGACTACGAAAGAGAGAACAAACTTGTAAACTCAACAGAAAGCCTTGATTGCGATTTTGGTTTTGCTGAGGAATAAGTTTCTCGTTGATCGCGAACGGCAGCCAGCTGGACGATCAATTCCGTATAACTTTAATTGGTAGACTGGTGTGCCATTTAAGGCGTACTTTTTGGTTATTAAAGAAAGATTTTCCCTTGGGTAAGCCCTTGGACAGGAATTAGATTCCTTAACGTTCTTCCCATCTTACTGCTCCTGAGTAAGTTGAGAGCTTACCCGATTTTCCCTTGATTAGCCTTGGGAAGGAACTAGATTCCTAACCGATCTTCCCCTCGAGGTCTCTCTGAATAAGTTGCGGGCGTGTGTATTCGCTATTCTCTGTCTGCTCTTTCAGAGCAGAACGAGTGCCTGCCACTTACATGAAATACTGTTATCTTATCATAAGTTAAAGAGTTTGTAAGAAATATTGTAAAGAAAATATCGTCGGCAATAAAAGATAATTAAACCGAGTTCTAACCTTTTTAAAACCCGAGCTTTCTTCGGGATACCCCAGAGACCAACGAGCTCACCTCAGCCTTTGGAAAAAAAGCATCACAATACAATCATTGATGAATTTCTTAACACCATTTGCTGCCCAGATAATTCTTCGCAAATAGATAGACGATTTTTTTCTCATGGAGGTTTTCCACGTGTAGCTGGATGTATTGACTGGACGATGATAAACACCGATGCACCCAGAGAAAAACATTAAATTGTTGTAGGCATAGAAAAGTTTCCTTGTTTGAATCACCTCGTTATGCAGTCCACTGTTGTTGGGAAAATTAAAATAGCTTGTTGCATTTCACATGAAAAAAAGAAGCACCAATACGGGAGCATGAAAATAATGATGATGAAGAAACTGACAACACTAAAGACATTGAACCAAATGAAAACGTATATCCAGTGAAAATGAGAAACAATTTTCATTTAAGTAAATAAAACAACTTAGTTTTTTTCAATATTCACACAAATTCAAAATATTTTACGCTCTGGAACATGAATCTTTATCAACTGCCTTCTTAATTGTAACGCGGGTAAACGTAATTCATGTTCCAGTTTATAGGCTTCCAAGCAGTGATGACAACGTAAGTTACCCTGAGTAAGTTACCCATATAGTTACACGTAACTAATTGAAATTAGTTACGTTAAAATTTTGTACGTAACTTTTTTTTAATTTAAACATACATTTTGATGCTTTGACAACCACTTTCTAAAGGGCGTATGAATTAACGACCATTTTGAAAAGGTTTGCTAAATTTTGCCGGATAAAGTTGGAATTTTTGGCAATTTCAGACCATTTTTGACAGATTGGAAGCCTAAAAATCGACTGTCTTCCAAGACAAAATTGGGCTCGTAACATTTTTTCGTATAATGTTTTGAAAATGACTTCTTTGGATTTTATCAATCTTGAAGTTTCAGAGCATCTTTGAGGTATGAGTCCCAGATCGTCGAGTGAAGTGGACATAGCCCCTCAATACTGAAGCTTTATTTTGTGAATTTGTTCAGACATTTATAGTTTTTAGTATGAGAACTAAGAACTCAAAAGTAGCAACTTCTTGCTTCCAATTATATTCTGATGTGAATATTTCCGTGAACAAATAGTTACATTAGTTATGTTAGTTTCTTTTCTTCTTTTTTAAAATGTGTAAAATTCGCGCGTAACTTAGTAACACTTCTTAAAAGGTTACTTTATAAATTTCAATTTTCAAAAGTTTTTTAAAGCTATTAGTTGCATCTCCTTAGCTTCAAGCTTCCTCTTCCTATTCGATGAATTTTTCTCTCGTGAATATGAGATGAAGCTGAGAAGCTCGGAAAGTTTGCTCGGAAGGTGGTAAGTCAGATATATCACCACTTGCTTCTGGCAAAGCAAAGAAGTCGAATCCGTTTAAGTTGTTTCATTTTGCAACTTTTCAAATTACGACTGAAAATGTAAAGTTACATATTTAGTTGGTTAAAGGTTAACAATTTCATTTTGCAAAATTGCAAAGTCGGTGTTTGGGAAAACATTTTTGCACTTTTACTTTGCAGGAAATTATTATTTTGAAAAGTTGCAAGGTCCAAAGCGCATAGTGATTGGTGCAATAGGGCCCTGGTCTCAGTCCCGGTCTTGGTCTCTTCCCTAGTCTTGGTTTCTTTGGTGTTTTTGGTAGTAAAAAGATGTGAGATAAGACGCGTGTTCAGATTGAAAAGATAGAGTTCGGTATCCCAGTAGTTTCTTTTTCTTTTCTTTTTTGGTGTGGATCCATTAATCCATTTAACTCAGAGTCATTCCGCATTTGATTTTGACAGTTTATGGTTTGACAGGTAATTCAACATACAATATTTTGACGTTTAGATAAAATTTGTTTCCAAAATATTAAAAAATCTCACCCAAAAGGCTTTAAATCAACTTTTTCCAGAGCAAAAAATAAAATCAGAAACATTTCGAGTTTTCTCAGATAAAATTTTGATTTTCTAAAGGTTTCTTAATCCATTTAAATCGGTTGGATAATATTTTTTGCCAAGTGTCACCTAAAAGTGTTAAAGTAACCTTCTTCCGGAGGGAAAACAAAGTCTAAAAAATGAGCGATTTCTATTCCAATGACATGCATACAATTCGTACGTATTCTTCTATAGATTTTCGCATTAACGACTATCTGAGCACAACTATGTATGTATATATGCATTGTAACGAAGTGTTACAACCACACCAGTTGTCTCCTTCATAAAGCATACCCAAGTACCTCTTTCCTCGACCCCTCCCTACCTACGCACCTGTTCCAGTGCCAAAAACTATGTTCGACCTATTCAGATTTAAATAGACCAAATAGACGAACGCCAAACAAATGCACCCACCTAACTACGTGTCTGGCAATTAATTATTAAAACATACGATCAACAACTGATCAGTAAACAGCACTGCCAATCAACCAGCGACTAACACCTCTTCCCAAACAACAATAACCAGCGCGGGGTATGGGGAAATTTATACATGTATATGTAATAGGAGTCTTATCAATAAGATCTACACTGAAGGCAGATGGTGGATGGCGAACAAGAACCTTGATGGTGAGTTTCCATTAAAAAATGATATACAATCCCCGTCCCCGTGGACGCCCTTGCCTTACTTGGCATTTTGGCAAATATAAATAAAGGGAGAAAGGAAAATATGGTAAATCACGAGATATTTGATGACGTGGCAAACAGCAGGCAACTCAATGTTAAATAACACCTTGCAACCTTACGGCTTACATTAAGTTCAGCTAGAAGGTAGCATAAGAGGAGGCTTTGTAAACAAGAAAATGAATAAAAATAGTAAGTCGTAGTCGAGACTCCGAAGGCAGCACTTGGCGACCAGCATATTATATTTCCCCCACCATTGGTAAGGGGGCTAATAAATATCTGTGTTAATAACCCACCGGTTTCGGCCGTTGATTTTGCTGGCTTCGGCCGGTTGGTTTGTTCATTTATACGAGACCTGACCGTGTGAGAACCAGGAGCCGTACCAGAAAAAAGGACAACCCCAAGAGGGCCATCATTCTACCACATATCAAGTTAGAGAGACGCTGTTAAACTTATATAGGACCGCGGAGGAAATCGATACTTAGCAAGCGGTACCCAAACACGGTCTCGTCCCGCTCTTGTCAAAGTCTCGTCTTGGTTGCTTTTAAAGTAGTCTCGTCTCATCGTCGAGACCGAGGCAGTCTTAATTATATTTCTTTTAAGAAATTATTTAATTTGTAACATTGTAAAAGCTTTTTGAGTAAATAGATAGCTATAAGAATACAGAGTTCCTGCCTTCTCAAACCCGAGTTTCATTTCCCTTTTTCTGGATATCTTGAAATTCAGCTTTAACCACAGCCTCGGGGAGAAAGAATCATAATCCCCAGCCTACACCGATCTGACTATGGACCATTAAGCCCGCTTGTTTGGAATGTTCTAGAGGATTGCTTGTTATGCAATTTTATATGGCTCCTTTATAAGCCCTGGAGAGGTATATTGGTTGACTTCTTAGGGGAAGTACGGGAAGAACCACTCAAGCTAGCATTCTGTTCTTTTTCTCCTGCTTCATCTAAAAGCCACTCATTTAAAAAAGATTATTTAATAAACGCGTAACTCTTAATCAACTGGCCTTTCATGTTATTCATTTGCTTCTACCGTACAACTCCGATTGCATTAAAAAAAATCTAAGGTCTTACAGGCTTTTAGGAAAACAAATTATAGTCAGATCCAAATAAAATATATTCCACAAATGTGCCCCTATACCTACACAAATATGAAAACAAAAAAAAATACACTTGTCAAAAATATCAAAAATGGCGTTTTTTTGTCTGAAGGAATGTCGTTAAAATTTAAAAGAATTTTGCTACTTATATGTCCTTAGTTCCACGAGACGTTTTTATTTAAAATTAAGCCTGCAAATTATATCGTCATACTTATATGGGTTGTAAAATTTGTGACAACGGAAGCGAAATAAATTAGAATATTCAGATCCTTTTAGGGTTCTCTAAGATACAAGGGTTCCGTAATAAATACTTTTGTAACAGAACACCCAGGCTCCGGAGGATGTTTTTTTTTGTACAGATCAAATAAATTTGTTTGTTTTTTTCTTGTGTGTGTTTTAAGCATTTTTTTACAGGATAGATATAAAACACAAGATGACAGTTTCCAGTTATACAAAAAAAAAAAACAAGACGCATTGATTTCCGCTTCATTTTCCATTTGGGACATTTTAGTTTCCTATTTAATTTCATTTTATTCTTATCGGCATTTCCCTTTTGTCCATCATGCTCCTTAAAGAAACCCAATATCTTGTTTCTCTGGTTCGTCTCCCATCAGCCATTTCTTCCAACCTACACATTAAACAATCTACATACAAACATGTACGATTGTACGTAACGTATGTAGATACAACGCAACGACGCCGAGGATGACGTCGGAAGAAAGGCATTCGAATAAATATAAAAATCCGTGTTTTGCTTACATTTCAATATCTTGTTAAAACATATTTGTGCCATGGACAGCTTTATTTTCTGAATACAGTTTTCGAAATTGAGAGATTTTTTTTCCCTTGCCTGATAGTTATGTTATACTACTAACGCAGCAGAGCCATTTAAAGAAGGGTCGAGATTATATTTCGGTTTTTTTTTTTTGGTATTGACAAAATATTTAGGTTGACTTTGACTAGCGATTTGTTGATTGTGTTGTTGTTTTCGCATAAACGACATACGACATACATCATTCCGCACAACTCCACCATGATAGGCAATAGACATGGTCCTATTATTCCTAATGGAGTTCGAGAAAATCAATGACAGTGTTTTTGAGATTCAATATTGGTTAGTGAAATCAATTTGAAGAATGTAACTCGTATCTTAACGTAGTGAACTTCGAGCAGGAATGTTGTATGGAAGGATGGACATAAATAGTCAGATGCCTACTTATGCTTTGTTTTTGAAGATGGGAGAAAAAATAATCCGATTATGTATTTTTGTAGTTATTGGCTTTAATTAATGAATCTTATTCAAGCTCCTATTTTACGAGATTGCCATAAATTAGACGATTTATTTTTGTGATAATTTAAAATTGACATTATAATATAATTCTTTTTTTTTTCAATAAGATGAACCAAGAAAATTAACCAAGTCTGCAGGGCAGGTACGCTGTCAAATATATTTGAAAAAATTTAAGAAAAAGTCCGCGGATGGCAATGGTGCCGTAGATATAGTGCTTGACTTTTAACTCAGACGTGTGGGTTCGATCCTACCTCAGATATACCTCCAATTTTAATTGGATGCCGCCCGTGGGTTAAAAATGATAAAGTATACACCTAATTCTCAAATCTTTCCTATCTTTCTATTCTTTCTTACTAATACCGTGAAATTTAGGTTGCATTTAAAAGACTTTAGGTTTTACAGGCACATATTTAAAATTACATATAATTATTATTTTTAAATCCATTTTTGCCAAAATTTGAAACGTCATCTTTTTTTAATTTTTTTTTTAATTTTGTGCAATTTGACGTTATCACTTTGCTTTCGAAAAAAAAACCTAAATGGGAAGCAACAAAATTACGTGATCGAAGGAAGGAGCACCCAAGAATAGGCTAAGATCATTGAAGTCCACTAAAAAAAAAGCACACTGTTTTTTGCAAAATCATTTTTGAACAATGTTTTATCAATTATCCATGTTTTTCTCAAATTATGCAAGGTCCATGTATCGAATGCAAGTCCTTCGAGTGTATTTATAAGCAAGCTATCCCACTCTCTAATATAAATATATTGTATACCTTATTTGTATAACAGTTAATCTTATGCGCTAGCATGTATAGTATTAAGATATAAAAGTTCAGTTCTGTTTTATAATTAAAAGCGCGAGGTTCAGCTAAGGTGCAAGAAAATAGATGTAGGGTTTTTTTAATTATATTTTTCCCAACGATAAAAAGTGTCCGTCTTTTCGCTCGTATGTTTTTGTAGAATTATTTTTAGGTGAATACGGGTTTGTATCTTTTGTAAGTTTCGTTGTGATTCGACAACGAATGTTTTAATGGAGGCAGAGAAGCTTTCCAGGAAGGTGTGGTCGTGGACAGATGATCAACGAAAACGAATGGCTTAAAGCTTGAATGTGTGAATAACTGGAATGGTCGAGTCAAGAATTGGTTTTAGTAGGAGAGTTCAGGCTTGAGAGAGCTATCTGAGCGAAAAGTGGATTTTTAAGATTTCGGGGAATTTTTGAGAAGAAGAAAAAAATCGACGAAAGTTGGTTTAAAAGATTTCTGTTTTGTGAAGAAGGAAGAAAAATCGAGAAATTATTCGAGGAATAAAGGATCGAAGAGACTGGTGTATTCGAGAAGAAGGATAGAACATAGCAGAAAATCCAGGAGAAGAAAAAAAAGATAAGTAGAGTGAATGTTTTAGTTCAAACTATTTTTACTTTTTTTTGTGTGTCGTAATTTTTTTTTTTAATTCCGATAGTCATTATCTTATCCAGTGCTAGTATAAATTTTATTTTTTTATTCTTTAATTCTCAATTAAATTGCTTGGGCACAGTAATTGGTTTCTGCTTCCCTGTCGGTTGCCTTTGAATTAAATTCAAATTTATAACCAGTTGTCTTTGACAAAATTTGGGTTTTAATCGTGGGTTTGGACCCAAAGGTCTCCCAAATAAAAATAAGTTTTTAATCCTCTCTGCGGGTGTTAAAACTTTGTGTTTTATTTAAATTTTGGTTCAACTTTTTTTTTATACAAAAAAATTATATTTGGAATTTTGCTAATTTAGTCCAATTAAATTTCCCGGTGCCCACCTTCTATAACAAGTACCCCATTGTACTTGTTATAAAACACTTCTTTAATTGTATCAATCGATTACAACAATTATACGTCTATATCGAACTTATTGTGAATTCTTCCATCGAACTCATACTAGCTGACCAGCCGTGGGTGTTTTTTAATGAGCTACATTTTACACTTTTTCTTTTGTCTACGCTTTTGCAGTTCTCAATTTGACCTAACTGTCAAATCATTCTCATTCGGGTAATTTATCTCGTTGCGTGTCGGTCCATTTATTTCTTTTACTTGTAATTAAATAATTCATTCGCGGTTTTCAAGTTCGCAAGAAAAATTTTAGCAATGTTCAAACTATTAATAAATTAAGGATCCCCGAACCCCTTTGGTGAAGAAAAAGTGTAATAGAGTTTGTTAGACTAATTTGACGGACTCCAGACAACAAATTTTTAATGCCTTACACTTTTAGTTCGTTCCTTTTTGTAAAATTTTATTTTTCAACTTATAAATATGTATATTGTATAAGGAAATACGTATTTGAAACAACAAATTGTTTTAATGTACAACTCACTTTTCTCAGCTCCGTAAAAAAAATATGATTAATACGTAACAATCAATTTTTAATACCAATTTCCTCTTTGCTCCTGTCATACAAGATTTTGTAACAGTCTGTTTTAGCGAGGGCAGTGTACTTCGACTTTAAACCAAAACGAATTGACAGATTTTCGCAGTTGACGACACTATAATAAGGGACAAATCAGAATTTTTACTGTAGCTGTACCTACAGACCTGCCAAAATATTTGACAGAGTGTCGGTTTTATTTGGCTACTGTGGAAACACTGTAAGAATAACCAACTGACAGTGTAACCGAGAAATACTCGGTTTTAAGTGCGACAGTGAATAAGTTGGACAGTTGTATTCATGTTTAAATGGAGTCAGGGCGAGATGCAAGCCTTAATTACAAGAACGACAATTTAAATGAAAATATTGTGACAGTGTGAAAGCCACACAGTGTGAGAGGTTGACAGTGTAAAAGTTGCTAGTCATGATAGTGAGTGTAAAAGATAATTATTGTGTCAGCTTGACAGTCTGAAAAATCTATCACATTGCATCAAAGTTACATTAAAGTAATATAATAGCGCCGTGCTTTAAATAACGATACCCTAAAGTATCACGCGGTCAAACTGTCACACATAGGACTTTCTATTTCCTATGATTTATTGATCCTAACTCACATACCAACGCGATATTTCGTTGATAATCCACATACTTTTTCTGCACCAATCCATTAAACGTTATCCAACAGTAGTACTGGTACACTGTAACAGTAACCAACTGATACATTATGACGGTGTAACCGAGAAATACTCAATTTAAGTGCGACAGCGTATAAGTTGGACAAATGTATTCATGTTTAAAGGGACTCAGGGTGCAATACAAGTCTTAATTACAAGAACGACAATTTAAATGAAAATATTGTGACAGTGTGAAAGCCACAAAGTGTGAGATGTTTGCAGTGTAAAAGTACGAAACTACGACAAAGTGAGCTAGTCATGATAGTGAGTGTGAAATATAGATATTGTGTCAGCTTGACAGTCTGAAAAATCTATCACATTATATCACTGTTATACTAAAATAATATTACAGTGCTGTGCTTTAATTAATGTATACCGACATCAAACTGTCACACATAAAACTTTCTATTTCCCATGATTAACTGATACCAACTCACATACCAACGCGAAATTTCGTTGGAAATCCGAATACTTTTTTTGCACCAGTCCACCGTCCCACAGTGGTACTGGTATACTGTAACAGGAACCAACTGATACATTGTGACGGTGTAACCGACCAATACTCAGTTTGAAGTACGACAGTGTATGAGTTGGACAGTTGTATATTCATGTTTTAAGGGCGGCAGAGTGCAAGACAAACCTTAAGTACAAGAAAGACAATCTAAAGAAAACCATTATGACAGTGTGAAAGCCAGACCTTGTGAAAGGTTGACAGTGTAAATCATGGTATAATGGTAATAGTATGTGAGTGTGAAAGATAGATATAGTGCCAGCTTGACAGTCTGAAAAATCTATCACATTGTATCACTGTTATACTAAAATAATATTACAGTGCTGTGCTTTAACACCTTACACTTTCTATTTCACATGATTTATTATTCCCCACTCGCATACCAATTTGATATTTTGGTGGAAATCTACCGACTTTTTCTTCACCAATCCATAAAACGTTATACCACAGTAGTACTGGTATATTGTAACAGTAACCAATTGATACGTTGTGACTGTGTTACCGAGAAATACTCAATTTAAGTAAGACAGTGTATGAGTTGGACAGTTGTATTCATGTTTTAATGTCGTCAAGGTACAAGACAAGCCTTAAGTGCAAGAAAGACAATTTAAAGGAAAACATTGTGACAGTGTGAACGCCAGACAGTGTGAGAGATTGACAGTGTAAAACTACGAACCTACAACAGTGTGAGAGCTATTCATGGTAACAGTATATGAGTGTAAAAGATAGATATTTTATCACTGTTATACTAAAATAATATTACAGTACTGTGCTTAAATAAAAGCTTACCGCGGTCAAATTGTCACACCCAAAACTTTCTATTTCTAATGATCTATTATTCCCGCATACCAAAGTGATATTTTTTGGAAGTCTACAGAATTTTTTTCACCAATCCATAAAACCTTTTCTCACAAAATAAAAATACCCTTTTAAATTAGTTTGTCAATTTTGTAGATTTTCTCAAATCCTTCTTAAATCTTCCTTCAAAAATAATAATACATATCTTTTCATCATTACCTACCATCTGCCACCTAATAAACACTTCATCTCATTTTTTTTTTAAATATTACTGAATCAAATCTGTATAGAACAAGCTGGTGTGACGACCTCAAAGCCACCACTCAAAATAAACGTACATTACATAGATATGTATATATCCGCACCATCCATAACACACAAGGATCAAGAATAATGCAACCTGAAGTCGAAGTGGTGGCATATTGACTCGAGGCTTCCACATAATCGCAACCAAAATCCCTCGAGCAGCATCATCTCGGATACGTTTGTATGTAAGTACAACACGTATGTATGTACATTTCTCTAAAATGTGTTCGAGCACGGAGGGTGCGAAAATGTCATTTATCGACAACACAAAGCTCCATATAGAAACAACCGGGTAAGCAGCAGAGTGAATACAAACAGAAGCGAAATCCCCCCAAGGGGCTCAGATTGTCAAAGCTTATTTAGCAAAATTTAATGAGAAACAACTTCCGCTTTTAAGTACTCAACTAAATAAACAGAATCACGGTAAAGTACACATATACATAGTAGACAGTATATTTATGTATATATACACATACCTACATTACCAGCCTTTTGTCGGCCTAAAGTTTATGGCAATATATTGTTACTGTCGTTGCCTTCAATTGTTGCTATATACCATACCTGAAATCAAGGACTTTGCGTTTACAGAAGTGTATAGATACATATAGATATTTAATGATGACAACAAAACATGCCTCGCTTTCATATCGCGTTTGTTAAATCTCAAGATCAAATTCTTAACGCCTGCAACCCTGAAAGCTGAAACCTAATTTGCCTTCGCTCCAACCATCAATTAAGCAACATTTTCAATTACTGCTTACGCTTGCAGTTTACCATCAAAGTGCTCGTTTGAGTAAAGTAACGCAAAAAAGGCAAGTCACACACAATCCCACCCAGAACACAGATCCTAGAGCAGAGAAGATGATCCCAAAACCATCAGCAAGTCATTAAATAGTCCTCCAAAAGCTCTTTGGCTATAATACTTACATATATAGATCTACGAATACATATGTATGGTTATCCCAAAATGCGCCGCCTGCGGTGTCGAAACTCGAAATGGATTAACTTTTTTTTTACTTTTTTTTTTTACTTGCTCCTGTGGGTAAAGTATTGCAATCGGGAAAATTTTCAATCTTCTTCAGATTTCAATCAATCTTGTGAGAAGGGGAGAGTCTCCATACTAATGCAAAAAACCGGAAGACTCATAAAATCAAAATCAACACCATATTTTGATACCAGAGCTCAGAAGTGTGGTTGTGGAGCGAATGGAAGAGTATGACTAAATTATTTATGGTTGTTTGTTTATATGACAAAAATTATATTTGTTTTCTTTTCATAGTTTGTTGGATTATTTTATGATTTATGTGTGTTTGTGCGAAATAAATACAAGTAAGCGAGTGGACTATGTTGAAAGCAAATTAAATGAGGGGAATATCAAAGTCGGCACGGCATGAATTGATGTTAGGTATAAGAATTAAGAGCATTTAAAATTAGTAGACACGTCCTAAGGAGTCTAGGGAGAGGAGTCATTCCTGGACGATTTGTGAGGACACTGGCTTTTAAAAGTTATTAGTAGCCCTGTTGAAAGGGTAAAAGCTGTTAAAGGAATATACCACAGATATGATTGAAATTCAAAATATTTTTCTCTGAACCGAGAACTGCCGGGGAAGGGAGAAATCCTTATTTCGAAAACGTGATTCTTACCACTTTGACTTCTCAAGACAAATGATTAAGAATTTTTAGATACCTACTAACTCTCAATTCTGGCTTCAAAATACTGCTATTCAATTTTTTTATTTAAATGAAAATTCTGCTTTTTTTCATTTTATCATTCAAAATTCTGCTTCTCAAAATTCCTTTTTTTTTATAATTTAACTATATGCCAGTAAGACCTACGGTCTTTATAATGCAATCTGAATTTTTTGTTGGCACAGTTGATTTGAGAACCAGGTATTGACGGTCTCATTTTAACCCATGGGCGGCACCCAATTAAAATTTAAGGTATAGAAAAGAATGCACCTAGCGTGGGGATCGAACCCACACGTCTAAGTTAGCAATCAAGCACTTTATCTACTGCGGCATTGCCACCCACAAAATTCTGTCCTTCAACAAAAATGAAAAAAGTTCTGCTTATTTTTTAAAAATTTAATTCACTTTTTAATTGCTATATAGGTACCATAGGCCAAGTTTTGCATTTGAAAAAAAAATCGAATCAAACTTGACATTACGACGATAGAGAACACCAAATGAGTGGATCCCGCGATTCCGTCTGTCTATCTGTCTGTAGAACGATCTACAGCCTAAACTAATTTAAATTGGTACTTAGGCGTTTTAGGTGATTTTAGCCCCAAAAACAACGGTACTTGCTATGCAAATATTTTTACAATCTTTATTATCTCGAACGATTTTGATAAAAAAAAGAATGTGTACTACTTTAGATATAGTCTACATTTTGGGTAAGCATTTTTTTTTTTTACATATTTTGGTATTTACGGCCTGCCATACAAGCATTTTTTTATATTCGACTTTCTCATAAACGGCTAAATGGTTTACGATCTAAATTTGATCTTATTTTTATTCTTCGAATTCTAAATAATACTGCATTTCAAAACTTTCAAAAATTGTTTTTTTTTGAATTTTTGAAAAAAAAAACATTTTTTTTCTGAAAATTCAATACATTTTTGCTAAAATTTAGTTTTATTAAATTTTATTAATTTATTTAATAAATGTACGAGTAAGATCATTAAATATTTAAAATTGTTATATCAATTATTTTTTGAAAAAAAATTATGAAGTTTTTTATATAGAAAATTAAGTAAAAAACAACTTATCTTAAGTATACAAAATATTACAAGAAAAAACTCTTAGAGCAGATTTTTCAATCTCCAGAAAAACATGCAGCTAGTTGCCAGAGGAATAAGCTTACTTGTCTTTACAGCATCGAATTTTTCAATCAAGAAACAACAATCTATAGAATAATTTATGTTGTATTCCACTCTTATTTCGAGAATCGAACTTAATAGAAATTAATTTTTTTAACGTTTATTTCAAAGCAATAAGTTTTCAAAATATGTTTGACATCGAAAATAGCTATTCATTTTATTACTCAGAATAACTGCTTATTCCGTTCTGAGCAGATAACTTTATTCCAAAGATAATAAATTTATCCCTAGATTAAGTAAGTAAGGTTTGGAAAATTTTAAAAAGCGCGCGCCTTATACCATTTTCCAAATCTTTGTCTTCCTTATTATTTGCCGGGTTTTGACGAGCAGAATTTTGAAAAGCAGAATTTCGGCGTGAAGAATTTTAAAAAGCAGAATTTTGTTAAAAGAATTTCGACCCCGGCAGAATTTTGACCCCAACAATGTCAGTTATATAGCTACGATTCAAACAACAATCTACTACATGGAAATAGAAAAAAAAGGTATTATGGTCTTATATCGGAAATAGTTTAGTCAGACATTAAGTTTGAAAATTGGATACAAATCTATAAGATGTGTTTTTATATTGATCCGCTTATTCCTAATGGAAAGAACAACAACCAATCAACATCTCGTAACTGACGTAAGCCCTTATTACATGACGACAAAAAATGTTATTCCTTTGCGCCAGGGCATTCCTTAAAGTAGTTTTAATGTGACAAATGCCTTATAATCAAGAAACTTAGCAAATGTGAAAAAAGGACACAATCGATGTTTCCAATTTGGGATATTAATTCGCAAATTTACTAGGATGATCAGTACAAATTTTAAATTTATCAGAGTAAAATTTAAGCAAATCGCCCCAAAAAGCTCTAACTCCATGTAGATCCTGGCCCTATTTAAAAAAAATCACAAATTTCATCGTTAACAATTAATTATTGAGGGACAACTTTCCAATTTTCAAATTTATCTTTTTCTTAAGTATTATTTCAACAATTTTGAAACAATCGTCCTGAATTTTCTGACTTATATATGCATTTGTAATTTTAATGTGAATTCTTACAAATTTAACTATATGCCTGTAAGACGTAAGGTCTTTTAAATGCAATCTGAATTGCACGGCACTAGTTTGGCACAGAATGAATGAAAGGCTTTACGTGGGCGCCTGCAAGTTAATGCTTAAATCCCACGGTGGGCCTACCCACACTGTCGGGGTCAAATTTAGCGTTGACCAGCGCCCCAGGGCCAAAACAGATTGAGCCCCGGTTCAACTTCGATGGAAGGTTAAGGCCTATCCATCTCCCCTTGCTAAGGGCGAGGCCTATCTAACACCTCTACCATCCAAGGCTCATAGATGTTAAACAGAGTCCTTGGAATTTTTAACGTTCCCGCATGTTGGGGGCAACCACAGCCACCACGATACTCCCACTAGGGGGCCTACCTCTCAGACAGGCCGGCATCAAGACGTCTGGTGCCTACTAGCACCAGAAAAGACGAACTTGACCCGGGGGCTCCTGTCTCCCGTGGTACCAGAGTATAGCTTCCGGTGGAGCTTCGCAACCGTAAAGGTCACTTTCGGATGAGTCCCTTAAAACTCGAGGCCCGACAACCTCAGGTATGTACACCTAGGCCATCTACCGAGGCAGTGGACAATGGTCAAGCGCACATACCAACCTGCCTACTCTCTCCATACACAACAAAAGAGACTACCTAGACCTCTCGCGAACTCAGACCCAGGCACACACTGCCTAAGTCGTTCAACACCCACCACAAGGAGTCACTCTCCAAAAGGAGAGCACGAGTGCATATCACATGCACTCATCCCTGCTGTGCGCCTCCCGAAAACAACAACAAAATGGCCAAAACACTACAACAGGGACACACAGATCTACTATCACTATGCCACTGGTCAGTTCGCGAGTCACTGCAGACGCTATGCCCCCCCTGATCGATGCACCTAATTGGTGCATGATCGAGCTATTCCAGCAAACATACTCAGGCACCCCGCGCCCCACATAATAAGTCTCAGCATGGATTCAGTCCAAATGCCACTGGGTTAAATCCCAGGGCAAGAGGCACCTTCACCATTGATGAGTACTAAATGCAGGGTGAACAACCCGCTGATAGTGAGTGGGTCAGGATGCGACATTTAAGTCACCCTCCCGCCCAAACAGTAACCAGCCAGATGTTCAGGGAGTTGGATCATAGAGATCCAAACCTGGCAGAGAGCTGGTGCCCTGGAAAGAACATAACCCGCAGCTGTCCCTAGACCCACACCAATACTAATCCATCAACCAAGACCCCATGTGAACAAGGAGTCAAGTCCAGCTATGTACCAGTCATATGGGTGAACCCCTGGCAACACAATGATGTCTACAACAAGGACTAACAGAGTGCCATTATTGCCGCCGAGTCCGGAAGACACGGTCAGCAAAGATGGCTAGATTTTCAGCCGTCACCCTCGAAAGAAGGGTCCGGCTGAAAACCCAAGCGTTATCCTCTCGAGCCACACCCACCGCAGAGAGATCCCTGAAGTGAGCATATCGCGGACACTCAACCAGCACATGCCTCCAATCCTCACTCGGAGCTCCACACAGGCACTCCGGAGACTCAGCCAAGGCCCTTTTGTGCAAAAATGCATTCAAGGAACCATGGCCAGTCACCAGAAAGCCTACATAGAGTGAGAGGTCGAGGCACTCCCGCTCACAAGCTGATACAACACAGGGGAGGAACTCATAAGTAGCTCTCCCCTTTTCACTACACTCCCACCTAGACTGCCATCTGGAGAACACACATTCTCTCATTAGAGCTTTGCGTTCCTGAATACCCAAGGAATGGGCATTCAGGCACTCGCTCCAGTCAGACGCAGAAAGCTGCCGTTGCCTCCTGACTTTGTTGGCACAGTTGATTTGAGAACCAGGTATTGACTGTCTCATCTTAACCCATGAGCGGCATCCAATTAAAATTGGAGTTAATAGAAAAGAATGCGCCTAGCGCGGGGATGGAACCCACACGTCCAAGTTAGCAATCAAGCACTTTATCCACTGCGCCATTGCCACCCAAAGTAAATATCATGATAAATTTCTTATTTTATATATGAATATAAGTGATTAATCAGTCACTTATCGATATTTAATTAACTTTATATTATTTGTCAGAAAATAGTGTCTTGTATGTACAGAAAATGATAAACTCACTACCAAAAACAGTACCAAATGGTGTTTTTTTGAGTGGGAAAACCTTATTAGAAATAAAACAACAACAAATGTTGTTAAGATTCAAGAAATTGGGGTACAGATAAGTACTAGCGGTTGAGGTTTTCAACCTGGAAATTATTTTTTCGGAGTAGGTCTTTTGAAAGCTGTCACTTGATTTATGCTCAGTTTGGTTTGCCTTTTTATAATAATTAGACTTACTCCTGAACAACGTTTACATATCGTGCCATTGATTAATAACGTTTTTTTTCCTAAATTCAAGGATGTTGAGGTAGACGACCTTTGGTTCCAACAAGACGGCGCTACATGCCATATAGTACAGCTAACGAAACAATCAATTTATTGAAGGAAACTTTTGCTGAACGCATTATCTCGCGCCGTGGGCATGGCGAGGCCTCCAAGATCGTGGGATTTAACGCCGCTGGATTATTGTGGGGTTCTGTGAAGACGCATGTCTCCACAGATAAGCCCGAGATGATTGACGCCTTGGAAGAGAATATTCGGTGCGTTATTGCTTACATACGGCCCAATTGCTGCAAAAAGTAGTCGAAAATTGGACCTCTCGGAATAGAATTTATTCGATAATGGCAAATCCTTATCTTTATAATAAAGCTAAATTTTTGTCTATACCATTAAACACGTCTAAAAAACACCCTATATTTGAATAGGATTTCGTGTAAGGCGCATTGAAGAGTTCCAATTTGTTCACACTCTTCGCAGTAAATTAACCTGTTTTTTCCAGCAACAACGCCTTAGGCTGACATCGACTTAACATTCCACCACAGAAAATATATAATTATAGTCCAATTGTACAAGCGTCTTGACATATTAAAATGTTTATTTATCATTCGTCAAATGTTTCTTTCAGTAAATTAATTATTTGTGATGCATGTGGCGCCATCTTGCTGAAACCTCATATCTGCAACTGTATTACTTTCCAATTCAAGCAAGTAAAAGTTAGTGATTATGACTCTGTACTGCACACAGTTCACTTTAACGTTCTGACCATAATCATTTTTGAAGTCATATCGATCAATTAATTCAACCGTTGGTGTTTCGACAATGCTTGAGCATTACCATCACTTCAAATACTGGAATTACGCTTATTGGCATAGACATTCAACCCAAAGTGGGCTTCAATTATAAGCAGATTTCGAATTAACCTCAAAGCAACAATGAGAACAGTCACATAAAACAGTACTGCCAATTTAGAATTGTACGCTAAAAAAACTGGAACACCCTACCACACTGATTGTTAAAATTTCTACAAAATTTTTACCCGAAATTGATCAAAAAAATATTATTTTGTATGACAAAATCTCTTTTGAAGGAATTGTGTCAAATTATAAAATACTCTATGCAACAACAAAGTCGGCTATCTTAGTCAGTGGTTGTAATCCGTTATCCATTTTGCGGTTTCAAATGTAAGCGTAAATGTTTTATTATTTATTTATAATAAAATAGAAATATCATGAACAAAATATTTTATATGTGTTTTACATATAAAATATTTTGTTCATGATATTTCTTTTTTATTATAAAGCTTGAACGTTGACATTATGTTTGAAACTCTACATCATTTAAATGACCACGACGCGAATTGTTGCAAGCATCGATTCTTTTCAGGTAATTTTCGACCACTTTTTGGCACATGGACGGTATCTCAGTCATAACTTGGCGACTGTTGGTTTTTAAGGGCCAGGAAATGTCTCTTGCAATAAAGCCATATTCGCTCGAGTTGTGCGGCATGTGGCACAGCCTTGTTGAAACCACATGTTCTCCAAGTCGTATTCTTCAATAGTAGGCAGAAAAAGTCGGTTATCATATGACCATAACGCTCCGAATTGACGGTGACAGTCGTTCCACTGTCGTTTTCGAAGAAGTAAGGTCCAATCACACCTCCGGACCAAAGAGCGTCCCAAGCCATGATTTTTTGTGGATGTAATGGCCTCTCTTCAATTACTTGAGGATTCTCAGACCCAAATATGACAATTTTGTTTATTAACATACGCACCGAGTGAGAAATGTGCTTCGTCACTGAAGAAAATTTTGTTCGAAAAATCGCCGTCCACCGCCTGTTATTCAAGCACCCATTCGACATATCCACGAGTAATTGGTCAGCTGGTTTCAGTTGTTGTGTGAGCTGGACTTTATATGGATGAAGGTGTAGATCCAAATGCAAAATACGCCATAATGTGCCGTATGACAGTCCTAATTCCTGAGAACGACGAGGAATCGACACATTCGGGTCTTCGGCAACACTTTCACGTGGTACGAGCGAAACGATGATGCACAGGCCTTACAATATCTGTAACAAATCCAGTCTCTTCAAATTTCTTCACAATTTTGCCAATTGCTTGCGTAGTTGGACGATTATGTAAACCATAATCCCCTCTTAAAGCACGATGTGTGGCTATAACAGAATCACCATTTTTGTAGTTGGCTTTAACAATTTTTATGCGTTGTGCGATAGTTAAGCGATCCATTTTCGTAAATGTCAGACTTCCAACTGCAAAAAAAATGGTTTAACAACATAGTTTGACAGATGTCGAATTCCAGCCCTATACTTTTGAAACCGTAAAATGGATAACCCTTTACATTGAACGATTTCTTTAAGTTTTCCTCAAAACTATTATCACTGTGAACTCTGTAATTTTCTGATTACTCATAAGTGGAATTAACGGGTAATAATTATATGTAAGAATTCCAATTTCTAATACTTTTTATTTAAAATAGCTTTTGTATTAATAAACGAATAACAGCAGGGAGTTAGCATTTTTTAATCATCTGTAAATTGTCAAATCTTATGTAAACATTTAATTAGGAGTATACAACTCAACCTCTATAGAAATTCAGCAAGTTACTTCTTCACACACACACACGCATTATTTTGTTAAAAATCGTTTTCAAAACAAATGAACAATTCAAATGTCCCACCAGCAATTTCCTTTTCGTAAGACATCAGCAACGCCCTACGACCTATCTGCGGTTTAAATACAAAAATTTGACTATGGGTACCCTTTTCCAAAGTCCTTCAGATTCTATCAAAATGTCATTTTGGCAGATTTGGTGGTAAGTGTTACTTAGTATACCTCTTTTATTTTTATTTTAGAACTTGTAAAAAATAAAAAAAAAAAATGAAAGAAAATTGCTTTGGTATTTTCGACTGAAAGACTTCTTCCAGAGGATTGGTATAGGTACTCGTATTTTGTTTTGTTCATTCTTTTGGTGAATAAAGTTCTAGCCGACCAGGCCGTGATTCAATTCTTTGTAGAAGCCTTTAAGTGAACATCTTCATTATGAAACGAATAGCCATCTTGACATGCCGATGGCTATGGCGTATAGCAGTACAACTATTTATGTACATAGAAACAAAGTGATTTTCCCACATGATGTAGGCTTCGCATGGTGTGAAGTGCGTGGAGGAAAAAGGAGGACAAATATTTATTTCGATTTTACTTCCGAAAAAGTTGTGTTAGTAATAGGGTTTGGAGGGGTGATGGCATGTGGCGTTTATCACTTCACTAGAAGCTGAAAAAAAATTCACAACAAAAAAGCAGCCTTACAGTGTTGGGCGTATTAATTGCGGTCAATCTTTTTTGAAGATACAAATCAGTGACATATTTTATTTTTAGGGGTGGGCAGGGTTGATGGGGCTTTTCTGGTCCTGATTTTTGGTATCTGTGTTATGTTTAGTTGTTGTTAAAAAAAAATGAAATACACCACCCAGCGATGGAATTTGATTTTCGAACAGAGAGACAAAAACTTTTTCTGCTGTCAGACATTAATTTTCATGAACATTTCGTGGGATGAGTATACAGACTCAATTTAATAAAAAAAGCGATTGTAGATGTTATAATGCTTGAATTCGATTGGTTTGAAAAAGCCAGACGGGATTTGTATCATGTTTATAATTTTTTTTTTAAATTGTATTACGAATTGGATTAAATTTACAAACTTTAAATGTATGTGCGTTTACTTCAGATTGACTTTTTTATGTTAGAAGAGGTTTTAAAGAGTTTAGAATTTCAAGTTCTGGTGATGTTGATATATGTTATTTTACGAACCAAGAACCTAGAGAGCATGTTAGGTTCATCTTTCATCGAATGTGGCATCGCCTGAGTCATGTCACCCCACTTCTGAGTCATTAAACCACTTAATCTCGCATGATCCCATGAAGCTAGAATTACATTGTAAATATTCAGCATAATTAGTCCAATATTCTTAACTGTGTTGTTTGGCAACTCATTTGGGAACCGCAAAACTTGTGATAGAGTTAGACGGTTTGGTCAATATGTATTCTTATTCTTTCTTTTACCCATTGAAAGGTAGATTAAGTATTAACTTATTTACAGTTTTCAGAGAGATTTAAGTTTTTTGAACTTATTTTAATTTGTTTATATAACAGAATTATACAACTAGAATTTCCTCGGCTTGGAAAATGTATGTCCGAAACAATAAATGCTCAGAAAAATTCTTCAGAGCATCATTAACTTTCTATATGTTCGAATAAGAAAACATTTCCAGAGAATTTTTTAATTGAGCTAACCCCCATTTTATTATTAATTATTGAAAAAAAAACTAAAATGCGGGAATTTTCAATTTTAACTCGAATTTCCTTCTACATAAATTGTGTAATTTCTACTGAAAAATAAGTTACCATATCAGTCATGTGATCCCTGATAACGGAACTCAGCTACAACCGCTGTTAAATTTTATTGACCGTTAATTATTCTACATTTAAGATGGCCCTTATCAAATTTGCCACTCTAATGAGTTTTATCCCTTAAAGTCTGTTTGGTAGAAATGCTTTTCGGCGAAGGGCTGTTTTTTGTGATTGTTTTTTTTTTTAAATTCGCTACTATTTTCTTAATTGATTGTTGTTATCGTTTTGAATATAGGATATGCTATATTTAATGTTTTGATTTGAAATATATTCCATATTTATGTAGATTTTAATATTTAACTAATACACTGCTAGTGGTGATGGTTTTCGTTAAGACCTTTATAGTCTGGAAGATACAGTTGAATTTAGTTTACTGATTTTTTAAAGTATTTATTTCCTGAGTATTTAAAAATAAGGTGAGAATTATTATTTGGTAACTCATGAAAGTTTAAATAAATTATTTTCGATTGAAATCAAAATAAATAATCTGAGAAAGTCTGCTCCTGAATTGTTTTGTATGTACACTATTATTTTCTTTATTCCATATCCTTCCATTTTAGCTGCTTGCAAGGGAATTCTCCGCCATTGTTCCTTAGAAAATGACAGTCTTCAGGACATCATTTTGTCCTTAAATGTATTTTTTAATAAGGCGTTTCTAACAGGGATGATAGAAGGTATGTGCATGTAGAGCTTCTAGTATGAGGATGCCATGCATGTGACTTTCCATCGTTTTCAAAACGGAGACTGCTGGCTAAGAATCTATTAATATTTTTCAATAAGATTTTCCAAGGCTACAGATTTAGGATTTTGGAAATATGTATATTTTCTGCTTTTAAAATAGAATCGGAAGGCGGTAAGTTCTCATTATATTCCTAATGTGGCATGGTTTTTAAACCTTGGAATCCTTGATGTTTTCTTGGGTTTTCTTGTTGATTCAAGTTTTCAAGATTTTCTACTGTGAAGTTAGTCGAAAGAGCTTGTCATATGTAAAATGGCAGTCAGAGTGAACTCGCATCTTACACCCAAGTAACGCTGGAAAGTGCCGTTTTGCCGTTTTGATACCCACCTCGTACGCTGAATAGAGAAAAACATTTATAATATTTTGACATGATATGGAAAGAGATTAAATTTTTACTTTTGTGTCGGACAATTCTTTTAGATCGGGAAAGAAGACCCTTCCAAAAGATTGCATTCTTAGCTTGGCCAAAGTGGGGCAATTACAAAGGAATTGAAGCACAGTTTGCTTCTCTAACTGGCAGATGCATCAGAAGGTGTTATGAAAAATGCCCATTTTCGCTGATTGGATACCCAAGGGCCAGTGCCCAGTGCAAGTAGCGACTATCCTATACTCTGTCCCAGAAAAATAGGCTATACACGACTTATGGGAAAGCTTTTTCAAAATCAGTAGCGTGTTATATTTTGGCACCATACTAAATTGAAAGAACTTCTCCATGAAAAGTGTTTGCCCACCCCTAATCTATCATCCTACTCAGCACACATCTGAATATGGAGTGGACTGAATTGCTTTTGCTGTTGGCTGTGGCTGCTGCTGCTATTAAGCCCCATTAAATATTGATGTGCTTTCAGAGTTACCCGCGTCCATTTCTTAACTTGTTCGGTTTTGTTTCCTTGAGTTTCTGTTGATGTGCTTTTAATTTTTGGGTCCATTTAAAATACAAACTACGAAAACCCTGTGAGATCTTTATTGAGAAACAGATTTATGCAATCCACTGTAGCGGAAATGAGAGGCAAACGTCCTTTCTTGCCTACACTGCCTATTTTTCTAGGACGGAGTATAGCTATGTCCCACCCTGGTCGCTTGTGCCAGATTTATTGTAGAGCTTGATAAAATAAAATCTATATTGAAAAGTTCATTTCAATCAAATCCATCGAAGTTTGCCGCCGTAATTAGGCTTTCCCATACCTGCTATTTCCAGTGAATAAGTCACTATACTTTTAAAAATCTTAACGTAATTTTTCAATAAGATTCATGATTTATTTCAAGACAAGGACTGGATCCGCTTAGTTTTTTTTCGCAGTAGAGAGATGAATTATGCTTTGTATTCTTTCAAGATTCTGAGGCCTCACAGTAGTCTTATAAGAATCTCAGAAATCTAAAGGATCTCAGCTTTCAGAGGTCACATAAATATAACGCAATTCTGGGTCTTGATATTTTTGGACTAGCTTTCCCAATTATTGGCCTGTTCAGAAAACTGAGTTTCAAAAACTTCCTTAGAATTTCATAACAAAGCTGAAAAATCTTGTTGAGTAAGACTATTAATATGAAAGAGATTTCTGAAATCTCTTAGATTTTATTTCTCTGAACTGTCCTATTTTTGTCAAAATTTTCCAATTTTCTTCAAACTGTTCCAATGGAGGTCCAATCTTTGAGATATCTGGTTTTTTTTTTTTTTTTTTGTGTTTTTAACATTTCTCATCGTGATTCATAATGAATTCAAATGTGACATATCCAATGGGTCTTCTACAAACCCAGGAACTGAATACACATTTTACGGGGAACTTGTAAGATTTTTTTTCCAAAACCATATGGATATCAATTAGGTTCACAATTACGGCAACAGCACTTCTCAAACTATAAAATAAATTTTAAAGAAAAACACAAAATATAAGCATATACGTTCATATGTTGATATAATAAAAATACAATAATTATAAGGATGTGTCGTGTGTATAGGGCGAAGAGCCGAGAGCGCAGCATCATAATTCCAAGTGTATTACGAAAGGAATCAGTTTTCGGAGCACAGCGATTGAAGATACGACACGTCTGCCACACTAAAAGTTCATGACACAATTACCGTCGGATCACTTGTACCAGTTCCAAGTTGCGAATCTCAATATTTCACCCATCTCTTTGGTTAAATTCTCAAGATACAAATAGGTAGATACTTTTTTTTTTGTTTTCGCTCTCTGTTGTTGTTGTTGCGGGTTGCCCCTTTTCTCTTGGTGCTTCATTGACATCGGAAAATAATTTTTCTTTAATGAAGGCAGAGAGGCGTCAGCGAACCCAATTTTCCAGATTCTCCAAACAAAAGTCTATGAAAGTCTATACCAATCTATCCATATCTATCTTACTATAGAAACTATACGCCATCGACATCATAGGGCTTATATTTAGTATATAGTTTGTGCGGTTAGGGTTTTTGGTTTTGAACATAAAGTTGGGTCTTCGGTTCTATTTGAGAAGTTTAGAAAGAGCCATCGTGATGCTTCATTTATTTTTTCCTTAATTAGAAAGACACACTAAATATACTTAATTATTTTTCTTTATAATTTTAATTGTTACAAGTTAAACATTGTTTTAGAAGAGCCGCATTGTGTATATTATGCTAACCGTATATACTTTAGGGCATATAGCCTAAGGAAAGTCCATAGTGTAAATTATGCAAACTCAATTGAATGGAAAATTAATTAGTGCGAACAATAAAATGTGTTCTATTTGAAAAGCACTCACGCAATACAATAGATTTGAAGAATAGGTATGAAGGTATGTATAGAGCGGCTTGTCATTGCACAAGGAACACTCACCCTTTTTGAAACAATAAAATTCTATTAGGGTTGAACGTGCGAATAAATAGAATGAGCCTTACTCATTTAGCTAAAGTGTGTAGGCAGAGTCCTGCAGCCAGGATGTATTTTATAAATAAAACATTCCGCATTCTTTTAGTATTTTCTAATAAAGAAAACATTTCTCAGGTTTTTGAATTAATCTTTAAATTGTAGGTGAAGTAAAATAAGTGTGTCTTTTTATTAATAAAACTGCATACGAACTTCTTTCATATTTAAAAAAAAAAACAATAAAATAGTTTAAGACGTGTTAATAGGATAATGGAAATTAAAAAGGGTCATCATGGCGGAACCACACCTTGTAAACTGGGTTTTGTAAAGTTGTTCTCTGCCTGGACATCTGGAAAATTCTAAAAAATCTGACTTGTAAATCATGTATATCAAAAATATATAATTTGTGTAGCACCAACAGTCAAACCCACATAGACAATACAACATATTTATTATAATTTCAATTATACGGTTTTTCATGTAAACTAACGGGTTATCCATTTTGCGGTTTCTAAAGTAAACGTAAATAAAACACATACAAGATATTTTTTTTCATGATATTTCTTTTTTATTATAAAGTTTGAACGTTGACATTATGTGTGAAACACTATACATAATTTAAATGAATACCACGCGAATTGTTGCAAGCATTGATTCTTGTGAGGTAATTTTCGACCACTTTTTGACACATATTGAGCGGTATCTCAGCCATAACTTGACGAATGTTGGTTTTCAAGTGCTCAAGAGTTAAAGGTTTATCTGCATAAGCACGATCTTTCGCGTAGCCCCACAAAAAAAGGTCCAGGGGTATCAAATCGCATGATCTTGGTGGCCGGTTGATATTGCCACGACGAGAAATTACGCGGCCAGGAAATGTCTCCTGCAATAAAGCCCTATTCGCTCGAGTTGTGTGGCACATATTCTCCAAGTCGTATTCTTCAATAGCAGGCAAACAAATTCGGTTATCGTATGACCATAACGCTCCGAATTGACGGTGACAGTCGTTCCATCGTCGTTTTCGAAGAAGTAAGGTCCAATCACACCTCCGGACCAAAGAGCGCCCCAAACAGTGACTTTTTGTGGATGTAATGGCCTCTCTTCAATTACTTAAGGATTCTCAGAACCCCAAATACGACAATTTTGTTTATTAACAAACCCACCGAGTGAGAAATGTGCTTCGTCGCTGAAGAAAATTTTGTTCGAAAAATCGGCGTCCACCGCCTGTTGTTCCAGCATCCATTCGACGTATCTACGACGTTGTGAATGGCCAGCTGGCTTCAGTTGTTGTATGAGCTGGACTTTATATAGATGTAGGTGTAGATCCAAATGCAAATTACGCCATAATGTGCCATAAGACAGTCCTAATTCCTGAGAACGACGCGGAATCGATACAATCGGGTCTTCGGCAACACTTTCACTTACAGCAGCGATATGTTCAGTGATACGAACGAAACGATGATTCACAGGCCTTACAATATCTACAGCCAATGCAGTCTCCTCAAATTTCTTAACAATTTTGCCAACTGCTTGCGTAGTTGGACGATTATGTAAACCATAATCTCCTCTTAAAGCACGATATGTGGCTGTGGCAGAATCACCATTTTTTTAGTAGGTTTTAACAATTTTTATGCGTGGTGCGATAGTTAAGCGATCGACTTTCGTAAATTTCAGACTTTCAACTGAAAAAAAAAATTGGTTTAACAACTTCGTTTGACAGATGTCGAATTCCAGCCCTATACTTTTGAAACCGCAAAATGGATGACCCTATATTTTTGTATTAAAAATGTTTCATTGAAAGATATACTTTGAAGATACTTGAAAAATATATTTTAGGTGTCTCCTCGTTCACCTTACAGAACATACAGAAGGCATTACTCACCATCCTGGGGAGTTGATTCCAAATGTTGGATATTTTGGCCTCCTCTTCGGACCTGAACTTGTTTTTGATCACGTTTTCTCTCCTTCCGTAATAAGGCTATATTCCTATTAAAGCTGCCGTTGCACCTATTTTTGCTGGGAAATCTCTTACTCCTTTGGCCTAGATTCGTTTGTGCCCAGGTACCCAGTGAAGTGAGACTTGAGACTTTATTACAGGTAAGTGCCCAGCTCATTCTAACCTGCTCACATATTACCAATTATACCAGTTTTGAGATGATGAAATAAGACTTTAGTGCTTTTAATGCAGCTTGATTTTCTGACATAATCAATGGCAATGTCCCAATGGATGGGACCAGAAATTTACCAAGCCTTTTAAGGACGTTTGACTTAATAAAAACATATTTCTCCACTTTTCATTAAAATAATTGAGCTAATAAATTACATCAACTCAAATCAAATGAAATCTACACCACATCACCTCTATGCAAAATAATTTATTCCATTAAATTACAGCCTCATTTTCAACTTGTATATCGGTTCGCTGCGGATTTATTATGCATGTGCCAATAGTTAGATATGCATATTCTCTCCTTTATGGAATTATAGCCGACTTCTATGATTCTAATAGCCTCAATATTCTAAAGTGCCCCTGGCATTGATAGGCACTTTGATTGCACTAACGAACAACTTAATTTCAACTCTATCATCCTATTTTCTAAAATTTATTATTGCGTGAAAGCTGAAGGTCTTTTGGATAAAATACCTGCGTAGTCATGCAGAAGCTTTCAAATGCTTCAGCGTGCTATTGTGATTGTAAACTATTAATAAATCATTGAAATATTTCAAAATCGATTAGCTAAAAGCATTTTTCTGAATGCATTTTTGGTTGAGATGGTTTAATTGAAAACGCTGCATTTGTTTAAGATTAATTTTTAAAAACAATATCTGTTTAATTTGAAATTGGGATACGTTTGAGTAGACTAAAGTTGCATTTGAATGGAACATTATTTATTTGTACTGTAGTCTTATTAATATTATTATCTGCTTCTATTGACTGATGGTATCTAAATATTAATCAGGTTACATGCTCAAATTTACTCAGGAACACATCCTGATATTTTTTGTACCTCTGTTATGCTGTGTTTTCCTAAATCCAAAATGTGGCAGCTTAAGAAATTAAGATAATGATCAAATCGTCAATAATTAAGACGTTGACTGGTTGACGTCAAATACGTTGACGTTCGATCTGTGTCAATCTATGAGTGCCTGTGAACACTTCTATTTTCGACTTTGAAATCAAAGCGAGATGCATTTTTTTCTTATTTTCGAAACGCGTATACAATAACAAAAATAGCAAATCCTTAAACAGTCGAATTCCATCGAATGACAGTTAAGGACATCTTTTTCTGTTAACTTTCAAAATTAGAAAGAGAAAATATAGAGACTCTTTCACACAGAAAGTTGGAAGTTCATGACGGCCATACATAAGATAAATCACCATGGAAAGTGATAGTGAAAACTGACAAAATTCTTTAATGTCGGTGACTGGGTTCCTAAAAAGTTGAACCTCCGAGATGTTGAATTAATAAGTATTTAGAAAAATTGCAGTCTATACGCCAGATACCATGTTGTGGATTGGGGGCGGAAGTGAGGCGACATCAGCGGTCTAGAATTCTTAGAAGTCGAAAATGACATTATCATTACTATAATATTTTAGATGGCTGCCTCTAAATGATAACCAATTTATTTTTACCAGGTGGCGGTAGGTCAATGTGAAGTGGATAGCGAGATAGTAGATTTGGACCACCTAAGACTTTTTCTTTTGAAGTTGACTTAATTCGAAGGATTGTATTTATTTAGCGATGTCCTCAAAGCCAATTATATGATTTGTACCATTACTCGGATTCATGAGCCAGGATCATCAAAAGTTGGACAAAATTAAACAATAGCCTAATTTTATTAAATTAATTAAACCTTCATTAATTCACTGAACATGATATTTCAAAAACTACGTATTGATACATCATCTGCATTGCTCACATACAATGTATTATGAATGAAAGAGGTAAAACTACATATGATCGGTCATTATACTCTGTCCAATAAAAATAGTCAGTACAGGCCTTATGGACAAGCTTTTTTCAAACCAATGGTGCCTGTGTATACTGTCACCACACTAAATTGAATAAAACAACCACTGAAAAAGATTCTACCCACTGATCAGCTTACACAATTTATTGTGGTAATTTTCTGCAAAATATCGTACACCCCACCATAACCATTCTCAATGCATGTCCAAAGCATATAGCATCATTGACATACTATACATGGACTGCTAGTCGATTGTCAATGGGAAGAACGATCTTTACGCCGATCGGAGCAAAGTATCAAACAAAAATAATACCTTTAAGAACTCTTGACATGCGCATCATATTTAGTCAACATGCAAAGAAACTAGGGCCATCTATTGTTATTTTGTATAAGTGCTCACATCTATTGTTTATAGAAAGTAAACAATGCTGTAGTGCTGGGGACTATAAGAAAAATTCTTTTTTTTTTAATTTTAGGAAAGAGATTGCTTTTAGATTTGAATTCGAAATAAAACAAATAAAAATCTAATTTTAATTTTCCAATTAAATTAATTCTTTAGAAAATTGTTTCTCTTTTATTAGTTTTCTGTTTCAGTAGTTATTTTAAGGCAATTGGAAAAGTTTACCACACAAGTTTCATGAACGCACCTAAATATCAACTTGTAAACGTGCTTAATGATTTTTTTCTTCCTATATTTTAACAGAAATAATACGACACATAAAACGTCAAAATTAAATTTCAAAAGCTTTCCACATTTAACAAATTCAGATGGTAAGCTTTCCCATACAAAATTGCAGAAAAGTTCACCGTTTTTTGGTAAACTTTTTAATTTTGACAGTTCTTTTACCATTTTCCCACTTTAACTTATATCTCACAATTGTGTTAAATCTTATAGATTTTATTCATTGCTTCGAAAAGTTAAAAAAAAAACTTCAATATTGTATAAACTTAAAAGCGTTTGCTTAATTTTATTAGTCGCGTCGAAAAGTACATACAAAATAAATTGATATTTGATCTAGCATTAATTGTATTCTGCTCATCCGCAAAGAACTATAATAAAGCTGCCCATTTCTTTCTGTAGAAAATAGAGAAAAGGAAATTTTAGATTTTGTGTATGGATTTCTTTTAAAAAAAAAAACCCTTAAGCACTGGTACTTGATAATGTTGTTCGTGATTTCCGCTGGGAGCTGGTTGGCGCTCGTGTGCTCCTAGCTGAGGAGAGATCCAACGCGCAGGGCTCCTAGCAGTCCATAACTAGTATGCCTATGTATAGCATAATGTACTAATTACTGATCATCCACTCGTTTCTACTTTAGCTGTATAAGTTGCACAAAATATACAATCCAAAAGAGTTTCCAATTCCAATACCCATACAATTCCCAATACAAAAAGGCCTTTTCAGTGGGTTTTTACCAAAGAGCTTTCTGTTTTAAGCTTTTGAGAACAAAATTTAGTGAGAACAAAATTTAGTAAGAACAAAATTTAGTAATTTTAATATAACCCATTAAACTGTAGTTAAATTTTTTCGCTTTGTATGTGCATAGTATCGAAACGGTCAAAGCAAATTACTTGCATTAGAAAAGGTTTTATAAAATGAAATTTTGATGAAAATTGAAGTGAAATTGAGTTAAATAAATAGTAAAGTTATACTATATAACTTTTAAGGTTTTCGCAGATACCCTGAGAAAACCCGCCTTTTAAATTACTGATACTCGTTTAGTGGTGTGGAAAAAGATAAATATTTGTTTTTTAATTTAATTAAAATGTTCACTGTTTTAAATTAACAGATGGTGACCCATGCACAAATTTCTCACATATGTGCGGCCATTTATAATGATAAGAACGGAAACTCTATTAGAGCTTTAAATTGCGATAGGCTTATGTAATCCAATACAGCCAGAGTGAGAGGCAAATTAACTATTCGCCCTGTACTGACTATTTTTGTTGGACAGAGTATAACAAAAATAACGAGAGTAGTAAGGGCGCGGGTAAATAATGCGATCTGCTTTTTTTCTTTCCAGCTGAGGTTCTACTCGCCCACCGCCGAGCGCCGCCGGCGGTTGATTAGCCAGGGTAGTATTGACGAACAAACAAAACTCCAAATAAAAGTTCTTTAGAATCTTATTAAAAAATTTAAATTAAAAAAACTCTTTAATTCACAACAAACGACGACATTTCACATTTACGGTAGGTCTTCAGTCTGATACATTGACATTCTGCTTGCAAAATGACATTTCCGGTATTTCCCTTTCAGTAGTATATTAAGTCCTGTGCTTTCTTGTTAGGTATCGGGAAACTAGTCCTGTGGCACTAACGTTTAGGCTACAACGGATTGACAGGTACAACACCCCTGGTGGTACTCAACACGGTAGGCCGTAGCTCTGGTAGATGAGCAGGTGTGGTCGAAGTGACCGTGATTTTCGTTCATAATTTTTGGTCCTCATTTTAATTATGTGGGTTTAAATCAAGTGTGAATTCTAAGGTGATGAACGAAAATCGTAACCTCAGTTGGTTTTTCGGTGACGTTATACGATATTTTGACTGTCAATTGTATCTACCTGGAAATAATACTTATAAATATTAAACTAATTATACTTTTTAATATAACTCAACTTTCTGTAATTACAGCTGGGTATTGAAATTTAGTATTGAAAATAGGTAACATATAACGCTTCGTTCTAAAATAAGCTTGGGTTGTAAAAGACGGCAATTTTTTGTGAATGCAATCTTTAAAAATGATTCAATAAATAAAATATTACATTCAATCATTTCACTTTTAGAGAATTTCACTAATTATTTGATTGTAAACTTTGGAGAATTATTTAATTATTTTTTTTGACATTCTATTGCATTCTTTCGCATGTTGAAATGTTGGTATTTAACTAGGAAAATAGGTTAATGGGTCCAAAGTACGATGGTGAACCAATGTGAAAAAAATAATGAAGGTTAAATAATAGAAGAGAACGGCAGGAATGTAAATAAATGTCAACGAATCCAAGTAAAACATAAATTCTCAAAAGATTGCAATCAATTGATTCTTTAAAATTAATGGGGTAAAAATGATTGTAATCTTTAAATTGTAAATGAATGATGAGAAGTTATAGTCTAAAAATGTATTGAATGATATTTTAATTGATATTAATAAAAATTGCGTTAAAAAAAATTACATTCTTTTACGAATGCTAAGACTTAGTACCTTTAAAATTTTTTCTGCCGAAACTTGAAACTATTACTCAAAATGTTATTTATTTTGGAATTAAATTCATTCAACATACCAGCATAAGATATAAGTTGTGTTTAAGTTTTATTTAAACAAAAACATACCCATCACTCTAATTAATGAAAATCCTGGATTTAATATTTAAGGATTTTCATTGGAAAATAAAAACTACTGTTGAATATATTAATTGTTATTTTTCCAAATGCCAACATTACATTATTTTTTTTTGTATCGACAATTTATGAAAAAGAAAAAAAAAGAACAACAGACTTACATCATAATCACCTTTATAAAAAAAATAAATAATATTACAACATTTCAGCATCATTATTGACAACAGGATATAAAATGTTAAAATATTCATATATTCAGTAGCCCATGCACATCTCACAATCTATTTCGATTTAAATTCAATGTAATTAATAAACGATCTAAGCCCTTATAGGTTTACAAATCGACATTTGTACATTATTATTCATAGTTCACTTAATTTATTGTGTTTGTGTTTTTTTTGCAGAATTATAAAAAAAAATCGGACCTGAGCTGCTGCAACGCCCATAGCCATGGATTGGACTCGGTGGCAGTTCACATTCGTTTGGAGCACATTTACAACAGGGAGTTTAATGTGGCTGCCAATTTGAGAAGCAGGACCGCCTGATTTAACACACATTCAAACATCAATAAATATCGTAAATATAAATTTAATTTAATTTATTTCAATTTTAATAATAATCCTATGAACATATGCGTATTTCAGTCAAACTAAAAAAAAATGAAGACAAATGAACCGACAAAAAATGAACACGTGAAAATGGATTAAAATTAGCAAGTGAAATTGCGCGAATTGTGGAATTAAAATTAAAAAAAAAAAAATATTCAAAAGTAATATAAAATATCTAACATTTGTATTGGTCAATCATATCAGTTATATATTTGTCCACACGCATATGTCTTCATATCCATTTGTTCTTGTATAAAATTCTATATACAAAGTATTTCTATAAATGTTTTCGTGTAAACGTAGGTTTACTCCATAATGTAGATCGCATTTATAAATTGTCGACTTAACTTTCTACTCCTAGACATTTATCTTCATCACTTTCAATCAATTTCACTACAAATTCAATAGATAAAATTGTATATGTACTTTAGGGTTTCAAGTTTGAACGTACAGGGTGTTTTGCAAAAAAAAGTGTCAAAATGTTAGGGGGTGTACTAAAGATTCTACTGAAACAGTCTGAATTCCCAAATGATGTATGGAGCTGGCCCCGCCATTTTTGACTTTATAAAAAAAAAGTTTAACTTCTGCTGTTTTGCACCCCAGTGTGTGTCATTAAAAAATGTCAATTTTTGGTTGCGCCCACCCTTACTGATTTTAAGAACATGCATATTTGTAACAACATGATACGAAAGCTTAAACTGTACTTCACTTCAATCGAATTGAAATGGGATTGAATTGATTGCACTGTGTTAGAGTTATAAATATTTTTGTACATAAATTAAGTCGAGCACATATGGTTTCGGATTTTTGCGCCCAAATATACGCCAGCTAAAGTTTTTTTTTTTTAAATAAAATATCATTTTTTTTTAAAACATCATCTTATCCCAATACCATTTTAACTCAACTCCGAATCGATTGTTCAATTTATTAAGTCGAAGAATCTGGTAAGCACTGTGTTGTCTTAACTGAATATCGTAATGGGAAAGATGGACTATAACTTAGCGATTTACTTGCACTGGCTTAATCTGTTGCATGCATAATGCTGTCTGAAATTTCATCCGTATAATTTTTGAATAGGTATAATTTTTTAAAAAACAATATTGAGCTTAAAGCAGCACCGCTTAACATTTTTTTTTAGAAAATTTTGCGCTTTTTTGGAAAGAGATACTAAAGAGATACTTTTTTCTTAAAAATATAAAACAACTATGGCAACACTTATAAAGCTATATGCTAGTTTTATGTATTTTTATTTATTTTTCAAGGTCTTGTGAATAATAATTTATTTGAAAAATTAATTTTTAACGAAAAAAATTCAATTTTCAAACTGATTTTATAAAAGTTCTTGTAATTAAGTACTAAATATTTTTTTTAAATCCAGTTGGTTTCTGTACAGCACAAAATAATAGAAAAAATTAGAATAATTGTATAATTATGTCCTTTTCACTTTTGAGAATAATAACAATTCATAGTAGAAAATTAAAAATATAAAAAAGTAGATTTCATAATTAAACATTTTATAAAAAAAATTAAAATTGACCTTCTTTTAGAATTCTAAATTGACCAGACAATTTATAATCAAGACTAACGAAGTATTTAATTATATAAAATTTTAAGAAACAAATCGTCAGTTCAAAAACAATGTTTTTTTTAGTTCAAAAACATTTTTTTATAAAAGCTACTTAATTTAAAAAGTAAAATTAAATAGAGTATTGCTATTAGTTTTTTTTTTCAAATGTTCAGTTTATTATGGAGCGGATATTTTTATTTTGGTTATTCCAGCCCAATGTATACCCTCTATCGCTTTGATGCATCATTAGGTGTCTCCACACCAAGGAAACATTTTTGAAATATTTTGGAAGCATTTCAGAGACAAATAAGCATTTCTGAAATGCTTAGGAAATATTTCTGATATGTTTTTTTTTTAACATTTCAAACCATTTTGAAACATACAAAAAACAATTTTTAAACAATGTTTTCACAAAACATTTCTTTTGTGTGGACACTCCTTTTTGCAAAACACCCTATATCATGTTCCGGAAAATTTGTACATAATATAAAATAGATAATGTTTTATTCTCTGGGGTCCCAATAAGTCTCTCTCCATTAAATTTTAATGTCGCTATTAAAAAAGAAATTCGTAGAATTTCATTGAAACATCTTGAATTTTCTATTTTCCAAATTAATATAATAAATTAAAAAAATATACGTGCTTTAAATAAATATGCAAATTTCCCTAAATTTTTTTTTTATTTCTAATTTTATTTAATTGTCAAAATGAATGCACGAAATAATTATGTAATGTTGAACATATTACAATCATGATCTCGAGCTAAAATTTTGACAGAGTTTGTTGCTCTTCAACATTGTGGTATTTTTACTTTGAGAAAACAAAAAAAATTATGAAATCGATGGATATTTTGAGACATGTAATTTTTTCAAAACGTAGGAAAGGCTTTGTTTAATTCTATTTTATTTCTTTTAATTAAGTAATGAAGTAAAATAGCAAATATATTTATATTTAAAGTTATGGATTTTTAGAGTACCTATGTTATTTTCGCGAATATAATATCTTCTGATGAACAGAATATAAAAGTAGAAAAATTCCAATAAGCAGTTATATCAGATTTTCACTAGCACAAAGCATTTTTGTTTGAAAAAAAAATGGGAGAATATTTTAATACAAACATGATTTCAATTTTGTTTGCCCAGAACTATTTCCAATTTTTCTTGTTTTTTCTAAAAATATACAGAAAAGATATCTAGCGAATTTTCTAGCAGCATTTTTTATGTTTGTTGGACATTAGCTTGTATTAATGTACTTCTTAATGTATGGAAGTTCCGTGCACTATTAAAATTATTTAGATGAAAAAAAATGCTTGCTTAAAAAAAAAAAAACCAAGTTAAAACGCGAATTTTATAAAACTCAATTTTGAATATTAAATAAAAAATTAAAAATTTTTAAAACAAAGGTACAATTTCGACCTAAGTTAGGTACTAGTTTGTTTAATATGCTTAATATGCAAAGATTAAAAAAACGATTATTGAAAAAATGCCAAGCGAAAAAATGCTGAATGTTGAAAATACAGTAGAACCTCAGAAAGATGAACAGATATAAAACAGGCCCCGTTCATGTTTTCGAACTGTACACCTTTGTAAGTATTAACTTTTAATTAGAGAAGAAGGACAGAGTCCACACATTGAGGCAATGCAATAGGAAAAATAAAATACGAAATCGAGTGTTCATCTTTTCGAGTACATAAATTTCAAACCATTCATCTTTGGTGGAAGAAAACATTCATCTTTCCGAACTGTTCATCTTATAGAACCGTTCACGTTTCTGAGATTCTACTGTATTATTATTACTACTATTTGACTGGAGAAAACCAACTTTGGAAAGTATGACTCAAGAACTTAGACGTATGAAATAAGTACATTAATGTGGAGAAACGGTTTTGCGTTATTATTTTTGAAAAATATCATAAATCAATAGCTCATCGCAGTTTCGTCTTTTCTATTATGATTTTCTATTGTGATTTTTTAAGAGCTTGGTTTTTGAAAATTCAAAAAAACAAAAAAGTGAATGAAATTTTTATTTGGATCAATAAATCAATTTCTGCCATTTACTTTTTAAAAATAATTTCACTTAAATGTTGCCCGCGGCTACGCTTCAGATGGTCCATTCTGAAGGTCCAATTTTGGCAAACTTTTTCACACATTTCGGCCGGAATCTCACCAATGACGCGTTCAATGTTGGCTTCCAAGGCAGCAATCGTGTTTGGCTTGTCCCCATAGACAATAGACTTAACATAGCCCCACAAAAAATAGTCTAACGGGGTCAAATCACATGATCTTGGTGGCCAATTGACTGCGCCAAAACGTGAGATCAACTGCTCACCAAATTCGCCTCTCAATTGATGCATGGTTTCGCGTGCAGTGTGGCATGTGGCACCGTCCTGTTGGAACCACATGTCGACCGAGTTCAATTCTTGCATTTTCGCCAAAAAAAAATCTGTTATCATCGAACGGTACCTTTCTCCGTTGAGCGTAACCCTGCGGCCTTCATCGTCCTTGAAGAAGTACGGCCCAATGATGCCGCCTGCCCATAAACCGCACCAAACAGTGCATTTTTCGGGATGCATTGGTAGCTGCTGAATTGCCTCTGGCTGCTCTTCACTCCAAATACGGCAGTTCTGCTTATTCACGTATCCATTTAGCCAAAAAGGAGCCTCGTCACTGAAGACAATTTTGCGATAATTTCATAATTTCGACATTTTTCACAGAGCACGAATTTTGATAATAAATTTCAATAATTTGCAAACGTTATTCAGGCGTAAGTCTATTCATAATGAAATGGCAAGCAATACTGAATCGAAATGTCAAATGTTCGTGGAATTTGTCATGTGTGATCTGTCAAAAATATAAACGTCAAAAACCAAGTAGCAAAAAAATCACCCTAGACATTTTTAATCACAGTTATCTTGAAAGGTAAGATATTGAGTATTGACGTTCTGGTAACAAATTGTCAAATCATTTAGAGGAGTTACTCAATCCTCTAACTTGCCATAATGATTTGGTATAATTGTTGAATAATTATTGTGACCGACTGCGCGAAATAAAAACATGGCCGCCACTGACTGCCAACATTAGCGCATCCCTATTGGTAAAACCTGTTTTGCATGAAAAACTATCTTCTTCTAAACATTTTCAAACTTCTTCTTTTAGTGTTCAGATCATTGCACTGTCACAGTCGAAACACGCAACTTCCATACTGCATGGATTGAAAATCATTTTTAATATTGTTTGTTTTACTTAGAGTCATTATTCTATGTATAAATACATACACGTATGCGGATTGTGTATTTATGTAGGGTTAAAATTTCAAATCAAACTCTTTTTAGCTGTAGTAATCTCTTCGCTTTGAAACTCACACTCAACATATACGTCATAAAACTTTTCTTTTTTTCGTTGCCATGGTAATTGTTTCCGTTAGTGTTTGTATGCGTGCGTGAGTAGTTGGTTACTACAAAACAAAATAATCTTTTAGTGCATATTTCATTATGTTTCTTGTTCCTTTTTCAAACATAAATAATTCATAGTGCGTATAAATTCGTTGGGCCGACCGACAAACAAACGAACCATAATATCCTGCCATACTCGTATACATACATACATACCTCCATGAAACATAATGTTGTTTTTACACTTTTTAGTGTCAGCAGAGAACCAAATTATTTATGAACTTTGAACTCAAATGAAAAAAATCGAAACAGAGGTTTCTATGTCGGTATCTTGAAAGGATTTTAAAATTATCTTAACTTGTATCTAAACATTTTGAGCGTATCCACACACACAAAAGGAAACGAATCCAAAAACAAGAAATCAATAATAGAACACCGAAAAGAATATTTTTATAAATGACTTGTCCTTTTGAGCCGGAAATCATAAATCAAAATCAATGTTTAAGGAAACACCAACTGGCCGTGGTAGTTTGAGATCTCTCAGAAGTGCCCCATTGCTTAGCACTGTTATAGAGAGTACCTTATCGTTAACACGCATCCATCCGATAACAGCTTTGGAATTGCCTGGCGTGGAATTCAATGTTGAAACTGGTCCCATCGTCCGAACTCCAACATTGCGAACAATTTCCGGATCCATACAAGGACCGCCGCCGCTCACAGGAGCAGTTGGCCGTTCGTCTCTACGAGTTCGACCCGAATTCAAGCGTAGTTTTCAACAAAAAAGGTATGTATTATGTAGACACAGAAAATATAATTAAAATAAAAACAAATATTTTCATCATGAAAGCTAAATACATTACTATAGCCTAGTCACCGAAATACGCCCCTGTATATATTTGTTTGTATGTGTAAAACACTGTGTTCCAAATTACTATAAATCATGATTACTTTACTCGCAAATTATTTTAAAAGAAACAAAAAAAATCACTTTCGCTATTAATTTAAATTGTGATATTATTATGAAGATACTATTTAGGGGAAGGTTTACATTTGGAAAAAAACTTGAACTCGAGATTTAGATCAAACTTCGCATTACGGTGATAGAGAATACGAAAAAACGGATCTGATTTGCAGCTTAAACTGCAGAACATTGGCACTTAAGCGTTATAGGTGTTTTTTTTAATTACTGTTATTTCCCCAATAAGTAAAGTAATTATCTCAGAAACGACTAACGATTTTGATAAAGAAAAATTCTGTAAGCTATTGTTGGTATAGTCCAAAGAAAAAATAATTACCTAAAATTTTACTATCGTTACCTCTGCCATGGAACAGTTTTCTTTTATTTCTAACGTTTTCATTAACAGCTTAATGGATTTCGATCAAAACTTTTTTAAAAGGGGTCCTTCAAATTCTAAGTAATGATGCAAGCCACAATTTTGGAAGCTAAATTTTTGGATTTTTGAATTTAAACCTTTTTTTTTTTTAAATTTAATACTTCGAAAAGTTTAGCGTTATTTTTTTTTTGAAATTTTGTTTTTAATTTATATTGTTTAATAGCAATGCAATATCAATATAATTTTTTTAATTAAGGTAATTTTGTAAATACAAAATTAAGTAAAAACGACTTAAAAAATATTATTAGCGTTTTCTACTAAGAATCTTCCACTTAGTATGTGTTCGAATATAAGGGCAACTACGTGAGATCCCCATTCGTTCATTTTATGTCTTGGGAAAATATGCAATATTTTCGTTCCTAGAATAAACAGTATTAAGGAGATTTTCTGACTAGTTTTGTCCAATATTCATTTTTGCCGTTGGTTTTTTCATGTTGTCAATACTCATTTCTACTTGCCATATATATATATGTAGGTACTATAATGGCTAGTTATGGATCGAACTCGAAATTTTGATCAAACTTGACATTACTATGATATAGATCACTAGAAAAGTGGGTCTCGCAATTTCATCTGTCTGTCAGTCTGACTGTCTGTCTGTAAAACTATCTATAGCCTACACGGCTGAAGCGATTTAGTCCCAAAAATAACTGAACTTGCCATACATTTTTGTCTACCCTCTTAATTATCTCGAAAACGGCTCTGACGATTTTGATTAATAAGTGCGTGTATCCTTTTAGTAGATTCTACATTCTGGTCAAAAATGTTGTTAACATATTTTGTTATTGACGGTACCTGTCATACAAGCATTTTTTTTCTTTTGGTTTTGACTTTCTCATAAAGGGTTCTATTGATTTCGATCACAATTTTCATGTAGGACCTCTTTCAAATAATGAAGAATACAGCATACCAACATTTTGGAAAAATGTTTTTTTTGGATTTTCAAAAAAAAGCAATATTTTATTTTGAAAATTCAATATTTCCATATCGAAAACGGGTGTGTGATTTTTGTTCGAAATTTTCTTTTTAAGCTTATACATTATATAATATATTTAAAATTACCATCCCAATTTTCTGTAGAAGAGAATTAAAGAAATTTTGTATACACAAAATTAAGTAAGAAAAGTATTAAGAATCTTTTGCATACAATGTGATCGATCATAAGAGCAAGTATGTGCGATCCAGTCGAGCATTTTATTTTTATCAAAAATGTAAATCTTATTTTTCTCAAAAACGTCTCCAACGATTTTTATAAAAAAAAAACACTTCAGTAATGAAGGGAAAAGTTATATTTTAGTATTTATTCTGTATTTACCTCTAGTAGAACCACTTTTTTGGTTTTTGATTTTCTCCAAACCGTTTCATATGTTTTTTTTCTTAATTTGGTATTGTAGACGCTCCTAAGAAGTTACACTAATGTAAACCTTTTTTTTTTGAAAACTAAAATTTTCGAAAACAACTCAATAGATTTTGTCGAAACTTCGTATTTAATAGTTTTTTGATATTATTTTGAAGAGTTAAAAAAACACAATATTTCTAACATAAAAAAAACAATGGTGGCTTCCATAAAAACGTAAAAAAACGTTAATAAAATAGTGAATTTCTCGAAAACGGCTCCAAGAATTTTTATAAGAATGTGTGTTTTCATAGATTAGGGCCATCCATTTTCAAGTATACAAATATTTTATTTTCCGTATTAATTAGCAGTACTTCTCATATAGAACATTTTTTCATATTTTCGACTTTCACACTATTGGATGAACCGATTAAAATTATGTTTTGTATGCAAACGCTACCAAAAAGTGTTAATAAATACACAAATTTTCCAAAAAAAAAATCGATTTTTAAAAATAAATAATTTGTTTTTTGAAAAATCGATTTTTCAAAAACCAGACACGGAATATTTTTGAAATTTAAATTTTATGTGTATATTAATAAATACTTTAAAATGGTTCTTCAAACTTCTAAAAATGTTTTTAAAATTTTATGCATAACAAAATAATTTAAAAAAAAAATCTCCAATAATTTTTGAATTTTTTTTCATATATTCGTATTTGTCCAAGAATTCAAATGGCATCTTTGTTTTCCCTCAAAATATAACAACTAAGCAATATAAAAAGATTTTATTATTTATAGATACGATTTAAGATTAGATTAGATTTATTCAATAATTAAAATTGCACAAATTTTGTCATTGAGTAATTAACTTGAATATTTTAAGGCATAACACATCTTATAAATAATTCTTTTTCGAGATCTATTGAATGTAGTTCAGGTGTACCTCAGGGTATCCATTTGGGGCCCCCTCTTTTTAATATTTTTATTAATGATATTACATCTATAATAAAATAATCCCAGTGCCTTCTTTATGCTCATGATCTTAAGCTATTTTTAGAAATTAACAGTGTAGAAGATTGCTATGTCATACAATCTGATATTAATCAAGTCTCTGAATGGTGTAATTTAAATTTCTTAAAGTTAAACATAAAAAAATGTAGCGCTATATCTTTTTTAAGTCTAATACTCACATAAGCTTTGATTATATAATTGAGTCTAACTCACTCTCACGTGTAGACAAAATTAAGGATTTAGGCATTATGATTGAATTAACTTTATCTTTGAAAACTCATGTCGATTATGTGGTTGGGAGCGGAAATTCACTTGTAGGATTTATCAAGCGAAATTATGGTGATTTAGTGATCCTCCATTGTTATCCTTTAAACAGCTTTCGTAAGATCTATACTTGATTACTTCCTCCCTCCGTATTGTGAAAATCCAGGGACCGTTTACAAGATATATATTTTATAAAATGAAATGGAGTTTTATTCCGGATTATAAAGCAAGATGTTTATTCCTTCGAATTAAATCGCTTGAATCAAGACGAACTATTTATGGTAAAATGCTTGTGGGGGATATTTTATGTTATCATATAAGATATCCTGCCTTACTTTTTATAATTCTAATTTATGCACCGTTAAGATTTTTACGTTCCAGAAATTTGCTTTTAAAGCAATATCACAGAACAAGCTATGGTAGTAATGAACCAGTGTGTAGATCAATAAGGTATTTCAATGAAGTTTGTCAATTTATTAAACTAAGCAGCTCCAGAGATTTGTTTAAAGCTAATCTAGTCCTGATATATACTTTTTAATTATATTTATATATATGTACATTATGGAAATACATGTAAAGCCGTAAGCGCTTGTTGATCAATAAATAAATAAACATCTGTCGTTTGCCTGGGTTAGCAACATGTCGATTATTTATTATCATCCATTTCATTTTTACCTTAATATATTTCTTTTTTACATATTTTTGTGTACGTCACTGAAGAGCTACAAGCAATGTGTCCCTCAAACACACAGATTGATTTATTACTTTATCTCCTGTGAATTTTGGGTTTATTATTCAGTTACTGATTTAAACTATAAAAACTTATTATTACTATCAAAATAATCGATCGACAATGCAAACATTCTTGCCCAAAAATACGTCATTCTTGGTAAGGTCCTTTAAGGCAATTTGAACTGGCCATTAATAGGTCTTTCAATTCAAATTATATTTATTCGATTTTAATGAGTCTTCCCGTCCTCATTACAAATTCCTTTTCTGTTCCGTCTCGGTCGCTTGTGAAACAATATTATTTCGGTATTCCTACATTTCGTGTCTAGCTCTTTTGATAAATAACAAAATTGACTGAGTCCGTTTTAGGGTCACATATTAGCTTACTTCTAAAACATGTTCAACAAATTTTTAGAACATCTAGCTCTGAATTCATTATAACATTTCCGAAAGCCGCTTATCTTAAAAATTGTACGAAATTACTGAACGATCGGCCTGGATGGTGTCGCCATCTCCATTCCGGTACTTACATATGTGCATTTCGATACATTTTTGATAATATTTAAAGTTGATAATATTAACCATCCACCAAAAAAACTGCTTTCGAATTTAGGTTATTATTTTCGCGGATGATATTCATATTACATAAAGTTTAAATTTTTCGGAACTTAAAATATTTCTTACATTTATCGCGGTAAGTTCCGAAAAATTTAAACTTTCTGTAATATGCTTTCGAATTATTGCAGCATTAACTATTTTGCTGTAAGCATTCTAAAACTTTAAGATCGTTTGCTGATACGTATCATAAAAATGTATGTTCAACTTAAAACGCTTATGGGCTCATTATTTTCCTCTTCGGAAGCTGTCACATAAGTTTTTAAGTAGAACTTCAATGCCTAAGTCCCGTTTGCTGAAACACAACTTAAGTATTTAAGTTCTACTTAAGCACTTAAGTGACAGTGTATGTGGAGGAAAAATTAGCCCATAAGCGTTTTAAGTTAAACATAAATATTTATGATGCGTATCAGCAAACGGGCCTAAGTTGTCTATCAGCAAACGGGCCTAAATCACCTTTAAACCCTAGTTAATCATCCGTAACTAGCTACTTGTTTAATATTTAAACTACATTTCTACAATAAGCTTTCAGTTTTTGAGATACTCGCCTTTAGGCCTATTTGCTGATACGAATCATATATATTTATGTTCTACTTAAATAGTTTAAGGGCTACATTTTCCCCTGTGTAAACTGTCATATAAGTTTTTTAAGTATAACTTAAATGCTTAAGTTGTGTACGAGTATCAGCCAACGGGCCTTAAAAGTCTTAAACGCAAAATATTAGTTACAAGATTCAATAAAATATATAATATCTATGCTTAATGTTTCAAAGAATGGAAATAATCAACAATACTTTGTAACTTGAAACCAAATTTATTTAATACATTTTAAATACCATTACTTAGAATTACTAGATACATTGTAGGTGCATATATTCAAGAGCATTATATACGTACATACCTTTATTTTCTAATGGAAAGTTAAAAGTTTTTCCTATAAAGGATACCGCAATTCTTTCGTGCAGAAAATGCTTCAGAAACTGGAAGCTCGTATTTACAAAATTGCTTGTTTTTTGTCCATCTTACCATACCTATAAGAGCTATACATACCTCACTAGCAACCAAAGTTTTCTTTTATATAAATCTCTTCCTAGGATGATTTTCATCCACTCTATACCTTAGTTTGAATTTAGTTTAGTTCGTTGGAAATATTCAATTACACTTTCTTTTGTTTTCAATTTGCAACATTTTACATTTTAGTAAATGAATAGGTAGCAAAAGCATTGGAAATAGTGGTGCACTTTAATAAAATGTGTCTTGCGAATTGAGGCTAGAATCTCTATTAAAAGTAGAAGCAAGTTTACAGAAGTGAGTAGGTAGCCAGCCAGCAAGCAATCTATTCTAAAGGGCACTTACATAATAATGAATACGAGTGTGCCGTACACTAAACATTCGCTTCGTCGAACATTCAACAATAAGTAGAAGGTTGGAAGCTTTTAAAGTATCAAAACTGTCTTAAATTAAACTAAATTTTAAAAAAACTAAATCAAATGTTAAGGCTCCTTCCCCCACAACACCCTTTTATAAAATTAAACGAAAAAGGATTCTTTCTTGTCTCAAGGGAAAATGATTATACACTTAATTCTTTTTCGGGTCGTTATTTTATCCTTTTGGAGGGCTGGTGGAAGGATGAATGAAGAACCGAAAAAAAAAATGTCAAGACTTCTTTCGGGGAAACTTTCAGAAAATAATTGGCATTTTCATAGAAAATATCGATAACAAAAATGAAATACGTGTATCGCCGGTAAAACAGTCCAAAATAAGAAATAAGACACTCAATAACTCGAAAACTTGAAAACTTTTTGATACATAATATTTCAAATTGTGGGGGTTGCTCGGCGGATCCAGGTCTTACTACAGAAGCAGCAAAACTTTAGTGTATTTGAGGTTATTTTATTCACAATTCTGTTGGTTTAATTTATTAGACAACTCTGCTGAGAGAATATCTCTCAAATCAAACAAAGAATATTGGAAAGAAGCTGCAATAAATTGCTCAAGTGAAAACCCTATTGCAAAAGGGAGAATAAGATCTTATGATCTTATGATCTTATGAAAAAAGGTACAACCCATTCAAAGCCCTTCAGAACTATAAGCTTAACAGCCTTTCCTGTAATCTTCTGAGGGATACTGGTGCTGGAATATTTGGGCATCTAAGCAAACTTTAGGTACCGATGAGACAATCCACAAGCATTTCCCAGGCGAAATCTTGCCATAGAAAAATATGCGGATCTAAATCTAGAAAGGATTTATCGAGACCAAAATATCGGACAGTCAAGCCGCACTGAAAGCGTTAATCCTTGACGTGGTTAACTTCAAATTAGTATGGGAATGTGTAGGCAAACTGAACAAACTAAGCCAAAAGATCAAGGTCTCACTCAGTGGCGTAGCTAGCATGGGTGACATCCGGGCGGTAATAGTGGTATCACCCCCACCCCCATAATGAAAAACAGTAAAATTAATAAGATTCCCTTATTATATAAACTGAGGTTTTCTTATTCAAATAAAAATAAGAATACAGTTATTTTTAAATAAAGAATGGAACAGAAGAATAAATTAACATATTTCCACTCATATCTTGTACATTTCGAAAAACTCCTCTTCCTGGCTTCAACAGCTACAAATTCGTTAATAACGTCTTCAAAATTTATCTCTTGTGTTGCCCCGTGTTCTATAGCTAAAATTCCAAGATTGTTGAACCACATTTTTGTCATTGTTGCCCGCAAGTAGTTTTTAATTAATTTTAATTTACTAAAACTAGTCTCACATGACGCAACGGAAACACATATTGTCATAAACAGGAGATTACAGTTTACATAAGGCCACATATTACGGCGCGGCGGGCAAATCAAACGTTTAATTGATCCCAAATTCCTTAGTGAACTTTCCGCCAGTATTATCAGTAGTGCCCTATCAATCTATTTATTGGCATCTACTTACAATCAAACATCATTGATTTTTGTACCAAGTTTTCTTCTGAATTGAATCTGTTCTAAGTTTTCCAAAAATTCGAACGTTCGATTCTCCAACCTTAACAAGGGGTAAAATGGAAAATGATCTCTCTCTATGATCTCTATTTGGTTTAATCAGACCAGAAATAATTGTTTTATATTTTCTTAGTCCAAATTCCAAAACAGCCGTGAACTGCAATTATTTTCAAACTGTGATGCACACTTCAAAACAGAGATGAACATGAGGAAGAACTTGAACAGGTATGTTCTATAGTAACATTGTTTTTTGGATTGGAAGATGGCACATAATGTGTTAAGAATTAACATACACTTTAGTAACCTTGTAATAAGTAATAAATTGTTTTATTAAGAAGTTTATAATTGTAATAGTAAAACGAATCGGAAAAAACAGGACAATTGAGAAAAAATGTCGGGGAAACAGGAGACAGTAGATTTGAATTTCTTCGAACGAAAACATAGTAGTCTACTGTCGTAAAATTAGAAACAGCAGCACTGATTCTACTGCGCAGTTCTCTTCAAATTTTTTTGCTCATCTCATTAATTTTCAAAGATAAACACAATCACCTTCCAGTGAAGCACTTTATGTACAGGGGGCAATGATCGTGGTTTATCGTGCAGTTTTCAAAAAAGTATTTCATCTCTGGTAAGAGATCTTTTGAATCATCTCTCTGCGCAACCGACCGTTGGCCAAGTGATTTGGTTCAAGCTATAGATACTGTAAGTTTGGACGCTTTTAAATAACGAATTTACCAGAAAGAACTTCTTCAATATCAATATTCTCACTAAATTCGTCAATGTTCTGTTGTGTGTTCATGAGGGTTGCCGTGGGGCGATAGTTGTATGTTCGCCTGTTAACCTCATGGTCACAGGTTCGGTCCCTGCCGTAGTCTATGTCCTCTTATTTACCCATTAAAAACCAATTCTAAAAATAAATGTCATACAATGAGTTGCTCGTTTACTCATTAAAGTAGTATACCGATAAAATATGACAAAGAAAAAAAAATGAATGTGAATTATAAGGAATATAGATAAATAAGACACGGAAATTTCTCCGCATTAGTTCAGCCGCCATCCCTGGAGATAAAATCTGAGACAACAACCACCTACAGTCTCAGAACATCGCGCCACACATCTTTCCCATAATTTTTTCTCTTCGTCAACATAACGCCCTCGCTGTGTTGAAACATTTAAAGGGTAGTATAATCCCTTGAGCGCGTGTAGATTATTAAAAAAAGCGGTTTTCAAATTAACAAAGAACTTCTGAATCTTTTCTCAAGTTAAACAATTTCAATATTAGTTATTAATATTATAATTCTGACTTCTCCCGTGCGTTCCGAGACGCAAATGTTTTTACTCTTTTTGAGAAATTTGTTGTCTTGTTTATTATATGATACGTTAGTGGATACGGGCGGCCGGCCGGCGGTGATAGGTAGATATACTGTCACCATTTATTTGTAATACTCTGAGACAAACTAAAGTACAAATTTAAGTCATACGTTTTGAGTGGCCTTGTTTTCAATTATAACAAAATATTTTTGTTCGATGTCGTCGATTGGCCTTAATTTTTTGTTTGGTAGATATCCCCCTCTAGCTACGCCACTTCATTTGGTACTTAGGTGTCCAGGGTAATTAGTAGGCAGTCTACTTAGCGAAAATAGGGATAACATTGAATGTGATGAAAAATAAAATCAAAAAAGAAAAAAAGAACCGAAGGCTTAAAACAAAGGAAAGAACTTTCCAAGTTAAAGCAGGCAAAACTGTTGACTGGTGAATGCACGGAGTGCATTAACTTAGCTAGAAACAAACTTAGAATCAGAACGGGCTTCCTCACCGATCACTGCAAGCTCAGAATGTACTAAAGTATTCTTGGCCTAGTAAATAGTGCCACGAGTAGATTCTGTAAGGATGAGGACGAAACACCAGACCACTTCCTAGGCAGATGCGGTGCACTAATGCACCACAGGAAAAAGCACCTAGCTAGCTATCCTCTCTGAATACACTCAATATAGTCAAATTTAAAAAAGGAATAAATCTCGAGAAAGAAATTTACTGAGAAATCTCATACAGCTCTAGGGAGGGGGCACAATAGATCTTAAGGTCGAAATTATTTATATATTTATTCAATTTAAAAAAATTGTCGTACATTGTTCATTAAGAAAACCGCCATAACTCAAAAAACTTGATTCTTCAATAAATCAGTTTAAAGTTTTTGAGTCGGATCAATTTTCAAAATATTATTTTTTTTTGTTACTGTTTTAAATTATTTTGTTCGTATTATTTGATATATATAGAAACAGTTATGCCGATTTTTCAGAACGATAGAAAATGATTTTTGTAGTCGATTGGTGTCATTAACTCAAAAATTAAATTTTTTGAGTTATGCCAGTTTTCTTAAACAGCGACGATTATGTAAGTTTAACTAAGATAGCAGTCGTCACTATCGTACTACTTAAGACTGTCCTTCTAAAGATCGGAAATCTAAATTGTGCACCATATTTTTAATTTCTACTACGGCAGAATTCCATTTGGCATCCCTTTATACATATTACTATTCGCAGTGAGTTTGAACTATAAAACGGAAGAACAACTCTGATCACTTTTATTCACTATACTTCATCAATAGTGGCTTCTCTGACAAGGGCTAGATATGAGGAGAATCAACACATTAGCTTATTGTTTTTATGTATATAGTGTATCATTACAACATTTTGGTTGAACAATTTTTGACAGCAAAATGTTAATGCTTTTAGTCGGTAAATTCCTGCAAGTCTGTGCAAGTGACACTCATAAATAGTGGTATGTGAAACAAACGAGACGGTTAAGAAGAGTCAGATATATAATTGAGAAAAAGTGCCGAACACAAAACTGATCCCTGAGGTAGGGGAGACCGGGACTAAAAGTAACACTTTTTACTAAAATTGATACTGTTCCTAAGGTTTTGAAAATGAGTTAGTCAAACTTTTTCTTTTTAACCACCAATATTTCGGTTACGAAATCCAATAGAAAAGCTGACCAGAATTTGTAAGAAATACAAATTTTAGACAAAAAAAAAAACGTGTTGTTACGTCTTACACCGTATGCGGGGAAAGTTGTAACATAGACCGGATTAAATTGTAACAAAACAAAACTATTAGTTTATAAACAAAATTACCAACATAAAATATAGCACATACAGCAGAAAAACTTATAAAATTAATATTAAAATTTAAAAGTTATTATATTTATAAGTTCACACATTAAATTAATTAATACATTTTTAATTTTCCTAGAAAAAACACAAAATCAACATTAATTTTTTGAAAGAAGAACTGCCTTCAGTCATATAAAAATAAGGAATACAATTAAATATTCCAAAACCAGTATTAGATAAACATAAATACATACGAATTTAACTAATTAGCAAGCCAGTAAAACACATGAGCGACCTCCTTTCTCTTCAACCTCATGTCGACAACGTCAAATGGAATTTTTTCTTTTTATAAAAACAATAAAGAAAAATAAATTGAACAAAACATTATATTAGGTTTTTTCCATCGTAGGGGTTGCCAAAAATGTGTTTGAAAATATGAACGAAGTCTGCTTTTATTTGTTACCACTTCCTCCACAAATATGTTACAACTAGCCCCACCATGAAATTTAAGACAAATCCAGTGACGTGCCGTGGTGCTTCATGCAAGGTGCTCCTTCAAATTTTGTCTATTCTTAGTTACGATTCAGGATTATGACGAGGACGTTGTTTTTGTTGTTTTATTTTTTTTTTGTGTTTATACTTTTTTGTGTTTTTCCTTGTAAGGAAACTATAATTTAGAAAGGAAATACTTCAAGAAAAAAAAAAACAATTCATCGAGATTTCTTCAAAAAACTTGCAAAACTTCGTCACAGTTTTCTACTTTGATTTCCTTTAAAAAAGATTTTTCTATTTAGATAATTGCAAGTTGCAATAATCTTTGCTCTTGTATTCTATTTCTATCATACGATTTAACGTGCTTAAGAGCACAAAAAGAAAGTTCAATAGAGTCACTCGATGTGGTTATTTTTAAGATAGTTACATAAACCAACTTAATTTAAAAATATTCGAAAAAGTTTCTTGTAATTCAAGAGCATCAACCATTCTTGGAATGTATTTAACGGAGATATTTTTAAACTAAGATCACTTAAAAAAAAACAATTAATTCATTCTTCGGCCTTGGAAAATCAAAAAATGCACTATATGAACAATTTAGGCATTCAAAAACTTCAGTAGAACATTTAATTCCATACTCAATAAAGTTTTTTTTTAGAAAGTATAGCTAGTAACTTAAATTTTGTCAACGACTCGAACTGCATTTCAATTTGAAGATTATCTAAAAAAATAATTTGCGATATCGCAGTTCAAAACTTTCTAGGCCTCGTTTTGGAAAAGGATCAATAGCATTTTTGGATGCTTCAAAAATATGATGAAAACTCGTTCTCAAGTTATTTATTTGAAATCTAGCGCTGTCAACGAAATGTGCAGTAAATGTTATCAGAATCAGAAATAACATTTAATACTGCATTAATTAATTAATTTTGTATTTTGTTCGACGCCGCTTTATAAACACCTGTACGTGAACGTCGCTTATAAGTATGTTTGTATTTTTACTTGGTACACGCAATAAATCCTCACCGCATGCGCACAATGAACAAAAAAAGAGCCAAAGACTGTAAAATGAAATTAAGGCCGTGTATGAATTGCGTTAAAATGTTGGTTAAATGTTCTACCTTGGTTAAATTTTGAAGTTTGGTTTGTGGTGGGATCAAATTTAGCTTTTTGCTGTGTGAATTGCGTTAAAAGGGATTTATTAAAACACTATTTTGTCTAAAATTCCTTCAAGATTTAAGAAATTTCCCTAAGAACATTTTTTTTGTTGTTGTTTAAGTTAATTAATTTCTTTCCCAAAATCCGACTTAGAAGATATAAAGTTAATAATTTGGCACGAAAAAAGGAACGAATTCTCAGTTTTACTAATATATTTCGGTTTTACATCGTTCATTTAATATTTTAAAACAACAATTCTAAATCTTTTCAAAACAATTCCCATTATGGTTAGTTTGTTGATTTAGTATGTAAGCACTAGTTTTCACAGATGAAGAATTTGACAAGCTGACAAATCAATCTATTTGTATTCAATTTGCAAACTGAAATGCAATGAGTATTTTAATTAATTATTTTATTTTTGTTAAAATATCAACGGATTATAATATTTGTTTTTTCGTCTTGAGACCCTACACAAACAAAAATAATAATGTTATTTAATTTTTCAATTGAATAAATTAAAACTTACATTTATTATTTATAGCCTGCTCCACAGCTGCCTACATTTTAACCCATTTTATTCACCACGCTAGTGTCAAAATTTAACCAAGTTACAAAATTTAACCAACATTTTAACGCAATTCACACACGGCCTAAATCTCTCTTTTCGCCTTATCCTATTTTTTCACGTGTCACATCTCGCATGGCATGGCATTTGCTTGGCTTGGCTGGCATATCTGGTTTCTCTTGGTAATATCTATCTATAAGTATAAGGTACGTTTTCGTACAGGTACAGAGAATGAATCCGCACCACAGCAACAGCCACAGCACGCTCAATGAAAATGAATACTGATCCTGATTGTTTTGCACTATCGATACCGAACACATATGGTGGAATGAACGAAGCTGGCTGACGGTTGACTGAATGTTGTTGAACACCTAATCATATATACTACGTTTCCACCGAACTTTGATCTTTTGTAGATTTACTAATCTCAAAAAGTGGTTCCACCGCTCCAAAAGTAGATTAATTTTGACAGCACTGTTCAAAATGAATATATCTTTTCATTTTCTCTTATTATGTAGAAGTGAGACAGGCAGCTTCATCTGTGTCAACCGAAGAGAAAAATTCACTTTCCCGATGAATGTGTTCATTTCGATATGGAAGTAGGGTAGTTCGATTAAAGATTTAAATGAGATATTTTAAATCTTCATCTGAGAAGATTAAAATTAGTATGGTAAATCCTCAAGATTTGTAGGAGATTTAGCTTAATCTACTTAAATCTGGGTTTAGTGGTCGGTGGAAACGTAGTAATAGGCTTATACTGGCAATTATCTCTTCTCTTTTTGTTTAATATTTTTTTAATATGGGTATTTGCTTCACTTGGGTGCGCTGATGTTGGGAGATCACCCAAATGTGTGCATTTGTGTTTTTTTGATTGAGAATGAATTCTCTTGCTGTCCGAAAAAGGAAAAGGAAAACCGCCAGGTTGTTGAAGGTGAATACCAAGGGTTATAGAAAGATTTATAAGGGAGCATGAATTTCGTGATTTCGTTTTTTTTTTTTAAATTTTGAACGTGGAATCGCTGCGTTGAAGTTATGAGAAAATCTTTGAATAAGGCAGGTAGTTGAAATACAAATAAAGATGAGAACATTTAGGGATTTTTGTAATACATGCAAAATACAGATGATTTTGGTTGGGTGTGCGGTGAACGTCACTGGACAAATCACTTAATTTAAAAGAAAACCAAAACCATTCGTTGCTCAACTACTTACACAAACTTAACCAAAACATAAATAAATATTTGAAAAAACAACTAGAACTATATCTCTTATGAGTGAAAAGGAATACCAAAAACACAAAGAAAAAATAATGTTACAAACGTATCAATTTTAAAAAAATTATACTTAACGTTAGCTTTGAAGTAGACGAACAGTTTTCTCGTTCACGGGTTTCTTAATTTTCAGGAGAACCCTTTCATTTTTAGCTGTTACATTTTACCCCTGTTACTTCTAGCCCAGGTCACCCCTACATTTATCCAGTGACCAAATCTGTAACATTCAAATGCAAAATACAAATGGGAGCACATCTAGCTTAGTGAGAAAAGGTCAAATAATTATAGACAAACTGAAAGTTCATAGGCCAACACTTTTGACATTTTAGTATTTTTTAGGATTGGTTTTAGATGAAACAAATTCTTGGCAGTTTAGTATAGCAGATCCATTTTTCCAACAATATAAATATTTTATAATTTCATTGTTGATAAGATCTTGTAGTTTGTAACCATTATAAATTGCCAGGAGTTAACTCATTTACCTATATTAAAACAAGAAACATCCCTTCATAACTCTGACCTTTGTGTCCAAAGCTTTCTCATACTTTTTTTTTTAATTAATTTCAAATCGAACAGATCCTTTATTACATAAATAATAAAATTAGCAAAAGCAAACTTTCTAATAAATGATATCAAACAAATACCAAAAAAGTTTGAGCATAAAAGTTACTCACACATCTGTTAACTACCCAATTTGTATCTGCAAAAAAAAATGGAAAAGTTCAACCAGAATGTGTTACACTATGCCGTCATGGTGTTGTTATACTCATCGACTCATTTAATTGATCCGCTCTTTTCTGCATTCAATTCAAATAGATCCGAGAAAGCAATCTAGGACGGTAGGTGCCGCACTTATCCTCAACCGTTAGCATTATACCTACTCCTGTTAGCACATTGTTCGCTAATAAATGCATGCGGTGATGCCTTATATGCCATATAGTTGATGGTTAAAGAATGTGTGTCAATGTACATCATCGGAAGAAGTAAGCAAGCTATAGAAGTTTATCCTGGGGAGCATCATCATGGCAATGCCCCATTGCCCCAATACCTACCTACCTACTTTCTTCTCACAGGGTATACAATACATACAGCATGTATACAATGCCACTATTAGATTTTAGTGTGTGTTTTAATTCCTTTTGTTTCCTTCGATTCGTTTTGAAACTTGTGTGCATTTGATTTGGCATTTGGTTGAAGCAGATACATATATTCCTTAAGGGGGTATACGAGGATCTGTGTAGGTGGTTGATTTGCAACATGCAATTAGATTGTTGTTAGGTTTATTAGAAGTTATAGATAAAGGCTGGAAAGCAACCAAACAATGTCACGACTACGAAACCGCTCTGAGAATATTAATTCGCGGTTGAAAATCCCACTTCTGACACCATGTATGTTTTCATGACTGAAAGCTTATGTATCCAAATTTAAACATTGTAACTAGTTATTAATTTAAAGTGTTAGCATCATACAAGCCAAAAAAAAGTAATAGACAGTGCAGGTTCAACTGCAAATCAAACTTTGCCTATCAAACATATAAAATGTATTGATTCAATAGTCTGTCGACAATATAATCATGCAGAAAAGTTATTCAACTATATTGTCAATGAGAATGTCACAACTTTTAATAGCTGCCGTTGATAGCAATTTGCAAACAAACATTCTTACATTCGTTTATGTTGTACTATACTTAAACGTATGTGTATGTTTTTGGATTCACGCACGCCAACTGCTTATGTATGTATTGTGTTAATATCCATTAAGCTAAAATTTGAATACTTATTTGCTTTTGTATAGAATGCAGAAAAGTGATAAATCGATATCTATATACAAATGCAATTAAATATGATAGGGTGGTTGGCATGGCATGGATGTTTGTATTTGCTTCATTCAACATCCATTTAATATTGGATTTGGTCAGGATATCTTTTTTGTTTATTGCGTGCAGTGTGTAAGCAAATTGTATATTTGGAATTAAATTAAATTTTAGGTTTAGTGTTTCGATTTCAATAATCTAGGCCCTAAAGTTTCTCTGATAATACATGTACATATCTTTATTATAATGTAAGACTAAGCTTAGGAAAATTAACAATAATTCAAAGCAATGTATGCACTTAAAAATTTAAACAATATTTTATTTCGTAATGAAAGTTAAGAGGTTTATATCTAAATACCTTCATCGGATTCAGAGCGATCAGCCAATCAGAGTGATCAGTCTGTAAATTATATGATCATAGCTTAAGCAATTTAAGTGCTAGTAAGCAGCAATGACAACTTTCAATAATTGCGTTCCATCTCTATTCAGCAAAATTGCTGAATGATGACGAAGGCCTAAAACCGCTCTGCATATTTGGATGGAAGCACTGGTTATCTAACTAATGGACTACATCGTTCAGGACAAAAAACCTAGAATGTCGAATTTGGCTTATGAAAAAAGCAGAGCTTGAGAAAGAGATAAAGACATTTATTTCGAAAATAAAAAGAAAGCAAATAAAAGGCGATAATAAAAAGAGATAGCAAATAAAAGAATAAATTTAGTATCGTAAAAAAAGAGTGACGAAAAAAATCAGTTTTTAGCTTTCTATTCTTTCTAACTAATGTCGTGTAATTAAGGTTGCATTTAAAAGACCTTAGGTCTTACAGGCACATAGTTAAAAAAATAAAGAGAACAAAAAAGAAAAGGAAAGACAAATACACTTCACCATATCTGCTAGAGAAATTTGGAAGGATCGCCAGGATAAACAAAAATAAAAAAAAATTAAAATTCTGAATCGTACGAACTTGCTCTTGTAGCTAACAACACTTATAAAGCTAAACATTGACACTATTAGTTGGTAGATAGTCTCGTTATTCTATGCAAATGGTTTAAAGCCGACACACAAATGCATACATAAGATTGATGTGATTTATTAAGATACATCTATAAATTGAGGGAAAACAAAGATACCATTTGAATTCCTGGATAAATAAGAAAAACATTTTTTTAATAATTTTGTATACGTATCTAAAATCCTAAAAATATTTTAAAAAATTAAAACGCCATTTTGAAGCTTTTATTAATATACATAATTTATATTTAAAAAAAAATTCACTGACTGGTTTTCGAAAAATCGATTCTTCCAAAAAAAATTGTTATTTATTTTTTTAAAAATCGAAAAACTTTTTTCTTGAAAATCTGAGTAAGCAGTTTTATTAACAATTTTAGGGAGCATGTGGATAAGAAATAAAAATAATTTAAGCCGGTTCATCCAATAGTGAGAAAGTCGAAAATGTAAAAAGTGGTTCTATGGGAAGTCCGTTTAATAAGTACGCAAAATAAAATATTTGTATACTTAAAAGTGGGCCGTAATAATTTAAGAACACATACATTTTTTTATAAAAATTCTTGGAGCCGTTTTCGAGAACTACGTTTTTTTAACGGATTTTCTAGTGTATGGGAGTTATCGTTGTTCTTTATTTTAGGAACATAGTTTTTTTTAACTATTCATGCTAATGTCAAAAAACTAACAAATGCGAAGTTTTGAAAAAATCTCTTGAGTCGTTTTCGAAATTTTTGTTTACAAAAAAAACATTTTTTTTTTAAATTTAAGACAATTTTTTTTTGTGGAAAAATTTTGGTTATCATTGGTGTTTAAAGTTTTTTAGAAGCGTCTGTATAAACTTTTTGAAAAATAATCCAATGAACCGTTTTCTAGAAAATGGAAAAGCAAAAAAATAGTACTATAAGAGGTTTCAACATTGACCAGTTTTTTTTTTCAAAAAAAAAATCGAAAATGTACCTTTTCCTTTCATAAATTAACTGAGTTTTGTTATAAACATAGTTGAAGCCATTTTTGAGAAAAAGAAGTTTTACCTTTTTAGCAAAAAAAATATATATATATATGGGAGCTACTGTTACTTGTCGCCAAAAAAAAAAAAAATACTAAAAAAAATGTGTGTGCCTATTACCGAAAAA